>CM060966.1:168874357-170226857 GCA_030765045.1 Tenodera sinensis
ACCAGACTGCAAAAAAGAAACACTGAAAAGAAAATCGGTTAAAACTAGTATTGATTTAAGCTGCATTTTCACATTCTATATGTTCCAATATACATTAATATTTAAATTTATTTCATTTAAATATATTAAGCGTATTTGCAAAACATGTATAGGTTGTTTTCAATTGTTTATGCCATTAGAACAATAAAATCTGATGTGTTACACTCACATGACTTTCTCTACTCTTGTACTCACCATTCTAAACCCTTATTCCTATATCTTCTTCGTGTTAGTTCATTTTTGTATAGTAAGATTTGGTCTATCTCTTACAGTTTACCAGTTATGCAAAAGTCATCCAGAGTAAATACTAGTACAGGGGCTATAGCCAGAAAATTCAAAATATACATTTCATTTGTCATCAAAATATCTCAAACATGTGGTATTTTAATCAAAATCGTTAGAGCCATTTTCGAGAAAATAAAATTTTTCGAAAAATGTTCCATGTAAAGGGTAGTTTAGGGTGGAGCAATTTTCTTCAAAATCTTCGTGTATTCCTTGAAAAGCATTAAACTTAAATACCAACTTTGGTCTTTAACCAAGTTTTCGTTTTTGAGTTATGCTGTTCACAGACACACACATACACGGACCTTTTTCTGAAAGCGCTTGTTTTGGACTCAGAGGGCCTCAAAACATATTTCCGGTGAAATCTGGACATCGAATTTTTGGGTGGAATACAATACTTCCCCTACTTTACTATATGTGGTAGAGAAAGTAAAAAAATAGGAGGGTGTGCGCTCAAAACACCAGACATCTTTATGTAAACCCCCATATCAGGCCCACCCTCGTACTTTTTCAAAAAACAAAGAAACAAAGTCCATGCTCACTTACGTTGCCAAGGTTATGATTAATAGGAGTCCTCTGAGAATTCACAACACTGTACTACAAGTGGAGAGGTGGAAGAATACGGGAGTTCCCACAAACTACGTTAGAGTTGGCAGCCCTAATCTAAAGATACCATCGCCCTGTCACATTTCCTTGTTTTAAAGGAAAAAAACGTGTATTTAAAAGGTGAGAAATGGTATCTCGTGCACAAGCAGTGTATGACGCCGTTAGGTAATAACCGCTAGCAAAGTTGCGGGGAAAACCTACTAGATGTCCTTGCATGTAATCTTACACGTTCCTTGCGTTCCACCATCTCACTGGGAATTGTGCTATTTCATTAAACTCATTCTTTTGCGCATGTTTGACTAACCAATCCAATGTATGTAGACAACTTGCTCTATTTCTGCCAGCCACAGTCATTCACAACAGTAGTGCCAACCTTCGCACGATCATCTAGGGTTTAAGCATTAGTAATATTTTGGGAAAGAAGGGAAAACATCTGATGAGTTGCATTCACGTGACTTTCTCTACTCACTCTTGTATAAATTACTCCTAAAATCCGTATTCTTCATTTACTTCATATTAATTGAGTTAAACATTTGCAGAAATAGTTTTATTACATATTTCCTTGTTGGTGCTATGAAAATAAGGGAACACAGACAACTTAGGTGACATCAAATCGTTTATGAGCTGGTCGCTATATGATTCCTTTGACATTCCACTGTCTTTGCATGGCCACAACATGAGTAAAAAGAATGACTTCCTATTTGAGAAAAGTATAAGTAATTGAAAATTCAATCAATACCTACCAAGGCATATTTCGAAAATGATAACCTCAAAAAAGAAATGAATTTGAGATAGATTGTTTACTTTATCGAGACCTATATTTTTTGTGAGAAATAATTTGCTTGTCTTATGTTTGTCAGTCAAGCAAAAATCACTCAATACGAAACGTACTTCAGGACTATTCCCAGGAAATACAAGAAGGAAATTTCATCTGTAGTGAAAAATCTTAAACGTAGTGTTTTTTCATCAAAATTAAGGATCATTAAGGTGGGAGTTTCAGGATACCTGGCAAGTGATTGCTTTCTGTGAATGCTCGTCCTCCGGATCGGAGGTCTCCGAGTCCCCCCCACCCCCGCCAGCGGACCCTTGAACTCCGCAGGAGGGAGCCTGTGAACGAGCCGCCACAGGGAGTTCAAATCTTAGTCGTTAGGGACCCTGCCCTCTGATGTTGTCTCTCTTAAGATCCCAACACACTTCGTACCCTCTCAACTCACCCCTCCCTCCCGGGTTCGAGGTGCTAAGTCCCCCTCCGAACCTTGTCTACCCTACCCTATCTATCGAGTACTAATTGTTGACAGTGGTAAGTTTGTTTTAAATATTGTAACTCTTTCACTTTTCAAATATTTCCTTTCATTTTACATTCAGTTATAGCCTCATTCAACAGAAATTCCACAGATTCACACTCAAAACTCTTTTCTTGAACAAACTCTTAATTAGCCTTTTAAATTCTCAAAGTTACTCTCTGCCTCCTTGGCAATGTGACGTCATCCAAGGAGCAGCTAACTTATGGGATGTCTTCCACACGGAAGCTCAAAGAAAGATGTTCAGTCTAAAACTCTGAACTGTTGGGATGTAAGGTGTAGTACCTGAGGACAAAGTTCAGTCTTTGTTAGACGCAGTTCATGTTTTGTTTACACAGAGTCCGTGCGCGAAAATGGCACAGGGTTCATTAAAACCGAAGACAGTCACTCTATCTTCCTTACTAAACAAACTTATTGAATAAAAGTAGGTCAGTAAACATAGAAAGCGTGCATCTACAAACAGTAGATGTTTCACTATGCTACCTTAAATAGTTTCTGAGATGATGGGCCATGGATTATCCACATGTAACACTGGTGTAATAGGAAGTCTAATCGCCAGAAGTATTAAACAAATGCCTTTGCTCTTTGTACGCATTTTCCATAATCGTAAAAAAGACTATTTTTTCGTCTAACTTTTGGCTCATTGGAGCTGCACACTCGTGGTTTCCTACAGTTGTGCTGCTTGCGGCGGTATTTTCATTGCGCTAATCCAGTTTGACCTCTCGTGCGAGAAGCTCTACAAAAACAGTAAGCTCAGAGTGCCACTGAAGGCAAGACGGGTCCACAGTCTTCTCTTGTTATTTACGTCACGAGCGGAAGTTCTATCATCGGCACCTCCGGGCGGGCACACACCTATTCCGTTCAGTTCTCCTGAACAGCCCCGTAATACACATCGCAGGCTTCAAGAGAGAGTATAGTCCGCTTATGCTATCGACCTTGACTCGCTTTGGGGCCAAACTATATACTTTTGCTATCTATTAGCACGTCCATTCTAATAGAAATCTGAAGTAATGAATTTACATGAATTTCCCTACCAATCACACACATTGTGTGGTTAGCCTTTTAAACACACTGGGCACTTCTTTGGATAAAAAATAAGAGTTTTTGTTTTGGTGCTTAAAAGAACCTAGAAATTCTGAGCTTTGAAAATCTATATGCCATGTTGGGGGTTTCTATCCATAGCGGGGATGCACTAATTCTGCTGTGGGTGTATATGCGCTTTGCTTAAGTATATAACAATATCTATAACATTTCGAGACGTTCTTCTCCAGTATTGAAACATTTAAACGCACACCTGTAAGTATTTACAAAATTGCCAATGAAATACAAATTCATTTTGCGGTGCATGGAATCTCTACTTGTAACCCTAAAGGTTACTGCTTAAGTATGTAATTTGGTATGTATCCATCTTTTCCCTTTTGAATTCACACGCGAATCTTTTCTAAACATTCTTTTATTGCAAAGCATTTTCTTCCAGCGAAATCTGTTGCAGAAATTTTGGGTAGATTGCAATACTTCTTCCGCTATAAGTAAACGTATAAGTAACGTAATCTCTCCACAATCTCTTACTTCTTTGCCAAAGGTTTTGTCTGTTTTCATCCGCACTCCTTGTCATTTAGATACAGCAATGTATAGCTTCGATAAATCTTAGTCGTTTCAATCTTCCACATTGCTAGAGTCGGTAATAAGGGATAACCTTGTACACCTCACACTACTAGTTTCCCTCTTGTCCTATCCTGACTGATGAATTGCTGCAATTACTTAGCAGACCCCATTCTTTGGCCTCCAACTCAATATGAATTTTCTTCAAAATGTGTCCAATTTCACTCAGTCAAATGCCTTTCACAAATCTACATATTGTCATGCACGAGTAGCCGACAACTTTCTGTAACGTTTCTCATTTGTTCGTAGTGGTTCAGTTGCAGCTTGTGTCCAACTTTTTGAAATCGTGCCTTTCTTCTTATTTAACCAAAAATGGCTTTATTGAACATTCACATGAACAACTGAAGTGAAGCATGCTTTTACCTCACTGTTACGCTGGCGTTTGGCCTTCAGAAATTTCTAGGAGCTCCAGACAGATGAAAGTTGCAAGGTGATAGGTCAAGGCTTGTAGAATGGTTGGTCAACCGTCTCTTAGCTACTGTGTTCTGCACGATCTTCCCAATACTTGGACCATACCTACATATCAGTCAAGCGGCGATTTCACTCGCTTGAACCTATTGAATTGCAGACGGCAGATCCGGTCTGCTCAAACCATACCTACAGTTTGTTCACCAGTTCGTGGTCCCTGGCAGGAATGCAGCCAGTAAACAATTCCAGGCACACAGCGATATCTGAGTCGGGTTTCTAGTCGCGCTTACGATAATAGTGCCAACCTTGGAATGTATATTCACGCTAGATTAAAGCAAAGAATTCGCTCAAAATGGAGTAACATACATGTTATTTTCAGTTAATGCAGTATATTTAGCTTATAAAACGTAGCGAGCTTTTAACTACTCCGTCTTTCTCACACTGACCATTTTCTAGCTTTTTCTATATATTTAAAAAAAAAACGTCAGTCTGTTTTGGTATCAAGTGATATATCCTCGAGCACTACATCGTGTTCCTGAGTCACCTGTTACATTTATTTAACTATTAATTTCATCCTGAACCTAGTTAGTTCTAAGGGAGTGCCCCACATTTATAGGGGCACGCAAACGGTGTGACGTCAGTGGCGGTAGTGTGGCTTTATGAACCAATGAGAAATGATTGTAACTCTTTGTTAAGAGCTTTCAGCACGCTTTTTTCACTTTCTTTAGGATTTAGGTTATAATTCCAACGCAGCCCTTACTAAAAGACCTTTTAATAATGTAATAAACAAATTATTGTAAAACATACCTTCCTATATCATTCGTAAAAGCAGGAAGAATGTGCATTTCCATATAAGTCCGATGTCTAATCATCAGTGCAGGCTTTACCCTTCGCCTTTGAGCCCTGAAATCCCATAACTGCAAGGACAATATCCAGACAATTAATAGAAATTCTGTCTTTAACGTCAAAGGCATTCCAGCGCTTACCCCATACTTGCCAAAAAGATAGTAGAAGCATTGTGTACAATTTTATACCCGGAATTAGACGATTTTGCTTAGATATCAAAGACAAAGAACCTCTTTAGCTTTATTTATTTTAATCATCATATAAAGATGTTTTAAGCATAGAACAGTCACTCTGAACTCCTTTGTTCTGCAACCACAATATTATAGCAGATTTTACAGCACTCAGACGGAATTTGTCTACTTCCACACTATTTTTACTGGTAAGTAGGGAAAGTATTATATTCCACCGAAAAATTCGATTTCGAGATCTCACCGGAAATATATGTTTTGAGACCCCATGAATCAAAACAAAAGCATTTTTAGAAAAAAGGTCCGTGTGTGCGTGTGTCTGTCAAGCTGTGGAAAGCATAACTCAAAAACGAAAAGTCGGTTAAAAACCAAATTTCGTATTTAAGTTTAATGTCTTTCAAGGATGCGACACATAGATTTTGAAGAAAATAGCCCCACCCTAAACTACTACTGGAAAATTTTTCGAAACTTGATTTTCTTGAAAATGACAAACGATTTTGATTAAAATGTCATATGTTTGAGATATTTTTATGACAAATGAAATGTATATCTTGAATTTTCTGGCTATAGCCCCTGTAGTCATATTTACTCTGAACGACTTTTGCATAACTGGTAAACCGTTAGAGATAGACCAAATCATACTATACAGCAAATGTAGATCTTGCTAAAACACACAATTTATGTCTGAATTTTTTTTTTTTTTTTTTTTTTTTTTTTTTTTTTTTTTTTTTTTTTTTTTTTTTGGTAGAGTGGACCTAAAAACTAAGCCCCAGCACAACAGCCCATGAATAGCCAAGCCTTACCGCCTAGCCGCTGCGTCCCCCACCTCGACCCACTACAGGCGTCATTGGTGGGGTGCGGTACTGGAGGGTGGTACGTGGTCAGAGTCCCGATCCCTCCCGGCCAGTTATGCGGTCTTCGCGACCTGAGGCCGCTAATTTTCCATCAAGTAGCTCATCAATTCGTCCGCCCGGGACTAACGAGACTGAGTGTACCCCATGCCAGACCTCCCAGAGGGGATAAAATCCCCATGCTGGTACCGGGGATCGAACCCGGGTCCTCCACTCCAGAGGCAAGCGCGCTAGTAGAGTGAATCATTTCGAAGATATTCCTTGTTATTTCTGTAAGTTTTGGAGAACTTATACTTCTGTGAAACGGAACATCGCTATTCATTGTTTTTTTACTTATTTTAACAGAGCAAGAAGAACGGAATTTGAAAGCTTTAAAAGGTTTGACTCGCTCAAAGCCTACTGTATTCCGTATTCCCGTTACACGTGCAAGAAAATATAAGATAATTTCTGCGAATGTTTATCCCAACTAACACGAAGAAGATAGAAGAATAAGAGTTTGTAAGAATGGTTAGTACAAGAGTAGAGAATCATATGAGTGTAACACATCAGATTTTTTTGTGGAGTAAACCATTTCGGAGATATTCCTTGTTATTTGTGTGAGTTTTCGCAATCTTAAACATTTCTCAAATGGAAAGTCGTTATTCACTTTTTTATTTCTTGGCCGTGTTAAGACAAGGGAAATTCAAAGCCTATATGAAAATTAGCAATAAGATAATACCTGAAAATGTTTATTAGAAAAATATGTCTGTAAGAATAGTTAGTACAAGTGTAGATAAAGTTATGTGAGAGCAACAAACCAGATTTATTTTTTATTTTCTGTACAACTTATCTATGGGTAACAAAATGTCGATATCGGGAATACACGTTTTAAGATCCTTAAACAATAATGATGATGATAATAATAGTAATAATAGTAGTAATAATAATAGTAATAGCAATAATAATAATAATAATAATAATAATAATAATAATAATAATAATAATAATAATAATAATAATAATAATAATAATAATAATAATAATAATAATAATAATAATAATAATAATAATAATAATAATAATAATAATAATAATAATAATAATAATAATAATAATAATAATAATAATAATAATAATAATAATAATAATAATAATAATAATAATAATAATAATAATAATAATAATAATAATAATAATAATAATAATAATAATAATAATAATAATAATAATAATAATAATAATAATAATAATAATAATAATAATAATAATAATAATAATAATAATAATAATAAGGCGTAACTAAAAATAGAAAAGTCGATACTAAACTTGGTACTTATGTTCAGCATCTTCCAAAGATCCGATTTTCAGAATAAATAAATAAATAATTCCAAAATACCCCTAGGATAGAAATTACTGGTAGTATTTATAACTCCATCCCACTGCTACACACCAGTTGGTTCAAGTTGGTCACTTGATATAGAACTTGCCCTAACGGGAAGGAAACCACTGACACACTTAAGTTACGCTGTCAAATCTAGCTAGCTCCATTTATACCTACAATGTGTTAGACTTCCAGGTTACGTCACGGGAGATTGTTGCCTTACGTTGAACTGTATTTAACTGGGATCGCATGAACTTCACATGTCATGGCGACGTAACTTAAGAGAAGTCAACATTTTCCTTCCCTGTACGCTAAATTAGATACCATATGGTAATTAGAACCAATCGGCATGAAGCAGTGCCATAAAATAATGAAGGAATTACCAATCAAGAATTATCATTTAGTTAAATTGCATCCTAATTAGAACTTTAGTTTAGCAGCGATTCTAACGTGCTGAAGTTAGTTGTTCATTGTCCCGGCAAATGATGCACCTAACGTAACCTGAATGGAGTCTAATTGGTATAGTTGTCTTTATTACTATTATGCTACTGCTTGACGCCGATTGGTTAAAATCAACGGAAACGAAAATGTTGACATTCACAAAGTTACGTCGCGTTACGATAACTCAATAGGGAACTATTACATTTTTGTTTACGTCGCATTAAAGTCAAATCACGCCAAGTTAATCATAATCCCGGCTTAAAATGCTGAAAACGTTTCATATTCGCACGAAGGCGTCTAGCGTTATGCAAATCCCGCATAAATACCAAAGTCAAGTATCTTAACGCCAACCGGGATACCCGGGTCCGCTAACGTACGGGCTAGAAGCGTATCTATCACCAATTTTCTTCTTGTTCTTTTTATGAGAGCCATTTCAGTTTACAAAAGGCAAAGAATCAACTAAACAATCGCGAAATCAATATTATATGGTATCTGCCGCCGTCAAGATATTTACGGATATAACAATGTCATTAAATTCTTGCATTTTATCCAAAACTCATGTCCCCACGTGTTTGAAATTTCTGCTCAACCCTGTAAATTAACGTTGGTTAAACCCCCTTTCCATTGTAGCAAATGGGAAACTTTGATGATTGACATAACCTGCCTATTTCTCCTCCAACTTTTCCACTTCAACACCTTATTATACCACTCATAAACAATTCTTACTTTGGTAACAAAATAACACGATATGCAAAAGATTGATCTACATAAAAACAGTTGACCATGTAGACCGAAAACTTGATTTCCATTTCCTTTTAAATGAAAGCACGTGGGGTTGTTTTTCTGCGCATGCGTATAACCGTGTTATTAACCGCACTTTACGCACACTTCACCAATAACCTGACGTTGCTACTTCCTGATTTTAACACAAATTCTTGCCATTTTATTTCAGTAGTTTCGAAATGCTGTAAAAATTCAAGGTAAGAGTGCAGACTACATTCTCTGCAGTGACAGGAGTATCTGCACTTTAGTTGGTACCAGCTTTCCTTGCAGCATCAAACATTAGGTTGTAATCACAACGTGCACATTAATATTGATCACTATGCGGCCAAGGAAATTTAAGCTAACTAATGATTCTGGCAAACATATGCCAAACGAATGCTGCACTTCCTCTGTCAATACATTCGCATTTTACGCGCGCTGTTTTGTATTACGTAACGGCAAAGTACCTAGTCCATGCTGGTCATATTTGTTTTTATTAAGTGAAAGCGTTTCACTTCTACCCGTAGCAGCACTATGTACTAAAATTAAAAATAAAACATTAATTTCAATACAGTTGACAGAGCAAATGACTTTCATAAAAAAAGAATAATATTACAAGGACTAATAAAAATCTACTGAAACTTGGGAGCACTTACCATGAACATAAATGTATTATTCACTCCACATTCTCTCAGTGACACACCATAACACGTACTGCCCATTACAAACAATTTACGAAAAACATGTTTCACACAAAAATACGCCTAAGAGCTCGTAAAATCGTATGTTTTTCGAAATAAACACATCACGTCCTTCCACCTTTTCTTCGATGATGACTGCTCCACTGACAGTGACGTCACACGTGATGAAACTAGTTAATTGCCTTCCGCAAGAGAGCAGCACACTAAAAGGAAATACTTATGCAAGCGACGACATCTAGTGGATAACTGCTGAAATTATAAGGGGTAAGCCAGTAAGCGACTGAGCGTATGGTATTCCTTGAATACACGCGCTAGCTGCAAATTAAATACCTATTAACTTTTTATCAAAATATATGAAATACATATATAAATGCGTTTTACAGATACCGCTGTGTATTTTCAAATATTGCAGCTTTAAGCAATGTAAGTTTACATGCTGATCAAACAGTTAAAAATACAGTTTAAGTTTAAAAATCTCTAATAATTTAGAAAAAATGTTTTTGTCCAAAACAGATTCCCAGGATCCTTAAATTACAAATAAAAGCATTGGGTAAACCAGTGGCATCACATAACGTTTAACTACTGGCAGCCGCATCTGATGGACAAAAAGTGTTTAGATATTGTTATAATAATGATGATAACAATAATGATAATAATAATAGTAATAATGGTAGTGGTAGCGGTAGCGGTACTGGTGATGATGATAATAATAATAATTAATATTTTAAAACATATGAAAGCCTAAGCATGTATAATGTTAAATATTACCTTTATAAACATGACAATATATAATACCCAATTTTAAAATAAATTTGATTCAAAAATTGTTCCGACATTTTATACTAGCGGTGGTCACAAAGTACCTTGGTAATTAAATTATGAAATAAGGCTTGGCAATGCTGGGGTTGATGTGAGAGAATAGAATTCACGTGGTTACCCTACGGGGGTTAAAATGCTCTTTCTTAACTGGAATTTAAAAAATAGATTGAACAAATTTATTTTCCTGGAGTAATCTTGCACAATACTTTATGAATAAAAGACAAGTCCGTAGTATTGAGTAATACCTAACAACAGCTCTGAAACATTTCTCTCGCCTGCTCCAAATACAGATAAGGCACATCGCCATGCATTCCAGCCTCGTCATAGGTTATCACTCTTGCAATTCCATTCGTTACCTGAACCACTGGCCGCGAAGAAAATTAAAATGCGCAAGCAATACTATATTCACATTCTCCCACTTACATCTAACTTCATTAAAATTCCATTCAAGGGGGGTGGGGGTCGTTTATTGATTTTAAAGTTTGCGAATTCTTGGTTACAGTAACTTCGTAAGGCAGAAATAACGCCTAGCGCGAATGAAAATCGTGTGGATTGTTTTCCCATAGTAGCAATTACATGCGAAACAAAACAACACCATTTTCGAGGTCATCTATTGACCTTGAGAGTGGAAACATGCAATCTTCTCTCCTCCATAAACTTGTTTGGTGATGTCAGACTCGCAAAACTAGTTTTTATTCCAGAATTTAAAAAAACTTAATCACAGAAATAACATGGTAACATGCAACGAGTCGGTATGTGCTTTGAATTACGCGATAAATCTTGCGTAATACCTCTGCAGCCCAATTTGTTTTTGACAGACCACACTCCGACAAAACGATTTACTGTTTTAAACGCCTTACACGACTACTTTAATTCAAATCAATATTTCGTGTTATTATTTATAATGAATAAATAAGAAAACTCAGCGGGACGAGAGACGAAGGGTGACATTGGGTAAGGATATGCCAGCGGTTGAAATAGCTCATTGGCTACATACTACTTGATAATATAACCAATTTACAATTTATAAAACACCCCTCGCTCTCATAGGACAGCAGTTCCGATTCCTTCAGCACCGTGACCAGGACTCTTCATAACTCGTGGTACTTTTGATATCATGATCATCAAAAACATGTCATTGCACTTTGACCTCACGGCAGTAAATGACCTGGATTCCGACCAAGCCCCAGTCGTGGTGGATTCCACAGTAGCCATGTTAAACTGTTAAACTCAGACTGAACACATGAGACCGACTGGGATGCAGCAGTCCTAGAACTTAACCGATCCGTCGACCCTCGACCACGCATCGATGATCGATGATGGAAGCGGCAGCGGCGGATTTCACCAGGTCCTAAATGCGGTACGCACACACTCACCGCATTGCTACCAATAGCCCTGACCCGAGAACCATACCTATAGAACTCCGGCAGTTGCTAAAAGCCAAGGCAACTGTTCGGAAGTTATGGCAGCGCTTCCGCCATCCCTGGATAGGAGCAGTATATCAGAGGTTCAAAACCCTGGCAAGGCGACTGCTCCGTGCGCATAGAACAACAGCCTGGGAAAACACTCTTCAGAATGTAAACCTTCAAGAAAAGAAACCATGGCGGATTATAAGGGCCTTGAGGAAGGACGAGACCCAATACCAGCATCCCTTACATGGCACTCGTGGGCAGCTCGCGTTCGAACCAAGCGAGAAAACCACTGTGTTTGCGGACCATCTTGAGGTACAGTTCGAACCCAGGGAGGACCCACAAAATGAAGACTTTACGGAGCTTGTGGAAGCGACCGTGGATTACCTCTATGAGGAACCATGACAGCTACACGAGGAGATCCAAATCCCCATAATTACCCCGAAAGCGGTGATCTCCGAAATCCAAAGCCTAAACCCCAATAAATTTCCTGGACATGACGAAGACACGGCGCTCATGCTCCAGCACCTACCCAAAAGTGCTGTCGTCCGCTTGACGCGGATTTTCAAAGCATGCCCACGTCTCTGTCACTTCCAGCATGCTGGAAGGAGGCGAGGGTGGTGTGTATTTTGAAACCCGGCAAGGATCCAGTCTTCCGTAACAACTATCGCTCTATCAGCATTCTCCCAACCGTCTCAAAAGTTTCCAAGAAAGAAAGACCATAGCGGTTCTGCTGGACGTGCAAAAGCCCTTCGCCACAACCTGGCACCTAAGCCTACTGTACAAACTAAAGCAGGCAAACATCCCTCCCCATATCTCGCACTGATTAGCACCTTCCTTTAGGACCGCACTTTCAGAGTGAGAGTGGACTGTCAACACTAAGAAGTATTGCGGTAGGAGTCCCATAGGGCAGTGTACTCTCCCCGCTACTCTTCGCAGCATACATGTCCGACTTCCCCACGGAACATCATACTGTGACATGACAGTATGCGGACGATGTCCTCATCATGGCACAAAACAAGAATGTGCGATATTGCCTCCCTCCCCTTTAACGACAACTCAATGCCGTTGGCCGCTGGAATGAGAATGGCTATTAATCCTGGGAAAAGCTCCGCACGCACGAAGAAACCATGCCCACAAACACAAAAGCTAGAACGATTAGAAACACCTATGCTGCACAAATAAAGTCGCATTAAGCGGCTAGGTGCTGTGCAAATAAGCATATCCTACAGGAGAACGTGTACGACCTGTTTTCGAATGCTGGAAGTTAACAGAAGTACGTGGGGACATCTAACCCCGAAGTTGTCAGACTGGGTTGGGCTCGGCGGGGCAGTGGTTCCCCAAACATGAGAGACTGGGCATTTCTGGGCGATATCCAGGCGGGGTTGTGGGACACTTCAATATCCTCCGGTACCAGTCTGGAGAATTGGGATACAGCGTACTAGGTCATTGTCCCTACCGAAATTTTTCGGAAGCATAAGCGCCGAATCTCTATGTAATCATGGCAGGGGCTTTTTAAACTCCAGGGGCCTATTAGCAGGGCTTTAATTGGAAAATTATAACTTCCGGTATTCACCTAACCTGTCAACATTTTCCAGGCTGACTCGAAAAGACGTTGCTCAGCAGGCATTTTTCCCTTCTCTACTACGTATAGTAAGCAGAGGAAGTATTGTACTCCACCAAAAAATTCGACATCAAGATTTCACCGGAAAGGTTTCGAGGCCCCCATAATCCAAAAAACGCATTTTTAGAAAAAGATCCGTTTGTCTGTCTGTGAACAACATAACTCAAAAACGAAAGTAGGTTAAAAACCAAGGTTGGTATTTAAGTTTAATATCTTTCAAGGATGCGATACGAAGATTTTGAAGAAAATTCTCTACCCTAAACTACCCTTTACATGGAACATGTTTCAAAAAATATTTCCTCGAGAATGACTAACGATTTTGATTAAAATACCATATGTTTAAGACGCTTTTATTGCAAATGAAATGTATATTTTTAATTTTCTGGCTATAGCCTATGTAGTTCTGTTTACTCTGGATGACTTTTGCATAACTGGTAAATCGTACGAGATGGACCAAATCTTACTATACAAAAATGTTGTTAGCTAATGCTGGATTTCTGACAATGAAGTCATTAATCCTCTTGCTCTCCATTATTTTTCACTGATGGATGGGGCATTAGAAGTGGCCGGGCATATTTGAAGGTGGTCTCAATCCATTTCCTCTTGCAGATCACATAGAGGACAGAGTGGTGAAGAATATATCCCAATTCTGTTTAAATGTTTTGCCAGACAATCATGTCCTGTAATCAACCTGAAGGTTGCAACTGCTGTTTTTCGGGGATACTCAGGAATCACTGTTTGAATGTTTGGTAGTTCCCATCTTTTATTCTTTGATTTTTCATAGTAATATTTTGCAATAAGTTTTTTGAATTCAGAGTTGACTAATCTTTTAGCTGCATAAAATGGTAAATTAACTATAGATTTTTGTACACCGCTGGTACCCTTTTTTGCAAGAAAATCAGCTGTCTCATTACCACTCAGTCCACAGTGAGCCGGTATCCATTGGAAGACTAGGTGTTTTTGAAGTGCTGTTAGATGGGTAAGGATTTTCCAACATTCTATAATTGTTTGGTTTTTTGGTGACAACTTGGAAGTAATTGCTATAATTGCTGCCCTGGAATCTGAGAGAATAACTGCTTGCTGAAAATGTGAAATTCTGTACAAAAGATTTTGTAGGGCCATTCGAATTGCTTCAATTTCTCCATCAAAGTTAGTAGTTCCATAACTTAAAGATTTGTAATAGGAAAAGAGGTGACATGTGACTCCAGCACCTGCTCCATCTTTGTTTGATATAAATGATCCCTCAGTATAAATATGGAGCCATTCGTGTTCTGGAAATCTAGTATGGATTGTCTCTAATGCCAATAATTTTAGAACACTAGTTGGAGTATCACTTTTTTTAACTTCTTCTGTCAGGTGTAAATAATATGTGATGTCTAATGTATGTGTTGGATTGACTTTAGATATGAAGTTTTCCTTTGAATTAGGAAGGTGTACATCCTTCTTGATGTCTTGAATTTTGGAAAGAAAGCTCTCCTGAGTCTTTAGTGTATGTGTAAAATTTCTCTTGTGCCATGTATTGAATGGGAGTCTGATCAACTTTTCGTGTTGAATAAGAGCCGCTTTTTCTATTTCATATTCAATGGGATATTGGTTGGTTAGTATTTACATAGCTGCTATTGGTGTGGTTTTGATAGCACCTGTAATTAATCTCAGACTTTGGTTTTGAAAGATTTGAATTTTTTTTGTGTTTGCTGTTACAAGAACTTCGCTGCAGTAAGTAAACAATGGTTTTATATATATATATATTATATGTTGTGTTAAGCGTTGCTCTGGAACATCCCCACTTCATTCCTGTTAGATGTTTTAACAGTGAAAGGCGCCTCTCTACTCTTTGTATTACATTTTCTATTTGTTTGGTCCATGTAAGTTTGGTATCAAAAGTAACTCCTAAATAATTTGCTTCCTTTGTTTCTGGTAATTGTTGACCCTCAAAATTTAGTTTTATTTTTAGTGGTGTTTTTCTTAGTGAAAAGATTTGGTAGTTTGAGTTTGTTGTATTAACAGTCATTAAATTTTCTTTGGTCCACCTCTGTAAGTTGGTTAAGGATTGTTGCATGGTTTTTTCCAGTTCTGTACTTTTGCTTTTTGGTTTTGAAGTCCACATTACCAAGTCATCAGCAAATAGTGCACACTTCACGCCTGATTCTTGTATTTGTTGTGTCAAGCCACGGTGTATTTGTTTATATTTAGATATATTTCTTCCATATCTGGTAGCAATAAAGCGTTGTTAGGAAATGACATAGCCATGAAAACATTGGACCTTGTATCCCTATTTTTTTTACTTTCTTTAGTAGTTTTGTTCTGCATATAGAATCATATGCGCTTTGAAAATCAATAAAAACTGATAAATTATCTTCTTTTCTATTGAAGGAGTCTTTGATTTCTTGACTGAGAAGTAAGACTTGTTCATTTGTAGAGTGGAACTCTCTGAATCCAGCTTGACATGGGGATATTAAATTTTGTGATTCTAGAAACCAATTTAACCTGTTTGACACCATTCTTTCCATCACTTTTGCTATTATGCTGGTAAGAGCTATTGGTCTATAATTTTTTATTTCTGATGCTGTTTTGTCTTTCTTCAAGAGTGGGACAATTATTGCTTTTCGCCATTCAGCAGGTACAGTGGTTTTCCAGGATAGATTGTAGAGTTTCAGTAGTTGTTGTTTTGCTGTTTTTCCAAGGTTTTTTATGAACTCTGGATGTATGTGATCTGGTCCAGGAGACTTTTTGTTTTTTAGATTATTTATTGCAATGTTCAATTCTTGCATATTAAAATTTTGAAAAAAGATATTGCACTGAGTGTTAGGGTTACATTCTCTTTCTTGTTTCGAATCTTTCTTAAATTCTTTACGTTCCTTTTTATTATTTCTTGTTACTTTGTGTGCATTAGCATAATATTTATTGAATGTTTCGGCTATGACTGCATCATTTACTAACATTTTATTGTTGTGTATGATTGTGTATTTCATTTATTCCCACATAAAATATGAAATTACTCTTTGGGGAAATATCACGGAAACAGACATGAAAAAGGTATTCACATTGCAAAAAAAGGCTCTCAGAATAATAGAAAGAGTGGATAAGCGGCATTCGTGTAGAAAAATTTTCAAAAACTATAAGATATTAACTGTTCCCTGCATATATATATATGAAAGCATAAAAAACATATTGGACAAAGAGGAGCAAAAAAATAACAATGTTCATAAGTATGGACTAAGAAATAATAATGAATATTTTAGATCTACATTAAGGGGTACTTTAAATAATCGAGATGTAAGAAGCATGGGTAAACAATTATTTAATAAGCTACCTAAAGAAATACAAATCATTGAAAATAACAAATGTACATTAAAAATGATAAAAAAATATTTAATAGAAAATGCCTTTTATAGTCTAGAAGAATATAAATCAATTAAGGCAAAGAAAATCAAGTGGTAAATATATATGTAAATATAAAGATGTATGTATACTTTCTGACGTGTCCTTTAATTCATGTACTTAAAGGATGAATAAATTGAGTTATGAGTTATAGGTGTGCTGTTGTTTTCTTTCCTGTCCTTGACATTTTTTATGAACTTATGAGCTTTGTTACCATCTCTCCTATAATCCATTTTTTCTAAGAAATTATTAAAGTGATTCCTTTTAGCAGTATTAATTTCTTTTTTTAATGAGGCACATTTCTTCCGCCATATTTGTGTATCTGATATGTTTTTTGTTTGTTCAGCTGTATTTCTAGCTATATCCCTTTGCTTTTTCAGTTCTTCTAACTGGGGGTTCCAAAAGGGTTTGAAATTTTTAATTGTTCCACGAGGAATATGTTTTTTTGCAGTTTCTAGGATGACTTTACAGAATTCTTTGTTCATATGATCTGGTTGGTCATGCAGCTGTGAGTTTGTTTGTTCTTTAAATTTATGTTCTAATTCAGTTTTATATTTGTTCCAATCTGCTTTTTTGAAGTTCCAATACAGATTCGTAAGACCTTGACTGTTATTTGTATTCTCTAGTTTTATATCAGCAATTACCGCTCTGTGACCAGAACTTGGATCTTCTATAACTTGTTTTTTAATTTTTGAAACAATATCTGTTGTAGCTAACAAGAGGTCTGGGTTACTGCCCGCTCCAGAATAATGTATGAGGGTTGTGGGATCTTCTTTACTATAAATCAGTTCAAAAGTTGTGGTATTCAAAAATTCTTCCACTATCTTCCCTGTAGAATCCACTTTTTCATAACCCCATCTTTTGGAATGGGCATTGAAATCCCCAATTACGATTGTTTTATTTAATTGGTCAATAAGTGACATTCCTGGGAGGATTGTAAATACTGTATAAATGTAGATGTGTTTTGTTATCCCAAAAATTTAGCTTTATTAATTCACTTTTATCTGTGTTATCCATTTCTTTAACAATTTCAAAGGAGGTTTTAATATCCTTTTTGACTCCAACTGATATTCCACTACTTATCTATTTTTGGGTAGTAAGTGCAGTAAAAATCCAGTAAAATTGAAGTATTTAAGTTGGTCATTTGTTAGATTTGCTTCTTGTATTACAAATATATCAATGTTATAATCAAATACAATTTTATTCAGTTTTACTTTTTTTGTTTGTGTGAGACCACCCGCATTCCATTGTAGAAGTCTGATGTTAGATCTTCTATTAGTATAATGTTTTGGTTCTCGAGAAGTAGTCCCCGCCCGGAGATCCGAATGGGGGACTATTTTAATTCCGGAACATTTTACCCCTCGAGTCATATTTCATAAAAAAAGAGAGCAATAGCAGTAATAGTAACTGTTTTTTTAGAGAGCACCATATTTTTATGTTTTGGCAGTCACATCGCTCTCTCACAACCCCCAGAATGTCTGGGGGACCACACCTGTCGTTGGTTTACGGGTCTCACCGATCTGACCGGGAGAATTATCAAAATAAATTCACCGACCATATCCTCTGATTACCAATCAGAGGACGTATTGCATGCCATGACAGGTCAGCATGTTAGGGGTTAAGGTTTTATAGAAAAATTAGAGAAATGGAGAGGTTGGAAAAATAAGGACTCCCTAGCCCTCAGGAACCCTAATAGCATCGGGGTCGGAAGAGAACAAGAGATGACCAAGGTAAGGTCAGATAGGAAAGTTACAGTGAGGAGCAAAACACCAGTAAGTGGAAGTAATGTTCTGCTCAGCTTGGGTACCTTGTGGTTGCCATTCACATATCCCCTAGACGGAGACCCCTGAGGGGAAAAAAAGAATTATATATAAATGGCAATTTTCCTATAAAATTATAGTTTTAAAGCACTAATCCCTCACTTTGTGAGAAATACCGTTTTGAATATTGAAAAGTGGGTTAAAAACCAAAGTTGGTATTTAAGTTTACGGATGCGACACGAGGATCCTGAAGAAAACCGCCCCACCCCAAGCCACCCTTCACATGGAAAATTTTGATTTTCTTGAAAATGGCTCCAACAAAAATGTAGATCTCGTTAAAACACACAATTTGTCCAAATGATTTTTTTTTAAAACCACTTCAGAGATATTCCTTATTTGTGCGAGTTTTGTAATACTGATACTTTCCACAAATGGAAGATCGTTATTCAGTTTTGTGTTAGATGTGCAAAGAGAACGGAATTTGAGAGCTTTAAAACATTGGACTATCACTCAAAAGCCTACTGTTCCCATATTTCCCTTGCACCTACAAGGAAATTAGTAGTAAGATAATTTCTACAAATGTATATTTCACAAACATGAGAAAGATATAGAAATAAGATTTATAAGAATAGTTTGTACAAGAGTAGGGAAAATCATGTGAGTGCAACACATCAGATTTTCCTTTTACGATAGGAGACTTCCTCTGCTGATCATCTTGCTAACACAAAACATAGATTAAATCTCTATTTCAGTGCTCAGCAGTAAGGTATTGTGTTCACTGTTACTGATTAACACTGATGCAAGAGGACGACAATCGTTGTCAGACGAACTTATTGTTGAAGCGCGTGCTTCTTTCTTCTCCTTTGTAACGTGCGACAAAAAGAAATATCTTTCTACAACATTATCGTCTCATCATTATTAGGTATATCGTATGAGATTATGTTCAGCCAATTGCGTATCGGATTCAGTGAATTTATAAAAAATTTAAACAACTATATGACTGGTATTTTAAGGGCCAGTCCATATATCATAGACTTGCAGGTTTTAAAACTTCCGGTACTCTATTCGGGCAGTTCTATATAACTACCGGTACTCAGTGCCGGTGAGTACTGGCCTATTATATAGAGCTTACAAATTACAGATCACAAGCTGCAAGTTCACTGTAGTTACAAATCATAAACTGCATGAAGTGAAAGAAAATGTTGGTGATTTAGCTGTACTTGTGAAGAAGTTTTAACAAGTTAGTGTGAAAGAAGAGAAAATACTTTCAAACAAATAGCGGAGTAAAAAGATATTACCGCTTTTTCATTCTTCTCAATAGATTCACCTTCACAAAGTAGTACCTAATTAAAAAGAGTTCAAGATTTGTAAAGAAATATGTATGTAGATACTGATCCAGATGTTCGACAAGGATGCAGTATGTAGCTACTGTTTTACTTTCTCTAGTACAGAGATGTCAAGCATATGCGAAACAGGGAAGGGCTGAACAAGAAGCGAGTTGCGGCAGCTCACTCAATGCGGACAAGAGGGGGGTATACAAATGGAGGGACCAACAGAACCTGCAGCAGAGCACTGCAAATAATCTGCAATGACCATTTTTGCTTCTAATGGAACCCAAAATCTGGATGAGATGTGCGCAAGCAAAGACGGGGTCCCTAACGATTGAAGACACGAGCTAGACATGTCTCTGCTCCTGCATCTCCGTCAGAAGCCTTTCACGGAGAGAAAAGGTTCGGTGGGTTGTATTATAACGGGTGATCCAAAAGACTGCAAACCAGCTACGCTGTTTTATCTGTAAGCATCCTGGGCGCTCATCACTGACTGCCGCTGTCTAAAACAGCATAGATGAAACCAGAAAAAATGTTTAAAATGCTTTTAAAGGCCTTACTTACCAATGTTATTAAAGGATATGCTGAAACTAGCCACAGTCGTTGTCCATACATTTTTGACACTTCCGGAAATCATCCATTACTCACCGTAGTTCTCGTTGAGAAATGCTGGCAATTTCCTAGCGGATATTTTGTTTTAATTCATCCAGGGTGTGTGGGTTTGTGCTGTGCACTTTATGCTCTAAGTTACTCCAGAGATAGAAACCGCAGGGGATTAGGTCAGAAGTCACAAATCTCTATTAATAATTCTGTGCTGAAACACAATTTCAATTATTGTTCTCGTCGAAAGATTGTATGAGCTCTTGCAGAGTTTTGTTGAAAAAGGACAAAATCATGCTCCCTATCAGGGACCAAATTGTATTTATGTATGTACGGATGTCAACTGTTGACTCGAGAAAAAAAATCTGGTATGTTGCACTCACATGACTTTCTCTACTCATACTAACCATTCTTACAAACCACTATTCCTGCATCTTCGTGTTAGTTGACATAAACATTTGTACAAATTATCTTATTGCTTATTTCCTTGTAGGTAAGTTTAAAGAGGGAATAACCATTATGGTCACCTTTTATGACCTGTATGGACTACGGTGGGACTATTCTGTTCCCGGTAACTTGGATGAGGAAATGGATCGTGATCATCTTCTACATTGTCCGACTCCCAGCTAAATATTGGAGTGCAAGACATAGAATGACTTCATTATCAAACATTTTACATTAGATACCAACCAACATTGGAATATTTTCCAAGTAAAAGAATCCTTACAAATATGAACTGATAGTTACATAATTAAACTTTTTATGGAATCTTTTATCTCAAGGATCATTTTTAAAATAACAAAACAAGTCATGTGTATAAGGACAGGAAACATGATGGAATATAGGAGTCGAGTGAGTTGTACACCTTGTTTTTTTATGCGTCATTCTGGTTTTTTCCGGTTTTTCTTTCTTATTTTTTTTAATGGAAAGTTTTATCTACATTTTCCAAATCTCTTACATTGCTTTGCATTCATTACCAGCATGTTCATTAATAAAGACCAATGTCAAAATTTTCTGTGAAAACATATATTTAAAATATCAGAACTTTGCTTTAAGCAGTAGACTGAGGACAAACATCTAACATTGGAATCTATAAGGTGAAAAATAAATTAATAAATTAACCGAAGTCTACAACCTTTATAGTTAAACGTGTGGATACTTGTCATGCCAAAAAGCCTTTTTGGTTAAACCAACTATCTTTTAGAATGCATGATACATTATCCACAAATACCTGAGCCAATGTCTGCATAAAGAATTACAGTCATTATTTTGATTTACAAGCAATATATTGTTTTCAGTTTTTGCAAAACCAAATGTTTAACACAAGAGTGCTACAGTTCATGCTGAAACCCAATAGGAGACAATCTTAAATATTGCAACAAATGGCCTCTCCAAAAATATGTTGTGATACTAAGATCTGTACTTTGAGAGAGCGCTGAGATTTATGTACATATGAAAGAAATTAAAACAAAAGCAATACATAACATGCTTAAGTGTCGGTATAATGCAAAAAGTCAACAACGTTTGTATTAAAACAAAATTCAAGATGTCATGAATACACTAAACTCAATTACTAAACATGCTTGTCTTTGCTACAGTCATTTAAAATCGACAGATTTCTAGAGTATTAGCTTCTCCATCTGCTTAGCTTTTGTGCTAGATGAGTTTTGGAGCCAATGCAAGTACACATGCTGAAAACCGCGGCCAGCTTGAAATAACGAACTGGTAATGTCACACATTATACTGTTTAAACAACGTAAAAAATTGGTTTCTCGCTCAGCATTAGATCCACTTGTATTAACAAGTGAATGAGCTGATAATATCCGTAACATTTAGCCGAAACACAAAACCATGTCACTCACAGAGTGACGGTTAATATCAACAAGTCACTAGTTTAAACAACCAGGCTTGCGATGCACATTTCACTGATGATGCATGGCTTCCAATAGCTGAATTGTAGTTTTTGCTGATTCATCATCAACTTCTTCATCACCATCCTGTAAAAATTAAGAAACAATTAGTAACATACAGAGTAATAATTAAATTGAATTGACACACAGCTGATGATCAAATAAACATTTTATATATGGTAATTGTTATTTTTATGCCAACCAATTTACTGCTGGTGTTTTTAAACACACAAGCTGTGTGTGGGCAATGTTTGAGAGATGGAATCAGGACTGCAAAATTTAATGCCATAACCAGGATTGAACCACGGACCTTCTGCTTCATGTGTGGCTGCTCTAACCATTGAGCTATCATGGCCAACTTGCCACTATGACCCTGAATTCCCCAACTGATATATATTTTCCTGGTAGACCACAAGGGAATCTCACATCAAAGATAAGTACCTCAAAGGCGGCTTACAATTGTAAGTACTTTATGTCCTGGGGCTAATAATTTCCTATTAATTGGATGCTTCCACTCCTGTTCCGTCATTTTTGTTAAGGCCTTGGTCATTCTAATTTAAAATGTAATGTGATAGATTATAGAAGGCAGCTAACTCTAGCAATTGGAAAATCTATTTCAAACATATACACTGTCAATTAGATTCCAATACCAACCACCTCAAAATCCGGTGTTTATCAAATAAAATGCAAAACTTGCCCAAAAATATACATTGGGCAAACTAAAAGGAATCTAAAAACAAGACTTAAGGAGCACATTAGAAGCATAACATTGAAACAAATCGACAAATCAGTCGTCGCTCAGCACTTCAGCACACCATAGATCAGGATATCAGATTACTAAAACACGTAAAAACAACAGCTGAACTGATAATTTGGGAGAAAATATGTATAATAAAGAATGTTCACATAGCCATGCATTTTGACATATGAGGAGATGACATACTGAAGTTTATATCCAACAACCCAGATAGCAGTCACAACAGATGTTTCTTCTTCAACTGCCAGTCAAGATACCATTGAGAATAAAGATGGTTATCTTTGAAACGCATGCAGATAAAAGTGTGTTTAAGTGAAACTGAGTCTCTAGATAGACTAATATACTTCTAAAAATATCTGAAAGGTTTCACTGTCTGTATCACTTCATATATATTAAAGGGATATGGTTGTTTTCATTATTGCTCTGCAAACTGTGGAAACTAACTCAATGAGGCACCTTTAAGTACTTCTAAAGTAAAGAGAGCTTAGAAAGATAACTCCTACTTACATCAAACCCGAAACAATTTTGCATATCCTTCTCAGTTTCTATCCTTTTTCTGATTGCTAGTGCATCTTTCCTAGATAATTTTCTACTATTTCTTAGTGTTTCCATGACATCTTCTTCATCTGTTAATTCTGCAAAACAAAAAAGAAATATTTGATAGTGAACATATTGGCAACTACAACCATGAGAACTTGTATGCTAAAGAATTACCAATTCACAAATATATATTTAGCAAATAAAATGAAAAAACTCAAGCTATTGACCAAAGATAAAGTGAAGCTTTGTTACAAATATCTTTTATCACTTAAAAGTTTTGAGAATGAAAGCAATAACTCGGGACAATTTTTTGTCAGACTGCAATGACACAAAATATGTTAATACGCCATAAAAAAGTTTCAGAATCAATTGTGATTGTCGGCATATTATCAACATTTACTCTTATGATTAAACATCAATTTTAATGCAACTCGCTAAACGAGTGCTTACAATTTACCATGACATTAATAATTTATTGTGATATTTATTAGTAAAATGAACATTTATTTATGATTTGACATGAAATTAACATTTCATTGCCATGTTTCTGCAAAACTGATGTTAAATCTTGAGAATAAAACAAGATCGTTTCACTTTTTGCAACATAGGAAGCAGATACAAGGTCAAGGTCAAGTGTTCACGCTCCATGTGGCTGGAAGAAATACAACTATGGTTACAATAAGCAGGAAAGGTATATGAAAGTGGCAGGGAAGATAGATTGACATGTAACCAGTGGCGTACATGAGCATTCAATCACTGCATAGAATAATATACCTTCCATACTACAGCACCACCACTGGAGCAAAGTGCCAGAGACAACACTCAGTATTTTACAGAAGGATGCAATAGACGGCAGGGAGTGCGATTTTAATGCCAAAAATAACGGGAGTTTAACACTGAGTTTATTTTGTGTATTGATGCACTGCAGAGCCAAGACGCAGTATTGTACAGTTACATTAAAACAAGTCCATTCTGACAGCTAGGTGCACATGTTGTGGGTTGAAACCCGGCGGAGGGTGATTAATATTTACAGGCGTAGAAATCCTTAGCATAGCTTTCTTTGGAAGGGAAGTAAAGCTGGTGGTCCTGTGTAATAGATTTGCAGAATGTAAAAGAACCTAAAGTTCGATAGAGAGGCCTATGAGCAAAGTTAAGCGATCTTTCATGCCCAATGTAAAATGGGAAGCTGAGAACCACTGTCTACGTACCTATATTTCAATTTCTAATGGTGATTGTGAACAAGCTCTTTCAGTGTATAATATTTTGTTAGGTAAAAGAACCCATATTACAGCAGGGAACTTAGAAACTATGCTTGTTATTTCAATGAAAATGCTACATTTAATATTTGAAATGCAAATTATAACAGTAATATTTGATATTTTATTTCACTGCTTTCATCCCGCTTTGAGCCTTCTTTTTATACCGACATTCATGATTTTTATTCACCATAAAATTGTGTCCCTAGCAATAACACTTTAAAAATTGGGATCTGATCATTACATTTTTACAAACTGTTCCTTACTGCATTCTATATGTCTCAATCTTTTCAACCATTTTTTCAATGGCGAACAACATTCTTCCTTGGAGAAAGAGAAAGTAGATTATTCATAAGCAATTACTGCAGTTTCAGGCGATTCAAATTGTTAACCTCAAAGTTTTTGTTTTATTTTGGGGAGTAGAAAAGTGTCAAAGACCAGATCTGGACTGTAGGGAGGATGGGACTAGTATCTGACTCTTGACGCCTGCAGAAAGTGAGTTTTTTCTGTACAGTGTGGACAAAGGCATTTTCATAGTGCAACAAATTTAAAGCTGGTATCACTCATTTGGAAATTTATCTTGCTCCTTAAAATAAAAGTGAACCATTTCTGCCAATCTTTGTTTCTTTCTTTAGTTACAGTGGAATCCTGGTAACTAGACTGTCGATAACTCGACCTCTTTTACTGTAATTTTTTTGTTTTGTCATTAAAGTTGGCTGTAATAATTTCCATAGTCTACTGCATGGTTTAAATAGTAGAGGTAAATCTGTCACATTAGCTTGTCGCTAATCATGTGGATTCATGGCACACTTTTTTTTTTTAGATGTGAATAATTTGCGCAATGGTTTAGGATTGAGTTCACTTTTGCATTTATAACACCATAGGGGTGTCAGTTTATCTTTCCGACTTCTGTAGTACATAAACATTGTGGACTGTGCGTGATCAAGTATAGTACCAGCTCACATTATCACCAGCATCTTATTTATTTCAAGGAAGAAAACAGAGATTGTTACCTGCATCATCAATTTGCATGATGTCACACACACAGATCCTAGCAAGGTCATTCGTCACATCTAAAAAATACCTCTGTACATGGTAAGCTAAATTTTCAGTTACTCATTTCTGGTTACAATGCAACTTCTAGATTTCAGGCTTACTGTAAGTGTTGTGTTGAGTTGTTTGCACAAATGAAAATGTCAAACAAGAAAAGACAAGTTAAAATGACAATAGAAATTAAAATGCCTGTGTTAAAGAAACCAGACAAAAGGGAACATATGAGTACATTTTAGAATAGATTATACTTTTGTGATCTGCAAGAGGAAATGGACCAAGACCACCTTCAAATATGCCTGGCCACTTCTAGCACCCCATCCATCAGTGAAAAATATTGGAGAGCAAGAGGATTAATGACTTCATTGTCAGAAATCCAGCATTAGCTAACAACAACATACTTTTGTTTCCTATATTGTGCTAGAATATGTATTAATATGTTCCCTTTAGTCCGGTCTCTTTTGCAGTATTATGTTATTTTGTTAACTTAACAGCCTCTCAGTCCACATTAGGTTGAGTTACTGGGATTCCACTGTACTGGTTTAAAACACAATATAGTAAAATCCTGCAGCTGATAGTCCCATGTAAAAAGCAATCTTTTCCCTTCTATTTCTTAATCAAATAATTTCTGATGTATAATGCTACCCACATGTTAAGTTCTACAAACTTGTGTGTTTCTGCAGTTAAGACTTGGCAATAGTATTACCAATAGTATAAAATATGAGTTTATTCTAAAGCACTGCTTTAGTTAAGAAGATCCTTACGATTATCAGGTGTGATGTGTTGACCAGCCAGAAGGCCTTCTTCATCACTTTCCGTTGCGTGAAGCTCTGTTACTGTTTGCTCCATCGCATGTGTGCCATCTCCTGCCACAACAGCCACTGCCTGTTCCCCATCACCATCCTATCAAAAAAATAATCATAATTAATGAACGGGTAAGTCAGTCATATTTATAAGCCAAAAGTTCAACAAATCTGATCTAGATTTCTACTGTGAGGGACTGCATCTGTGAGTGGTAATCAGTTGACGGTTCCAAGCTGATTTCCAGCTGGAGGAATTTTTCTTCGAGATTTTCCCCTACCTCAATAAACGCTGGAAATCTGAGTAAAGTATACTTCATGCTATCTTCTTTTCTTAGAAGTTTGAAAACAGTATTGTTATAATCAATTTAATTCAAAAGGTGATTCAATTAATAACACTAAACAACAATTACATTTATAATTTTCCAGAACGCACTTCGGAGGTTAACTTTCCTCCATTATCAACCGGACATTATCACGCGTTTAAGAAAAATGCTTAAGTTTCATCTGAAGATGAGTAAACAGCAAAAATTGGGGATCCACTGAAAGAAGGAGCTGAAGCAGTTATAATAAACATGTTCTAATGATAATAGAAAACTTACCTTACATATTATTTCTTGTCATATTTGTTGCCTACTTATGTTCCATAACTAAAACTAGTTTCCTTACTTGTTATTAATTATATTCATATGTTTCAATCTGTGTATATGTTTAAGAATAATGAGTAAAAGCATTAAAATAACCAAAATTTAAGATCTGCATGGCCAACATTGATGTAAAGTGTCAATAAAGAGAAATTTTGTTTATAACCATAGAAAAATAAAATCTCTGATGTGAGATTCCCTTTGTGGTACATTGAGAAAAGTATGAATCCACTGGAGAATTCAATGTCATATCGGCAGATGGTCATAGTAGCTTAATGGTTAGAGCAGCCACTTGTAAAGTGAAGGTCTGTGGTTCAAATCCCAGCTGTGGTATTGAATTTATCAGTGCCTACTCTATCTCTCAAAGTATAGTAGTTTTTTATTTCTAAAGCTACAACGTAAATAATCATTAGCCTGTAACTGTGGAATTCATTAGGTGCAAACACCAGTTTCAAATTTGTTTACTTGTGCTTCTTCAAATATTTTGATATCTTTCACACATACTCACGCACACAAATCGTGTCCTTTTTGTGTGCTCATAAAACTCTTGTTAAATCTTGGAGTAATTATTGGCAAAAGTGCTTCTGCATCACGTTATACAAATTCATGATTTTTTGAGAGGTAGAACTGGAACTTAAAAATTCAATGCCACAGCTGGGATTTGAACCACAGACCCTCCGCTTACTAGGCAGGTGCTCTAACCATTAAGCTACTGTGACAACCTGCCAGAATGACACTGAATTCTCAAACCAGTTCGAATTTTTCCCAGTAAACCATAAAGGCAGTCTCACATCAGAGACAATTACCCCAATGGTGACTTACTATTGCAAGTACTTTATGTCCTGGGATTAAGTAACCTTCAGATGGTAATTATTATTTATTTATGCCAACAAACACACAAGCCGTGTGTGGGCAATGTTTGAGAGGTAGAACTGGAACTTAAAAATTCAATGCCACAGCTGGGATTTGAACCACAGACCCTCCACTTACTAGTCGGGTGCTCTAACCATTCAGCTACTGTGACAACCTGCCAGAATGACATTGTATTCTCAAACCAGTGGCATTGAATTTTTAAGTTCCAGTTCTACCTCTCAAACATTGCCCACACATGGCTTGTATGTTTAAAACAACAACAATAAGTTTCTTGGCATAAATAAATAACAGTTCATGATTTTTTATTTATTTATTTTGTTTTAGACTGGCAATTAGAAATAGGTATGTGCTTGCATGAAGCACATTAGTCCCATTTTAAATCTGGTACATTAAAAATTAAAGAGAATTGTACACTTACCAGTTGGCCAAACATAAACAATTGCACATAAATTTTGTTTAAGCATATTGCAGTGGAGCATAAATTTATATTACACATTATGCTTTCCTAAAGGTTTAGCAATTACTAGAATCACATTGTTAAATGCAATATGGAATAATGGTATTAATAATGCAAGTGGTGTTTCACGTAACCTTTGGAATGCTCAATGCACGTATGTCATTCAGTAAATAAACTGAATATGGCAACTTGCTTCTGCTCAGCGTGTGTCTGCAGTAAGCAGACTTGGACTTAGCTTGCAGTCGTTTCACTTCAAGTGAATTTACGTATTACTGACCGATTAGAGCATATTTAAAGTTTCTTTGCTCATGTTTCTAGCATATTTGCGACTTCCTAATGAATATAATACAACTGGTGTTGGAAGTTAGAAAACAATTTTGTGTGATGTTTAAAAGAAGCATCTGATTCCAAGTGAGGTCATTATCTTATCATGGCATAAGCCTCTCAAATGGAATAGGCCAGGTATTCAGACCTTTAAACCTACGAAATTAAATCTTTGTAATTACGCAGAAATGTACGATTTAAGGTAATGGTTTTATACGGTGCAGTAAACAATAACCTCATTTTTCCACAGAATTTTCTGGTGTCTGGTTCACCAGCGATACATCTGAATTCGATAAATGATCAATATTACTTAAATGGTTTTTATAGAGTATTAGAATAGTTCTACAGGGTACACTCAGCCTCGTTAGGTCCCGGGGGACCAACTGAGGAGCTATTTCATGGAGAAGTAGTGACCCCAGGTTGAGGAGGGATGGGAGCGCTCGGGACACTGACCACGTCCCACCCTCCAGTACTCCACCCCAACCAATGACGCCTGTAATGGGCAGAGATGGGGGACAATGCAGCAAGCCTTGGCCCTTCCTGGGCTGTTACACTGGGGTTTAGTTTAGTTTTAGTTTAATTAGAATAGTTCATTGATCGGCCAGTAGAATCAGATTACTCAATCAACAAGTTGTGCCGTGTTGCCACACACTCACCTTTAAGTGCAATTATCCAGTTAATGGTGCATTTTATTAAAACATGTTATTGGAATTTTTTGTTAATTTACATCCACTCTCTCACTGCCTTCAGTCTTACAGATTATTTCACTTCCATCCTGTAGACTCAAAATACCTACTAAATCTGATTGACTGTACACCACGAGTTTTTGAGACAGTCGTTAAATTCAAGGAAGGATACTTTGATGAAAATAATATAATTATTCTGTTTGTATTATACAAGGTGTCCCATTTGAATCGCTGTATTTTCATTTTGTGATGGTAAATTAATGTATGTGTATTTCTTTCTTTTCCAGATGTCATATTGTAGATGAAACACAGGAGTTTTGTTAGAAATTTTTTTATTTCAAAAATCTCGCCAGATGTTGTGGCGGCAGCAGGAACAGTGAAATGGCGACCAATGCAGATAAGGTGCAGGTATTGAGGTGGTATGCGGAACTTGGTTCCATTATCGCAGTGCAACGATTCCGCCAGGAATAACAGAGATCCCCCTAATGCGAAGACAATTCGAGTATGGAAACAGTATTTTCTGGAGACTGCTTCAGTGGCTAAAAAGCACGGTGGTGGTCGACGTGTGCTAGAAGACAATGTGCAGCGAAATGCTGAAAAATTTCAAATAAGTCCACGTAAGTCCATTTGCAGAGCCGCGCAGGAACTGGCAGTACCAAAATCAACTGTCCATAGAGTTGTGCAACGTGTGCAGTTGTACGCATACAAATTGCAAATCCTGCAAGCACTGAAGCCCACAGATAAACCACAAAGAGAGGCATTTGCTACAGTTATGTTGGAACATGTTGACAGTGATCCCAACTTTCTGACAAAGATTATGTTTTGTGATGGGGCCACATTTCATGTGTTAGGTCACGTCAATAGACATAATGTAAGAGTCTGGGGTTCAGAACCTCCTCGTGCAGTCATTGAGATAGAGACAGCCCTAAGGTTAATGTGTGGTGTGGACTCATGCAAGATGGTACAATTGTAATATTCTTCTTTGCTGAAGGTACTGTAACAGGTATTACATATCTGGATATGTTGGAGCAGTTTGTCTTTCCACAAATTCAGCATAGACATCCTCATATCCTTTTTCAACAAGATGGTGCACCTCCTTACTGGTTGAGAGAGGTGATGGACACACTGGATCATGAGTTTCCTGGTAGATGGATAGGAGAGATGCACCAATTGCATGGCCAACAAGATCGATGACAACACCTCCGGACTTCTTTTTGTGGGGGTATGTCAAGGACAGGGTGTATGCGACAAAAGTAGTGACTATTTGCCAACTGCGTGAGCGCATTCGGAATGCTGTTGCAACTGTCACTCCTGAAATGCTTCAACGCACATAGGTGGAGCTCGACCATCGCCTGGATATTCTTCGTATGACTGATGGGCACACGTGGAAGTGATATTACTTTCTTTATTTTTTTATACAAACTTGATGAGTTATACGTATTAGTAAAGTTTAGTTCATTTCGATATCTCAAATAGTTTGGCAGAAATACTGAAGTGAAAATAGGGCGATTCAATTGGGATGCCCTGTATATGTGAAGTTTACATGTTATATTTTTGGAGAAATAAAGTTTATTTTGTGCTCATAACTGAAATACCAGATGACTATCAAGGTCTATTGAAATTAATTAGCGGTAGTGTACATAACATCAGAACCATACGGTGAGAAAGAAGAGGAATGCAACAATAGAAGATATTGAACAGTACCATTGCAATTTGCTCAATATATTGTGGCGGGGTTTTATTATAATGGAAGTTCATACATATTAGCGTGAATATAGCATCAAATGGAGCACTGTTTTTGCTAAAAGGTGGAAAGTTTGTTAGAGCAGACGCCACTCTTTTCTGCAGGGGAGGTGGTCGTAGAATGGAATGCATAAACCAACGTACTTTTATTAGAAACACATTTATTCGATATATATACTATTCGTTACAGTTTCAGCTAGTTAATAACTGTTAAAATTGGATAGCGTCCATGCTGTTTAAAAGTTTTGGTGTAATTCACATATTCACACGCCATCAACAATTATACGTCTTTACACTTTGAAGTCACAGACGCTAATGAAAGTAGTTTCTGAGCGTCCTATGACGCAACACCGCCATTCTTATGTATCCATCCGCGCAACGGTTCTCATTGGTCGAACTCAAACAGTTGAGAAGACATTGTCTATTTTGAGTATTGAAAAAAATAGGTCCCTGATACATTCAAATTAAAAGAATTAAAAATTTACACACTCTTACAAAAATATTTACATGAACAATTTTCTATTAGTCAATATTCTGTCTCATATGCCCCTTGTTTTGTTTTTCAAGTTGTCACCTTATTCACAATCTTGAAACACAATACAACACTTCTCCCTACTTCTATGATTCAATCACTTTGTACAATATATTTTTTTCTTTTTCTTTACAGTCTTCTTTACTGTTTGTCTTTGTCCTTTGTTTTGACATAATACAACATGTCTTTATAAGTTTCACATATTCGGTTACTACACAATGCATTCGGTTATTATACAATACATATCCAGTTATTGTACAACACATTTAGTTATTACACAATATGTCCAATTATTATGCAATACATATTCAGTTCTTGTACAATATACCCAGTTATATCACATATGTTGTTATTATACAATACACCTTCAGTTATTATACAATACATATTCAGTTATTGTACAACACATTTGATTACTACACAACATGTCCAATTATTACACAATATATATTCAGTTATTGCACAATATGTCCTGCTATCACATCACATATGTTCTGTTATTATGCAATACATATTCAGTTATTACACAATACATATTCAGTTTTTGCATAACATATTTAGTTATTACTCAACGTATTCAGTTATTACACAATATATCCAGTTATCATACAATACATATTCAGTTATTGTACAACACATATTCAGTTCTTATACAACACATACTCAGTTATTGTACATTTGACATTGACACAAATATAATTTAAGTGTTTCATGTGGTTTTTGACTTGTATTCATTGCTATAAGGAGAGAAAAACAGGATACAAATTTTGAGCTAATGATTATGATCATGTTTATGGCAATATTTTATTCAGTTCTTTGCCTTCTTTGTCTTATAAGCTCATGTATAGGCAGGTTATTGAGTCGGTTCTTAAACTCTGATGTTACTAATGGTACTAATTTTCTTAATTGGGTTATTATTCATTGTTGTTTGGTTCAACATTTCTTCGAGCTTAGCATTGGCTATATTCATCTCAATTCGTGGGCATTGTTTTTCTGATTATGGTTTTCCTCACTTCACTAATTGTCATTTCTTTGTCTCTTATTTCTATAAGAGAAAACTTCTATACTTACAATTATTCTGTAATTGTATTTTTTCTTCTCAATTTACTCTCGACATCTTTGTGTCGAAATATTATATCTTTTTCATCATAATTGATTCATTTTTATTTTTGTCCCTGACATCCTTATGTCAAAAACATATTATCTTCCGTCGCTATGATTCATTTATTTAATGACAATCAGTGTCCTCATCTGTCTTTGTTGACAATGCTCTTTGTGGTCGATATAGCCAATGACTATGTTGATCTTCTTCCCTGTTGTAATCCTATTCTGAACATAATTTCCTATAAGTAACCCATCAAAAATTGTTATCTTCTTTCATCTCTATTATTCCTGCCTTACACATTCGTTGACAAAGACTATTTGGTCCTTTCTTTGTATGGCTTCAATTTATTTTTGTGGTATCTTCCTACCAACTTGCCATTTGTATTCTGTAGCTCATATGTGTGGTCACCCAGCTGTTTTGTTATGACCAGTGGTCCAGTATACAATAGTTCCATCTTTCCGGATCTTTTTTCAGATGCCTTGGATGCTTTGTGGCTTTTTAAGAGCACCTTTTCTCCAATTTGTGGGGACCATTTCCTGACGAATCTTTTCACCTTGTTCCTCCCTTTTTCAGCCTTCTGTTGTAATCTTCTGAATGCCAATTGACATTTTTCTTTCTCTGATAATTCTCTTTGGGCAGCCATTGTAGTGTCAATGTCAATTGCTAATTTTCTTGGTTTCGTGTTGGTCATTAGCTCGATAGGTGCGAACTTGGTCGTGGGGTTCACCGAATGGTTAATCACCTCCTCTATATATCCGCATTTTTCCGTCCAGGAAGTGTGGTCTCTGTGGCAGAGCAAACGAAAATAAATACTAATATCCCTCATGATTCTCTCAGTCGGGTTTCCCTGGGGATAATATGCTGAGGAATAGTACAATTTTATTCCTAATGTTTCTAAGGTGTTCTGAAACAACTTGCTCTTATGCATGGTCGCATTGTCCGATAAAATACATTTTATTCTCCCATATTTTGGGATGTAGTCCTTGACGATTTTATCTAGGCATGTTCTACTTTTGATGTTCTTAATGGGGTATATTTTGGTGAATTTTGTGAAAACATCAAACATGACAAAGATGTATCTGTTCCCATCTTTACCCCTTGGTAATTCTCCATGCTCGTCAATACACACCAATGCATTTTTCTCGTTCCTCACAATGGATTGTGGGATGACATCGTACTTTACATTAATTGGCTTGGCCTTTTGGCATAGGTCGCATGAGGAAATTAACTTCCTGACCTTCTTGCCAAGATGTTTAATGTACAATACCTCCTCGATGGCAAGCATTGTCCTCTCAGTACCGGAGTGAAGCATCGAGTGGTGGAATGCTAAAATGACCCTGTCCTGTAAGGAATTTGGTACCATCATTTTCCATTTCCTTACGTCGCGACCATGCAGTTTAAATAGGATGTTCCTAAATTTGCCTATCTTGGCATCCAATCTTGGTATTATGTCTGGAGCCTTGTCGAATAGCCTCTTCAATTCAGGGTCTTCTTGTTGTAGCTTTGCTATGTTCTTGAAGTCTTGCAAGATCTCGTTGCTTTCTTTGCTACTTATCTGCATAATTTTGATCTCATGGTGCGGACTGTATATCGTCTCGGGTATGTGACTCTCCGACCTTAATCTTGACAATAAGTCACTGAAGATGTTCTCCTTCCCCGGGATATGTTTGACCTCTATGTCGTATGACATGATCTCATGTATGTACCTTGAGATTTTGGAGTTGGTCAGCTTCCATTTTTGAATGAAGGACAGGCTTACATGATCTGTATATATAATTATTTTATAAAGATATATATAATGTCTGAACTTTTGCAACGCAAAATGGATTGCACCTATTTCCAGTTCGGTTATGCAGGCATTGGCTTCTATTTTGTTTAAAAATCTAGAAGCTGTGGCAATCACATGTTTGTTGCCATCTGCATCTTCTTGTGCTAATATCGCACCATATGAGTGCGCACTAGCATCAGTGTATACTAGAAAAGGTGAATTTGGATCCGGTCGTTCCAGGAGAATACTGTGCTTGAAAAGTTCTTTGATATTCTCAAAGGCCACCTGGTGTTCAGCATTCCATTCCCACTTAGTATCTTTTTTCAACAGTGCTCTAAGGGGTACCAATTCCTTAGCGTAGTTGACCACGAATTTCGACTGGTACTGTAAAATGCCCAGAAACCTCCTCAACTGTTTTAAGTTACGTGGGGGTGGTATATGCTCTATGGCCTTGACCCTCTCCGGATTAGGTTGTATACCATCAGGTGTTATGATGTGGCCCAGAAATTCAGCCTCTTTGACGAAAAACTCACACTTTTCTAAATTTAGGGTCATGTTGCTTTCCTGGAACCTGGATAATACATAATCTATGTGATGTAAGTGCGACTCGGGATTCTCACTGTATATTAGAAAGTCGTCTACATATTGCGTCACAAAAGTCTCGATGGTATCTCCAAAAACTTTGTCCAGAGCTCTCAGTAGTGCACTGCTACTGGTCGATAGTCCAAAGGCACATTTTGAAAAATGGTATACCTTTCCTTTGTGCAAGAAACAGGTATATTTCCTGACATCTGGATGAAGAGGAATTTGCCAGAACGATGCTGTCAAGTCGAGACTTGTGAAATGTTGACCTCCCTTCAATTTCGATATTAGTTGGTCTACCCCCTCAGGCCTGTAATGATCCGGCAAGGTATGTGTGTTTATCTTCCTTGCGTCGATGGTCATCCTCAATTTTCCCCCTTTCTTATGGACCCATACTACTGGATTCACATAACATGAGTCCGACGGCTCTATTATTCCGTCCGCTAACATTTTCTGGATTACTCTGTCAGCTTCCTCCCTAATGGAGTTGGGGATGGGCCTGGATTTGTGTGAATAGGGGGTAATATCTGTTACTGTAAAGGTATGTACGTACTTGTTACACGTACCTGGCTTTTTATCGAAAACTTTCCTGTTTTTAACCAATATTTTCCTAAGTTGGTTTCTTTCCTCTTCAGAGATGCCATGTGCCCCCCAGACCTTCTCATCGATTAGCTGTAGCATCGATTCTTCTCCATCTGTTGGTAGTGGTTCAGGTTGGTGGTTGTCCCAGGCAACATACTCGTCTTCTGTGCAGATCCAATGGCTGCAAACGTTAGTTTCTTCATCGCTCGTCCAACCTGTTTTCTTCTTATTTACCCTTAGGTCTACCAACCTATTCTCGTGGACATTGATGTTCTCCACAAAGAATTGTTCATCCGGATGGATCCCTGTCTGGTCTGGTTCCTCCTGGCATGTTTCTTCCTCCAGGAACTTCGCAGTGCATTCTGAGGCTCCTTCCTTAATGATAAATTCATGTAGGTCATAGTTAATTACCGACCTCCAAAGGTTAAGCAAATCACTGCCAATGATTAGGGTAGCTGTTAATCTTGGTATAACTAGGGCAATAAAATCGAACTTCCAACTTCCGATTTCAATTACCAGCCTTACCTGGTATTTAACATGTTCCTTCTTCTTGCCAATTGCTGTGCTGCAATATACTCCACACACAGGCAAGAATTCAGCATTTCTTTTAGTTATCAGTTCCTGGAACAGCTGTTCGTCACACACTGATGTGCTGGCTCCTGTATCTATCATTGCTGGCAATTCGATACCCCATACCTTCAGCCTAATCATTGGTGGATTGGTTATCTCCTTTCTTTCACTCGCCTGTCTTCTCAAGGTACCTACATTACATTGGTCAATATCGCCCCTACTGCCACACAGGTCAACTTCCGGGACACAAAGTTGACTTGTACTTAGTTTTCCTGGACGTTGGAGGCGATCGTAGTTTCTGTATTCTGTGCAGTATCGGTCCTATCCGGCACATTTTCATTCTGTTCCTGTTGTCTTATGTTGTCGATGTTCCCTTGGTTTCTGCCCCTTTGACGTGAACCCCTATTGTACGATGGCCTATGGCTGCTCATGTATTCCCTACAGAATCGTATATGATTCACTTGATGGGTACGGTCTCCTGGTCTTCCACGATCATATCTATGCGTTCTGTACCTCGATTCACCCCTCGGTATCGTGTCGTGGTACCGCTGTCTTGTGTTCTCCATCCTCTCGCCATGATTATGTGGTTGTGGGAAATGGTGTGCCCCTCTCCCCCTTTCGTGGGTACTCCTAGTATTTGTATGTTCTCCTTCGCTCTGGTTGTTCGTAGCCGTGTTCCGGTTTAGGATGGGTGAGTTTGGGTGACCGTTCCTATGTCTATGCTCATTAGGCCGACCATTTTGTGTTTCGAAGGCTGTCAGCAGTTCTATCATATCTGCAAAATCTACTGGCCTCGCAACAATTAATCCTGTTCTCACTGTGTCTGGGAAATGTCTTGTTATGCTGGCAATTAGTTCTGCCTCCGACAAATTGGGGTCTAATAGCTTTCCTTTGTTGGCTACTTTCATGAAATAGTCTACTAGCGACAACCCTTTGGTTGGATCGTATCTACCTGTCGCTAGCTCTACCCTAGTTTGGTTTTGTTTAGCTGGGCCCCAATACCTTGATAGGAATAAATTTCTGAATGAGCTATAAGACTCATGACCAGCTAGTGTTAACCTGAGCCATTCTAATGCCTTGTTTTTTAAGCTTTTCTTAACTATCATCATCCTAAGCTCGTTTGGTATCCTTTTCACTTTAAAGTATTCTTCCATCTCTTTAACAAAGAGTTTTGGATCGTCTCCCTTCTCCTCGTCAAATGTAGGTGGTGTGATTTCATGTAATATGCTGTTGGTGTAACATGTGTTATGTGTTGTGTCATTGTTTGGTTGTGAACCTCTTTCTCTGTATGGTGAGTCAACATTTTGTACATTACTCAAATAACTCTCATCTTGTACATTACTTACATCTAAATCATCATGTCTTTGTAATGCCTTCACAACATCATTTACATTAGCCAAATTTTCTTTCCCTTTTTTCATTTCTTCACAAATTGATTTTAAATCATTCTTTATTTCTAAGTGGCTTTGTTTCATATCATTTATAGCATCCTGTTGTGAAAGCATCACATCATTCATTGTCTTAATTTTAGGAATTACAATTTGTTCTACAGTTTCATTAATAACATCTTTCTTTACTACCTCAATCTCTTTCCTTAATTCCTCAGTTATTTCTGCTTTTACATTTGTTATCTTACAGTCTACACTTGTATTACATTCTGTTATTTCATCCCTACATCTAGCAATTTCTTCTTCTAACACAATTTTATTCTCCCTCATCTCTGATTCTATCTTTCCCATCCTATCTCCTACAATTTCTATCCTAGCTTCTAAGGCTTCCTTTGTTTCATTTAAATTTTTATGTACTAATTTTAAATTAGTTTCCATTACTTTCATATTTTCTTTACACTCCTGTCTTCCTAATTCTATTTTCTGTTCTAGGTTCTGTCTACCTAATTCCATTTTCTGTTCTAAGTCTTTTCTCACTTCCTCCATTTTCTGACCTATCTCTTCCTTATTCTGTTCCAGTTTCTGACCTATACTCTGACCTAAACTTTGTTCTATGTCATGTTTTAATTCTGCCCTATTCTGTTCCATGTCCTGTTTTAATTCTGCATTATTTTGTTTCATTTTCTGACCTAAACTTTGTTCTATATCCTGTTTCAATTCTATGTTATTTTGTTTCATTTTCTGACCTAAACTTTGTTCTAGTCTTTCAAACATCATCATCATTAACCTTTGGTCTTTGCTTATTTCCGCCTGTTCCGCACCTTCTGATCCTTCCTGATAACTAGGCCTATCTGCCCCTTCCCCCACTCCTGTTTCTATCTCTTTTCGCGACATTTTAATTCCTTTATCTAATTCACTTAATGTTGAAAGTCCTGTTACTTTTCCGCTTCTTAAAAACATGCACAATGGAAATAAAATAAAGACACAAAAAGTTTTGATCCTACTTTCTTTTCTGCTGGTTCTTCGTCCAGTTATTTACGTCTCCTGGGTAGTTGGCTTCGCTGGATGATCTCCGGTGTTTTTCCCACGTTGATTCTCCGTGTATCGATGTTTTGTTGATATCAGTCGATGGTCTTATGGCGTCTTTCTCCTGCACGATGAGATAGCGTCCTTTTGATATTAGCACTTCGTAATTTTGCATTCCATTCTAAATTCGCGCTCCACGTTGGGCAAGCCATTTGTGGCGGGGTTTTATTATAATGGAAGTTCATACATATTAGCGTGAATATAGCATCAAATGGAGCACTGTTTTTGCTAAAAGGTGGAAAGTTTGTTAGAGCAGACGCCACTCTTTTCTGCAGGGGAGGTGGTCGTAGAATGGAATGCATAAACCAACGTACTTTTATTAGAAACACATTTATTCGATATATATACTATTCGTTACAGTTTCAGCTAGTTAATAACTGTTAAAATTGGATAGCGTCCATGCTGTTTAAAAGTTTTGGTGTAATTCACATATTCACACGCCATCAACAATTATACGTCTTTACACTTTGAAGTCACAGACGCTAATGAAAGTAGTTTCTGAGCGTCCTATGACGCAACACCGCCATTCTTATGTATCCATCCGCGCAACGGTTCTCATTGGTCGAACTCAAACAGTTGAGAAGACATTGTCTATTTTGAGTATTGAAAAAAATAGGTCCCTGATACATTCAAATTAAAAGAATTAAAAATTTACACACTCTTACAAAAATATTTACATGAACAATTTTCTATTAGTCAATATTCTGTCTCAATATGTTAAGAGGCAGAAAAGTAAAATTCTCAAAAAATGAGTCGAGTAAATGATAACGCTAATTAATACCATGCATTTGGTGACAAAGTCATTAACATTCGTGCCATCCAATACATCTGTACATATAATGAATTATAAGATAAGGCTTTAAATCACTAAGTATCATCTATCAAGTGTAGAACCTCTGTTCTATCCTCCCCTTTTTTTGTATTTGCGGGAGTGTAATTTGTATAGTTAACGTAGTGATGTAATTTTTTTTATAGAGAATAATAATACATTACGGTCATTTACCATTTGTTATTCTGTACGAGTAGTCAACTATAGGTCTCTTATTTTCCCTTTTGTTATACACTATTATCCTTTATCTTCACTTTAAAGAGTTGGCAACCCTACTTGTAGGCATAAATGCAAACTATAATTATTATAAGTTTTTAATGAAAATCGTTTTGTCTCATTCTCCTTACATAGTTCACTTTTTCAAGGTACGGCTGGTTATGGAAAATGCCAACACATGCATATTTAATTTTGAAATGGTAGAACATCGTTACCTGTAGCTGAATAACCTCCAGCACAACATACTGCTGCCCATCTTGACCATCCATAGCAACCATTTCACTGTCTGTATCTTCATCCTCGTCTTCATCTTCTCCTGCCATTACTTCTACTTGCTGCCCATCTATGATCTACAGAGTTAAAAGACACCTGGTTAGTTCATGACTGTGCAAATACGATTATCCATAAAAACACTTACAGAGCTCTATCACTAAAGCTGGTGCTCCTTACAGCACATTCAGTACATGGGAAAATTTGGTTTAAATGAGACACCAAAAAACATTAAAATCAGTTGAACTATACAGAAATATATTTTACTTGCTGATTTGTAAATAATAAAATTTGATCTTCAAATAACACTAAGTATTTACAGATTTTACACATAAAAGGATAGAGAAATTTAAATATCAAAAAGCTGTAAATGAAGGTTCTGAGAAAGATACAAGATGACTAATTTTAAATAGTTTACTTACCAACCTTGGGCTGACAAAAAATTTACAAAAAGTTTTGAAGAACATAGAATAACCTTAGATCCTCAAAATAAATATAACATAAAAAGGTACCTTAATATTTCTAAAAAGGACAAAATTCCAAATTATAGAATGTCTGACATTTATCAAGTTAGCTGTTTGGATTGTAATTAGGTTTACATTGGTAAAACTAAATGTTATTTAGTAACCAGAATAAAAGAACATTTTAGTAATATTAAGTATAAACAGATGGATAAATAAGCTGTGGCAGATCATTTTTGGTCATTTAATCATGAAATAAATCCAGAGATTAAATTACTAAAACAATTAAACGGACCCATATGGTTTGGAAAAAAAATATTTTAAAAAATAGGGACAGCATTATGAATTTTACAATACTGCAGATTGATTCTGTTAGCGAGTTTGTTTTGCATTCAGAAATTGGTAATAATGAATCTCACGCAACAATTGTAGCAAAGTCGACCAAGGTCAGTCACCTTGAGTATGCCCTTAACATATGACGAAACCATGTTGTTTCAATGAATTACACCACATATTTTAAAATAAAGTGAAGCCTGTAGTGTCTGCATTATTTGTTATATTGGTGGTTTGTTACTGTTAATCAAATCTAGTCCAATCTGACAATGCTGCAGAAATCAAAACATATTTTCTTTTCCTTTAAGAAAATGATCCAAACTCCATTAACAGAATTTTAAGTATATTTTATACTACGAGAATGGGAGGAAAACCAGTGTTTTTCTTTCTTGAAATTTTAGGTCAAAGATATTTTACAGAATCAAAGTTGGCTTTTTCAACCATCATTACTTAGGGCAGTTGAGAGATTGTTTTCCTCTAGGATGGCAATTACCATATCTCACTGCATAATGGTTGCACTTTGATTTATAGACAAGCTATCAGGACATAAGCGTTTCACCACATAATCATTGGTCACATTACTATTTTAGATTTCACTATTGAGAAATATTGAAAAGTAACATGCAACCTGATAGGTTAATGGGAGAGAATATGGGATATGCAGTGTATTGTCGATGCCATCAGTTTGCAGACTATTGAGATGGTGGCCAGGCCATCAATGAATCTAAATGGTTTAACTATCTAAAGAACGGGAATTAGGAGACACGAATGGAGTGGCAAGTGATGTGAACCATTTAGTTAGTACACATCTAGTCAATTAAACCACCTTATTCATCAATTGTGTTCTTTTTTCTTTTTTTAATTACCTTTTTATTTGTTAAAGGTGTTTGGATTGCAGTGCGAGCATCACTTTTGTTTCCCCTTCTTCCCCTCTCCTTACTTTTCAACTACAAACAGTGCATCATGGCTATGCTTCAATATACTGTAGCAGAAATTATAATCCCAGGATGATTCATGCTATTTGTTATATTTACTAGTGTCCAAAAATATGTCAATTTCCTGTGATATGAATGCAGTATTTTATTTCTGCAAAACTTTATTTTTGCCTCTGAAACTATTCAATAAAATGCAACATGGCCAACATTGATTTTAAGTGAAAATCGTGAAAAAAAGACAAATGAAAGACAAGGGTTACTAAGCTTCATAACCAAGAAGAATAAATGGGGAATTTTTTTTCTTCAGTAGAATTGTGATGTCAAATAGAGTAGACGTCGAAACCTTTGTGCAAATAGTAACAAGTGTACAACGTAAGGTTTGGAAAAAGTTTCGGTAATCTGAAATTATGAGAAATATCAAAACATCTAATAGTGACTGTATGGAAAAGAAATACTGTAAAATTTATATCCACATATATAAATACAAGTGAAGAAAAACAGACACTTTTGTGAAAGTGACACCATTGAACTTCACGTGAGAAAGTTACAAAAGCAAGATTTGTCATGATATCCCAAATAGTTTCAGACATTGTCTTCAAGAATATGTTTTAAAAATGAGATAATCTGTGAATATGTTATCTTAATTTAAATAAAGTTAATTTTGGTGGAATCCAGACTTTAATTGAAAAGGCATTAGCCCTCGCCATCATAATTTTTATCTGTTATTTGCCATACGATCCTGAAACAAAGATCTCATCGCTTCCTTTGATAAAAAAGCTTCCTCTACACTCAGACTTAATCTTACGGCACCCTAGTGGCTGAGAATTAACATGGCCAATCAAATAATTTATTCTTCACATAATGGTCACACTGTGTATTTCTACTTTATGAAGAAAGCATAAAAAATGTGACATGTGGTGAAACATGGTAAGTACAGCTTTTGGGATTCTACTAGAGGAGATATAAAATACTAAAGTAACAAAACTTTATTTCATTGGCATCCTGAGCTGTGGACTTGAACTTTTATATTAGGATCTTCATCAAAAATCTTGAAGCATTGAGTAATTCAGGAAAACAATAGGAACATACCTGAATTTTCTTTTGGCGTCCTAGTTTTAAAGCAAGAGCCTTCTCTTGCGCTGATGATTCAGGATCATGTATTGCCATATGCCTGATGAGGTTTCCTTTATGTCTGAAGGCTCTACCACATTCAGGACACTCGTGGGTCTTCTCCCGAGGTGGAGGGGGCACATAATTAGGATTATGATAAAGATTTTGATGTCTTCTTAACAGCTGTTTTTGTCTGAAAGATTGGTCACACTGATCACACTGATATGGTTTTTGGTCTGTATGTATTAACATATGTGATTCTAAGTGTCTTTGTGATATGGACGCATATGGACACAGATCACATTTAAAGCACTTCTCTCCTTCATGAGATTTATTGTGAATCTGAAAGGAGAAAAATACAAAAATTAAAAATCAATTCATCTAAATAAAAACAGTTCTACAGAAAGTAATTGATAGTTTGATTTATATCTCTGCAATCTTAAATCTATAAAATTTGCTATAGTGAAAACCTTTTTTGGCATAGGGAAGAGAGGCAATCCCATTGTCCACTGGGAAGCCACTGCAAACAGCCTCCCAAGTACTGGCGGGAAAACCAAAACCGTTCAGGGTTGGGAGGAAATGCCCAATCCCTACCTCAAGGACTGAGGATCTACTCGAGCACCCTGGGGATGAAACAGGGACTTTAAGCATTGGGTTAATCCCCCACCTTAAGTAAAGTCGGATTCAAAAGGAAAATGTGAGCCTCGGATCCAAAGTAAACCCCTGATGAGATGATAGTGGTAGAACATGGAAGTTTAAGAAGAACAAGAAGAAAAAGAAAATTTTTATGAATTGTACATACCCTGCCACTTGGGTTTCACCAATTGATGTTAAATTTTAATGCAATGTTAAGTGATTTAACACAGAAGTAAATGTAAATTTTGCCTCATAATACAACGTTATCTGTAACATATCAAGTAGATAAAAAAACAAGCTTTCTTAAGAATAGTTTGTATAAGCTATATGAAAAGATAAGATAGTGGGTAGACAAAGTAATGTGAATGTACATAATTATTATTGCAGTTAAACCTGCTTTATACGTAACCCAGGCTTAAGTAATTCATATTTATACATACATTTTTGTAGGTCCCGACAAAATGCAATTTAGAAACATGTTAATAGAACCTTATTTATACAAAATGTATTTACACATAATTTGCTGTTGTATGTATTAAATTTCAGTAAAATACAACTGAGTTTTATGTAATTTTAAGGAGCATACAGCACATGCTATATTAAAAGAAACTGACAAAGATGCAACCTGAGCGGGCCAATTTTGGGCCATGGAAGCAAAAGACAAAAATATTTGCTGGTAGAGCTGGCAGCTTTTGGCATAAGAATATTGTAGCAACAAGCGAGAAGTAAAGATAAAAATATTTGGTATCTGATATTTACTGTTGAAGAATGTCTTTCAGTTCTTAACTGCATTTAATCAGCCACAGGGAACAGAAAAAAGAAATGTTATAGTCCAGATCAGAAAGTATAATTCATTGAATTCTCAAACCAGTTCATATTTCTCCCGGTAAACCACAAAGGCAGTCTCACATCAGAGACAATTACTCCAATGTCATTCTGGCAGGTTGTTACAGTAGCTTAATGGTTAGAGCACCCACCTAATAAGCAGGGGGACTGTGATTCAAATCCCAGCTGTGGCATTGAATTTTTAAGTTCCAGTTCTACTGCTAAAACATTACCCCCACCCGGTTTGTGTGTTTAAAAACACCAACAGTAAGTTTGTTGGTATAAAGAAATAACTCTATTCAATGTTACTTCTGGCCAACCCATGATAGTATCTTTTGTTGCCAAGGAAACGGCTTGCTTGCGGCTTGCCATTGGTTGCTATGAGACCAGAGTGACTTATTAATCTCTATTTCAGTTTTCAGAGCACACTGGCATGTGGCCAGGAAATATCAATCACCAACTAACAGTGCGCCAACTATAACACCAGTACTAAGAGTGTCAATCTCTTATTAAAACTGAAATTTGATGGAACTGAGAATTTAAATTGCAGTTTTGCATCTTCTTTAAATTTTTCTGTGATGTCCTAGACATTTAATTAAAGAAATTTACTTGCCTTATAAGTATAACGATCTGGGAAAGATTTTCCACAACGTTTGCATTTGAGAGGCTTGTCTGACGTATGTAATTTTTGTACATGAATCCGCAGGTCAGTTTTCCGTCCACATGTCGTGGGACACAATTCACACTGGAATACTGGTTTATCACCAGCTGCAAACAAAGAATATTCGATCAGATTCAATCACTGTATCAGATACATCAGGTTTGTTCCAACATAGGATGTATACGGTTTCTTGCTTTGCCTAATGGGCATTTATATATGTTTATTGGTTTTCCACAATCAGAAACAATCCATGATGTGTCCCATGTATTGCTTCTGACAGAATTAAAAATTGGATGCAGGATATGGCACAATTCCAGTTTGAAGTGTTATAACAAATTCTCTGGATCATGAGTTAATGCTGGAACAAACCTATTATACAGATTATATTATAACCAAAATGGTTGAAAGTAGATATCTCAGGAAACAAGACTGCAAACAATCTGCTTTTCATACTGACAATGGTCAGTTTTTGTAAGCAAACCTTGTGCTGCTTCTAGTGTTCAAAGAAAATAGTATGTGGAATTCATAAACAATTTAAGCAGTGGTACGTCATAACCATATGCATTCATAATTATAACCAACAGCTAACTTACCAAGATCCTTTTACTTCTATTACGATGTACTTTCAGCCATTTTGATTTGCATTATTAACTTTTATACACCTTGTATGTCACATATGTTTTTCATGAAACCTGCATTTCTCAAAGATTCTAGCCAGATCATGAATGGCATAATGGTGAAAAACTGTACAAATACACGTTGTCGTGGTTCTTCATGAAATGATGGGGCTTGTTAAGCACTAAATAACTATTCTATACATCATGGCTTTTCAGAACGTGCTTAGGATGTTCATGAAATGTTGGGCTTCAGCAAAAAACTTACCATATCTGATGAGGTCCCCTGATGCCAGTAAAAGGAATTATTAGACATTCATGGATCAGGAATAGAAAATAGTCATTCCCTACACAAATCCATAGCAAAGTAACATTAAGGCTTTGTCTTTTTGTGCATAAATATTTGATTCTAGAAACCAATTTAGTCATGCAGAAATCATTCTTTCCATAATATTTGCAAAATTACTAGTTATTTACTTTCTCTGGTGATTTATTTGGTTTTAAGACAGCAATATTCTTCCAGGACCCCAACATAGATCTGAATGAGGGAGTATTATTCTGGAATGTTTTGTTTTGGGAAACGTTTTCATTTTCATGAACAGGTTTCAACTGTTTCTTCAGGACACCACGTTTTAAGAGTTGGTAGTTGAGTCAACCTTACTTAACCCTGGAGGACCACACCTGCAGTTGGTCAGACTTAGCAGGGAAATCAGTACACTGATCACCAACCTTTCCTCCTTTTGACATAGTGTCACTGCAGGTCAGCACATAGGAAAAAGAATTAGAAGTATATGAAATGAACTCTTAGGCCTCGAATGCTCTAATACCATAAAGGTTGAAGAAAACTAAAGTCAAAGAAGACTGGATAGCAAAGGAGAAAGAGGGAACCTGGTAAGGAAAAGGAAGTATACCAGATTAAATATTTAGCTTGTTTACATAACTGAATGAAATTGAAATGCTGTCTTATGATACAGAACGATGAACTCTGAAATCCTTTTCTTGGAGTAAGAACAATTCTGTTAATCAACGCCTACTTGTAAAAGTAATCCAAATAAACTATTTAGTCCTCTCTCTCTTTAACCTGCTACCCCCCTTTTTGGGCGGAGGGGGGGACAGAGGTTCTTGCAATGGCATAAGTAAAGGTCCAAGGTTGATTAACAGCACTATTTTTATTAGATAGAGTATTGACACCAACCATGAAAGCCTTAGAACTTCGATGACTATTATTTTTATTCCAAGATAGGATTACAGAATTCATTAATCTACATTTCATTCTGTATCACAAGAGAGCTTGTGTTCAGTTATTAAAGGACATCTGGTAGTGTCAGAATAGCAATTTCCATGCAGATACTCAATGCAATGTAAGTTAGTGTTTCTTTAAAACTATACGATCTATCATAATGAAACTTTTACAGCTGATTCAGAAACCATAATCAAATCATAAGTTAATAATCTTTACTCCATTGATATTTCAATGAACAAAAAAATTTAACACATTTTCTTCTTTAGGTGCATTTTCTCCTAAACAATTGAAGTGACATTTCAATCAATAAAAGCAATTGAAAACATGCACTCTATTTTTAAATTTTTTTAATATATGAAAACATTTTTTGAGGAATTTCATGGAAGTGCAACACAAAGATTTCACCAGCTGTTTAGAGCAGTACATTCTGCATATGGAGGGGGGGGGGAAGCTCCATCTATTATAGTTTTTTTGAAAAGTGTACCTAAAGTTTAAAAAAGCAAGTTATGGTGATTGGCAAATGAAGATAATGTTGTGCAGTGTAAAAGGGCCTGGCTGCCATATTTAAAATTCCATTTAAATGCACTTAATTGCTAAAAACACACAAAAACCTTACATGGACACGTTCTGAAAACTATGTAAATTCATATTAGGAAAAAAAAAAAAAAAAAAAAAAAAAAAAAAAAAAAAAAAGAGTCATCCAAAATCATTACCAAGTGTCCTTTACCTGATTACCGTCACCTTATGTAGGACTTCCATCCCCTAGGACTTACAGCCAGTGCCTAGGGTCAGACACTTGTCGGGGAGCAGAGGAACCTATACATTGGACAGAGTGAAGACCTGGAAGCGGGTGATTAGCCAAGCACCAGGTATGATAGTGAGAACGAGGATATGAAATGCAGCCAAAATGGATGATTTGAAAGGTGATGATGGAGCAATTGGTAGAATGAGCAGTGGGGGAAACAGGAGAACCCGAAGAAAATGTGCCCAGATGTGGCTTCATCCCCCATGCAGATCCCTGGGACTGAACCTGGGCTGCCTAGGTGGTAGGCAAACGGTCTAACTGCTCGGCCATGATGCTGGCACTAAGTGTCCTTAAATGAGCTAGTTATTTATTTATGCTTAAAAAGAGAAAACCATAATATTACTATGGAGCTGTGCAAGTATAGACTATTTTCTATTCATGGTCCTTTGGAGGTGGTAATAATTCCTTTCACTATCTGCTGACTTTGAGGTCCCATCAGACGTGGTAAGGTTTTGCTGAAACCTGACATTTCATGAAGATCCTAGACAAATCATAAAAAGCTGTGGTGTATAGAATTAAGTTACACTATATGTCTAACAAACTCTTGTCATTTCATGAACTGTGGCAGAATGTGTACTTTTGCGGCTTCAGAACCTTCACAAAATGACAGGTTTCAGTCCAAGCCTGCATATATACTGAAAAGAAAATGAATTTACTTAATCTAGACTTTCCTAGGGCTTTTACTTTTACTAGGAAGACAAGGAAACTCATTTATCTTATGCTACCTTTAAGAACAAAATTGACATATACAAACCACTGTGGATGAGCTTATGTGCCTTAAGACTGTTGGACTGCGTGAAACGTGCATGGCATATGTCACACTCGTAAGGCTTCTCTCCTGTGTGTATACGTAGATGTCGCTTCAACTTAAACGTGTCTGGACTTGCATATGTACAATGTGGACACTGTAATCAACACAAAAAGTATAGCTCAAAGCCATTTTAAGAAGTCACAGAGACAAATTAAAAATGAACTATGCATGAATTTGAATATAGTCTAAACGTGGGAACTAACATATTTTGCCATTGCAAAACTATTAACTTAATACACAAACACTTCATAAATTTTACTTTAACCCATGATTTTATTACCAGTATTACAGCTCCTAATGTCTTTGTGATATAAAGACTTGAGACTTGCAAGGACACACTTTGTCAAAAAATGATATCGCCCTTTATTTACCAAGCATATCTTCCACCGAATGGGCTGCAAAATATATTACCTTTTCCGTGGTCGATCCAAGAAAACTTATCCTTCATATCCAAGTACTGTGTGTTCCCTGAGCAACTGGACCGTTTCACGGTGGCCTTGCACTGGGTGATGAATGGTGCAACTGCCACCGGAGAATAGCACTCTACTACTGCCATGTCAGTCTAGTTGGATCTGTTGTGAGGGAAAGTGGTCTGTGTTCGTGTTTGGAGTTACACTGTATTGTCTCTCGGTGATAATTTGTCCATTACTAATGGCTCAGTACACTTTAGAACAACGTATTTTTCTGTATGACACGTATATGAAATACTTTTTTGCAAGGTGTCGTAGAGAATTTCAACTTTGTTACACAGGCATTCAAATTCCTAGCAAGTCATCTATTTATGAACTTGTCAATACAGTGAAACATACAGGATTGTTTATGACCATGAAATATGTTAAAAAACAGTGTGCATCAGAAGAAAAGCTTGATGAAGTAGGGACCTGGTTAGAGCACTCACCGCAAAAATCATTGAGACTTGTAGCACAAGAGGTTGACATTTCCAAGGTGTCAGTGTTTAGGGCAACGAAACTTCTGAAAATTAAGCCGTACAAGGTCATTGTAGTTCATGCTTTCTAACCACAAGATCCTGTACCTAGGGTTAATTATTGCTATTGGTTTTTGCAATTCATTTATAATGGTGACATGGATCCACTTTTAACGTTCTTCACTGATGAAGCATGGTTTTATCATCAAGGCCACATTTCTACCCAAAACAATAGATACTAGGCTACGGAAAATCCCCGCAGTATTAATGAAATTCCTCACCACGCTGCAAAAGTTGAGGTTTGGAGTGCAGTTAAGTGCACATAGAATTATCAGTCCCATATTTTTTGACACAATAGTTAATTCACATTTATGTAAATTCCATTTTAAATAATTTGTTTCCACAACTAACAAGAGATGAACAATTATGTGGGTGGTTTCAGCACAACTCAGCTACAGTGCACACTGCTGCAAATTCTATGAATGAATTGCAATGTGTGTATGGTGACAGAATCATTAGTCGAGGATTGTGGGCACCTCATTCCCCTGGCCTATCTCCATGTGATTTTTATTTATGGGGAACATTAAAGAATAAACTGTACGCATCCCACCCGCACAGTTACAAGAATTGAAGGACAATATCTTCTTCTTTCCCTGATTACCCTCCCCTTATGTAGGACTTACACCCCCCTAGGACTTACAAGCCAGTGCCTAGGAGCAGATGCCTGTCGGGGAGCAGAGGGACCTCTGGACCAGACAGAGTGAAGACCTGGAAGCAGGTGGTCAGCCAAGCAACAGGTATGATAGCGAGGAAGAGGATGATATGAATTGCAGACGAAATGGATGATTGGAAGGGTGATAATGGAGCAACTGTGTATACGTAACTAACAACAATGAAGCAACACAAAGGGTTTCTAGAGCATTCAAGAAAGATTTGACTATGTCATCGCCAGCGCATTGGTGGAAGTCGAGAAAGGTCCATGTGATGTCATCCCCTCTATATAACGAGGTGAGGAAACAGCAGAGAGTGAGTTACAGATATATATGTGTATGTGCACACCCGTATATGGTATGTTGCATTGAACTAAAGATGATTTAATGATCGTCAAATTATTGTATCATTGGAGTTAATGTATGAGAGACAGAGAGAGAGTGAAGAAAGACAGTGAAAGGACTGAGTTGAAGTTATGAGAAGAAAATTGCAGCTGTCACATCACAAAAGACTAAAGTTTGTGTTAGTGTCAGAGAAAAGAGAACTGTTTTGTGCAAAATTTTAGAAGACAATAAAGTGATAGAAAAGTAACCGGAGTGATTTTTGTTACACTGGTGTCAGAAGTGGGATTTGTTGAATTGCCATTTTGTTACAATAACAAAGATCAAAGGTTGATACGTGAAAGAAAAAATGAAGATTGAATATAAGAAACTGCGTCTGCAAGAAAGACCTGTCCTTTGGCAGAAAATTATGACTGATTGACTCATATATAAACAGAGATGCTTATTAATTCTGCAATTTATCAAATAAGTTAATGTTTATATTGATTACATTGCTAACAAATGTGTATGTTCTCCAGTTACATTTTATGTATAACCCTTTTAGTATTTTATCACTTAAGTCAGCAAGTATTCACCATACTCAGACATTTGATCCTATAATCAGTGCCAACCAAGAAAGGGATTGACAGTTCACAGTGAAGGAGAGGTGATGTTGCCACCTTCATGACCATGTGGAAAGCATGGTATGATATGTGTACAAAGAAGATTAGATTGCGCCTGGAATGTTGAATGCATATTATTTATATTCGTATGCAAAGACAATAATAAAATACTGAATCTACATTCAAAGGATCGGACATGCAAGTATATATAGTATAAAGATTTGCATTAACAAAAGAGACGTACCTGTGAGATGTTGATGCTTATTCTAATGGGAAAATGCCTCTGATATCCCAATTGCTCTTCTTCTACAGCACACAAGGTCATATCAACTACATTAAAGATTGGAATAAGAGGCCCTCATTCAATTTCTCTTCTTCGAAATATTTTCTTACAGACCATATTATTTCCTGGATTTGTCCTTCAATTGGAATACATTTACCAAATAGTTTTATTCGGCTCACAAGCAGACTCACTTTTTGTTCGGCAGCACTATCTTTGTTACTGTTTTTCGACAGTTTTGTTAAATACTTATTAAAAACATTAGAACAATTGCAAAAGCCCACGACACACGCACAAAACACAGACTCTCATGTAAGCACAAGGCAAATAACAACAGAGTGATGCAAATAAACTTCTCAGCACACAAGCAGTCTCTGATGCAAGCAATCCAAGCTTGGGCTATAGGAAGGCATTATTTGTTTATATGCAGCGATAACAGAACATAACACAAGCAGTTTATGTTACTACTGGGTCCTATCAGCCAGACGCTAATCATGTGTTACATATCAGCAACAGGATCCTTGCGTGTACAGTTGCTATGGAAACTTCTTAGCTATAATTGGTCCCAATTATTGCTATGACAACCGCTAAGATGCATCCATCCCCTCCTGTTCATTTAGACCTTTCTGACAAGTGGTTAACATCTGCCAATCCCCTTATTTGGCACCAAGTGTAACTATATACATGCTTGCCAACTTCCTAAAATTGAAACCTCTAAAACTTTCCATCCAGCAAAGAGTAATAATTTTCAACATGGAATTTAAAATGTGTAAAATATCCAGTGTAGTAAAGGCACAAAAATCACATGTAAAATAAATGGGAATTCCATTTTATAAGAATCCTGAAAGGCCCGGTAGTGATACCTTCTGTCATATGTGCTGAAATTCTTCCTGGTGCCATAAATACGTATAAAGCAAAGAACACCACTTCCTAGACTATAGATAGATTTGTAGTGCATATTTCGTACTTTTTAACTTCAACTACAAACAAAAACTGTCATAAAATGGGAAGCGTATACCCTGCAGCCATAGAGCATAAGATAAACTTGTGAGGGAGTTGTCTATACCATTCGTCTTGTCTATTATGGAACATTCATGCTTGTTTACTGGTTACCAGAGGTCACTAGTGGGCAGTTAAATAGGGACTTTGATTCCTCCCTTTAGCAATGAAGTTTCATTTGTAAGCAGCATCCATCAACCATCAAAAGATTTGGGCCATCCATTGGGATCGTCTAGATGACAAAATCAGTAATTGCCAATGGAAAGATCAAATATCGCTATTACCAAACTGGCCAAGAAGTTGCTAAATTCAGACTGAGCACAGGCCATGAATGCCTGGGCAAACACCTGCACCACATTGATATTATACAGTCCACATTGTATACTCTGCAACCAAGGAACTATGGACTCCAACAACTGTTCCTCTCTGACAAGTAGTACCCTCATTGATAAATACTGGGAAGCACGAGATAAAATGACTTTGGCCTCCTACTGAAAACATAACGTTAACTCCACAGTATATGAGGTAGAATTGGGACTGAAAAATTCAATGCCACAGCTGGGATCTGAACCATAGCACCTCCACTTACTCTAACCCTTAAGCTACTGTGACAACCTGCCAGAATGAACATTGAATTCTCCAACCATTTCTTTTCTCTCCTGGTAAACCACAAAGGCAGTCTCACATCAAAGACAATTACCCCAATGGTGACTTACTATTGTAAGTACTTTATATCCTGGTATTAAATAACCTTCAGATGGTAACCATTATTTACTTATGCCAACAAACTTACTGTTGGTGTCTCCAAACACACAAGCCATGTGTGGGCATTGAGAGGTAGAATTGGAACTGAAAAATTCAATGCCACAGTTGGGATTTGAGACACAGACCCTCCGCTTACCAGGGAGCCAGAACTTTTCGTTGTCTGGCAAAAGCACCATGATAATTGTGTCTCCAACACTATGCTACATAACAACTACACATTTCTACAATAAAAGAAATCACATCCTGTAGTAGTCTCTGATATCAGCAGTGCGTAAGTAACTAACCAAATGCCCTTGCCATCAATCTAATAGACAACAGCACTACAAGTGACAGTCTACAGCACTCTAACATTTTGGACTTACCATTACCTTTAGTGTTCTAGATATTACTTATAACCCATTTACGGAATGTTCTTATAAGAACAGATTGTAAATTTGCAGTCAATGTAATAAAAAATGTTGGAAATAATCACTAAAGTTCAAGAAATTTCAGTTTAAATGAGATCTTCAGCTCAGCTACAATATGCCTGTTGACTCCCATATCACAAACCAGTACAATCCTTCACGAAAATGAGTCTCTTGAAATATTATGTAGGCATACAAGACTAAGCATTTTAAAGTAAAAAACATGAACAGTAAAACTTCTTTTATACGTTTCATACTTATACGTCTTTTTTTTCAGCAGTCCCGGCAACATCCTGTAGCATATTACAGCAAATTATATCATTTATACGAGTTTCATTTATACAGTTTTTATGCATATATGATCATAGTTTACGTCACCAAGAGCAAAATACACCATTTATACATTTGTGACATTACCTTCTTTTAAATCTCAAGAAATATTTGAAGCCAAAACTTGTACTCACACTGTACTGCCTGGCAAAGCATCTAGGCGTATTGAGCTTGGTTGTCAGAGGGCTCCGATCGCTTATTTGTTTACTAGAATAGCGAAATACCAGTGACTTGAGCTTGACACAGTCAATAATGAAGCACAAAAGGATGATCTCTCACGTCTGCCAATATGAGACACTGCTTTCCTGAAGACATCACTATTTGTGAACAGAGTGTATGTGCAACAAGCTCATGTAAACAACATGGCAGCTTCACATTCTTTCCGATGCACCTCATGCATTTGTCAGGTACTGCATTTCTCAGAAACCATCCCTCAGTGTGGAAGTCCTTGAAGCTATTTTCAAGTAAACTTGTGAAATACCAAACCTTACTTGCTTCAGTCATTTGTGCTCTTTGCTCAAGTTGTGATTAACTTCGTTAGTGAACATGGGTGAAAGGAAAAGGAAGTGCATTATGACTGCTGAAAAATTATCTATTTTGAATGTAGTGAAGGAAAGTGACAGCATGAAACGTCCAGAAATTGCTAAGAAATTAGGGATTGCTCCATCTGGCTTAAATACAATTGTAGCCAAGGCAGTGCGCGTGTTTCTACAAATAAGTAGAACCACATTCAGGGCAGAAAATACGCACATTTTGTGACATGCCATTTTGACGAAATAATGGCAGAATGGTACTATTTGTGTTGTGGAGGCAGCAGTCAACAAAACAACAAGCCAAGATAATGAACTACTTCGTAAAGTGACTGAACTTTATGTTTATTTTTATTTGGTGCATTTCTCTTGTATTTGTATTGTTTCATATTGCCGACTATAGTTAAACAATCCGATTATTATTTCTTGTTGTTCACTTCTTAACTGTCATCCATATGTTGTATAAATTTTATTTGCTGACTTTCATTTATGCATTTTTCACACTTATACGTTTTTTTCCCTTTGGTCCCCTGGAAAATGTATAAATAAAGTTTTACTGTATTTGGGCCAATAGGGTAATGTTCATGTACAATTATATCACATTCACTACAAAAATATACCAATTCTATGAGGTACAATATGCTGCAAGTAAGACACTATTTTCTTAGAAATATGATTCAAGAAAGCTCCACAAGTGCTTAGAAGTGATCATCATTATTGGTTAGTTCAACTATTGGCTAGCAGAAAATTTGATAGCAATGGAGTAAACTGAAAATGAAGGGAAATGTGCAACTCAGAAAATTGATCAGAACATAGTTCATGCTCTTATGGAAACTCTACAGTTTTGTTACCCTCAATGTGGTTTTATAATAAATGCTTTACACTGTCTAGATCTTAATAGACAGTTGGAATTCAAGCTTAACAGGGTCATATTTCTGCAGTAAGAAAAGTTTATTTGTTGACTGCATTGTTCAAGTTCCACAAGCCAAAGAATATCTGAATATTTAAAGGCTCATGTTTTACTCACTTAAAATATAGAGTTTACAATTAATTTCTTAAAGCATACCCTTTTCTGTAGTGAAGTGACTTACTAAGCTAGCATTTAGTCATTCTTAGTCTACTGAGTAAAACTAGAGTATAACTTAAAGACGAATAAGTGCAAATTGGCAAAATATTTCTAATTTTCAGAAAGGAAAAGAAACTGGTAACATGGTTTATTGATATTACAAGCAGATATAATGTTCACATTCCTAACCTTAAACCAAAATCTCTCTTGCTAGTCTATTCATGTATTCAGATACTTTTCATCTAAATGATAGAATAAAACTTTCACCATAGAACTACTTTCCAAAGGCTATATTTACATAACTGCTCAGAAATAGTCCTTATAAAGCCTGTTTTCCAACTGCTAGAGTGAAGAAAAAGTAAACTTCACCACCTGTAATGAGTAGAATTTGCTCACCTGATAGGGTCTCTCGCCAGTATGGCATCTCATATGATTCCTCATTTTGCTGAGTTCCACACTGGCATACTCGCAAATCGTACACTTGTGGGGTTTCTCGTGAGTGTGTTTGTACCGTACGTGTCTTACGAGTTCACCTGCGGAAGATAACAAAGAAGTTGGCTCACCTGGTATGGTCTCTCGCCAGTGTGGCAGCGCATGTGGCGTTTCAATTTACTCAATTCCACGCTTGCATAATCACATTCTGTACATTTATGAGGTTTCTCGTGTGTATGTCTGTACCGAACATGTCTTACGAGTTCACCTGCGGAAGACAGCAAGGGGTAGTAACAATTTCACACAGTTAATCCCTCAGTCAATTTACCATTCAGCTCATATACCACCAAGGCTGTAAGGAGTTTTATCCATAAGATAGGGAAATAATATGTGAAACAGGAGAAGAAAAAAAAAAAAAAAAAAAAAAAAGGCACCTGAAAGACGACAAAACGTACTCCATTAGTGTCAATTGCTTTTATGGTACTTCAAGAGGTAACTGTCTAACCTTTAATGAACAAGGTAATGATCTTTCCCTTTTCAAGCAATACCACAATTTTAACGTTGACACTCAACAACAAATCATGATGTAATATCTTTAAGCTATTTCTGATTATCTTTGTTGCTCTAACAAGAGAGATATCCCAACTGGAACTAACAGATTTCTTTGGTAACAATTATTCACGTCTCTCTTTTGTTGTTAACAATTGTGCTTCTAAGCTCTGCTCTTGCACTGAATGCAGTAAGGCATAACATTCACTCGTGTAAGGAGGCTACAGAACTGCTATATTTTGACTGTGCTCTGTGATCACAGAACAATAATTCGAACATAGGAAATTGTTATTTTTACTTAATTTGGTTTATTAAACAAATTACCATATTTCATCCTATAATTGTTACACCTTGATTTATAAACATGCAATCAGAACTTAAGCATTCCAACACACATTCATTGCATTAATATTCCACGTGCTCACTATTAAGAAATATTGAATAACATGCTGTCACTGCAACCTGTTATAATCTTCGCAAAACTTAAAGGCATATGGAGCCGGGGCGTACTGCGGACTCCAGCGAATCCTACGCTTGCCCCTCCTACCAGCGCTGCCGAATGTGGTGCATGCATCTCACACAACCTTATGTACAGACCGTCTGCCGGTACACGCACTACGCTTGGCAACAGCGCTCTGCTTGAGCATTGGCCAGCGTTCACATGCCTTAACTTTTGCGAGCGGTATAGGTTCATTTGAGAGAGTGCAGGGCGTGCAGCATATTATATTCCTCATTTATAAAATGATATAAATGAAGTGTTTAAAACAGTGGTGCATATTGATAAATTGAAAAATATGTCAATATTTCTAAACACATTCTGCTCCAACTTGTAATTGTTAATCAAGGAACAATTTTTTATAGAGGGTCCTGTCCATCATTCAGCTGTTGATCGACTGCTTCAACATCAGGTTCAACTGCCTCCCCTTTCTCTCATTACCTGGTCTGCACCTCTTCCTATTGGCTAGTCACAAGATGTTGTCTATGATTGGTATGTTGAAATTCATCGGTTGATCTCAATCCTTAATGATGTAAATATTTTCCCACACTATTAACTCTACCATGTCAACTGTGAAGACAGCCACAAGATATATATCAGCAAAACAAAAAGAAATTTGGAAACCACAGTGAAAGACACGTCAGAAACATCAAATACAAATAAACAGATAAATCAGCCATAGCTCACCACTTTTGGTTATGCAATCATAATATAAACCTAAATATCCAACTTTTAAAACCAGTAAAAAATTAGTGTGGGAACGTATTTGCACCATTAAGGATCAAGATTGGCCGATGAATTTTGACATACCAATCATAGACGATGTCTTATGAGTAGCCAATAGGGAGAACAGCATACCAGGCAAGGAGAGAAGGGGAAGACAGTTACCTGATGTTGAACCAGGTAGCTGTCGAGCAACAGCTGAATGATGGAGAGAACCCTCTCTGAAACTAGTCCTGTGATTAACGTAATTACAAGTTGGGGTAAAATGTGTTCAGAAATATCAACATATTTTTCATTTTATTTATATTCCTCATTGTCAATGACATCAGTTTGCAGACTGCCGAGATGGTGGCTAGCCCACCAATGATCTGATTGGTTCAAGTAGCAGATCTGACTTAAGTGATAAGCAAATGAAGCACAAAGGTATGTGAACCATTTGGTTAGCATGTGCCAAGTCACAAACCATTTTATTATTCAATTGTGTATGGCTGTTTGTATAGTTATTCTAACAAATGTTTATTTTGTGAAACACCAGCATGCAGATATACAAAACTTATACAGCAGGTTTCAATCTAGGAGCGATTGCATTCACAGAAGAGAATGATAAATTGCAGAAAGGAAGTTAGCCAAATTATGGACTTGTTCAGTAGTACAATAATATGGACTCCAGTTAAAAAGTACATGCGATTCAAAAGTATTGTTAATGATTTGGTATACCGGGTAATTAAAAAACAGTGATATTGCAACAGATGTTGGGATTGGTCAAAACTAGAATAAATGTTTGAGAGGTAGAACTGCAACTTAAAAATTCAATGCCACAACTGGGATTTGAACCACAGACCTTCCACTTACCGGGCGGACGCTCTAACCACTGAGCTATTGTGACAAACTGCCAGAATGGCATTAAATTCTCAAACCAGTTCGTATTTCTCCTGGTAAACCACAAAGGCAGTCTCACATCAGAGACAAATTACCCCAATGGTGACTTACTATTGTAAGTTTTTTTTTTTTTTTTTTTTTTTTTTTAAATTAACGTCCTCCAACATTGTGTCATATCGGACGGTGAATGAATGAAATGGGTGAAATGATGCTCAAATGAGCCCGAGGTCCATGGAGCTTTAAGTTACCCGACATTCGTCTTCTCAGGGTAGGGAAAACCTCGGAAAAAAAACCTTACCCGGATAACTTACCCTAAGCGAGATTCGAACTCGCGACCTCTTGAACGTGAGGCAGACACGCTAACCATCACGCTACCGAGGCGGGCACTATTGTAAGTACTTTACATCCCAGGATTAAATAACCTTCAGAATGGTAATTATTATTTATTTATGCCAACAAACTTACTGTTGGTGTTTTTAAACACACAAGCCGTGTGTGGGCAAAGTTTGAGAGGTAGAACTGGAACTTAAAATTCAATGCCACAACTGGGATTTGAACCACAGACCTTCTGCTTACCGGGCGGACGCTCTAACCACTGAGCTATTGTGACAAACTGCCAGAATGGCATTAAATTCTCAAACCAGTTCGTATTTCTCCTGGTAAACCACAAAGGCAGTCTCACATCAGAGACAAATTACCCCAATGGTGACTTACTATTGTAAGTACTTTATATCCCAGGATTAAATAACCTTCAGAATGGTAATTATTATTTATTTACGCCAACAAACTTACTGTTGGTGTTTTTAAACACACAAGCCGTGTGTGGGCAAAGTTTGAGAGGTAGAACTGGAACTTAAAAATTCAATGCCACAACTGGGATTTGAACCACAGACCTTCCGCTTACCGGGCGGCTGCTCTACCACTGAGTTATTGTGACAAACTGGCAGTTGTGGCATTGAACGTTTAAGTTCCAGTTCTACCTCTCAAACTTTGCCCACACACGGCTTGTGTGTTTAAAAACACCAACAGTAAGTTTGTTGGCATAAATAAATAATAATTACCATTCTGAAGGTTATTTAATCCTGGGATATAAAGTACTTACAATAGTAAGTCACCATTGGGGTAATTTGTCTCGGATGTGGGACTGCCTTTGTGGTTTACCAGGAGAAATACGAACTGGTTTGAGAATTTAATGCCATTCTGGTAGTTTGTCACAATAGCTCAGTGGTTAGAGCGTCCGCCCGATAAGCGGAAGGTCTGTGGTTCAAATCCCAGTTGTGGCATTGAATTTTTAAGTTCCAGTTCTACCTCTCAAACTTTGCCCACACACGGCTTGTGTGTTTAAAAACACCAACAGTAAGTTTGTTGGAATAAATAAATAATAATTAGAGTAAATGTTCCTATAAACATATGTCCGGAAACAAATACGTGTTGAGATGAACCATTTTACCTGGTAAAGTGTGAATTGCATTTGGTGGTGCAGTCTGTCTTTGTTATATTGTCATGGCTATTCTGGTGACATTTGGGAAGAAGGAAAAGGGGGCGAGCTCCAAAAAATACTATCACTAAACATTTTAATGCTGCATCTTTATTTAAAGATGAACCCTTTACGTAAGTGGGCCTAAATTGAGGTAACTTACCTTTGGAAAACGTAATAGCTGATGTGGCATTTAAAGATGTGGTTACTTCAGATACATGCCTGGTGTGAGGTCTGAGCGACACAGCCCACGACGACAATGACTCCCCACGAGATGACATGGCTTATATTTTTTATACTATTTATCAATTTCCGGTCATTACAGCGTATATCCTTAACAATCTATGTCATCAGTAGAAATTCCAAAAGTCTGGCATTTACACAATATCGCTAAACTTTGTAATTTCCCTACCGGAAGTGGTTTACCACACAGTATTTCTAAGCGGTGTATAAACTGACAATTGTGGGCAGAAACCAGAAGTTAATGCATCCTTAAAAAATACTATAGGACACTAAGATATCCGCTATATTGCACAACCAAGCTAAGACATGAAATTATTAAAACATGCAAAAATGTGAATTTAGTACAAAAGTCTGAAAATCACAAATTATTACTAAACTAAGATTGCTGTATAGTCAGCACATTACATCATGAGGTTGTGGTTGCACTGCAGTAAGGTATTTGAACGAGATTGGTGGTTTTATGCTGTGTGGACAATGTAAACTGCGAAATAGAGTAATACTATTCCTTGAGGGAAACGGCAAGCATGGCTTTTTTGCTATTGGTTAGCCAAGGTAGTCAACAACAGGCTGTATCACTTAGGCAGAAAGACATCAACACCGCAAACGGTACAAGGTGTACCGTGATATGTTGTCCTGGCTGCAAATGATACTGTTTCTGCAGTTGCTGGAATAGCCCAGCAAAAAGCTTTTTCAGATAGAATGCTGCGGTGTGGATTTCTTTCAGCATACATGATACGGGCCTGTCATTGACTACCATAGGCTAACCTATAGCAAAAACCCACGTCTGCCATTTCCCTCGAGGAATAGTATGACTCCATTTCACTGGTTACATTGCCCATGCAGCACTAAACCACTAACCTTGTTTGGATACCTTACTTCAATGCAAGCAGAACCTCATATGACTGAAAGTTAGACACATGCAAAAACCTACAACAGAAAGACAGACAGACAGACTGCACCACTGAGTGCAACTCACACTTAGCAAGAATAAAAGAGCTTATATTTCACAAGGTATGTTTCCTGACAAATCTTTATAGGAACATTTATTCTAGTTTTGACCAATCCCAACTCCTGCTGCAATATCAGACACTGTTTTTTCAACACCCAGTATAATAGACGAGTCTTAATTCAAAAGTTCAAAGTCACACATTTTTTAAATTCTTTTATTTACTGGAATAAATATCGTCACTTGTTTCCCTTCTCATCCCTTTTCAAACTATGAACAGCATAATGTACAAAACATTCAGACTAAACTCTTGCTCCTATTGTACACTAATCACTGAAAGTTAACATGGTCGGTCTTAATCTATTCCTTGCATGTTGTTACATTGTGTATTTTTACTTTATGAAGAAAGCATTAAAAGTGCATTGGTTATGTGATGAAATATGGTATTTTGCTGTGTGAACCCATAAATGCCCCACTTTCTTTGTAGCTGATAAAGAACATTGCTTCAATTATTCTAGTGTTAAAGCTTGGTCTGTTTTATGTTTGGTAAATGGAAGTAAAGTAAGAATAAGAAAATCTGGCAATATCAGACTTCTCTGGCAAGCATATCAAATCCAAACTAACAACTTCAAAATTTGAAAATGGCCCCAAATATAACTTTGAACAAAAACCATTTCAGTCTTTGAGAAACATACCATCTCAACATCCTTTTTTGAACAAGCAATACGTTCTTAAATATAACAAATATCTAGGGACTTTAAGCTTCACTTATCTTAGTATTCGCTGCAAGTTCCTGAAAATTAAATGCAATTAAAGTTCATGCAATTCATCAGCTTTATGCAATTAAATGTGTTTAATTTTCAAGAACTTGTAGCAAATATTAAGATAAGTGAAGCATATAATCTCTAGAGATTTGTTATATTTGAGAACTGTATAGGTTGTGAGGTAAGACATGAACCATTCTTGTACATAGGAGAAGCTACTTTCCTTTCCTCCCTCTCTGCTGCAATGACTGAGAGGTGGGGGGTGGGGAGGATAGATGAATCAGTTTGCTGCAAAATGCTACAACAGCGCACAGCTGAAACAATTGCAGTTCACATGAAAGTTATTGTTGGCACTTGGCCATAGTTATAGCGAAATCACTTTGTTTGCTATAAAGCTAATTGTTATACATGTATGTTATTAGCAATATGTACTAAAGCTATGCTAACGAACTTTACTCCTTCATGGACAGAAATGCAATGACTTCTGTGCATACATATTTGTGCAACTTCCCCCCCCATCAGCCTTTCAGGTGAAGAGTTGCCACTGCACATCTAGGGGAATTACTCTTGTTTTGCCTCATGACCTATATTGCTTCGCTGCTAACAGCTTCAGTTTTTCGTTGAAGTAGTATGTTCCTTGTGAATAATGCCAAACTATGCAAAATAGTTGAATCTCTGAAAACAGCTGCATTAGTTACTATTTGTATGGCTTGGTACAACTTATTGTTAAGATAATAGGACGCAATAAGCATTACTATTAATTTGCATGAATTCAAAAGCTTAGTAAACCTCTCAGTCATGCTGTTATCAAGTCTCAACTGCTCTGAAGGTAAGCACAAAGTAAATAATTTCCAAAAGAAAAGTTTGTACAACTAGCTGAATAGGGGGAAAAGAAAGAATGCTCTTAGCGCCATGACTGTGTCAATGATTAAATTGGTGGAATGGAAGATTGAGAATGGAAACAGCATTTCTGCAAATAAAAAAAATATCTTAAACTATAAGCTTCACTTATCTTAGTATTTGCTGCAAGTTCCTGAAATTAAAAGCACACTAGTTTTGCAATAGTTCCATTGCATCACGAGTGCCACTCTTGTTTCTTTTCTTTACCCGATTACCCTCACCTTATGTAGGACTTACACCCCCTATCGTATGGCCAGCTGATCTCCGGCCTTGATGTTTCACAGCTGTGATGAATTGGAGGGGGAAGGTTAACGCTGCTAACGTATAGTAATGAGTTTCGGAAAATGGATTCTCAAAATTATCTTAACAATGAAAGCATATGATATTTATTAGCTTAAAACATTGAAATACAGGTTTTGGTTTTATTTTCATGCAATATCTTCATTACACCACTATTTTGTTTGAATATTACCTTTACATCTATTAGGGGCAGTAGCTGTTACTTTTGGCAATACTGGAAGCGAGTCACGCACTGGATGTTAAAACTTTCTGCTAGCGCCAATCAGCGGTCTCACTGCTAGACATCTTCCAAATGTAGCACCGTGTTGCCAACTCCGTTTTACAAGGGCCACGTGGTTTCAATTGCTTTGGTGTTTGTGCAGGTTTTTATATGGTAGGTAAACGGTATAACAATTGTCTCCATATTCTACTACTCTGTGATCCTTTATATGCATACTGTCCACGTATATGTACAAAGTAGCAATGTGATGCAGATGTATGAAATATTTCAAATACCCTGTTTAGGATTCTCGCTAAAGAACTGGCAGCACCGCATCACGAGACCCTGAGAAATGTCAGAGTGAGTGAGAGATCCACTGACCATATAATAGCACTTACAAGCCAGTGTCTAGGGTCAGGTGCCTGTCGGGGAACACAGGAACCTATGGACCGGACACAGTGAAGACCTGGAAGCGGGTGGCCAGCCCAGCACCAGGTATGACAATGAGAAAGAGGATGAAATGAAATGCAGGCGAAATCAATGATTGGAAATGTGATAATGGAACAATTGGTGGAATGAGTGGCGAGGGAAACTATAGAAGCTGAAGAAAACCCACCCTGACGACGCTTTGTCCACCATGAATACTATACGCCGATCCCTGGGATCAAACCTGGGCCGCTCCACTCGTTTATACTGAGTTTAAGTATATGTATGTAATAGAACTATTGCGAAACTAGTCTGCTTTTAATTTCAAGAACTTGCAGCAAATACTAAGATAAGTGAAGCTTATATTTGTTACATTTGTAGAATTGTATGCTTCACTGTTACTAGCTTCAGTTTTTCATAATAAGGGAAAAGCATTTTTATTTGAATGGAGCTATGCCTACGGTAGCATTTAAAGAACAATTTAGCAATTATTATTTATTTATGCCAACCCACTTACTTTTGGTGTTGTTAAACACACAAGCCATATGTGGGCAATTCTTGAGAAGCAGAACTGGAACTTAAAAATTCAATGCCACAGCTGGGATCTGAACCACAGACCCTCCACTTACTAGGTGGGTGCTCTAACCATTAACCTACTGTGACAACCTGCCAGAATGACATTGAATTCTCAAATCAACTTGTATTTCTCCCGGTAAACCAACTACCATAATTATCACCTGAAGGTTATTTAATCCAGAGACTTAAAGTACTTGCAATAGTCACCATTGGGGTAATAAAATTGTCTCTAATGTGAGACTGCCGTTGTGGTTTACCAAGAAAAATACAAGCTGGTTTGAGAATTCAATGGCACTCCGGCAGGTTGTCACAGTAGCTTAATGGTTAGAGCACCCGCCTAGTAAGCAGAGGGTCTGTGGTTCAGATCCCAGCTGTGGCACTGAATTTTTAAGTTCCAGTTCTACCTTTCAAACAATTTAGCACCCTTTACTGAAAAGCTTCTTAATCCAACATCCACCAAACACAATACAGTGACACTTAGCTTTGTATAATATTAGTCAAAAAAAAAAAAAAAAAAAAAAAAAAAAAAAAAAAAAAAAAAAAAAAAAAAAAACACAACCACAACACCCCACCAGTACTTCTTACATCTTCAACACAGGTTCCCATATTATATCAGAAATAACATAATTCTAACATAGTGTGGAACAAAATATACAGCTACTAAGAAAGCGCAATTTTCCTACTTCTGATGAAATTCTCACCTTGATCATGTCATCATTATGAAAATCCATTGCTATCAATGGTGCACTTGTAAGCTGGTTTTCTTTCTATTTTTTGTTTTAAATTCATTATTAATGACTTACTATTAAAATTTTAAAGGTGCATATTTTCACACTTCTTACATTTTAGCAACCCAGTAAACGTTCTGAAATGCACCGAGTAAAGACCTAAAATGAAATAATGGTGGTTCCTTCATCTTCTGTTTTAAGGCCAGACAATTTTAGCCTAATGGTGGTATATGCCATAGGAATTGACTTTCGTGTACTAAACTTCTAGAAAACCATTTATTTCAAATTCAAATGCTGATATATTCGGTACAACACACATGCAAACACAAAGTATTACATCACTGTTTACAAAATATCCATGCTTATACCCTTGTTAACGAGAGCTCAACTTTATAGCTCTATTGTCTTGAAAAAGTTGATCTATGTGTGTGCTTCAACAGCATGCAAAGCATTCTTTAAATGTACAAAAGCACATGTACCTTATATATCGATATTGTGGAACATTATGATTATAATTAAAATAAAATTCTTTTATTGCATGGAAGGTACTACTTCGGACATACATTAACCAGGGATCCTACATGACGAATATAATAAATATGTCCAATACAATTACTTGGACTGTTTCGCTGAAAAAAAAAATCTGATGTGTTGCACTCACATAACTTTCTCTACTCTTGTACGAACTATTTTTACAAACTATTATTCCTATATCTTCTTCGTGTTAGTTGAGATAAACATTTGTACAAATTATTTTATTATTTCCTTGTAGGTGCAAGGGGAATATTAGAATACAGTAGGCTTTGAGCGATAGTCAAATCTTTTAAAGCTTTGATATTCCGTTCTCTTTGCACACTTAACATGTAAAAAAATCTGATGTGTTGCACTCACATGACTCTCCACTCTTGTACTAACCATTCTTACAAACTCTTAATCCTATATCTTCTGTGTGTTAAGATAAACATTTGTACAAATTATCTTATTGCTTATTTCCTTGTAGGTGCAAGGGGAATGTAAGAATACAATAGGCTTTGAGCGATAGTCAAATCTTTTAAAGCTTTGAGATCCCATTCTCTTTGCACACTCAACATATAAAAAACTGAACGACGTTCCATTTCACGAAAGTTTTTAAGTTTTCCGAAACTCGCACACATAACAAGGAATATCTCCAAAATGGTTCACTCTACAAAAGAATTTATTTGGATATAAATTGTGTGTTTTAGTGAGATCTACATTTTTTGTACAGTAAGATTTCGCCTATCTCTTACAATTTACGAGTTATTAAAAGTCATCCAGAGTGAACAGGACTACATAAGACTAGCCAGAAAATACAAAATATACATTTCGTTTGTCGTACAAATATCTTTTAACATATGGCATTTTAATCAAAATTGTTAGAGCCATTTTCAAGAAAATAAAAATTTTCCATGTGATGGGTAGTTAAGAGTGGGGCTATTTTCTTCAAAATCTTCGTGTCGAATCCTTGAAAGACATTAAACTTAAGTGCAAACTTTGGTTTTTAACCTACTTTTCGTTTTTGAGTTGTGCTGTCCACAGACTGACAGACACACACACATGGACCTTTTTCTAAAAATGTTTTTTTTTTTTTTTTTTTGCTTCAGGGAATCTCAAAACACATTTCCAGTGAAATCTTGACATCAAATTTTTAGGTGGAATACAATACTTCCTCTACTTACCAGTAGAGAAAGTAAAAATGTGTAAAATATTTGGAGCCACCTAGCTTCTTGATGAATGGATATAAATGGTTCATTATTTCACTGTCACACAGACATTGCGTGGACAATACTGTAATGCATTTCTATCTTAATTTGAATTAATTTAGACACAATTTAATGTTAATGTAATGTTGCCAAATCTATCTTAAAAATGAAACTTTGCATGACATTTTAACATTAAATTGTGACTAAATTCATTCAAATTAAGGCAGAAGTGCATTATAGCATTGTTCACACAATATTTGTGCGACAGTGAAATAATAAACCACTTATAGCCATTTGTCCAGAATGCTAGATAGCTCCAAATAATTTGACACACAATGATTTTTTTCGACAAAGCAGTTCTTTATTGACCACAATTGTATGTTACGCTCATCATGTAGAATTTCTGGTTAATGTATGGCCAGAGGCAGGTATTTGTGGAGATTAATTTCCCCACTTGTGTTTTTTAATATTGGTGAAAGCAGAGATTGTTTTACACTTGATGGAGATTGATATAAATTGTAGGAAAATTAATTACTTTTGTATTCGTATTTTGATATAGTTTTAATGGCTACATTAAAATTATTAATACATTTACAACACTATGAATAGATTACCATGTAACGCATAAATTTACATTATTTTAAACATTATTAAGATTAACTAAAAAGTACAAAAATCTGTATTTCAAACGAGTTCAACTGATCTTATGGGTCAATTTATTGCCAATGTCATTGTATCATTAGATCCTTCAGAAGGTGAATCAGTAAAAGCATTCTTGCTTACTACAGAACAGGTGTCACTGCACTTGTAATCTATTCTAATGTTGCAAAATAGTACTGCATCACCACAAGAAAATCCTTCGTAGCTGTATTGTTCTACGCATGATCTAGAGGAAACTTGAATGGATGTACGACCCATCTTCACAATCGTACTTCTCAAACAATACAACCAGTCGGGTCCATGAAACACATTGTATCATTTCTGGTCAGAAACATGCCTTTCATTGCCACTCATATAACAAAATGAACTGCAGGCAGTAGTTACCTCGCTGACCTTGACAAAGTCAGCACTCCCAATTTTTAGAATTTTCTTGTAAAAATTCAACTCCTAAGAAATAAATAATTAACGTTGATAAATGATTATTAGTTATTATTGTATGCTATGAAATTTGTTATACAGTCCCAATTTGTGATTTATTGCGATTATTTTACTTGTAAATTAGCTTTAGAAACCCCTAATTCATGGATATTTATAAGAAACATAGCATATCATACATGTAATGATAATTGTGATCTCCATAAAAACCTGCCTCTGCATATGGCCGAAGCAGTACCTTCCACCTTGTAAATGTAACCAAGAGCTGGAAATTTGACACTTAAGTTCCGTTTACAATTAAAATTAACCATAAGAATAATGTAAACTTAAAAGCTATATCCTATACATTATAATAGAACCTCTAATAATGACTCATGTAAACATAAAAATATAGAATTAGACATAAACTTAAAGTTTGAGGTTATTTTGAGTCACTTATTTACACTCACCTTCACTACTAACTGCTTTTTTAAAGCAGATGATGATGGGATCGAATAGTCCTGAAAACGTTTCCGCTTTAAAAAAGCAGTTAGTAGTGAAGGTGAGTGTAAATAAGTGACTCAAAATAACCTCAAACTGAAGAATACTTCACTGTCAATAGTGCTTCTATTTTTAATATTCATAAACTTCAAAGTTTGCAAGGTCCATTCTTTAAAGTTTGTCTATGTCAAACAAGAAACTAACCAATCAGAGAGCACTTTTTATCACATCACCACTTTGCTGGTCTCATTTCTGAATTACCGTTCTATCAGTATGATGGATAAATATGTAATGAGAAAACTAGAGACGGGTCATAGTGAAGCAATTTCCAAATATTAATTAAGAAATGAGAAATACTTTCACGTGTTCTAGCTGCTTACCTGAAACATGATTTTGTTGGCTACTGCCAGCATCACAAGTTATCTATAATAAAAATATGTTCGTAGGTGTGCAGTTGGAATAAGCAAAGCAAGAGAATATTAAGTGACTCATTTATTGATTAATACTTGATATATAATATTTTCAATACTTTCAACTGTGGCAATCTGAAGGTTTCCATTTTATCTATTATGTTAATGATACTGTATTCAGTGATGGGGTAAAAACATGACAGTAAAAGACGTCTATGGTATTAGGTAATGTGGTAAAAGATGGTACCATATCACAAAACATGCCGTTGCAAAAGACTGTGTATTTGAAACATTATTTTACTTCTGCTCCTTTATGAAACTATTTTGACACAGTCATTCCTTTTGATGGTAAGAATATTAAGGAATGTTCATAGAATACAAAGTGTAAGTAACCTTGTGAACAGCAAGCGTGTGTGATAATTAGCGTTAATATAGAGGACACAGCTTATTGGGCTACCCCAAAAAACAAGTGTGGCATTTTCCCCCATTATTGTGTGGTCTGGTTATATTTGGTGATACTGCATCTGTTAGGTTGTATTAGTACTGCCAACTGTTTGTAACATATAACCATGGTAAAGCTAGTCATAGTTGGTGTTATTGCATCTGTTATGTTGCCACAGAAGCCCTTGTTTTTGAACCCACTGCAGAGAAGCCAGCCGATAGATTTTAAAACAAGATTCTGTTTAGATGCCATATTAATTGCCATTGCGTTGCTCATGTTTGTGTGACTTTGTCTTGAATTGTTTTAGAGCAGTATATCCCTCTAGTATTGCACCCCACCATTGATGCCTTGTAGGGGGCAGAGGTGGGGAATGCAATGGCTGGGCGGCAGGCCTTGGCCCTTCATGGCCTGTTGCACATTTTTTTAAATATGCAGTTATAGTTACTGTTGTTATTTTTGTGCTTACTACACAGTAGTGCATTAAATATATTACAATATTTAGTGCTTAGAAGCGATTTTATCCAAAAGTGTTATTGCATAACAGGATTTGCCAAAGTTGAGTAAGTTCATCATGTGTTGTGTAGTGACAATGTTAAAGCATTATTGTTTGAAAGAATGTTACTTTAACCCTGTGGTATTTGGGGTTAGAAATAAGGATTTTATTATGTACATTGGCAGAACTGCTTTGGCATAATTTCGTCTGTAGTTTAAGTTAAGGTCGGCCATATTGAATTCTTGAGCACTGCCAATAAGCTGTTTCCTCTATAATCAATGATAAAGAATGCTTTCCATGCTGTTACTGTTTGTAACTCACCGAATACTACACATAAGAGCTGTATTATTTATCTTTGTTTTCAATTACTGGGAAATCTGCTGAAATTAAACTTCATCTTCAATTGCTGCACTAGACTTGGAAATTAACATGCATGTTTTTTCTATCTTTCTATAAATTATAATAAAATATGCAAATATTTTAGAGTTGCAATTTCTATTGCAAAGTGTTGCAATTGTATCTGAGTAAAAATTCTGTTTAAATTTAATATTAATACTTTGCAATTACATGTGAAAAGATTACGGACATATATTACATTTACTTACCTGACGTGGTAAATGCGCTATCACAGAACTTGCAACGATGGGGTTTTGTGCCTGTGTGAGTGTTAACGTGGTTCTGTAACGAGGCCAAGGTCTTGAAGCCTCGTTCACATACACTGCATTTGTGTGGTCGCTCTTCAGAATGAGACTTCATGTGGCGAGATAACAGGTACCTACAGTAATAGAATTGATTTAGTTGTTTCCAGAAAACTTGCACTTTAGTTAGAGAAGTGGTAATACCATGCAGGATAAGATGTATGAAGGTGACTGTGTGGTAGCACAAAATTTTGTGACATCGTAGTCATGTACTAATATTTGGCAATTTTCTGATGTTGAAACCCTCATCCAGCAAAGTATACTAATTTTCCTGTATTCATGCTGAAATTCTTTCTGGTATAACAAATGTGATAGATACCAGGATAGTGCATATTTTGCAGTTCATAATATGAATTACAAATAAAAACTGTCACAAAAAATGGGGAAGATACATCCCACAGTAAGTGAGACTAAGGCAACTGTACAATGCTACACCCGTTACATGCCTCTGATACCATCACTGATGACATTATGCATTGTCAACAAAACAGTGGCACCATACTCTAACTGCACTCATTATCATGGATGACTATAGTATGTTAATTTAGAATAGGCGGCTCAAGGTCATGTGTCGGTCTGGGTGGCTCAATTGGTTAGACGCCAGTCTACTGATTTCAAGGTTGCAGGTTCAAATCCAGCCCAGACTGATGGTTTTTAAGTGTGCTCAAAAATGACAGCTCCATGCTAGTAGATTTACTGGCATGTAAAAGCACTCCTGCAAAATTCCAGCACACCGGCCACATTGATATCCTGGAAACTGACAGCGTCGTTAGACAAAATATTTATTTCGAGGTCACATCTGGTAGCTCTCCACACCACCTTCTGTGCGATTGCACATCCTCCCTCCCTAAAAGGCATAACAACCGAGAACAACAATGTTCAATTCTTGGGTATCCAAAACTTAATCATACATGGCATACTACAATAAAAGAATTAAATGGGTTTATATTCTGGCTACTACTTTATCAGCACTAATACTAATGAATGTACGTGCAATTTAAATGTAGCTCTGTTGATAACTGTAGCTTTGTTTCTCGGGAGATATTTTTCTTAGAACTGAAGGATGGTCCTGGAGTCTAAATGTTAGTAACAGAAGTTCTATTGGCTTCATTACATATGTGTTGGACAGATCTTAGAGATACATGACAAGCATCTGCTGCAATCTTTTCTGCATCCATAAAAATTACATTCACCGATACTTCACAATTCTGAAGAGACCTGAAGACAACATAATCATTATGAATCATTCCTTTAGACTGCTGTCTGATGGCTCCATATATATAATTTTTGTTTTTTCCCCATAGAAACCATTATCAATCTGGTAAATCCTGATTTTGCAGTGTTTGGTATAGTCTCTTATAATCACTTCTAATAACTTTGTATGTTAACTTTGCTTTCTAACAACTGTTTGTTGATAATTATTTCTTGACCTCTAAATAATAATAATAATAATAATAATAATAATAATAATAATAATGACGAACCTTACTTTTGTTAAGCTTGATTAAATTATAAGAAAACGACTAGCACTCATTGCATCACTAAACATAATTTCATTACATTTGCCTCTATCACCAGAGAGGAACACAAATTTAGTTACTCCAGTATATGTATCTAGGACCTGTGTATAAGAAGTACAATTAACAGAATAAGGTTATTAGCAGGGGAATAAAGAGGTTTTACTGTTTTCTGGACTCATCTAAATGATATGCAATAAGTACGAACCAAGAAAATAGTTTCCAGAATTTAACCTTTAGCCAAGTTATTAATTTTTGTTAAATGAAGCTTCAAAGTTGCAAATGCATTATGCAATCATAAAAATCTTTTCAAAGATGTAGAAACTAGAAAAACAGCTATAACTGCATTACTCACCTTTTGGGGCTAGTATAATTGCAATAGTTGCACATATGTGCCTGTGTTACAGTCTGCGACTTTTTTGGCAAGATTTTGATTATTTTGGTTTTGTCATCTTCATCACCAGATTCCTGAAATTCATACAAATTATGTGTTATATTCAAATGCTTTATTTCTAGCTGCTCTCATTTCTTTCTCTCTCTCTCTCTTGTGCAAGCTATTGTATTTCATTGCATAACCATTAGCAGTCTATAATGGTTGCACCTTGATTTATAGACAAGCTATCAGAACTTAAGCATTTCACTGGATAATCATTATAATCATATTTCAGGTGTTAACTATTGAAACATATTGTAAAATAAAATGCAGCCACTGAAACCTGTTAGGTTCACGGGAGAGAGTACAAAGTATGCAGCATACGAGGTGCGTTCAAAAAGAAACCAAACTTTTGCTTGCATATTGTACACCAGTTTAAGCACTGTACCACTACTTTTTAAGTAGTTTATAAGTACTTTCATAAAGTACTTGCATTAGTAAGTCACCATTGGGGTAATTGTCTCTGATGTGAGACTGCCTTTGTGGTTTACCGGGAGAAATACGAACTGGTTTGAGAATTCAACGTCATTCTGGCAGGTTGTCACAGTAGGTTAATGGTTAGAGCACCCACCTAGTAAGCGGAGGATCTGTAGTTCAAATCCCAGCTGTGGCATTGAATTTTTAAGTTCCAGTTTTACCTCTCAAACATTGCCCACACATGGCTTGTGTGTTTAAAAACACCAACAGTAGGTTTGTTGGCATAAATAAATAATAATCCAATTTTGGTTTTTCCACAATTCAGGGATTTTCATGCGTACAGCATCCCTCATGTGCACACATCATCTTGGTCTTTAACGCATGTATGTTTTTTTCTCCCCTTTTTTGACAAGGTGACCCTTTTCCCACCCACTACGACTGCATCTTTGTTTCAGCATCATAGCCGTACTACCATGTCTCGTTGCACGTTATGATGTTCTTAAAAAGTTTTCACTGTCATTAGCAGCAGCAAGCAGTTCCTTGCACATTTCAATGCAGGGTCCTCCCTGTATGCTTGGCTAAGCATTTCCAATGTTTATGTGAAAGTTCTGCCAAGTTTGTAGCAAAATCGCACCCACCCACATGTTATTCAAGCTCCTTCATTGTTACGTTGTCACTAATCCAACAAGCAGGCCGCATACGTGCAGCTGTGGTTCTCTTGCTAATTGTTCGAGCAAAATGCGAAAAAACAGCAGTTAGTCGTCTCAACCTGCCACAGCATGCTCTCTCTGCTGCTTGGGATGCTATTTCAAAAATTCAATTTCTTTTTGAACACACCTGTATTGTAATATATTCCTAATTGTCGATGCCTTCAGTTTGCAGACTGCTAAGATGGTGACTAGCTTGTCAATGAATCTGACTGCTTCAAGTACCTAACGTGCAGAATTAGCAGACATCACTTGTGGTAAGTGAATGGAGCAGCAAAGGATGTGAACCATTTAGAGTCAAGTCAATAACCACCTTATTCTTCAATTGTGTTATGGCTGTTTCTTTTTATAGTTATTCTAATGAGTGCTTATGTTGTGAAGCACCAATATGGGGAAATACAGAAATTATACAGGTTTTAAATTATTAGTGATTGCATTTGTGGAACAGAAAGGGTTCTAAAATAAAAACAAATTTAGAGACTAAAAGCTTCACTTGCTGCAAGTTCTTGAAATATTATGCAGACATATATTTCATGATGATTCCATCATATCTTCAATCATCATGAAACATATTTAGTCAGGCTATACTTACCATTGTAATACCACCCTCTTCTCCTTCATCGAAGTCGTACACTGTGAGATCTTGATCATCGGCTTTCTCATCTTTATCGTCAGGCTGCTGTACAATTAACACATAGCTAACTTCACCTGGGTTTGTATCCGATGGAACAATGGTTACTGTTTGATATGCATCACCAGCATTTAATATCATTGGAGTAGATGCTTCACCATTTCCAGCATTTCCCTCCTGAAATAATTTTCAAATCACGTACAAATGACATCTATACAATACCGATATTACAATAATAATGCAACATGCATAACAATTACAGTTGTATAGGTATACTAAATCAAGCTGTGGAATGTGTTTTTCACTATGAAAGAATAATTAGCTCCAAATCTCGTGTGGCTTGATGCAGGGCATTCAAATGAAAACCAAACACCTGCCATAAAACAAGTTCCTCACAAAAGTTGGCAACAATATTGTTATGTATATTTCCACCTGTAGGATGGAAGAAATGCATAGCGAAAATGCAAGGTCCTCACAGTGGTTTCTTTATTGCTCCGAAGGTGAGCGTAGTGGAAAGTGTGTTCACCCAGCATTGGAAATGGAGGCAACCAAAGAAGAGCAGAAAAGTGTGGTTTGTTTCTTGGTGGCTGAGGGTGTTGGAACACATGAAATTTGTTGCACGTCTGCTGTATATGGCAAATACTGCATGTACATGAGTGGTAGAAGGGACACATCACTGCAAGATGATCCACCTTCAGGATAGGACCATCGAGCCATTATGCCTGATGCGATTGCGGGGATCGATGGTCTGATCCAGTAATACTGACAAATCTTAGAGAAAGAAATTTAGGTAAAGTTGCCGAATACAGGCTTAGGGACCGCATAACGCAGGGCACCAATGCATGAGAAATGAAAGTAGCTAGTGGCAGTAGTACATAATTTGCACAATGTTGGAATTGTATTGTTGGTAATGTGTCTGAGAGCACATAAAGGAGCTAACTTCTGGCAATGAAATCATAAGCCCATGCAGTTTTACAGTATGTAGATAACCTTAAATGGGTATATAGTTTGTAAATATATGTCTATAAAAGAAATTGTTGTTGCTGTTGTTAGCTAATGCTGGATTTCTGACAATGAAGTCATTAATCCTCTTGCTCTCCAATATTTTTCACTGATGGATGGGGCACTAGAAGTGGCTGGGCATATTTGGAGGTGGTCTCAATCCATTTCCTCTTGCAGATCACATAGAGGACAGACTGGTGAAGAATATATCCCAATTCTGTTTAAATGTTTTGCCAGACAAATGTCCTGTAATCAACCTGAAGGTTGCAACTGCTGCTTTTCGAGGATACTCCGGAATTACTGTTTGAATGTTTAGTAGTTCCCATCTTTTATTTTTTGATTTTTCATAGTAATATTTTGCAATAATTTTTTTGAATTCAGAGTTGACTAATCTTTTAGCTGCATAAAATGGTAGATTAACTATTGATTTCTGCACATTGCCGGTACCCTTTTTTGCAAGAAAATCAGCTTTCTCATTACCACTCAGTCCACAGTGAGCTGGTATCCATTGGAAGACTAGGTGTTTTTGAAGTGCTGTTAGATGGGTAAGGATTTTCCAACATTCTATAATTGTTTGGTTTTTTGGTGACAACTTGGAAGTAATTGCTATAATTGCTGCCTTGGAATCTGAGAGAATAACTGCTTGATGAAAATGTGAAATTCTGTACAAAAGATTTTGTAGGGCCATTCGAATTGCTTCAATTTCTCCATCAAAGTTTGTAGTTCCATAACTTAAAGATTTGTAATAGGAAAAGAGGTGACATGTGACTCCAGCACCTGCTCCATCTTGGTTTGATATCAACGATCCATCAGTATAAATATGGAGCCATTCGTGTTCTGGAAATCTAGTATGGATTGTCTCTAATGTCAATAATTTTAGAACACTAGTTGGAGTATCACTTTTCTTAACTTCTTCTGTCAGGTGTAAATAATATGTGATGTCTAATGTTTGTGTCGGATTGACTTTAGATATGAAGTTTTCCTTTGAATTAGGAAGGTATACATTCTTCTTGATGTCTTGAATTTTGGAAAGAAAGCTCTCCTGAGTCTTTAGTGTATGTGTAAAATTTCTCTTGTGGCATGTATTGAATGCGAGTCTGATCAACTTTTCATGTTGAATAAGAGCTGCTTTTTCTATTTCATATTCAATGGGGCATTGGTTGGTTAGTATTTCCATAGCTGCTTTATAAAAGAAATAAAAAGCTGCATTTTAGAGGCATAAACCCCTGAAATAATCATGGAATCATAAGCTCATGCAGTTGTACAGAGATAGAATGGGAATATATTTCATAAATGTATGTTTATAACAGAAATAAGAAGTTGCACTTTAGAGGCGTAAACCGTATAATCTGAAATAACTATGAAATCAAGCTCACCCAGTTGTACAGTACGTAGATAACCTTATATGGGAACAAATTTCATAATGTATGTTTATGAAACAAATACCTTTTATAAGAGTTACATGTGAAAATGGGGCTGCACTGTAGCAGAGTGGTTAGAGCATTCGCTTCTCACCAAAGCGGCCCAGATTCGATCCCAGGCAACTGCATGTGGGATTTGTGGTGGACAAAGTGGCGTAGTGGGGCAGGTTTCCTCTGTTATCCCCACCTTCTCATTCCACTGGTGTTCCATCTTCATTTCATGTATCATCAGTGTCACCACCTACGGTACCGTATGAATAAAAGCATGCGTTAAACACTACAAAAAAAGATGTGACAAGTTACTGACAAATGGAATGATTTAAACAGATTTCACTCAGCATCATTGTTGCAAATTACTAGTCATTCCAGCGTTGTTTGAAATGCAGATTTCCATTAATAATAAAAGCTAACGGGAATGTGGGAAAAGGAAGTCTTCACTTCATAACACTTTCTGCTAATGTCACATCTCCTTTATTTACATTATTCCGTGATTTAGTTTGCATTTCTATTTCACTGTTTCAGTTTTAGAATCACGCTTCCATTCTATTACCCATGTTCCTTTCTGATTCGTAGTTGCCAACCTCTTTGTTCAGTAGTGAATTTCATTTCAAGTTGGCATGGTTTTGCAACATTGCACATCAAGAAGCCTGTACTCGGCAACATTACCGAAATTTATGTTCAGGTCGGCATTAGCCATGCTCTGTGCATGCCATTATCAACGATCATCTGCAGTTCCAAAAATTTGTGTGCAGTAACTGATGGAGGAACAAAAAAATGACAATGTCTTTGTCACTTGCAGTGGTACCATGAGGAAGAGTTGCATTAGTCACTGGGAATGAAAACATGGTGCCACCACTTTGAGCATAAGAGCAAACTGCAAAACCAACAATGGAGGCAGGTCAATTCTCCCCTGGCAAAGAAATCCCAAGTTGTCCATACAAATTTTGGTAAAGTCATCATGATCTTTTAATGCAGGAGCCTTTTGTTTATCAACTTCCTGGAGCATGGAGCCACAATCAACGTGCAGCGCTATGCAGATATGTTGCAGAAATTGCAACACACCATAAAGTCAAAATGCCCTGGATTGCTGTCACATGAAATCATTCTTTTGGACGATAATGCCCATCCCCATATTGCCAATCTGGCGAGGGATTAGCTTCCCCTTGTGACTTCCATATTTTTAGTGACCTGAAGAAAGACACCCATTGTATGTGTGGCTTATGCGTCAGCATACTATGTAATAAAGCACTACTGTATGCGGGGTCTCTTGAGTCATCAGAATAGAGGCACATTGCAACTTTTGCTTACGCGAGTTTCATAACTTAGTAGAGTCCGTTTCTTTCTTTGTTGAAATACATACGTATACTTTCCTGCTTGTAGCTGAAGGGAGAAGTGGTATAAAAAGGTGTTTTTGCACCAACTGGATATAACCATATACAATTGTTTGGGGATTTGGACAGCTCTCTAAACCCACACAGGACAATGACCGACCTTGACTTCCGACTATAAATAGCTCGCAGTCTAATTGAACAATACCACGTTGGGGGTTGAAAATCCAAAACCCCTGCACCCCTCAGACTTCAAGGAAAACATTATCCTAAAAGGATACCACCAACAGCAAAGAAAGTGTTTCGTGTGCCACAAGAAGGGATTTCGCAAATGTGGAGATGTAGGTACCCTTGTGTGTTTATCTCTGTTTTGAGGTAAATCACTGCAGAACGAACATATTAAGGTAAGCCAGTAAAGTATATAGACCTTACTAAAATGTTTCATAAAGGGAAAATTAAAATAAGTTGAGTTGGATAAGGGATAAATAAGGGTTAAATGCTTAAATGCAAAGGACGTGTATACACGCCCATATCGCTCATCCGCCATTTTAAATGGACGTGATTTCACGTCCATATCCCTGAAGAGGTTAACTCCACTCTCGATAACTTAATAAAAATAATAATAATAATCATAATAAAAAAAAAAATTGACAACCTTCTTTATTTCAATGTTTTTTAATTTTTGCTCTAAACTTGACTAAAAATTTCTATCTACTATACAATATGAATAGCAAGGTAAATTTTAATTTAATTAGTGTGCGTATACAACCTACCACATTCTCCCTCACAGTGAAGAAAGGGCTGACCACGTATTGACCTTCATATGCACACAGAACATCAGCAGGCAGACCATTGTCATGAAACCAAGCACTTGCTTGGATACATAACATGAACACTTGTTAGGAAGGTTTATTACTTTACCCAGTACAAAGGTATTTTTTAGATGTTCTGCAAGAGAAAATGGACCAAGACTACCTTCAAATATGCCCAGCCATTTCTACCACCCCATCCATCAGTGAAAAATATTGGAGAGCAAGAGGATTAATGACTTCATTGTCTGAAATCCAACATTAGCTAACAACAGTTTTTAGATGTGATAACTGTGCACTGGTTTATGATCGAGTTAATTTTTGTATTTATATGGCCATAGGGGTGTCACGTTATCTTTCCAACTTATGCGGACCATGTGTGATTAAAGTACAGTGCCCACTTGCATTATCGGCAATGTCTTGTTTATTTCAGAAATAAACGAGACATTACCCACATCATCAATTTTCACGATGTCATTCCCACACATTCAAGCAAGGTCGTTCGCCATGTGTAAAAGATACGTGCATACATGGTAAGCTAAAATTTGAGTTACATATGTCCGGTTACAGTGCAGCTTGCAAGATTTCAAGCTTACTGTTAGTGTTGCATTCAGCTGTAATTTGCACTATTATGTTATGGGTTGTGAATAACAGATGCCTTATTCCGTAAAACTTGTCATTTCGGAAACTTGAAAGCCTCTCGGTCCACATTAGGTTGAGTTATTGCAATTCCACTGTATATGATTCTGTCACCTAGCAACAGCAACGATAACAATGAAAAACATTTCACATGCTGACAATGCACATAATTAACACATGAAACTAGTCCTATTGGAAAATACAATTATAAAAGATAAGTGAAGTTTTAATAACTGATATTTATTAATATTTGTTAACTTATATTGCTTCACTGTCAATAGCTTCAGTTTTTATTAGATGTAAATTTGATTTAGATATATCACATAACCGATAAAGCAAGAGTATTAATAGCCACTGTAACCAACAGCTAACCTTTTAATAAATTTCCCATTTATGTAAGAGAAGTACCACAGAACAATATTTTACTCCATATAAAATATATGTTGTGTAATATACATACTTCAGAATTTGTATACAATGTATGTATATGTTGAGTTTTAGATTAATGCTGTTAAGACTTTTGGCCCAAAAGTAATATTTGTATTATTCATATCAGTTATAAACTTCTGTACAGTGATATTTACACTTCTTGTATATATTTGTACACGTTTCTGACAAAACCCACAGTTGTTTTTTTGTTGTAAATGTTTAATGGTCAAATTATTATTATTATTATTATAGTTCATTTCTATACTTATTTCATTTCTACACAATGAAGACAAAGATGAGTACGTAATTCAGGAGTGACTTCATTTGGTGTATCCCACTCAGTAAACATTAAAGCCTAGTGCCATGAGAACCAGAATGGCACAATCATTCCAGAACAGGAACAGGAAGCAGCAGTGATAACAATTTGATAATTGGAATGTATCAGTTCATAAGGTTATTCTGCAATCAATTAAGAATGGTAACAACAAGATGAAAACATGAAAGACTTCACATTGAAGATTAATTTACAACAAACTGAGGACAGAAATAGGGAAGTATATCAATTGGTATATCAGTAATGTGCAAAATCAATCCTTTTGTAATTTGGAAGACACTGAAAAACTGCCCTCTACCCCACGTGTCCTGTGCAGTTGGAGGCAGAGGATAAGCAGGTACTATCCCCGAGGATGAAAAGTTTTGCGTTGGTAATAATGTTGCAAATTCCTAAAAATTTTTATATACAGTACAAGCCTGAGAAAGTATGGTCCGAAATATTGCAGATTCAGATTTAACACAGGGGAAAGTATGTTCCTCGAAAATATATCGTACTTCTTATTTGTTTATTTTTTACTTTTGAAAGTTGAGTTTAAAATTTTCTTCAAAGAACAGTACTGGAATATACTTGTCACTACCCCTACCGTGGACCTTGGCCACTGCATTGTTAGCAATTTCCCAAAGTAAGGATGCATGCACATGGAAGAAGATATTCTGCATGTTAGTGAAGTGATGAGTACCATAAACAAGACGATTCATGTATGGAGCAGCGAAATGAATAAAACAGTATTCATCTCCATCTTACTACAATCAAACAATACACAGAGAAAAACACGTGGATTATGCCGCCAAACAAGACTTATTAATTTGTTTGGGACAATGCAAAATTAGGTTTAGTGTAAAATGGTTACAGTGTAATTGTACATACTGTATAAATTAAGATCGGTTATAGGACTGGAATACGCCCCTAGCATAACTGATGTGCAATTGTATTTAGAAGTGGTGTACTTTACTGTATATTACATACCTTACAACGTACCGTAATTTAATTGCATGAATGTTTCCCACTGTCTCTGTGGGATCGATTTTTGTCATTTCTAAGCTCATATTTCGGTATACCGTGGAATCGTTATAATGTGGGGTGGTGGTAGTAGTGGGGTTTATTGTGCACAACTGTTAGGATAATACAAGAAGCAGCATGAACTATCATAGATGTAATGTAAATAAAAGTGTGACTATGAAGGATGTACTCTATCGAGGTATAAAGTTATTTAATAAACTGCCATGTGATATTAAACTGATTGCAGAAGTGTTAAACCGACCATTTGCTATAAAATTGAAGGTATTTCTAATAAATAGATGCTTGTATAATTTGGATGAGTCGTAAATGTTTGTATTGTAAATGCATTTATATAACCTGATATATCCAACAACATGTATATGTTCTATAAGGATGAATAAATAAATCATTAGCAAAATGGGACAAATGAGACAAGAGAACGAAAATTGCAGACCCCACACCTGCATGCGAAAAGGGTAAAATGATTCAACAATTGAACAGTCAACAAAAGAGTGCCAGCAACTGTACAAGTAAAGCTAAAACACAAAGGCTCACGAGGAAGATATATAACGCGGGGCTAAAGCATGTCCTCCAACAACCACGTTATTTCGGGATTCTACTGTATTGCATGCAGTATCATACTTATCTTGTATTGTGTAACTTAAAACAGAAAAACCTGCATTTTACTGCCCTTAAGTTGCCACAGCAACATGCATTACTGTGTCATTCGATGAGCAACTAGAGGTTACAATGCAGCACTTAATGGAAAGCTGGATTGTGATTCTCATTATTTTAAAAATAAGTTTTGCTTCAAAATAAACTTACATCTTCTGTTGTTTCCATAGATGTCATTGCTTCTTCCACTTGACCGTCCTGTGGCTGCATTGCAACATACGTGGTCGTTTCAGAGGCAGCGTCTATAACCTCTGCAGTAGGATCCGCTACTCCTGTTTAAATAAAATTAAAATTTGTAATAAAATACCAGCTCTTTCCCACACATTCAAATATTTTAAAGTATTATTAAAGTAATGTAACTCTGTGGATTACATACTCAATAGCCTCTCTATTTGGCAATGTACTTTGTTAATGTTGTTGTTGTTAGCTAATGCTGGATTTCTGACAATGAAGTCATTAATCCTCTTGCTCTCCAATATTTTTCACTGATGGATGGGGCATTAGAAGTGGTCGGGCATATTTGAAGGTGTTAATGTAGATGCTGCTGTTAGCTTGAGGAGTCATTCTGGGTGACTCAATTGGTTAGGCACTGGCCTACTGATTCCAAGGTCGTAGGTTCAAACCTGGTACATGCTTTTAAGTGTGCCTAAGGTTGCGTTAGCTTGCAAAATGTATTTTTTCCTCTGATGACAGAAAAAAATCATATCTGGGTAGCTATATCCAATTCGTTTGAAATTTTGTGTAATTATCACCTTAACTATCTAACTACTGTATGAATTTCAATATTTTATACCTAATGTAAGTCGTTTTATAAGATGTTCCATCCATTAATAAAAATAAATAAACAGATAAAGGTAATTTACTTTGAGATGGAAACTCATAACTAACTTCTAGTGGCCAAAGCTTACCACCCGGCTGCTGCATCCGCTACCTCTGCCCACTACAGGCATCATGAGTGGGGTGCAGTAATGGAGGGTGGGCTATGGTCAGCACACCAAGCCCTACCAGTTGATTAAACTCATAACATCAAAATTTATATGAATTATCTCATATACATCTTAATAATCTGAACCTATAATAATTGCAACTTGTGGTTTAAATATTTTTAAATTAAATTTCTAAGTTTTGAATTTTTTTACATACAGTATTTAGCATGATGAGTAATGTTTCAGGTTCAGTTTCAAAATCATATATCTAATACTAACTCCAAAAAATTCATGCAATTCTATCTTATGGTTCCTGAGAAAAGGTACATTATATAAAGAAAAATGTAATTAACAGCAAACAGTATAAAGAGTAACTGAGTAATGTTTCAGGTTTAGTTTCAAAATCATATATCTAATACTAACTCCAAAAAATGCATGCAATTGTATCCTATGGTTCCTGAGAAAAGGTACATTTTATAAAGAAAAATGTAATTAACAGGATAATAACGGTATAAAGAATTTGGGGCACCCGGGGCAGTTTCCTCCACTGTAGCTCTAAAACTTCCCATTCTTTTTACTTTCTCTACTGGTAAGTAGGGGAACTATTGTATTCCACCCAAAAATTCGATGTCGAGATTTCACCGGAAATATTTTTGAGGTCCCCTGAATCCAAAAAAAGCATTTTTTGAAAAAGGTCCGTGTATGTGTCTGTGTGTCAGTCTGTGGACAGCATAACTCAAAAACAAAAAGTCGGTTAAAAACCAAACTTGGTATTTAAGTTTATGGTCATTCAAGGATGCGACACAACGATTTTGAAGAAAATAGCCCCACTCTAAACTTCCCTTTACATGGAAAATTTTTTGAAAATTTTGATTTTCTTGAAAATGGCTCTAATAAAAATGTCATATGTTTGAGATATTTTTATGACAAATGAAATGTATTACTTGAATTTTCTAGCTATAGCCCCTGTAGTTGTATTTACTCTGGTCGACTTTTGCATAACTGGTAAACCGTTAGAGATAGACAAAATCATACTGTACAAGAAATGTAGCTCTTGCTAAAATACACAATTTATGTCTCAATAAATTTTCTTGTAGGGTGAACCATTTCGGAGATATTCCTTGTTATGTGTGTGAGTTTCGGAAAACTTAGAACTTTAGCGAAATGCAACAACGTTGTTCATTTTTTTATATGTTAATCGTGCAAAGAGAACGGACTCTCAAAGGTCAAAAAGATTTGACTGTTGCACAAAGCCTTCTGTATTCTAATATCTCCCTTGCACCTAAAAGGACATAAGCAATAAGATAATTTGTACGAATGTTTATCTTAACTAACATGGAGATATAGGAATAAGAGTTTGTTAGAATGGTTAGTACAAGAGTAGAGAAAGTCATGTGAGTGCAACACATCAGATTTTTTGAACATGGCCTACACATTCTAGTTTTCCATTTGCCACATTATGCAATCTAGCATACAAACACTGAACTTTACGGTACCTACTTCAGGAGGTAATTTGAAACCTGTTTTATGTAGAAAAATGATATTGAAGTGGACAGTAAACTGACATTTAAATCGCCACACCCCTTCAGAAATGTCAAATTCAAGAGCCTATTTCTAAAAATCTGATGTGTTACACTTACATGACTTTCTCTACTCTTGTGCTAACCATTCCTACAAACTCTTATTCCTATATCTTCTTCGTGTTAAGACAAACATTTGTACAAATTATCTTATTGTTTATTTCCTTGTAGGTGCAAGGGGAATATGGCAATGCAGCAGGCTTTGGGCGACAGTTAAATCTTTTAAAGCTTTAAGATTCTGTTCTCTTTGCACACAACATATAAAATAAGGAACAACAATGTTCCATTTCACGAAAGTTTGAAGTTTCCTGAAATTCACACACATAACAAGGAATATCTCTGAAATGGTTCACTTTACAAGAAAATTTATTGAGACATAAATTGTGTATTTTAGCAAGAGCTACATTTCTTGTACAGTATGATTTTGTCTGTCTCTTAACGGTTTACCAGTTATGCAAAAGTCGACCAGAGTAAATACGACTACAGGGGCTATAGCTAGAAAATTCAAGATATACATTTCATTTGTCATAAAAAATATCTCAAACATATGACATTTTAATCAAAATCGTTAGAGCCATTTTCAAGAAAATCAAAATTTTCAAAAAATTTTCCAAGTAAAGGGTAGTTTAGGATGGGCCTATTTTCTTCAAAATCTTAGTGTTGTATCCTTGAAAGACATTAAACTTAAATATCAACTTTGGGTTTTTAACCGACTTTTCATTTTTGAGTTATGCTGTGCACAGACTGACGCACACACGGACCTTTTTCTAAAAATGCTTTTTTTTTTTGATTCACAGGGTCTCAAAACATATGTTTCCGGTGAACTCTCAGCATCGTATTTTTGGGTGGAATACAATGCTTCCTTCTACTTATCAGTAGAGAAAGTAAAATTATAATTAAGATATAATAAAACAACTTTTACATTATTGTTTATTTATGCCAACAAGCTTACTGCTGGTGTTTTTAAACACACAAGCCGTGTGTAGGCAATGTTTAAGAGGTGGAATCAGGACTGAAAAATTCAATGCCATGGCCAGGATTTGAAACACGGATCTTCTGCTTATCGAGCGGCTGCTTTAACCACTGAGCTACCATGGCCAACTGGCCAGTACAACATTAAATTCCCCAGCTGATTCATACTTTTTTCTGCACACCAGCAGTAACCTTGTTGGCACAAATAAACAATTACTATCTAAAGGTTACTTAAACCCAGCACAAAGTACTTACAATTGTAAGTCGCCCTTGGGGTATTTATCTCTGATGTGAGATTCCCTTGTGGTCTATTCGGGAAAAAGTATGAATCAGCTGGGGAATTTAATGTCATACTGGCAAGTTGGCCATGGTAACTTAGTACTTAAAGCAGCCGCTTGATAAATGGAGATCCGTGGTTCAAATCCCAGCTATGGCATTGAATTTTTCAGTCCTGATTCCACCTCTTCAACTTTTACATATTGGTTATATGATTCACAAATAAAAAAAAGTCACAATTTCATGTGTAATGCAAGTTAACACCACCTTAAAGCTGAGAGCCACATATCAATAGATTTACTGGCATGTAAAAGAACTCCTTGGGACGAAATTCCAGCACTCCGGCAGCACTGACATGATCCTGATAATTGACAGTGTTGTTAACAGAGAAAATACTTATTTATCAGCTTGAGGAACTTGTAGATCAAATCTTTATCTGATAGCAAACTAATATTATTACGTGATCTCCGTTTTTGTTTATCACAAGTTTGTCTCATATTCTCACTCTACTGGCTTATGGATTATCTTAACTAGTTTTGCTTCCTTTTCTATTTCTTAAATGTTCTTACAACCTCACACAGAATTGGGATATATTCTTCACCACTCTGTCCTGTATGTGATCTGCAAGAGGAAATGGACCGAGACCACCTTCAAATATGCTCCCCCACTTCTAGCACCCCATCAGTGAAAAATATTGGAGAGCAAGAGGATTAATGACTTCATTGTCAGAAATCCAGCATTAGCTAACAACAGCCTCACACCAAGTTTGTTTTTCCTATGCAGCTTTAATTTACAGTCTTTGCCGCTAATCTGAGTGATCCACTGTTACACTACCTTAATAGTACCTACATTCCCTTCACTCTTTGTTCCCAAAAGATTATTTGTAGGGCTAGGAAGTTCATGCATTTGCATGTTTTTTCATAGAGGTTAAAAATGTATGCTTTTACATTATGTGCACGAATTATGGAATTTTCAGCTATTTGGACATGATTTTATGGTGCATATAACTGCGTATTTTCTTGATTTTGATAAATGCATAATATTTCAATATTATAACCCCTATATTGCATATTTTAATGATTTTTATGTTTTTTTTAAAAGTATTTTTTCCATCTGCATAATATTTTTCATACTGGTAGTATTGCACATGATGATGCAACTCGCGAGGTGGTGAGAACTAATGCTGAGTCATGTTGTCATGCAATGAATCCCCTGTTTCCACCCTTTCATTATATGTATGTGCGTAGAGAATAATCAGTGCGTTGTCTGAGAGATTTACATTAACAAAGATAAAGTACAGGTCAACGTTTTGAGCAACACGATTATAGCAACGCTTGCCTGCCCACCAGTAGTTGTGTCGTGGTCTTCAAACGTAACAGTGTTGTGAACTGGTTTCCACCAAATTAAATTAGGCATATAAAATCTTAAAAAGCTCTTCAAATGCCAAAAATAAAACCAACTTTGAGTGCTAGATCAATTAATTTAGAAAGAGTTTTTGGGTGATTTAATATCTACAGATAATAGGGTACTGTTTTGTGGAGTGTGTGAGAAAAATGTAGGGAGTGAGAAAAGAGTTCAAATAGTTCAGCACATAAACACAGCAAAACATAAGGAGAATTTAAACAGAAAACTTGCAAACAAAGAACCTGTTCAAAAACAGCTAGTAGAGTTAATTAAAGAAATTAAAGCTATTAACAGTGAAGCAACAAGATTCTAAAGTAAGAACAAATTAGAAACTAAAAACTTCACTTATCTTAGTAATGTTGCAAGTTCTTGGTGCAAAGCTGACTAAAGTTTCGAGTTGAGAATGAGTTGGAGTCAACTCGAAACTTTAGTCAGCTTTGCACCAAGAACTTGTAACATTACTAAGATAAGCGAAGTTTTTAGTTTCTAATTTGCTCTTACTTTAGAAGCTAGTAGAGTGTTTAGGAAGTAGGGTTACTGAAATTTCCTATGTGCCAAGCATTTTTAGCTGCTGATACTCCCTTGTTCAAAATTAATAATCCGACATTTAAAAACTTTCTTGCCAAGTGCAGTTGACAACCTGTGCCTGAAAAAAGTACACTGCTTAAGACTTATGTAGGACATTGTTACAATAACGTATTCTCAAATATACAAAATGAATTAGCGGATTAGTTTGTGTGGTTGTCTGTTGATGAAACCCCTGATTCTGAGTGCCGTTCTATTGCTAATATAATTGTGGGTACTTTAAATAATCCACAAAAGACTACACCTTATCTTAACGTGTGCGAATTGTCGGCCACTGACAGTATAACTGTGATCCAGTTTGTAATGGACTCTTTGAAATTACTATGGCCATATGTAATCAAATACGACCGGTTACTTTTATTTGTTACTGATGCAGGTCCTTATATAGTAAAAGCAGGACAAACTCTGACAAGTATTTTTCCTAACTAATATAACTTGTTTGCACGGGGTGCACTCAGCCTCGTTAGGTCCCGGGGGGACCAATTGAGGAGCTACTTGATGGAGAAGTAGCGGCCCCAGGTCGAGAAGACCGCATAACTGGCCGGGAAGGCTCGGGGCGCTGACCACGTCCCACCCTCCAGTACTGCACCTCACCAATGACGCCTGTAGTGGGCAGAGGTGGGGGACGCAGCGGCTGGGCGGTAGGCCTTGGCCCTTCGTGGGCTGTCGCGCGGGGTTTACATTTACATTACATTTACAATATAACTTGTTTGGGACATGCTCTTCATCGCATTTCTGAGACAATACACGATTCTTTCCCTTTGGTAGATTTGTGTCCAGTACAAAGAGAATGTTTGTTAAGTCTCCTAAAATAGTTAAGTTGTTTAGATCAATAGCACCTAATATCCGACTTCCTCCTGCACCAGTGTTAACTCGATGGGGAACATGGGTCGATGCAGTTTTATATTATGCTGAGCACACAGAAATAGTTGAAGAGCTTGTTAATTCATTGGACTTGAAAGATGCTTCAACAATAGAAACTATGCCAGGCACTGGGTTAAAAGACGATCTTAGTTTCATATCTGCCCATTTTGCTTTCTTACCAACAGCCATAACGGCATTGGAAGCTGTAGGATCTCTTTTGTATAAATCACTTACTGACTTTGAAAAAACAATAAGTGATCTAAGTTCGGTTCCTGGTAGCATAAGGCAAAAAGTGAAAGAGAAAGTGAATTATGTAATTTCAAAAAATTCTGGTTATAAACAAATGTGCGATATTCGAGACATCCTCGAAAGAAAACCATCTGTCACACCAAGAGACTTGACTCTCTCTGTGAAGCAGTTAACATCATTTAAATATGCCCCGATAAAATCTTGTAAGGTGGAGAGAAGTTTTTCACGTTACAGAAGAGCTTTGCAAGACAACAATGTTTTACAGTTGAAAATTTCTGCAGTGTTGGTTGTGAACTGCAATTTAGCAGTTAATACTAGCAGCGGGACCACATCTGCTTCAACCTCTAAAGAATAACGTAATTTTATTTATTCTTTATCCTAACTCATCTCGTCATATTTGGCATATTTTTAAGTTTTTAAGAACATATTTGCATGCATATTTCAGTGTTTTTAGGGCATGAACTTCTGAGCCCTAGTTATTTGTGATTTATGAGCATATTTGAGACAGAATCTAGAGCTTTCAATCCTGCTCTGATGTTGATCAAGTTAAACATCTTTCTAACTGGTAACAAAATGGTAAATCATATCCATACCTGATACTACAGTCATAACCGGCTGCTGGTCAGCGCTAGCTTGGTAGTAATAATGCCCAGCCTGATCTACAAAATAAGTTCCTTCTTCAGCACCGTCATCCGAAGCAACAACATGCTGCACTTCTGAAACAATCATTTAACTTTCAATATTCACATTTTACACAAGAAACGGCATAAAACACTTAAGACAAAGTTCATATATGTTTATTTACAAAAAATAGCGAAAAGTTTACAATTACATACATACAGGATGGAAGGGAAGTCATTACATTCCTTCTAATATGTGCTTCATAGAAGCATTACAAACAAAAAAGTCTAATGGCATTTTGTTTTTTGATCAGCTGATTTCAAAAAAATAAATGGCTTTTGATCCAACTTGGATGCGTAATTCTACAGAAATGTATACTCTGTTCATCAACAGACTAGCGGAGATGTAAACAAAGCACTGGTTTGTATCACTCCACGGCCACGTGCATTTACAATGATACAACACAGTTACCTACCGCTATGCGTAGGTATAATATGCATTTTACACTACTAAAAGGATACATTTACTTGATCTAAATAACATGTAGCACATGGAAATTAACTGCTACTTACGTCATCTCTGTCCACAATAATACTTTCATAATTTTAATGATTGGGTTGGAAACTATATCAACCAAGAGCTCTTCAAAAACTCTAAATATATGATAACTATCCTTAGTAGTCCAGCTACATTAAAGAGGATTCAAGTTATGCACGTTCATAGTGCATGTGATATCACAGTGTGGGGAACCGGTTCTGTCTGTCTGCTGTACAGACAAAGCATGCATAACTTCATTCTCTTGGTAGCTGACCTACAAAGCCTAATTAAGCTTTCCGTATATTGTTCAATAAAAAAGGCATAATTGTGTAAGAGAATCTGCAAAATTTAAACAGCAAAGATTAACTTCCCTTAAAAATGTTCTGTTTATTTTTTTTTAAACTTCCTTAAAAGTACATTAACATGTCAATGTCTTGGGTTCGATTCTTGATGGGAGTGTAAATTTAATGTAATACACATTCAAAGATTAACATACATAAGTCTGTGTAAAGCAATTATCGTTCCAGAGGTAAAAATCTGGCTACATGACCTTAGAAGTTCAATAATGACTAGGGTTACCATATAGTTTATGTGACGCGAGCACTTGGTCAGAATTTCGGCTAAGTCCAACTCGGCAGCGTGTACGAATGGTCACGAAAGTTACCGAAGTTGCTGTGTTAATTCAGCACTGCCAACAGCACAATTTCCCCAGGAGTTTGTTGCCAATAGTAAGTTTGAATGTTTTAGCTGGACCCGGCAGTATGCTGGTGACCTTCTTAGAAGCAAGTTGTGATAGTGCAATGGATCACTTCATTAGCATAGTAGATTTAGCACCTCTGTGCTATAATGAGGAGGAATGCATGCAATTTCTTTACGACGAGGGCCTGCTGAGAACTCGAATGCTATGCAGGGAATGTGATGCCGTGCTACACTCTGTGAGGAGGATATTATAATATAAATATAATATAATGTTATATATAACATATATAATATAAATGTAATAATAACAAATAATAATATAATAAAACAATATAATAATATAAAATAAAAAAATAAGTAAATAAAAAAAGAACGAGCAGCATTTCGTGGACCCAGTAACAAGGCAATAACGATAATGTACACAATAATTTCCACAATAGTATGGAGTCGCACTAGCGATATATCTGTGTGAGCAAAATAATGTACACAATATCTGGCCGGCAAGTGCTAAGTCACCTATTCTAAAGAAGAGCCGAATGCATTTACTTAATAAACTAAGGCATCAAATATTACTGCTTTTCAAGGATAAATAAATAAATGGATTGGGTTTTAAATTCAGAATAAAAGTGTGAGCAAAATAATAATGTACACGGAGTAGCGCTAGCGGTATGTCTTTGGCAGCAACGATGCAAGTGCATTTGCGTTTAATGTGTTGGCAACCAAAAGTAGTGTAGTGTAAAAAGCAATGTTGGCAGATATGAAAATCGTCTGCTAGTGACAGCTAGCTCGTGCAGCGAAACCTAGTGGCGATTCCAAAATCACTGTCAGCGCATGCACAGTAACTTCGGACTTAGAATCCGGCAAGTGGCAAGTAACCTAATCTAAAGTTGAGCCCATGATGTCAAAAACCTGGGGGAATTCAGTTAATGACATTTATTTCACATACTTTTAATTACCTTTGACCTTTTTCAGGAAATCCTTTTTACAGATAATTCTGTCATAACATTGAGCACAAGTTAGGTTTTTCATGTTGTACATTATGATCAACATTATCTTTACATTTTCGGCAGCGAGCTTATTTCACTCATCTGTCCACTAAACATTTAGCAGAGAAAATATTCTCTCTACAGTTGCATTATGTGCAGGTATGGCAAAATAGTTCTGTACTACTTTCAACAGTTCTAAACACTCAACATTATGACCATTGTATTTGTACCATTTCTTGGCAACACTTTTTCCTACCAATGTTGCAAAGTCCATTTTGTGGTAAGTTCTTAAAGCACTTATTTCATCAAAGAGAAGAGAGTCATCAATTACTATGTTAAAACTTCTTAAAAATAACACAGTTTATTCCACTGCTTGCCACTCTGGTTCTTTATCCAGAGTTATCCATTGAAACTCAGACATACCACTGTATTGGGTCCTCCAATTATAACAGTATAAAAAGTATACTTACATATCACTTTCAAAGACTTTAGCTAAATTTCTATCATCACATTTACAAACAATTTCCTTTACTTTTAAAGGGACACAATTGTTTACTGCCCTAATTTTAAACTCGCATTTATGATTATCTTATGGCATCCTGATCTGTATATGATATATCGGCAAAACTAGTCAGTCCAGGCTACAACAAGAATATGTAGGTTTCGTTCAGTGTAAACAAAAACTCTGCGGTGAAGCTTCTCTTGTTTACAGTTCACGGCTTCTTCATCACAGAACACAAAGAAAGAAGAGACAGTGATGCGGCGTACAGGTGCAGTAAACTTTAAGCAGACTTCAGCAAAGACCCATCAGAGGACATACAAAGCAACTGCTAAAGGTGCGGCGTGTGAATTCACTTTCAAAATGAATTGAAGTGATAAATAATATATTTTTACTGCTAACTAATAAAGGGTGGTTTCACAAAATATTCGAAAACTGAAGGGAGAAGGAGAAGGGACTGAAAAACGGGTGATATGGTAACCCTAATGACAAATGTGTCATCTTATTAATACACATTAATGTGAATTTGTTCCTCTAAAATAAACAAATTAACATGCATTCATGGAACATACATATGATCCTTCCTCTGTTTCAATCATTTAAATGAACTAAATAAGTAAAACATTACAGATGGTAAATATGAGAACAATTATGACATTATTGTTGTAACTGCATTTGCACCAAATATTGGCAGATTTGGCCAGGCTGCATGACAGTAACTAAGTGCATTCCTTCTTTTGAAATCACATAAATTAATATTCATTCATATATCATGCAAATTAAACTTTCTGTCATTCTTTGCAATGAATAAATAAAGAAATGTGACATGGAGTTGTGTTCAGTGGCAGATTTTGCAGTTGAAGGAAGTAGTGGTGGGGGAACCAAATTGCTCAGAGGGGACGTGAAAATTAGGTTAAATATAAGGCTTTAAAGTGTGGCAACAGCTAAGTTAGTATTAAGTTCATTTTCATACAATGTAAACACATGTAGCATTGTTATGAATTGTTTGAAAACCACTTTGTGCAATACATTAATCTTTAAAGACAATACTACACTTTTAATTACAACATGAAATATCACCATCCACTTAAACACCAACACGTAAATTTCACTTATGGTTACTACCTATTACAGGTAAACAGACGTTAGTATTCTAGGGTTAAACAATGAAGTCAGAAACGGTGCTTAAAGCATTGTTGAAGATCGCCAGAAGATTAGCTACCGACAAATTGCTACGTCATTGTTACAAAATAAATTCGTTTGTAGCAAATTTGCACCAGAGCTGCTGCTTGGTAGTTAATGTACGCTATGTAAGAAAACGTTTAGTATCGCAGAGCAGCTAAATTATAAGTACAAGGATAAGTGTATACATGAATAAATATCCAAACCTGTATGGCTGCGAAATGATTTTCAGTTAAAAATATACAATACCACCCAACAGGTATGTTTCCGTCTTCACGACACCTTTCGCCGGTCCCCTCAGATTTCACAATGTATTGAAACTCTAACGCACAGAACACCTAGTACCTCTCACCCTCAACACAGAACACCTAGTAGTCCTCTCACGCTTATGCTTGACAATGTTATATTTCCCCCCATTTCGAGCGGGTAAGAAAGCCAATTAAAGTGGCCAATCAGAAACGCTTAGCCTTCAGCAAGAAGCTTCCGCATTTCCATGCGGCCAAACATTTGATGACGCAACCACCCCACGAGAAAGAGAGCCGACGTTGCCGGTTATCCCTATATTGGAAAGCGCTTTGCCAAATAATAGGTTCCCGAGTACGCAATTTCTCGTTTTGCTGCACTATCTTTAGAATATTATTGCAAATGGTCACAAAACACGCTCAGATACACAGATACAAACACACGTAAACCCAAGGCAAATAAAAATATAAATCGGATGATCTCAAAGATATAGCAACAAATAGCTGAACGCTGGACTCGGATAACAATGTATTTAAAACCTGCAAAAAAAATATAAAAAGTAAATACAACGAATTAACGAGAAAGACGTAAAAAATAAATGTAATGAATCATCATCAATAACTTCAACTGCAGCAACAAAATTAGTAAATACGAAGCGAAAAATTTTAGCGCAATGAACGCGGATTCACTTAATCTCGACGTCAATGCGCTAATCGCTGCCACTAAAGAAGGGTTTGACAACTGGACTGCAATTAGCAATGGTGACCCAAGCTCCAAAATCACAAAGTGAGACACGTGAGATATTCATCTTTTTGTAAACCTCCCTATAAAAGGTTGTAATAGCTATCTCTTTCTCTAGTTACCTTGATAGCTATCTTTAAAACCGCTGTTAGATGGCAGCACAATGGAGCTATTGCTCGCAACTTTTTTTTTACCCAAATTGGAAATAAGACTTGCCGGGAACCAGTGAATTGTTAATTTCACTATTTCCGTTTTGGCGCTTGGATCACGATTGCTAATCGCAGTCCAATTGAAAATCGTATTTGTAAAAAAAAAAAAGCTGAAGATTTCAGGAATCTTATTTTTCAAATCAACAAGCAAGTTCAAAGGAGAAAATTGTTTACAATCTGCAATATTCGTAGTTTTGGTATATTTTCACATAAACTTTTTGATAGTTGAGCAACTGTCGGGAGCAGAAAAAAGAAAAACGGTTTTCAACACTAGCTTTATAATCAATAATTATATGTCTGTTTTTACATTTAACTTTTTTGTTATAGGTTCCGAATGGCGTATAACCCAACATGGTATAATTGAGGGAAATACGTTAACGAGGGTACGTGCATCGTAAACCGGAGTTAACAAGGAGAAGTGTGTTTGTAGCTGCATTAATGTTTCAATTACCTTTCCCGTCGCCTGTCAGATGCGGCCGAAGCTACACTTCCCTGCTTATAAAGCCATCCCTCGGCTACGCTTTGCGGCTTAGGACCCCCAGTATATTGCGCTATAGTTGTGGTTAATTACGTGTATACTTTATATAATAAAGGAATGACATACGCATTACAAAGCGATTCCGGGACCATGCTCTATACGAAACCTAACTTTTTTTTTTCCCTCTACAACTTCAGGGGTCTCTTCATCCTCATAAATACTTCTCACCACTTGCAGATAGCTTGTCGCCAATGAAACGTGCAGCATCTTTAGGAATGGTAAGGAAACATCTGATTTACATACATTCCTTTTCTGCACTCAAGTAGTTTTCCTTGGGAATAATGGCAGCATGCTCTTCAAAATTTCACAACATACTTCTGGAGTAGAGTGTGGGGTTTAAGGGCCCATCGACGACTGGGTCATTTGGACCCCGCAACATACTTCTGATCCAGAGAAATACTTCGTCGTAACAGCACATTGAAGCTTACTATTGGTTTGCTGTAAGTTATTGCATCATTTTGAAAGGTAAGGCACATTTCAACTTTTTCACTTTCTTTACTGGTAAGTAGGGGAAGTATTGTATTCCACCCAAAATTCGATGTCGAGATTTCACCGGAAATATATGTTTTGAGACTCCCCGAATCCAAAAATAGCATTTGTAGAAAAAGATCCGTGTGTGTGTGTGTGTGTGTGTCAGTCTGTGGACGGCATAACTCAAAAACGAAGTTACCAACCGAAGTTGGTATTTTAGTTTAATGTCTTTCAAGGATGCGACACGAAGATTTTGAAGAAATAGCTCCACCCTAAACTACCCTTTACATGGAAGATTTTTCGAAAATTTTGATTTTCTTGAAAATGGCTCTAATGAAAAATGTCATGTTTGAGATATTTTTATGACAAATGAAATGTATATTTTAAATTTTCTGGTTATAGCTCCTGTAGTCGCATTTACTCTGGATGGCTTTTGCATAACTGGTAAACCATTAGACATAGACCAAATCATACTATACAAAAAATGTAGATCTTGCTAAAATACACAATTTATGTCCGAATAAATTTTCTTATAGGTTGAACCATTTCGGAGATATTCCTTGTTATGTGCAAGTTTCAGAAAACTTAAAACTTTCATGAAATGAAACATCGTTCATTTTTTTTATGTTAAGTGTGCAAAGAGAACGGAATCTCAAAGCTTTAAAGGATTTTACTATTGCACAAAGCCTGTATTATAATATTCCCCTTGTACCTACAAGGAAATAAGCAATAAGATAATTATGTACAAATGTTTATCTTAACATGAAGAAGATATAGGAATAAGAGTTTGTAAGAATGGATAGTACCAAAGTAGAGAAAGTCATGTGAGTGCAACACATCAGATTTTTTTAAGAAATCCACTTGAAGCAGGATTCAAATTAAGGGGGACAGATGGGGAGAATTTCCGCCCCCCCTCCTCTTATTAAATAATTTGACTTGTCAAAGAAGAATTCCCTCCCTGCCAGGGAAGTCCTCTTTCTTTTTACTTTAAGTATTTACTATTACTGCACTTTGAAAATACAGGAAGACATGGAACATTTTTGATGCAGACTATACATGGTACGAGTGCGAGCCTGTACCACCAATACCAATTCTAGCTTGCAGTAATTAGTTCAGTTTCTTGCAACAATCTATTGTTTGTCAGCATAGATAAATTTGTGACAAGAAAGCGAAAACTTATAGAAAGTAATGACAGTGATGTATTCCAGTTCGAATCTCAGTCTTTAACTTCAAGTAATATTACAGCTTCACAGATAAAAACTGCATGTGTTAGAGAAAATTTGAAAAAGGAAGATAAATCGCCCTTGACTTTAATCAAACAGTTTTGGCAGAAATATATGTCTATACTACTCAGAAATACAAAATCACAGTGCTGTTAAAGACATTAAAATGCACACTGCTGCTAGTAATAAGTTTTATGTATATAACCGGCCAATGCTACTACCACTGGTATTGCTACCATTATTGCCATAAATAATATAACACAAACTTAAGTTTTCCCCCTTCATCAGAAAGCCTCATTGGAGCACTGAAGTCCTAGGAAACCCAGTCCTCTTTCCGTATCAGCACCTTTCCAAACTTCACTAGAATATTCCTGCATTCACAAAGTGATCTCTTATTTTTTCCAATATTCTTCCTCAACTCTACTGAATACAAAATCCAGCAGCATAAAACTATATCTAGGGAAAGTAGTACATAGATCAATAAATATTTATAGACTTGGATGTGATTCAAAGATAATCGAAGCCTAGTCTCTAAACATTTGTTTGTTGATTTATATTGCTTCACTGTTTATAATTTCAGTTTTTTCATTGAAATAGTGAGCAAGTTCAGAGAATCCTTTAGTGCTCCATGAAATGTGCCAGCATATAGAGGATTATAGAATTCTTGTTATGGCTGGTGCACGACTGAAAAACACTCAAGTTTCAATCCTCTCTTTTCAAAATCTCTAGTCCTTTCTTCCAAATAATGCAGGAGAAAATGTAATGTAGATGCATATGCACCTCTTCCAATTTCTGTTTCACACCAAGTACATAGCTAAATGTTATAAGTAGGGCCTGGATTTATACACTAAATCACCTAAATCGTACATGCAAGTATGCACTAAAATAGCAGAACATATGCACTAAAAACAAAAGAAGAGCACTTACCATAGCAATTATTTTATTTTAATTCACAGATGTACATTTTTCAATCCTTACGAAACAACAAGTCACAGTATGTTACAGAGAGTTCCTCAATATTTTCAGGGGTTAAGGATTTTCTATTATCAGACAGAATTAGTTTTATAAGTTGAATGTTTCATGCTAATGGACGTCATTGGACAATAGTTTTACACTAGTAATGACTGCTCAGAACATTCATCTGGCAAAGATTGTCTGATTCCATTTACATACTTGTTAAATGTTTCAATTTTCTTCAGCCCTGGCTTTAGGTGCAACACCAAATTGATTTTAGTTTTTAACTCTTCCCAAGTTTTCTCAGAGACTGCATTTAAAGACATTGTATTGCCAGTCAACAACTGAAGGGACTTATGCAGGGAAGCATGGCAACTTTCTGGATTATTTATAGCCTTTGAGGGTGACAATTATGTACATGAATATGTCCACATACAGTTTAACATTCAAATGCACACTTCACTTCACTTCACTAACACATGCCTATGATTTTGAGGACTTGAAATAAGGCTATTGAGGTACCAAGGGATGTCCAACACATTAGATTTCTCAGTATGTTCAGAATATCAGGTAATTAACCATACATAAGTTAAATAAAAGCCCAAATATGCATATATCTCTGTATATGCACTAACTCTCAAATATGCATTTTCGAAAAATCTGGGCCCTAGTACAGCCAGTGGATCTTCGGCTCTGACGTTTCACAGCTGTGCTTAGTTGGAGGGAGAAGGTTAATGTTGCCAACATATACTAATGACTTTTGGAAAATGGATTCTCAAAATTATCTTAACAATGTAAGTATATATTTATTAAGTTTAAAACATTGAAATACAAGTTTCAGTTTTATTTTTATGCAATATCTTTGTTATACCACTATTCTGTTCGAATATTACCTTTACATCTGTTTTGGGCAATAGCTGTTACTTTTGGCAATACTGGAAGCGAGTAATGCAAGGGATGTTAAAACTTTCTGCTGGCACCAATCAGCGGTCTCACTGCTAGGCGTCTTCCAAATGTAGCACCGTGTTGCCAACTCCGTTTTACAAGGACCACATGGTTTCAATTACTTTGGTGTTTGTGCAGGTTTTTTTCCCCCGGTAGGTAAGCGGTATAACAATTGTCTCCATATTCTACTATTATGTATCCATTTATATGCATACTGTCCACATAAATTTACGAAGTAGCGATGCGATATGCAGATGTTTCAAATACCCTGTTTGAAGTTCTTACCAAAGAACTGGCAACACTGCATCACGAGGCCCTGAGAAATGTCAGAGCCGAGATCCACTGGCCATACAGCAGTTATCAGTATCTTGTTTTGGTTCATGTATCAGTAGTCAAGTTATACAACCATATCTGTTCTGCGTAAAACATTTCCCCAATAGAAGCTTTGGCAAAGGTTGACTTTGTTGCACATCAAAGGCAACTTTTAGTATCTTCAGAGAAGGTGTTCATGTATTGCACTGTAACACTTTAGAAGAACACAATAAAACAGAATTTAGTGTTTTACTATGTCCTTAGTGAGAAATATGTAACACTTTGCATCATGGATAACAAGAAAGACAGGCAATGGCAGAAACTGAAATTACATAGTAACGGTTTAAAAAAATAAAGGATAAAATCAGCATCACCGGTGTGCTGGAATTTTGTCCTGCAGGAGTTCTTTTACATGCCAGTAAACCTACTAACATGAAGCTGTCGCTTTTAAGCACACTTAAAAACCATCAGTCTGGACTGGATATGAACCTGCAATCTTGGGATCAGTAGGCCAGCGTCTAGCCAACTGACCCACCCAGGCCGAAATAGTAATGGTAGTCTGATACACAACTAACATCATGATAAAACTGTATCTTTTGTATGAATTCAAAGAGCAATTCTTTTGATTGTTTAGAATATGGATGTATTAGGCGATTGTGGTTTTACTTCATTGGGCCATGACTGGACTAGGAGAATTACGCCACTGCAGTTCGTGCTGTAGCCTGTCTATCTTGCTAGCTACGCTTTGCATCTGCCTACAAAGCTGTGAAAGTCATAATTCTCAGCTCCCATACATTTTATGGACAAACTACAGGGTCTTAAAACATAACTCTTCTGCAGGCTCTCTACACTGCACGACAGAACCGAAGAGACTCAGAGAAAATTGTGCCATCGGAGGTGCACTAAAATTCTTACCTTATAGTAGTTGCTGGAAATATAGTTGAATAGTTATAATTTAAACATTTTACTTGTTCAGAGCCTTTTTATCATTCATTAATTTGCAATATGACTGCTCTGAAATTAAAGTTGCAACTATTGTATAGCTGAAAATGTTCTTCCATATTGTTATGGTTCATGGTGAGAAGCAGGCTTAGGATTTTTAGGTGTGCACCTTTTTTCTTAGGGTAAATTTAAGCTATTCGGAAAGATACCGAAATGTGAAGTTCTGTTTCTAGTTTCCAAAACAAGCATTTTTCATGCACCTTTTCCCCCAACCATACACAAAATCCCCTTTTCCCCTTTTTTCTTCCATTTTACTCTATATGATTTTAATCAATATAAAAACTGAGATGTCAATTAAAAGTTAAATATTTTATATTGATAGACATCATTCTATCCTTTTAATTTCACCAGAATCAGTAGCCTACTTCCGTGAATGTGAGTTTGTTACTATGACAGAAGTCATCTGTTCATGTGGATTTCAAGGTCACGCAGACATAGCAGTAACTGTACATGCGTAGTTCCAAGAATTGACTCTGGGTTCCACTTGAAGCTACTAGAAATCGCTGAGACTGCAGTTCCAGCATGAATGAGAACATCTTGGTGATTGTCACATTGTTATATAAGAATGTGGACAGCAAGTGAATGAGTTGTATGACAGTCACAGTGAGTTAGCAAGTGAACTGGTGTTAGTCCTTTGTTACATTACTAAACGAGTATATTACTAGATTTAACAATGTCAAAAGTGTCCAGTACTTGACTTATTGTTCTGGCTCAGGGATTCATACAAGATTTCATAGACACAAATGGAGCTGTTATTTGATGTACTATTTGCAATTCTGGAATTTTGTTACATGAAAACCATCAGCGAGATTGCATCAAATGAACAAGACTCTTCAGGCAAACAAATCGTGTTTCAACAGAGTTCTTCAAAAAGCCAAAATGTTAAGGGAATCAACACAGAGTTGTGTGCAGCTCTTTCACAAGCAGGATTTCCTCTCAATAAGGTGAACCATCCAGCCTTCACAGGATTTCTTGAAAAAATACACGAAGATGTCAATGCCGAATGAGAGTACTTTAAGAAAAAACTACATGGAGCTTGTTTACCAAGAAGCCATACAAAGAATCATGGAGAAAGTGTCTGATTGCAATGTGGGAATAATTGTGGATGAAACCATACTCAATGGAACAATATGCTTTGAACATTTTAGTTTTTCCCTCAGCAGGGGAGAAAGTTAAGCCCATGTTGTCAAAAATGTATCAGCTGCAGAAAGCCAATGCCAGTACAGTAATGCAATCAATTATGGACTTTTGTGAAAAACTCTGACCTGCTGGTATTGAGTTTGAAAAACTTCTTGAGGTTACGGACCAGGCTCCATACATAGTTTCAGATGTTAACCAATTGAAGCCTTTATTTCCTAAGTTGAAACATGTGACATGCTTGGTTCATGCCCTTCACAGGGTTTGTGAATCCATAAGGAACGAATACGACATTGCAAATCAGTTCATCTCTGCCCTGAAGAAGATTCTGCTGAAAGCTCCGAATTGTGTTGTGGTCTACAAGGAAACCACTGGCCTGCCTCTTCCAAATTTCCCTGTCATTACTCGCTGGGGATCTTGGATTGAGTGTGCTGCTATGTTGTCTGAGAATTTTGACAAAATTAAAAAGTTTGTGCTTTCTTTGGATCCAGCCGACGCAGGTTGAATTTCCAAGGCACAGCAACTTCTGTTACTGGAGAAAATCACATAATTTGCAGACAGAACTATATTGTGTCCATAGTTACAAGTGCCTGACTGCAGCTATTAAACTATTAGAAGAACAAGGTTTGGAAAAGGAGAAGCAGTGGGATATTTTTACTTCTGTGAGGGAGCAGTTAGATGGCTTTGCCAAACACAAACTTGAGTTTAGTCTTCAGAACAGTCCAGAAATTGAGGCTTTTGCCACATCTGTAGAATTGCCATTCCGAGTGAATACAAGATTTGCCCCACTGGTTTCTGTGGATGTTAAAAGAAGCTTTAGCATCTACAAAGATATTCTATCCCCCAACAAACTTACTTTTAAAAATGCAGAGATGCTTAATGTCTTCAAGTATAACAGCTTCATGTGGTTTCCTTCTTCTGATGAGTGATAATTTGCACCTAAAAATCCCCACCTTAATAATAACAATGGCAACAACAAATACCATTACATATTGTCCTAATGTATGCTGGCCTGTTGCACATATACAGGAGAGCAAACAATCTCCGAATGAACTGAGTGGTGTTTTACCTTTCTGTGTCATCCACGCCCATTGTCACCTGCCACTACCATAGAATGGCATGGATGAAACCATACAACATTTTTAATACTACTTTTAAAGGCTTTACTTCACAACTTTATGAAAGGAGATGCTCAAACAGGCCACCGCCGTCCATACATTTTTGACACCTCTTTAGGAAACTATCCATCACTCGCCGTAGTTCACTTTGAGAATGCTGGCAATTTCTTGGCAGATATTTTGTTTTAATTCTTCCAGAGTGTATGGGTTTGTCTTGTACACTTTATGTTTTAAGTAACCTCAGAGATAGAAGTCCCAAGGGTTAGGTCGGGGAATTGAGGGGGCCACAAATCTCTACTAATAATTCTGTCCTGAAACACACTAGAAATCTTTCTGCAAATTGTACTTTCACTTGGTGAGCTAACTGGGTTAACACATACAAATCATAAATACATGCTGTACAGTAGAAAATGCAAGCTGAGCTATAATACACTTGGTCACTAAGTACAGGACAAAATAAATCACTCGTAATAATTAAACCACATCACCATCAATTCAATACGGCAGAACAAAACCACGTCAGCAGTGTGACCTTGTTTATGCAGCAGTCCATTATCATGTTTCACATGCTCAGTGGAAAAATACAGTACAGGCTGTTCAGAGGCATTTTGCTCTCCCAATGTAACTATGTAGCCTTTTCTTGGTGTGATGTTTGTTGCACTTAGTTCTTTATTCATGCTATGAACCATCCAAACCAAACATTTCCTGCTACAATCAACTTCAAATTCTGCAGTCACACGAAAATAAGCTGCACTTTTGATGTAAATTTCACCAGCATAAAGCTGGGTTGACATACTGGCTATAACAAAAAAACTGAAGCTACTGACAGTGAAGCAATATAAATCAACAAATATTAATACATATTTAGTGACAACTTGATTTCTCTTTGGTAACTGTGAATTAAATTTTAATTCCAGGCATATTTTGTGAGTCAATTACTCACATCCTCAGTAGACGATTCATGAAATGTTTATTAATATTGTAAGAAAATGACAATGTGACATCCCACTTGGCACCAGTGTGACAAATGACAAAGTCCAGTTACCTTTCCTGTTATTACTTCATTTTTCTTCTGAAACCGAAGCACAGTTCTGTTTTTGAAAACAGTCTACAGTTTGTGATCTTGTAACTCACGGCTGTTCAGTCCTCTCATAACCTGAACACACACTTTTATGTTCAGTTTTCTCTGTCTAACAAACTGCTGGCTTCGATGATCATACTAACTAAAACTGCTTCTCACAATAATAACCCAACATGACATATCCATGTCCCAAACTGTCTCTGCTGACCAGCAAAAAAACACACACAGCTAACAGCTGTCTTGTTCAACACTCGCGATTCCATCACCAAACTACAACTTCTGCCATCCGATCACAAACTTCCTTCGTTTCACAAACTGCTCCTCTCTTGCTATCCTACAAGCTTTTATAGGCGATAATGATGTAGCTTGGATTTTTCTGGAAATTCATCTTTTCTTGAACCTTTCATGAGCAAAGTATCATCCGGAAGCCTCACAAATGTTCTCAAAACTCTTTATTCTGCTGTATTCACTGTCAGGTGTTCACTTGCTACCTGGTGGTGTGAGGTAGCTTGGTCATGAGCATCTTTTGATGTGCACTGACCTGTCAGCCAACATTACATAATTATGTTGACTACCTTGGCCTTTTATATACCCTTTCTGTTAACTATATGCACATTTGCAACAATACAAACTTTTACTGACATTTTGACATAATTGTGAATATTTTTGTTAGCTTCTTCTTGATGGCAGTGAGGATGACATTTGGGAGGAGAAAATGAAAACAGTGAAAATGAGTGATGAGATAAATAGTGGTAGTGATAATAGTGAACAATGCAATGTGTTTGATGTCATACGAAAAATATTAAAATATGTATACCCATTTCTTGCCTCAATCCAGATGCAGCTTATTTTCGTACCAGACTTTCTCTCTCCTCAAATTTTAAGGGTGTAGCTTATGTGAGAGTGACTATTTTTGGGCCAATACAGTAACTCAAAAGCAAATGATTGCTACATCTGTCATTTAGAAATGCAGCTAACTGTTGTACAACTGGAATATTCTAAATGCCATTGGTTTTGAAATAAACGAAGGCTTTCACTGCCAGAGTCATAATTAGAAGAATATGTTTCTGGGCTGAGAGGCCGTGGTCCACTGGGCTCCTTCATTCTCCCAGAGTTTCACTTGCAGCTACGGCAAGCATCATCAGTGGCGATGTACAACTCTCCTAGGTCTCTTGGTCGCTATTGAACTGTTGGCAGAAAGAGTGGGTTTATATGTGCTGGTAGGTGCCGCCCTCCCATAACCTGATTGGTCTACCTGTTTCCTGTGATCTCCTATGATTGGTTCAAGGGATTTGGCTGTGGGTCTGTTTAGCAGAGCAGGGTACCATGTCTTATGAAGTTTGAGAGCTTCTTCTTTCTTGTTAAAGTTGTATTTATGCTTGTAAATTTCGATTGCTTCACGGTATAGGCGTGCTTGGTAATAGGAAGTTGTAGTGAGGATATCGGTTTTATTGTAGTGGAGATGTGTTCACCGGGTGCTTCTAAGGTATGTTTGGCAACTGCTGATTTCTCCAGCTGTCCCAGGTGGCAATGTCTATGGTGTTCTTTTAACCTGGTATTAATACTGTGTTGGGTGGTGCCCACGTAGACTGACCCGCAAGAGCAAGGTATTCGGTACACTCCAGCCGATGTGAATGGGCCTCTGGGATCTTTAGCTCAACAAAGAAAACGGTGAATCTTTTTTGTTGAAAGGAGAACTGTTTCTACATTATGGGCCTTCAATAATTTAGAAATACGGTCTGTAGTGTGTTGCAAATATGGGAGGTATACCGTGCCTTTACTGTCATTAGGGTGTTGTCCCCTTTGTGTTTGAGTTTCCTTTTTCTTCTAATTGGCCATTGGTTTTACTGGCTTTTCCTTCCTCAGAAACAAATTTACTACTTTCAAGATTACAGATTATCTTACCTGTAATGTGCTGCACTATTTGTTCTCCACCCTGTATTTCCTTATTGAACGTCTCCAGATAGTTCTGGATATCTGTAATGGTTTCGCCGGTCTCCTGACCCTCCATCTTGATTTGAACCGCAGTTAAACCTGCCATTGTGACTGTAAACAAATGCCAAGTTGCTTTACTGTTAGACCATCCATTTTGAATAAAAAAAATGTAATAAAGTACTGTACATGATTAATGTAACATTAAAACTAATATAGGACACAAAGAATCTGACATCAGTTATTTACACAAGACAAAAAAAGAATGCACTGTATGGTGGGTTTATAATTAAGTTAAAAATTTTTAAACTGTTTACAATTCAGTCTTTATGCACACAGATTCGAAAAGTCTAAATTTGCCAAAGTTCATGTTGGCATCTGCATGAAAGATGCCATAATAAGTTCGCAATGTCAAACAAATGCTGATAGCCAAACAGTTATATCTAGGTAACCAGCAAGGAGAATTATCAAAATTCAAATACCATCCATCAGTGTTTTTCATTTGCCCCCTTTTATTAGCAAATAAACACAAAATGGTTTATAAAAATGATAAAATAATATCCAAAGGCCAAATATAATTTGATTACAAGGTAATTACTATTTATTTATACCAACAAACTTACTGTTTAGCAGGAGAAATATAAACTGGTTTGAGAATTTAATGCCATTCTGGCAGTTTGTCACAATAGCTCAGTGGTTAGAGCAGCCGCTCGGTAAGTGGAAGGTCTGAGGTTCAAATCCCAGTTGTGGCATTGAATTTTTAAGTTCCAGTTCTACCTTTCAAATGATTACAAGGTGTTTATGGTCATATGCAAAATGAAACACTATTTTTTTTTAAATCAATACTAAATGATTAACTACTCTTAAATGTAATACCAAATAAAAATTATAAAATTGGGTGCATAAATTATTTAATTATGATTTTGTGTTTAAGCAAAACTGTCTTATAATAGTCATATAGTTTCCATTAAAAAAAGGAATCTTCTATTAAACAATTTCATTTGCAAAATATGTTGTTGGGGCATTACTAGGAGTTCTACCTAAGTAGTTCTAATGACAATTATTTTTGGGTAATGCTTTTAAAGGTCACAGTTACAATGCATCAACATTAATTTGTAACAGTTACCAATAAAATTAAGTTATCACTTGCATAGCAAGTACCAGATTTAACCAGAAATATCCCTAAAAAAAAAAAAAAAAAAAAAAAAAAAAAAAAAAAAAAAAAAAAAAATTTTAGAAAAACGTTTGTCAGTCTATGGGCAGCATAACTCAAAAAAAAAAGTTGGTTAAAATCCCCCACCCTAAACTACCATTTACATGAAATTTTTTTAAACTTGACTTTCTCGAAAATGGCTCTCATGATTTTGATTCCTATTTACTCTGGATGACTTCTGCATAACTGGTAAACCATAAGAGATGACCAAATATTGATATACAAAATATAGATCTTGCTAAAACGCAATTTATGTCCAAATAAATTTTTTTGTAGAGTGAACCACTTCAGAGATATTCCTTGTTATTTGTGTGAGTTTTAGAAAACAAACTTTTGTCAAATGGAAGTTTGTGATTCATTTTTTATATTTTAGCAGTGGAAAGAGAGTGGAATCTCAAAGCTTTAAAGGATTTGACTATCGCTCTAACCATTGAGCTACTGTGATAATCTGCCAGAATGGCATTGAATTCTCAAACCAGTTCGTACTTTTCCTGGTAAACCACAAAGGCAGTCTCACATACGAACTGGTTTGAGAATTCAATGCCATTCTGGCAGATTGTCACAGTAGCTCAATGGTTAGAGCAGCTGCCTGATAGGCAGACGGTCTGTGGTTCAAATCCCAGCTGTGGCATTGAATTTTTAAGTTCCAGTTCTACCTCTCAAACTTTGCCCACACACGCTTGTGTGTTTAAAAAAACACCAACAGTAAGTTTGTTGGCATAAATAAATAATAATTACCATCTGAAGGTTATTTAATCCTGGGATATAAAGTACTTACAATAGTAAGTCACCATTGGGGTAATTGTCTCTGATGTGAGACTGCCTTTGTGGTTTACCAGGAAAAATACGAACTAGTTTGAGAATTTAATACCATTCTGGCAGATTGTCACAGTAGCTCAATGGTTAGAGCAGTCGCCCGGTAAGTGGAAGGTCTGTGGTTCAAATCCCAGCTGTGGCATTGAATTTTTAAGTTCCAGTTCTACCTCTCAAAGAGTTTATTATTAATATGAACCATATTGATACAGACTTGCATTGTTTGATGCAATCTAAATGCGTAGCTTTGTCAACACTGATTCTATGGTGGTTTATATAAATAGGCAGTTCAAGGTCAAATACAGTAACTTCATGCATCCCCTCCACACTTGTCTTCCGTGCAATAGCCTGACCTCCCTCTTTTCTCTGCTAGGCATTACAAACTAAGAACAACATGTTCAACTCCTGCAGTACCATAACTTAGCCATAGAAAACATATATCCTTGCTACTAACTTATCAGCACTAATCCTAATGAATGTAAGAGTAATTTAAATGTAGCTCTGTTTATTTCTCTGTAAATATTTTCTTAGAATTGAAGGATGGTCCTGGAGTTGCAACGTCAGTAACACCACTTCTATTGGCTTCATTACATATGCGTTGCATAGATCTTATATATTTGACAAGTGCAAGTGTCTGCTGCACTCTTTTGCAAATCTCTAAAAATATATATTTACAGTTCTGAAGAGACGAAGAAATTACATACATTATGAATGATTCCTTTAGATTTGGACTATTGTCTGATAACACACATTTTTAAACTAAAGGAACTCAGTTCAGCCATTTTGACACTATATTTACTGTCACAGCCACAAGATTATTGTCCCTTTGTGCAACAACATGCAGTTCAAAGGAAGTGCTGGCAGAGTGGGGGTTATGCATGTGTGCTACTTAAGAAGTGAATGTAACCTTAAGCTGCCTATTCTGAATGAACATACTATAATAAAAAAAGTGCGTCCACAATTGCTTCTACATTCATGTACATATTAAGTTTTTACTGGTGAACCTAGCCATAAGGTATCCTAAATATAAAATCACATGACACAGATGTTACCAACATCAACGTGGCTGGGACCAGAGACTGCATAGTGCAGGGCAAGCAATTCCCCTAACATGGCCACATGTCCAAATGAAGGCTCTGTGTATTTTGTATCTTATTTCTGTGTAAACTTCTAAGCTTCATCTGTAGTGTTTTCAGATTAATCTCTCTATTTTCGTACACACATATATATTTAATGACTGGACTTGTGTCACTCTAGAAACCAGTATTTTTGTAGAACAAACTGTTAAGGAAAAAGTGTAACATTCCTGGCAATAATAATGTAACAACTAAAGTTAGTCTAAGGAAGCTACATTACATATTATTGAAACATAGTTAATAGAATTTCTCCCCTTTATTTTTAGAAGTATTTCATAACACTGATTTTATGACAAATTTTTGGAGCCAAACCCTAAATTTATTGCTTTTAATTTAATTCTTGTCACTAAGAAGGATATTGCTACAACCAGTCTAAGACTATGAATTTACTCATTTCATATTTGAAGATGTTTTAATGATATATTAAACCAGTCTTGTCAATACACACTACTGGTGGCAAGAGTGCTTTGAATGCAATGGTTGCACGCTCTTCAACCTTCAGCATACCAAGTGACTATGACGAACTCCCTCAACTGCATGTGGGACACTGTACCTAGTGGTAATCATGCACTGAACTGGGGTATACATGGCCCTGGCACTGTCAAAACTTGCTGTCTTCTGTTTCCAATATTAAATATTTTTGGTTCAGCTTGGGAAGAGCAGAATTCATTTTGACACTCGTTATGTCCATATACAAACATTAGAAAAAATGTTTTGTATTTTTGACATGCCTCTTTCAGCAAAAGTTAACAAGATTTAAGATGCAGCAATTCATATGGAGCTAATCGAGTTGAGACGCGACTGTTGACTTACTGAAAAATGCAACATTATCAGTGCTGCAGAATTCTACATAGGCCTTCTTGATTCACACTTTTCAAACCTTATTAACAATGCTGCAAAAATAATAGCTATGTTCGGCACCACTTACATGTACAAGCAGGCATTTTCCATAATGAAGTTGCTGAAAAATCAGCATAGGTCTCGGATCAGAAATGATAATCTGCACAAGTATATCCCTTGCCAATAACCTACATTCCAATTTTAAAGAATTAGCAGATTCACATGGAAAGAAGAAAATGGGGTAAAGTTTTCAACCGCATAATTGCACAGCAATGCAACAGTCCTCCATTGCTGCATTGTGCTCCCAGTGCATTCAAGCTAACTTTGTAGTGCCAACATTGACATGACCATACTAAACCTTCACCTACAAGGCTTTTAGAAATTACAATATTACTTTGGTTCAGTAGGAACACATGAGTGTGTATAAAAAGAGGTGTTTTACACTGTAACAATTGCAAAATGACACTGAAGTGGTTCTTCACTTCTGCATCTCTAGCTATATTCTCTTATAAGCAGAAAGCATGTATAGAGTATCATATTGGTAAAATGAAGAAAGCAGAAAAAATAAATGTTAGTCTCTATGCAAACAAGACCCAAACAGTCCTAATATTAATTAATGTGTTAAATTTATTATCATGCAAGCATGCATTAAAACATCCACTAACATAATTTGGCTACCCAGAAGTTTGGAGTCTTTTGGATCACCCATTATAACAATACATAAATGATATGTCCCCCACCACAAGCCTTTAAACCACTTTCAGCATAGTGGTCTTTCAGTCCCTACATACTTCCTTTAAGAGTGTATTATTAGGATTATACTGTAATTATATATTAAAAAGTGTTAGAAGTGTTTTAGTTTTGCTTGAAGTGTTTTCAAAAGGAATCGATTGCAGTGTACAGCACAACAAAGAGTGTTTATGTATGATACGTATGTGCTTATGTCATCTTATAGGGAAGTTGTAAAGTAATTTGAAATTAAATTTCCTGGCTTGTGTGTTCCGAATGAAGACATCATTCGTTTGCATTTAAATTCAGGGACACAAGATAAATTTGTGATAGGAAAAGAAATGGCGTGTGCTTACGGAACAGAAATTATACAAAATCTGAGAAAGGTTAGAATGATCACCTTGAAAATCTCTTAGGCATCTTGCACAAGACAAAATTGAAACAAAATATCAGGAGAAAAATTAAACACTATTTTGGAAAATAAGGAAATAATGAAGCTATTAACAGTGAAACAACAAGAATCTAAAGTAAGAACAAACTAGAAACTAAAAGCTTCACTTATCTTAGTAATATTGCAAGATCTTTTGCAGCCAACAAATAAGTTGAGTTGGAACCAACTTGAAACGCGTCAGCTGCAAAAGATCTCGCAATATTACTAAGATAAGTGAAGCTTTTAGTTTCTAATTTGTTCTTACTTTAGACTATTTTGGAAGCTGAACTAATGCATGTGAATGAAAATTTCCTCAGAAGACGCAATAGATGTATTGATGCAGATGGATGGCATTTCCAACATCTCCTGTGATAAGGCATGTTTTGTGTTTATTCTCATAATTGTTAATGTGATTTGAGGTGTGTGCATGTGTGACTGGGAGATGGGCCATGTGACTACCAGCCAAGTTCGGGAGATGGGCCTGCACCTGCCAGCTAAGTTTTGTAGTAAATGTACTGTACATTTGACTCCTGATGATTACTGTTTGTTCTCAAATCTGAAGAAATGGTTGGGTGGACAAGAGTTAACATAAAATGACAAGGTTGAAGGTGAGACAGATGCTTATTTTGCATGGATAGACAAATTTTATTTTACTGATGACATTAAAAGATGGAAGGTTGTTAGACTGAACACATGTATTTACTATATGATCACTTGAAAAAGGGGGTGGAGGAATGAACAAAGACAGAAGAAAAAGAAATTAAATCTTGTTTTCTGAATAAAGCAGAGCACTTTTAAATGATCCTCATACTTATATTGCAGGGAGCACACCATGCCACAAAATGGCACCAACATCCTGTCCCCATCTTTCTTTCACCTACGCAAGCTTCTGCTATCTACAGTTCCTAACAATTAATCAGTGGTGGTTATATTGGTATACCGGTTTCACAGAAAGAATTGGTTGTGATGTAAAGAGAAGCATGTGTACAATAGAATTAAAGTGTACGTTCATTGGCTGATACCGCGTATTACAAGGTACATTGGCTACAAACTAGTTCGCTCAATAGTAACAAAAACTACTGGATCTTATCTGCATTTTGTAACAATGGTATGTTTAATGTGTTATTGTACCATTTAGAACTGCAACAAAATTATCTAAAGTAATTAATTGCACTTAATCAGAAAATGAGCGAAGAACCTGTGCAGAATGCCTTCTGCTGCACAGCTTTGGAAGTGGAAAGGTGAGTGTAGTAAACCATCATGGCCAAACAAGTGCAGTTTATAAAACATTGCAGAGGGAAGCCTCTAACGAGTGTTGAAAAGGTTATAATTCTTGTGTTCCACAAACTATGCAATAAATATCCCACTTTAGCTATCATAAGATATTGTTAACTTTACAGCAGAGTTTACAGGTGTATCTGCATTAAGCATAAATTCCGCACACAGCAAAAGGTTAAAACCAGGCAAGTTAACCATGCCTATAGCCGTTAAGATTCTGAGTTTACCACTGGTCACACCAAATCGTGAGCGTGCATTCGCTATATGCTTATAATCTGCTATTTATATAAGCTTACTCTCTTGATTCACGAGTGGTTAAGTCAGCGTTCATTTTATTTACAATTTTGGGTTAGTTAGCAATCACTGGGTATACCAAAGATAAAGGGAGAGGGGAGGAGCAGAACTCCGTCTAGCTGGAATACAATCTCTTTCAGATTCAGATTAGGTATGTTAAAGCTTTCTTTTCTATAGTGATTTTAAATTTATAATTATGTTTTTAGTTCAGAATGCTACATGCAATTGTTACCTAATCAGTAGCATGTTTCAAACTACTGCATGAAGGATTTGTGGGTCGAAGGCAGGTGATGATAGTTGCAGGCTCCACGTGGTTTTCTCTCTTAGCAACACATGGTTAGGAAAGTAGTGCCATTACTGCTCCAATCAGAGCGAGAAAGCAGAAGGTTACATTTTTGGCTACTGTTTACATCACAACCAATTCTTCTGCTGAAACCAGTATAGAGCCTTGTTCTTCAAATTGGCTTGTACGGAAATCCAAATAAATGCATAAAGAGCAATTTTTGTTGCTAATGATTAGCATATCTGTATTAAGGATGGCCTAAATTATTTCCATTAGTGGGGTTTTAGTTCTGGTATGATATGATGCAATAGAAAGCTGCTAGGTTTTATCTTTAGGAACATACATGCAAACTATAAACTATAGCTCTTAAAGAAACAAGCTTTTACCAGGTTTCCTTTCCTTGGTTTCACTCATTGCTTCGGGATCCAAAGTCCTGGAAAGCAATGTTATAATTAGACATGCACGTTCACTAACACCCAATTTACAAGACATTATTTAAAGGCCAACCATTACATGCTTAGATGTATATAATGTTAATAGCATAACCAGCTACAATTCATACAGTATACGAGAAGCATAAATAATCTAAATCTAAGATAATACAGTAAAACCTAATTAATACACTCTTGCTAATAACACTCCTGTTCATCTTGTTCTTTATGCAGGGTGTATATAAATGAATATCGAGGTTTTAACTTTTTATAATATTTATTACATTAAACTTACAGTTATAAATGATATATCAAATGAAAAAGCAACTCAAACAGTTTTGTTTGTTGGCACCAGTGCACATGTGCGTGCAATGTTTCTGCCGCAAACCGCTAGACAGCAGTAGTAGCAAAATGGCAACTAGTAAACAGAAAGCGTTTCACCATGTCCTATTTTCCAGCAAGATGGTGCGCCACCTCACTGGCATAATGAAGTAAGCGACTGGTTGAATGTCACTGTACCCGAGCGCTGGATAAGCCGCAAGAGTCCCAATGATAGGGCTTGCTATGCATGGCCTCCACGTTCTCCTGACCTAACGCCATTCGATTTTTACCTTTCTTCATCAAGGATCATGTGTGCGTGCCTCCGCTACCAGCTGACCTCCCTGAATTAAGAAACTGGATTGAAACAGCTGTTGCTACAATTACTGAATACACACGTATCAACGTTTGGGAAGAACTCGGCTATAGACTTGATGTGTGCCATGTGACAAGGGGTAGTCACATTGAACATTTATAAGGTTCTTAGTAAAACTGTTTGAGTTGCTTTTTTATTTGACATATCATTTATAACTGTAAGTTTAATGTAATAAATATTATAAAGAGTTAAAACCCTGATATTCATTTACATACACCTGTATAATATGGTCCCTGAACATTTTGTATGTCAGAGGAGTCACATACTCTAATTTTGGTCTTAATTTATGCAAATAAAGTGAACTATTGCTGTCATACTCAAAACTGAGCCTTTCTGTATGATTATTCTACTCTTAGATCTATACCAAATTTATTTTTGCATGGCTTCCTGTAATGATTAATGCTGGTCAGGGCCAGAAACGAATAAACATGTCATAGAAAGTGTCGCTGTAGAAGAAATGTTTCCAGTTAGGACTTCAATCTTTCGTGGTTACAGAATCTGAAGGGTGACCAATTCAGCAGGTATAATTTCCCACAATTTTAAGCTTACATAATTCTTCCAATTCCTGCAGAAAAACTGTAATTTTTGTATAAATTCCAAATATTGAGCTTTTTTGTAAACATGACAAAGTACATATGCTATGATTGAATATAAGGATATTAATTTTAACATTCATATTTTCAGGAACGACCCTTCAAGCTAATTAGAAAATTGGTCAATGCACATTAAAAATGGGAATTTGTATTTACAGTAAATCTGGCCTAGGAAAGCCACTTAAAGTCAACACCACTAATGTAAAAAATCTGATGTGTTGCACTCACACGACTTTCTCTACACTTGCACTAATCATTCTTACAGACTCCTATTCCTACATCAGAAATTATCTTATTGCTTTTCTCCTTGTAGATGCAAGGGGAATATGGGAATACAGTAGGTTTTGAGCGAGTCAAATCTTTTAAAGCTTTTAAATTCCATTCTCTTTGCACGGCTAACATAAAATATCTGATGTGTTGCACTCACACGACTTTCTCTACTCTTGTACTAACCATTCTTACAAACTCTTATTCCTATATCTACTTCCTGTTAGTTAAGATACACATTTGCAGAAATTATCTTACTGCTTACTTCCTTGTAGGAGCAAGAGGAATATGAGAATACAGTAGGCTTTGAGTGATAGTAAAATCTTTTAAAGCTTGAGATTCCATTCTCTTTGCATGGTTAACATTAAAAATGAATGACGATGTTATATTTGACAGAAGTATAAATTCTCCAAAACTTGTACAAATAACAACGCATATCTCCGAAATGGTTCAACGTACAAAAAAATTTATTTGGGTATAAATTGTGTATTTTAGCAAGATCTACATTTTTCTATAGTAAGATTTGGTCTATTTCTTACGGTTTACCAATTATGCAAAAGACATCCACAGAAAATACAACTACAGGGACTGTAGCCAGAAAATTCAAGATATACCTTTCATTTGTCATAAAAAATATCTCAAACATATGGCATTTTAATCAAAATCGTTAAGTCGTTTTCAAGAAAATGAAATTTTTTGAAAAATTTTCCATGTAAAGGGTAGTTGAGAGTGGAGCAATTTTCTTCAAAATCTTTGTGTCGCATCCTTGAAAAACAAACAAATAAAAACTTTGGTTTTTAACTGGCTTTTCGTTTTTGAGTTATGCTGTCCACAGATTGACACACACACAGACCTTTTTCTAAGAACACTTTTTTTTTATTCAGGGGACCTCAAAACATATTTCTAGTGAAATCTCAACATCAAATTTGTGGGTGGAATACAGTACTTCCTCTACTTTATTATACGTAACAGAGAAAGTAAAAATAGCACTAAAACAATAGTAACATTAAAAAATGTATCTATTTAGTTTTCTTCCTTAGAGAGCTTCGGTCACAAACCCACCAGTGTTCACTGCGATTATGTGCTTACAGCTGCTACAAGTGTTTGTGTGCTTAAAGTGACTTTCCTATTTCGCCAGCACTATAGTGCTGCTTCTTACAAAGAAGGGAATTTTAACACTATAATATCTCCCTGTCAGTTTTTGGTTGCTGCTAAACGTTAGTCTATTTTAATTATTTGTTGTGCAGAGCAAGGTTTCACATTGCTAAGTGACATAGGCAGAAATTTCTTTCTATGTATATTTAAAAAATTAATTTCCATACGTACAACTTACAAAATCAACTCATATTTGCAGGTTTCATTAGAGCAATTGATTAATAAAATGTTTTATATGACAATATCAGGAGGAATCCTTGCTCTAACCCTTGTATAATACAGGATCTTGGTGATAACATCAGGATTTCTACTGTTGAGGAGTGACAATGTTTTTATGAGATTATGCTGCCTTATTGCGAGCAGGAGGCCAACATTTCCAGCATCTACAATAAGGTACCTGGCACCTCTTGGTTCCCTTGTGTAGTGGAGAGATGCCAAGGAATGAGTTATATGTAATAAGGACCATTTATATAACAATACATGTCTTATGTCCCCCTCCACAAGTCTTTAAACCATTTTCAGCATAGGGTGCTCTTTCAGTCCGTACATACTTCCTTTAAGAGTGTATTATTAGGATTATATTGTATTATATATTTAAAAAAAAAAGAGTTGCAAATGTTAAGCAGTGCAGTTAAGACTTATGCGAATGACTGAATAAAACTATGTAACAGAACTTATACTTACAAATGGCAATATTAGTTTTCTTAATGAGCAGAAACTAGCTACAGAGGATAATATTGAAAAATTATCCTGCTTTTGATTTTTTAATTTTCACTTATTTTTGAAGTGAAAAATTAATTATGCTACAATATATAGATGCAAAGAAAAGATTTGTGGGTTGAGAAGTGAAGGGAAGACAGTGATACCTCTGAGTAACAGAGAAATTACTTTGGCAACTCAGCAGCCAAGAATGATGTCCCAACTAAGTTTTCTGTTCACTATATCTATGTTTGCAAGTTGCTCGGAAAGCACTAGTCTTGATTTTTAAAAGAAGACATGATCGATGTCAAGCAAGAGTAAAGGGTAAGAGGGGAAAGCGATTGCTATGGAAATGTAAATGAAGGTTGAGACGCTGGTTACACTGAGGAATTATTACTCAGATCAGTTATCGCCAGTTGTTTGCGAGAACGCTTTGATTTGGCATTTAGTTGCATTGTATGTTGTTAGCCTACTTAGTTAAATTTCATGATAAAATACATATGGAAGCAAGAGTTGGTACAGGTAGACTTAGACCTAAGATTTATTGCCCAAGAGAAAGATTAACTTCCGGTCAAGGTGTTACATTGCACAGTCCAGAATTTTTCTGTTTTCTTGTGGAATTCTTCCAACAGGAAGACAGTGAATCTCTAGGTCCTTTCAACCAAGTGAGGAAACAAACTGCACATGCTTCTAAAATAAGTGAGGTTTCTATAATCTCTAAAAGGAATCAGCCACAGCCAGTTCTATCACAAATTGCAACTCCTGGGAAAGAGAGGCCAAGAGCATCTGCAGTTAGGCAACTGGACAGTTTGCCAGATGCCACAAGAAGGCACATCGAATACCTATTATACACGAAAGGAGCATCCTACTACATGCAAGCCTTAAAGAAGCAGAGTTTTTTGAGGGAAACCTTACCTCTTTGAACAAAATCCTCCAGGATCTGGGACTTAAGTTCCAGGAAAAAAGAAAAGAAAAAAAACCTACGTTTTTATGCCAATCCACGTGACTGCTGATGTTTTTAAATACACAAGCCGTGTGTGGGCAATGTTTAAGAGGTGGGACCAGGACTAAAAAGTTGTTGTTAGCTAATGTTGGATTTCTGACAATGAAGTCATTAATCCTCTTGCTCTCCAATATTTTTCACTGATGGATGGGGCATTAGAAGTGGCCGGGCATATTTGAAGGTGGTCTCGATCCATTTCCTCTTGCAGATCACATAGAGGACAGAGTGGTGAAGAATATATCCCACTCTGTCCTCTATGTGCCCAAGCTGAGCAGAACATTACTTCCACTTACTGGTGTTTTGCTCCTCACTGTAACTTTTCTATCTGACCTTACCTTAGTCATCTCTTGTTCTCTTCCGACCCCAATGCTATTAGTGTTCCTGAGGGCTAGGGGTCTTTATTTTTTTTAACCTCTCCATTTCTCTATAAAACCTTAACCCCTAACATGCTGACCTGTCATGGCATGTATACGTCCTCTGATTGGTAATCAGAAGATATGGTCGGTGAATTTATTTTGATAACTCTCCCGGTCAGGTCGGTGAGACCTGTAAACCAACGACAGGTGTGGTCCTCCAGACATTCTGGGGGTTGTGAGAGAGTGATGTGACCGCCAAAACATAAAAATATGGTGCTCTCTAAAAAGCGGTTACATTTATTGCTAAGTCTCTTCAATATTTATGCAATATGACTCGAGGGGTAAAATGTTCCAAAGTTAAAATAGTCCCCCATTCGGATCTCCAGGCAGGGACTACTTCTTGAGAACCAAAACATTATATTAATAGAAGATCTAACATCAGACTTCTACAATGGAATGCGGGTGGTCTCACACAAACAAAAAGAGTAGGACTAAAAAGTAACAATTACTATCTAAAGGTCACTCAAACTCGGGACAAAGTACTTATGATTGCAAGTTGCTCTTGAGGGGCAACTTACAATCTTGATGTGAGATTCCCTTGTGGTCTACTCGGAAAAGGGCAAATCAGTTGGGGAATCTAATGTCATTCTGGCAAGTTGGCCATGGTAGTTTAGTGGTTAACAATTAAAAACTTAGCGTGTGGATCAGATGGAATGTATAAATGAATATCTAAAAGCACCAGTGCTGATCCTCTGGAAATCTGGGTAGATAACATATGCACACAGCAAGGGAAGATAACATGGAGAATTGCTACCAAGTGAGCTTTTCAACAGAAAGGAAAATGTAGAGCACAACTCAGGTACAGTTGTATCACTATACTAGTCCAGCCCAAGAAGTCCTGAGTAAACAAACACCCATGACACTGCTGTAGCACACTTTTCACACAAATGAAAATAGTTTGTTACTGTATTGTTTACTGGAGCAAAGCAAGTCATGCTAATCAGCACTACAGGGTGAGCTTGTGAAAGTGTTAAAACGATAGAACAGTTTTATTGGGAGAGAGATTGGATTAATAGGTGAAATTATTGATATGCTCATAATTAATTTAGAAGATAATTCAGATAGTGAATGTGAAGATTACAATCAAGAGAAAGGGGAACAAGAACCAACTTGGGAGGACGAAGAAGGATCACCTGCCACTGGTGTCTCAATCCTGCCTGGCTTGCTATAAAAGAGGGGCAGCTTAGAAAGAGAGGGTGAGAACCTATTTCTTTCTCTTTCTAAAAAACAAGTGCCAAGTTAAACCTCGTTCAATAGCATCTCATTAACCATACACTCAAACAGAACTATCTCTTAATACATACACCCCTGAAGTATACAGGAAGTCACATAGAAGAGAAACTAGAAGATACTGTAAGAAGCAAAGGCAAAAGAGAGTACTATGCTTATTGAAACATACCTTATCTTGTTTTGTACATATCCTAATGGAGCTCCACTATCATTTACTCCTTAGGAACCTGAAGATATAAGAAGGGCAAATATCAACGATGTCCATATTATTGGCTACAACACAAATAAAATTACAGGAAGAATGATGAAGATGAAAGGAACACACTATTGCATAAGGATTACATTAGATATAAGGCAAATACGAATTTTGACACATGACAACCAGTTTGTTCTGCCCATTTTTCACGATCACATATCCAGTGACACAAAAATACCACAGCCAAAACAAAAATTGTAAATGCAATTGTGTGCCAAATCTTGTATAACAGCAGCCAAGTTTCTTCCATCAGCAACGACAACTGTTGACAAACGTGCATTGCTGAAATATGCGGTCACATCAATATCTTGTCATATCAAACTGTCACCGGTCATGACAAATGTAAAAGAACTAAGTGGGAACATCTCTCGAAAAACAATCTACCCTTGATACAAAGAGCGAAAGCTATAGGGTTCTTCATTTAAAACCTAACGGGCACGCAGCATTTTGCATGTGTGCGATTGGGTGTCCACAGCCAGCTTTGCTCCTACATGAACTCCACACACGGCACATATAACACTTACTTTATAGAAGATGCCAGAAATGTTCACCCTCGGCTAAACAAGCATTATATGGGGAGAACACATTCTGATTCACATGATTAAGTTGGGCCACTGTAATGTTTCCCATTTCATTTCTATTTTGTTTTAGTTTCTCCAGTGTATGGGGATTTGTCTAAAACCAAAACCGTATAAGTGTGCAAGTGTTCATACTTTAAAACAAGGTGACCCAGTATCACAAATGCATTACTGTGAATGGTTTCTTTCAACAGTCAATGATGGTTTAACTGATCCACAGCCTCAGTTCTTTTCCAACATGGCGTGGTTCCACCTAAATGGTCATATCAATATTCATAACAGTCTGTACTGGGCCTCTGAAAACCCACACTTTGTTCAAGAAATCCCTCATTATCATCGGAGAGTTGGAGTTTGGTGTGCTGTTAGCACTAGATGCAGAATCGGTCCAATATTCTACGAGCAGACTGTAAATGCAGAGAGGTACAAAATTAAATTTTGACTCCATTTTATCATGAACTGACAGATGAAGAGAAATCTTAGGGTGTTTTCAACAAGACTCTGCTACTGCCCATACAGCAGGAGTCCATGGATATAATTAGGGAGTGATTGGTGCTGATGTATGGTCTTCTCGCTCCTCTGATCTAACAGTTTGTAATTTTTACTTGTGAGGTAACCTGAAAGAAACAATTTACGAGGTGTGTTCTCGCGATATAATGCTTGTTTAGCTGAGGGTGGATGACATTTCTGGTATATTCTATAAGGTAAGAGCGTTATACATGCTTTATGTGCAGAGTTTATATTTACAAAGCCGGCTGTGGCACACCAATCACGCACAGGCAAAATGCCATGTGCCCATTAGGTTTTAAATGAAGAACCCTGTGAAAAAGGCTTGCAAAGAACACACTTTCATGATTAACTTATAAACTCGTGCAACCCTTCTACATCCAGGAACAACTAAAATACAATACTGCCTTCTACAAAACAGCAGAACAATTCCATGTATAAAGACTGACATTCGCAATGCGAGTTTTGACTGTCATTTGATAAGGAAAACACAAAAGGATTAAAATGATATAAAAATAAGGTATAAGACCAAATTTATATGAAATATTTAGTCATAAACATACCTTGACAGACTGACATTTTTGTCAACTCTCTTTACGTTCAGGTAAGGTAATTCTAAATTTCCCTGAAAGTTAAATCCAAAAATACTTTTCAAAAAGTCTGTTTATAAGGGACGATTTAACAAAGCAACAAACTTCAAGGTACACACATAGCACATGTTGCACCCCATTTAATATGTACCGTCATCTAACGTTGAGACATGCTATACCTCTCGAACATGTGGAATGTTACCTTGGAGATACATGTTAATAGGACATAATTCTGCAAACTTTTCCAACACACACTTCTTCATTATTCTGTATACATATCATTTTACACTATGCCTCTTTTAGTGTAACCACCAAATATTCAATCTAAATTTGTTTGACCTCGCCATCAACAGAGATTCTTTCGAACGCATCTCTCCCTAGAGCCTGATATGACAGCGTCAACCTCATAGAACTCCAGAATTGCAGTTTTTTAAAGGATTTATTTAAGGTTGTTTTGACAGCATGGTCTTATCACAACAATACATAGAAATTCATTATAAATATCACTTTACATTATGTACACAAATATCAGATTATGAACATTCACAGTAAATCATAAAGTTTTGTATCCATTAAAAACTGTAGCACTTCTTGATCATGTTGGGTCTGTTAACTGTATTAGGAAGACTGGAGATGCCGGCTTATCCACATCTGCTGTGTTGTGGGCAGTCTATAAGGATGTGCTGAATGGTTAGAGGAATATCACAGCTGGTACAGTTTGGGGGTTGGTCTTTAGTGAGAAGATAACAGTGCATAGTTTGGAGTGTCCAATTCTAAGCCAGGTGATGTTAACTTGATCTCTTCTTTTGAGTGTTTGGAAATTGCAGTTTTAACATCTTCCAAAAACCTATGCTTTGATGCTATTTCCCAGTTTGCTGACAGTGAATACTTTTGTTGCTACTAGGCCAGCAATCAGCTGTAATCTCTTCCACGGAAAACTTAGGAAGTGCCAACACAGCACAGTTTCTGCACTTTCCAAAATGGTGCCTAGACCTAAATGCTGTTGCAGGTGCCATAATAATGGCAACATCTCTTGCTTCCTGCTTTCAATGCATTTGCCTTATTCAGTGGTTTTTCCTCTTCTAGTCTTGCTGAGTTTACTTTTATCTCACTTAACATTCTTCATAGGACCTTGTTGTCTCAGACACTTGTCTATATTCACATTGTCTTTCTGCAGACGATATCAAGAAGCTTGTTTGCTTCCTCACCAAGGTCTATCAATTGAGAGCTACATGAAGTAGCAAAAGTATGGAATGTCAGTCTGTTATGGTACTATTACTGGAAATCCACAGACTTTAATAGAAAATCCTCTGGATACCTTTTTGCTGGTAATATAATGCTAATGGAGTTCTACAAGGAAATTTTAATACTTAATTTAACTTGATCCACTTTTAGTGTAAAAGATTGACACTGATATGCAATGTGTATAAAAGAAGGCAGGAAGCCTGTTTAGAAATGCTTATATTTGGAAGTGCTTATTACTGTGAATCAAGGAAGACCCAATGTTTCATTTAAAAAAAAAAAAAAAAGATTTGATGGAAATTCCAACATTTACCTTGTAATAAGGTGCATAGAATATAGAAACTGATGTATTTTTCTTTTGTTTTGAACAAGATCTTTAGTACTAAATTACTCAATTCTTTGCAAGTTTGTGAGCATTTTATTACTGAACAAGGCACCTCAGAGTATGAGGAATCATATACCCTAATATAAATATTGAAATATTGAATTAAAAGTTTACCCATTTATATGACATTTCTCCAGAATTGCCCAGTAACAAACACTACTAAGAGAACTACAAAAGAAGAAAACCAAAATATGGAATGATTTCTACCACACAGTTACTCCTATTACAGTAGAACCCAGATAACTCGATTCTGAATATTTTGCTTACTTTTTTATCATTCAACTTAACTGCAATCATTTCTATAGTCCACAATGCAGTATGAACAGTATAGGTAAATTTGAATTTGTGTAATTTTAATTTATGTTACCACAACTCCAAAAAGTTAATAAGACTGTTCATCTCCAATGGATTCCAGCACACTGTGGAGTCATGGGGAACGAAGCTGCAGACTCACTTGCAAAGAAAGGCACAACAATAAAACAGAAGTCTAAATTCAATTTCTCATATTCCTCAATAAAACGCTTGATCATTAAAAATTTTTCTCATTCATACCTACAAGAAATAGAAACAAATGCCAAAGATAAAAAATGGATTACACTACTTTCCAACCCATATATAATCCCCCAGAGACCAAGCAAAACAGCGGTTACAGCCTTCCGACTACTGACAAATCACGACTGCTTAGCAAGTCATCTCTACAGAATAGGTATCTCAGCCTCACCAATATGTGTCCTGTGTAACGATCCAGCAGAAATGAACGAAGACCACTTGAAGACCTGTGAAGCATTAAGATCAGAAGAAACTACAGTTCAAAAGTATTGGAAAGCACAAATGCTAATGGCTTCATTGCCAGATGCAAGGCACTAGAAAACAACAACAACAACAACATATTGAATTTACTGCATTCTCATTACAGTAACAAAAGGGTGTCTTGACCTTTGATATATAGTCAGAACATAAGCAGCCGGCAGACTATTGTCAGAAATCAAACTTTGCTGCTAACAATGTGGATAAAAAGCACAAACTTGTTAGGAAGGTTTATTGTTTTACACAGCCCGTATGTGATAAGCTAAACTTTCAGTTTCCTCTTGCCTCCCAATATTTAGAGACTAGATCTTGATTTTGAAGAATTTCACATACAATTAGATGATCAATGTTCATCAAGTCATTTTTTTCACATAAACAGCACTGTGGGGAAGTCCTTAATCCAATCTTGAACATATGCCCACTCAATCATGGCCTGAGATTAATCAGAACATTGCAACTGATGATTTTCTTGGTAGATCTGCAATTGTTTTAAGTTTATTTTGGAGATTCTTCCAATTGAGTTTTTCAGAAGAAGCAAGAAATTCATATTTTTTTGTGAAGATGTTATTGATTAACCTTCTAACTGTTTCATAGGGATTATTTTGTTTTGTTGTTTGAGCAATTTTGGAACCCTTCTTGCCCATCATGTCTGCTTGATCATTTCCAGAAATTCCAGTGGAATGGGATCCATTGGAAAACAGTATGTTTATTTAAATTTTGGAGATGTTTAATCATACTATGAATTTCCTTTATTTTACCCATTTTAGGGTAGTCAGTTGAAATAATAGCTTGAATAGTCGCTTTGGAATCTGATAAGACTAAGCTGAAAAACTTATTTGTAACAATGTATAAATTGCATCAATTTCTCCATCAAAACTTAATAAGTAAATTCCAACATGCTTATAGAAAGAAAAAAATGTACAGGTAGCTCCAACTCCATGTGAAAATGTTGAATGAGAAGAAATTACAAATCAACATGACAATGGAAACTAAATCAGATACATTAAAGGGTCTGGACAAAGGGGAACATTTTAATACATAATAAATGCTAGGATACCTTACACTTTTCTGTTTCCTGTATTGTGCTAGAACATGTGTTTACGTTACTTGCAGTAGTATGTTATGAGTTGTGTGACCTCTTATTCTGTAAAACTAGACATTTGGGTAACTTGACGTACTCTCAGTCCACATTAGGTCAAGTTATCGGGATTTAGCTATATTACTACTACTTCGCATGTTGTCATGCATTTGTGTATTGTCACTTTAGTTATGTCGTGTTAGTATTTTCAATGTGTACACGTTTCTTTAGCAATGCTCCAGCTGCCTAAGCCATGCCCTGGCCACTATTATGCAGGATAACCCCACAAAACAGGACAATTACAAATTAAATGTAGCCTCAAATAAAATTCTTTTAGATGCATACACTTTCCTATTACTAATTTAGTAATATTGTGGCTGTCTATTGGAGAGATGTGATGAATAAAAATTCTCTGCATTCCACACAAAACAAACTGTTAATGTTTGTCACCACGGCTCTGAATGTTACCTCCCTCTCACCTGAAGGCACACTGACAATGCAATTCTACTGGAGCTCTTTTCGTTTGTTTTCAGTTCTTTCTTGTTCCCTAGTACATTTAGTGATAACTTCCACTGCTTTGCAAGAGATCTGGACTAATTTTAACTAAGATGTCATATCTGCATCAATTTGCAAAAGTGGAGAAAGACTTGAGATATGGAGTTCTAAATATCTGGTTATTGTGGTCAGGTCGGTGAGACCCGTAAACCAATGACAGGTGTGGTCCTCCAGACATTCTGGGGGTTGTGAGAGAGCGATGTGACCGCCAAAACATAAAAATATGGTGCTCTCTAAAAAGCGGTTACATTTACTGCTAAGTCTCTTCAAGTGAAAAATATTGGAGAGCAAGGGGATTAATGACTTCATTGTCAGAAATCCAGCATTAGCTAACAACATATCTGGTTATTGATGGCAACATATTGTTGCCTCTCTGATAACACAGGGTCCTGTCATCCTGTTTATATATATATATATATATATATATATATATATATACACACACACAAACTTAGGCATTGTGATCTAATATAGCGTAAACTTCAATAACAGGATTCTAACATCCCGTTCATATACACACACTAACCTGGGCATTGCAGCCTAACACAGGCTAAATTTCAATAACACAGGAGCCTGAACATGACAATACAATCATCTGTGAATAGACAGAGGAAATTTGACGCAGTGGTTTGCCCTAATGTTTACCAAACCTGTGTATAGATGACCATGTTAAATAAGATCAACAATTGTAAACGATTGTGTTTGTTAGGTTCCACTGTGAGCAGAGCTCGGGGATGTCAAACATGTCATACAATTTGAAACATGCATCATGACTGGTAAATATACCCACCACCAATAATACTCTTGTTTCCCTCTATCTTGCATTATGTAAGAAAGAAAGAGGGAAAAAAATATGAACATTTTTAAGCCACTACTATTTCAATAGTAAACTTCATGACATGCTGCAAATCACCATCACATGCAATATTTACCTTACCTATTTACCTTTTTATTAATATTTACCTGTTAACGAGATATTAATTTCCCCAAAGTATATATGAAATGAGTATATAAGAATAACCTTAAATTTTTCTTAAAGATCTTATGTTACTATGATTGCATAATAGCTTTAGGTAACATAGGTTATTATATATTTTTATTGCAGAATAGTAACCCCCTTTTGAAAGTTGCTGTGGTCATGCATAACAAGGTTTGTTGTGAAGTTATAATTATCTGTAAGATCGTTCAGTACATGTATACACCAGCAAGGGTAAGAATATTTTTTGATTCTAAATAATGGCCTACAAGAATGACAGGGGCCAACGCCACAAATAAAACGTGTGGCCATTTTCTGTAATATAAATACTTGCTTGCTATGTGCTGAATAGCTCCAGAAGATAATTCTGTATCTCAATAGGGAGAGAAAGTAGGGAAAGCATGTTGATCTTAAAGCAGTTTTGTTAGCTAATTGTTTAAATCCTTTAATGCATAGACAGCAGAGCTAAGTTTTCACAATTCATTTCTATCTGTTTTAATGCACTCATCAATTAAAACAATAATCTGACAACATACTTAGTAAGATGCAAGAGATTTATTGAACATAGAAGTAATGAAGCAACCACAGTTTGGAAAAGCAAAGATGGCACTAGCATGTGTAAACTTTGTGAATGGAACTGGAATGAAGGCTTAAAAATACTACTCCATTTCAGATAAGTATGTTATTGCCTCTTCGTGGAACTGCAACATAGCATCTCAATGTCCATTATAGGTATGATTCCATTCATTTAAATTCTACTCTAAAATGCAATTATGGGAATTCACTTTCCAAACTGATATTGAAAGGCAAAATGTTTAGAAAGTGCTTCAAATTTAAACCATGGTAGGGCAGAAACAAACATGCTTGCATTTCCAAAAAGAACTCTCTCTGCACCACAGCTGAACAAGATTCAGTACCTACATGACATAATTCTGAATAAAAAGTACCTTATTAAAACAATTTCTAAACAACAAATATTATCTACTTTAACATGCAAATTGCAGACTGTGAAATGAACTACGACATACAAAAATCTAATGACACCTACCCACAAAAATGTAGGGTTCATGGGCCCACCTGCAGACCCATGAGTTTCAACACACTACATACTAGCAGTTTTTTAACTCGGCCATTTTGTCACATTTTGGAAGCATTGGTCTTACGCACTTACACACGCGAGAATACCATAGTCTGCAAAGGTAAACAATCATTGCACAACCCCTTGTATATTATTTAAACTTTTGAATGTGTTCAAACATGGGTGCAAACGCAGCGCCCTCCATGGGAGGAAAATGCTCCGTGACATAACGTAATATACATGTTACAAACGCCATGATTATGCTATCCAGTTAAACCTCATATGCGTGTCCTAAATGCATAAGAAAGGTCACAAGTAATCCTGGAGAATTACATAAAAAATCCACAATTCCAGTAGGTCTTAACAATACGCAATCTATCGGGACAATTTCAACTATGTTTCTTACTTACAATTTTGGGATACAGGGGGCATTAACGGCAAAAATTGCTCAAAATTGGCACTGTTGGCGCTGTCATCAACATGGTGACTGTGTAGCAGGGGTTTGTAAGAAAAGTAATTCAAACATACAGTTAAGCAATTACTTCGTGCACTATAGCTATTGCAGAAACCTGCTAATACCACGGATAAACTGCTCATAAAGTTTTGAAAACGTTAATCATTGATAATCAACTTATTAGCTGATTTTAACATACCTTGTAACTCTAAATTTTACGGGTGAGGGCGTTGTTAGTGACCAAGAAGACAATATGGCGATCGAACTCGAATGTTTGGCGAGATTTCGAAAGTAAGCCTGCGCAGAACACGAAGTGACGTGAACCAGCACAACGCCGACGGCCACGTTCAATAAGTGGGCAAAATTCGGCAGTTCTGCCAACCAGCTGTAATTATAATTTTTGAAAATGCTGTTTTACGCAAAGTAAAACTGGATTTAATTATAACTTAAAGTTTATGAAACTATAATTATGTGCTGGGAGATCAAAGACACTTTGAAATCAGGTCTTATCAAATGAAGCTGATGTGTATAAATGCTTGGAGTATATAGAGCTGGTAGTTATTTTTTCGGAACCAGGTTTACCTAAAACGTTTCTTCCGACGTTTGTGCAATTAAAGCTCGTTGAAAGCCGATTTGCATTCTTTTACACTAAGTTAAGCTTAGTGTCCGTAACAAATTGCAAAAGAAACATATGTGAAACGTGGGTGGGGTTAGGAAGAAATCGTCAATTTCAACTGTTAAAATTCGGTTAAAAGTTTTGAAACCTGTTCCTTTACATCAAATCGAGTACAAATTATGCTTAACTTCAGGCTTATCTGAATAACCGATGCAGGTCTTGGTTATTTATGTGCAAAATTTCCGAAACTGAAAATCGGAAACAAAATTGTAGTTTCGTAATAAAATAGTTTCATATCTATATGAGCGGAAATGTATAACAATCTTAAGAGGATTATGTGTATCTCAGGGTGTGTCAGTAATTGTATAAAATGCCTTTTTATGCTGGAAAGACATTAAAGTGTAGCAGAACAGAACAGCTGAGACCGCAAGATTAAACAGACTAACCTTCCGAAGTAGCTCAGTTTAATCTTTAGGAGTTGCTGAAATACTAACAAGTGCTGTGTACTCTGAATATATTTGTATGCCCATTTTGAGTTGGTTACAACACACATTAGGTGTTCAATTTTGCACTTTTCTGTGTAGTGCTTGTGAAATTAACAAGAGCAGCAAGACCCTTTATGGTCAAGAACTATGTCCTAGTTTTGGAAAATAAAAATAATTCTTGTATCTTAGAAGTCTTCCTTCAGAACACAGTTTACATTTGAAGCCCCATTGTTCAGTTTTCAAATTAAGTTAGTATCTTACTAAGTTGTTTTACTGTGATGTTCATGTAATCTGGATAGAGGATATTCTTTTAAACAATTGCATGGATATAATATTTGTACATTAAAATATTTTGAGTAATCCCAAAGCAAGTTTACAAGACAGCAACATAGTGGAAGGGAATCTAAATATGCCATATGTTTTAAGTTTAAGTAACTGGGAGAAGTAAAAATTCAATTTTACTTATAGTATATCTACTTGAAGCCATCGCCACCCATTGGATGTATGCATATTTCATTTTAAAGTTTGTGAAACTAATGATGGTGCACAATGTTGTAAACAGTGTGTTAAGATATTATGAGTAGCGAATTTATTAGGCCTTTGATTCAACAGAATGACCATTTTACCTCAGCACTACAAAAGCCTTCATTATGTGACCTAAATCTGGAATCCCAACAAAATTGCTTGTCATTTTAAATGAAAGAAAATAGGCTATATCATTCTAAAGTAAGAACAAATTAGAAACTAAAAACTTCACTTATCTTAGTAATGTTGTAAGTGAAGCTTTTAGTTTCTAATTTGTTAGAATCTTGTTGCTTCACTGTTAATAGCTTCAATTTCCTTAATTAGGCTATATCATGTTCCTCATTGCAGAAAGCTGATGTTAGACTTTGTGTTTATATTGTCAACATTAGCGAGCTTCCATATTAACAATTTCTTTTGAAAATATTCTGGGTCACTGCTCATCATTCTCCCAAACTCTAGAAATTTCATTAACTCTTGCATCTTTTTAAATCCTAACATAGTTACTCACTTGAGGCTAATAATTTATATCTTATAAAGATTTTCTCTCAAATATCCATTGCACAATTTATGTATTTTATATGTATTGTGGTATGGCACACTTGGTCAAGTTAGACACTCTATCATTGTGGGAAGTTTGTATTTAGTATAGGAATGAGGAGTTTCAAGTTGGTAGTAAAATGTGTAGCTCTACATCAGTCATGTCAGTAGACAATACTGGTTGTAACAACACTCCGAATACAGCGGTAGCATGCTCTTTGACCTTCAGCGTACTAAGTTACTGTACGACAAACTCCCTCACCCCTGTGAGGGACACTTTACTTAGGAATAATCGTTGCATGAAACTGAGGTATACTTAGTCATGGCTCTGTCAAAACCTACTGTCTTCTGTTTCCAATATTAAATATTTTAATTCAGCTTGGGAAGAGCAGAACTTATTTGACACTCGTTACATCGATTTACAAAAATTAGAAAAAATGTTTTGCATTTTTGAAACAAGATTTAAGATGCAGCAATTCATATGGAGCTAGTCGAGTTGAGATGTGACCGTTGACACTGAAAAATGCAACACACTCAGTGCTGTAGAATTCTACATAGGCCTACTTGGTTCACACTTTCCAAATCTTATTGACAATGCTGCGAAAATAATAGCTATGTTCGGCAGCACTTACATGTGCGAGCAGGCATTTTCCACAATGAAGTTGCTGAAAATTCAGCATAGGTTTCGGATCAGCGCTGATAATTTACATAGTAGTTTATGTATATGCCTTGCCAATAACCTATATCACAATTTTAAAGAAATACAGATCCATATGGAAAGAAGAAAATGAAGTTCTCAATGACAACAGTGCAACTGCATAATAGTACAGCAGTGCAACAGTCCTCTGTTGCTGCCCAGTGCATTCAAGCCAACTTCATAGCACCAACGTTGACATGACTGCTGTACATCCTTTACTCCTCTCAATTCCAGCTTTGGACTGACAAGTTACCCCATGCAAAAAGACACAGCACAATACTTCGAGTTGTGAATGTTCTCACCAGTTAATTAGCATTCAATTGTTGGTGCTCATAATACTAATAAGACTGAAAAATACATGAAAAAGTTAGGGAGAATGAAGACTTGAGAATTTAATGCCATTCTGGCAGTTTGTCACAATAGCTCAGTGGTTAGAGCGTCCGCCCGGCAAGCGGAAGGTCTGTGGTTCAAATCCCAGTTGTGGCATTGAATTTTTAAGTTCCAGTTCTACCTCTTAAACTTTGCCCACACACGGCTTGTGTGTTTAAAAACACCAACAGTAAGTTTGTTGGCATAAATAAATAAATAATTTTTGTTTCAAGTTTAACTATTATTTACACTTACATGACCTAAATAGTGGATACACACTGAGGATTTCGTTTTAACTTAAATGAGATGGTTCAAGCCTAATACATTGTTATTGTGTGCTGAAGGAAATAGGAAATGAAACAAGGGTGACTCGAGCAGGAAACAGTCACCACATGGTGTTAGCGTCTTCCAGGGTTATTAAGGTCACCAACTGGCAGTATTAGACATTTGTCATGCTAACACATAGGTATTCAGCATCTCTTTGGGCAGTTGTAGTACTTTGTGCTATTACTGGTTCAACGTTTTGTGAACTGTTTGCAGCAGGTCAACTGTTGGAACGAACATTTCTGTTGACATGGACAAATAGCCTATAATCAGAGCTTCAGACAAATGGCAACACATAACCTCCAGCCTAAGTCATCAGCTGTAAGAAGTAAAAGTAAAACATATTATGTGCATTGTATGTCATGGTCATATTTTGATATTTTAAACCAAACATACAACATTTCTCTCAAAATAAGGAGGAAAAAAATATAACCTCTTCGGGTTTGAACTAGATTTCTTGGCTTCATGAGGTCCACAGTCATTTGCAGCCAAAGCATGCCCTATATTCCTGTAGCTATTTGCCACAACCGATTATCCATTGCAGTGGCGTGCAGACACGCGTTAAGTGTCTAATTTAAGCGCTTTTCGTAGCGCTACAATTTAAAAGTGCTTCTTCAGAGAGACAGCAGACAGGCTTCACTAAGTACCTAATAAGCACTATTTTGATTCCAGTGGATAATATTGATATATTTCTTTCTGGTTAGGATTTATTGGTCACAATCTCAAATTACTTTGAATACGTATAACTTATTAACTTGACATAGACCATTGATTGTCTAAGAACCCTCTATTACCAGAAAAAATTGAGCAGTGTTATTCCTTTACACATTGTATATATATATACATGCATCTGCAAATCTGATCTGGATATATGAGGTTGTACTGTGCAGGAAAAAAGATGATCGATGTAAAAATAAAAAAGACATTTTGGAAACAGAAAATTATTAAGGTTTTAGTAAGAATTAGATAGCTGCAGACATGGAAGAAAGTTAAATATAGTTGTGTGTTAAATAAAAGTAGTAGTAAACAGAGTGCAATGGCTTGGCAAGCACAGTAGTTTATTTTCCCAGTACACCACTACATTTCACATCTGAGGTAAGTTGAGGTACTTATCTCAGATGTAACATTCGCTAGGGAAAATTACAAATCGGTTGGGGAATTTAATATACTGGCAAGTTTCCATGGTAGCTCAATGGTTAGAGTAGCCATACGTAAAGTGGAAGATCCGTGCTTCAGATCCTGCCATTGAATTTTTCAATCCTGATTCCACCTCTCAAGCTTAGTATATGCATTTCCCCTTAGCAAATTATCAATCTAATAGGCCATACATGGTTATACTTCTACCCTTAGATAAAGAATGTCATGCATAAAACATAGTTAAAGAATTTGCTTCATAAGCAGTACAAAGAAAAATCGTACTATGCCTTTTCCCAGGCTTCGCTTGTTTAGCAAATGTCTGTAATAAAGTAAACTTGCTGCATTTCTTCAGATTTGGACTGAAAAGTAGAACTGCAAGTACAGAAATGTATAGGGAAAATCTGAAGGGACAAGATAAGAAACTGTCAAATAAGGAATATCCTTAATCAAGAACCAGTAATAAAAGAGGCATGTTTTAAGATGGTTTGGACATACAAGTAGGATGGATAAGAGCAGGAAACCGAAACAAGTATGGGTGGCCAGAGGGGAAGGAAGAAGAGGGAGAGGGTGATCAGAAATAATATGAAGTGATTCTGAGGCAAAAATAGTGATTAAGAAAGGAAAGACCTCGAGAGGAGCTAAACAACTAAACAAAATATAGCAAATGGATCATGGCTGGCTGAGAAAACTGACACTTGCAAGGGCATAAGGGAGAAGAAAAGAAGAAAGAAAACTGTCTTGAGATTCCAACTTCAAGCAATTATATTGATTTTATAAACATAGTGTGGAGTGGTTCAATTACAAACTATACTTATTCTATACTTAGTTGAAAACTATGTTGACATTTAAAAACACATTCTGCTCCAACTTACTTGTAATAATATTTAAAACAATACTAGTTTCGGAAAGGGTTCTCTCCATCATTCAGCTGTTTGGTCAACTGATTCAATGTAAGGTAGCGTTGAATCAGTCGATCGAACAGCTGAATGATGGAGAACCCTTTCTGAAACTAGCACTGCTTTAAATTTTATTACAAGTGGGAGCACAATGTATTTTTAAATGTGGACATAATTTTCAACTAAGCTTATTAATATGCTCCACTGTAATATTTATTTATGCCCACAAACTTACTGCTGGTGATTTTAAATACGCAAGCCATGTGTGGGCAATGTTTAAGAGGCAGAATCAGGACTGAAAAATTCAATGCCACAGCAAGGATTTGAACCATGGATCACAGTATTGAATTTTTCAGTCCTGATTTCACATTTTAAACATTGCCCACAATGGCTTGTGTGTTTGAACACCAGCAGTAGGTTGGCATAAATAAATATTACTATCTAAAGGTTACTTAAACCCGGGACATAAAGTACTTACAATTGTAAGTCGCCCTTGGGGTATTATCTCTGATGTGAGATTCCCTTGTGGTCTACCGGGTAAGTACAAATTGGTTGGAGAATTCAGTATCATACTGGCAAGTTGGCCATGGTAGCAGCCACTTGATACGCACTTGATACGTTAAACCACTTGCCTACAACTTAGGCAGCCTGGGTTTGATCCCAGGGACCTGTATGTGATATTCGTGGTGGATGAAGCAGTATCTGGGTGCGTTTTCTCTAGTTTCCCCTGCCATTCATTCCACCAATTGCTCTATCACCTTTCCATTCATTGATTTCACCTGCATTTCATTTCTTCTTCCTCACTCTCATACCTGGTGCTGGTCTGACCACCCACTTCCAGGTCTTCACTCTGTACTGTATAGGTTCCTCTGCTCCCTAATAGGCATCTCACCTTAGGCACTGGCTTGTAAGTCCTACATAAGGGGAAGCTACTAAGATGAAGTTTTAAGCACATCATCAGTTCCTGTGTTTCATATCCCTCGGGCATTTCTTTGTTTTACCTATACAGGTTATGTTGATAACTATATTTTTCAACATGACATAATGGAAGGCAACTCAGTTTGAATGAAAATGACCAAGGCTGTAACAAGAATGATTGAATAGGAGCAGAGGCTTCGGATGAATAGAAAATTATCAAAAGATAAAACTATGGTCTGGAAGTATAAAATTCTTAGAATTAGGTTACTGTTTATGTATATGAAATTAAGTATATATGGCTCATAGTTTCAAACCTTTACCTGCAAAGATTGAGAAATATCTGCAATTCTACTTTTAAAATGTCTTGCTACACAAGTGCAGAGTCAAGGAGTTTGTAGTACAGTTTATCTGAAACTTTACAAAACTGTAGAGGGAATACAAGAAACAAAATAACAAAATGTTACTGCTCCATATTTTATTCAGTAAATATACTGCATCTTTTCTTAAAAGCATTCAGTTCTAAGCACAAGCAGAAAATAAAGGAAAAATTCAAGTCTCAAAATCATCTCTGAATATTAACTATGGTTAAATAAAGCTTATATGCCATTTCAGCTATTGTTAATCACTACATTTCACACAATTTATTACTTCGTTATTTCTTTATGTCAATGAAAGGTTTTTTAGTGCTATGTGACAGCTTTACATGTTTCTTTAATGCAACTTGAGTGAACTCAGTCCCAGTAAACTTTTCTACTTATGTCTACTAAACGTATTCTTTAATCATCCCCCCTTTTTTGTGTAAAAAACATCAGACTTTTATCACAAACTATGCTGTTGCCACAGCTCGGTGCTCATAAAATGTATTGGCCAGAATTTTGGTTTATTTAAAAAAAACTTTTGACTGATTTCTGGCTAAAAACTAAACTATTGGAGGTTTTGGCAAGAAATTATTCCTATAGTAGGCTTCCAATTGTTAAAATTCATGTTAAAACTCAGTTGTGTGCACAATGAACCCCTACATTTTGCGGCAAGAAATGCATTTTTAACATACAAGATGCACAAATTTTCTTCTTTGTGACTAATTACCTGGTTACTGCTTATGCCCAGTCTGGATGCTTTTCACATGCATACAAATGTTTAGTAAGCTTAACAGAATTCTTAGGAATGAAACAAATTCTTTCAACAATACATAACTTTCAACACTCTTTACACTTCCAGCATTTCTGCAATTTGATTACAGAAACAATTGCTCCTTTATGAGCTTAGTATATAATCTTATCACATGAAATGAAAATAGGTTTTACAGTGGAGGTAACCTGTACATTATCAGCTCTGATTACACACTTTCCCTGTTTTCATTTATTGCACTACCTTCATATTTCCAAGTATTAAAATCAGTATATCGAACATAATTATGGAAGCACGCATTCATACATTGCATTAACATCTATAAAAATTTATAGATGAATCCATATATGTTATGTATATACATGTATATAAAAATAGTAAGAGTAGCAAACATTTATCACATATGATGGAAAGAGAATGTAATGAAAGTTAATATGCTCTCCTCAGCTTCTTCATAGATACCAGTGAGAACATGCATATCATCAGCAAACTTGCAAAAATATACATCTGCATTTTATTTTCAAGTATAAACAGAAAAAGTATTTAATTTCATTATTTGGATATAACTATTTGGTTGCATTTTCTGTTGTCAGCATTATGCTTTTGGTTATAAATTGCACAGTTTTAAACATTATACAGAAACAGTTTAAGCAAACATATTTTCTTCCTGTATAAAATTACAAAGTTGGGTTTAAATATACAAATTTCACCAAAACAACATGTTTATCTTGTGTCACTAGAAACATGTTCCACTAGGTTTTGAGTGCTGCATCATCCTTTCTTGTTGCTGGGCTACTCTCTGCTGACCGTTGGAAGAAGTGACTAATTATGCTCTTCTCCTTAGGGATTTCCAAATAATTACTCGCTGACTATTTTTCATGATGAAAATCTCCCATTTGGTTAAATCACACAAGAGACTTTGTGGACAAGAAAATAGCTCAATTCTATAGACAAAAGGACAACAAGCAAGGCACTTTTGATAAGAGTAACGAAGTTAAGACCAGCTACCAACCCTTCTCCTCAGAACCAATCAGTGAGTGCTGGCCTCCCATTGGCTTACCCTACTTAATATACTGTATTTACGTGAATCTAATGCACAACTTTTTACCAAATGTACTCACAATCATGGTGCACATTAGATTCAAGTGTAAATCCATCTATAGAATGCCAGTAATTTGATTGTTTTTTTGTTTATTACATCACAATGGATTGCTAGAGTTAACATGCATCCGGAAACTCACGATAAGCTAGCCGCTCATTTGTCATTGGCCAATTGTTGAGTGTTTTTAGTTACGATATGGAGGACAAACAGAAGAATGCCCTATGAGCTTCTTTAAAGTGTAAAGTAATCCTTTATGCTGAAAAAAAAAAATGCTAACAGAAAAACAGGAGACACTAAAACACTAAATTTCCCAGAAAATGTTTCAGAGGTGGTTTCTTACATTATCAACCGGTCATTAACTTCCATAATATTAATACAGAAATTGGCATTATTTGCTACTAAAGCTGGTAGGAAGAAATTTACAGATCCTCACGAAGGAAGACATCCTGAAGTTGAAAATATGGTAAATTGTCTGGCATAGCAGCTTAATATTACACAGCTAGTAACCTGGGAAGCTCTAATCATATTTATAATCATCACTGTGTAAGCTTCAAATCTTATATAATCAATATTCATGAAGGAGACCATGATTTTGAGATGGCATTTATTTCTTGTGCAGTTCCCGATGAAGGCCATTTATTAATTTTTCACTTCCTGATGATGTCCATAGAGTTTAATATGGCCGAAAGCTCAAGCAACTTCAAAAATATTACATGACTGATAAACTGAGAAGCTCTAATCAACCTTCAAAGAATTGCATACCACCCATGGGTTAGCAAATTCAACATCAAGATTATCAATTAACATTCTGAAATCAAACCAAGAAAGAATTCCTCCAGAAAAAGGATCATGCAGATATCAAGTGGATTGTGAAGATTGTAGCAAGTTTAGATATGAAAAATGAAATGGGCTGGCTCCATAGCTCAGTCAGTAGAGCACCAGCCTGCTGTGCAAGGGGTCTCGGGTTCGATTTCCAGCTAGGATGGGAATTTTTCTTTAACTAGGATTATTCCTCATCCTCCCTAGAATTTGGAAGTTTGAATGGGTGTGTGTGAATTCAATGTAAAAATTAATCCAAAGTAATAGATACCCAAAGGTTAAGGTGGCATTAACTTGCAAAATGTATTTTTCCCTTTGTTGACAAAAAAAATCATATGTCTGGGTAGCTATATCTAATTTGTTTGAAATTTTGTGTGCTTATTATCATAACTATCTAGCAAATGATAAGTGAAGCTTTTAGTTACTAATTTGTTCTTATTTTAGATTCTGTTGCTTCACTGTTAATAGCTTCAATTTTCCTTAACTAATGCAAGTCTTTTACAAAAAGTTTCATCCATTAATAAAATAAAAAGATAAGGTAATCTACTGTGGAATGGAAACTCACCAAAAACACCAAAATTCATATGAACTATCTCATGTACACACTTAATAACGTGAACTTACAATATTTGTAACTTGTGCTTTAATTATATTTTAATTAATTTTTAAAATTTTTAATTCAACTTTTAAGTTTTGAATCTTTTTTGCATGCAGTATTTAGCAGAATGAGTAATGTTTTAGGTTCAGTTTCAAAATCATATATGGAATAATGACCACAAAAAAATTCATGCAATTCTATCCTAAGAAATGGTACATTTTATAAAGAAAAATGTAATTAACGAGAAACTGAGTATAAAGAATTTGGTGTACCTGGAGCAGTTTCCTCCACTGTCCCATTATTTTTTAATCATGCCTACACATTCTAGTTTTTCAACTGTTACATTATACATCTAGCATATAAACATTGAACTTTGCAGTACTTTGCGAAGCAAATTTGAAACTGTAACATGTAGAAAAATGATAATATTGAAGTGCACAGTAAAGTGGCATTTAAATTGCCACATCCACTTCAGAAATGTCAAATTCAACAGCCTATAACTAAAAATATAATGAAGATGCAATAAAACAACTTTTACACAATTTAACAATACATTGGTTACCTAATTTACAAATAAAAAAAATCACAAATTTCATGTGTAATGCAACCTCAAATACGGCATATAAATGGAACATTTAAAAAAACAAAACAGAATCCCAAAACTAGTCTAAAAAGAATACCTTAGAAATATTAAATGCAAATACATGGACAAATAGCATCACATTTTTGGAACATTCAAATATTACTCAAAAGCCATAGACCAACACCATGAATTAACTGTATATCATGAAAATAGCCATTGAGTAATTAGCACAGAAACATGTTTCTAGTTCTACATGGTAAATGTATAGTTGTGGGGCAGTATATTTAACGCTGACTCAGTGTAACGTAACCCTTCCTTCTTCCTTTATTAAGCTTTCTGCAGTGTGTATAGTGAAACGAAGCGACACACTTCTGCAAGTTTGTTGCTGATATCTGACTGATATGCATCCTTTATCGTACATCACCTGTTTCAGAGGTGATAACTGCAGTTCATTATGTAGCGCATATGCATTTAATGGCAGCTCTTGCTGACTATGCCTCTAAGTGACATGGTAACTAATTTGTAAACATAACCTTCCTATAGGCAAGGCTTTTCAGAACCAGTATACCAATGTTAATTAGAAGTTACACTTGTAACATCCTACACCATACACACACACACACACACTAAAGTTCCTTTGGCTCTTAACAAAATTATTTCCAATATAAAGCCACCAGTGCAAAATTTCAAACAGAACTGGAATGGAAGTTAATTCTTTTCACATTTTACATTCAGATAGAAGAACACTTCACGAGTACAAAGTACCCTTTAGCCACAGCAATTGAATATTGAAATTTCACCTACTAGATCATTCGTTTCTTCAAGACATAGCTGAGGGTTATGGGTTACTTCTGGAATCCTTTTTTGTGCAGTGTTTGGCCGTTAATACTTATTATCAGCATATTTATAGTTCATGGGATGCAGTATGTCTTTCTTCAAAATACCTGTGGCCAATAAATCCCTCCGGTTCCTGAGCTGAGAAATAGACGACACCTATACCTACAAGGACAGCAACTATTATAGTCAGCCACTGTAGTTTCTGTGTACGTCTTATTTCAGTATGCAACTTGGAATGGCAATCAGCAAGTCTGGCAACCTGTGGGAAAAGAACACATGCACAATGTTTGTACAATTAAGACGCTCAATAAAACAATCTAAAATGTAATAGTCATTTGAGTTTTTATCACTCAGGTACTCTTTATTTAAGGCTACAGGAAAGAGAATGATAAACAAAAAACAAGAAAACTTTAAAGGCTGGTTCACAATAATCCAAAAATGGAAATAATTTTATGTTGTAAATTTTTAAAGAACATGGAATAACTTTGGTTCCTCAAAATATAATATAAAAAATTTGCTAAATTTTCCTAAAAAGTATAAAATTGCAAATTATAAAAAATCTGGCATTTATCAATTTAATTGTTTTGATTGTGACAGGCTTTACATTGATAAAAATCAAACGTAATTTGGAAATCAGAATAAAAGAACATTTTAGAAATATTAAGTATTAAATCGGCTAAGGGAGATCATTTTTGGTAATTTAATCATGAAGTAAATCCAGAGATCAAATTATGAAAACAATTAAGAATTAATTAACAATTCAGATTTAGAATTGGAACTGAAAAATTCAACACCACAGCTGAGGTTTGAACCACAGACCCTCCGCTTACCAGGTGGCCACTCTAACCATTAAGCTCCTGTGATAACCTGCCAGAATGACATTGAATTCTCCAATTGATTCATATTTCTCCCGGTAAACCATAAAGGCAGTCTTGCATCAGAGACAATTAGGATAGTAAGCTGCCATTGGGCTAAGTACTTTATGTCCAAGGATTACATAACCTTAGATGGTAAATATTTATTTTTAAACACACAAGCTGTGTGTGGGCAATGTTTGAGAGGTAGAATCAGCATTGAATTTTTCATTTCCGATTCCACCTCTCAAAAATTGTCGTCCACACACAGCTTGTGTGTTTAAAATCACCAACAGTAAGTTTGTTGGCATAAATAAATAATAATTACCACCTAAGGTTATTTAATCCTGGCACAAAGTATTTATATCACCATTGAGGTAATTGTCTTTGATGTGAGACTGCCTTTGTGGTTTACTGGGACAAATATGAATTGGTTGGAGAATTCAATATCATTCTGGAGGTTGTCACAGTAGCTTAGTGGTTAGAGCATCCACCTGGTCTGTGGTTCAAATCCCAGCTGTTCCGATTCTACCTCTCAAGTTATATGGTGTTTTGCTTCCTGTTTTTGTCTGTTATGGTTTCCATTTTTGGGTTAAAATGAACTAGCCTTAAAAGAACGTGATCTATACAACATAAAATATGCATGGAGAGACATTTAAGATACTTACGGATGCCATAAGTTGTGCTATTTGGCGATCTGTATCAAGAGAGCTGTTTGCTCCAAAAGCACTGCCATTTCTGACTGTTAGGTCACCACCTGCTGGGCCTAAGCCACAACGTAGCCTATGCTGCTCTACTGTTTTACCGGCGCTTTGCTACAACAGAAATATTAAAAATGGAGTTCTTTATTCCTTAACAAGGGAAAAGATGCACCGTGAATGAAAAATACAGAATTTCAACATGCAGCAGCTACATAATTTTCTCTAACTATTGCAAAAATGATTCATAATTTTTTTTGTGTCCACTTCATGCTGTTAGCTAATGCTGGATTTCTGACAATGACGTCATTAATCCTCTTGCTCTCCAATATGTTTCACTGATGGATGGGGCACTAGAAGTGGCCAGGCATATTTGAAGGTGGTCTTGGTCCATTTCCTCTTGCAGATCACATAGAGGACAGAGTACATGAAACCATAGTAATACAGTACTGCTTTGGCTATACATTAATCAGGGATTCTACACGAGTAACAAATACATTCAATACAATTACTGTCAATAAAAAGCTGTTTTGCTGAAAAAGCAATTTGTATCAAATATTTGGAGCCACCTAGCTTTGTGACACATGGATATAAAGTTCATTACTTCAGTAACTGTCGCACAAACATTGTGTGAACAATGCTGTAATACCTTAATTTGAATGTATTTAGACACAATTTAATTTTAAAATGTTATGCAAAATTTAATTTCTAAGAGAAATGTGGCAATACCACAGATTACTCAAAACCACCTTGTCATGTGTTCTCACCTTGATGGTTGAATCATTAAACCTACCGAGCTGAAACTTAATATTTTGTATTTCTTATACCTGCTTCTATTAGCCAGATTATTCTGGCCACCCTGTATACTGGTCCTGAACTGCGTGTAATACAGAGTAATAATATTTTCAAAATATGCTGCACATTTAAAATACAATACACCCATTCTTGCAAAACATATCTGAATAGAAACTGTTATGCAGTTATGCCAGGTTCTATCTCTCCCTTTCACCAACCACCACGCCCCTGCCTGCCCCTAACCAATCAGCTGACAACACGCACAGCTTAAATAGAGCAACACAGACAGTTAATGGATCAGATACGCCGATACCTTCACTGAGTAGACTCTGACAGCTCCACTGAGGATGTCTACTGCAGATGTAGGCGAAACGTCTAGAACACCAAACTCCAGCAGACCATGGCAAAACAGCCCAGAAGATAGTTCATCTTATAACTTTGTGGCGGGGATTTCTTTAAAAGATGGTTAACACATATTAGTGTGGATATAGCGGCAATTGAAGCACTGTTTTTGCTAAATGGTGTAAAGTTTGTTGGAGCAGACGCCACTTTTATCATCAGGGGATGTGGTCGTGGAATGGAATGCATAAATTCAACGTACTTTTATTATAAACACATTTATTCTTTATATTCACTTTACATCACTGTTTCACTTGGTAAATAACTTTTAAAATTGGATAGCGTCCATGCCGGTTAAAAGTTTGTGTAATTCACATTTTCACACGCTATCAACAATTATACGTCTTTACGCTTTGAAGTCACAGACGCTAATGAAAGTAGTTTTTGGCGTGGGTATAACGCAACACCGCCATTCTTTTGTATTCATCCGCGCAACAGTTCTCATTGGTCGAACTCAAAGTGACGACAAGAGATTGGATGTTGATTATTAAAAAGAAATAAGTTCCTAATACATCCAAATTACATAAATTAAAAATTTACATACTCTTATAAAAATATTTACATGAACAATTTTCTATTAGTCAATATTCTGTCTCATATGCCCCTTGTTTTGTTTTTCAAGTTGTCACCTTATTTACAATCTTGAAACACAATACAATACTTCTCCCTACTTCTATGATTCAATCACTTTGTACAATATATATTTTTTTTTCTTTACAGTCTTCTTCACTGTTTGTCTTTGTCCTTTGTTTTGACATGATACAGCATGTCTTTATAAACTTCACATATTCGATTGCTACACAATGCATTCAATTATTATACAATACATATCCAGTTATTGCACAACATATTTAGTTATTACACAATATGTCCAATTATTATGTAATACATATTCAGTCCTTGTACAATATATCCTGCTATCATATCATATATGTTGTTATTGTACAATACACCTTCAGTCATTATACAATACATAATCAGTTATTGTACAACACATTTGATTACTGCACGACATGTCCAATTATTACACAATACATATTCAGTTATTGCACAATATATCCTGCTATCATAATACATATGTTCTGTTATTATGCAATACATATTCAGTTATTACACAATACACATTCAGTTTTTGCATAATGTATTTAGTTATTACTCAACATATTCAGTTATTACATAATATATCCAGTTATCATACAATACATATTCAGTTATTATACATTTGACATTGACACAAATACAATTTAAGTGTTTTATGTGGTTTTTGACTTGTATTCTTTGCTATGAGGAGAGAAAAACAGGATACAAATTTTGAGCTAATAATTATGATCATATTTATGGCAATATTTTATTCAGTTCTTCGCCTTCTTTGTCTTACAAACTTATTATGTATAGGCAGGTTGTTGAGTCGGTTCTTAAACTCTGATGTTACTAATGGTACTAATTTTCTTAATTGGGTTATTATTCATTGTTGTTTGGTTCAACATTTCTTCGAGCTTAGCATTGGCTACATTCATCTCAATTCATGGGCATTGTTTTTCTGGTTATGGTTTTCCTCATTTCACTAATTGTCATCTCTTTGTCTCTTATTTCTATAAGAGAAAACTTCTATACTTACAATTATTCTGTAATTGTATTATTTTTCTTCTCCATTTACCCTCGACATCTTTGTGTCGGAATATTATATCTTTTTCATCATAATTAATTCATTTTTATTTTTGTCCCTGACATCCTTATGTCAAAAACATATTATCTTCCGTCGCTATGATTCATTTATTTAATGACAATCAGTGTCCTCATCTGTCTTTGTTGACAATGCTCTTTGTGGTCTATATAGCCAATGACTGTCGATTTTCTTCCTTGTTGTGATCCTATTTTGAACATAATTTTCTATAAGTAACCCATTAAAATTGTTATCTTCTTTCATCTCTACTACTCCTGCCTTACACATTCGTTGACAAAGACTATTTGGTCCTTTCTTTGTATGGCTTCAATTTGTTTTTGTGGTATCTTCCTACCAACTTGCCATTTGTATTTTGTAGCTCATACGTGTGGTCATCATGGTGTCGATGTCAATTGTAAGTTGCCGAGATATTGTTGTTTGTCATCCACTCGGTTGGGACGAACTTAGTTGTTGTAATTTCCCTGAGTGTTGGTGGTGGTTGTCGTTTCTGTATTCTGTGTAGTATCTGCCCTATTTGGCACATCTTCTTCTACTTCCTGCTGTCTTGTGTTGTTAGTGTACCATTGGTCTCTGCCCCTTTGGCGTGAACCTCTGTCATGTGACGGTCTGTGGTTGTTCGAGTGTTCCCTACTGAATCGTATGTGATTCACTTGATGGGTATGGTCTCCTGGTCTTCCACGATCATATGTATATGTTTGGTGTCTCGATTCACCCCTCGGTATCGTGTCGTGGTACCGTTGTCTTGTGTTCTCCATCCTCTCGCCATGATTATGTGGTTGTGGGAAATGGTGTGCCCCTCTCCCCCTTTCATGGGTATTCCCAGTATTTGTATGTTCTCCTTCGCTCTGGTTGTTCGTAGCCGTGTTTTGGTGTAGGATGGGTGAGTTTGGGTGACCGTTCCTATGTCTATGTTCATTAGGTCGACCATTTTGTGTTTCGAAGGCTGTCAGCAGTTCTATCATATCTGCAAAATCTACCGGCCTTGCAACAATTGATCCTGTTCTCACTGTGTCTGGGAAATGTCTCGTTATGCTGGCAATTAGTTCTGCCTCCGACAAGTTAGGGTCTAATAGCTTTCCTTTGTTGGCTACTTTCATGAAATAGTCGACTAATGACAATCCTTTGGCTGGATCGTATCTACCTGTCGCTAGCTCTACCCTAGTTTGGTTTTGTTTAGCTGGGCCCCAATACCTTGATAGGAATAAATTTCTGAATGAGCTATAAGACTCGTGACCAGCTAGTGTTAACCTGAGCCATTCTAATGCCTTGTTTTTTAAGCTTTTCTTTACTATCATCATCCTAAGCTCGTTTGGTATCCTTTTCACTTTAAAGTATTCCTCCATCTCTTTAACAAAGAGTTTTGGATCGTCTCCCTTCTCCTCGTCAAATGTAGGTGGTGTGATTTCATGTAATATGCTGTTGGTGTAACATGTGTTATGTGTTGTGTCATTGTTTGGTTGTGAACCTCTTTCTCTGTATGGTGAGTCAACATTTTGTACATTACTCAGATAACTCTCATCTTGTACATTACTTACATCTAAATCATCTTGTCTTTGTAATGCCTTCACAACATCATTTACATTAGCCAAATTTTCTTTCCCTTTTTTCATTTCTTCACAAATTGATTTTAAATCATTCTTTATTTCTAAGTGGCTTTGTTTCATATCATTTATAGCATCCTGTTGTGAAAGCATCACATCATTCATTGTCTTAATTTTAGGAACTACTATTTGTTCTACAGTTTCATTAATAATGTCTTTCTTTACAACCTCAATCTCTTTCCTTAATTCCTCAGTTATTTCTGCTTTTACATTTGTTATTTTACAGTCTACACTTGTATTACTTTCTGTTATTTCATCCCTACATTTAGCAATTTCTTCTTCTAACACAATTTTACTCTCTCTCATCTCTGATTCTATCTTTCCCATCCTATCTCCTACAATTTCTATCCTAGCTTCTAAGGCTTCCTTTGTTTCATTTAAGTTTTTATGTACTAATTTTAAATTAGTTTCCATTACTTTCATATTTTCTTTACACTCCTGTCTTCCTAATTCTATTTTCTGTTCTAGGTTCTGTCTACCTAATTCCATTTGCTGTTCTAAGTTCTGTCTACCTAATTCCATTTGCTGTTCTAAGTTCTGTCTACCTAATTCCATTTTCTGTTCTAAGTCTTTTTTATTATTTTCCAAGTCCTCTCTCACTCCCTCTATTTTCTGACCTAATTCTACTTTGTTTTGTTCCAGTTTTTGTTCTATACTCTGACCTAAACTTTGTTCTATATCCTGTTTCAATTCTATGTTATTTTGTTCCATTTTTTGACCTAATTCTACCTTGTTTTGTTCCAGTTTCTGACCTATTTCCTTCATATTCTGTTCTAGTCTTTCAAATATCATCATCATTAACCTTTGATCTTTGCTTATTTCCTCCTGTTCACCTTCTAATCCTTCCTGATAACTAGGCCTATCTGCCCCTTCCCCCACTCCTGTTTCTATCTCTTTTCGCGACATTTTAATTCCTTTATCTAATTCACTTAATGTTGAAAGTCCTGTCACTTTTCCACTTCTTAAAAACATGCACAAGGGAATAAAATAAAGAAACAAAAAATTTCGATCCTACTTTCTTTTCTGCTGGTTCTTCGTCCGGTTATTTACGTCTCCTGGGTAGTTGGCTTCGCTAGATGATCTCCGGTGTTTTTCCCACGTTGATTCTCCGCGTATCGATGTTTTGTTGATATCAGACGATGGTCTAATGGCGTCTTTCTCCTGCACGATAAGATAGCGTTCTTTTGGTGTTAGCACTTCGCACTCTCAATTTTGCATTCCACTCCAAATTCGCGCTCCACGTTGGGCAAGCCATTTGTGGCGGGGATTTCTTTAAAAGTGATGGTTAACTCATATTAGTGTGGATATAGCGGCAATTGAAGCACTGTTTTTGCTAAATGGTGTAAAGTTTGTTGGAGCAGACGCCACTTTTATCATCAGGGGATGTGGTCGTGGAATGGAATGCATAAATTCAACGTACTTTTATTATAAACACATTTATTCTTTATATTCACTTTACATCACTGTTTCACTTGGTAAATAACTTTTAAAATTGGATAGCGTCCATGCCGGTTAAAAGTTTGTGTAATTCACATTTTCACACGCTATCAACAATTATACGTCTTTACGCTTTGAAGTCACAGACGCTAATGAAAGTAGTTTTTGGCGTGGGTATAACGCAACACCGCCATTCTTTTGTATTCATCCGCGCAACAGTTCTCATTGGTCGAACTCAAAGTGACGACAAGAGATTGGATGTTGATTATTAAAAAGAAATAAGTTCCTAATACATCCAAATTACATAAATTAAAAATTTACATACTCTTATAAAAATATTTACATGAACAATTTTCTATTAGTCAATATTCTGTCTCAACTTCTACAAATCATAAGTTAACTTTTATTTTGATGCTGAAGTGCTGCATTATGTTATTTGTGCATTTTCCAGTATTTGGTATCTTGTATGTGCATCCAAAGGCAGTTAACTTTTATTTTGATGCTAAAGTGCTGCATTATGTTATTTGTGCATTTTCCAGTATTTGGTATCTTGTATGTGCATCCAAAGGCAGTTACAAGTCTTTTCTCCACACTAAGGATACTTGTATTTGCCATTTCAAATTATACGACTCAGGCTAAAGCTTTGGAAACAAATACTGACAATATTTGAGAGGTAGAACTGAAACTTAAAAATTCAATGCCATAACTGGGATTTAAACCACAGACCAGAATGGCATTAAATTCTCAAACCAGTTCGTATTTCTCCTGGTAATTTTTAAGTTCCAGTTCTACCTCTCAAACTTTGCCCACACACGGCTTGTGTGTTTAAAAATACCAACAGTAAGTTTGTTGGCATAAATAAATATTAATTACTGACAATAACTTATCTAATTTAAGTGTTATTATTTCAAAGTACAAGGGTGAGTCAAATGAAAACCAGAAAACTGCTATAGAAAATCTAAAACTTCTATTATTATGATCAGACCCGGGATGTATGCACGTGGGCTCTCCTGCCATCAATTGGCATTGGTCCCGCAACCCCATGTGACCCAAGAGCATATGGGAGTTTCCAATATAGCGGCTCCTCTGTTGGAGTGCACCAAAGAAGAACTGTGCAGAGTGATCCATTTCCTACAAAGTGAAGGCTTGAAACCAATAGAAATCCATCGACACATGTTGGCGCAGTATGGGGCTGCATGTTTACTGCAGACTTAACTGTACAAATGATGTACAAAATTCAGCAGCAGCACAAGTTTGGCGGATGCACTGAGACCAGGTCAGGCACATCGTGTTGCGACAGCTGAGGTGACTGCAGCAGCGGAGGAGATGATTCTGTAGGATAGATGGTTTACCATCGATGACATAGCAGTGCAACTACAGGTCAGTCATGATTCTGCTCACTATATTGTCCATGATGAGTTGAAGTACTGGAAAGTGGCAGCAAGATGGGTACCTTGTTGGCTGATTCCTGAATGAAGGAGAAGCGAGTCAATGTCTGCCAGGAGTTGCTGCTTTGCTACAAACTTGAGGGTGACATTTTTGAAGCAGATTGTGACTGGAGACAAGTCCTGAGTCCATCCTACCAACCAAAGGCCAAGTGCTCCAGATTTCATCGCCAAAGCCGAAAAAGTTTCGCAGCCAGCTATCAGCACAAAAGGTTATGCTGACCTTGCTCTGCGACCACAAAGGTCCCATAGTGGAAAATTACACAGAAAAGGGCAAGACGGTGACCAGTGCCACCTATAGTAAAATGTGTGGCATTCTGAAACCTGCCATACACACCAAGTGCCATGGGCTCCTCTCAACAGGTGTTCTCATCCAGCATGACAACGCACGACCTCATACGCCTCATGCGACCTTGGCAACTATCCAGGAATTGCATCTGGAGTGCCTCCCCCTCCTCGTCACTCCCCCGATCTCACATTCTCTTGACTTCATTTTGGCCCACTACAGGACTCCTTAGGTGGCAAGAAGTTCACAACCAACAGAGGTGAAACAGGCGGTGCATGAGTGGCAACATGCACAGCCGAAAGATCTCCCTCCCTCTCCCCCAGGTATCCCTGCCCTCCCGACTCAGTGGTGGAAATGTATTGAAAAGCAGGGGGACTACACTGAAAAATAGTGTACTTGTTTCAACTGTAATAAAGGAACTGTAAAAAAAATATTTCCAGTTTTCATTTGACTCACCCGCGTACATTAAAACTTTATTAATCTGTGCAAACTGGAGCCATGTGTTTAACATAAAAAATCTAACGTGTTGCATTCACATGACTTTCTACTCTTCTACAAACTATTCATACAAAAATTTTAAGGATACAGTAGGCTAAAGGGACTTTCTTTTTTTTTTAAAAAAAAGTCATTGTGGGATGGCTTCTCTTTGCATAGTCACAAGAAAAAATGTACAACTGTTTCACAGATACAAGAAATAAATAGCAGGAGACCCTACCCTCCATAGCTCGGCAAGTTCTTGAGCAGGAATGTCGGCAGAGTCCACTGGCAAGTTCATGACGAGAAACTTGTCTCTTGAGAGCTGGAATCCTTGCTGTAGCACAACACTAATTGTCACGGAATGTCCAGGTGCAAGGGTGCCTGTACTAGGTCGTACCCTGAATTTCTCTGGTGAAGTTGTTTTTATCTAAAAACAAGAACTCTGTATTTTTAGTATGACAAGAAGGAAATGAGGAATGAAAGAAATTACAGCTAATTTGACTTAGAGGATTGACAGTGAAACAATAGATGACTATGTTTGAAATTAAGTGTTATTTATGGATGCTCTTTAACTGCTGTGGTTCTTGGAGTCCCATTCAACATTGGGCATGAATCACTGTAGTGGACAGGGATCAGAAGCAAATGCAAAAAGCGTGACAGTTGAATTAAGCACATGTGAAATGTTTGCCACAGCCAATAAATTGCTTAAGATACATAGACTAAGCCTTACCTTGTATGATATGATTCTATCACCAGTGTTATTCAACGTAACAGTTCCAGTCAATTCAGATCCCTCATTGACAAAATTAATCACTTCCTGAGGAGTTATAGTGAGAGCTGAACCTGCACATAGTAAATTAATCTTAGAACATTGTATTTTGGGATTATACCAGTAAACAACTGCAACATTTTACAATATGCATCCATTCACAATGAAAATTAGTCATTAACATAAGAATGCAAAACAAAGAAAGACTAAATGATCAAAATTGCCATTTTCAGTTTTTTGTGCCGTCAAATTGGAATTTTCTCTTTCGTTATATACATTACAACACAGAGGCTATGCCCAAAGTTACTGAGAGGTGGGTGATGGACAGTCAGAACTGTAAAGAAGATAGGGGTGCACTTGTGCAGTGTAAACACGATAAGCGCTGTCACCAGAGAACTAGTACAGAGTCAAGAGATGGCAACTCGCTCCTCCCTACTTCGGACCCAGGGGCCCTTTTCCATTAGGAGGGTACCTATTTTACACACCACCCCTTCTCAGCTTGGAAAAACATAAAATATTTTGTTATTTAACGACGCTGTCAATTGCCAGGATCACATCAGCGTCGCCGGTGTGCCGGAATTTTGTCCCGCATGAGTTCTTTTACATGCCAGTAAATCTACTGACATGGAGCTGTTGTTTTTAAGCATACTTAAAAACCATTGACCTGGGCCGGGTTTGAACCCGTGACCTTGGGATCAGTAGGCCAGCGTCTAACCAACTGAGCCACCCAGACCAACTTCCCAGCTTGGGCCAGCTTACATCATGATGGAAATGAATACACCACTTACACACATCAGCTCATAAGGAAAAACTAAAAAGACCTCAGTGAGATCAACAGCATCTAGCTCTGTCTACTAGCTGTCCAGGTTAGTGCTGGAGACAATGTGTCTCACAACCCTACCTGGGCTCACTTGTCCAGATCACTGCCCAGATGTACCGAATCTTCCATGGATATTGGGAACCACTGAGTCCAACCCAATCCAAACAAATGCCCTGTGGGAGGGCTCTAATGTTCTGCCCAATGTACTTCTGGTAATATCAGATGTACTAGGATACACTTCAGCATCTGCATACAACAGCTAAAGTGCTCAGAACCAGCCCCTTACAGGGTGCCAGAGAACTAGAACCATCTGGATTATTCGATATACCAAATGCTCTGGAAAGTTCTTACGCTATGTAAGTGAGCACTCTCGCAAAGCAAGTCAGTGAGTATGTCAATGGGTACCTGAATGACTCAGTGAATTAGACGAAAAGTGCTGTTCTCTGACAGAGTTTGTGGTGAAGTGTAGCAAAGTGTTATGGTATGAGATTGGAGACGTTTTATGTTCAACTCCCCAGCAAGTAAATGGCCCAGAAGAGGAGGTCACAATGAATATGTTTCGTTACACTTCTATGTCAACATAAAGAAAGCGAGTTGAATATCGTGAAACAAAGTGAAGTGGGAGTGAACAGTGGAACAAGTTCACAATTACTTAAGTTACAGTATAAGGCCAAGTGAACTCTTGGTGAAAACTAAATGAGGTAATTAAATGACAGGGAAAACTGAAGTGACAGTTTGGAAGATTGGACCAAAGGTTACACTGGTGTCAGGAGTGGGGTCTAAGTGTCAGAATGGAGGAAATGCTGTAAAGCTTATTAGCTGGAATGAGTGAAGTGGTGGAATAAAAACTGGGCAAAGACACAATATGAATGACTTTCAGCAAAACACCGAAGCTAAAATATACCACTTACTTAGAGCCAAATCTGCTTTATCTCCAAATCCACTGGGGGGCATTTCCACTGAAGGAGACCCATCAGCAAAATGAACCTATAACAACAAAGAATACCAAGGTATTAACTTAAGCAATACAATATCATTCAGTCTAATTGTTGGGAATATATGTATATATATTGTGAAACATGAAAAGTAAAAGTGAACCAAGCTAAGGCTTACATTGTATTTAAAGAGGGGAAACATTAAGCAAATTGAGAAATGGAAGAAAGAGTTTAGACATTAGGTAATGCAGGAGTGTATTTACGAGTTAAAACTGGTGAAGGGAGCTCATGGGGGAAACAATAGAAATTAGCACTAGTAAAGAGTAATTCAAAAAGCATGCCAGTTTTGTTACATCTGAGACAGTTGTTATTGGTGTCCCCAGAAGTATTTAAAACAAACCTGAACTTGACAGAGGTAGAACTGGAACTTAAAAATTCAATGCCACAACTGGGATTTGAACCACAGACCTTCCGCTTACCGGCGGCTGCTCTACCACTGAGCTATTGTGACAAACTGCCAGAATGGCATTAAATTCTCAAACCAGTTCATATTTCTCCTGGTAAACCACAAAGGCAGTCTCACATCAGAGACAAATCACCCCAATGGTGTCTTACTATTGTAAGTACTTTATATCCCTCTCAAACTTTGCCCACACACGGCTTGTGTGTTTAAAAACACCAACAGTAAGCTTATTGGCATAAATAAATAATAATTACCACCTGAACTTGACTGTTTATTCAGTATTATTCTTTTGCTGCCTGGAATTTTGTCAGTTTGTTGACATAATGATTATTAACTTTTGTATATCAATTGTGTTTGCCTAATCATTTGTGTAAATATCACATTAGGAATGTTAAAAATATAAATAGGCATTGTTTTCTTGGCATGCTTGAGATTAGTTGTAATACGCGAAACATGACGTCAGATGTCATGAGAAAGTGTCTTAAAGCAACACAATATCTGAATGCTATTGTCTTAGCAACAAATCAATTTCCATTCTTGGATCTATGGTCCCAAGGAAGACAGATGCCAATTTCGGCAAGGCTCAGGGAAATCAAGTATTAAAAGATTTAATACTCTTGGACCGAAGCTTCTATATGAGAAAGATGTTAGCAATACTCGAGAAATTGAAATATATATTGTATTATATAGTACAATACTCTTAAATCAATATGTTATTGGAAGTTAGATGCTGTGTTTAGCGAGATTCTGCTAAATCATATGATATATAATTTCAGACATGCCAAAATGTAGGAATTAGTGGAAGAAAAGTATTGAGATTGTATTACGACTCAATAATTGTGTTACTTTACAAAGGTGCAAATATTTCAACAAATTTAAAAATGGAGTTCAATAATGTGCCTTGTTCTGTACCACACCCACAGAAAATGTGAGTCTTCATTGCTACGACTTCATAGCCACGAAGCATTCTCCTTTAAAAAAAAAACTACACCATATCAAATTATGAACTTTATTTTTTCAAAAAAATTAAAACAAAATACATAAACATGTTCAACACATCTTTCAATTTCAGGTATGGTGAATGTCAGGCATATGACAGTTACTGTGCTGGTATGCAAGAATTCTGTCTGTGAAATTCGCTGATTGCCCGACAAGTTTCCACTTGGATTCTGCTAATGACTAGTCGAATTTCCTCCTCTAAGCCACGGATGTTAGTTTATTGACATACACCAATGATTTAAGAGTACTCCAAAGAAGAAAGTCACAAGGAGTGAAGTTACCTGACCTTGGGGACCATTGATGATGAGCATTATGTCAAATGAGGGGATCTGAAAACCGCTCATGGAGCCATTGAATTTTTTGGCAGGCAACTTGGCTGTTGAAACCACAACTTCTGAATGCCCACTCAACTGAAATGAGGTCACAAAAACTTATCATTGCATATCATTTTCCATTAATTGTCACCGCTTGTCCTGCTCATCTTCAAAACAATAAGGGTGCCCACCCAAAAGCTGCACCAAACTGTCAGTCATTGTGGATGCATTTCCGTTTCTTGAATTAGGCGAGGATTTTCTGACCCCAGATACAGCAATTTTACTTCTTTACAAATCCGTGTAAGTGGAAATGCACCTCGGCACTGAAGATGACTTTGCTTGCAAAGCCATCATCCTCCTCTCGTCTTCTAAGAAACCACTATTTACCAGTTGATAATGGAGGAAAGTTAACCTCTGAAACACGTTCCGGAAAAATTATAAATGTAAGTGTTGTTTAGTGTTATTGACTCTCCTTTAAAATTAAATATAACACTGTTTTCAAACTAAGAAAGCAAGATATGAATGAATGTTATTTCTAAGCCTGGAAAGTCAATTTATCTTAATGGAATGTCTGATCAAAATGAATGTTCGCAAAATGTAATTAAATTAGATAACTAAATCTATTCTTAAAATCCACAACCCTTTTTTTTAATGAAAAATATGATTTTAAATGAAATAGATGCAACTATCAAACGATAGCTTTGCGACAAATGCCATATATTGAAACTAACATTTCAGCTCCTCTCCTTGGCATTGTAATGAATGCTGTAAAATGACCCGGAATTGTTTTCACAGTCACTCAAATTTGTTGAACTTACCTTGAGAATGAGAGCGCGTAAACTTTCACGGCCAGAGTCCATATATCTAGGAGTTATTTCTGGGCTGTTATGCCGTGGCTTGCTGGAGTATCCAGACGTTTCGTCTACAACTGCGGCAGACGTCTTCAGTGGCGCAATCATAGTCTCCTTGGAGAAGTTAACATGGTGTCTGAGGTGTGGACTGTCTGAGCTACTGTATTTATCCCTCGAGTGGCCTCTGCTGATTGGTCCAAATGGCATACAGCAGCAGGGAGGTGTTGTTTTCTCCTGATTGGTTCACTTGAATTTCTCCTGTTTTTTTGCTGTTTCTTGCCTTCAATGACAGGATACCAGTCAATAGCGTGTTGGGCAACTGCGGACTTATCTGCTTGGCCCAGGCGGCAGCTTCTTTTGTATTCGGTGAGTCTGGTGTTGATGCTATGCTGTGTAGTTCCGATGTAAAACAAACTGCAGGAACAGGGAATACGGTATACACCGGCTGATAACAAGGGCTCCCGAGAATCTTTAACTGAGTTTAGTAATTGAATTGATGTAGTAATTGTTGAGTTGTTTTGTGAGCTTGAAGACAGTCTTGACACTGTGTCGTTGCAGTATTTGCTGGATACGATCGGTGACATTCTGGAAGTATGGCAATGAAACTGTGCCATTATGGTCTGGCTTGTCTGTTTTTTGTGAAGCAGGTTTTGGCCTGGCAGGATGGCAGGCTCTTTTAACTTCTTTGATTGAGTAACCATTATCTAATAAAGCTTGTTCAAGGTGGCAGAGTTCTTGTCATAATAAATGTGGCTCGCAAATGCGAGAAACACAATCTACAAGTGACTTGGCAAGAAACAGGATAAATTCAAGTGAACCAATCGGGAGGAAACAAAACCTTGGGTGAAGCACACCCCCTCACTCCTGCAGTACGCCATCTGGACCAATCAGCGGAGGCCACTTGAGGGATAAATTCAGTAACTCAGACAGTCCACACCTCAGATGCCACGTTAACTTCTCCGAGGAGACTACGATTGCACCACTGAAGATGTCCACCGCAGTTGTGGACGAACCGTCTGGGTGCTTAAACTCCAGCAGACCACGGCATAACAGCCTGGAAATAACTCCTAGATAAATAAGGAAAATTGAAGCTATTAACAGTGAAGCAACAAGATTCTAAAGTAAGAACAAATTAGAAACTTCACTTATCTTAGTAATGTTGCACGTTCTTTTTGCAAAAAGAACGTGCAACATTACTAATTTGAAACTAATTTTTAGTTTCTAATTTATTCTTACTTTAGAAACTCCTAGATATCCTACCTTGAGAACTTTACAATACTGAAATCCTCAAACTAATTCGAGTTTCGCTAAGGCACATTTTGTGGTTATGTCTAAGCCTGCCCTAATTCCTCGAGTCTCCTTAAAACAAAATTTAATTACTTTTTTTTTTGTTTATTTCTAAGCAAGTAAATTTACCTTAGCAGAATGGCTGATCAAAATCAATGTTCGCAAAATATAATTAAATTAGATTTAACCAATCTATTCTCAAAATCCACTACTTTTCTCTCTTTTTTTTAACGAAAAAACAATTTTAAATGTAATTGTTGCACCTGTCAAACAATAGGCCCGCCAAAAACACCATATATTGAAAATAATCTGAAGTGGCAATTCCCATACAAAATTACTAATTTCAATTTTTTGGCCGTTCCTTTGGGATTTTGCCAATGTTTTTTTAAGGCATTCTGGTACTGAGGCAAACAAAACAAAAAAGAAATTATTCAAATCGGTCTAATCATTTTTGAGTTTTTGTGAGACTAATATACAGTAATTGATTTATATATATGTTTGTGTGTGTGTGGGGGGGGGGGGTAAGTACAGGGTGGGAAACTAGATTCTTCAAAGGATATTCTGCAAGGAAACACTAGATTACCCTGTGCAGTTGTAAGAGAGGTAGCTCAGACTGGGACAGAGAGTGTGGCGATGTAGGGAGCTTTGAAAAACTTTTACAGAAACCTAAATGTAGATAAAAGTAATGTCTTAAGGCAAGGTTTAGTGTATCAAGAGAAGAGCATAAGAATCAGTGGATGGGCAACAGTAATGGGCTAGGAGAGGAAGGTAGCAGGATGGAAAACAACAAAGATTTTGGAAGGCTGCAAGAAAAGATATGAGAACACATTCATGTAAGCTGACCTAATTTTGCACTGATCTCAATTGAAATTTGAAATGTATAAATTAATGCCACTCAACAGCTCACCTAAAAATCTTAAATAGAATATGATACAGCAACAACAACTTACCTTTCTTCTGCTCTCGTCTAACTTATCATTCAGCAAATAAAGCCGTTGTTCAGGTACAAATGTATATACATAATCATCACGACCGCCCCAACATTTTAGTGCCTGATCTGGTTCAACATATTCTTTCAGATTTGTACTATTCACAAATTTTATCTTCTGAACAGCCTTTGCAGGTAGCCATGATTTTATAATCTTAAAGGCAGCTGAAAATTTAAAAACAAATTACAACATTCATTTGTAGCAAAGTGAACAAATTTAATATTTCTAGTTATTGGCAACATGTACTGTTGAATAAATTACTGATATTTGAAGAGGTCAAACGAAAACCTTGAACATGTAGTGTTCTGTAAGTTGGTAGTATTGTTACCAATGATGTAAGGAATGTACAACAGGTGGTAGAATACCACAGGTAAGTGAACGTGGCACAATACCAGTTCAAAATGGCTGCCCTGCTTGTGACATGCACCAAGGAGTGAGTATGGTTTAAGGACCCATTGACAGCTAGGTCATTAGGGCCTGAAGTCAAAAAGATAAAAACAGGGAAACTCACCACCGGTTAAAACTGGAGTTAAAAACAGATAAAAGTTAAAACAGTTGAAACTGTAAAAACTCATCTACAAGATAAGTTAAAACTGGTAAAAAGTGGTCTAAAAGGTAAGCTGTTTAAATGTTAAAACAAGATAAAAGATCCAAAAAATCCAAAATAAAACCACGAAATAAATTACAAGTTAAACTTGCTTATTGAAGTTAATACTGGCAAAAAACCTCAGCACTGTATGTACAGCTGCTAGGTTGTCACCTAAGATGAACTTCAGAGCAGAACCCAGATCACCAGCTTGCACCAAGGAACAACAACATTGTCATTTTCTGAGCAGTGAAGGTACAAAATCTATTGAAATCCATTGGCAAATCAAGGTCCAGTACAGTGATGCATACTGCAGAAATGGCGACTTCTGAGACACATGCTCTGTGCCCAGATCAGGCACATTGCATTGTTACAAGCCATTATTGCCATGTGACAGTGGATGAAATAGCTACAAATCTGCACATTAGTAAAGACTAAGCACATCCCAATGTTTATGACGTGATTAGTTTTGCAAGGTGGGTGTAATGGCAAGCTCACTCTAGCATACTCACCAGACCTCGCCCAGAGTGATTACATCTTTGGACCACTCCAAGTTTAATGTCTTTCAAGGATGCGACATGAAGATTTTGAAGAAAATAGCCCCACCCTAAACTACCCTTTACATGGAAAATTTTTCAAAAATGTTGATTTTCTTGAAAATGGCTCTAACAATTTTGATTAAAATGTCATATGTTTGAGATATTTTTATGGCAAATGAAATGTATATCTTGAATTTTTCTGGCTATAGCCCCTGTAGTCGTATTTACTCTGGACGACTTTTGCGTAACTGGTAAACCGTTAGAGATAGACCAAATCATACTGTACAAAAAATGTTGTTCTTGCTAAAATACACAATTTATGTCTAAATAAGTTTTCTTGTAGGGTGAACCATTTCGGAGATATTCCTTGTTATGTGTGTGAGTTTCGGAAAACTTAAAACTTTAGTGAAATGGAACATTGTTCACTTTTTTTATATGTTAAGTGTGCAAAGAGAACAGAATCTCAAAGCTTTAAAAGATATCACGATCGCTCAAAGCCTACTGTATTCTAACATTCCCCTTGCACCTACAAGGAAATAAGCAATAAGATAATTTGTACAAATGTTTATCTCAACTAACACGAAGAAGATATAGGAATAAGAGTTTGTAAGAATGGTTAGTACAAGAGTAGAGAAAGTCATGTGAGTGCATCACATCAGATTTTTTTCAGAGGTATCCATGCTTAATGTGCTGGAATATGTGTTGAATAATGGAGCCTATGTCAAAAAATCTGATGAGTTGCAATCACATGACTTTCTCTACTCTTGTACTAACCATTCTTAATTCCTATATCTTCTTTGTGTTAAGATAAAAATTTGCACAAATTATCTTATTGCTTATTTCTTTGTAGGTACAAGGGGAATATGGGAATACAGAAGGCTATGAGCGATAATCACATCTTTTAAGATTGGTCACTATATGAAGCCTGTGAAATTCCATTCTTTTTGCACTGTCAAGAGATAAAGTGAATAACGACCTTCCATTTTTCAAAAATACATTTCATATGCCTTAACAATATTTTCAACACAGGCATTTTAATCAAAATTGTTAGAACCATTTTTGAGAAAATCTGAATTTTCCAAAACTTATTCATGTAAAGTGCAGTCTAGGATGGAGTAAATTTTCTTCAAAATCTTCATGTCACATGTTTGAAAGATATTAAAACTTAAATACTGTCTTTGGCTTTTAAGACTTTTCATTTTTGAGTTATGCTATTGCACACCCATGCCCACCCACACCCATACACACAGACCTTTTTCTAAAAATGCTTTTTTTAGGATTCAAAATATATTTACAGTGAATTCTCATCATCAAAATTTTGGGTCGAATACAATACTTGCGCTACTAACTATACATGGTAGAGAAAGTACAAAATTATACATTCACTTCTGTTCAATATAAAGAATTTAAAAAACGTTTCAGGCTCTAAAGTAAAAACAAATTAGAAACTAAGGGCTTCACTTATCTTAGTAATATTCCAAGTTGTTTGGTGCTAACAAGTTTCGAGTTGACTTCAACTCATTCTCAAAGCTAAACAAACAAATTAGTTTAGATTCTTGTTGCTTCACTGTTAATAGCTTCATTATTTCCTTATTTAACATTTAAAGCTTTCATTTGAGTCATATTTTGAATAACATAACAGAAGAATCGCTTCTTATTAGTATAATATATTATTGTATGCAAGTGAATTTGTAATGGTTACAGAACACTGTGCAAGATGTGCATGTCATATATATATTTTACTTATTTGAACACTTGGTATATATAGACTGCTGTATGGGAAGTTTAAGGAGTAAACTTATAGACCCCTCATAACAAACTCCATGATAAAGATCTGTGTGAATATAAACACAAAACTGACTCAATAAGTACATGAATAATATTACTAATGATAATATGCAGTTACACTTACAGTTCAATATCCATGGAATTTCATACACCAGAATGTAATTCAGAAAATCAGGATAATGCAACTTGAACAGACTGATTAAATACTTTATGAAGTCCATATCCAAATTAGAGAATCCTGTATCTGCCATATCAAAAAATATGCTTATCTGGTTGCCATTGTCCAACCTGTAAAAATAAAATAGCAGTCCTTGTTCTAACACTTTTACAGGACAGGAACATAGTGATAACAACATGCAAAAAAAAGCAGAATTCCTTCTGAGAGGTAAAATCGGAACTAAAAATTCAATGCCACAGCTGGGATTTGAACCACAGACCCTACACTCACCAGGAAGGTGCTCTAATTATTAAGCGACTGTGACAACCTGCCAGAATGACATTGAATTCTCTAACCAATTCGCATTTAGCAGAGGGTCTGTGGCTCAAATTCCAGCTGTAGCATTGAATTTTTCAGTTCTACCTCTCAGACATTGCCCACACACGGCTTGTGTGTTTAAGAACACCAAGAACAGTAAGTTTGTTGACATAAATAAATAACGATTCCTTCTGATGGGCTTAGGTGAGTGAGCAACATCCTTTTCACACGATATACCGCCTATTTGAGAGCAGAAGGTCAACATCATCACCATCTACAATAAGGTAAGGATTCTAGTGTGCCTCTGACAGTGCAATTTTCCCTAGGACTCTAGATTTGCTGTTGACTTTACAGGTCATCCTTACTGTTTGCACACATTTAATGCTGGTTATTAGAGGTCACTAGTAGTGTGATCAAATTTTATGAATTTATGCATTCTGTTACTGTCGCCTACTGCTCTATTATTTTGCTCCAAATGACGGTTAGGCGGTGCTGTGGCTGAGCAGTTAGAGCGTTCGCCTAACACCTAGGCGGCCAGCGTTTTGTCCCAGGGACCCACATGTGGTATTAGGTTTTCTCCGGGTTCTCCAGTTTCCCCCACCACTCATTCCATTGATCGATTTCAAGGACTGGCTTGTAAGTCCTACATAAGGGGCGGGTAATCAGGTAAAGAAGAAGATGGTGGTTGTTGGGACAGTAACCTTACTGCTTCTTGATCTCAACAAATTGGTTGGACATCAGTGAAGATTATACCTTCACAATGTCTAAGTTCTCAGCTGGTTACTTTACCTCGCTATTCACTCGACAAGACTCTTGCCGTAAAGTAAGCATGGATTTTGATTCTTGATGCAGCATATTGTAATCAATATTGAATTAAATTACAGATGAGAAGTTGCCGACTGATTTTTTAATATAACTTGCATAGTAAATAAATTCATGAGTATAATTCCCAGCGACATTATAAATTACAACAGTTGTTTTCTACAAGTAACTGAACTCCTGTTCTGCTACTTAGCAAAATCGATACAACTCTGCTCCAAGCAGCAACACACATCCAGACGCTCTGATTACCACAGAACACATAATGGTTCTACCCAAACCAAGCCGATGCTATGCTCATTAACTTCCCCTTCCTCAAAAATTTCCAGTCCCTTACTCCTAGCTGCTAATGTCATGTTGCAACATCTTTTCTACACGTCTCAAACTCTTCTGCTTTGAACTCTGACCTTGTCTATAAATTTTTCGGAAATCCGCACTGAGGTTCCCCAATAATCTCACATTAAACCACTACAGCTAATCTGACAACTCTACTGAGTGAATGGCACTTGCATAGCTACCTGGGCAAATTTCATGAATTAGCCAACAGAATCCACTTGCTTCCAATTGACTACCTATTTACCTTGTAACCAAACACTAATTCTCCTGTACTGACAAATTTTACACATTCTAACTTTATACAGTATATTCCTCTGATAATATTTACAGTGATTCTATTTATTCTGTTTTCCTTATCAAATCTTCAATAATTCATCATAATTATAACTACTTCTTTCACTAATTCCCTTTCAAATAATTTATTTAATTGACCCATAATTTCTGTATGAATTCTGTTGCTGCCCAATGAAGGGGAGCTATGATCATAATGAAGGTTAGACAAGTTTTGGTCATAGCACCGTCAGCAATTAGCATGGCATAATTACCATAAATATTTCAGCAGATAAGACAATAGTTGAATTATAAAAAATGGTTCTCAAAATCTGGGGTTGTCTTATAGAACAGATACAAAAAATTGGATTGAAATTTAAATAAATTAAAACCATTGTAAAATAAAACAAATCACTCACCAATGTATTTAAACTCCAGCAAAATCCTTGCATTTGTTATCTAAGGCTAACAGCTTCTCAAGCACATCCTCACTTTAGTTTTTGCTACTTGGCAAAGCCATGAGGCGTATCGGAAAGAATGTGAAACTGCCCAGTGGTTTATGTGAGCTTATCACACACACACACGGCAAGACAGTGTTTGTACATTCTGTTCAGATACAATCATATCTTCAGGACAGCAATATCTCATATTGGCTGGCACCAGGTATCGTCTATTTGTGTTTTATCATTAACTATATGCCAAGTTACTATTCTTTCGCAGTTTTAATAAACTAGATAAGAAATGATCATAGCGCTCCACAGCCAAGGCCAATACGCCTCATCGCTTTGCCAAGTAGTAAGATTATTATGAATCCCATTCTGTGCCTGGTGAGTCAATTTCCCATAATAAATTGTCCTCAGTGTCATCCACAGCATTAGAAATTTCACACTTGTTAAAGGACCGATCACTGTTTCTACTTTCACGTTTTCCCATGATTTGATCACAAAATCACAAAGCACATCAAGTGATGCAGCCCACATAGTACCACCTTTTGTATGTCTTTTGCCACTCATTGTTCACGTAAGTGATCTTTCAATGGCTTGTTCAAAGAGACATGTAATGATTGTATCATTGTTAAACCACCCAGTGTAACAGCAATTTTAATACTGTTTCATGCTAAGCAATTTTTAGCTCTTACATATCCCATACTAAGTGTCGATTTCGTATAGTATCTGTTCACCTCTGCCACACATTTGCCATCATTAAGTTTACACCACTCATCCATACTGCTTTCCTTTTCATGAAAATGCATGAACATTTCTAGCGGGATAATTTCAGATGCACTATATGGTATTTTTATCCAGATGATCATTGATCTAGATAAACTACATTCACAGGCCCTGAATACAGGGTTCTTCATTTAAAACCTAACAGAGCACACAGTGTTTCACCTCTCCTGGTACCTTGCTAGATTCCCCCAAATACCATCTGCCATTGTGCGCACAGTTAGACGATACTGGGCCTCTGAAAATCCACATTGCATTCAAGAAATGCCTCATTATGATTAGAGAGTTGGAGTTTGGTGACTGCCTCCATAGTGCAATGGTATTGTGCCTGTCTCTAGCGTGGAGGACCCAAGTTCAATCCCTGGGAACGGCATGGGGATTTTTCCCCCACTGGAAGGTCTGGCATAGGGTGCACTCAGCCTTGCTAGGTCCCGGAGGGGCTAATTAGGAGCTACCTGATGAAGTAGCGACCCCAGGTCGGAAAGGCCACATAACTGGCCGGGAGGACTAGGGGAGCTGATAACGTCCCAACCTCCACTACTACACCCCACTCATGACACCTGTAGTGGGTAGAGGTGGGAGATGCTGCAGCCAGGCAGCAAGCCTTGGCCCTTGATGGGCTGTTGTGCTGGGGGTTTTAGTTGCAATTTGATGTGCTGTTAACACTAGACACATAATTGTTCCAATATTCTATGGGCAGACTGCAAATGCAGAGAGATACCAAAATGACATTTTGACCCCATTTTATCATGAACTCACAGAAGAAGAGAAATCATATGGGTGGTTCTGCTACTGCCCATACAGCAGAGGAGTCCATGAATAAAATTAGGGAAGTGTTTGAAGATAGAGTTATTATGCTGGTGTATGGCCCTCTCGCTCTCCCAATCTAAGAGTGTGTGCTTTTCACTTGTGAGGTAATCTGAAAGACAAAGTTTGAGACAAATCCTCATACATTGGAAGAACTAAAACAAATTGAAATGAAATCGAAAACATTACAGTGACTCAACTTAATCAGTGAATCAAAATGTATTCTCCTGATATAATGCTTGTTTAGCCGAGGGTGCACAATATTTCCAGCATCTTCTATAAGGTAAGAGCGTTATACATGTTTTACGCATGGAGTTTATGTGCACAATTGTGCACAGGCGAAATGCTGTGTGCCCGTTAGGTTTTAAATGAAGAATCCTGTAGTTTGGGGGTTGTCTTATAGAAGAAATACATGCTATAACAGGTATAGAACTTTGACGAAAATTGATACCTTGTTTTTTCTGCTGAAATATACAGTAGTCTGTAATCACGTTACAATATGGTGCAATCGAATTTAAGGTTTTCTCATGTAGATGGTGAATGGGATCTGCTCATAAAGTGGCAAAATGGCTCCTTTGCTGTAAATTTTATGAGTAAACTAAAAGTCAACAGTACTTATATGCTTAAAATATATCCTGTTTACTTTAATAATATGATTGAATTATAAAATAAAATACCTTTCCAATCTCTCAAACCAATACACAACACATCTTTTCATTTCTTCTGGATCTCGTTGTCCTTTAACATGCATCTTGCTCTTGAATATCAGAAGATACTTGCCATCTTTGTCTCTGTTGTGAGCAAATAAACTTCCATCTGTGAGGTATTCCATTTTCACATTGCTTTCATTAATATCTGAAAACAAACATTTCATTCCAGTAATTGAAAATAAAGCGTTGCACATACTTCCCAAAAGGGTACATTTAAAATATGCTTCTGATAGCAAGTTGTTTAACATTTCTATACATATTAATTGTTTATTTCACAAAGAAATTTAAAGAAGTTCTGTATCCCTATATTCCCATTGCATCTACAAGAAACTTAGAATAAGATAATTCTTTTGATGCCTATCTCAGTTAACACAAACTAGACGGAGATCAGAGTTTTAAGAAGTACAAGTATAGAGAAAGTCCTGCAAATGCAACACATCAGGGTTTTTCCTTGTCATGCAACGAGAATGGAATTTCAAAGCCATCAGCTCTTAAGGGGAGGGAGGCATCTGTGAAAATGACAAAAATCCACAATTTATGTCACAATGATGTGAAAATTTGTATGTATGTGTGCCAAAGCATAACTAGAAGGTTTACCAAATTTCACTTTTCTATGTAAGATAGTTTTTGTAAAAAAACAAAATTTTATTCATTTTTTTGCTGCAATTTTAGGGTAGTTTAGCAAACGCTTCTTATAAAATATTATTTGTTCTAAGTAAACTAAACTCTGGTCATATGTTACTCAAAATTATGTCTACAAAACCTGGTATTTTTATTTGGCTATGTCAAACAGTTTTGGAGAAAAAAAATATTGAATACCTCAATGTCCATTTTTTTCAAATTATTAATAATTTTCAAAATAAAAATTCGATAACAATTAAACTACTCCATCTAGAGCATTTAAAATACCAAGTTTTGTGAAGCAACTATCTAAAAACGTGTGCAAAATTTAAAAGAAATCTGTTAAGAACTGTATGAGAAGATGCATTTTGAAGACTGAAAAATGTGAAAAAATAGAAAGTAGAGAAAAATGACTTTAAAGTTTTAAGTACATGACAACATACATACGCCATGGGCATTTAAATCATGGCGTAACGGCCTTTTAAATGGTGATGAGGAGTAAACGACGGTAGATTCTGAAAGGACAAGGTACAGACATAATTTTAAGGCAAAAAACGAAAAATTGCATTTTTCGTCATTTTTGTCCAAATTTCACCGATGCCTCCCCTTAAAAGATTGGACTATTGCTTAAGTATAGTATTCCCTTATTCCAATTCTATTTACAAGGAAATACACAAAATAAAACCATTTCTACAAATATAGATAGAACAGGAATTTTAAGACTAGTTTATAGAAGGGTCGGTAGAAAAACTCATGTAAGGGCCATGCGCAAGACTGCTCCTAGAGTAAGTTTGTTTAAATCATATGGTTTCTCAGTTATACAGGATGTTTAAAAAAAAGTGTCCAATATTGCAACAGCAGAAACAAATACATGTTGGGATATGAGACATTTTACAAAAATATGAAGTATGCACATTTTTTATGGATTTGGCATTCACCAAGGTCTTTAAATGTCCCCATAGCCAGAAATCCAATAGATTAATGTCCGGTGAACATGGAGGCCATCCTACTAGACCAGGCATCGGCAAAATGTACTCAATGAGGCCTCGCAACTATTACGTGTCAGGGGCAGCGCTTACTCTGTCTCCCCCTCCCTCCCTCGCAGCCTTAACTGGCACTGCATACACACCGATCACGGGCGGACTGTCCTGTCATATTTACCTGCACTTCTAAACATGTCTGTCAAACTGTAATTTAATACTAAGACTTAAAGATAAATTTCTTTATTTATAACGTTGAAGGATATTAGTTTATTTAACTTAAAGTCTTAGTATATTCATAGAATTAGAGTGCATCTAATTACTCCTGGTTTATTAAATTTGATATCTAGAATAGCACTTTGATGATTTCTTCTCTCAACATGTAAGGAACGTACGGTGTTTGTTGTGCTCTAAATCTCAAAAAGGCACTCATCAATGGAACATCAAGCAGCATTATGATACACGACATAAAATCACCATACAATTATAGACAAGCATGTATTCATAAATTTACACCACGATTTAAAGTAGCATAACACTGACGTAGTGTCCTTTATTCATTTCATTTTTTTTTCAGGTGTAGATCAGACTAACCAACTGCAACAGCTCAAAGAGCAATATTCACATAATACACCTAATATTAATTCAAATATTATAACTGATAGACAATTTCACGCTAGCAGCTATGCTGTTGCTTTGGAGATTGCTCAGTCACTGAGGTGTTTTAGTGATGGAGATTTCATAAAAAAATGTGAGAGTAAAGTTGCCAACATAATTTTCCCTGTACAATATATGTTTAGTAATATCCATGAACCATACAGAGAAGGATACACAAAATAGCAGATATAACTGAAAAAAGATAACAACCGAGGTCCATGAATTTATAGCCGTTTCTCTCACGTTGGATGAAAGCACTGACAACGTTGACACAGCACAATTGGTAATTTTCACTCGTGGAGTTACTAACAACCTCTCGATACAAGAATATATGCTTGAAGTCATTCCACTTAGGGAACATACAACAGGGACAGAATTATTTCAAGCATTTAAGAAATGTGTAGAAGAAAAGAAGCTGAATCCAAAAAAATCTTGTATCGCGATTAACAGATGTTAATTTGCGTGCTATACTGAGAATGGCTACTTGTGATATATCACTAGATTTTCATGGTACATTGCAAATAGAAGTGAATTTAAATATATTGCTCAAATATCTAGGCCTACCTAAAGTATTGTAGACCAAAATAGCTGGATTCAAGTATGTGTACTATTCCTTATTGTACTCTGTAGCGAGCAAGTCCAGCACTGACTCTGAACGAAGGTCAATGCCATCCCCTGTTCTACATTACGTCATGTGCATTGCAGGTTGCATGTTGAGACGTCATACTGATACCTCATTGAGTACGTTTGCTGATGCCTGTACTAGACCTTCTTGACCAATCCATTGTCCATTAAATGTTTGCTTTAATTCCAATGTGTGAGCAGGCATTGAGGGTGACAGACACCTAAGACCATACATTTTACTCAACAGATTGACAGGTGCTGTGTATCATTGATTCTTGTGCAATCAGTGACCCGTGCTTTTGGAGGTGTTGTGCTTGTAAAGATGACTCATGTGGTTTATGCATCATGGGGCACCATCCCATTTTCTATGCATCGTGCTACAACACTTAAACCAAACAATTAATGGATGATGGATTGGTCAAGCAGGCCCAGTAGCATGGCCTCCCCACTCACTACACCTCAATCCATTAGGTTTCTGGCTATGAGAACATTTAACACATTGGTGTATGCCAAACCCATAAAAAATATGGATACGTTGCACATTTTTCTAAAATGGCTCATATCTTAACAAATATTTGTTTCCAGACATATGATTATAGGAAAATTTATTCTAGTTTTGACCAACCCCAACTCCTGTTGCAATATTGGACACTTTTTTGAACACCCTATATATTAAAATTCAAAAGGAATAGAAAAATTCAAGATTTTATATTTTAAGCCAATATCTCAAATATGATACACCAAAATACAACCACTTTTGAGAAATCAAAAAAATATAACAATTTTCCATATAAAGCAATTAAAGATTAGGGATGTAAGCTTTCCCCTTAGGTATGAAATTTGGTCCTATTTTGGATTCAGGGCACCCTCAAATGGGTATTTCCATTGAAATAAAGATATCTCGTTGCGTCAATTATAAGAGTTCCTCTAGCTTAGGTAGGCAATACAGAATATAAAAATAATATTATGGTGGTTGCCGCACATCAAAGGAGGTTCAAGGTCAGCAATCTCTATGCTTTTATGCAATGTGCGACAACAACAACTAAGAATAAACACTGTTTCCAGACATTTCGAGTGCAGGGCTTGGGTGCAAGAAGCTTCTGAAATATCAATTTCCAGAAAACTTGCCAGTACCTAGACAGGGTGCGCACAAATGATTTGAGCGGTTTCATGATTTTTTATAGTCATATTATTAAATATATGGTGATGGTATTTGATGTTGTAAGTTATCTCTCCAAGTGTCGTTTGCAGCATGATGCTTCTTCCTTCCACCGCAAGAGTGTAGTTGTGACTTATGCTTCCTCGTATGGTCACACGCTCCAACAGTTGTAAGATGGTGACTAACAACGAAAAAGCGTTTGCTGCTCTCGAGTTTCATATGAGTAAATCTGTGACAACCATGCGATGAAACTTTAACACAAAGTACCGGAAAGAACCACCCACTGGCAACTATATACGTAAATGGTATTAACAGTTGATAACCATGGGATGCCTACGTAAGGGCAAATCAACGGGTCGGCTGAGAATGCCTGAAGAAACAGCCAACCATCTGCACGCTAGCCTCGCATGTAGCCCACAAAAATCAACTCGTCGAGTCAGTAGAGAATTGAACATCCCGCGTTCGACTGTTTGGAAAAAGTTAAGGAAAAGATTGAAGGTGTGCCCTTACCGTTTGCAGCTGTTACAAGCATTATCACCCGTGGAGGAGGTGAAACGCTTTAAATTTTGTAGCAGTTTCCAGGAGCGTATGGAAGACGAGTTTTGTGATAAGATCAGCTATTAAAAAAAACTGTGAGTTGCTATATCTGAGTATACAGTTTTTGTAGTGTTCAATCTAATATTGCTATAATAAATTTTTGAAACCGCTCAAATCATTTGTGCACACCCTGTACCTGACTATATGAGCAAACTGGCATGAGTAGTTTTGAAGTTTGTTAAGTCAGTGAGTTGTCAGGACGAGCTGTGTACAGCTGAGCTATGAGTTGTAAGGTCACGAGTTATGGATTGTAGTATTCAGTTTTAAGGGAAATAAGGTGACAAAGAGTAACTGTACTTGTAATCTGGCACAAATATACATCTGGTTTCTCATAAGTGTAATGCTGCTTTCTCGGATTACAAGGTCATGCCAGACAATTAAATCTGTATTGTGTTCACTAGTATAAGAGATAAAAGGTCCATACCATTGGTCCCGAATTCCTTTCTCCATTTACAAGCATCCCAAAGCATTTGGAGAGCCTGTTGTAGGTCACATTCATTATGCACAAGAAATCGTCGCAGCCAATCATCGTTATTCTTGACACGGTTTAAGTCCGCAGGATGAAACCCATCTGCAACAGAAATAATCATTAGCTTGTATTTATTTCTGCTCTGCACTCCATTCACAATAGTTTCTGAAAATTGTAGAAAGGCACAAAACATTCAGTAAAAGAAGTAAATAAAGAAGTAAATATTTTGAGCTCAACTGAAAATCATTTTGAAATGTGCACATTTTCCTTTTCTTTCCTTTGTATTCCCTTAAAGCTTAGCTTTTGATTTGATAATCCATATTTGAAGATTAACATTCAACGATCTTTACACTCAACTTCACTTAGTTACAAAATACCTTAGACATTTAAGTGACATCTTGTCTCAATGTGGATCACTGACAAATCCAAGAATCTAAAACATTTAAAAAAATCTCAAATGAAATGTCCAATAATTAAACTTATTTTAGTATTAGGTTGTTTCTTCCAAAGATGTGGCACAAAGATTTTCAAGAAAATTCCCCCATGCCAAACCCCATCCTTTACACTGAGGAATTTGAAATTTTGAATTCTCTCAAAATTAATTTTAATGGTGTTGATTAAAATATCATATGTTGACATTTACATGACAAATAAAATATGTATCTTAACACCCACTTTATTCAAAAGGGATTTTGTACAACTTTGTTTATGTGGTAAACAATAAACGAACTCATTACAGAAAAAAAATGTAAATCCCTTCAAGCTACTTAATTTTTTTGCATGCTTTTTCTGTGATATTCATTGCCATTCATTTGAATTTTCGATAATTTGGCCCCCCTTTTTCTAAGCACTCTCGCTGTTCACTTGTTTTTTTGTGATGTCACAGAGTATGCATGTTTTAGTCCAGCTTAGCGAGCTGATTTTTAAACATCCATTGCTTCAGCTGGCTATATATCCCTTGTACTTATAACTATGTAATGAAACTATTTCTGTAAACATTTATCTCAATTAACATGGAGTAGATAGAAAAATAAGCTTTCCTAAGAATATTTTGTACATTTTCCTCACCTTCAAGCTTAAATTATTACTCTCCATATCTTGTTTTTGCTTTCTTTTTCACCTCACCATTGCTGCTCACAAACCAGTCACTCAACATACATTTTTTAAGTTTTTATAGGTTTGTAGGTATTTTACAATATTTAAACTAGGCATTAGTTCTCTCACAGTGATTAATTCTTTCTCGTTTTCCTTTAATTCAATTATGTTCACTTTATCCTTTAACAAAAGTGACACATTTTTACTTTCTCTACTCGTAAGTAGGGGAAGTATTGTATTCCACCCAAAAATTCTATGTCAAGATTTCACCGGAAATATGTTTTGAGACCCAATGAATCCAAAAAAAAGCATTTTTAGAAAAAGGTCCGTGTGTATGTCTGTCTGTGGACAGCATAAATCAAAAACGAAATGTTAAGTTTAATGTCTTTCAAGGATGCAACACAAAGATTTTGAAGAAAATAGCCCCACCCTAAACTACCCTTTACATGGAAAATTTTTCAAAAATTTTGATTTTCTTGAAAATGGCTAACGATTTTGATTAAAATGTCATATGTTTGAGATATTTTTATGAGAAATGAAGTGTATATTTTGAATTTTCTGGCTATAGCCCCTGTAGTCACATTTACTCTGGACGACTTTTGCATAACTGGTAAACCGTTAGAAATAGACCAAAGCATACTATACAAAAAATGTAGATCTTGCTAAAATACACAATTTATGTCCAAATAAATTTTCTTGTAGAGTGAACCATTTAGGAGATATTCCTTGTTATGTGTGTGAGTTTCGGAAAACTTAAAACTTTCATGAAGTGGAACATCAGTGTTCATTTTTTTATATGTTAAGTGTGCAAAGGGAACGGAATCTCGAAGCTTTAAAAGATTTGACTATCGCACAAAGCCTACTGTATTCTAACATTCCCCTTGCACCTACAAGGAAATAAGCAATAGGATAATTTCTGTAAATATTAATCTCAGCTAACACGAAGAAGATATCATAGGAATAAGAGTTTGTAAGAATGGTTAATACAGGAGTAGAGAAAGTCATGTGAGTGCAACACATCAGATTTTTATGCCACATCCTTTAACACAAACTGCACAACGTTTCTCACAATTCACTATTCCAAGAATACACAATAGTGAAGGAAAAACACATTTTTGCAACAGCAAATCTTTCTTTCATCCTTAACATGTCTCTGTTCAGGTATGTACATTTAACCGTTGTTCAGAGACTTTTGAGACAGTGGAAGGTTATATTTCCCCCTTCCACTGTCTCAAAAGACTGAACAAAATATACATAAACATCTCATTCATTTTAATGACCTACACTTGCAGTTTTCATGGAAGTGAAGCATGTTCCAAAATAAAATACATAAAGCATTTGCAGTTTCTTTGGAAGCACACTATATACCAAGACAAATGCATTTTAATACTGCACATTTCCTTTTAAGCAGTTGCTGGTTACCATACCCTGAGTAGTTTCTATATATGTTCTGAAATACAAGATTCAGGCTTATTCAGTGCCTGATTTGGGGAGGTAACACTTATATGAACTACTTTCCAAATACTTTGTCCGTCAGCTTCATACAATTAGTTTTATATTACAATATTCATATTAAATGCGATCCTTAAATTTGCAAGAACAACAATGTTTAATTCTTGTTGCGCCAGAACTTAGCCATAGACAAATACTAAAATAAAGGAATAAGATGCATTTATATTGTTGCTACTAATTTTTCAGTACATATCATAACGAATGTCCATGTAATTTAAATAAAGTTCTGTTGATAACTGTAGCTCTTTATTTCTTAGGAGATATTTTTCTTAAGAGAATTGAAGGATGGTCCTGGAGTCTAAATGTCAGTAACTGCACTTCTATTGACTTAATTACATATGTGTTGCACAGATCTTAGAGATACCCGACAAGCGTCTGCTGCAATCTTTTCTGCATCTATAAAAATACATTTACCGGCTCTTCACAATTCTGAAGAGACTTGAAATTATATACATTATGAATCATTCCTTTAGACTGCCGTCTGATGTCATGCTTATTTAAACTAAAGGAATTCAGTTCAGCCATTTTTACACTGTTGTTTACTGTCATAGGCACAATATTATCACTTTCTGTGACATGCAGTTCAAAGAAGGTGATGGCAGTGTGCGGTAATAATGCATGTGTGCCGTTTAAGAGGGGAATGTGATGTTGAGCTGCCTATTCTACATCAACATGCTATAGTTTTTGTAACAAATGAACCCATGAGCGGTGCTGTGGCAGAGCTCTTACAGAGCTTGCCTACCACCTAGATGGCACAGATTTGATCCCAGCAACCCGCATGTGGTATTCGTGGCAGAAAAGCAGCATCAGGGCAGGTTTTCTCCGGGTCCTCCAGTTTCCCCCGCCACTCATTCCACCAATTGCTCCATTATCACCTTTCCACTCATCCATTTTGCCTGCATTTCATATCATCCTCTTCCTCACTATCATACCTCGTGCTTGAGTGACCACCCGCTTCCAGGTCTTCCCTCTGTCAAAAGTGTTCAATCTAATAATATTGCTATAATAAATTTTTGAAAGTGCTCAGATGATTTGTGCACTCCCATTTTTCAGGGAAGGGCCGCAGACTCAATTCTCATGCACAGTGCAAAGAGCTTATGGAACAGGTTACCATATGTTTTAAAGACCCTCTATATATACATTCTTTTTTTCCTATACTTACTCTTTATATGTATTTATTCCATGTAATTAACTTACAATCTCACTTGTAAGGGGCGGTCCCTGTCTAGAGCTCAATGCTCATTGGGACATTCTATGTACATAAATAAAAATAAAGTAAATTAGAATACATGGTAGATTTGTTTTAGACTATCTTGTATTTTTATTAACCAAATAAAAAATAAGCGTATTAAAAGCTACACTTATCCCGTCAGATTGCACCTCTGAGTAATGTTGTTGTTGTTGTAGTGTTTAACGCCCGCTTTTACTACTACGGCACCGCAGGCGGTGACACTGATGATACATGAAGATGGAGCACCGGTGGAATGAGATGGCGGGGGAAACCGGAGTACCCGGAGAAAACCCGCCCTGACGCCGCTTCGTCCACCACGAATACCACATGCGGGTCCCTGGGATCGAACCCGGGCCGCCTAGGTGGTAGGCGAGCGCACTAACCGCTCGGTCTGAGTAATGTGGATGGCCTTTGTCTCCTAACACAAGGGGCTCTAATGACCTAGCTGTCGACGGGCCCTTAAACCCTACTCACTCACTCACTCCTAACACAACTTCTGTACGTGTATCAGATTCTCCTAATGCAGTGGTAATGAGTCCTTTCAAGTCTTGATATGGTGTAGCTGATAATGGTTTGGTCATGAAGTCCAACATGGATTCTGCAATTTTGCTGCCAAGAGACCAAAAGATAGTGATATTTGGTCACCTTGTTAGTCAAATTTGCAGTAGTGAACTGAAATTCTACATGCAAGAAACATATTTTTATACTCTTGCACCAGAAGGGTGTAAGCTACTCATAGAACTCCTGTGTTGGCTTTTGTTTCATTGTTGTCAATTGGAGTTGACAAAGTATGTGTATAATCATCATGAACAAGTTCAAATTAAAATTTATTATTATTATGCACAAGTTTGTTTTAGGCCAAGTGGTCTGTAATGACAAACCTAGCGAAGATGATCTTGGTCTCTCCACCGCTGTTTTGGTCTTGCCTTGGTCCATGTGACCAGTTGGGGCACACTGAAATGCCAATTTTGAAAATCTAGTTCTTTCAGTTCTCATTAAATGATTTTTCCATTCTCATTGATATTTTTCTATCTCCTCAGTCAAACTTGGTACTCCAAGGTTTTCTGTGATGTCCGTATTCCTTTGGTGGTCCAATCTAATAACTCCTATCAGTGATCGCAACAAACACATTTGGGCTACTTCAAGTGTGTGAATTTCTGTTATTTAAAATCCAAATTTCACTTCTGTGTCTGAAAGCAACTTTTGATGTGGTATTATGTAATCTTAGTTTTGTATTGGTCGTCATTGGTTTGCCAAAATGTCTCCTTATTACTCCGTTAAATTTATTATATTTTTCTAATTTTGTATCAATATCACTCTTGTGATTCGTAAATACACTTCCTAAGTACGAGAAATCAGATACTTGTTCTATAATTTTTCCATCAATCTTGATTTTCACATGTATATCTTTTCCACTCATTGCCATTGTTTTAGATTTTGAAGTAGAAATTTTCATATCATATTTGCTGACAATTTTGAATAGTTTGTATGCTGCCATTTGTAGTGGTACTAATTATTAAATACTCACAATATTGCTGGTTTATTGTGTTGGGCTCACCAAATGTAGGTTTGTTTTAGACTATCTTGTATTTTTATTACCCAAATAATCAAATAAACTATTAAAATCTACATAACAAAACAGTTAAGAACTAACAAAAGATAAATATTAAATAAAAGGCTGTTGCCGAAATGCCAGAGTATAAAATGCTATCACATGCTGCCACAACATCTTTATTTTAATGCAAGCCACCAACATTACAAACATTAGAAACAAGCATGTGACAATCTTAAAATAAACAAGTAAGTTAGGTCAAACTGACCCTTATGGTTTCAAGATTCAATACTTAACTTAGCTTATATTTAAACTGACAATACTGTAATTATGACTTACTAGTACCAGATACTGTGCAGATATTAACAGAGAACGTTTTTTGTAACATTTTATGTACTACTTAGTAAATGAAGCTTGCAATGTAAGGTCTAACTTTTAATACTATAGACAAAGGTGCTAGATCTGTAACTGAAAGTTTTGTAGATTGAACCTTGATTAGGTACCTAATCAAAATTTGCTTTTGTACATTCTCAAGTGTGTGTACACTAAAAATTGTAGAGTAATGTGTGCTTCAATCAAACAATAGAACATGGAGAGAAACTGTACAAATGTTTATTTATTACACCGTTCAAATCTCCCAATTTTCTACTCTTACTTAGCTGTAATGTACAATAAGCACAAAAATATCCAGCAAATTAGAAACTTCCTCCTTTTTCTATAGCATTTCAACTTTCAACTCTGTCAACATTTAGTACCTACCGTATTTGTCTCAGGAGCTAAGCTATGACCTTGTGGTGACCAAGCGAACCCAAGATATCGCACTCTAGCACAGACGTTTTACACCCTGCTTCATAAGTAACTTATCCTTTCCTTCCCAGGACAATAAATATTATGCAAAAGAGCAACACTAATATATTATTATTTACAAACTGGTTTGAGACGGTTCAGATCCCAGCTGTGGCACTGAATTTTTTAAGTTCCAGTTCTACCTCTCACTAATACATTATATTACCACATAAAACAAAGCAATTATGATCATACTTTCAGTAATATCACTGATGAATTAATGTTTACTGAAGACTCAAGAACCACATGATATAATGTTGTAGCACTGGCACTACTTACAGTCCAACTACCTTGTAGACAGTAATTTTGAACTGTTGGTGTTACTCTGTTTACATTGTACCAAGCTCCCTCACTCTACAGCGGGACTGCACATTCAAGGTTCTCCTTAGTTAACGATGGTACTTATGGAGCAAATTCACAGCTCCAAACAATACTCTCAATTAACATTAAGTAAATTCTATTGTGTAGTAATATACCATTCCAACATTTACAAAAAGTCTCTTATGGTCCATTTTCTACAGGTAATTCAAATGACTATGGTTTTTGTAATTCAGAAAGCTTTATATCTTAAATAATGGATCTTGACAAATTCTAATTACACTAATAATATACTGAATGATCAAAATGCAAAGTTGGCAGGAACATCTGTGAAGTTTAATGGTATTCATTTGTTCTGGAAAAAGCCTTACCTGCATACATAGCTGATTTAACATTTGTCAACAGGTAAGGCACGCTGGCATATTTGTCAAAAAGATACCCTTATTTTCCTAGAAAGTTGTTTTAAAATCAAACAGCAAATATAATTATTATAAACTGTACTTATTACAGTTCTTGGTGCTATTTAACTTGCAAGATTCTGAAAATATTAACAGCAAACATTTCATTAATAAAATAAGGATAATAGAATATTGTGCTGATATTTTACTTTGCACTTTTTCTTTTAAGGATGCCATATTTGGATGCTGATACAAAGCCTTGTATCAGAAACAGTACCTAGGTACTTCTAACCTAACCTATATCTGTATTCCAACAAGACTGTTTGCTGCAAATGTGCTGTGCTGCAAATTTATTAGTAAAATGTGTTTTATACTTCTATTTTCCAAGTTTAAATGAATATGGCCAGGGATAAAATGAAAACACCATGCTGCCTGAACGTTTACACATTTCATCCCTTCTTATGAAAATAAGCATTTGGGGTTCCTTTTTCTACAGTATATCTAAAACAAAATACATTTATCTACCTTCATCCTCGCGTTTTAATTAAATTGCATATCGTAAACTATTTGAAAATGTACTAACATTTTAAAAATCCGAAATCGGAATGCCAATACTTATTTTAATCTCAACGTACCTGGCTCTGGTCCTCCTTCGTGCTCCAGTTTCTGGAAAAACCTATGTCTTAAATCTTCAATTTGATCCTGAGTTGGTTCCATTGTCATTTACTTTCTTTGTAGAAAGCATACACTGTTTGCCGGCGATATTTACCTTACTTTGACGCAATTAAGCTATAATTTCTTAGTTACACTCTGCGAACTTCGAAACTGCTGACTCTTAGGTAACAAATACTGTTATATCCTCAAATACTTCATACCTATGCACGTCTATCTGACATAGCACCTTTAATGTTTCTACCTACCAGCCAATTGACCTATTCATATAAAATGTCAAAGTCCGACATCCCTGTTGCGCCATGCTTGATCTTTGGGAAGCGCTTTCAGAAAAACCGCACACAGTCAAAACAAGATGAGCCTATGCTGAGTAAATATGATGTAAGATGAGCGCAAAATACTAGCTCACCGGTAACATATAGAACGAACTCAATAAATTTGTACAATTTAACTGCTCATTTGTTGGCGGTTGTTTTGAAGTGCGCGTACAGTGAAATTGAACATGATATATATGTGTAGAAAGAATTATGGAAGATAAAAATAAGAAAGGAATAATGAGTGATAAAGGTGAGAAAATATTGTATAATTACAGAGATTCGGGTCCATATTTTGTTATTATCAATGCTAATCATGGCAATGTAAACAGGATCTGAAGTATGAACATCCTATGAAGTATGGTAAAATGATATTTGAAAATGGATTTTAAGTAAAAGAAATCAAACCTATCGGTAGGAATAGGATGGAAGTACATTTTAACAATTTCTTAACTTCAGATTTCGATAGTAAATATAATGTGAATTCATTCATTCCTTACTACAACTGTATTGTAAAGGGAATCGTAAGAGGAGTCGATGTTGAGCTAACTGAATCAGAAATCCTCAAAGAAGCAACATATAATAGAAATTATGAAATCCTTAAGGTGCACAGGTTTGTGAAAAAAGTACCTGGAAAGAATAGGGCTGATATTCAGCTGCTCCCCACTGAAACTGTCTTGTTTACCTTCAGAGCACAAATGCTTCCCAACAGAATATATATTTATGACATATCATGTCAGGTAAATGTATTTGAAGAGAAGCTCTTTCGGTGTAAACATTGTTTGCTTTTTGGTCATTCATTCAAAATCTGTAAAAAGGAAGTTAGTTGTAAGAAATGTAGTTACCATCACGGAGAAAAGGATTGTAAAGCCCTTATTTAAGAAGATGGTTATTCTAACACTCACAAGTCAATACATTTTTTCACTTATGTGTTATGTGGTTGATAACTACAATACCTTTAAATTCAATTCTCTTGTACATAGCCACAGCACTAGACACAGAAATGACTTACACAGGCCATGTAACTCCATGTACATTTATCAGAAAGGTCCCTGCTACTCCGCCATACAAATATATAATGGTCTTCCTTTAGCTTTAAAATTACTGTGTAACCCAAGAGAATGTTTAAGATTTAAAAAGGAATTGAGAAAGTTTTTGCTAGCACATTCTATTTACAGCATAAAGGAATACTATACTATAAGTTCTTTCAACCACTAGTTTAACCCTATTATAATTATTGTGTTTAGGTGTTGGAAAAAAATTTTTGTATGAAATGCATGGTTGTATGACGTGTTCTATATCCTTGAGCCTGGCTCATTCTAGGATCCAAAGAACAAGATGTAATACAATACAATACAATACAAAAACAGAAAGAACCATCAATTGTTCCAAGGAACACAAAGCAAATTCAAAGGAATGCCCTAAATATTTATTTGAAACTGAAGTACTGAAAAAGGTGAGAGAAATGAGAGTTTCAAGGTACGATGCTATTACCATCCTGAAAGGTAATAGAACCTACGCCGACAAAGTTAGCCAAAAAGTGTTGTAATAGAAAATCAGAAGCTCAATTCATTACGTGTCATTGTCTCAAAAGAGTTAAGCTACTTACACAAAGAAAATACAGTTTCTTCCATTAAGGGGCTCTAATGATCTAGCTGTTGATGGGCCCTTAAACCCTACTCACTCTTCCATTAAATCCAAGAAAGTATCTAGTGGGTCTTTGACTACAAAAGCAGTCAAAAAAAAAAAAAAAAAAAAAAGGAAACCTAGTCCTGTAACAAAGTAGGGAGTACTAATAAAATTCCAAACCTGAACAAGGTGTTGATCAGCCCAAATGGCAGAATTCAATCACAAAATTTATTTTCGAACCTACCATCTAATCATAAAGAAACTAAATCTGATGATAAAATGGAGAGTAAATCAACAAGAGGCCCTTAGAATAGCAAAGGCATATGCGCCAAAAGCTAGTTTTGAGAAAAATGTGATTAAAGTTTTACTATGCAGTACATATTAAAATAATCTATAGAAAGATTAAAAATATTTCAGATGTGAATCTAATGCATTAATACTATTAAGTAGGAATGTAAAATGTTATTTGGCAGATATTTAAAATTTCAGAAGGTTAATTTCATCAACAATATTAAATAACGTATGATGCATGTTATAACCAAAATGTTTACTTGTAAAGTTAGCATTTTGCAAGCAATTCTTTAACTAATATTGGTAAATATTTGTTCTAATGCTAACAACAATACTTCTAAGCTCAATACAAATATAAAGAAGTAAGTTAACAAAAAGTATGTTAACCGAAGATGATTAAGTGCTGGTCCAAGTTGTGTTGTACTGAAAGGAACCAGAGTATGTTAGTAATGTACAATATCGTCTTCCATTGCTGCCACTTCTACCTCTGGTGTGTGCCTTTACTACATGTTTAGTTTTTTTTAATAAATTAAATAATTTTGGACTTGGATGTAATCTGAATTTAATTGAGATGGAAATAAAATTAAATGTGTATTATGCCTATCAAGAAAATTGTCAAATTAAGTTAAATGGGTTCCTGGTCACAAAAACATAGAAGGTAATATGGAAGTAGACATATTGGCCAAACAAGCAAGAAAGATTGAAAAAATGAATGTACAATTACCACCTAAAGATATCTTCCATCATATAAAATGAACAATAACTTCGCAATGATTAAAGGAACATCCTGAAGACGATTGGATCAATAATATAAATTCTAATCCTTAGTTCAGGCATATATACTATCCTAGATAAGACTTGTGCAGCATAATCAAAATGAGACTTAATATTGCACTAACCCCTGCATTTTTGTTTAAGATGAAGAAGAAAGACTCTCCCTACTGCAATTGCGGTGAATATGGAAACTTAGAGCACACATTATTAGGTTGCAACTTATATAAGAACGAAATCAATGAGTTTCTGAGTTCTATATAGAATTTGGGCATACTGGGACCTATTAAAATAGCAAATATATTGAATTATAATCAAAAATTAGTATTCAAAAAAATTATTAAACATATCAGGAAATGTAAAATTAAACTCTAAAAATATAGTCCATGAAAAAACAGCTTATTTAAAGTATTAAAGGAAGCTAAATGACAAATAAGTCATTTAGTGTAACATTGGAGGAGGACGCTAAATGAAGAAGTCTTTGTATTCAAGAGCGTCGTAAAGTAAAAAGAAGAAACTGCACATGAAATAAGTGACATTGCTACGAGTATGTAAATATTAAATGACATAGACAAGTAGTAATATGTGCTTACTATGTGCTTAAATTATTGTAAATACGCAGGTCTAAAGCATTGCGGCAGGAAATAGAAAATGTGTTTTACTGGCTGGGGGGGAGGGGGGTGGAGGGGTTGCAGCAGCTACAGCTGGACCCATCGTTCTTAGCCCCTGGACTTGACTGGAAGTCCTTAGTGGAACACACAACTCATAACAATTCTGCAAATGAAATCACACACAACAGGTGGGGTGGGGAGAGGTAAGGCAGTGATGTCTGCATTTGAGATAAGTTGGTTTATTGTCACATATGATTACAATTTTTGATCAAAAGCTCATTAAACTGATGACTCGTCAAGAAGTATTAACAATACATAAACACAGCACAGTCCTTGCCAATTCACACTTGATTTTTTGTGCATCATGCAGTTGGACATAATGTGTCCACTTTCATTGACTTTGTGGTGTACATCCTCCTCCAGATCTTCGTTTGCGTGACACACCCCTGCCATTTGTTACGCACATCAAGTTCTTGGGCCTTTACCTCGACGGCAAACTCACATGGGAGCACCATATTCGTCAACTTCGTGCCTCCTGCGATTGTTCACTTCGAGTGCTCCGGGTTTTATCCGGAGTATCTTGGGGTGGCGATCGCACTGTCATGTTGAGGCTGTATCGTTCATTGGTCAGGTCCAAACTAGATTACAGCAGTTTTATTTATGGCGCAGCGTCCGCCTCTGAACTTTGTTTTTTAAATACTGTACATAATGCTGGTATCCGTCTAGCTACTGGGGCTTTCCATACTAGTCGTGTTGAGTGTCTGTATGCTGACTCTGGCGAACATCCACTGTTTATTCGGCACTCGTTTTTATTATGTTCTTAAGAGGTCCAATTGGCAGCCCACCCCATTCATCCGTCTTTTAATCCTGTATTGCGCCCGGAACTCGCTCACCGTTATCTCCGGAATAGCACGATCTCTCGCCCAAGCGGTTTCGCGAGCTACTTAGTGCACACGCGCTCCGCATGCCTGCTGTCAAACAGTACTCTCTTGGCCGCTGTCCTCCTTGGCAGTTACAGAGTGCCCAGTTCGACCTGGAGCTTTCGACTCATGCTAAGCTAGCTACCCCTCCATCGGTGTGTCGCCAGCTTTTCACCGAGGTCCTGGGACGTTACCGGAATTACACTCCGGTATTTACCGATGGCTCCCTGGTGGATGGGCTACAGGGTGTGGTTTTGTGCTTAACGGTGAGACTAATAAGTACCGTCTTCCAGACTTGAGTTCCGTTTTTACCGCCGAGCTGTTTGCAATCTTTTATTTCTTCCTTTTGATCTCCCATTCCGTTCCTGGACGTTTTATCGTCTGCTGCGACTCTCTGAGCCACTGCAGGCTTTGCAACAGTTTGTCGGCACGTCAGCACTAATTGTGAAAGTTCAGATACTCATTTCGCAGTTGCTCTCGCGTGGATACCAGATTGTTTTTACCTGGACCCCAGACGATGTAGGCATTCCTGGCAATGAAGCGGCGGATGAGGCTGCTAAGTCTGCCTGCCGTTTGCCGGAGAGTTTTGCACGCAGTCTACCTTACACGGATGTACAACGGTACTTTCGTCGCCATATTTCATCAGTTTGGCTGCAATCATGGGAAGCATTGGATATCACTGGCACTAAATTGCGGACGATCAAGGACACCATGCAACCTTGGATGACATCTTTAAGGGGGAAAAATATATATTTTGTTGTTTAACGACGCTGTCAATTGCCAGGATCACATCAGCGTCGCCGGTGTGCCGGAATTTTGTCCCGCAGGGGTTCTTTAACATGCCAGTAAATCTACTGACATGGAGCTGTCGTTTTTAAGCACACTTAAAAACCATCGGTCTGGGCCGGATTTGAACCCGCGACCTTGGGATCAGTAGGCCAGCGTCTAACCAACTGAGCCACCCAGACCGACGACAGACATCTTCAGGTAATACCAGGCTGGCAGAAGTCATTTTGGCCCGCCTGAGAATAGTTCACACACACATCACGCATGGACACCATCTGCGTGGTGAGCCGGCGCCTGTATGTTCCACCTGTGGCGTACTGCTCTCTGTGGCCCATGCCCTCGTTGATTGTCCGCGTTACAATCGTGAGCGCCAGCTGTTTGGCCTGGGTTCTACTTTAAAGTCAATCTTAGGCGACGACCCAGTAGCTGTTAACACAGTGCTGCGGTTCGTCGGCCATATTGGCTTTGGTAAGCAGGTTTAACTTGTATTTTATTTCGTGGTTTTATTTTTTATCTTTTACATTTTATCTGCTTACTTTTTAGATACATTTACACGTTTTAACTGCTTTTAGCTTACCTTTTTAGACAAGTTTTACATTTTAACTGTTTTACCTTTTATCTGTTTTAGTTTCCCTGTTTTTAATATTTAATTTGTGTTAAGTGGTGGTGAGTTGTTCCGTTTTTTATCCTTTGACTTGGCGCCCTAATGACCTAACTGTCGACGGGCCTTTAAATCCTAATCACTCACTCGAAAAACGACAGTTTCAACATTCAGGTTGATTACGGGACATGATTGTCTGGCGAAACATTTAAACAGAATTGGGATATATTCTTCACCACTCTGTCCTCTATGTGATCTGCAAGAGGAAATGGACCAAGACTACCTTCAAATATGCCGGCCACTTCTATTGTCAGAAATCCAGCACTAGCTAACAACACACATAGTTGCATGAGTTATGAGATTATTTAACACACAACCTGTTAAGCAGGTCGATCCGCTACAAAAATTAGTTATACTTCCAAATTCTAACGTCTTACTTCCTACATCCTACATTTCCTCCATCTGAAAACTCTGAATAAAATCTAATACTGTGGTATCTAAAATATAGCGTTATTATTTTGCGCCTATTTATTAAAACATTTGGGACATTTTAATCAACGTGATTATTAAATTTATATGAAATAACAATTTACAACACAAGGCCATAATTATGTTTATCGTTCGTTTTTCATTACTTTATCTTTGTTTGTTTCTCTAAACACATCAGAAAGAAACTTACGTGCCGCCATCTAGGCTTGAAATCATTTGAAATCTCGTAGTCCTTATCTATATGTGGAGATGGCACAACAGATTTACGTCAATTTGACTAATATAGGCGCGCTCTGTTGTTAAAATTAGCTTTTATTGGACGTGTACAGTTGTACACAAAGCACGCAGCGCTTGACCAGCTATAATTTGATCTCAGTGAAATGTTGATTTTGCGCAATAGTGTTTGTTCCTCTCAGGGAAACTTTATCACAAGGAATCATGAGCACAACTTGCAAGAATCTTGCTGTGCCATGGTGCTGGGGATTGTGGGTTCGAATCCAGTCCTGGTACACCCACGTAGCTCATTGAGGGCACGGCCTGTGTTAATTGCCCGACGGCCGTGTGCCGTCGGGTTAGTATCACCAGTCGGACGTGGTTCCGCTGACGGAACCCCGGTGTAATCATTCCGAAGTCCCCTGAATCCACGCTGGCTCCGATGAGGCAGCGTGGCCTAAAGTGAGGAGCCACAGGCGGTTATTCCTGTGATGAGGGAATAAAGCCGGGGTGCACGTGGTGAACGTTTTACCCATGTGGACAAGCAGTGGAGACCGGAGGGTACCCTCTCTGAAGTACACCTTGAAGTCAGTCATGGAGGGATCTCCATGGCGGCACAGACCGTAGAGATTTTGGTGCCTTTCTTTTCTTTGACCCCCCGGATAGCAGGCTGACGCTGACGGTTCCGGATGATGGTCCAATTCATCATGCATCCGCGCAAACCCTCCCATTTCGACAGTTTTTTAGTTATGACCTTGGCAAGTGAACGGAAAACGATGAAGGATCTTAGCCCTTTTTACATCAAACGAGAAGTCGACAGGATCTGTGGCCCCGTTATAAACGCTACCCGAGTTCGAGACGGTACGCCTTTGGTAGAAGTGACCACCGCAGACCAGTGCCAGAAATTGTTAAAAGCGACTTTGTTGGGCTTCTACCCCATTCGGGTAGTCCCACACAAATCGCTAAACTCATGCAGAGGAGTTGTCATCACCTCCAGTCTGGACGGTCTGTCCAATGAGGAAACTGTAAGCTGTCTATCTGACCAACGGGTGTGTCAAGCCTACCGCCTCACTCGGAATCAGGATGTCGAAGAGTCTCCCTTACGCACGGTGTTCCTCATGTTTAAGGGCACTCAGCTGCCGGAGTATATATTCTGTGGATACGAACGAGCCGCGGTACGTCAGTATGTTCCGAACCCTATGCGCTGTTTTCTGTGTCAGAAGTTCGGACATACTAAGACGTCATGTAACAATCCTGCCCTTTGTGAGCGCTATGGTTCACCAGCTCATGAGGACACCACATGCACCCGTGACCCTTGCTGTGTGAACTGTGGAGGGACTCGTCCATCTAGCTCGCGTCTGTGTTCGAAGTTTTTGGACGAAAAGGCCATACAGAAGTTGCTCGTCAAAGAACGCCTAACCTTTCCAGAAGCGCGTTGCCGCTTCGAGCAACTTAAACCTGTTACCACCACAGGATTGACGTCTGCGATTCGCCGCACTCCTGTCAACACTGTTGCTATCCAACACGTTCCCGTCCTCGATGTTTCGACACAGACAGACTTACCAGCGAGTGCGCCTCCACAGTCTCGTGCTACACCTGCACTGGCAACAACATCTTCCGCCATGCAGACTCCAGCTCACAAGACAGTGTTCGCACCAGCAGTCGCACATCCTCCATGAATTCCCGGTCCGCGAGCCGCAGGGGAGGGGGTTTTCAGACTCCTGAACATCCGAGGAGTCACCAGAGGATGGAGATACTTACATCCCGCGTCCGAAGTCTGTAAAGGTTAAGATGAAACAGAACAAGATAAAGACATTGCACTAATAACTGTTTACTATGGAAATAATCCAATGGAATATTAATGGGTTCCGGGCACGTGTTCCGGGCATATAGTATCTAGTTTCACAACGCACTCCCTCAACGCACATCTGGGCGATCTGAATGCCAAGCACACTCACTGGGGCTCCGACACTGACGATGCTCATGGGTGCCTTGTAGCAGATGTTTGCGATATGTCCGGCTTAATTCTGTTAAACACTGGTGTCCCTACATTCCTCTCATCTGCCTATGGTACACACTCCGCTCTAAATACTTTTTTGATTCAGGTGGCCTCAAAACATTTCCGGTGACATCTCGACATCGAATTTTTGGGTAGAATACAACACTTCCTCTACTTACTATACGTAGTAGAGAAAGTAAAAAAATTAAGCCCATAACTTCAATACTTTAAAAAAATCACCTTTTTTTACTGCTATGTATCCTTAAGAGTGGGAAGTGTATGTTTATTATTCATCAATAATAATTACGAGTATTCCAATTGAAAAGTTAAATCAGGCTTGACAAATTCAACTCCATGGACGGAACTCTTCAACCACTGTATTGGTATTTCTTCATAGTGGACCAAGCGCTAAGAGCATGCGCACGCAGAGCCAAAGTTCAGGATTCGAGTCTCCAATAAATGTTTGAAGTCCCATTCCACTTTCCAGCTTCACACGGTTAGTGCAAAAGAACAATTATCAAAACCATCATTACAGTTCCCTTTTCTGTGTTATTCCACTGTTAGATAAATGTTTATTTTAAGCTGGTCTTTCAGTACGGACATTCACTGAGGCTTGCTTTAGCAAAGTCCTCCAATAATAATAGTCTTCTCAAGTTGAACCTGAAATTAAATAGTTTAGAAGTTTGATTACATATGAGGGCTGTCCTAGAACTACCGGAGCCGACCTATAGATAGTGGTTGTTTCAAACAAATGACTACGGTAGAAATTACCAACCTTATAAAGCTTAAATATGAAGCTGGATGATGCTATTTTGTTTAGTATTCGTTTAACAGGCATTAATGCTTGCTTGCAGCAAATTTGTAAACGTGGAAAAAACTGGTCATCGTTATGCGACACAATACTTTAATCTGAAAGATCTAGTCCAACTAATGTTAAAGCTGAGCTAACTTTTACTCTGGGGAGTCTGCGCCTTCGTTTACAACAATTGGCTTAACGTTGATAAAACAATTTTATTTAAATCATATTCAAAATAATTAAGTTTATGTTGTTTAAAGAAGTTTTTATTTCATTGGACTTAAATTGAAGTTTAAAATATTTGACAGTTAAAATAGATTGAGTAAAATATTGGGTGGCAGAGTTTGTGTTGTCAAGATGAACATCGATGGTCGACCAAATGAGGTGACCACGCCAGATTTTGTAAAGAAAATTCACAAAATGGAATTACATGAACGTTGACTGAAGGTGTGCGAACTAGCACGCAATACTGGAATTTCAAAAAGTGCTGTACCTCGCATACTCACTGAAAATATGCACATGAGAAAGCTGTGCGCAAGATGGGTGCCGCGTTCACTCACATGGAAGAAAAACAGCGTCGTAAGGATGTTTCTGTCGAGTGTTTGGCAATGTTTCGGCGCAATAAAGCTGAGCTTTTGCGTCGATTCATAAAACATGGGTCCATCAGTTCACACCTGAGACGAAGGAACAGTTAAAACAGTGGACTGAAAGAGGAGAATTAGCTACAAAGACGGCGAAGAAAGCTCCATCTGTAGGGAAGGTCATGGCGTCAATATTTATCTTTCTCTAACTACGTGCAGTAAGTAGAGGAAGTATATTCCACCCAAAAATTTGATGTAGAGATTTTACCGGAAATATGTTTTGAGGCCCCCTGAACCAAAAAAAAAAAAAAAAAAAGCATTTTTAGAAAAAGTTTGGCGCGCGCGCGTGTGTGTAATATATTTATGCTTTTTGTTTATTCGTGGTTATCAGGAAGTGGAGGGGGATTTCGGAGTTGAGCGCGCTATTGTTTTTCCGGAAACTTCCAAGAAGAAGGCTGAAGTGAAGGGCGACCAGATCCACAGCGGAAAGCTGGGGCACAGACGGGCTTTCTAACGTTTCCAGATACTACGTCCTGATTCTAGCGCGACCTCCACAGTCCTATCTCTACCCAAGGACAGGTCTATCTCAAGATCCGCCACACACCAATGACAGGTTAGACAATTCCACAAGGAAAATTTAACCGCCGTCCAATCGCCTGATCTTTCATCCTGAAATATGTTGTTTGTTGTTAGCTAATGCTGGATTTCTGACAATGAAGTCATTAATCCTCTTGCTCTCCAATATTTTTCACTGATATTGAAGAGAGCAATAGCAGTAATAGTAACCGCTTTTTAGAGAGCACCATATTTTTATGTTTTGGCGGTCACATCGCTCTCTCACAACCCCCAGAATGTCTGGAGGACCACATCCTGAAATATAAGACAGTTAAATGACAGAAACGAAGGGACAGGAAAATTCTTCATCTGATCAACCTCCCCGTATGGAGAACCGACACCCTCTAGGACTTACAAGCCTGTGCCTACGGTCAGATGCCTGTTGGGGAGCAGAGAAACCTATGGACCGGACAGAGTGAAGACCTGGATGCGTAGTAGTTGTGTTTAACTCCCGCTTTTACTACTGCGGCACCGCAGGCGGTGACACTGATGACTAGAACCCGGATTTTTATGTAATTACATATTTTAAATCCTGCATAATATTTCAATGAGAAGTAAAAATGTTGGCGAATTACGTCATTTGGGACTGCCTTACAAATTTTTATTTTACATATTTTTACATATTTTGCACGTTTCTACATATTTTAACGATGTTACACAAAACGTACATATTTTCTGGGTTTCGTTACAATTTTGTTATTTTTAAAAAATATTGTAGTCATATTATGAACTACTGTTTTCACAAGTTTTGCTGAAAGCAACAAAAATCAATCTCCGAAATAGGATGCAAGTTAAATTAAGAATGCGATAATAAGCACTTGGTCTCGTACTGATTGTTGTCCGTTTTATCAAAGCACGTGCCGCTCGACAATGTTGACCTCCAGTGTCACGTTTCTCTTAGAGCTTTGGGCATTTTCAAGGACTGGAGAAATTGATTGTTACCATTGTCGCTGTAGTAATATAATAGCTGCCAGGAAACAAAGTGAGTCGCTGGACAACTATCAATATAGCGAGGCGATAATACTGCAGTTAGTCTCTTGCAAGTCTTAGTAAAATGGTACCAGTTGCGTCCTTGCTATCCTGCAAGTTGAATTCATGGGTGAAATTAGATAGCGCCTTTATAACCGACGGAAAAGCAATAGTCTGTCAAGCATGAGGTAAAAGAATTCGCTGTTACATGAAATCTCAATTGGAACAACATATCAAAAGTGCTCTTCACATACGCAACAAGCACCTAGTCTTCTAGAAAGCAAGTTCTGTTTGGACACAAATGCAACAGGAACTGTCCGGAAATTATTTTTTTAAAGACCTGAGCAGTGCAATGGTTGCAGATAATATTCTTTCAATTTTCTCAATTTCGTTCCTTTTTACAAAAATATTGCAAGAAAGTTATTCCTGACGAATCTACTCTGAGGAAAAAGTATTTTTATGTGTGTTATGGAGAAGCAGTTGCTCATAAACGGAATGAAATTGGAGACTCCTGTATTTAGTTTGCCGTCGATGAAACTACAGATGACGGGTCGGTACATAACAAACTAGATTCCGAAAGTCCAGCAAAACCATTTCTAATCTGTTGCAAGGTGTTAGAACAAACAAATCATTCTACAGTTGCAAGATTTGTAAATGATGGGATGAAGATTCTGTGGCTAGATGGTGTATGAGGAAAAGGTTTTAATTATGTATTCAGATGCCGTAGCGTAGCGATTAAAGCTGCTACTGCCCTTAAGGTTTTCTACCCGAATGTACCTGCTTGGCCCATGCACTGCAGCATGTTGCTGAAGTAGCAAGCAGTAATTTTCGCTGTGTGAATAAGTTGATATCAGCAACAAAAAAGGTCTTCGTGAAAGCACCGCACAGAATTCAGTGCTATAAAAATCATCTCCAACATGCCCCTTTGCCTTCTGAGTCAGTACTTACAAGATAGAAGCTGTTAACTTGTATTGTGAACATTTTGAAGGAGTCCAGTCAGAGGTGAACAGAAGTAGCTGCTTCCATAGGTGAATCTCAGGACATCGAAAGTGGCAAGCTCCTGTGCTTACATCAAAAGTAACTTCGGCTATTTCCCTAGCACCAAGACATCACTTTCCCTTCTTCACGAATCTATGGATTTAATGGAACGTGCATCACAGAAGCTTAGTGTAGTTGCAGGAAGGAAGGCAGGTGAAAAATTCAAAGTTGTGCTAAACAGGAACCCAGGGTGCTCTACGCTTGTATACATACGTGTTTAAAGTGCTAAATGGCGACAGTGTCGATTTACCAAAACAGTTCTCTGCAAATCAGATTCCTATGCTAAAATATGCTCCTGTTACTTCGTCTGACGTGGAGAGAAGCTTCTCTGCTTATAAGAACATTTTATCTGATAGGAGACGAACAATGACCCCTGAAAATATGGAAAAGTATATGGTTATTCACTGCACGTTGAAAGAAGCAACAGGCTTGAAATGAAACTGCCTGATTGTTCATTGTACATCAAGAGATAGAAACCTGAAAATGCATCTTCATTATAAAATTTAATTATTTTGAATTGATTGTTTCACTCATTGAGAAATTGGTTCAGTATTTAAACATTGCTTCACCGTCTAAAATTTAAGTAAAATAATTATGTGAAATGACTAATTTTAATAAATATAACCCAAAACACATTTTTTATTTCGTAATTACCTACTTGAAAATAAATTTTAGGTAAATTCTGCATAAAATAAAACATTTTCCCTATAATTAATTCTTATTTAGTAAATTTTAACTCATTGTAATTAATTTGCGTGCTTACAGACCCATCAAATTACATAATTCTGGATAATTTGCACTCTGCATTTACATTTGAGGTTGTAATCTTAGCATTTAGATTATTACATAATTTTACATATTTTGTTGATATTACATATTTCATTACATATTTTAATGCTTTTGTTACATAAATATGTACATATTTCGCACCTTGATATTACATAAACATCCGGGTTCTACTGATGACACATGGAATGAAGATGGAGCACCGGTGGAATGAGATGGCGGGGGAAACCGGAGCACCCGGAGAAAACCCGCCCTGACGCCGCTTCGTCCACCACGAATACCACATGCGGGTCCCTGGGATCGAACCCGAGCCGCCTAGGTGGTAGGCGAGCGTGCTAACCGCTCGGCCACGGCGCCGCCACCTGGATGCGGGTGAGTGCTATGAGATTGAGGAAGATGATATGAAATGCAGAAGAAATGGATCAATGGAAAGGTGATGATGGAGCAACTGGTGGAATGAGCGGTGTGGGAAAACGGAGAATCCGGAGAAAACCCACCTAGACGCCGCTTCGTCGACAACGAATACCATATGCGGGATCGAACCCGGGCGCCCTCGGTGATAGTCTAATGTTTCGGCCACGGCGCCACCAACAAGAACATTCGCGGCATTATAGTAATCCATTCCAGTATTTGCCGACCAACCAGGAAATAAAAGCCAGTCTATGGAGACTCAAACCCTGGACGTCCGGAAAATTAACACTCGCTTTATTACGGGTTATGTCCCTCGATTATTAGGTATATTACAAGAAGTCTGTGCTTCGCGTTTCAATGTATATTATGAAAGTTTTAGTTTCCTACTGATAAAGTAATGACGGGTCTGATGAAGGCAAGACATATTTAGTATAACACAGAAACCCTTTGTAAAACTGTTGCAAACATTACCGATCTCCCTCATTTTATTTCCTTTGTATTTGATTGTAACTTAGAGCAACAATGTAACAGTCGGATTCCATCTCGCTGCATTATCGATCTCACTGCACAATTTCAACGTAGCATGTGGTGACCTCTGCAAACAATCTGAGAGACTACTAGGTAACTGTTCTCTTCGGCTTAGCAAACAAAGCAGGTGCTGCAAGAGCTTTTTATGTTTAAAGGCAGTTGAGCGTTATGAAGCCGAGAGAGCTTTTATATAGCATGTCTATGCTTTTACACACATCCAAACTTTTCTTGACTTCAGTGGAGCTTTGTGTCCCTACAGTAGGTATAGTAAAATAATGAGTTATCTCTCTAAGACTGAAAATAGGTGCAAGGTAATCTGCTAAACTGCAGTAGTATTTTGAAAGAAAAATCTAATTGTGCACTCACATGACTCTCTCCACTCACTCTTGTAGAAGCTACTCTTACAAATGCTTATTCTATCTGATTCTTCATATGCTTATTTGATTACCCTCCCCTTATGTAGGACAACACAAGCCAGTGCCTAGGGTCAGACGTCTGTCGGGGAACACAGGAACCTATGGACCGGACAGAGTGAAGACCTGGAAGTGGGTGGCCAGCCAAGCACCAGGTGTGAGAGTGAGGAACAGAATGTTAACTGTAGGCGAAATGGATGCATGGAAAGGTGATGATGGAGCATTTGGTGGAATGAGTGGCGGAGGAAACCGGAGGACCCGGAGAAAAACCGCCCAGACGCCGGTTCATCCACCACGAATACCACATGCGGGCACCTGAGATCGAACCCGGGCCGCTTTGATGACAGGCGAACGGTCTAACCGCTCGGCCACGGCGCCGTCCTCTGCTACATCCTATTAGAGGAAAACATCTATAGAAATGGTTTTAATACATATTTCCTTATAGATACAATGGGATTAGGAGAATACACTAGGCTTACATGATAGTCAACTCTTTATGAGAAGTCCTCTACTTTGGCCCTTGCAGCTGAATTTCCATAGAGCCCCGCGATAACTTAATCACTAAGTTTAGTAGGTGAGCTACCAAAACAATGACGTTATGCACGTTTTGTCTGTAGAGAAGACTGACAGAACCGGTTCCCTACACTATACTGTCATATGCACTAAGAACGTGCATAACTTGATTCCTCTTTAACGTAGCTGGGCTACTAAGCATTCTAATTAATTACATAGCACGAAAAAGCACATGAAATAACGATTCATACTTTGTATACTTGATTCCTGTAATTCCACCCCTGGCGGCGTTCCAAATTCTAGAGATGCTCTATCTGTCTGGGTGGCTCAGTTGGTCAGGCACTTACCCCCTGATCCCAAGGTCTCGGGTTCAAATCCCGCCCATGCCAATGATTTTTAAGTGTGCTTAAAACTATTGCCCCTTCTCAGGAGATAGATTTACTGGCTTGTGAAAGAACCGCGGGACGAAATTCCGGCACATCGGTGGCACTGATATCATCCTGGCAATTGAGAGCGTCGTTAACGAACAAAATATTTCTAAAAGTGCTGCATAGGGTTTAAGAAAATACCTTTTAGCAGATAAAGAATTAGCGTAATATGCTAATAATTTCAAATAATCGTAGTGGTTAATATTTTAAGCATTTGTGCTTTAAACGCAATACGATATGTATTGTGTTAAGCACGCATTATTACAATACGGTATTAACACATGGAATGCATAAACCTTAACAATTGAAACTGATGAGTATGAAGACCTCATTCTCAGGCCAACAATTTTAACACTTTGGAAATGGTATTTAATTTCTAACCGTTCAGGAAAATGTCATATACATACGTTGTATAGGTTTTCACGGCGGGCGTCCTGATTGTCTATTGGGCTTGTAGGCGTGGTCTGACGTTTCGCCAAATACTGCGCTTGGCATCTTCTGGGTGAGGTAATCCGTTGCTTCCGCTGCTCTGTTTTCGATGCTTTCTAGACCACGGTCTACAAACCTGGAAGATACAAACGTAGCTATTAGTTTTCTAGGTTGTTAATGAATATCGTTTGAGAATTCAAGATGTTATAGGGTTTGCAGTTTGCTCTATGTATTTTAAAGGCTATTCAATGGGGAAAAAAATCAACTTTTGTTATACATATGGTCAAATAAAGTTATTTTATTTGCACTAGAATGACATACACGAACAATTGCCATGTTCGTGTTGCGATGCTAGCATGTTTGTGCGTAGTGTATGAAAAGGCCACTGTAGGCGCCACTAGTCGGGAGTTGATTGAGAGAATGAATGACGACCTCGAAGCAAGAGCTTGCATTTTGCATGGTGGAATCTGCGCAAACACGTGCTGTGGTAACAGTGCAGAGATGCTTTCAAACAGATTCAACAAGCACCCACGGCATAGGAACTGCATTTTAATTTGGGTATGGAAGTTTGAAGCTGCTGGATGTACCCTGGGTCGCCCACAAATGTCGAGGGAGATGGTGAATAGAATCCTGCCATATTTCAGACGCGTCCAAAGGAGTCAACAACCCATGTGATAGGGGAAACAATTTAGTGACAGCGTCCTAGAATTGAACATGGCCTGCATTACAATAAAGCGAAGTACTACCAAACTTGATCGATTAAAAGTTCAGTATGTTACCGACTTTGGGTTGATTTAGGTTAGGTCAGGTTAAGTTAGGTTACCTTAGCTTTACATAAGTACTTTTAAGGAGAATTTAGTTTTATATATTATAGCCCACCGCTTTTAATTTTATTATACTACCTATTATAATTATACCACCTATCCGTGGTTAGGTTAGGTTAGGTTGGTTAGATTAGGTTAGTTTAGCTTAACTCTATATTAACATTAAGAAAACTATGGTTTTATATGGTGAGCCCACCGTTATTACTTTTATTATCATAAAACGAATTAGATCCGCTAGGTTAGCTTTATGTAAGCAGTATTAAAAAAACATAAGCGATTCGAAACGACGAGAGAAGCCAATTTTTATGATGGAATCGTGAAGTGTTGAACGAAACAGCTGTTAGTAGTTTTGTATGTGTGTGTGTGGGGGGGGGGGGGGGGGGGAGGGGGGTGGTGTGCGCTCGTGGGTGTGTACAGATCTCGTTGAGAAATTTCAGTGGGTGTTTTAGTGACCGTTGCAGACATTTAATCATCACGTCGGAGTTGTGTGAAGTAGTTTTAGTGGGTGTGATCGTCGAAGCTGTTTGACAGAACTGAAAGACAGAGAAATGTGTGTCAAGGTTATGAGAAGACAGAACAGCTGTGAGTTGTAATATCACGAACTGTAGATTGTGTTAACGACGTTAAAAGAGAACTGTGTTTTGTGCTTCAGTTTTAGAAAAAAAATAAATTGACAGAAAAGGTAACCTGACACTGTCATTTTGTAACAATACCTATTGCAGCCTTTTATCTTTGACAGGAATGTTTTGAAACAAACACTTCCAGCATGGGTATGATCATCTTTAGTAATGCAGTATGGTCATACCTGTGAAATTCGTGGTTGCCTTCTGGAATAAATGGAGGAAAGATCTGGACTGCGGAGAATACCTACAACTCCGACTACCTGTCTTTTCATTGTTGAATTCCGCCACAAGCTTGCTTTCCACAAGCAGACAAAAAGCGCCACTCTGGCTCTGTTTCAAGCTTCTCGTGGACCACTATTGTAATTTTTTGTGCTCCGAGGATGCACGCACCGTCGCTAAACAGAATATTTCCCTTCCACTGGGAGTTATTCATTCTATCGTTCCTTTGTACCCGTTCATCGCGGCGAATGCCACTGCAGAAGACCGCCATACAATGCCACTGTGTTTATTTATAATTCCTCACTCCCCGCAACTATCAACGTATAACGAATCCATTTCTTCAAAATTTCCTTTGATTTCTCCTTCTTAAAAGGATTGTTTTGAATGGAACCTGTAGTCACATAAAAGGGCGAAACTCACCAAATGGTAAAGTATCGAAACGTATAATTGGTGTCAGAGGCCCCCAGAATTGGAAAAAAAAAACATTTTTGGAAAAAGGTCCGTATGTATGTGTATGTGGGGCATATTAAACGAACGAACTCAAATGGGCTCACAAAGCAAATACTGGAATTTTTCGAAAATAGAAGTAAAGCACAAGTAGATACCATGAAGTGGATGTAAAAAATCTGATGTGTTGCACCCACATGACTCTCTACTCTTGTACTAACCATTCTTACAATCTCTCATTCCTCTATCTTCGTATTTCTTGAGGTTAACACTTGTACAAATTATCTTATCCCTTATTTCCTTGTAGGTGCAAGGGGAATATGGGAATACAGTAGGCTTTGAGCGATAGTAAAATATTTTAAAGTTTTCGAATTCCGTTCTTTTTGCACGGCTAACATATAAAAATAAAAAAATGAATAACGATGTTTCATTAGACGAAAATTTTTTCCAAAATGCACACAAATAAAAATGAATATTTCTCAAATGGTTCACTCCACAGCTCAGGATGGAGCAATTTTTTTTCGTGTCACACCCTTAAAATCTGAAGTACCAATTTTGATTTATAACCGACTTTTCTTTTTTGAGTTATGCTGTACACAGACTGACAGGTACACATACGGCCCTTTTTCTAAAAATGCTTTTTTTTTTTTTTTTTTTTTTTATTTATTTATTTATTGGGGGCCTCAAAACATATACGTATTTCTGGTGAAATCTCGACATTGAATTTTTGGGTGGCATACAACCCTTCCTCTACTTTACTAAACGTAGTAGAGAAAGTGAAAATGACCTAAATTTGGCAGGCATTACTCAAGAAGAGAATTGAGGTGAATAAATGGCAGGTTGATCAAAAGGGCAAACCGAAGAAAAAAGTTGGAATGACATGGACAAATGAGAGAAAGAAAGTACGCAGTGTAAGAATTATGGACTCAAAGGAGAACTAAGAAACGTTTACGTACTTTGTGTAGTCCTACTTGGGCTTGTTCGCAAATAATATCTAATAACAATAATAATAATAATAATAATAATAATAATAATAATAATAATAATAATAATAATAATAATAATAATAATAATAATAATAATAATAATAATAATAATAATAATAATAATAATAATAATAATAATAATAATAATAATAATAATAATAATGATAATGAGAATTAAGATGATAATAAATAATAATGATAGTAGTAATAATAGTAATGATGATGATAATGATGATGATCCTCCATCATCCTGCGGTTGAAGACGCAACTATCTGTTTTCGTATGTACAATCGAATAACAAATACATGATTAAACTGTCGGATTCCGGTGACAATAACATACAGTGTAGAGTATTAAGAACATTTCTAAATGTTTTAAACTTAAGACACATGGTTGAGCATAAATAGTTGTGTGAAACTTGAGTAGCTATAATGACAATTAAGATGCTCGTATGAATGTTAATTTCTGTCACATAATATACTATTAGTGTACGCTTGTGTAATTACTCCATCGAAAGCAAAACTTGTTCTATATATATACGTACGTAGCTCAGCTCAAGTTTGCAGCCTGCCTACTTGAAATGCAGATTTAACCACCGTGCATCTTCAGTCAACTGTAATCTCTACTCTGACACTTTCGAGAATATTAACACAGTTACACAGAAGTTATCAAAGTTGCCAACATTTTAGTATGCAAGTATGGCAAATGTCGTGTTGAAATGATACTGGTGATAAAAGACGTTCAACGCTTCTCGCTTGTTTCCGTGGTACAGCACAAGATGGACGGCTGGCTGTCACTCGAGTGGGGGAATCCGCCTAAAGCAATTTCAAGAACAATAGAATTTTAAATTGTGCTCTTAGACCCCATTCTCTTTAGCAGCAGGGCACCAAGTTCATTTTAAACTTCAGAAGTTCAAGCCAGCTGATACAATGGCTGGTTTCTCAGTACAAAAAATAACTCATTTCTTTCGAGAGCAGCATTTATTAATTTTACGTCAGACGCTAACAACATTTTTTAAAATAGCACCATTCAGGAATGAGACTAACTATTAGCATGAAGATGCAGGGTATGTTAGTTCTCCAGAGAGTTTTTAAGTAAGAGACAAGTTCCTGTAAGCTAGATGCAAGGAACAATTAAAGAAAAGCGTGACTGAAGATTGTGTTGCATTAGCAAGGATGTAAAGGAGATTTTCAAATTAAATTCAGTTAAAACGCTTTTAACAATCACACCTCGGCAAGAAATGTTCTCGTTGGAAATTACCTTTAATGGAGATCAGTTCCTTGCTAGACTTTTACTTTGGCCCTATAGTAATTAGCGAACTATTGCATTCGTCACAAGATTTCACTGGAAGTATTTTTGGGGCTTCCTGAACCTAAAAATAGGGATTTTTAGAAAATCCTCTGTAAACTGCACAACTCATATTTATCGAGAAAAACATTCGCAGAAATTATTGCTAATTTTCTTGTAGATGCAAGGGGAATATGGGAACACAGTAGGCTCAGGCGGTAACGTCTGTGAACCGCATTCGGGAGGTCGTGGGATCAATCCCCGTGGCCGCGGTATGTGACATGTCTTTTTTTTTCTTCGTGGTGTCTCCATGTCACTTAGGCGAATGCTGGGGTGGATTCTCTTCTCCACGAATTCTTTTCTCTTCATTTATCATTTGCCTGCCTTGTTATCGTTTAGCTTTCATGGTAATGCGGTTCGTTCCGGAAATGCGAACAGATGCGCTGTGGAACTCCTTCTCTGGCCCTCCCTGCAAGTTGCTGTCCGGGAGGCAAGGATCGCCTAGTCGCCCTCTCTCTGGGTAGAGGACACACTTCCATTGCACGCCAGGTGTCAATATCTGTAACTATCGTATTAGGGACTTCTGTGCATCTCTGGACTTCGCTGGCTCCACTCTCTGACAAACCTACGGTCTCACTTCGATCATCCCTTCCTCCTGGAAGCAAATAAATAAAAATAATGAACGATTTCCCATGTTAGAAAAGGATAAATATTGCACAATTCAGACGAATAGCAAGGAATATCTGCATAAATTATATATTTTAACGAGATCTACATTTTTTGTGCAGTAAGATTTTTGCCTATCTCTTATGGTTTAATAGTAATATAAAAGTCATTCAAAATGAAGCACTTTTTAGGAAATTTCTAGAAAATTCAAGAAATAAATTTCATTTGTCATAAAATATCTCAAACATATGGCATTTTAGTCAAAATCGTTAGTCATTTTTGAGACGGTCAAAATTTTCGAAAAATCATCCATGTAAAAGGTAGTTTGTGGTGGGGGAGATTCTTGAAAATCATTGTGTTACATCCTTGCAAGATAACCCCCTATTCGAGCCATGGTCTAGCACCACAGGCGTCATGAGTGGGGTGCAGTAACGGAGGTGGAACGTGGTCAGCGCCCCGGCCCCTCCCGGCCAGTAATGCGGTCCTTTCGACCAGGGATCGCTACTTCTCAAATAAGTAGCTCCTCAATTGGCCCCTCAGGGACCTAACTAGGCTGAGTACACCCCGGACCAGGTCTCCCAGCGGCAGAAAGTCCGCACGCTGGAGTCGGAAATCAAACCCGGGTCTCCCGCTTGGTAAAGAGCAGGGCTACCACCACGCTAAGAAGACGACCATCCTTGTGAACTTAAATACCAAGTTGGGTAATTATTATTTATTTATGCCAACAAACTTACTGTTGGTGTTTTTAAACACACAAGCCGTGTGTGGGCAAAGTTTAAGAGGTAGAACTGGAACTTAAAAATTCAATGCCACAACTGGGATTTGAACCACAGAATAATGCCGGGCGGACGCTCTAACCACTGAGCTATTGTGACAAACTGCCAGAATGACATTAAATTCTCAAGCCAGTTCCTATTTCTCCTGGTAAACCACAAAGGCAGTCTCACATCAGAAACAATTACCCCAATGGTGACTTACTATTGTAAGTACTTTATATCCCAGGATTAAATAACCTTCACATGGTAATTATTATTTACCAGGAGAAATACGAACTGGCTTGAGAATTTAATGTCATTCTGGCAGTTTGTCACAATAGCTCAGTGGTTAGAGCGTCCGCCCGGCATTATTCTGTGGTTCAAATCCCAGTTGTGGCATTGAATTTTTAAGTTCCAGTTCTACCTCTTAAACCAAGTTGGGTATTTAACCGACTTTTCGTTTTCGAATTACGCTGTTCAAGACGCACGGACACACTCAGGCTGGTTTTTTTTTTTTTTTTTTTTTTTTTGGATCAGGTGTCTCAAAACGTGCATTTCTTCTGAAATACTGGTATCGAGTTTTTGGATGGTGTGCAATATCTTAGTCATAATAATGACAGCTAAATAAGATACATTTGATACTTTTTTGATTGTTTAGCGAGTTAAAAGTTTGTGAAATATAGGATAGAAGAAACGGTATATATAATTATTTTTGAATTTTGTATTTTGTGTAGATTGAGGTGGTTTAAATGACAAGTATGAACCTTGTAATGAATTATTCTGTTAAATAACGAAACGTACGTGATGAAAAGAGCAGTTGTGCAAAGCCGAAAGGGCTGCGAACACAATTAAATGAGAGTGTAGCTTCAAAGCCAACTGCAATTATTTCGCTAGAGGATAGGAAACGTCTGAACTTGGCCCGTCTCGAGGGCAACACGCAGTCTGGTTGCAGGCAATTATAAACACGTCACGAGGGAACCAAGTTTCTAATTGCGTTCCGAAACAACGAGAAGTACTGCTACCTACATTCCGTCTTGCTGACGTCACTAAACGTTGCGAATTTACCAACATAATAGTCACATGAGCCCACTAATATCGCAGCAACGGTAATAATCGGAAAACTGGGTGAATCATTTTAAATAGGCACTACACTATGAAACCGGAGTTATTGCCTGGGAAGATTAAGGGCTAACTAGTGTTAAATTTTAACTCAATGTTAAACTGATCTATTCTGTTTCATCCAACATTCAGCCTTAGGGAGAAGAGTCACCCGAGTTTTTTAAACTTCCATGCAAACGTTGTTCTGCTGATTACATTGTCAACTTACCTCCAATGTTATTTTGGAATTAAAAAGCAGAGTAGAAGAGGATAAACACCTGCTTAAGAGTACTGTGAAATCTGCTGTGACATTGTGGTTGCAAAACGAAGGAGTTGAAAGTGAGAGTTTGAAACCGAAATTATAATGTCAATATATTTGATAATGGAAAGAAACAAAAGGAGATTCTAGTCAATAGTTAAGGGGAAGACGTAATAAAGCTGAATATGTTAAAGTCTCAAGAATGGAAACCTAGGCAGATTTAAATGAGTGATAAGGTTACAATTGTTGTTTGTACGAAGCCATAGTGATTCCGCGGGCTGATTCGTATCTTGCCATGACGTGCTCTAAAGTTAGCCAATGGAAATCGTTTCCTTCGTGTTGCTCGCGCAAAAACAAATGCAACGCAAGACACTCGTCTTGAATCGAGCCGAGAGTACACGTGCAACTTGGGAGTTGTACGTAACCTAGCGCGTATACATAATTCGGCGGTTGCTAAAGGGTGACAAAGTTAAAGTGTTATAAGGTTGTAGTTGAAGTTACAAAGTTAAATTCTATTTAAATATCGTCGGCAGTTCTCTACAAATCTGGAAATTTACAAATAAAGTGATCTGTTGGTTAATTCTTCGTTTGGTTCCATTCCTACCATAACTCACGCACACCCTGTAGATTAAGACCTCTTGCTAGAGCTAGTCCGGACACCAAACACGAGATCTTATAGGTCTTAAAGGCGACGTCTTCGACGGAGAGGAACGTTTGCGTCAAGTTATATGTGTAAAATAGATTTTTATAGGATAACTGAAACAAACAGTGGAGCAATTTTGGTTTTATTGGGCCACACAGTAGTCTGCTTGCACCCATTGAATAGCTTGGGCCTAGGTAAAATGAATAGCTTTAGCGTGAACACACATTCTAAGGTTTGCACTAATATTGTAAGTGCGACTAGAAGTAAGACTTGTTCTTGAGATATTGCTGTGTACCTAATTGTTTACTGACGTAGTCAGTCGTGTATTCCTGCCAGGGATCGTGAGCAAACTGTACGTTTTCTTGGGGAATTGAAATCGATTTGAGTCTAACCCGAATCTCGGATGCGCGGCCACGGAGATCGAACCCACGACCTGTAGAATGCGAGCCACAGACGTTACCGCCTCAGCCATCCCGCTCGCTATTTATAGCATTATTCTTGATTGAGCCAACGTTTTTGTTATCGCATACGTTCAAGTGGCTTTAGGGTTTACGATAATGGCACAACATCTTAGCTTTACTGCCTTGGTAATCACATTTCAAATCTTGTGCATAATTCTATAAATCATTCCAGTTTTGTTAAATTTTATTAAGTTGGAGAATACAAGAAAGCATTTCATTATGTGCCTAAGTGTTTTGCTCATTTGTCTTCAGGGGATTTAGTGAAGAACATGGGCACTTTACTCGTTTTTCAGAAGCTCATTTGCGAGCCAATTTCTTCGTAACAGCAAATGTGAGGCAAAGTTGTGCTGGTGTTCCGGAGTTCCTTCATCTTCTTACACGCCTTCTTTGAGTAAATCGAATTAAAGGGCTCATATTCCTCGGAACTTTGCATCTTCTTCCGCTTGGCGGCCACGTTGTGCTTCTCGTGGTCATGGCAGTACAAGTGTGGGGGAAAAAACTGGAGCTATACTCTGGACCTACTTTCCTTCAGTACTTACGTAAATACCAGCAAAGGATTTGTATGGCAGTATTGCGTAAGCTAAATGAAAACAAAGTTCAGTTGTTTGTTTATACCACTTTACTTTCTTCTGAACTAAAGCATAAATACCAGTTCTGTTTTATCGTTAAAACAGTCGACAATCCTTCACGATCTTGCAACTCACAGCTGTTCTGTTCTCCTGTAACCTTGACACACACTTCACTGTCTTTCAGTTCTCTCTAACAAACAGCTTCGACTATCACATTCACTAAACCTGTTCCTCACTACAACTCCGACGTGACGTTAAATGTCCCAAACTATCTCTTTCGACACCTACAGTTCTCTTATGAGACGATTGTACACACACGCGCACTGCTAAGTATCGTTTAACATTCACAGTTCCATTATATAAAAATACTACTCTGCCCTTTATCTCACAAAACTACTCTCACGTGTCCCCCAAGCTTTTTATAGACTAAATGACGTAGCATGGATTGCTCTGGAAATTCACCGTTTCTCGAGGCTTTGACAAACAAGCGAGCAGCCGGAAAGTGGACGTTCTTAAAACACTTTCTTCTGCTGCACTCCATTGTTGTGTATTTATTCGCCGCGAGTGTGGTGGAGATAGCTTGGCCTTGGCTCTAGTTTGACACACGCGGCCGCCAAGTGGTGTGAGGTATTTTGACCTTAAGTCTTTGAGACGTGCATTCGCGAACGGCTTCACAGTGCTTGTAGTGGATAGCTTCACTTGTGCATAAAAACGCATTTGCAACAGTGCCACCTTCTGCAACTGTAAAACCCAGTACAGATCTTAAGGTTAATAACGTACCTCTCAGACTGAAAAAAAAAAAAAAAAAAAAAAAAAAAAACATTTGATGCCGCTTCCAAGATTTCCATCTTTGATGAATCTGCTGACAGATTCTACAGTGGTGAACTACGGGATATTTCTCTTAGGATAAGCGTGTGTGAGGTGATGACAGACAATAACAGTTGGTCTCTCTCTCTCTCTTTTTTTTTTTTAAAATTAACGTCCCCCAACATTGTGTCATATCGGACGAATGAATGAAATGAAATGATGCTCAAATGAGCCCGAGGTCCATGGAGCTTTAAGTTACCCGACATTCGTCGTCTCAGGTTAGGGAAAACCTCGGAAAAAAACCTTACCCGGATAACTTGCCCTAAGTGAGATTCGAACTCGTGACCTCTTGAACGTGAGGCAGACACGCTAACCATCACGGTACCGAGGCGGACGATCTCTCTCTCTCCCTCTACTTACTCTCTCACACACTTTTTGTGTGAAAGAGTTCTTACCCTACCTCCTATATAGTAAGTAGTATATAGGCTTCGCTAGATTAACGTCGCTAATAGATCCAGGTGCAAGTTTCGTTTCGGTAGGTATAATCGTTTTGTAAAAATGTTAATTTTTTTCGGCGATGTAAAAGTCAACGCTGAACTGATGGGATTAATCCTGGCAAAAGGGGATACAAATTGTCCTAATAATGCATTTTATTATTATCATTGTTATTATTAGTATCCATTAAGAGCTAAAACAATAGTACTTGGTTTTAATGCACAAATAAATAAAAATATTCCTCTCCATTTCCCTGAAATACTTGTGTTCTTTTGTAGATTACTGGGTTGAAATAAAACCAATAATCTCCTTGTCGTAAATGACAGCTAAAGCTGCCACCCTATCCACCAATGCTTATGCCTGGCGCATGAGCTTGTTGCCTGCTCTTTCTTTCCCCTTTCACTTTAGTAACGCCAGGCGATACCTCCCCTAACCTCCCCTCCATCCGTATCTGCCGACCGTTCAACCGTCTAGGTGAAAACAAGCGATGTGATGTTGCCGTGTTTCTCTTAGAAATTAAACTTTGCTTGACATTTTAACATTAAATTCTGGCTAAATTCATTTGAATTAAGATAAAAAGGCGTTACACCATTTTTGTACAAGGAAACAAAATGTAAGTATAAATCGGGAATATGTGAAAAGCAGCGATATAAAAAAAAAGTTACTTAAAATAAATTCGTTATTTTAATGGACTTTATTTATTCTAGAGTTAGTTTTTATTTTGTTATGGTTTCACACTTATGCAAAATTATGAAAATTTCAGTGGCAATGAAAATAAACTTGCAGGCTATTCATAAAAAATTAGGTGAATACATTTTGATGTCATTCATATACCTATTTTAATAAACATTGTTAGAGTAGATTTTTACCATGTAGAGCGTTGTTTGAGGCGTCTGAATTTTCTTTAAAATATTCGTCGGTATCCTTAAGTGATATTCAACTAAATATTAACGTGGGTATACATATATCAGACCTCTCGTGGCAGTTACTTGCTCTCTGTCCCTTTCACATGATCTAAAACTACACATTTTGTTGGAGAAGAGTGGCTTTAAGTCCCATACGATAGAGAAAGTAAAAAATAAAGGCAATAAAAGCCAACATACCTGCTGAATAACACATAGAATTACATGCACAACATAATGCAAAACCTTTGTTTCGAAATACAATAGTTCGTCAAACCAAACGCGTCATCAATTCAATCTCACTAATGATGTTGAAATATAAAGATTTAAACGAGCGTTGTAAATCAACGATCCGTTTAATTTGACACGCGTGATATTGCAATGAAGCTGGGCAGAATTAAACATAAATACTGGGCGTTTTGTTGAAATTAATTATATAAGCGCATTTTAGATAATTCCATCATAACTTTCTGAAAGTATTTATTAGGGCTTATTTACTACTACTACTCCTCCTACTACTGCTAGCATCATCATGAACAAATGTAGGATAAGGTCGTTAAGGCCTGGTGGTCTAAACGTGGGACTCTGTGAAGAGTCATACGCTATAGATGATTGAACTAGTTTTTGTATGTCTTCTGTGATATTGTTTACCTTCTTTTGTTTCTTATATACACAGTTCTCTGATGATCAAGTCTTGTCAGATTTTTTCATTAGCGACAAACGCGACTGTTCATTAGCGGCTACTTTTTATCAAAGATTCATGACAGTAATCAGCAGGAATTGTTATTTAATGTTTCTGACGGGAGAACAATCGGGGCACGGTAAACTGGCAAGTTCATAATTACAATGTATAATTTACTCGTAGTTATAGGTCAGTTATGTGCATTCACATTGGAGATTTCCAATGAGGTATATCGCTAATTTAAGCTGCACTGTTAGCAAGGGGCGTGTGTAGGAAAGGACTGTGAGTGCGGGACCTTTTAAAGCTTTGATATGCCGTTCTATTTGCACGACTAACATGTAAAAAAATGAATAACAATGTTCCATTTGACGAAAGTTTAAGTATTCCAAAACTCGCAAAAATAACAAGGAAATGGCTCTCTTTAGAAAAAAAAAATATTTGGACATAAAAATTGTGTTTTAAGGAGATCTACATTTTTGTACAGGAAGGTTTGGTCTATCTTTGATTTACTAGTTATGTAAAAGTCATCCAGAGTAAATACGAGTACAGGGGCTATAGCCAGAAAATTCAAGATATACATTCGTCATAAAATATCTCTAGCATACGACATTTTAATCAAAGTCGTTAGAGCCATTGTCAAGAAAATAAAAATTTTCGAAAAATGTTCCATGTAAAGAGTAGTTCAGGGTGAAGTAATTTTCTTCAAAATCTTTGTGTCGCATCCTTGAAAGATATTAAACTTAAATATCAACTTTGATTTGTAACGCACTTTTAGTTGAGTTATGCTGCGCACAGTCACAGACTGACATAGAGACTGACAGGGAGGAGGAAGGGGGAGGTGGAGGAGGAACAAGGAGGGCAGGAAGGGGAGGAGGGACAGCAGGAGGAGAAAGGGGTCGGAGGAGGAAGTAGGAGGAAGGAGAAAGAAGGGGGAAGGAGGAATAAGGGGGAAGGAGGAATATGGGGAGGAAGGGAGGAAATAAATTATTGTCATCACATATGCAACACTTTTCCCCTCATTTTTATGGCATGCATATTTCCTTAGCGCCACATATCAAATTATCCATTAAGTACCACAGAAAAAACTAAGATGACCGTAGAGTCAAAGCTTATAGAGAGAACTGCACAAGAAGTATGGGGTAAGAAGTATTGGTTAGAAAACATGCTCACACTTACCAATTTTGCACAAGAGCTTTTAAATTTAACCTAAATATTTAAAACTTATTAAATGTAGAAACATTTGTTCTCTAAGCACTCCAATTTCATTTAAATCAGGCTAATTTTGGCAGCACAACCTGAAATTAAATTAATCACATAACTTGAGTATGGCAAGTCCTTAACCGACGTTTAGCTTTGTCTTATGCTGTTTACAGACACACACGTACACACAGGTTTTCTAAAAGAGGCCTTTTTTGGTTTCAGGGATACTCAAGAGATGTATTTCTGACGAAGTTTAGGTATTGAAGTTTTGGTTGGAATAAAATATTTGTTCTAATTACTGTAAGTATGTAAATGCTTATTGATTTTGATTGTCGATCACTTCGGGTTTTGAAACCGGCACTTCCACGTGAGACACCCCCGTCTATCTTTAAATGAGTAACTGAGCGTTTGATTTGCTGCACTACCCGGCTTGGTAATTGTGAATAAGTAAAACGATGGAGAGAGGAAAGTATTTGAGAAGAAAAATGGGACGGATTACGGTGGCTGACATGATAGCAGAGAGGATTTGTAAGATGGGAAAGCATTAAAGAAAATGTTGAAAGAGTTTCTTCACATTAACCGTGTGTAGGATGCAGGATTTTCAGTTCGTCCTGGGACAAGATTACCAACTTACTAACGTTTCCACTTCGCTCAACGCAACTCTAACGTTTTCAACTTTATAAAGGACTGACTGACTGACGGACGCACTTTGAGTTATCAACGCTGTGAACACAGAAACGAAGCATTCGTTTTCATAATTGTGTAAATACCGTCTAGTGAGTGTTCATTTCATTCTGGTTCGTGACAAGATATGACGCCAGCGCTCACTGCAGATCTTTTAGGCCCCATTAGAGTTGTAAAACTATCATACACTATCATAAGTAAGTTGGTAGAGCGCAAGTCTAGTCCCAATATTATTTACGACCTTTATTAAACCAAACCGCACCAAGGTTTAATTGAAGACGCCGTTTTATAACCTGGTTAAATTAAACTACAGTATGACGGTGTTGGTATACCTGAGAACCAAGAAAATAAACCGATTATCAGTTGTTTTCTTCTTACACCGCCACTCATTTCTGTTGGTGCACCTGGCTGTTTAGAAAATAAAGTTAAAATGTTCTAAAATGCCGGCAATTTACTGGTAAGTTAAACGTAGCGTTAAATTAATGCGACAAGCAACGAAAAGTAGCAGAATTTGCAGCAACAAGTTTGATCGCTAATCTTCTTGTTACATGCAACTTAGAAAAAAGGTTAATGCTCTCAAATAATGGCCAGTTAAGATGAAAAATAAGCACAAACCGTTAAATTAATGTGGTAACCTACAATTCACAAGGAAGACAGGTTTGCAGTAGAAGCTTGTGGCAATTCAGGTACTTTCAGCATTTCACTTGGCATCTTGTTTGTACTAGACAAAGTCTTATTCATGTACTCTTACTTCACATGACTTATTACGATTTAATTGTATATGCAGTCATGCAAAAGGTATTCATACACCGTTGTTTATGTAGAATAGCTACATTTACTACAATTGAAGCTTAAAACCAGAGTTGGTATTTGGTAAACCAACAGTATGAGATTTCCTCATGATTCAGATAATAATAATAATAATAATAATAATAATAATAATAATAATAATAATAATAATAATAATAATAATAATAATAATAATAATAATAATAATAATAATAATGATGATGATGATGATGATGATGATGATGATGATGATGATGATGATGATGATGATGATGATGATGATGATGATGATGATGATGATGATGATGATGATGATGATGATGATGATGATGATGATGATGATGATGATGATGATGATGATGATGATGATGATGATGATGATGATGATGATGATGATGATGATGATGATGATGATGATGATGATGATGATGATGATGATGATGATGATGATGATGATGATGATGATGATGATGATGATGATGATGATGATGATGATGATGATGATGATGATGATGATGATGATGATGATGATGATGATGATGATGATGATGATGATGATGATGATGATGATGATGATGATGATGATGATGATGATGATGATGCTGATGATGGTGATAATGATGGTGATGCTAGTAATAATAAATCATCTCTTTGTTACAAGATTGTCAAAATACAATTTTAGCATGCGAAGTGAGACAGGGAAGGTCGTTGAAACATTGTCGAAGTAGGGAAGATTTTGATGTAGCGAATTTAGGCATTTTTTGATCACTTCGTACTCACAACCTGAGAACTTCCACTGAACTAACAAAGTGGTATCTCGGAAAATGAAAAACGTTTGAAGCTGATGGTCACAGAGCACCGTCAGGTATACCTATGTAAGTAACCAACCCTTAAACAAAATACTTGTTCTTAATTGCTAATACAAGAGAGGGTGAACCTTGCTTGGGGAATATTGTCCGCTATTAAGTGTGCAAATATATTTCTATCTTGCTCTAAACATCCGATGGTATTTCTAGATTATTTTCAGCCCAACAATACTATTAGCTATGTTTAAAATAAAGATTTAATTGATTTAGCGTTAAATGGGTCAAAAATATTCACCAAGGCCTAAATAGGCACTTTTAGGTGCTATAAAACATGGCTTTAATAGTCATAGATAAGGATAAAACATAAATAAAACATTTTTGATGTAGATAGCCACCAAAAAGAAAATAGGCCTTAGGGATCCGCGGTCTGTTGATGAATGCCACATATATTTTACATTTTAACGTTACTGGTCTTTGTCAGACCCTTCGTAAGCTTGTTTTTATTATCTTGTATTAGTGGCTGGAGTGGAAAAGACGGTCTCATGGCTTTTAGGGACAAATGAATCAAGTGAATACATTTAATGATATTAGATCCTTAAATTCTCTTTTGGTTATTTCACTTTCCACTCATTGTTTAAAAACAATCGGATGTGTTGCACTCATATGACTTTCTCTACTGCTGTACAAACCATCCTTTTAAACGCTCTGCTCTATGTTAATACAGATAAACATTTACAGAAAGTATTACTAATGTTGTTGTATGTACAAGAAGATGGGAATACAGTAAGCTTTGAGCGATAGTCTAATGTTGCAAAGCTGGTCCCTTAGTTCTCTTTGCACTACCGAAAAACATAAAAAATAAAAAAAAAAAAAAAAAAAAAAATAAATAAATAAAAAAAAATTCCCCTAAATGCTACATTACAAAAAGAGTGTGTTTTAACTAGATCTACAATTTTATAGTAAAATTTCATCTACCTCTTACGGTTTTATCAGATATTTAAAGGTCATCCAGGCTGCAGAGGATTTCTGAGCAGATACCCAGAAAATTCAAGATGAACTTTTCATTTGTCTCGAAAATATATGCTATTCTAATCAAAGTATTTAGAGCCACTTTGAGAAAATAAAATTTTACGAAAAATTTTCCATGTAAAGGGTAGTTTAGGCTGGAGGAATTTTCTTCAAAATGTTGGTGTTGCAACCTTGAAAGATATTAAACTTAAATACCCACTTTGGTTTTTAACCGACTCTTGGATTTTGAGTTATGCTGTTCACACACACACACACACACACACACACACACACACACACACACACACACACACACACACACTGCTACCCTTACTTACTATACGCAGTAAAGAAAGTAAAAAGAAGCACAAACAAACGCTAGTAGAAAGCTTACTACCTCTACTTATATTCATTTGCAGAAGAGCTTTTAGTGGGCAGGCACCGTAATTCCGAAAGTGCCAAGCAAAATAGGAATTCCTGTCACATAGACGTACTTCTTCTTCTTTTACTCTTAGAACAAACACGACCAGCTAAAAACAGCCAGTTAGAATCTTCTTCACGGATGTGCCGTGGATATTTAGCTTGTATCGTGATTAATGGCTAAGAATGAAATCTCTTGTAAATTCCCAACACGCCCTTGATTTCTTCCTGCAGATGTTTTATTTCCTTGCCAAGCTCATATCGTGAGTGAGAAATGTTTCATTTTCTCTACCGTATTTTCTTAACGGTTTTCACCAAATGTACTGCGGGTTATTTATGAAATGTGTGTACCTTACGAGTATTTACCCATTTACTCTTCCTCTACTTCTTTTTACTTTCCCTACCACGTATCAGCTAATGCATAGAGGAAGTATTGATTCCACTCAATTATATGTTCAGATTCATCAGAGGCCAACTGAAAAAATACTCAAAACTTTGCAACTCTTGTACTAACAATTCCTACAAACTCTTATTCCTATATCTTCTTCGTGTTAGTTGAGATAAACACTTGTACAACTTATCTTATCGCTTATTTCCTTATAGGTACAAGGGGAAGTTAGAATACAGCAGGCTTTGTGTGATAGTCAAATGTTTTAAAGCTTTGAGATTCTGTTGTCATTGCACACTTAACATATAAAAAATGAACAACGATGATCCATTTCACGAAAGTTCTGTTTTCCGGAACTCACACACATAACAAGGAATATCTTCGAAATGGTTCACCCTACAAGAAAATTTATTGAGACATAAATTGTGTATTTTAGCAAGATCTACATTTTTTGTATAGTATGATTTGGTCTATCTCTAACGGTTTACCAGTTATGCAAAAGTCGTCCAAAGTAAATACGACTACAGGGGGCTATAACCAGAAAATTGAAGATATACATTTCATTTGTCATAAAAACATCTGAAACATATGACATTTTAATCAAAATCATTAGAGCCATTTTCAAGAAAATCAAAAATTTTGAAAAACTTTCCATGTAAAGGGTAGTTTAGGGTGGGGCTATTTTCTTCAAAATCTTCGTGTCGCATTCTTGAAAGACATTAAACTTAAATACCAACTTTGGTTTTTAATGGTGAAATCCGGTGAAATCTCGACATCGAATTTTTGTGTGGAATACAATACTTCCCCTACTTGCCAGTAGAGAAAGTAAAAATGAGTAACGACCTTCCATTTGAGAAAGTATGTGTTGCAAAATTCAGACAAATAATAAGGCATATCTGCGAAATGGTTCGCCCCACAAAAATGTAATTGGATATATCCTGGCTCCGCTACTGGTTTCTCAATTCCTACAATTACACAGTATAAAGGCTGCTACTGTTCAATGGAGGGGTAATGCCCGACACTCCCCTACCCTGCTCTCTGAAGCAGGTGCACTGAGGAAAGAGAAAACCTTCTCCGCGAAGTGACGTCACAGAGCGAGAGACCTGCCGATCCCTGCTCTACGCTAACTTATAGTCTACAGTAGTTTTGCAACTCTAGGGGAGATAGATTAGTTAGGCATTAAACATTTCCAAGAAATCCTTTGTTATAGGTTTGTGTTTTCAAGTGCAATTAAAGGGTTAAGTGTACGAGTGAGTAGAGAAAGTCATGCGAGTGCACACATTAGATTTTTCCCTGCCTTTATATTTGACTAGCACGAGTAGAAAGATAATTACGCATTTACTATCTCAAATTTTATTTGAAATAATAAAGTATTAGCATAGTAATAAAGTTAAGTGCTGCACTTAAACCTGAAAATAAATCAAACTATAAACTCACATGCAAATATATAGTTGGTTTTATTCAAAACGTAATCCCTCCCTCCCTCCCATATGATAAAGCAGAAATATGAAGTTGGCAGTGTTTTGTTCGTGCTATATACATACACACACTCCTGCTGGAAGCAAACCATTATTCTTTCCGACACTCTGGTATCCGCCAGCTACGTTCATTTTGTTAAAACTTCCCATAAACAACTGCGTCAGTCAGGAAATTTCAAATTCTTTCCTCTCCTGAAAACTGCTGCTTGAGGCGGAAACGAAAATATGGCTTCGTTACTCAGCCAACTGCTCTTACAGAAAGCGAAACATAACCTCTACTGGAAATTAAACGTTCTTCAACACTAGCCATGTGTACGACAAACATTGGAAAGGTAGAATTAGACTGACAAATTCAGTACCATAACTGGGATTTGAACCACGTATCTTCCAGTTGCCATACTGAGCTACCATGGAAACATGCTGACAAGGGAGATTCTACTTGACAGTGTTTGTCCCACACACGGCTAAGAGTAATCGAACAATTAATTTCCATTGATAGGTAAATTACTGTGACAAATCCCACATCTGATACCAGTGTGACAAAAACGACAAAACTCCTGTCCAATTAGTCCTTTTTACTTTCTCTACGTGGAGTACATATATGGAAATATATGTTTTGAGGCCCCCTGAATCCAAAAAAAAAAAGGCCCATGTGTGTCTGTGTACATGTATGTCTGTCAGTCTGTGGACAGCATAACTCAAAAACGAAAAGTCGGTTAAAAACCAAAGTTGGTATTTAAGTTTAATGTTTTTCAAGGATGCGACACGAATATTTGGAAGAAAATTCCTCCACCCTAAACTACCCTTTACATGGACAATTTTTCGAAAATTTTGATTTTCATGAAAATGGCTCTAACGATTTTGATTAAAATGTCATAAAAATATCTCAAACATATGGCAAGTGAAATGTATATCTTGAATTTTCTGGCTATAGCCCATGCAGTCGTATTTACTCTGGACGACTTTTGCATAACCGGTAAACCGTAAGAGATAGACCAAATCTTACTCTGCAAAAACGTAGATCTTACTAAAAGACACAATTTATGTCTGAATACATTTTTTTGTTGAGTGAACCATTTCGGAGATATTGTTAATTCTGTAAGTTTTAGAGAACTTATACTTGTCAAATGGAACATCGTATTGATTATTTTATAGGTCAATCGTGCAAAGAGAACGGAATCTCAAAGCTTTAAAAGATTTGACTATCGCACAAAGCCTACTATATTCCTATATTCCCGTTGCAGGTCCAAGAAAACAAGCAATAAGATAATTTCTGCAAATGTTTATATCAACTAACACGAAGAAGATATAGGAGTAAGAGTTTGTACCAATGGTTAGTATAAGAGTAGAGAAAGTCATGTGAGTGCAACACATCCGAGGTTTTCGCTTTATTTTCTTCCAAAATGGTTGCACAAATACACATTTTTTTTTTACTAAGATTATCACAGTTTACTGTCTTTGTGATATTACAACTTACAACTGTTTTCTTCTCGTGACCTTGCCTCACTCGTTTGTATGTTTCTTCACTTTCTCTGTCTCTCAAACAGCTGAATTTGACGATACAATCACTCAACACTCATTAACTGCTTCGCTATCTTCCTTCAGGTCGCGACGACTCAAGCAACTGACACACACACACACACGCTCAAAGTAAGAACTGAGCGACTCCTGCTTCGTCTCCTTATATAGCCGGGATGACGTAACACGGATGTTTCTCGAACTTTTGCAAACACGGTGATCACCCCGTCACTTCTCGAATGATCTAGAAAATCCCTTTAGGTTCTGCCGCTGATTGTTGCCACGCCTTGAGCGCCTTTGATACACACACGACCGTCCTTTGTTGTGCGTCGCGGCCGGCGTCACAGTGCTTACAGCATTGTAAGTCATTATTAGGTAAGTTATCTCATGAAACTGAGATTTCCTTGTTGTTTACCGGGAAACACGCAAGCCAATCAAACAATTTTGTATCGTACCGATATGTTGAGAGGTTAGAGCAACTGGATGGAAGCCGTGGTTTAAATCCTGGTTATGGCATTGAATTTTTCAGTCTTATTTTACTTTACAATCATTGCATATAACTATAATAATAATAATAATAATAATAATAATAATAATAATAATAATAATAATAATAATAATAATAATAATAATAATAATAATAATAATAATAATCATAATGATAATGATAATTATTATTATTATTAATAATAATAATAATAATGATTAATAATAATAGTAATAATAATAATAATAATAATAATAATAATAATAATAATAATAATAATAATAATAATAATAATAATAATAATAATAATAATAATAATAACAATAACAACAACAGTAACAATAACAATAATAATAATAATAATAATAATAATAATAATAATAATAATAATAATAATAATAATAATAATAATAATAATAATAATAATAATAATAATAATAATAATAATAATAATAATAAAAGGAACATCAACAATATTGGCAGAAATAGGTTATCTCGTATCTGTAAAGCGAAAGATGATAGAAAAAGTCTGCTGTTACATTCACATTAATTTCTCTACCCATTCTTGTGGTCTGGGTGGCTCAGATGTTTATTTTGTATCCTTCTTCTATAAAATAACGCTTATTGATCTATGTACTTCATGTTCATTGACAAACATTTGTGTAAATAGTTTTGTTAGAGATTTGCTTGTACTTACAACACAATTACCTAAATACGGCAGGCTTACATTAGGTGACATGAGCGAAATTTTGAATTCCGTGTTGGTTCACTCTAATAATTAAAAAAAAAAAAAAAAAAAAAAAAAAAAATTGGATTTAAGTTGTGTGTTTTAGCAAGATCAACATTTTTGTATATTAAGATTTTGACTATCTCTTACGGTTTGCGAGTTATTAAAAATAATCGAGAGTAAACAGGGCTGCATAGGCTATAGCCAGAAAATTCAAAGTATACATTTCATTTGTCATACAAATATTTTAAACATATTGCGTTCTAATCAAAATCATTAGAGCTATTTTTAAGAAAATCAAAATTTTCCATGTAAAGGGTAGTTTACGGTAGAGCAATTGTCTTCAAAATCTTCATGTCGCATCCTTGAAGGACATTAAACTTAAATACCAACTTTGGTTTTTAACCGAGTTTTCGTTTTTGAGTTATGCTGTCCACAGACTGACACACGGACCTTTTTATATAAATTCATTTTTTGGATTTAGGGGGTCTCAAAGCATATATTACCGGTGAAATCTGGGCATAGAATTTTTGGGTGGAATACAACACTTTCTTCTACTTATCAGTAGAGAAAGTAATAATGGTTTGAACACGTATCCCATATGTCGGAGGGTAGAAAATCCAGATAATATCTGGAAGCATGATGGGAAGGTAGAAGACCAAGAGGAAGACGCCTATCGTCAAGGCGGCCCGGATTCGATCCCAGGGAGCCGAACGTTGTCTGGGTGGGTTTTCTTCCCCACTCATTCCAGAAACTGCTCCATCATTATCTTTCCATTCAACCATTTCGCCTGCATTTCATATAATCCTCTTCCTCACTCTCATATCTAGTGTTGGGCTGTTCACCCGCTTCCAGGTCTTCACTCTGTTCGGTTCATAGGTTCCTCTGCTCCCCGATAGGTGTCTGATCTTAAGCACAGGGTTGTAAGACCTAGGGGGTGTCATTCCTCATATGAGGAGGGTAATCAGATAAAAAGTAAGAGTAGCTTCTACATGCGAAGAGAAGGTCATGTGAGTGTAACGATCAAATTTTCGAAGATTGTGATAATTTCATATGTAAAACAATATTCAAGAACCAATGCTTTTCTGCAACGGTTACAATAGATGATTGTCATTTCCTCTATTTTACAGGGCATATCTAGCAAACACTCCGTTTTCCTGGTGGCTATTGGTAGTGGTCGTGGTGGGTGGTGAGTGGTCATCGTGGCGTCGTCGGCGATGATGATGGTGGTGATGGCTGTTTTAAATGCTTAGGTATATCTTGATTCGTAGGATAATTTAGTAAAACAACGATTTATTATAAAGCGAAAAAGACCGACTATTCATAAAATGTAAAGATTTTATCCTGAATGCGGGCCAGTAATTACGTCAAATAAATTAAAAGGTTATAAAACAAGCAACCGTTTATACAGGAGTAAACGATTACCTAAGACGCCAAATATAAGGACAAAAAGAACATGAAACAGCAGAATAAGCTTACCTTGACTCCTAGTGGAGTAAGCTACACTATAGGTAAACGTACGTCATATTTACGAACTGATGCCCAGAAGTCAGATAAATATAAACGTCACGAGGACATTGAGCCATAGCAAGACGTATTAGGGTATCAGATGTTTTTACCCTTGACCCGAAATAAGGTTTTTTGGTTTAGGAGATTCAGTAATGTGGCGTAGGACCAGCAATAGCACAGAGGCGACGCATGTGACATTCTGAGTTGCTGCCAGAACACCTCGTATGCAAGAAATCTATAAATGATAATACCATTAATCAGTGTAATGCAGGAGTGAATTACTAATGGTGATTAAATGAGCATTCCGTTCGATATGCTGCAGACAGATTCCAGCAAAGTAAATCCTTTTTATGAAAGTGAGCCAAATGTCTAACATAAACAGTTGACATATTTAAACAATTTATTAGCTATTTTAACTTTTTTTTATAGCTTTTTAGGGATGAGGTTTTAACAGTTGAGTTTGCACACCTTACCGGGGCGTCCCCTCGCTTGGCTAAGATGACTATCATTCGCCTGATAGCTCCACAAGTGACCAGAAGGAAGGAAACAGGAGCGTTCTATGTTCACCTTTACCTCTTCATTATTCATCGGATCTTGCAACTTTTCCAGAGTCATCAATAAATAGCAGGCTGGCTGGCTGGCTGGCTAGCTCAGGGCGGTGCGGCGCGGTCCTGTTAAATATTTACCACTTCTAGTGCGTAATAAAAATTGGCGATACCGAGCGAGCGGGTGAACGTGCATTATTGACAGGGTTAGGTGTTTAAATGCCATCTGGACTTGACATCAGCAGACTAGGCAGTAGGTACGAGTTTCCACCTTCCTTTATGTCTTGTTTATTTATTTCATTAGCCCTCTTACTTCTCCTTAATACCAACAATTTTCCAGTCTCTCCCTTCCCTTATTGCTTTATTCTTTTTATTATGGCTGTCCCGAGCCGGCTGGTCCCAGAGCGGGTACAGTGGCGTGCGAAATGTTTCTTACCAGTATATTCGGTATTTTAGGACTACCAAAGAGTCAATTGTCCTTATGATATTCTATTTTTACTTTCTATACTATACAGCAGATCCAGAAACTTCGCATTCCATCCAAAAATTCGATATCGAGATTTTACCGTAAATACACTTTTACACTACCTGGATGCAAGAGTAGCATTTTTATAAAAAACTCTCTCTCCCTCAGTCCCTCCCTTTCTCCACCTTCCTCTCTCTTTCTCCATCCCTTTCACTCCCTCTCTCTCCCAGCCACCCTACTCACTCCCTCTTCCTTACTGTCTCCTTTTACTCCCCCCTCCCTCGCTCTCTCCGGCCCAATCTCCTCTATCTCTTTCCATCCCTCTCTCTCCACCTCTACCTACCTCTCTCTTCCTCCTTCGCTCTCTCTATCCCTTCCGCCATCTCTATGTCCCTCTCTGTTACTCCTTCCCTCTCACTCCTCCCTCCCTTTCCCTCCTTCTCCCTATCTCCTTCCTTCTCTCTGAGTATGCGTTTGTGTATCTGTAAACAGCATAACTCAAAAGTGAAAACTCATATAAATACCAAACTTGGTATAAAGATTCAGTGTTTTCCACGAAGATTTTCAAGAAAATCCTCCCACACAAAGCTACTCTTTATGTAGAACACCTTAAAAACCTTTTGATCTTCTGGAAAACGGCTCCAACGTGTTCTGAATAACGTTTTCATAACCTTTACATGGGTGCAGAGGCTTCAAAACGTGTATTTATGTGAAATATAGGCATCTACCTTCTATTTATATGGCACGGAAAGTAAAACTCTCTTCTAGGTTTAGTTGACCTAAACTAAACCATACAGTTCTTTCTGAAAATTTAAAAATAAGGAAGTTATTTAGTCTTTTGTCTTGTGCTTGGTCCTAGAAGTTGAGATTAACTGGTATTATCTATTGATCATAATTGAATGTCTGTAGTTACAGATATTGGTGCCTATATTCAGCGCAGCGCCGATGTGGGTTATCCAGTCAAACACCACCAGATCTATTGTTTTTCTCTACCTTTGCTGTGACAGCCATCTGGAACAAGTCACAAAGGTTAATTACCAAAGAGCGAAAATTACATTACTGAATGTTGCAAGTGATCATCTGTCAGGGAACGCGGTCGTTACTTCAAACTGTTGGATTCATTCCAGGTATTTTCATTCGTCTGTTTTATTTGCACATGTGGATTCCATATACAGGATGTAAAAGATTGTGTGTATGTTATAAGGGCTGTAACGTGTGATTCTATTTTATTTGTAAACCCAAGTCCAGGAGCTTTGCTTACGTGATGTAGCTTACGAAACGAAAAGGGGGATGATGGCAAAGCATAGAGCAAGGGTACTCAACAAACGAGCAGAGAGAGTGGGACTGTTCTGGAACGCTCTTTTTTTCCGCCTCCCGAATATTCTAGAACACTCCTCGAAAATTCCAGTGTGCTTGCGAGTAAGCCGGTTGAGTTAGTGAGATAGAGAGTGGTGCTGTTTTACTAGCGAGGTTGTGACGACAGTTTGGTTCTGTTACTGCGAGAGATTAGAGAACTCTTGTGTTCGATTCCCCCAGCATAATTGTATCACATTAGGGATGTTGAAAAGCGGGATCGTGTGGTACCCATCTACCTACCACTGAATCTTTAACATTTGGTTTATATTCTGTCTATTCTAGACATCTTTGCAGCTACATACTTTTATGTCAAATAATATAATCGAATAATAATACAAACTATGCAAAGACACGCAATCATATTTCAGTTACATTACTTGGAATGGCTAAAATAATATAGTTATACTCGTGGAACCTGCCGATATGGAAATCTTGACAAATGTAATAAACTTCAATTTTCTCCAGATTTTTATCGACAAAGTCCTCCAATGTTAGCTCTATGTTGCGATTCTCGGGTGGTTTCGTGTGTAAATATTGACGGACAAAGGACGTGCTCTCAATAGCTAACGCAACAATAAGCAATCAGTGGAGTGGTTTGGGTTCAGTCAACTTTGGTAGCTGGGAGCTTTTTTTTCTCTTCTTTATTCCTTTTCCCCTTTTTCTTTTCTGTCTTGTCCCGTACGTGAAGCTGCCGTTTGACTTTTGTCAACTGTCGATGGACAAAGAAGGCCCAGTTTGGCAATAATATCTACAGGAAGTTAGAAAGTTTGTGAACATTTAAGTTTGTTTATGTCACTTGAAGTACTTATTAACGTATCATTTAAAAAAAAATCTGATATGCTGCACCTACATGACTTTCTCTACTCTTGTATCAACTCTTATTCCTTTATCTTCTTCGTGTTAGTTGAGATAAACATTTATAGAAATTATTACTTATATCCTTGTAGGTAAAAGGGGAATATTAGAATACAGTAGGCTTTGTGCGATAGTCAAATCTTTTAAAGCTTTCAAATTCCGTTCTCTTTGCACGGTTAACATATAAAACTGAACAACGATGTTCCATTTCACGAAAGTTTTAAGTTTTCCGAAATGGTTCATTGCAAAAAGATTTATTTGGGCATCAATTGAGTGTTTTAGCAAAATCTATATTTTTGTATAGTGAGATTTGGTCTATCTCTTACGGTTTACCAGTTATTCAAACCTCATCCAGAGTAAACAGGACTACATAGGCTACAGCCAGAAAATTCAAAATGTACTTTTCATTTGTCATAAAAATATCTCACATATATTGGGATTTTGATCAAAATTGTTAGAGCCATTTTCAAGGAAATCAAAATTTTCAAAAAATGTTCTATGTAAAGGGTAGCTTGAGGTGGAGGAATTTTCGGAATTCTAAATCACTTCCTAACCTTAGTATTAGTTTACGAGACTCACTCTAGCAATGTTTTTGTAATTATAAGGCTGAGTATATATTATTGTCCATATATTATATGGTGGAGATTAAATATCCTGCGATATACCCACGGGGCGAAATGCAGGTTGTAAAAGAAAACTAAACAAAAAAAGTTCTAGTATATGACTAGTACTAACTATACCTAAAAAGGTTTGCTTTTGCACCCATTTGATGTTAACGAAGATAAACACTTGGAGAAATATTTCATTATACAACTTTTACGCACAGAGGGCGCCAAAAAGAAATTATTCAACGGATTTTTGTTGTTGTCATTTTCTGGTCTCCTTTGAGGTGTGAGTTTGACCACTAACTTGACCGCAGTTCAAGTTTTCCCCTTAGATAATAACCCCTTCAAAAGCTTGCCCTGCACTAGCCGAAGTCAGGACATATATCTCGTTTCTGGGTCATTTTGTAGTCTTTGTTGTGCTTATTGGTGAAATGATAGCTTATTTAAAAGACAACTTAAAATTCCATATTATTTCCATGACATCACAGGAACAACTGAACACCGACGTGAAGACGAATGAAGAGCTGAAAATTGAAAGCGATAGTAATATCTCAGAAATGGTTGATACTACAGAAAAATTTACTTGAAACACGTTGTGTGTTTTAAAGAATCTACATTGTTTTTGGCTGTATTAGGACGTATTGTGGCCGAGTGGATATACCATTCGCCTCTCACTAAAGCGGCGTGGGTTTGACTTCACACGACCGAATGTGGGATTTGTGGTGGAAAAACCGGCGCTGGGGCGGCTTTCCTCTAGGTTCTCCGGTTTCCCCCACCAGCTTTTTCCACCGGTGCTCCATCTTTATTACGTGCATCATCAGTGTCACCGCCTGCGGCACCGTATATAGTAAAAGCCATCGTTAAAAACTACCTATCCAATAAAAAAGGACTGCATACGCTATTTTTAAAATATTCAAAATATACAGTTTTAATGTAAATATCTTAAATTACAAAACCACAACTTAAAGCGTACCTGTAAATCAGTGAGATGATGCTGCAATTTTAAGGGTACTCGATTACTTGGTCATTACTGCCCTTATAAAACGTATGATGGCAAAAGCTAGAGATAAATTACAATATGAGATCTAAATACTAGTACAAAGAAAAGTGTCGATAAATAAACGAAACTAATGAGGCAAAAACAATTAAAATAGTTATAAAAGGTTCCAAAAGGCACGAAATCTCTATGTCTGATAATCTGCTCGCGGCGAGATACGCAGTTTATAGGAGTTTCTTTACTGCTCTAAACTTAGCTGACCACTCTTCGTGCCAGCACGACAGCACAGCTCTCCGCACTTCAAGCCTAAACACTTCCGAAGTAGTACTAGATATGGCAATACTGGTTCTGTGATTGTCAACATTGCTGCTAAATCCGCCATTTCATTTCCCATCAAACCTACGTGACCAGGAATCCATGCTCACACCATGTTAATGCCAGATTTGCAGAGACGTTTCTGTTTACATTGTTGTTTACTTTCAAAATCATGACTTCAGGCTCGGTGCACAACGAATGACGGACGGGGCCAACCTACTTCATAGTATATGTCGAGCCGGCGAGGGGCCGAAGCCGTTCAAGGTCAGGCTGCCTCGCGCGACTGCTGTGTGTACGTGGCTGTCAACAGAAGCGGCAGGAAAAAGGGGTTTCGAGAACGTTTGCGAGACTTCTAAAGCGCGTCTCACCCTTAAAAGACAGTACACGTTAAATGGAGCGCAGTGTTGCAACATGTACTAGTTGCGAATCTTTCTCCGCGAGCGACTCGAGGTGGCCTGAGTCCTGTACTTAGTCCTTCAATTGCTGCTTGACGAGACGGGCACTTTTAACTTTGGTATCCCTCCACGCCTTTGTTACTGTATGACCTAAATTTACAAATGACTCGTCTGTATAAACAATTGATTTCCCCTGGTCCCTAAACCTTTTACGTCTTTTAGATATTTATGTCGCCATCTGATGATATCGATATCGTCTCTTTCTATTAATATGCACTTGTTATCCCTTCTTTCATATTCGAACCCCAAATCAGAGTGGCCCTTGAGAAATTTGGTAGGGTCTCATCACTGTTGAATCGTGACAAAATTATATTCAGCGTGGGTGGAATATTTGCAAACTGTAAAGAATGAACAATTCGCCGCACTCCACCTTGCACTATTCAATCATATTGCGTTAACCTAGCGTTTTGTGTAGTCCCGCCCTTTTTGCTTTCTTTTTCGATGGCGTTCTTAGAGGCCCTTTCATTAGTTCCTTTTTAATCATACACACTACTGCTTCTGAACACCCAATAGCCTTAGCTGTTTCTTTTACTGCATTTACTGCCAAGCATTTTGCTTCAAAAGTAATCTAACACATTCATAATTATTTGGCGTTCCTTACTTCTTAATTTACCAACATATCGTCTCTTCCTAGCTTCCCCCTCCATAACTACAAATATTTACAAAAATATTAAACAAATAACGCAATAACAGCTCACAGTTACACACACGGCTTCTTTCGAACTAATGCTAGTGCTGCTCCTTATACTATCTTCTGTGTCAGGCCTGACGCTGAATAGATGAATACCTTTTGTTTGCCCTACTGGATAAAAGAAAGAGGTTACTGCCTTTTGGTTTATTTTAAAAACTTTCTCCAACCTTCCTCAACATTTGTTCTCGCTGGTTCGCTGATGTAAACTCAATAACAAAAAAGTTTCACACTGCGTAACTTTTGCAGTGCACAGATATAAAATTTTCCGAAAACATTTAATTAAAAAAATTATAACACTTAACTGGGTAAACATAGAGAATTCAAAGTAGGCAGGTAGTAGCACTATGGTATACTCTACCTAAGAAAAAAATATAGGTGCATTCTAGCAGTTAGTTTGTTAGTTAGTGCGCGATGAGTGTAGAAACAGCAAATATCGAACTTCTATTGAAAAAAACGTTTTCTGAAGAAATTTGAACCTATAGAAATGTATAATGACTCTGAAAAGGATATAACCTGATAGAGAAAAAAATTCTGCATAGGATAATGTGTTCAAACCTGAAATTTATAACAAATGAATATTTATACCATGCTATTAGGAATGTGGCAACAGAGCGAGGGTAGAAAAGGACGCGGCTAATGGCAACTTGTATGCGCTAGATAGAGACAGAGATGTCCCATTTAGCTCCATACTGTCTTCTAAGAGTGAAACGCTATATAGATGCGTCATTTCCGGTGCGTGTGTGGAACCCCTGAAAGGTTCGTGTGACGTTATCCCTAGTATATAAACAGACCTAGAAGAGCAGAGCAATGAGTTTTTAGAGTTACAGTTACAGACCTGAGTCGATCAGTGTGTATCGTCGAAAGAAGATTCAAGAGCGTCGCGAGTGATTGCATAGTCGTAATTAAGGCATGAGACACAGAAGAGGTGAAGAAATACACTAAAAGGACTGGGCAAGGTTATGAGAAGTAAAAGTTGTGAGCTGTGATAGCAGCTGTGTTAACAGCGAGGAGAATGCTGTATTTGTGATAAAAGCTCAGAGATTATAAAGAGATAGAAAGTGACCGGATTGATTTTTGTCATTTGTCACAGTATTTTTAATGATGATGGAGCAATTGTTGGAATAAGAGGCGGGGAAAACAGGAGAACCGGGAGGAAACCCGCTCAAACGCCGCTTCCTTCACCACGAATACTGCATGTGGATTCTGGGGATCGAACCCCGGCCGCCCACGTGGTAGACGAACGCTCTAAACACTCAGCCACTGCGCCGCCTAATTTATAAATAGTTACATATACAAAACCTAACTTCTCATTAACATTTTTCTTATAAACTCAAATTACATAAACATTCTAAGCGCAATTTGATGCTGGTTTATTTGTTGAAACCCCAAACCGACTGTTTGCTGTTACGTCATACATGTTCAACAATAAAAGGGAATGGTCACCATGTTTTGGCTCACGCAATGAAACCCTAAATCTATGTCGATGTATTCAAAACTGTTTTCCTATTTACATACGAGGGTTAATTCATAACTCTTGGCAGTTATTTGGTGTCCAGAGCGCTGGAAATGTGACACACAGGGAGAAACTGTTACGGGATTGCAATAAATGGAACAGAATTCTGTTAATACCCCGTTTGCCTTCAACATGTTGCCCGAAAAAATGTCTGCATTATTTTTTATGTTCGCTGATGTAGCCGTTGGCTACTCGCATGCTTATTAGAGTTGACCATGGGAAAGCATTGAACACAGAACATAACCTATCCTTAATCTACAGAATGTATCAGAATAACCACTCTAATATTTGGCATTAGAGGCGTAATGTCACTCTGTAATGAAATTAAACTTAAAACGTTTAAATAATTTTAATATACCAAGTTCAAACCTCGCAAAGTTGGACTTCGCTGCTACAGTCAATAAAAATGGTAGACTTCTACATTTCAGCAGATTTCTTCAACGCTACGTTCCATAATGGGGCTTCACTGTGTGGTACTGTCCTCAAATAATTGCGAAACACACAGTACGCCTAATCAATTGATATTTATCCTTCTCCTAAGGGAACTAAAGTAAATTTGCTCTGCCGGCCATTTACACTAATTCCCAACAGATAGCAACACTGTTTATTTACGTGGTCTCTGTATATACCGGCCATGTGTTAAACAGTCGCATTATTTTGCAGTTGGTATCAGTATTTTAATGATTTCAAGGTCACCGGTTCAAACCTAGCGTGCTTGGAAACGACAGTCCCATTTTAGCGTATTTACTAGCGTGCAAACCTGGCGAAGGACAATTGATAGTTTTGAGCATGGATTCCTTAGGAACCTCAAGCCTGATGAAGAGGTCTCTGAGAAAAATTAAGCGATCTTTGAACCCACGACCTCAACCAGAGGCTAATTTGCTGCCTCTAGACCACGGAAGACGGCAATATTTGTCATGTGGATATCTTAAACCTGTGGAATTTAAATTTGCCAGTACTCAGAGTTTTCGGAAATGGGACTGTTATTCGTTTTCCTTTCTCCCATGGCCTTGCAAAGAGAAGGGAATTTCAAAGGCAACACCATCAGTTGTTTCTCCAGGCAAAGCCCCCTCATATGATCAAAGAAATTAAAGTAAGCTATACAAAATGAACAATTAAGAAATACGAAGGTTGTTTTCAGTTTATTAAACTTTCTGTCAGTGTGTGGGTTTAGCAGATGGGTTATATGTATATAAGGTAACTGTCCGAACACCATCGTGGTGTTCTTACCTGACTCGCAATGTAGCAAATGAGGATGTGATTTTTATGGTCGTGGCTGCAGCGTGTAAGAGGGCGTTTACAGTGAAAGTGAGGGTATTTAGTGAGTAGGTAGGTATTTTTGAAAACACAATTAGGAAGCTGAAGATAAGGAAGGGTTGCATGGTGGTGGGGATGCTGCTGCTGCAGCCGCAGCAGTACACGGGCGAGCATCACGGCAGTGAGCTGGATCGATTGCTAAGCGTGCTGTTGCAGACCCGGGCGGGACCCAGCCGTGCCTTCAGAGACACGCAGGGAGAACCAGGGCCCAGAATATTTCCACCTTAATCTACACCTATCGATTGTTTCTTGGTCGTCCGCACTAATTCCTTTACACTATCTCTGCCTCCTCGGGCCTGTCTTAGAGCGCACTCGGCCTTAGGATTACAAAAACACTAGTCTTGTAAACTGATAGTGAGGTTAGGAGGTGATTTAGGACGTTAACATAACGAGTGGAAAAATTCTGATTCACCCTACTTCCTCTTTCTGCTGCTATTTGTTAGATAATCATCCAAAACCCTCAATTTAACAATGATTCAATTAAAATTTTAATACAGAAGTAACATCTTACCGTATTACATGTACAGAAAGCGAATATAGTAAACTACAAGGCTATCATAGTGATTTAACGAGGCATTCGTCTTTACCCCTCTCCAGTGACAGAGGTATTCATGCTACTGGCTGGACTATGTCATGAAAGGGAAGTATTACGGCTCAGTAAATCGTTACTCAACTGTTGCTTGATTCACACCATACCCTACACGTGGTCTAAGGCAAGCTGATAACACAGTTGTACAAATTTCAGAAACTGCAAATTCACAGAAATATAATTAAATTTTAATGTCATCCAATGCGGTTTATTGCATACGTATTAGAAGAAAACATTTAATTCCAAAGCAGAAACTCTATTATACTATAACTTAATGGCTACACCGAGGTGAAAAAAGTGATTTCCTGAAGTAGGTATTGATCTTAGAGGCTTAATTTTTTGTACAGGCTCTTCCAGTAACTACAGAAATAGGTCTACTAAATTTTATTCCAGTATCTAATCACCTTCCTGATATATTAATTTATATCAATTTTATTGAGTATATTTCAAAATCTCTCCTCCAACAGGTGTTCAACTACAAAGTTTATTTTTTAAAATTATATTCTTGTTACCCTTGTAACAAATTAAAATATGGACATTTTCGTATAATAAACAGCTTTTCTTAAAAAAAAAAGTTTAATACCGCAAAGTGTGAAACTGTCATAAAAAGCACATTATTACATTATTTTTTAAAAAAAATATATAACCAATATTAAGATTCCAAACTGACATTTTAGGCCCATATTCTGAACTATACTGCAGAAAAGTTTTAGATCTGTAGCTTGATTTTTGTGGCAGAAGATAGTTTTTGAATATGAGAAAGTAACAAACAAAAATTGTTTCCGAGAACAAGCCTCTTGCCCCGTATTGCAACTGTCATTCTCATTAGTTACGCCTCATCTTTTGCGAGACCCCGTAATACGAACAGAAACTGAGAGATAGTCCGAAACAGTACATATTATTAAAATCGTTTTTTGTACAACCATGGAACCTCAGTTCCACATCATAATGCAGCGCGCTTTACACAAGTCAATATTTCCAACATGCTGACTGGGTTAAATGATACTCTGTTCCAAGTTACTGTCTCAAATTTTCTTGAATTGTCTTGAATGTTAGGTTATTTTCGTAATGAACATGACAAAGTTTAAGCCCTAAGAAGTAGACAGAGTCTTACTGCACAAAATGTAGAACTTGTGAAAGCACAAAAATGGTGGAATCTAAAAAATTGACCGAAATTTGGGAAACATTTATATGCATAACCTTAAAAACAGCCAACTTGATAATTTTTCGGTCATTTTTACTTTCTGCACTACAAAACCAACTCAGTCGGTTAAAAACCAAAATTGATATTTAAGTTTAACATCTTTTAAGGATATGACCTGAAGATTTTGAAGAAAATTTCTCCACCCTAAACTACCCTTTACATGGAAAATTTTTCGAAAATTTAGATTTTCTCAAAAATGGCTCTAACGATTTTGATTAAAATATCATATGTTTGAGATATTTTTATGAAAAGTGAAAGGTATATTTTGAATTTTCTGGCTATAGCTCCTGTAGTCATGTTTACTTTGGATGACTTTTGCATAAATGGTAAACCGTAAGCGACAGACCAAAGCTTACTGCACAAAACCTATAAATCTTGTAAAATAAAATTTGTCTAAATAAATTTTCTGTAGAGTGAACCATTTCGGAGATACTCCTTGTTATGTGTGTGAGTTTCGGAAAACTTAAAAATTTCGTGAAATAGAACATCGTTGTTCATTTTTTATATGTTAAGTGTGCAAAGAGAACGGAATCTCAAAGCTTTAAAACATTTGACTACCGCAGAAAGCCTGCTGTATTGTAATATTCCCCTTGTACCTACAACTAACACGAAGAAGATAGCAACAAGTAGACATTGCCAACCTAAGTTCTATATGCGACGCCAATGTTATCGTTTTGCAAGAGATGTCTTCAAATCCCCGACCATCACATTTGGAATCGATCCCTTGTCCCTCACTCTCCCACACCAGTAAACAAATGCATGGCGATATTCTCTGTGGGATCGAAACCAAGCCCTCTCGCTCCCGGACGATTTGGAAACGTGCCAGGAAACTTCACGGCAACAGCGTACAGTAAGTATTCCGGCGGTCATGAGTTCGTGACCAATTAAGGTAATAATCTACCTTCGAAACTAGCAACTATGCGGGCGTGTATATCCTTAGTAACTGCTGAAATTGTTCGTCTTAGAATGTGGCAGAAGTATTAAGGGTTCATCAAAGTGAAAAGGTGATTTTATAAAGCATTGAAGTTAGAGACTTAACTTTTTAAACAGACATTACTAGTAAGTAAAAAAAATGTGTGTACAAAATGTCATTCCAATATCTAATCATTTCACGAAATTTTTAATTTTTCCGAAACTCACACACATAACAAGGAATATCTCCGAAATGGTTCCCCCTACAAGAAAATTTATTCAGACATAAATTATGTATTTTAGCAAGGCCTACATTTTTTGTGTAATAAGATTTGGTCTCTCTCTATCGTTTTACCAGTTATGCAAAAGTCGTCCAGAGTAAATACGACTACAGAAGTTATAGCTAGAAAATTCAAGATATACATTTCATTTGTCATAAAAATATCTCAAACATATGACATTTTAATCAAACTCTTTAGAGCCATTTTCAAGAAAATCAAAATTTTCGAAAAATTTTCCATGAAAAGGGTAGTTTAGGGTGGGACTATTTTCTTCAAAATCTTCGTGTTGTATCCTTTAAAGACATTGAACTTAAATACCAAAATTGGTTTTTAACTGACTTTTCGTTCTTGAGTTATGCTGTCCACAGACTGACGGACTCAAAACATGTTTTTGGTGAAATCTCGACATCGAATTTTTGGGTGGAATACAATACTTCCCCTACTTATCAGAAGAGAAAGTAAAAAATTCATAAAAACAGCGCAATTTACATCATTTTTTTTAAAAAAAAGGTATAAGCAGTATCAAAATTCCAAACGGGGATTTTATTACTCATATTTTGAACTAGTATGGGAAGAAAGTTTAGATCTATAGCTAGATCTTTGTTGGAGAAGATAGACTTTGAATATGAGAAAGTAACAAAAAATCATTTCCGAGAAAAATGAGCGTAAAGTTGAAATTAAAGGCAGAAGCAAAGTTATTACACAAAAATGGAGATATGATTAAAGTATATATTTTTTGTGGATTTAACTATTTCCGAGATGTTCATTTCTCCAATGAAAAGCTGTTTATTCATTTTTTCTATTGTCATTCAAACAGCAGTAATTTCAGTCATCACGCTGATTAAAAATTTAACTGTAGCTTTAGCCTAAATATGCGAGGAAATGTGTAAATGTGAACTGAACTTTTATATGACGTATTAACAAGATGTAAATGTAGTTGTAGAGAAGGTTATGCTAATGCAATATATCGGATTGTTTAATGTTCTGATGTTTTCAACTTTTTCCCTTTTAATTGTTTTTGTAGGCTTTTAATTCCGGTTTTTCAGCTTTTTGAGATCATAAATGAGTTTTGATGTTACCCTTGAGAGACAGGGTAGTGAAAGTAGTGTGAAGATGTTTTCAACACTGCCACATTTGTTATCTGAGACTGTGTTAAAGTCCCTGGCGTGGCAGCAGTTGACGCCAGAAGCTGAAGAAGAAGTTGTCGGGATCCAAGAGTTTCCGCTTGTAGTGTAAAGGGAGACCGGACTTTATCTAGCACAAGTGGGGCCGTGTTTCCTGCCCAGGCTTTATAATCACTCAATTCTTCTCCACGTCTCCTTGGAAAGGCGCCAAACGCCAGATATGGTGCCTGGCTACATTCGTATTCCAGCGGCGAACTTGGACTATGGCGAACTGACTGACTGACAGTAATCCTACACTCATTGTAATTTGTATAAAAGGTCTAATGAGATTTTTTTCTATGATCAGCCGATTTCGGAAAAATAAGTGAGTTTGTTTCAACTTGGATGCGTAATTTCACAAGAATGTACGAAGATAATAGTTTGTTGCTTGCAAGAAGCGTAGAGTAATTTATTTCTGACATAACTTGGGTAGGAATTATGCGACATCACATAGAGTTTCGAAATAATCAGTTAAAAGACGTGAAGGAATATTCCGAGCATTTTTTGAAATCTGAAGTAACTCGACAACGTTGCGCTGAGGTTGGTCAGGGAATTGAACCAGTTTCTGGATATGAACACGTCGGTCGCAGCTTGTTTTCGATAAAACTAAAATATCTCCGTAAGAAATGGTAAAATTAGATTCTTCCACTGGTTTAAATAATGTAACCATTTCCCGGTATAAAGCATAATTTTTTTACATCCAGATCTCAAAATAAGAACACATAAACAAACACACTCAAGCACACAATGCTGTAATTAATTCCAGAAATTAAGAAAGGGACATGAAAAGTTTTGGATGGAGAAATGAAAAATGCGTTAGTTTGCGAGAGTGAGGATTTCAGGTTTAAGTGGACGGAGGTAAACCCACACTCCCCTTTTTCGGAAAAGTTGGACATCGCTGGGTTATCTCCACAGCCGGCAGAGTTCTATAACTCGGCATAGAAAAGCTTGTACAACGCTGGCAAATGTTTAAAAAATATGGCAACTGTGCAAAAAATGGAGAAAGCTGTAAGAAATTAAATAAAAAAAGCGTTCTGTTTTTGTATAAAACATTGAATCTTATTGTGCCAAATGCCCTTGTACTCTTTTCCCGGCCTACTATAATAACCAGAGATCGGAACTTAAGCAAAATGCCCTTTTAAACGTGTCAAATCTGTCTTCTATTTGTGCAAATTATACCTTTGTGATTAAAATGCCACAGATTTTTTCATTTAAACTTCCAGACTCAGGGAAGGAAGAGGAATAATTTTGGCTGTAGAAAAATTTATACCCCCCTGCCGGGAATCGAACCCGGGACCCCTAGCACAACAGGTAGGCGCTCTAACAACTGCGCCACGGCCAGCCACCACACTTTGAAGTTCTTTAAAATGTGACGACGAGTTATTGAATACTGTAATCTATTAAATAAATGGGTTTTTGCCTTTTATTAGCTGTTTTAGTATTTATAATGCCTTTTTGCCTGCCTAAACTTCCACTCTCTGGTAATAACCCACTCTCTGCCCATTGTTGAATTGTAAAGAAATATTTTTAACTTCTTTTAATTTATAGTCCTCTAAAACTCCCTTTCCATAACTCTAACATGCTTCCTGCTTTTGTAGTGTTCTGTGGAACCCCTAAATGCTTGATCACAGTATTGGCCGTAAGTTTTTTTTTTTTTTTTTTTTTTTTTTTTTTTTTTTTAAATCCCAGCGATGTATAATCGAGCCGGTAGGGTTCGAATAAATTTATTACCCCATGATTAGTGCTAAATTGCTAATACGCTGCAGGAGTAACAGCAAACAATCGTACATGAGCCTTTGTTCTCGTAGTAATTGGAGTAATAATTGCAACAAATGCCTTGAGTTATTCAGGTTTCCACAAGGGAAATATGTGCACATTAATGACACCATAATTACATTAATGTGATCTTGCTATGTTTTAATTTTCCATTGCAATATCTTTAACACCAAATTTAGCATTTTTCTAGCTATTTTTGGCAGCGTACTTGAAATGCTACACACGATAAAGGTTTCAAAATTTTGATAATTTTAAATATTATTCTGTTATGCGCAATTACCATCAAAAGAATGTTAGGAACAGAACATTTTGTAATGCTTTGATTTATTAAATAAAAATTATCATTGAAAAAAATTATAGTTTTCTTACAACTTTATATTTCACTACCTGGTAAATATTACAAGTAGAGAAAAATCACTCATATTTTTTCTGCACTTATATTCAGAGCAGTAGTTTTACAGGAAATACAGCGTTTCCTCTACAACACGTGTTTCCTCGTAGTGAACCTCGCGGAAGCAAATGGGCAATGTGCATACCCTGCCTTCGCTTTCCTGGCGTATATCTATCTTACACCTTCACACACATTACTGTTTCAACTGTTCCTTGTTGTACTCTGATTACGTATAGAAGAAACAAAACACTGAAAAACTTAGCTTTAAATCTCATTCATTAACATTAGACTGCTCTCAAAAGTTACAGTTTTATCATCACAACACAATTGTGTTTTAGTAACGTTAAGACAGTTTACAGAATGTGTTATAAGTCGGCTGGTGGTGTGTGTAATTCGTGTGTAAGGTGCAAGGCAGTTTACTGTAAGGTCGTGTGTAGTGTTTGATCTCTGGGTGGGTGCAGGGGAGTGGGGAGTGTTTGCCGTTAATCCGTGGAGTAATCCCAAGGGGTGCGACAGCGGAAATGGCGCCTTGAGGCAAACTGGTGGATGGGGGAGAAAACAACCAAGTGCATCTGCAACTACTGGGGTCTGCACATCTCTGTTGCAATCCATAAAAACGTTAAATTCACTTAACAGACATAACCTCTGACGAAAACGAAACCTTTACTAACCTAACATAACCTTTCGTGCAACAATTTGTATACAAATTTTATGTATTCGTTTGTATATGTTTCTGTTTACAACTTACTGTTCTAGAAGCGCTGCATTTGTAAGCTAAAACAGCTCTTTCTCCCTCTGAAATTATAAGTAGGTATCTGAAATGCTATAGATAACATACTTATTTCAGATCGCTTGTGTATGACTTCAAATCTAAAACAAGGTATAAGCGCATATCGCTTGTCGCTTGTCTTAGCGACGCCCTTTTGCAATTTTGACTTATTGAAGAAAGAGGACTAAATAGGGATTTAAATATTATACAGAGAGTGAAAGCCGACGGAGTTTAATCTGTCACCTAATTTACTGCATGGCGGTAATTGCGTGGCGAAATGAACAATGCGTACGAGATACTTTGGTTTTTAATCGACTTTTAGTTTTTGAGTTATCTGTTTAAACACACACACACACACACACACACACACACATACACACACACACACACACACACACACATACCTTTTTCCAAAAATGTTTCTTTTTAATTCAGGGGGCCTCAAAACATACATTTCCGGTGAAATGTCGACATCGAATTTTTGAGTCAAATTCAATTCTTCTACCTACTATACGTAGTAGAAAAAATAATGAGTACACGCTCGTTTAATTTAGAGTGAATAGGAAGGAAATATAAAACATCGACATACATTTGGACCGAAAACGCCGAGACAATGTAGAGCTCTTTCCAAAGCCTACTAAAAGGGTTCTGTGGGTGGAATGTGTCAAGACGGCTTATTTCGTAAATATTTATGATTTCAGAAGGGAGAAGCACGTGAAGGCTTTCCTCTGAATTAATGAAGACATTACGGCGCTGGAAGATCAGAGAAAACACCAACTCTCTAAGACAGGCATTCCATACAACATCAGGGATTTGTGTATTTTCAAGTGGTTATGTTGGCAACGACAGCTGTGCTTTAAAACTGTGTGTTTTGAAACAGCTTGTAAGTAAAGAAAGTACTGCACACTTTTACTTTCTCTACTACGTATAGTCAGTAGGGGAAGTATCCTATTCGATTTCAAGATTTAATCGGAAATATGTTTTGAGACCCCCTGAATCCAAAAAAGCATTTTTAGAAAAAGGTCCGCGTGTGTGAGTGTCTGTTTGAGTGTCTGTAGACAGCATAACTCAAAAGTGAAAAGTAGTTTAAAAACCAAAGTTGGTATTTAAGTTTAATGTCTTTTAAGGATGCGACACGAAGATTTTGAAGAAAATAGCCTCACCGTAAACTACCCTTTTCATGTAAAATTTTTCGAAAATTTTGATTTTATTGAAAATGGCTCTAACGATTGACGCAAAATGTTCCTCTCCACTAAGTCGAAGACGTCGTCTTTAAGATCTATAAGATCTCGTCGCCAGGATATCTCCTATCCTGTGTTTGGTGTCCTGACTAGCTCTAGCAAGAGGTCCTAATCTGCAGGGTGTGCGTGAGTTGTGGTAGGAATGAACCAAACGAAGAATTAACTAACATTTGACTTTATTTGCGAATTTCCAGATTTGCGTCAAATGGCGAACCAACGTGTGGCACGATAAGACAACGATACTCGAGAAGAAGAGAATCAACAGATACTGCGGAAGTAATGGACCAGTAACATCAGGGACGGTGGCGACATCGGTGTGCAGCAACAATAATAAGGTACTGAGTGTTAAACTAATTTGTCAGTGATATTTAGGTAGATGCTTCTTAGAAACGGCAAGATGCTGGAACAGTCTGTAGTAGATAGTAAAATTCAGGAGATAGAAGTTGTAAATAGGGAAACTGTAGATGTAGTACCAAATGTAGGGGAAATGTAAATGTATCAGATCAAAGTGAACAGCTAAGGGAAGGTTATTCTGGTAGGGAATGTCAAACACCAGTTGTAAATACAGAGAGTAACATGCTAGATCCGATAATGACAATGTTGAATGAAATAAAATAAGTTTAACTGAGAAATTGGAGAAATTGGAAAATAACAATAAATGTTTGACAGAACAGCTAGAAATGACCACCCAAAGTTTAATTGAAAAGATAGAGAGTAGTAGCAAAGTGTTGACAGAGAAATTGGAGAGTAATAATCGAGGCTTGACAGAATTAGTACAGAGAATAGAAAACCAACAACATGGGACAGGAAATTTTCTGGGGGAAATTAGAAGTGAAGTGGATAATTTAAGAATTGAGGTTAGGTAGAACAGAACTCAGGTTGTGGGGGAGATAGAAAATGTAAAGAAAGAAATTAATCAAGAATTTGTTCGATTTGTTGAGAAACCTGAGAGAGAGAGCAGTAATCTTAGGGAAGAAGTAGGGCAGATATTGAATAACGAGAGAGAAACAAGCTGCAAAGAATTGGAAGACAGTAAGGTTAGGTTACAGAAGGCAGAAAGCGAAGGTAGGAGGTTAACTGTAAATATGGAAGATTTAACTGAGTATTTAAAGGAAGTGGTTACAGAAATCCAGGGTGTAAAGCAAGCACTGGAAAATTTGAAATTAAGTGATAGTCGTGATAATTCTGCTTGTCTTAGTGTAACCACAAATCTTAGTGTAAGCACTAATCATAGTGCAAACAAAGCCAAACAGGAGATTGATCAAAGCAAAAATCAAAATCGAGGTGAAAGAAGTTACCAAAACTTTTTCGGGCAGGGGGTAACCCTAAACTCCAAACAGAATTACGAGATTCGAGAGAGATATCGTGGTCCCATACCCAGAAATGACAATTTATGGGAAAACCGGAAAAGTAATCAAAGAATAAACATTACAGATGATGGTTAGATCATTGATATGATGGTGTATTTTCAAGAACAAGAAACTATAAATATTGTAAATATAGTTAAATTTAGTATAATAGTGACAAAGTGAAAGTGTTGTGCAAGTCAAGAAGAGAAAGAGGAAAAAGAAACTCATAAATACCGAACCAAATTGCGTAACTTCCGAAGATTAAAAAAATGTAAGTAATAGGATATTTAAGTAATTATAATGTGAATATATGTAATTGATAATAAAAAGAAACAAAAGGAGATTCTAATTGATAGTTAAGGGGAAGACGTAATAAAGCTGAATAGATTAAAGTCTCAAGAACGGAAGCCTAGGCAGATTTAAATGAGTGATAAGGTTACAATTGTTGTACGTGCAAAGCCCGAACGATTCCGCGGGCTGATGCCTATCTTACTATGACGTTATCTAAAGTTGACCAATGGAAATCGCTTCCTTCGTGTTGCTCACGCAAAACAAATGCAACGCACTGTAACCAACCCGCCACTGGAACACAATGCACGTCTGGGGGTTATGGTTGTCATTGTGCGAGGAATATTTCATTGCCCTATTCACAAAGCGAATCATCACAGTGTCATTTACAATCGCAGCTTTTGTACAAGCAAAAACGGACAGAGGAACTGGGATTCTTGAACTTGCGGGGGCAGCACTCCCCCAATAAACACGTCCTATGACGCCTGTAAGATCTGTTTGTGTCGCATGAATGTAGAATGGAGGAGGAATAAAAGGAAAATGAGATCTGTGTTTTACCTTGACCCATATTCCAGCCACAAACTTCACCATAGAGACACAAAGTCTCGCGACTGATCGAAACTTGGCTACTTCCTCCAGGCCTCAAGCACTCTGACAATTTAGAAAAGAATATAATTGAGCCATTCATTTCCAAACAGGTCCTTGTCCCAATATTTGGAAACCGTGATATAATTGGCATCATTGGGTTCAACTCCTCTGTGACCCATATAGCTAAAGACCAGAAAAAAACCAGACCATAATTTATTACAACTAGCAACAGAGATTTTATCCCTTTAACATATTGTATCCGTTTATGTACTGAAAAATTCAACAATATTCCCATAGAAAATGTACATAATAAGGCATAATATATATAAAGCAGAGTGTTTGTATGTTTGTACTTTATGCGCTCCTAAACCGCTTCACCGATCACCGCGAAATTCACAATGTATATGTATTTTTTCATGGAGAAGTTTTGTATCCTATCAATTTTACTATACGACGGAACATTCATATTGTTTTCTCTACTCGCTTTTCTTTTACGTAATACATTTGTATATCCATCCCTACTCACCCTTTAACACACAATTCATACAATTATCTAGACTGAAATAGGAATGCCACATATTACATTCACACAGTTTTCTCTACTCACTTTATTTTTGAGAAACACGATCACATTTATAACTTTATTCGCCCTTCAATATACAATCCATACAATTTTCTATGATTGAAATAGAAATGCAACACATTAAATTTACACTATTTTCTCTACTCACTTTTTTATGAGACACATTCACACTTCTTTCTCTAGTCCTTCTTCTGCAAAGAGTTTATACATTTTTCCATGTTTGAAATTGAAATGCAACGTATTACACTCACATGGTTATTACTCACGTTTCTTTAACGAAACAAAATTGTATTTCTTGTCTACTGCCTTTTCCAGAAAAATTCATACAATTTTCTACATCATTGATATAGAAATACATCTTACATTCACACAGTCTTCTCTACTTACTTTTCTTCCTGTGGTATTTGCGGTAGTGTTTCACTGTGTTTTTATTTGTTCTTTTTTTTTGGGGGGGGGGATGGTTCTTTATAGTACCCAACACAAGTATAGTAGGGATAAAATCGTCAAACCAGGGGCAACGTCGGGCATTTTAAAATGGTGCATGAGATATTTATCAATGAGCACGTATATTGGTTCTTTGCCAAAAACAGTTTTGCAGTTGAGAAAAGTTTTGTTCTTATCGCAATGTGCATTTCATATTTATACAAAATTGGAACCTCACAGACACAACATATTTCCTTTCCTTGAGATTCTGTTTAGATATATGTAACCTTAGCCAACACTAGTTTTATCAGAAATGGTCCTCGTCTGTCTTGGGTGTTGCATGATTGCCAACTTGCAGATAATGTCCAAAGAATTTTTATTAAGGAATATTCCACAATATAATGGGTTTCCTTCATTCCAAAACTATCTTCTGCCTCCGGAAGTCACTTTCTCCTTTAACCCTCTTCTCTCCATGCTCATTTTCACCCCATCCAAGCAACATTGTCAACTTGCATAATTTCCCTTATTCTATTATTCCGAAATGTATCTTTCCTAGATTTTTACTCCATAAAACTGAATAGAAAATTTTTATAATTCTCTTCCGATCAATTATTCTTCTTTGAACCTCTAAATTTGTTGTTCCATTGTTTTTTATTATAGACCCAAGATATTTAAAGTAATCAACGCCAGTATTATATGTAAGGTTTTCTTTTAAGCTCATGCGCATGCGCTACATTCCTCCATATAATCCTTGGTGCGCATCTTATTGCGTTACTTGTATAGTTCCCAGTACAGTAACGTTTTAACAGCAGTGTGATACACAGTTCCTGAAATGGCCGACATGAGCTCCAGCACACTTTCATTTAAATGTTCACAATCATCCCAACGTCGCATATCCAAATCGATGGACTGGTAGACGCGGCCCATTTCCATGGTCAGCACGGTCATCAGATCTGACACCTCTCAACTATTTTCTGTGGAGTTATATGAAGATTATGACACTCCTGTAACGTCAGGGGTATGTAATCGAAGCAAAGGTTTAATATATTTCAAGAAACATGAAAACTAATGTTTGCTTTTTTTTAAAAAAAAATTTTTAGTAATTTCAATTGTGGATACAGTTAAGGAAATAAATTACAATGAGGCTCCATAGGAATAGGGTAAACTTTTTACCCTAAATACACCAATAAAAAGTTTTGAAATATTGATTTTCATAAATTCAGGAAGGGATGAGAAAGAAACTCGTGGTTCCGGGAAAGTTCACAGAGTATTTCTCTGAAAAATGAGAGTAGTATGAGAAAGTTGTGACGCAGTTTATCCATTCGTCTTATTTACATGAAATGTTGGAAACTTCATTGATCTGACAAGAACGCCTCTAGAAGACTGATGGAAGTTTTCGTCTTATGGGCTGGCTGGCTGGCTCAGGTGAAAATGAGCGGCGATGAGGCTGCAGCATTGTCAAACTTGGTTTGAATTGTTGTTTAAGCACGATTAGTTCTGTCTCTTTCTCTGTGTGTGAGAAAAAAGTTAAGTTTTTATTTTCGGACGCCCTTTGACTGCTGTGGTTCTGAGAATCCATTCTATACTGGGCATGAAAGACCACGTCATTTCTTCAGAGTATATATTTCTAGTATTTACCTGGTGACGCAGGGAAACCTCCGAAAAAAAAACCATGGGTCATGTAGGCTGGTCGCTAGGAGCGTATCCACGTCCTGGCGAATGCAAGTCACAGATGAAACCGCCTGAGCTAGGTATAAAGACAAAAGAAAACAGTGAATTATTTATCGGCCGATTGGAAAGACAGATAAACACTGTGCAGGTGATAACAGCAAGTCCTTTAAAGAAGAGGAACATATTGCTAAATGTAGCTAGGCACGAAAACAAGGGTTCTGCGAAAATGAGCGTTTAGCCAGTGAAACGGAAGATGCCCAATTTGTCACCAGAAATCCCTTTGCCAGAAACACAAGCAACTACAAGCACAAACAAATAGCAGGGGATGTTATTTACTATGGCCCACCCTCTGGGAAGATGCTGCTCCCTCGGAAACAAATCTATCGTCAGCAACAAGATTTATTCTCACAGACGCTCCTACACAGAGACACTCTTTCATTTCCTGTAGACGTGTTCGGGAAAATATGTCGTGCTACACAGGTAGCTATACCTCTTAAAATATTTCTTTCTTCTATATCTGTGCGGATATCAGCGGCGGCTCGTAAGGTTTTAAAACGGTTGTTCAAATAGTTTATGTATTATAGTTATTATTCTGTGAGCTTCATGTATGACCTCTCAGGCCAGATACTGCCGTAATTATTGACGAAAATAATACATAATTAATTAAAGAAATTATAGTAAGATGGAGAAATAGTTACCATAAATTTGTCTAAGTTAAATTAATGGATATTATAAGAACCCTATAGCAGAAAATTAATATTGTTTTTAATGGAGAAATTTTGTTCTATGTAATATCGTTATTCTTGTTAAATAGTTTTGTTTTGCCTTTATTATATGAAATATATGTATCATAAGTAATACAAGCAATGTAAATACGTTAAATAACGATAAATAACATTGAATTATAGTTGTGAAATTTAAGAATATTGCGGAACTTCATAATTTTGAATTTAAACTTATAAAGCACAATAAATCGACATTCAATTGACTCATATTATAAATGTAACGCTATTGCGTGTATCATTTAATTTTTCGCATCGACAGCACATGACGTCATTGTTTATTGGCGACGGGTTAAATAGAAAGAACAAAAAACTGCGAAGAAACGTTTCAATAACTTTAATAATTTAGAAGATTGCTTAACCTATCCTAAATTATAACAACATGTGTTCCTTTCTGATTCACAGTTACCAACCTCTTTGTCCAGTCTTTGTCTTTATGTCAAGTTGGCATGGTTTAGTGTCATTGGGCATCAAGAAGCCCGTATTCGGCAACATTACCAAAGATTTATTCAGAGAAATAGATAATTAATAATTCATGTTAAGGAAAGCATTAGTAAACCAGTCAGGTAGCGAAAACTCTAGCTACAAACATTGTTATGATTAGGTGGAAGTTGTATTCAGATGAAAATATGCTTTATCAGAATCGCATTTGTAAGTAGTTCTAAGTGTTCCCCTTGATATACGTATAAATTAGGTTCAACTGTATTAATACTAATCTGCAAAGACTATTGAATAATAAACGGCATTGTTAGGAATAAGATACATAAATAAAGCAATAAATAGTTTACATATTTTAAAATAAGAACGAGCTACAGTTCTACCATTGATAAGCAGTCACTGGCTAAGTATTTTATTGAGGAAAATCAGCAACGTATAGTCATAGGATAGTCGTGGTGGGACTTTTGTTGATAAAAGAGCATGTATTTCTAAAATAGGTGTCTTACGTATCTTACAGTCTTGCTTTCATACAACGTCCGATCCATTACTGACAGTCCGTAACGTCTAAAACTGCGCTTGCGTTGGCACACACTTGCCGGCAGCTGCAAGGGAATTCTCCGCTTACTATTTCAACAACTCACGGCAACTTACGCTTTCTTTTGTTATTACGTAAACATTATTTTAAACTGTCGCATACTGGGAGATAGGCTATCAACCTTAGATGCGCTTTACAGCTGTTGCAATAATTGCACATGCGTTTCCTAGCAACTCAGACCAATGCGCTGTAAGTAACGCCGAGTCAAGGGGCCTGAGAGGTCCTCTCTTGCGGGTACATTAGCACCCTCATTCCTAAACGGGGCAGTTCTGCGGTGAACTCACTTTTATTGATTTTCGTATCCGCAATATACGGCGCTATGCTATCGTGTTAATGACCTTCATTAGTGCCATTGCGGCACCATTATAAAATATCCGGTCCTTTTTACTTCCCTCATAGGTAACGTTTAACCTCAACTTTAGTATTATTTAGCGCTTTATGTCCAACCTTGTCTCTTTGGAGACGCTTACGTAATTAGCGGCTGTTCCTCAGCTCTTGCCTGTGACGTTACAAACACAGCCAATCAGTCAGTATCCAGTGACGGCCACAAACAGGTGAATCGTTTGCAAGATACCCTTTATTATTTACGTAAATTTGCCAATACTAATGCTTTTCTCAAATAGGAATATTATTCACTTGTTTCCTCTACTACTTACAGTAAGTAGAGGAAATATTGTCTTCCACTCAACAATTTGGAAATACATGTTTTGAGATTCCCTGAATAAAAAAAGACATAACTCAAAAACGAAAACTTGTTTAAAAACAGAAGTTGGTATTTACGTTAAACACCCTTTGAGGATGCTACACAAAGATTTTAAAGAAAATTCATACACACTAAACTACCCTTTACATGGAACATTTTTCGAAAATTATTATTTTTTTGAAAATGGCTCTAACGGTTTTGATTAAAATGTCATATGTTAAATATAGTTTTATGAGAAATAAAATGTATATCTTGAATTTTCTGGTTATAGCCCATTTAGTCGTATTTACTCTGGACGACTTTTGCATAACTGGTAAACCATTAGAGATAGACCAAATGATTCTATACAAAAATGTAAATCTTGCTAAAATACACAATTTATGTCTCAATAAATTTTCTTGTAGGGTGAACCATTTTGCAGATATTCCTTGTTATGTGTGTGAGTTTCGGAAAACTTAACTGTCGTGAAATGGAACATCGTTGTTCATTTTTTATATGTTAAATGTAAAAAAAGAACGGAATCTTAAAGGTAAAAAAGATTTGACTATCGCTCAAAGCCTACTGTATTGTAATATTCCCCTTGTACCTACAAGGAAATAAACAATAAGATAATTTGTACAAATGTTTATCTCAACTAACACGAAGAAGATATGGGAATAAGAGTTTGTAAGAATGGTTAGTACAAGAGTAGAGAAAGTCATGTGAGTGTTACAGGTAATTTGTTTCTTAATATGACACAAAATCCCGGTTTATTTTGCCAAAGTTAGTTCACATGTTTAATGAGCAGCCTACAGTGTTTCTCTGAAAAGGTTGACACAGGTTTGGAAACGCCCTGTAGTGCAGAAGTCGACCGATAGTGTGCTGTTCCAGGAACATAAAGTGGCCGGTAGGTACCCAGTTCTAAAGGACACCAAATATTCATAAGGAGGTAGTCCCAGGGGCCATTCTTAGGCTCTCCCACGACACTCATAACCTCACTCTTCCAATACTGCAGCACTATCAACTTCGGGGCATAAGTGGCGCTTCTCCATTGTTCAAATTGCTGGCAAGAGCCCACTCAACAGGCACTACGCTATTCCTATATTCGAAACTCAAAACTTACTGTGGAGAGTTCATTTCTTGCGTTGTTTAGAACTTATACACGATCTAGTATTAATATGACAACAGGCTTCCCCTTTTAACTAAATGAATAAACAAATAAATGAATGCGTGAGTGAATAGGTAAATAAATAAAAAAAAATCTGATGTCTTGCACTCACATGACTTTCTCTACTCTTATGCTAACAATTCTTACCAACTCTTGCTCCTGTATATTCATTTCGATTAGTGTAGTTCGACTTACTCAGTACTGCCAACTGAGGAACTCAAGAATTATATTTATTTCGATCTCTTTTTATATCAGAAAAGCAGTTTATAATCTCAAAATAAATCTCACTTTATTTTTAACACTAATAAATCACCGTTCTTCTAGAAAAATACAATAATTATTAAAAAATAGTTAAAAGCATAGTTTTCAAATTTAAAACAAGGTTATTTTGATTGTTAGATACAGTTGGTGACACCAGCAACAAAACAATGTACAAAACATAACAATGACCAGGGAAATGATAGTTTAATACCTCTTTGTATGAAATAATCATGTTTATATCATACTTCCCTGTACTATATAGAAATTCTCAGAGAGCTGAAGCCGCTAAGGAAATTATCATTCTTGTAAAAATCGAAGAACGCTTTCTCCATTGATGTCCTTGTTAGCCGAAGAAAGTCGAGTCTGCTAAGAATATCTGCAGTCTGGGACAATTTCATCCTTATGCGAATAGCAATAAAACCCGATGTGCAGTTGTTTTATTGTCACGCCTTCTATCGACTGGTATTAGCTCCACTGGCTGTATGATATATTGCAATCGATTTCAATCGCACGCTGCTGATTTCCATGCGCTTGTCGATTCGAGATCTCTCGTGCGTCGAAATTAATGTCATCAGCGATCATTAATGCCAATTTTGACTGCATAACAAGCTGCTGGTGGAGAACCGCCTTTAAAACGAATGTCACGCCTTTATTTAATATTATTTATATAGTACGAGAGGTTAAATGGAGTTGTTTTCTTTGTTAATAACGATCGGCTGCCTGCTCTTTTAACCTCAATATGTTTATATACATAGGTGCGAGGCACTGTTTTTTGTAAGCCCTCTGAAATAATTCCATTAGAATAAAGGCAGCGTAGGCTGACTTCTTTTGTTCATTGTGCAACCAATGAGGAATAGACTCAGATCAATTGTGTAACGACGAAAAATATTAATTATATATTATAAAGTGAAAAGTAATTGTAAATCTGATGCGATTCTCATAGAGGAAACTGTATCGTAAGTGACAATAATTGAAATCAATGAACTGCAGTGAGTTTTACAAGGAATATTGACTTTTTACAATTATTGGCTATACCTTGCCATTTTGTTCATTATCGTCTAGGTCCGCCATTGTTTAGTTGAAAGTTTTTAAAAGTGATTCATAGGAAGACTGGCGATTTTTGAGTGCTACTAAAATGTTTAAGATATTCTTGAAGGTAATATTGGTTCTTTCATCAACATAATATATCCGTGCTACTCCTGTGATAATGTTAATAGAATCTTGAAGCTCTCCGACTGATTCTAGACCGCTAGGAGTAAAATTATATTAAGACTTTCACACAAAATCCCCGTCACAGACTTTCACTCCAACAAAGGATTATAAAAGCCAATTATTAATAAAAGAAAATAATGTTCCAGGTGAATAACAATGTAAAAAGTCTGATTCTGCATATGATTTCGTGGCGTTAAACTGAAACGTAAGTTCCTGTACCATTTTCCTCTATAGTGCATGGTTCCATAAGTAAAAAATAAACTTGTTTTAATGATTGTCCATGTCACCACTCCTTTATCGTTTACTTCTGCAATTAGCACAGAGAAGTAGAGCTTCAAAAGATGAGTTATTTGTGTATTTGTGTTGCTAAATGAATCTTTTAGCACAAAATAGTATTGATGAATTGGATTCTAGCGTGTCCATGAGAAGAAATTTGTGGACATATGTTTGGCAGTTCCCGAAACTGGAAGATCAGGAATGTTTACACTGCTCCGGTCGCGTGAATACTGCTCCAAAAACTGAAAGAAGGCATATCTTATCTTTATTTTAGCAGATAAAATTGATCTTGCGTAACACTTAGAGGACAAATATCTCACGCTACAGACAGCGCGCGTTTCCCCACGTGCTGCGCGGACTAATACATTAGCGGTGTTGATGTTAAGTGAGTTCCTTACACTAGAACTGCTATAGTATCTAATTGTTACTAATAACGGAACGTACGTATGCAGATTTTAACTTTACTAATCCACCTTCACAAATTGGAACGTATTCCCATAAATTAGTTTGTTGTATTTAGTAGTCAGTGAGTAAACGACAGGCAATATATTGTAACATTGCAGTTAAAGGGCGGCTATAAATGAAAAAACAAAAAAAGGTAGTTGTGCGGTGTCACATTTAATGCCACATACTGCCGACCAAGTCGCTCGTGCTGCGGTAAGGTTGATAAAACACTCAGGCTGAGTAGAGTTGGCCACTGCGAAACGAACCGTCATGGCCGTGAGGGTGGACTATCAATCTACGCTAATCACACACACACACACTCACAACCTAATTACAACTTTCACCACATTTTCGATTTAATCCGGCTCCAATTACCACTACAAAAGTGTAGGTGCGTGCGTTCGCTTTTTGTTTGGTGGAATTTCGTTTGGACCAGGCAATTGGAAATTTTACACGCATAATTTTGAAAGTAATTACTGTACATTGAGCCTCTTATTTGCGGACGACTGCGCAATCGCATCAACTCTTGGAATAAGCCACAAAGAGCGTTATGTCATCATCGCTCGTCGGTACATTTGGGGATGTTTTAACAACCAATGAGAGGAAGCGTAAAGCAAGCAAAATTCCATTTTCTGATCCATGTCTATTTCTATGGATATGTTCTGCACTTGATATATCAGGATGAATACTTTGAACAACTTAAAATTAAATTATTTCAGCACACCGTTAATATCCATAATCGTATTTTAAAAATGAGAAAATGCTTACTTGGTATTTGACCTACTTTACGATTTTGTTATACTGTTCACACACACACACACACACACACACACGCACACACACACACACACACACACACACGCACACACACACTGGACTTTTTCATAACTATTTAGGATTCAGAGGACCTCAAAACATGTACTTCCATTGAAGTATGTGTATAGAACTTTTGTGACGAATACAATTCTTCCCCTGCTTACTGTAAATGCATAGTCGAAAAAGTAAATGCATTTCAGCAATTCTTTTACCGTAGTGTGCAAGTAGAATGCACGCCACTGATCTAACTCTTTTACAGAAGCCATTGAAATGCATTGGATATAAACGACGAATCAAGATTAGTCCTTAGTTCTCAAAATAAGATCCATTCAGTGTTTCTTTAAACGAACCCTCGCTCCATTCTTTTTCAGCGAAGTTTAAAGGAATCTCCTTTCTCTTTGACATTGAGTGAATATCTCTGGAAGGCAAGTCGCATGTTTATGTTCTCTTAAGGAACGTTACGGGATCTTGAATCTCTATGCAGACGATGAAATATATGTCCCACAAATGTATGCAAGGAGTTGTCTGGGTGGACAGCCCGGGAATATATCATGTTGAGGAAAACACGCACCCCGATAAAACTGGCGCAAGCTTCACTTTCACTCAAACAGCTGGCAGCACTTGCAGCTCTTTGAGAACATACCGAAGTTCCAGTTATTTGAGATATACAAAAAATGTGACATAAAATGAGGTGAAAATGTTTGAGATTAATCTATTTGGGCATCGAAATTTACAAAGTGAAATGTTTCAGATTTGTAGAAATTACGTAATTAATAATTTCCTTGTAAGTGCAATGGACAATAGACTTTGAGCGAATAGTCAAATATTTTAAAGCTTTGAGATTGCTCGATGGTTCCACAAGCGGCCGACGAAGTAATCAGTAGGGCAATGGTCGCTTGGATGGCTAGACATCCAAGATCTGAGAGATCCCGCCGCCAGTGACAATATAGGATCTTAACCTGCACCATTAGACATACAAAAACACAAAAGCTTGTAATACCCTGATAACCTATACCACCTCACGGGTAAATCCGTAATTAAACGGATAGGTACCGTGGCCACCTTACCATCCGCCTGGGTTAACCCAGGCGACTCGTACTCACTCTTTGCAGGACTAACATATAAAATGAATAACCTTATTCCATTTAACAAAAGCTTGATTTCCAAAACTTACATATATAACAAGGAATATATCCGAAATAGTTCACTCTATAATAAATTATTTATACATAACTTCTGTGGTTTAGCAAGATGTACATTTTTTGAATAGTAAGATTAAATTTATCCAGAGTAAACAGGACTACAGAGGTTATAACTTGACAATTCATAATATACATTTCATTTGTCATAAACATACCTGAAACAGAGTGTATTTTAATTAAAATCGATACGGCCAATTTCGAGAAAATAAAAAAAATTGAAAAATTGTCCATGTAAAGGTTAGTTTTCAGTGGAGGAATTTTGTTCAAAACCTTAATGTCGCATCCTTAATAGATGTTAAATTTAAATACCAACTACGGCTTGCCAACGACGAAAGATTAGTTCTACAAGAGTGCTGGCATTGGGCGACACTTCGTCTGTGGAGTAGAAGGAAGCCATGTTGGAGTTGGCACAACGTTAGAAGGCTGTGGGTGTTCGTTGCGAGGTGGTCCTGGGTTTGAACGCCCTTGGGAGTCACGAGGCGACATCGATGAAGCACATTCTTGCCTTACTCCGCCGGCTATCCCTCCCCTACACTGCTGATGGGCTTCCAACACGCCGTGGCGAGTATGACTGTTTCGTGAAGAACGGAATTTCAAAGCTCAAAGCCTTGCATCTACAACGAAATTAGGAATAAGATAATCTCTTCAAGTGTTTATCTTGACTAGAGGAATAAGAGTTGATAAGAATAGTTAATACAAGAGTAGAGAAAGTCATATGAGTGCAACACATCAGATTTTTGGTAAAGTAACCCTTCAGTTATGCACTCTTAGTTAAAACGTACAAACAGATTCTAAAAATAAGAGCAGAAAAACGCAGTCGACAGAGGATTAAGTTATTCCGGCCTCAATAAATCGCTTTGTGTGGAGTGATATTATTCATTTCTCTCACAACACCTGTGTTTCACTACAAGTAAATATTAACACAGTAACGATGATATACGGGCACTGCCTGCTTTATCATTCTCTGTTCACTTCAACCCAGATTTAGAACATGCCGCCCGACGACTTTTGTTTGCTTTTTTACTTTGTAAGCGCTAGATTGTGTTACAGCAGAGTTTGTTTATTATTACAATGAGAATCCCCTGCGAAATTAAATTAAAATAATTATGAAACTTTACCCCCAACTCAGTGTTTTGTTTACCTGGTCACATGGATAACACGTATATCTGGAAATCACTCAGAACAAAATGTAGCGTGTTTCTGTCACACTGTTAGGAAGGTGTTGATAAAAATAACTGTGTCCTCCATGGTCTAGGCGTGACGTGCTAGCTTCAGGTTCCCAAGGTGGTGGGCTCAAATTTGGCCAAGGGCGTTTAATTTCTTTTGGCGTAAAAATCCTTGCCATGTGAGGGAAGTAAAGCCTGTGGTCGCCTCTGAGCAAAATTAAATATTCCATCACAGCGTAATCGAGAAGTTCCTCCGCAGCTCTCATGTAACCCAGATTCCCCTAGAGACGAGAATTTAGCACTGGTTGCCGCCAGCGTATGGTTATAAAGCTCCTTGAAATAAAATCTACTCTTGTACTAACCATTCTTACAAACTCTAATTCCTATGTCTTAATCATCTTATTTCAGATAAAAATTTGTACAAATTATCTTATTATTTCCTTGTAGGTGCAAGGGGAATTCGACAATACTTTGACGATAGTCAACTCTTTTAAAGCTTCGAGATTCCGTTCTCTTTGCAACGCTAAGAAGAAGAAGAAGAAGAAGAAGAAGAAGAAGAAGAAGAGAGAGAGAGAGAGAGAGAGAGAGAGAGAGAGAGAGAAAGGAATCACGATATTCCATTTCACGAAAGTTTTTCAAAACTCACACAAATATCACGGAATATCTCCGAAATAGTTTACTCTACAAAAAATGTATTTGGGCATAAATTGTGTGTTTTAGCAAGTCCTACAATTTTTGTATAGTAAGATTTGGTCTATCTCTTACGGTTTACCAGTCATCCGGAGTAAACAGGACTACATGGGCTATAGCCAGAAAATTCAAAGTATACATTTCGTTTGGTATAAAAATATCTGAAATATGTGGTATTTTAATCAAAATCGATAAAGCCATTTTCAAGAAAATCAAAATTTTCGAAAAATTTTCCATGAAAAGAGTAGTTTGGGGTGGAGGAATTTTCTTTAAATCTTCGTGTCGTATCCTTAAAAGGCATTAAGCTTATATAGCTAACAACTTTGGTTTTTAACCGACTTTTCGTTTTTAAATTTTGGTGCCCACAGACTGACACACACTCTTATACACATGAATGAAAGAAATTAAATAATAATAATAATAATAATAATAATAATAATAATAATAATAATAATAATAATAATAATAATAATAATAATAATAATAATAATAATAATAATAATAATAATAATAATAATAATAATAATAATAATAATAATAATAATAATAATAATAATAATAATAATAATAATAATAATAATAATAATAATAATAATAATAATAATAATAATAATAATAATAATAATAATAATAATAATAATAATAATAATAATAATAATAATAATAATAATAATAATAATAATAATAATAATAATAATAATAATAATAATAATAATAATAATAATAATAATAATAATAATAATAATAATAATAATAATAATAATAATAATAATAATAATAATAATAATAATAATAATAATAATAATAATAATAATAATAATAATAATAATAATAATAATAATAATAATAATAATAATAATAATAATAATAATAATAATAATAATAATAATAATAATAATAATAATAATAATAATAATAATAATAATAATAATAATAATAATAATAATAATAATAATAATAATAATAATAATAATAATAATAATAATAATAATAATAATAATAATAATAATAATAATAATAATAATAATAATAATAATAATAATAAATTATTCCTTACTCTGTTTTTAAGATTCCCTCTTAGTTTGCAACAATCAGTTAAATTGCAGGAATAACAATAGGCAAGTGTTTACGACATGAACTTCCAGACATCATTTCAAGATAAAGGATATGGAAGATGGGCAATGACCCTCATATATAACTGTGTAAATAATCTTAAAAATTAAACACATGGCATACTGAAAAGAAAATTTACGAAATTGTCTTTTAGGTGGGAAAAAAAAGTCCTCTCCCGTGACAGTGTTTGACCACTGCCGTGACCAGGATTCGAACCTGGGTTATTGCGGCCACAACGCAATGTCCTAACCACTAGACGATCACGGCTATTGAGAGGAGATGTGAAAGAGCGCTTTCAGAAAGTAACTAGTGCGGTTAGGCAGGTCGTTGACCGGATCGGCAAAAAATGTCAGTCAACTTGCAGCTCTTGCTGGAAACAGTTCGCCGGACATCCGTAGATGGCGTCCATCACCAAACTTGCACGTTACAACAAAGGTTTAAGGACACCAATTCATATTTTGACATTTTCGCTTCGAGGAACACATAAAATTATACATAATTATTATACATTTATAGCATCTTGCTTCAAACGTTCACAGTATTACCAGGTTGATGGATTTTTCCCTCGGCGTAAGTATTTCTCAACTCGAAAGAGATTACGGAATTTTCAAGTAAAGTTTTAAAAGCACTAATTGAAGGATTTAAAACTAAAATATACTCTGATCTTGTTCAAAATGAATGGTGTCTTTTGACAAATGTTTCCTATGCTGAAGAGAAAAATGTTTACTTAAATTTGCCAATTGTAGAGTTTTGGAAACAAATGAGGACTGCTGATTGTTGAAGAGGGTGACAAAGACAGGGACCGGATATTTATGACATATCATGGTTTTTCTTTGTGGTCTTTTTCCATAAAGACATCCAGTTAATCTTGATCTATTCAATGTTCATTATTCTAAGTGCCCATCTTTGTAGGAACGCCGCGTCTATCATTAAGCATTAAGTGAGTGAGTGAGTGAGTGAGTGTGTTGGGTTTAAGGGCCCGTCGGTTTTAGTGGTTGATGATTTGAGAAGGGAAATCGATTAAAGGAATGTGTTAAGGAGATTTATTAGCGTGTGCGTATAGAGAAAAGAAGACAATAGCAGAAAGGTGCAGGACGGACGGACGGACGGACGGACAGATGCATAATGCAGAGCCCGTACTCATCACTAAGAGATGAAGCCGCAGCATCCTTATGCGTGCCCTGCTTCAGATCGATGCTAACCGCTGCAGCAGCGCGTCCCGTCCGTGCGCCTTTTTAAGATTTACCTACTTCAACAGTGGGACGGCGGGCACGAATTTCACCTGCTTGTCATGGCAACGGCATTCTTCAGCTCAGATTCAGACTCCCCTTTGTCCAGTCGCTCTATGGCGTTCGGATATAATTATTGTCAAATTGCGTAAGCTTTCACGGCCGGTAAAATGATTATCCGGGCTTGTGGCAAATCTTCTAGACGTTTCGTTCGAAGCTGCGTTGAACATCCTCAGGGGTGTGACCGAAGTACTCTGCTAGCCCAGGCGACGACTGATACGGAGCCCTTTGGTTTCACGCTTAGCCTGTATGACGTTTGCTCTGGTCTTTCTTTATTGGTTCAGCCGCTGCGTGGACTGAACTAAAGTGGGGGTGCTTGCATTGTTGTTTGCGATTGTTGTCGTTGGGCTGGCATTTACTGTGACTGAGGCTGTTGATGGTGTATGATCTTGAATTTGTCTGCGGTCAGGTTTCTTCTCTGCTTTGTATAATGCTGGATGCCAATAAACAAAGCAACCAAATTTCACGAACATTTCAGTTTTTTAAAGGCATATGTGCACAATACGTTCCATAAGAAAGTTAGACACAAACACACACTCACACAGATGTATAAGCATAAAAATAACAATAATAATGCAGTATAATAATATAATAATCCCGCGACTGTTTGTGAATATGTGACTGACAACAATAGAACGCGGCAGAAGAAAGCGTTTCGAGACTTTTGGCTGCCACCTTGTTTGGAAAAAGTTGCAGAAAAAGGCGAATTTCTAGAAAGATCCATGCTACGAGATTCTTGCCTAGAAAAAGCTTCAGGACAAAGAGAGGAGTGACAGCTGTTGACACTTACTGTGCTTTGTGTTTCAGTTTTGGAAGAAAAATAAAGTGACAAAAAAGTAGCTGGACTTTGTTGTCATTTGTCACATGGTGTCAGAGGTGGGATTTGTCAAATCGTCAATTGTTATAATATTTAAGACTTTTGGGATGAGCTAGTCACACACAGGCTTTTATATCAAACAGTTTTTGGCTTTAAGATGGCCTCAAGACTTGCATTTCCAATAAAATCTCGCTATGGAATTTTTGGGTAGTAAAGTAAAAAGCAATAAGAGCAATACAGTTTCAAAAGAAAGGAACAAGTAAGGAAAGTTCGCTGAGGACACTTTTTTCTGTTAAGGTTTAGATTAGATTCTGTAGAAATGTGATTTAAAGAGTGAATAGGATGCTCCAAGTCATGTTCGCTTAAAGAAATTCTGCGCTCAATGGTTAATAGCACTTCCTCAGAGCGATCGCTGCAGCACTCTGCTGTAATTCTACTAGCACGTTTATTTAAGTCTCTCTCTCTCTATCTGCCGAGACCAGTCTCTTAGAAATGTTTTGTAAGCTTCTTTCTCGATAAAGAGACTGCACGCATCACTGCAGTGTCGACACAGTATCGACCCTTTTACGCACGTACAAATACTTCTTTTCAAAATCTTACGCCACATCTACAATGTATTAAAGTGTGAAACAAGAATTTTTTTTCTGGCAGGTTTTGATTTTTCTCTACTCTTGTATTTGCCATTCCTACAAACTCTTATTCCTATATCTTCTTCATGTTAGTTGAGATAAACATTTGTACAAATTATCTTATTGCTTATTTCCTTGTAGGTGCAAGGGGAATATTAGAATACAGTAGACCTTGTGCGATAGTCAAATGTTTTAAAGCTTTGAGATTCCGTTCTCCTTGCACACTTAATATATAAAAAAAATTAACAACGATGTTCCATTTCACAAAAGTTTTTAACTTTTCCAAAACTCACACACATAACAAGGAATATCTCCGAAATGGTTCACCCTACAAGAAAAATTATTTGGACATAAATTGTGTATTTTAGCAAGATCTACATTTTTTGTATAGTATAATTTGGTCTATCTCTAACGGTTTACCAGTTATGGAAAAGTCGTCCAGAGTAAATACGACTACAGGGGCTATAGCCAGAAAATTGAAGATATACATTCCATTTATCATAAAAATATCTCAAACATATGACATTTTAATCAAAATCGTTAGAGCCATTTTCAAGGAAATCTAAATTTTCCAAAAATTTTCCATGTAAAGGGTAGTTTAGGGTGGGGCTATTTTCTTCAAAATCTTCGTGTCGTATCCTTGAAAGACACTAAACTTAAATACTAACTTTGGTTTTTAAGCTACTTTTCGTTTTTAAGTTATGCTGTCCACTGACTGACAGACACACACACACACGACCTTTTTCTAAAAATGCTTTCTTTTATGTCTCAAAACATATATTTCCGGTGAAATCTCGACATCGAATTTTTGGGTGGAATACTATACTTCCCCTACTTACCAGTAGAGAAAGTAAAAATTGTAAAAATAAGCCACTGAGAGAGAGAGAGAGAGAGAGAGAGAGAGAGTAACACATTGTGTAAACTTTGTAAGGTTTAAATAAGATAAATAATTCACTCACGGTATAAATAAATCGATATCGAAATTTTGGGGTGGTAGTTATTACTACCTCTTTTAATTTGTTATAGGAAAGTGGTAGAGTATGTAAAAGATGGTTGTATTTTATTTATATTTACGAATGGCTGAAGCGGTAGGTAGGTACAAGGTTTACGTTTAGAGCTGGGGCAAGTGAGCGTGAAAAAGGAGAGTTGGGTGTGAAGAAGATCAAGTAGGAAGATATAATTAGGAGGGGGTTGAAACATCCTACAGGTTGGCTTTGTATTGTTAGCGGTGGGAGCGGGGCGGAGCGGGCGGCCTCTCAATCGATCACTTCGAGATGCGCCCTGAATACAGATTTCGCTCTTGTTAAGTTGCCCTTCTGCCAAATCACGGACAAGCGCTACTTCAAGATAAACCTCTCCATACACTCACTGTTTCTTCAATCCTTAAAAAAATCTCTTCCATACTGCACATCCCTAGAATGTAACGGCATTTTATTGTATGCAACACTATTACTATGTGATGTTGAAGTGTTTCTGAACCGTCAGATTGTTTCCTCTGTTACCTTGACACAGTTTTCACCCACAAACTCTTCCGCACGCATGGTGTTTTGATTCTCGGCAGTTGGGCGGGTCGTAGCCGCCAGAGAACGTACATTAACTTCGCTCCTAACATATCTAACAAAATGACAATATCCGTTTAGTTACTCTTCTGTCGTCTTATTTTCTTCTAAACTTTTGCACAAATATACATTTCACTACTGACGTTAGCACAGTTAAAGTCTTTTGTGATATCACAACTCACAACTGTTTGCTTCTCGTAACCTTGACTAAGTCCTTTAAGTGTATTACTTCGCTTTTTCTGTCTGTCATACATTGACTCCAACAATACAGTCACTTGACGCTCCTTAAATCTTCTTTAGGACGCCCCGACACTCGCACAGCTGTCTCACATACACTAACCGACTCTTTCCTCGCCTCCTTATATAGAGCGGATGTCACACGGACATTTCTCGACTTCCACAAACGCGCCGCCAGACCTTTCTCGGATGCTCTGGAAACCCTTTGTGTTGTAGCTTTATTGTTGTTATTCATGTGTTTGCTCGCCAGCCTGGTAAGCGGTGTGAAGAAGACATTTCTTTGTTTTGCGCTGCGCCTACTTCAGTACCCCGAAGCAGTTCTCCCAGCGGGACAAAATCCCCACATCAGTACCGTGAATCGAACCCGGGTCTGTCGTTTGGTAAGTAGTAATGCTACCACCGCGCTAAGCAAACGCCAATTCGATCTAGTTTTTACCAAATATAATAAGGCTTTTTCATATAAGATGTCTGATCTAACCTATAAATTCTCGAGCGGGGAGGGAAAATTCATCTGGGAAGGTCAGACCGACAAATGAAATTTATTTTGATTATCTCATAAATAAAATAAGAATTTAGATACTATATCAGAGATTTAACCACAACATATTAAATTCTATAGAAAATAACGTAAAATATACTCATTTCGATTAGTGTATTTCGACTTAGAACTGCCAACGGAGGGAAACAAAACCTAAGAATTATATATATTTCGATCTTCTCTTGTTATAACAGAAAATCAGTTTATAATCTCAAATAAATCGCAGTTTATTTTTAACATTAAAAAATAATCTCTCTTCTGGAAAAATACCTTAATTATATTAAAAGAACAATTGTTAAAAATCATTGTCAAATTGGAATAGAGTGTTATTTTGATTGTTAATCGATTATAATGTGCAATAAATTGTTTTTCAGCTATTTCTGGGATACAGTTGGCCACACTGATTAGACATAGAGTAACCTAATAATAAGAAAAGAATGATTAGCTAATAACTCGTAAATGATAATTTAATGCCTCAATCTTTTGTAATAACTAGATAAACCGCACATCAAACATGTTATTTTTCTTATTTTACCTTATGATCAACATTATTTAATGTATTTCAAAGGAAATAGCCTAGTTATTAAGTAAATGAAGGAGGTACAATTTTGACGAGGGAGTCTGACGTCACTCTTTGTTCTCTCTGCACTTGAGCGCCATGTTTCGTTTTCCTCAAGTTTGTGGACATTGATCCAATGCAATAAAAGTTTCTCTATCGCAACTTCACCAAGCCTTCCCTAGAGACCGTAACATGAAAATTGCCTCTACTGAAAATCAATGTGGGCCATGCTTGTTTAAGCTGCATTGCACATTGTTTTAAGATGCAATATAGCAGGAAATTACTCGAATTAATAGCTTGTGGTTTATAAGAAAGGTTAGTACAAGGGTAGAGAAAGTCTGTGAGTACAACATCAGATTTTTTTAACACGAACTGTTGATTTTTCGGTCCCTTTGTGTTAGTGTTTAGGAGGATATACTGCATATAAACATAAGTATAATTGTTAAGACAACATAACCCTTATAATTCAGTTTGGGAGGTAGACTGACGTTATCCGCGGGATAGATTTGCTGTTACTACGTGCCGCATGGGCGCACTGTTGTTAACATGTGAGAAAGAAACGCATGAATACACGAGAAGGGTGATTTTGGACTTCAACAGGTTAGAGCGCCCAGACTCCAGGGGACTGCAGTATAACACCCACGCTCGTTTCCGTCCTAACCTCCTGTCTGACCCTTTATTGACAGAGCGCTAAGGTAAATCTCATGCTATGTGCTCGGGGTTTCTGCAGACCCCGTTTTTCCTCCTGCCTATAAGTCGAGAGCGAATCGAACACACAGTCTGAGGTCATTATGCAAGCTCCTGCATCACCACGTTCTCAAGCTATGTGTATGAATGTAGATACATGATAAATTAATTGTAAATTTAGGTTATGTTACACTGGTCTCCAAAAATTAACTTTTTCTCTTTCACAAGAATTAAAATAACAGATTCTAAAAGTATTTTTCGTGCTGAATTCAAATATAATTACAGTTTGTCCGCATCGGGCAGGAGTTTTGTGTGATATTCATTTGAATTTTTATAATATTCTAAAAAATCCGTAACTAGCTATCTAACTCAAAATTATAACTACTGATTCTGACTTACCTGGTAAGTGGTAGATAGTGATTTTCGGGTATATTTTGCATCTGGAACGTCTCTCATTTTAGTCCAACAGTAGTCAGCCAGCATATTGGAACTCCACTTGCCTTGGTACCTCTTCTCTATCGTAGAAATTTGCTGATGAAAACGCTCACCGTGTTCATCGCTGACAGCTCCAAGGTTTTCGGGGAAGAAGTCCAAGTGAGAGTCCAAGAAGTGAATTTTTAAAGACATGTTGCATCCCATAGCTTTATAAGAATGCAGAAGATCAGCCACTATGTCACGATAGTTTTCTGCTTTATGGTTTCCAAGAAAATTGCAACATAAACTTTTGAAAGACTGCCAGGCTGCTCTCTCCAGTGGATTTAACAGTCCCTCGAAATGTTCATCAGCCATTAATGATCGGATTTGTGGTCCTATAAAAACTCCTTCTTTCAATTTAGCATCATTGACTTTGGGGAATTTCGATTTCAAGTACAAGAATCCATCAGAAAGTTTATCCATAGCTTTGACGAAATTTTTCATAACTCCTAACTTAATATGCAATGGAGGTAAAAATATATTTTTTCAGGATTCACTAAAGGGACACATGCCACATTTTTCTGGCCAGGGAGAAGAGATTCACGTTTTGGCCATGACTTTCTAACGTAGTGAGACTTCTTATCTCTGCTGTCCCACTCGCACAAAAAACAGCAAAATTTGGTGAACCCAAGTTGCAAACCAAGCAATAAAGCAATGACCTTTAAATCACCACAGATATTCCATTCATATTTTCCATATTGTATTTTCTCTAAAATTAGTTTCATATTTTGATATGTCTCTTTCATAGCGGCATGCGCTACTGGTATTGATGGAAGTTCATTGCCAATATGTAGCAGCACAGCCTTCAAACTTACTTTAGAGGAGTCTATGAACAATCGCCACTCATCTGGTCGGTGTTGATGCCCAAGAGTTTCCATAAGTGATCAAATATTATTACAAAACACAACACCATATTCTTCGGAGAAGTATTCTTTGAAAACACTATGGCGGCTACGATAACTACTTATTCTTACATCTTTTTGGAGTAAATTCCACCCTTTGAGTCTGGAAGTTAAAACTTCAGCTTGCAGTTTAGACAGATTTAAATCCCGAATCAGGTCATTAAGTTCTTGCTGATTGGGAAAGTATGGTTCTGATGAACAGCTACTGGCTTCATATGCAAGATCATTTTTATTTTCATCTGAATCATTTTGAGTTTCAGTTAGGTCAGAATCAAAGTTATCACTTAAGGTTGTATCTACATATACTGGTGCGGGGAACTCTTCACTGTGTAAGACAGGTCTCAATGCAGATTGCAAATTCGGATACTTAACTGTATATTTTGTTTTAGATGTGATTCCTTTAATATTTGTCAAACAAAAATAACAGTCAGTTGAATGATCCTTCGGTTCCCTCCAAATCATGGGAATTGCAAATGGCATATGATGTGTACCATTTTTCCACCCAGTCAGCAATCTAACACACGAAACACAGCATGTATTTGGGGCCCAGCTCTTATCAAAATCACCAACTTGACAGCCAAAGTAAAGATGATAACACTTCTTTACAAGTGGGGTCATATTTCGCCTCTGAGACTTGAAGGTCAGCTCACCACAAATATAGCAGAAATTATCTGCATGATTTACACACTTTCTTGGCATGATGAAAACATTAAGCACTGAAATACAACATACACAACATACACAATACACTTCTAAACAGAAAGGAAGGAAATATTTCACTAGTGAACAATGTCACAGTCAGCTCAATACTGACACATCACAATGCCAGACAGGTCTGAGCATGTCTAAACATGAATGAACCTGCACAGTCTTGTTTTGTGGTGCTTCAGCGTGATATTACAAATAATTTCAATAAATACGGCTTGAGTAAAATAGCTACATATGAGGTAAAGGTTCCTATGACAGGTCAAAGAAAACGCTAAAATCATATTTTGAAAAGTAGCTTTCACAGAAAAACTATCCCTGATGGGAAAATTCTGACTACATATCTGAATTCAGGATGAAAAAATGCACTAGATTCACTATTCAGATTTCTTGTGAAAAAAATCTTGTCGACCAGTGTTACCAAACATGTATTCACAATGATTAACTTATGTGTCAAATATCGCAAAAACTATCTTAAACATGGCATTTTAATAAGAATGTTAGAGCTATTTTTGAGAAAATCAACAACTTGTAAGGGATAGTTTAAGGTAACCTAAATTTTCTTCAAAATCTTTGTCGCATTCCTCAAATATATCAAACTTAATGCCAACTTTGGTTTCTAACCAACTTTTTATTTTTGAGTTATGCTGTTTACAGACACAACAGCCCTTTTTGTATTTTTTTTGGGGGGGGGGTGTTCAGGGGTCTCAATACATATATTTGCGGTGAAATCCCGACATCTAATTTTTGTGTTGAATACAATATTTCCTCTATTTAGTATCCGTGGTAAAGGAAGGAAAGAAGATCCATTCTGAAGTTCAGAATATATTATCATAGAGGCAAGGAAGAGAAAAGCTTAGTTCCAGATTTTATCTTTGCCTCATTTACAATGTAGTGTTTTATTTACATCCTCGGGTCTCACTCGACGGTAAGACAATTTGTAGCATCTTGAAAAACATAACCCCTCAAAGGAAAAAACAAAGTAAAAAACAGCACCGTAAAAAGAACAATAAAATAAAAAATTAACGTCCTCAGTTTGAAACCTTTTTCATCCCCGAGGTTAATTGAATCTACCTTCTTTTATTGGACGTAGATCCTGCGAAAATATCAAAAGAAAAACTTTGGACCGTTTGTGTTGCTATTACATTCCGCTTCTCTCCTCGCTCTCCGCTGCTTTTTTGTTTTCCGCTGCAGTATTCTCGGCCTCTCATTTCGTTCTCATTCCGAATTTAGCATTATTCTTTCTCCATTTATTTTCTTTATTTCTTTGGCTTACGTCACTGGGTTTGCTAACCTGAAACACATACGTTCTGTGACTTATGTTTTGTAAAATATTCGCTTTGGGTGAAGTTTTCTTTCTCTATGGCTTGCCTATAATAGTGGAAGTGTGTGTGTGTGTGTGTGTGTGTGTGTGTGTGTGCGCGCGCGTGTTTCTGAAACTACGCTGTGTAATTTTAAAATGCAAAATTTAAAAAAGATCTTATACTTTGCACTTGCTCACTCTTGTATATGGTGCTATTGTCCAATTACAGATTGTAAAGTGCAAGCATGAGTGTACGTAATGTTTCATTGGTACTTGTTAGTTTCTTCTTCTTCTCCTTTTTATTGTAATTAGTTTTATTATGTATTATTACCACGGACTACACACGCTAGTTCAACTGCCTCTCACCTCACGTCTGCGCTGAGACGCAAAAACACGCCACTGCCACCTCTATGACCAGAATTGCTTCATGGAATTCTGCAAATGTTTTAACGCACAAAGAGATACCTACTTATGCCGATGCCGGATGAAGTGGGCCACCTGGTATAATGTATTAGGGATGCTGTTTCGCGTAGTATTTATTTTACTGGGAAAGAAAGGACACATATACACACACAGAGAGAGAGAGAGAGAGAGAGAGAGAGAGAGAGATACTGAGACACACACACACGCTCAGAAACACGCCTGTGCATATCATCAAAGGGCAACAGAGGCAACATTAATTTTTTGTCACTGAATAAAAATGTTTTGAGTGATTTTTGAGGTTACTCTACATAAAAAAATAAATTTACTCTCATTGTAATATTGTGAATCTCGTGTATGAACAAAGAACGAATGGAGAAGGTTGAGTTTGTACCAAAGAACCACTCACGAGCAAAAACCGATGATTGATTGATACCAAGACGCGTTACATTATCTTCTATTTGCTTTTATTCTGTAAATCTTACACCTCCATTCCTTTTACGTTAGAAAATAAAATATAGCGACCAAAGTTCACGATATCGGGGGGAAAATGTCTAATGGATTTGTTTGATTTCGGTCTGTTACCCATGAAGGTTGCTTTTTCCCAGACGGTTCCTTCCATTCTCCTTGGTTTGCTCTGAACGAGCTACTTCTTATATATTCCGTTTCAATTGTGTGTAATCGGCTTTACTCCTCTGTGGAGAGATATCCTTTGCTGCATATAATGTTGAGGTTATGGCTTCTTGAAATATGTTCGTTAGTAACAATCCTTTTTTGTAGGTTTTTTCTGTTGTATTTTCCTGCACTTGTGTTTTTATCCTCGCGAGTGGGTTAAGAAGAAAAACGACAAACAAAGCAGAATGGAAAAAGTGTGCACATGTTGGGGATTTACCTCCCAGGCGCAAAATGGAAAACGAGAGCTAATCTTGCGCTGAATAAAGCAGTAAATATGTATGTTTTATGAACAAAATAATTACAACTGGTCTCTTGGAGGAAAATATACCTACCTTGTGGACTGAATTCTTAATGTAGGTAATGCTCGTGGTTATAAGTGGTGACTTGAAAAAGCAGCTTTGGTTTAATAAGGCAGATGTAAAGTAAGGTTACGTAAATATGTTTTTACTTTCTCCAGCAAAACTTACATGCGGTGGAGGAAATATTATATTCCAGCCAGAATTCATTTAGGGATTTATTCGGAAATACACGTTTTGAAGTTCCTTGAGCGGTTTATATGTGCGTAACTCAAAACGATAGTAAGTGGAGGAAGTATTGTATTCCACCCAAAAATTCGATGTCGTAATTTCACCGGAAATATATGTTTTGAGACCCCTGAATCCAAAAGAGAGCATCTTTAGAAAAAGATCCGTGTGTGTGTGTCTGTCAGTCTTTTGACTGTATAACTCAAAAACGAAAAGCGGGTTAAAAACCAAAGTTGGTTCTTAAGTTTAATGTCTTTCAAGGATGCCACACGAAGATTTTGAAGAAAATAGCCCCACCCTAAACTACCCTTTACATGGAAAATCTGTCGAAAATTTTGATTTTCTTTAAAATGGCTCTAACAATTTTGTTTAAAATGTCATATGTTTGAGATATTTTGATGACAAATCAAATGTATATCTTGAATTTTCTGGCTATAGCCCCTGTAGTCGTATTTACTCTGGACGACTTTTGCATAACTGGTAAACCGTAAGAGATAGATCAAATCATACTGTACAAAAAATGTAGATCTTGCTACAAATACACAATTTTTGTCCAAATAAATTATCTTGTTCGGTGAACCATTTCGGAGATATTGCTTGTTATGTGTGTGAGTTTCGGAAAACTTTCGTGAAATGTAACATTGTTGTTCATTTTTTTATATGTTAAGCATGCAAAGAGAACGGAATCTCAAAGAAAGATGTGACTATCGCTCAAAGCTTGATATATTCTAATATTCCCCTTGCACCTACTAGGAAATAAGCAATAAGATAATTTGTATAAATGTTTATCTTAACTAACACGAAGAAGATATGGGAATAAGAGTTTATAAGAATGGTTTGTACAAGAGCACTAAATTGTGAGATTTCCTTTTGCCTTCTACGATAACTGAACATCTTGAACTTCCAGCATGAGCTGATGGTTTTCATCTTTACAGATAGTTGCCTGGGTACACTGAAATAATTACCTTTCCTCAGCACAGAACTTGGTTGCCGAATGAATTCTCTATGATGACTCGTGCTTCTTGGATTAAGACTTCATTTTAGCTTCAACAATTCCAGTGCCATATAATAAAGAAAGTGCATTTTTGGACCAGTTCACTCTTCCTCAAATGTTTGATAAATAAGATGTGATAACAAATGAGAAAGTTAGAACTTGACAGTCACGTTGGACTCAGTACACAGCTGGGCTTGCTGCACTACGGGTAACTTATTCCCAACACCACTACGAAGGAAAAAAATAGCTTTTTTTTCAAGTGCCCTGTAATGTAAACAGAGGAAAGTTATGCTGTTTACATTGCTCGAGGCTGCGTTAGGAAATTAAAAACAGAATTCCAGAGCCTAACGTAACTTCACCAAGTGTTCATTCGTCAACCTCAAACTAAGGACCCTTCCACACGCTTTGGAGCGAGCACTCGCTGGAGTCAAGTAGTGGCACGCTTGCGCGATAATAACCTGTTTTAACGCCCTTGAGAGCTGCCTGTAAAATGCTAGCTGCCCACAAATGTGTGAATAATTATTTCCAAAGGTTAACCTCACAACAAAGCGTTTTATCTAAATATTGTACGCTTTAATGCGCGCACAACACACTAGTTAGTTTCTCTACCACGTATAGTTAGTAGGGGAAGCATTGTCCTCGACCCAAAGAATTTTTAGAAAATGGTCTGTGTGTGTATGTGTGAGATAGACTGTGTCTGTGCTTCTGTGAACAACCAAATAACGAAATGTCACTTAAAAAGAAAAGTTCATACTTAAGGCGACACTGGTACCAAATGGACTTTCCTCCCTAATTAACCAATTTTAATGAAAATGTTAGATTAAGTTGCACCTGCCATGATATACTCTTGGTATAAGTTTCACTGCCCTATATTAAACAGTTTTTAAAATAAAAATTGTTTATTATGCTTTTGGAAAGAAAAGGTATACTTTTTGCAGTTTAAAATTAAATTAGAGGCCTGACATTTTATATGCTAGTTTTTCTATGCCCATGCAATAAAACTGTGCATTAGTTTTCCAAAATATTAATATTTATTATAAATATGATTTTTATTTGGAACAGAATAAAAATAAATATGACTAATGATTACAAAGAAAAAAGCATATACTTTTATGTATGACTGTGATCAACAAACCAATGCACAGTTTTCTTTAACAAGTTATATTTTAAATATCCCGAAAATTTCAACTTTATCCATCTATATTTACTGCAAAAAAGTTTACCCCAAAGCACAAAAATTGTTATATGGAGAAAAAACTGCTTAACGTTTTGGAACACACTTACTGGAAATGTTGCAAGAGTCTAAATAAATTGGAAATACACCAATTTCCAGGTAGATTTGACACATAATATGTAATGGCCATATTCTGGACACGTTGAAGACATTTCTTCAATACAAAAAAAAAAAAAAAAAAAAAAAAAAAAGTCGCTTTTCTGGCCATTTTGGTACCAGAGTGTCCCCTTAAGTTTATCTTCCAAGAATACGACGTGATGAAATTTAAGAAAATTGGTTTGTCTTAAAGTACAATCACAGTCTCGAACAACGTTATAAAGTCTCTCTGTATCTCTCTCTCTCTCTCTCTCTCTCTCTCTCTCTCTCACACACACACACACACTCACAGCTAATATGGGTGCTGAGTGAGAATATGAGGCACAAGAATAGGAAGGAAGGAGGCATAAGGAAGAGATAAGGAAGTGAGGCAAGTATGACAGTTTACACAACATATACCCGTGCTCGTGGCAAGGGAAATAACCATATTATCACGTCATTTTAAATGTTATCTCTACCCTTCTTTCCGCACGCAGGATGAGATGGAACTAACACCAAGCTGTTTATTCCCAAACATATGTTGACGTGAAAGCAGTGGTGCCAACTGGCATAGGCTTTTAAATAGTGGTAGCAAGCTTCATATTGCGGCGCCATTTGGGGCGTTTTTTGTATGCAATGTGTATTTCTACTAATCGCATTGTGACAAAACAACTCCAAAGATCCCACTCCTGACACCAGTGTGATAAGATGAGAAAATACAGTCCAGTTACTTTTCTATCACTTTATTGTCTTCTAAACTGTTGCACAAATACACAGTTCACTTCTACTGACGTCAACACAGTCTACAGTCTTTCGTGTTATCACAACTTACTTCCGAAACCTTGACTAATTTCTGTCACTGTCTTCCCTTGTTTTCTCTGTCTCTCATATATTAACTATGACGATACAATTACTCGACGCCCGTTAAATCTTCTTTATAATGCGCCGACACCCCCCTCTCTCTCTCCCAACAACTGTCTCGTTCAACATTTACAACTCTCGCGTCCTGCAAGCTTATACCGGGCATGACGTAGCACAGATTTTTCTGGAAGTGCACTTTTTCTCAAACTTGGCGACACCCTGACCACTGGCGAAGATTTTGGAAAATCATTTGTTCTGCCACCCTGATCGTTAAGTATTCACAAGCAATGGCTTGATTTGTTTCTTTTGATTAAAGGTTACTTTGCGCCCGGCATTCAGACAGCCCTTATTCTTTTATTTTCCTTTCCTCTTCACTGATATCTACTTGCCCGTAACTCTCCTTTCTTTTGGTCTTACTGCTCGTTTAACGTTTCTTTTTCCTTCTTTAATTTTCCCTGTAAACTGCCCCATATCTTTGATTCTTTTTCCTTCTTTAAGTGTTAATATTCTTATACCAACCATTCCCTTGCTAATTTTGTCCCACTTTGGATCCCTCTAACCCTCTTAACTTTTTACATTCTGCCAAGTAATGTATCCTTTTCTCCACATATGACACCCGTTTCCATTTCACCCCCTCTTAACCCTCTGTTGAACATTACACCTTCTCGCCCGTGTTTAACCTTTCCTTTCTTACATTGCATTTGTATTTCAGACTTATAGAATATTGTATGAATTGTTTGTAGAAGACCGAGTAGAGAAGACCATGTGTTACCTAAAAGATACCTGAGTAGAGAAAATCATGTGAATGTAATACATTGACAGACATTTCTAACTAGTAATTATATATTCCTAGACTACCCCTATAGTCTTTATCCATTCAAATACCATCATTAATTTCCATTTAGTTTATTTCATATTTTTAAAACTATAATAAAATGTTAACAGTTATTTAGAATCATGTCCAGTATAGGTGGACCTTGTTTAAATTACACCCTATATAAAACAAGTGAGAGCTGTGACTTCATTAAAAGTTTGGCTTTTTCCTTTGTTTGGAGGCAAATCAAATTTACCGGAAATTGGCTTCGTTTGGGGCGACAGTGTCAACCTCGTCATTGGAGACCAAGTCCATTGTGGCGTAAAACACTCATTTCTTTTTAAATCCTTACACCAATATAATTCATGAATAACTTACTCCCTACCACTTCTATAGGCCCTCGTACTTGTTAATTTTCTTTTGATAAACCCATTCATAATGTTTCAGCTATCAGAATATACCGAAATAATTGAACTCATTTCAAATCGTTCTTGCAATTGTACATAAAATCTGATTGAATCCACGACTGGCCATTTTATATAACTTCTATACATTATGCTTACGCGTGACTGTTGTGTGTGCGTAACTAACAACAATTGAAGCGGCTGCACTTTTTCCAGTGCCTTCGAGAAAGATCTGGTTACGTCACAGTCGGCGTGTTCGAAGGAGTTCGCGAAAAGTCCATGTGACGTCTTCCCCACTATATAAGGAGCCAGGACCCACCAGTGGGTTTACGGTTCAGTCGGTCAGTATGTCATTGAGTGCGGGGCAGCTGTGTGTGTGCTGTCACGATAGATACGTCGATCGTCGTAAAAAGATTCGTGAAGTAGATAGCAGAATAAGAGTTTGCAAAAATAATTGGCACAAGAATGAGTAGAGAAAATCATGTAAGGCATCAGATAAGATTTTTTATGTTCTTTAAAACTTCAAATGTTCCATTTTTGCAATAGAATTGCAATAGCTTCATTATTTTATTCCCCACTTTCTATGGTTTGGAAATATGCCAAATTCAGATTTATATCTTGTTCATGTTTCTGGTGTCTATTTTTGCAACCCAGATATTTAAAATGAACAGACCATAAGGGAACATCAAACCCTCGGGGTTAGACCAATAAATAATATTATAACGTGCTCTCAAAACCCTCTGATTTGCTTTTGGGTGCAGGGTGCTTTAAAACGCAGTATATGGGTGGAAGATATACTAAACGTTTAGAGAATATTCAACAGGCTTAATGTAACAAGTAATTCTATTGCAATTTTACTCGCTAAGATATGACTTAGGAGAAAAAAAGTCTTTGTACTACAGGTTTAGAACGAGAACAAAAATTATCTAATATATTTTTCCCGCAAGTCTAGGAGTTTAACTGGAAATGTTACGTGAAACCCTGTTTACAACTTGGCTACGGCGCAAGCAGGCATGCTTGTCGGCACACCGCGGTGTTAAGAAGGGTATAACAAGACACTGGTGTCACTGCGAACAAATGAACACAGACAAACGAAGGCGAGACACGCTGTCTCGCGCGACTGTTTGTGTACGTGACTAACGACAATAGGCGCGGCGCGTATCAAACCTACTCAGCCAAGCTTCGTCACACCTCACACTGACAACAATCAGAGCGGCAGAGCCAATAGATGTATTCTCCAGATGATTCGAGAAGGATCCGTCGATCGGCGTGTGTGTGGAAGTTGAGAAAGGTCCATGTGACGTCATCCCCTCTGTATAAGGAGGTGAGGAAACACAGAGTTACAGATTTGAGTTAGTTGTGATAGCTCGAAAGTTGTTAACAACGAAAAGAAAACTGTTTGTGATAACATTTTAGAACGCAATAAGCTGATTTTGTCGTTTTGTTACTTTGGTGTCAGGAGTGGGATTTTTCAAATTGCCTTTTTGTCACATTACACATACGCACACATACTTTTAATTTAGTGTGCTCCTTCCAACCTATATATTCTGAAAAATTTCCTATGTATTTACATTCTACGGCCACGTAAAAGGGGTGCGCGCTCTTCGGTCGTCAGTAAAGCGTAAGATAAGTTTTATTCAATCTAAACATTACAGAAGCCTTAATTAATAAACAGAAAGGTAATTAGAAGGCTGGGGCTCAGTGGCGGTAAGTAGGTTGTCAAACAGGGATGGCGGCGGTGTCATGTGTTAAAAAAGTGGCGCTTGCTTGTATCGACCGCTCGCAGCTAATGCGATGAGCCTCACCCCATCTATCTATCTCACTTTGAGTGATTTGGAAAGAAGCATCTTGCAGACAGTCTCCCTTGACAAGCCTTGACGCCTTCATACTCACGGCGCTGACTCTATGTAAGATTAAACAGAGCCGCCGCTGCACCAAGTCTTCTGCTATTTAAACTATTCATACAAACACGCACTCTACCTCATGTTAATGAACATAAACATGTGTAGAAATGGTTTTATTGCACGTTTACGTTCAGGTACAAGGGGAATATGGGAATAAAGCACAGAATACATTGCAGTGAGCAATTCTGTGCTGTAAGGATCACAGAGACAGCCAAGTACGTAACCTGTAATGTGTTTTTCAAGTTGGAACAGCACCTCGTTATCTCTAAAGAGAGTGGCTGCCCTGAGGGCCTATTAGCTAGCTGAATTAGTTACTTGGTGGCATCAAAGTTCAGACTTCACCTCCACTTCCACAGGAAACAGGCCACTCTTCCCTAAATCACACACATTCAACATAATGTGTGTGTCTGTGTGTCTGTGTGTCTGTGGACAGCATAAATCAAAAACGAAAACTCGGTTAAAAACAAAGGTTGGTATTTAAGTTTAATGTCTCTCAAGCATGCGACACGAAGATTTTAAAGAAAATAGCCCCACGCTAAACTACCCTTTACATGGAACATTTTTCGAAAATTTTGATTTTCTTGAAAATGCCTCCATCGATTTTGATTAAAATGTCATATGTTTGAGATATTTTTATGACAAATGAAATGTATATCTTGAATTTTCTGGCTATAGCCCCTGTAGTCGTATTTACTCTTGACGACTTTTGCATAACTGGTAAACCGTCAGAGATAGACCAAATTATACTATACAAAAATGTAGATCTTGCTAAAATACACAATTTATGTATGAATAAACTTTCTTGTAGGGTGAACCATTTCGGAGATATTCTTTGTGGTGTGTGTGAGCTTCGGAAAACTTAAAACTTTTGTGAAATGAAACATCGTTGTTCATTTTTTTATATGTTACGTGTGCAAAGAGAACGGAATCTCTAAGCTTTAAAAGGTTTGACTATCGCACTAAGTATTCTAATATTCCTTTTGCATCTACAACGAAATAAGCAATAAGATAATTTGTACAAATGTTTATCCCAACTAACACGAACAAGATATAGCAACAAGAGTTAGTAAGAATGGTAAGTACAAGAGTAGAGAAAGTCATGTGAGTGCAACGGATTACATTATTACATTTAATGTTAGTAAAATTGTTTTTTCGCTCTCACTGAAGGCCTTTGTTTTATTCTGTTCGCCGAATTGCTCTAGTACTTCCTTATTGCATTTCATGGAAGTTTTACGGTTTCCGCTTGACATCCGAAAGTCATTCTGGTTTAAACAAATGGGAAGTGATTTTCCATGGTATCTAACACACCAAAGCTGTTTCATAGTCCATTTCCAAGCTGTCATATGTAGCAAAAAGTAAATATGTTGGGCTGTAAACGACATTCGATGGGGAATGTGAATCCCGCGGCACGGAAATTTAATTACAGAGCTGCCGATGGCTGTTTACATATCTATATATAGTCTAGTTGTAAAACATGATTTGCAGGCAGGTGGGTAAAATGTGTAATCAAATTTATTTTAAGATATAATTAGGTCATTGTCTATAAAGAGGCACAATAGCAAATATATATAATTAATATCAATACGTAAATATGAAATGCTGACAAACCGGCTGTTATTTGAAGAATAAATCAAATCTAAATACGGAGGTTTGAAGTTTTAGATATCGTTTTGACACCGAGTTTTATAACTCGTGACAGAACTTATGTTGAGAAATGTCCTTTAGAATAATATACAGATGAAGTTTTTATTCCTTGCATACTTGAGGTGATACCGTTATAATTTGACTAATTATGTTTTACTGAATAAATTGAAGCATTTTAGAAACTACTTAAAAGTTAGCTTTAGCTAAAAATTAAAATTTTGAGACACTCAGTATAGTCTAATTTATAGCGGCTATTTTTATGAAGCCCTATAGAGTACTAGCTATTTAACACAGTGATTTAATCTGCCACTGTTACTCTGTGCAACTTTATTAACTAAGTAGAGTGAGTCACTGTTGCGAAGTAACGCGCATGCGCTGTAACGGACAGTTAATTGTCAGACATTACAATTCCATAGTGCGGCTGTCCCTGGTGGGATCAAGTAGCTGGGCTGGTGTCTCGTGTTCCCCACGAAGTGACGTACTAGATCTCTCTCTCTCTCACTCTCAGATTACAAACACCCACCCACCAGGGTGCGTTCACCACTCACAATAACGGGGACTCTGAAAGCTTTGATACAGTCCATACATACACCCATAACAGGGAGCTTTCTGAAATTTAAACTGCTGCTTACTCTAGCACAGCGGTGTGCAACATAGGAACTATTTGATATCATTAAGAATACCGCGAGAAAACGGCAATTCAAGAAATCCCACTCCTGACACCACTCTAACAAAACGACACTATCAGTCCAGCTTCTTTTTTATCGCTTCATCGTCTACTAAACTTTTGAACAGTTCTCATCTCCTGATGTTAACATTTTCTACAGTGTTACGTGATATTACTACAGAGAACTGTTTTCTTCTCGTAACCTTAACTCATTTCTTTCACCGTCAGAAAATTCAAGATATACATTTAATTTGTCATCAAAATATCTTAAACATTGTATTCCACCCAAAAATTGGATGTCCACATTTTACCGAAAATATATGTTTTGAGGCCCCTTGAAAAAAGTATTTTTAGAAAAAGGTCTTGTGTGTGTCTGCGGTGTGTGTGTGTGTGTGTGTGTGTGTGTGTGTGTGTGTGTGTGTGTGTGTGTGTGTGTGTGTGTGTTTGACTATGTATGTCTGTCAGACTGTGGAGAGCATAACTCAAAAACAAAAGTCGGTTAAAAACTAAAGTTGATATTTAAGTTTAACGTCTTTCAAGGATGCGTCACGAATATTTTGAAGAAAATAGCCCCACCCTAAACTACCCTTTACTTGAAAAATCCTCGGAATATTTTATTTTCTCCAAAATGCCTCTAACGATTTTGATTAAAATGGTATTTGTTTAAGATATTTTTATGACAAATGAAATTTATATTTTGAACTTCCTGACTATAACCTATGTAGTCCTGTTTACTCTGGACGACTTTTGCACAACTGGTAAACCGTAACAGATAGACCAAATCTTACTGTACAAAAAGCGTAGATTTTGCTAAAATACCCATTTTATGTCTGAATAAATTTTCTTGTAGAGTGAACCATTTTGGAGAAATTCCTTGTTATGTGTGTGAGTTTCGGAAAACTTAAAACTTTCGTGAAATGGAAAATCGTATTTCATTTTTTATATGTTAAGTGTTGAAGCCGAAATTGTGAACGCCATAATTATGGATAGAATACTGCATCACATGGCGGAATTAAATAATCAGAAAATGTTAAAATCGTTACATATATAAAGCTACAGGATCAGGGAAATTAGTTGTGACTAAAATTGTCAAAAGGCACGAAAAGGTACAGACAAGTCATTAGGGGCGAGCTTCAGGTAGTCGAGCGAGACCTGGTAAGACCAGTTTTCCTGGAAATCGCTCAGTGCCGGTGTGAGCCGGAAAACAAGGGATGGCCGATTCTTCGAAACCCTGTTGCTGATTAGGAAGTGAAAGATACAGAGAGCGTCATAACGCACAGAGACTTGCCTGCGAGAACCCGGAGAGAAAGGGTCGTTTAGAGTGGCCCTCCAGAATCCGACGGGGCAGTACACGTGCCGCCCATACCGCCGAGCGAGCATCTCAGCTACGGGACTTGTATTCCGGATCCTGAACTGTGAGGACACATTATAGTTAATATTAACAATCTTCGGTCTTAGTAAAGACACGGTAACGACACAACTAATTTAATAACGATCGGCAAATCTCACGCTTTCTTATTTTGGTGAGAATAAAAGTGTTTCAACGAAGTTCTGGTTTTATTCGGAAACACTCACGCATACCCTGATGTTAAGATCACATGCCAGAGCAGCCGGAGCAGAAGACATCAGAAAGCAGCATTCTGCGTAGGAGAGTGCAAAGGACGAGCGACGATTCCACATAGTGTGCAAAGAGAACGGAGTCTCAAAGCAGTATAAGATTTGACTGTCGCTCAAAGCCTATATTCCCATATCCACCTATAAGAAATAATAAGATTATTTCTGTAAAAGTTTATCTAAAGTATTACGAAGATGATATAGGAATAAGAGTTTGTAAGAATGGTTGGTACAAGAGTAGAGAAAGTCATGTGATTTAATTTTCTTAACGAATCCGTATTAATTTAATAGCACTGTTAGTAATGGAAGACTCCAAGCATTGTTTTCAATTGACGATCGCAGATTTAGTATCTCCTTCCTTTAAGAGATATACTACACGAGGAAAACAAAAGCTTGTAACGGGGGAAGTAACTCGAGTTTTATAGACTCTGCAACCAGATCGTAAATATACCACGTATCTGAAAACTGTAAACCCGACACTCGTAAAACCTTTCATTGTGGATACACTCTTCCAGCGTCACAAGAGGGACTTCTTCTGTAAATAAAACCTCTAATTTTAAGTGATGCGCTTAAATTACGAGTAAGACTATTTTTGAATGTGAAGCTATTACTGTTATTTATACGGTTTTGTTTTTTTCTCCTCGTGTTAAATCAGGTTCAACCCTTAAAGCACGTATTCCTCTATCTTCTTCGTGTTAGTTGAGATAAACTTATGCTTAACAAATAAGGCCAGGCTAAGGCAAAGATAACGTTGGCATTATTTTAATAATTAGCTAAACTAAGCTGATTAAGAATAAACACAGTAGAGTATGTCTAACTTTAGGAACTGTGATAACCTTTCAAGAAGCTCACAATGAAGTTGTTAAAACGTGTAATGAAAATACAGTCCTTTCTGCAAAAGGAAGAGGAAAGTTTGTAGACAGAAGTTTCCAAACCAAAAGGACGACATTCAACTCTTGTGTTGAATCTCACGCCAGAGCCTGTAATTCAAAGGCAGCCTTGATTCCAGCCTGTTATCAGACCATTTCGACAAGACGGGATTCTTCCAGAGAACGCTGGCGTTAACATTACTCAAATAAAGGGTATACCTTTGTCATTAAACATATCTTTGTAATTCCAACTTCGTTCAAACGCCACAAGTGTTAATTGGAAGACTGTAGTTCAATTGTTTGCCAAGAAATGACGTAATCTTACGTCATTAAGAGTTTTATACTTTGTGCGATACTCAAATATTTTAAAGCTTTGAGATTCCGTTCTCTTTGCACGCTTAACATATAAAATAAAAAAATGAGAAACGATGTTCCATCTCATAAGTTTTTCGAAACTGACACAAAAAGCAAGAAATATCTCCGAAATGGTTCACTCTACAAAAAAATTTATTGAGACATAAATTGTGTGTTTTAGCGAGATCTACATTTTTTGTATGGTAAGATTTTGTGTATCTCTTACTGTTTACGAGTTATTCAAAAGTCATCCAGAGTAAACAGGACTACATCGGCTATAGCTAGAAAATTCAAAATATACATTTCATTTGTCATACAAATATCTCAAACATATGACATTTTAATCAAAATCGTTTGAGTCATTTTAAAGAAAATCAAAATTTTCGAAAAATTTTCCATGTAAAGGGTAGTTTAGGGTGGGGCTATTTTCTTCAAAATCTTCGTGTCGCATCCTTGAATGACATTAAACTTAAATACCAACTTTGGTTTTTAACCGACTTTTCGTTTTTGAATTATGCTGTTCACAGACACACACACACGCGGTTCAATAGTAGACATGCTGAATATTTCACAGTCAGACGTCAGAGGAAAGAAAAGAAGAATAATTTTTTGTTAGTTATGATGCATGTGCTAACTAGGTGGAACGCTTACGGACAATCGCATCCTTAATCTATATTAATGTGCTCGAGTTGTTTTAACTTCATTAAAATTCAGTGTTAGAAACTTGGCGTAAAATGTTGCAGCGATTCTGGCGTATTGCCATGTGTTACTGGAAGTGGATAAGACGTTCTCTGCCAGACCAGATGTTTCCTTCCTCCCCCCCCCCCTCATGGCTGTTTCGAAAAATTATCTTCCTCTACTATTAGCCTTTTAGGGGCAAAAACCTATGTAAATAAATGCACACTAGTTGAATGTTCTCGTACAACGACGATTGTATCTATTTTCATTGGTAAACCAGCTCACACTACTTTTTCGCATTTATGGATCAAATTTTGTATTCAGATAAGGTTTTGTTCTGTAAGTTTATCTATATAGTTATCTTTCCTGAAAAAAAAAAAAAACGCGATTATCCACAAATAATGTATTTCCTCGAATACAAATGATACCTAAAATACTTAAACTTATGTTTAGGTAACACATTCACACCTCATTCCCTACTCAGTTTTCTGTAAACAATTTTCCTGGAAAAGAAAACGGATTTTTTACAAACATTTTTTTATTCCCTCTTCTGCAGACAAGTCATACAATTTTATTCTATTTCTGTATGGCGTATCTTAAGGAAAACGCTAAATTTCCGGGTATATCGGATAAAATTCCCTGAGGCACAATTTCTTGGCCTCCGCGATCTCCTGATTTAATTCCTTTAGACGTTTTCTGATGGGGATTCATTGAAGATAGAGTATATGTAACTAAACCAGGCGCTAACCCTGAAATGATGGGACAGAATTGTAAATGAAAGACCCTGTATATAGAAGGTACTCCAAATTGCCCAGCATCGTGGTAATGACTTTCTCAGAATCTTTGCAAAGCAACAATTGCCGGTGAAACAGACAAATGAATGGTTAAATCAGTTGTGTTCGTATTTAAAGATCGGGGACGAATGTTAGTTACAAAGAGAATGCTAAAAGCACTTAGGAAGTAAGAAAGTAAGAAACCGCTAGTTCAAACCAATTTCAAGTTCTCGTGGTGTGAATTCAACTGGAGCCTCCTGCACTGCGCGGCTCGTTACCGCCAGTAGCTCTCCAAAACGCCTACAGGAAGCAGATAAAAGGGGAAAGACAAATGAAACGGTAATTGTAAAAGCACACACACACACTCTTCGCTCAACTGTTTCACAGATAGTTACACAACCTTGTTAGTTTTTTTCCATTTGTATATAGTCTTGCAGTATAAACTAATTAACTGGTGTCAAGATACTTCCGATAAAAGAAAATCGGCATTTCTCCATGCTCTTTGTCGTCGGGTCCAACTCGTTGCTGGGTAACACTGACAAAAATACGTCATGCAGACAGCATTTTGTTCTCGAACAAGCTTTTGATGTTATATTTGCTCAAAATAGCAAAATAACTGAAACAGAAAGCTTCCATACAAATACAGACGCCTGAAATAAGCTTCAGTAGACCATTTGAATAGTTTTTCTCCAGTTTTGAAAATAGCTGTCGATTGCTGCGAGCAGTTTTATCGCATGAATAACAGCACAAGTCAATCCGTCACACTCGTATATCGCCATTATTTTCATTGATGGGAAAACTTCTTCCATACCAAATACAGATCGAAATGTTGAGCTCAAGTTTTATTTTTAGGGCTGATGCATTTCAGATCGTATTCTGTCATTTGCATTTAGGTTCAATTTTCACTCATACGATAGCTGCATCTCTGTTATCTGTTTGAATAAAATATTCTGCAGCCGTTTGCCCTTTGAGGGATCAAATGTCTCTTTTCCTCTGTTCTCCCTCTTACTTGTATGGGCTCACGAAGTAGTTTCGAGTCGGTTTGGATGCCTCAATACATGTAAAGATTAGGTTAGGATGGAGGCATTTTCTTCAAAATCTTCGTGTCGCATCCTTACAATGCATTAAATTTAAATACCAACTTGGGTTTTTAACCGATAGTAAAGAAAGTAAAAAGGAATTAAATAATTAATGTTTATGTTGTTAAAAGCAATACAATTTCATTTTTACTTCGTATAGAAACGATTTTTTTTACATTGCGTATTTTACAATAAATTACATGATATAAAATACACATAGGTAATTTACCCATCAATCCTTGTGGCAAAAAGATATACAGATGTGTGTGTGTGTGTGTGTGTGTGTGTGTGTGTGTGTGTGTGTGTGTGTGTGTGTATGTGTGTGTGTGTTTAGCGACACACGCATTTCTGAAATTAAACTTAAATACATATTTATTTAGACTGGGAACTTTTAAAATGAAAATGCTGTGTAAATATGGAAAAAGGTTTATTTTTGCCACTCCCAATGGAAGGAGCGGAATAAAAAATCTGATATATTGCACTAGCATGAATTTCTCTACTATTGTGCAAACCAGGTGATAGAGATTAAAAAAACGAATAACGACTTTCTATTTGACAAAAGTATAAATATTTAAAAACCCTGACAAGTGGCAACGAATATCTCGGAAATAGTTGAGAAGCGGTTCTACAAAAATGTTTTTGTGATGAATTGTCTGTTTTAGCGAAATGTAGATTTTTTTTTGTGCTACAATATTTTCTATATCTCACGGTTTATCATTTATGCAGCAGTCCTTCTGAGCACATTTTCAAAATAGTGAAGACTAATGTATCTTATTTACCTAGTATATCTGTTTATTGTACCAGCTAAAGGCTTCGCCAGTTTCTCATCTGTTTATGCTAGAAGGACAAATCCGCGCTTCCACTGTTCCCTCTGCTCTGGAAAGCAGAGACAGAACATTGGGTCATTCCGCAGTGGCCTTCAAGCGAGCAGGGAAATGATAAGAAGCGAACAGTGCGCTCTCTACCTCTCACACAATATAAAATATCGGCTTTTACAAAAGAATCTGTCTTCTTGCTGTAGCACCTTGGGCAGGCTGGTATCGAGCGTAACAACAGGTAGAGAGAAAGCTTCTGCTTACAAATCCTGGGCGCAGGTCGATGATACTGCCGCACGTATTTCTTACTTCTCTTATTTTAGCGTAGCCAAAAAACGTGCAGAGGGCGTATCTTTGTTTTCCGCATTCTTCTCCGAGTGCTTCGAGCAATTTATTCCTTACTTGATTGCAGCTGTGATAATTCTATTCCCATGCAGCAATGGCAAAGGGCAATATCGATTAATTCTCGATACACAACTAGTGCGAGTTTAGTAAACGCTAAAATGTTGGACACTTATGACAGTCAGATGCAACTTACACAAAACACACAAATTAACCTTAATACAGTGTCATCTTCCAAGAATAACAGTCCCGCAAATTAATTTCACCAGTTGTACAATAAATAACTTATACATGAAATAAAGTTTCGGTTCAAAACCTATATATTCATTTTGCCTTCTATTTTTCAAGGTTACACCGCCTCATTCCAGTCGGATATGTAATTTCTTTAATTTAAGATTTCCGTATAGATGCATTGGTTGAGGGGCATGGCCTCCTCGATATCCTTATTTAAATCTATTGGATTTCTTGTAGGGGGCATTTGGTTTATGCGACTCCTTTACTGGATATTAACATTCTATGAAAGTGTACCCACACTGGTTTTGAGCAAATACAAAACACTTGGCTTAGGAGATGCACCGGGGGAGGAACAAGCCGTTCGAGCAATTTTTTTAACTTTAAATTTTGTCTTACACGATTTTCAGCCCATGTTACTCTTTTAGTGTTTTGATATTGGAAGAACGTCCCAAAAATACTTGACTCCAACAAAGTTATATCCTGAATGCGAGAAAAACTTGAGGGAGAAAGATAGGAGCAAGCTACAGGCAGCAGAAATGTGATTTCTCCGAAGCGTAGCGGGAGTAAACCCGTGAGACTGCATCAAAAACGACGAAATAAAATCTAACCTAAGATTTAGCAGCCTGTTAGAAACCATAGATCAATATAAACGAATATGGTGCGCACACTTACAGCGCAGTAGACAAGATAGAGTACCCAAAATAATTGCTGTATATGTACCCCGAAAATATTGACCGAACAGTCCATAGATATAGATGGGCTTCTTCTGGCTTTCTTAAAGAAATATTCCCTCAGCTATCTCGGTAGAACTGAATTAATTCCAGGCATAAATTAATCAGGGTTTTTGTGTGGGTGAGGGGAAATTGACAAGCAAAGACGGAAAATTTAATAGCGAATTTCTCATGTTGTAAATAACAAGAAAGTCTACTACCAAAACGTTGAAGAGTTTATAGTTCTCTAGAAAAATTTTTTTATCAACAAATTTTATCATTACCTGGCTGAATTATTATTAATTGAAGGTTCTTGATTTATGACTATATTCATAGAAAATTGAATAAACAACTTTTTCCTTTGGCGTATTTCAATAGATTCAACGGTTTTTGTGTAAATTAAATTTTAAAAACCCACAATTTGTTGCCTTCTTAATGGTTTTTATAGAACATTGTAGTAGTTCATTCACCTGCCGATAGAAGCTCGATCAACAGGTTGCACCACGTTGCCACATACTCTCACCTTCAAATGCGATTATCTAATTAACGGTGCATTTAATTGAAAAAAAAAAACTTATTGGAATTTTTTGTTAATTTACATCCACTCTCTCACCTCCTTCAGTCTGACGGATTATATCACTTCCATCCCGTATATTCTCTTACAGCTTTGAGGCACATTAACCTCAACAACATATTAAAAATCGTCTCACCTTTATTCCCTAGGTGCCCCAAAACAAGACACATTCCTTTTTGTGGTTTTCAAACAATAGATTAGCGGAAGTAGTTTCCTAAGTTAAGTTTTTGGGTTGAAATAATGTTTGTATTAACCAAAGAGTTAGGTCCGCAGTGGTGAAATAAAGTTTGGCCACAGTTTGGATGGGAAGTGGTGAGTATAAACTCGCTCTGAGCTTCCTCGACCACAAAACCTAGCCTCAAGTCGCACACTGAAGACAAACTTCTTCCTGTCGCCTTAAAAGTTGAAGAGCGGAAACAGTCGACATCTGCAAGGCAAACACCGACTCTTTGCTATAGCTGTCAAATCAAATATTCATGTTTGCCGCAGCGGACATCTCCCCGCTTTTATATCTGGAGGCCTGCAACATTATTAATAAGTACAGACCCGCACAGACTCAAATGTCATATTCCCTGGATTTATCATCGATTATATAGTACTTACATTCTACGAAAAAGAACAGAAATGGCAGCAATGAGACTAGAAAAAAAAATGCATAACTTGTCCATATTCTGGAAAATGTTTACTTTCTCTACTGGTAAGTAGGGGAAGTATTGTATTCCACCCAAAAATTCGAAGTCAAGATTTCACCGGAAATACATGTTTTGAAGCCCCCTGAATCCAAAAAAAGCATTTTTAGAAAAAGGTCCGTGTGTGTGTCTGTGTGTCTATCAGTCTGTCAGTCTGTGGGCAGCATAGCTCAAAAACGAAAAGTCGGTTAAAAACCAAAGTTGGTATTTAAGTTTAATGTCGTTCAAGGATATGACACGAAGATTTTGAAAAAAATAGCCCCACCCTAAACTACCCTTTACATGGACAATTTTTCGAAAATTTTGATTTTCTTGAAAATGGCTCTAACGATTTTGATTAAAATGTCATATGTTTGAGATATTTTGATGACAAATGAAATGTATATCTTGAATTTCCTGGCTATAGCCCCTGTAGTCGTACTTACTCTGGACGACTTTTGCATAACTGGTAAACCGTTAGAGATAGACCAAATTATACTATACAAAAAATGTAGATCTTGCTAAAATACACAATTTATGTTTCAATAAATTTTCTTGTAGAGTGAACCATTTCGGAGATATACCTTGTTGTGTGTGTGAGTTTCGGAAAACTTGGAACTTTCCTGAAATGGGTCATCGTTGTTCATTTTTTGGTATGTTACGTGTACAAAGAGAACGGAATCTCAAAGCTTTAAAAAATTTGACTATCGCACAAAGCCTACTGTATTCCAATATTCCCCTTGCACCTACAAGGAAATAAGCAATAAGATAATTTGTACAAATGTTTATTTTAACTAACACGAAGAAGATATAGGAATAAGAGTTTGTAAGAATGGTTAGTACAAGAGTAGAGAAAGTCATGTGAGTGCAACACATCAGATTTTTTTTCCTTGAAATGTTCTATAATTATTGTTTTCTCTACTACTATAATAAAGTATTGTATTTAACCCGAAAATTCGATATCGAGATTTCACCGGAAATATGTGTTTGTGTGTGTGTCTGTGTGTGTCAGTCTGGATACCCGCCGCCCTTGGTATGAGCTGTATGTAGGTTAGTCTCGGCTATCCTTTGTTGTACGCCGCGGCCGGCGTCACAGTATTCTCTTATTCCATTATACCTACAAGGAAATATATAACAAATTCCTTTAAAGCTTTTTCTACCTAGAGTAACGTGAAGTAGATACAAGAATAATTTGTACAAGAGCGAGTACAGAAAGTCATGTGAGTGCAACACATCAAACCTTTTATCTTCTACTCATTTAGAGGCGAATTAAAGTCTTACAAGTCCAGAAAGGGTTGATCCGTGTCGCATAGCGTGCTTCTCGCATGTAAAATTAGGACGGCAGTTGTTAACATCGTCTCTTTAACAATAAAGATGATCAAGGGGGCCGCTGTTCTGCATATGACAGCGCTCCCAAAGGGATACGCCCTTTTGCTAAACCCAGGAAACCCTTAAATTTCAACTCTGCGGCAAGACATAATTTCTCTCTTCGCACATCAGCAAAACACGAATACAAAACAGTGCACAGGCTACGAGAGAGCAAAACAAGTGAAACAACTCGAAACAAAAGAGTATTGATCTGCGGTATAGAAAATATTAATAAGATGTGCAGTAACCAAAGGACTGAAAAAAGTAGTTTTAGGTTATGTTACTAGTTGAACCAACTCAGATCGAGTTCAAAGCACCACTAGGGGTCAAGTTACCTCATTTAGCTTTTGATTAAACTTATTAAAATACTGTGTTCCTAGGAATAATTAATATCACACAATTAAACTAATAAACTTGACCAGCAAAAGCAGGAAAATAAAAGTTGAAGTTTTTATTTTAATTTGATAATAAATATACAGGAGTATACGTGCAGATTTTTATTGTTTCTGTTTCCATTCTTCCTACGTGCTTCTTCAACCTCGTTTTTCCTTCCTCTCTTCTTTCATTCACACTATACATCTTTAATTCCTTCCTTATTTCCGAATTCTTTATTTGGTCTCTCAGAGACTTTCCTTATGAATTTCATTTCTCCGGACTGTATCCTTCTTTCCCCTTTCTTAGTTATTGTCCGTATGTAACCAGTAGTGTTACTATTACTTTATACAGCTTTATCTTTGTATCTTTCCTGGTTTTTTGTTTGGTTATGTCTTATTTATCGAACCACATATCATTTGAAACTTATTAGAGATGTCATTATCAAATTCATAACTTATATTACAATCCAATAACCAAAATTAAGGCGCCTCTTCTATTGGTTTCTCATCTAGTACTATTTTTGAACGTATTGGGCATTTTCCTTTAAAAACTATAACTTATTTTCTGATATTTTGAGGTTATGTGCTTTGCTTTTTAAGTACAAACAATGTAGAACAGTTTCTAAATCATCTTCCGTCTTTTTTATAATTATTCGGTCATCCGTAAACAATAAAGTGTTTAAATATGTAAATTCGATCTCAGATTTTACCGGAAATATATGCTTTGAGGCCCCCTGAATCCAGAAAAGCAAAGCATAGTTAATCACAAATTTGGTAGGTATTTAAGGCTGATATCATTCAAGGATGCTACACAAAGATACTGTAGAAAACTCCTTTACCCTAAACTACCCTTGACATGAAAAATTGTTCGAAAACTTTTATATTCCCGTAAATGGCTCTAACGATTTTGATTAAAATGCCGTATGTTTAAGATATTTTTATGACAAATGAATGAATGAATTTTGCATAATTGGTAAATCGTAAGGAAATAAGAAATAAGATAATTTCTGCAAATATTTATCTCGACTAACGTGAGGAAGATATAGGAATAAGAGTTTGTAAGAATGGTTAGTACAAGAGTAGAGAAAATCACGTGAGTGCAACACATAAGAAATTTAGGTGCCGATGTTATTCCTATGTCTGGTCATAATATTTGTGATTTCGAGCTTCCATGCCTAAGTTAACTCGCGAAGTTAGTGCAGATAAATTGAAAATCACCTGCCCTGAAGACTCAAATGCATGGCCGAACAAATAAACAAGGCAGACGAAGCAATTAATGTTTGGAGTTTTGTCTTCCCAGATTGCGGTTTCCAAACTCTGAACATACCGCAGTCCTTGGGGTTAATACCTGCTGCATCCCGAAAAGGAGTAGAATTCTCTCCATACGTCACCCCCATTCATCTAACCCACATCGATTGCTTGCGTCACTGGGATTCTCCCCCTCCCCCTCCCCCTCCCCCTCCCCCTTCTCTCCCTTTTAACGGACTGCCGTCATCACGACCGAAAGAGACGTTTTAAGAAGCTTTATCAAATTACGATGTGATGGCTCATTAAAGATCAATCTTATTGGTTTCGCTTCTTTGTCCCTACTTCAAAACTTACATTTTCCGTTTGAGCGTTTGTGAACCTCTCACGACGAGCAAATATCTTCTGCTTTTTACTTTCTCTACTACGTATAGTAAAGTAGGGGAAGTATTGTATTCCACCCAAAAATTCGATGTCGAGAGTTCACCGGAAATATATGTTTTGAGGCCCCCTGGATCAAAAAAGAGTATTTTTAGAAAAAGGTCCGTGTGTGTGTGTGTGTGTGTGTGTGTGTGTGTGTGTGTGTGTGTGTCAGACTTTGGACAGCATAACTTAATAACGAAAATTCGGTTACAAACCTAAGTTGGTATTTAAGTTTAATGTCTTTCAAAGAAGCCACTTGAAGATTTTGAAGAAAATAGCCCCACCCTAAACTACCCTTTACATGCAAAATTTTTCTTGAAAATAGCTGTAACGATTTTGATTAAAATGTCATATGTTTAAGATATTTGTATGACAAATGAAATGCATATTTTGAATTTTCTGCCTATAGCCCATGTAGTCCTGTTTACTCTGGATGACTTTTGAATAACTGGTAAACCGTAAGAGATCGACCAAATCTTACTATATAAAAATCTGAACGCATAGAGAGACAGTGTTGAGAGAAGTGATATACCTGCCGCCACTGGAGCCGTATATTGCCATAGGAGTTGTGACCTTGCCTGCAGAGATGTGCTCTCTCCAGGATATATCCGCTTGCTGTGGTTATTACCCATAATCCTCCGCATGCAGTCACAGATGTTGGGAGAAAGAAAGCGGAATCCTTGTATTTGGTTGGGAGTTGGTAAAGGAAGTAAGAAACGCCCGAGGGCTTAAAAATATAGCGGAATGCTTAACAAGAGAAATATAAAAGATGTGGAGTATATGAATTATATGGGCGGAGTGCCAGAGTTGGGGTAACTGAGGAAAACTGCAACCAACAGGGTCTCCCGAGATTATTAAAATAAAACTACTGTCTAAATATTTAATTAGTTGTTGGGTTTTCCGACGCAGCATGGTTAACTCGAATGGCAAATTACTTTTTTAATCTATCTCCTCGGTTATTATGCGATTATTCTACAATGATCTAGTATATGTTTACTTTCTCTTACGTTACTGAACATCTGAGGTTATGTGCATTAAAAACAGTTAGCGAGCCATTCAAGAATAGCAGATAAAAGAGTTGACGAATATTCTAGTAAAGATATCGATATTTTCATTGTAGAGACAAAGCAAAAAACACAGGTTATGCGTATGGAACCACTTTCACATCTTCTGCAACGAAAGAGGTTATGAACTCACAGCGGAAACATCGACTGAACAAATCGCTAATATCACGGGAACTTGGGCTGTAAACATGAAATCAAATGTCGAATAAACTGTGAATTAAAACTGTAGTTTTAAATAGAACAAACTTATCTTTCATGAATAGTCTACCAACAGCAAATTCATTAATTTATATTCATCATATATCTAATTCCATATTTCCTTGGATTAAACGGTAAAATTGTTGTTGTTGTCACAGCCTACTGGATTAGTTGCAGCCCAATTGTGAAAATAAATCCTTTGGGTAGGAATGTTATTGTAAGTTGTTTACTTGTAAATCACTATTAATATAAGATAAAATTAAATAAATGAATTATTAATTATTCCCGGAATACTTTAAACAAGTACCGCTTGAGGTTTTCTTATTTGGGATAACTTTCCTGGCGATTCGCGCTCGCAAAATCGTGGTTATGTGAAACAGATATTTCTACAGATAAATGGAGCATTTCTACAAGGTTTTAGACTCTAGCAGCTTCGTGACTACATCTGTAGCATTAGAATAAAGGTTAATGAGAGGTTTTTACACTGTTTTATTACTTACAAATTTGCAGCAAAGAAGTTTGATAAACAAATACATATAAATGTGATTCCTACCGCTATAAACAGGAACGATTGTCGCTTTTTAACTTCTGTCTTCTGTTTGCTTACGTGTTAGGCATGGCCATCTATGTACTCTTGTTGATCAGAATAAAATGTAACTAGCATTTGTTTTATGACGTGTTCTCTGTACAGCACAACTGTTTTCTACTCTATGCGATTTTAAACGAAGTTTATTAATTCTCTATAATTTTTACTTTCTCTACTACGTTTAGTAAGTAGGGGAAGTATTGTATTCCACCCAAGAATTCAATATTGAGAATTCATCGAAAATACATATTTTCAAGCCTCCTGAATCAAAAATCTGAAGTGTTGCACTCACATGACTAATGATCAGATTTTTATTAAAGCAAGCGGTTGCTACTTCAGGGATGAAACTCGCATGTTCTGGCACGGAAGTTGATTATTTCCTAAAGCCTGTGACGATTGGCGTAGCAGCAGTTTATATCAGGAGCAAACAATTGCTTGCCTGTTGACCCGGCAGAGGTTGACAAAGGCACAGATATTTCCCTTGGCTCCAACTTGGCGCATGAAAGGATTACTGGGCAGAGGTTGCTTTGTACGAAATTCTGGAAAGTAGAGCCTGTATTCCGTTTGTTGCAATGCGCCATGCTTCTAATTGCATATAATAACAATGTATTCACGGCGGCAGCTATAGAAACATAAGATAGGCTTCCTGCTCGCACATTTAAATAAAAGTTCATCCTTCAACCTGGAATATTCTATTAAAAATCTGATGTGTTGCACTCACATGAGTTTCTCTACTCTTGTACTAACCATTCTTACAAACTCTTATTCCTATATCTTCTTCGTGACAAGCATTTGCAGAAATTATCTTATTGCTTACTTCCTTGTAGGTACAAGGGAAATATGGGAATACAGTAAGCTTTGAGCGATAGTCAAATCTTTTAAAACTTTCAAATTACGTTCTTTTTGCACGGTTAACGGATAAAAAGTGAACAACGAAGCGAAAGTTTTTTTCTCCAAAATTCACACAAATAAGGAATATCTCCGAAATAGTTCACTCTACAAAAAAATTATTGCAACATAAATTGGATGATTTAGTAAGCTCTACTTTTTTTGAAAAGTAAGATTTGGTCTATCTCTTACGGTTTACCAGTTATGCAAGTCGTCAAGAATAAACGGAACTACATAGGCTATTGCCAGAAAAATTAAAAATATACATATCGTTTGCCATAAAAAATACCTCAAACATATGGCATTTTAATCAAAATCGTTAGAGCCATTTTCAAGAAAATCAAAATCTTCGAAAAATTTACTATGTAAAGGGTATTTTAGGATTGAGCAATTTTATTCAAAATTTTTATGTCGCATCCTTGAAAGATATTAAACTTAAATACCAACTTTGGGTTTTAATCGACTTTTCGTTTTTAAGTCTCCTTTCGAATGAAGAGGAGTTTATAGTTTGTTCCCATAAAATTCAAGATGCACATTTTATTTATTATGTAAACATTTTAAACAAATGATATTTTAATCTATATTTTCATGTTTTTCTAAGTAAACATTAGGAAATATTTCAAATTTGTAGCGTTGTTTCTGACTAGACCATTTAGAAAAGAGATCAATATGCACGAATTGTGAACTTACTAATTACTTATAAAATTTGAGATTATCCACAATTTTGGCGTGATGTGTCATACATTATTTTAAAGGCAATTGAATTTACGTATCCATGTTTTAGTTTTCATGAATATTTGCCAATAACTGACGTCATATTTATGTAGAGGATTCTGCAATATTTAATAGGGAATACAGATTTAGGTTATTGGAAATATAAAATACCAAAGTGACGCCATTTATCGCTTGGGTACGATTTAAAATTGAAACCAAAGAACCAACGAGAGTATAGCGTTTTACAGAGAGCGAATCAGAAGACGCAAGAGTCATATTAATGGGGAAAATATGGACCCTGAGATCAGAACCCTACTGACATAACCTCAAAATGTAAACCGACAATAAAGCTGGGACAACAAAGCTGCAGCGAGAGGACCTCAGTAGCATGATGTTCAGCCCAGCTAAAATACATTACAAAGTAGGGGATACTTTGGGTTGCTGGATTTTCTTGAACATCTTCTTGCGGCGCCCTTGGAAGGTGCTGAACTTACAAACCCAGTTCGGTATTTAGCCGTGTTTTCTTGCTTTGTTGTTCGTAGACTGCACTCCTCCCACCACACACACACACACACACACACACACACACACACACACACACACACACACACACACACACACACACACACACACACACACACACACACACACACACACACACCACTTCATGCAATGTTTTCTTTCTCACCTTTTTACCCATAGTTCTGCGTATTGTATCACAGAAATAATTAAATTTATTTTTTCCCTAAATTTGTCATTTTTATATGTTATTGAACAGCCTAAATATTTAAAATTAACATCTTCCAGTATTTTGCTATCTAAGACTAACTTGACTGCTATTGGTTGAGGTCCAACAAATACCAATGCTATTTTCAAATATTTGGGTGGAATGCACAATTACTTTCTCCACTTATTAATTAAATCACTCGAAAGCTATTAACAGATCTGACGCCAGGCAACTGTGACCCGCAATGGGCGTTATGAGTAGGGTGCAGTACTGAAGGATGGGACGTGGTCCCGGTCCCTCCTGGTGGGCATATGCGGTCTTTGCAACCAGGGTTGCTAATTGTCAATGAAGTACTCCTCAGGGACTTAACGAGGCTGAGTGCTTCCCGTTCCAGGCCTCCCAGCAAGAGAAAATCCCCATGCCGGTAGCAGCACCACTCTAAGGAGACAACAAACGGAAATATAAACAACATTTAATTATATTTTTCAGTTTATATGAGACGAATATGGAAGTAAACAACATTAAAGAATATACAAGTCAAGCAACATAAAATATAGCGAATGTTTCCAGTGAAAGCATTTGTATAGGAAACAAGCAGGATTTCCTGTGTACGTATATAAAAGACATGTCAAGCCCTGGAAATAAGCTTGTGTGTGTGTGTGTGCCAACGCAACGTCTGAGAGACATTTGTGAATCACGGTGTTTTGTTGGTATTACATGCATAATGAAACAGATACACGCCTCCACGCACAAGACGTTAGATGAGATTCACACAATCCTCTTAGGTAAAACAGCCCTCCCTACCTCCCTCCCCCTCTCTCTCTCCCTCTCTCGCGTCACCAAGTGTTTTTTATGTTGCGGGTTTTTAATCTCTTCGCGGCTTATGCAAAGTTACACCATTATTCATCATGTTCGTTTATTGCTTATTTTGAATTAATGAATTTATGGCGAAGCTTTTTCAAATCATTCTCTTCATTAATACAAACATTTACTGTGTTTTGATTTATTAGGATAGAGCCTGGAAGTATAAATGGGAATGTGTCTGTGAATTTAATGTAATAAATGAAACAACTGAAGTAATATAAACCTAACCTCAAAAACACTATTGCTGTTAAGAAATTGTTTCAAGAGGTTATAAGCTGCCGATATGGCCTTCGATGTTAAAGGCGGCATATAAATGGAACATAAACAAGTATATTATATCAATATTTAGTTCATTTGTAAGTTTAGGTGACTGCAAATGATTCATTCGTTTTCAAAAGACTGTATTTTCCACTTAAAACAATGGTTGCATCATCAAAATAACCGGAAACTCGCCAAGTTTGCTTTCGTTACACCAGATGGCAGCACGAGTCTAATGTCTTCTTAAAATGACGAAAAATCAACTAAAAAGGTTTTCTGTATTGGAATGTGCGAGGTGTACGCCTGCTATTGAAGGAAACATCAACAATCAATGTGTAATGGGAAATTTACCGGCCGAGATTCGTCTAAAGCCTACAGAAATCAACAACTCATGGAAGCCTTGAAGTTGGAATACCGCAGTAAATTGTGTGAAAGATTTTACAATTAGATCTCCTGCATCATTTTTGTAACAAAGCAATTATGTGTAGAGATTTTGCTGATATTTACTGACAAATGTAAGAAATATAAGTTACATTTACCTGAGGTTGTGGGACTCAAAAATCCTCAGCCCTTTTCTGTCACTTTTAAGATTTCTCTCAGGATACTTTAAAAGGTGTCTTTCTGTAAACTGTAACTTTAGACTTTGACATGAAAGCAAGTCGTGTTTTTCATCTGAAAGAGGTAGTGATTTTCCAGGCACGTCTCCCCACCTTACCTAACCCCTTCAGCACACCATTTTGTGGCAATCCCATCCTCGAAGGCTGCTTAAAGCGCTCTGAGAGAAATATCTGCTCTCGTCTGTTTTAAAATGAAGATGTCAGAGCCAACAAATACAAGATTTGACTATCGCTTAGGTCAGTGGCATGTGTGCCAACTGAAAGAAGCTAATTTCAGGGGTTTAGCGCTGTCATAACCTCATGAAAATTACAGTTCAGAATTTTTGTAAATAGGCTATTTAAGTGGGGTCTATAAATTAAATTTTGTCATGTTATTTACAATGGTTGTGGGCCTTCTAAAATTATAGTTTCAAATTATACAGAACTTTCCAAGTGATTTTCGAACAGCGACTTTTCATATTACTTAGAACACACGCTATGCGTTAAACTATAAAGGAGGAGAGTGTTAAAGTATATATTTATTAAAGTTACATCCCTATAACTAAAAGCTTAACAGGAAAGTCTGACGTGTTGCACTCATATGGCTTTCTCTAATTACTCCCGTAGAAACTGTTACCTGGATAATCGAGATAAAACCTTCATGCTCTTACGGTTTACCTACCAGTGATACGAAATTTGTTCAAAATGATTAGGACTTTACAGATATACAAGTAAATATCTTAAATATGGTATTGCAGTCAACATCGCTAGAGGCAATATTCATAAAATAAAAGATAATACCCAACCAAAGGTTTTCCAATAAAGGATATTTTAGAGTGGCAAATTTTCATGTCACATTCTTCGAAGTTATAGAGTTTAAAGCGTCATAATATCATGCTCCGATTATTGCCCCTCACTGTGATATAGTTATTTTTCAAGCGTGGCCGTCCCGCTTGGTGAAGAAAGTGTGAAAGATGGATAGTTTGAAATCAATCATAACTTATACATTTTTTAAACGGACAATAGGAATAATATTTCCAGAAGTTTGTGGAAAGTGATCATTTTAAATAGGACAGTTCCCAGTAAGGCCGTTGTTTCTGTAGAAGGGATTTGATATATTTCCTTGAGAGTAGCTGCTGGCTGTGACTGTTGACGTAATGAGACCTGGATGATTGATGTGGCTGTAGATAAATGAGAAATCTCTGCCTGCCACGCAACCTATCATCAAGCGGACGTAACTTCACAGGCCTGTCAAACACCTGGGCACAATATTATCAACCTCACATTCTTAATGATAGCCTCTCACCTTTCTATATCTACATTTTATCTTTAGTAATATCATTATTTGCTTACAAGAAAGCCATAGATATCGATTAAGGAAAGAAACAAAAATTCTGATATTACATTCTTTACCCTCTTCTGTAGTTGCTATGTAAACTTAAAGCTTAACTTTCGATCTATTTGCTTAAATACCAAAACAATATTTTTATTTACTGTGATGCTTAACATTTAATGTGTAAAAATCAGATTGACGGAAAGTTGAATTACGGGAAGAATTTGAACAGTTGGATGCGTTGAAAAAATATATTACGAGAAAAATGACTTTAAATGCCATCAGCACATGCGCACTGGCATTTAAGTGGTCATGTGACAGGCATTTTAAGCATTATTTACAAGAACCAAGTTATATTCGTAAAAATCGATATTTTGATTCATTTTCTCCAATTTTCCGAGGTTACCTGCTTTGGAGCGAGTGATTTTTTTGTATAATCGTGTCGCATCTTTGTAAACTAATGTTTAATTTTGTATTTACCTCAGAAAATTCAAGATACGCATTTTATTTGTCATAAAAATATCTTAAACATGTGTCATTCTAATCGAAATCGTTAGAGGCATTTTCAAGAAAATATAAGTTTTGGAAAAATTGTCCATGTAAAGGGTAGTTTATGGTGGAACAATTTTGTTCAGAATCTTCGTGTCGCATCCTTGAAACCAACTTTGGTTTTTAAGTGATTTTTCGGTTTTGAGTTACACTGTCCACAGACTGATTCACACACACACACACACACACACACACACACACACACACACACACACACACACACACACACACACACACACACACACACACACACACACACACACACACACACACAAATACGGGCCTTTTCTCAAAAATGCTTTTTTTGGATTCAGGGGGTCTCAAAACATATATTTCCGGTGAAATCTCGAAATCAAAGTTTTGGGTGGAATATAATACTTCCACTACTTACCAGTAGAGAAGCAAAAGTTACAGAAGGTAGGCATAAAGTACCCCTTCCCATTGGTATTGCTGGGGTTGACCCTGTAAGAACCAACTGGAGGAAGGGTGAGGTGTGGGAATGGAGGTGAAACAAACGGACGGAAATTTCGGGGTGCCTTCCCCAGCATCGACTGATGAACCAGGGAAACCCGTGAAAAATATCCTTGGGTTAGGAAGGTCGAGTCAAACCCGAATGCAGGCCATAGACGTCTTTATCCCGCTCGGTTGTAAGCCCAGAGCGCTGGGTTTCTATCTCTCTGTTTTCTGAAGCTTTTAACCTTTTGGTTCGTGCAAACATTAAGTTGGAAACCTTAGAGGAGGTGTTGACGGTAATGGATGCGGTATTGAGACCGCGTAGACTTAGTCAAACACGTCCTCTGGTGATCGTGCATTCCCATTATATCCAACCTTAGCCGTTGGCTTTCACACATTCAGACTAATGCATGCCGGCCGGCCGGGATAGGTGATACTCCCCCCCCCCCCCCCCCCCACCCTCGTACTTTCACTGTGAGTTTCGCTAATTACACCCTCTCGGCCCCTCGTCGTTTTACCTGCCGTATACATCGATATCGGCAATACAGTCACGCACCAAGATATGCAAGACATTCCGTTACGGCGCCTTTAGCACAACAATCAATCTGTCTCACTTCACTGCTAGTTGTAAACACCTTCTCTCACTACATATGATGTTTTCCCCCTCTATTTCAGTCGGAGGGTGAGTTAGTAAGTGTAAACTCACCGTCACTATCCAGTGACGGACACAAACAGGCGATTCCATGGCAGTTTATAAGTCACTCCTTGAATTTTCTGGTACTGAACCATTTCCGAGATACTTATATGTTTAAATTTGCCGATATTTATACTTTTCTCAGGTAGAAACACGTTATTCTTTTTAACTTTCTGCTTGAGTGAGTGGCACAGTCCGCAGAAAGTGGAAGGGGGTAAATCCAAACTCCCCTCTTTCGCAAAGTTGGACATCGCTGTAGAACGGTGAGTGGCAGACAGTTTACCTTCAAGCTCTCATTCCCACTGCATACTTCGTTACCAGTCCACAAGAGTATGCTTCTATGACGACAGATGGCATTAGGGTGCCATCCAGTCTATCTGTTTACATTATCCGTGGATAGATGGCACAGCATACACTTTTACCATCTATTTTTATTTATACTATTGTTTTATACTATTTTCGCATTGTTTTAAGGTGGAACTTTGGGTCGTGGTATTAAATATTCAATCCGGTATTTATCTTGGCAACTGAGGGAAACCACAAAAACCCTAGTCAGATTGGACCACACACGGAATTTGAATCCAGATCCGCACATGTGACGGTTGAGTCATTTTACTCAGTTGCCACAAAATGCGAGTGTAAATAGAGTGTGTAAGTAATTGTTAAATCTGGCAAAGAAGCCCTTAGCATTCGTGCGTTCCAATACTTTTGAACTGTAGTTTCTTCTGATCTTAATGCTTCACAGGTCTTCAAGTGGTCTTCGTTCATTTCTGCTGGATCGTTACACAGGACACATATTGATGAGGCTGAGATACCTATTCTGTAGAGATGACTTGCTAAGCAGTCGTGATTTGTCAATAGTCGGAAGGCTGCAACCGCTGTTTTCCTTGGCCTCTGGGGGATTATATCTGGGTTGGAAAGTAGTGTAATCCATTTTTTATCTTTGGCATTTGTTTCTATTTCTTGTAGGTATGAGAAAATGTTTTAATGATCAAGCGTTTTATTGAGGAATATGAGAAATTGAATTTAGACTTTTAAATCTAACCTAATCAATATTGTCAAAATATTGTTTTCTATTCATTTTATGCCTATGTCCCACGCTCCATGTTTTGTTTTATAGAGACCTGGATACAATTTTGTTGCTACAATTTCTATTCTATTTTGTATATCCAACCTGTTTGTATATAACGGGATTGAGTTGCAGCTAATTTTTTTATCCAACAACTTGAAATTAGCCAATTAGCATGTGTAACGTAACAATATGGGGGGCTCGCAGGCAACATGTAGTCAGCTGTTTTGTCAATAGCGGACCGTGCACTTCACGCCACAGTTCCACTTTGTCATTGGGAGAGATTGCACACCCTCGCATACGACTTTCCCCCTGTGACGTAGAAGTTCCGTAGTTTAGTTATGCTTACACAGAGATCATTACCACTGCGTTTCCTCCTGTCTGATAATAATGAGTCCAGTTAACAGTTTGTTTAAATTTTATGTTGTGAAATAAGTTCAAATCTCCTGTCGATTCATCTTAAGATTAAAACCATTACACTCGCTGCTTATCTCTTTCACGTTTGTCTCATATTTGTGCCCTAGTGTGTAATTTTCTCTACTTTGTGCAGTAAAGTTTAAGATTCGTTGTAGGTTCATTAATGCATTTCATTGCTCACGAAGCACTACTCTAACCTTAAACCTTTAACTAGTGTTATTGCTTTTTTAAGTTACGATTCTGCACAGCACGTTCATGTTAAAAAGCACAAGGTAACAATAGTGCACGCAAACACTAAAACTCATCGGTCGGTCGGTCGGTCAAGGTTATGTGTTCCCTCTTATTTCTTTATTATCGGTGTAAGCGATCCTAGATTCGCAGATTTTTTACTTCCTAGCTGGCGTTTTTATAATTTGCTTTGTAGACACACTTTTTAAGCTTGTTAGAGTTAATACAACGAAGCGTTGCATTTATTAAAGGTACAATGTTTAAATATTACAGTGTTTACATGTTTAGAAAATTATGCAAATATTGTTCTGCCATTGGGATGTCAAATAAGATTAAAGTATTTTGATTTTAAAATATACATATGCAATTTTAAGTGTAAAATGTGCAATTTATAATTCTTCAAATATATAATATCTTTGTGTGTGTGTGTGTGTGTGTGTGTGTGCGCGTGTGTGTGTGTGCGTGTGTGTGTGCGTGTGTGTGTGTAAACAAAAAGGAAAACTCGGTTAGAAACCAAAGTTAGTATTTAAGTTTAATATCTTTCCGGGATGCGACACAAAGATTTTGAACAAAACTCCTTCATAAATAGAACATTTTTCGAAAATTTTGATTTTCTTGAAAATGACTCTAACGATTTTAATTAAAATGCCATATTTTTGAGATATTTTTATAACAAATGAAATGTATATCTTGAATTTTCTGGCTATAGCCCCTGTAGTCGTATTTACTCTGGATAACTTTTCCATAACTGATAAAGCGTAAGAGATAAACCAAATCTTACTACACAAGAATATCTAGATGTCGTTAAAACACAAAACTTGTCTATGTATTTTTTGTGTAGTGAACCATTTCGGAGATATTCCTTGTTGTTTGTGTGAGTTTTGCGATACTTAAACTTTTCTCAAAGAACGTCCTTGTTTACTTTTTCATCCGTTTAGCGGTGCAAGAGAAAGGAATTTCAAAGCTTTAGAAGATTTGACTATCGCTCAAAGCCTACTGTATTCCCATATTCCCCTTGCACCTACAAGGAAATAAGCAATAAGATAATTTAAAGAAACGTGTATCTCAACTAAGACGAAGAAAATAGAAGAATGAGTTAGTAGTAGAGTACAGAAAGTCATGTGAGTGCAACACATCAGATTTTTTATTTTCAATGTCGAAATTACGAGAGTACTACAATTATTTATCGCAGCATTTCTTTACTAGGAAATTTATAAGATTATTATGCTTAGACTTTTGAAATAGTAATAATAATAATAATAATAATGATAATGATAATGATAATGATAATGATAACGATAACGATAACGATAACGATAACGATAACAATAACAATAACAATAACAATAACAATAATAATAATAATAATAATAATAATAATAATAATAATAATAATAATAATAATAATAATAATAATAATAATAATAATAATAATAATAATAATAATAATAATAATAATAATAATAATAATAATAATAATAATAATAACAACAACAAGAAGAGGAAGAAGAACAATGACAATAATGCCAATAGCTGCAAAATAATTTTGTTTAAAACAGAATTACACAAGGTCCCTGGTCGGGTGGTATATACTATATCCTGGCTTTCAACCGGGAAACTCGGGTTCGATTCCCGGTATCGGCGTGGGGATTTTCTTCCGCTGGGAGACCTGGTCCGGGGTACACTTAGCCTCGTCAGGTCCCGGAAGGGTTAATTTAGGAGTTACTGGTTGCGAAGACCGCAAACCGTAAGGAATGGACTAAATCTTACTAGAAAAGAAAATGTGGAGATGAGGATTTTTAATTCGTTTACATTTTGAAATACGTACATATTTCTGAAATGCGAAGAGGTTACTCGTTTGTTTACGTCCTGTCTACCCAAAGAGAATGAATTATGAAAGACATCTGATAGCGACAAGCTCGTAAAATATTTGAGTATCATTTAAGGCTACTGTATTCTGTTATTTTCATTGTACCTACAAGGAAATATGTAATAAAGCCAGATTTAGTTGAATTAACATGAAGAAAATAGAAGAAAAGGCGTTCTAGGAATATTTGAGTGAGTAGAGAAGGTCATGTGAGTGCAACACATGAGATGGAGTATCGGAAGCGTGAGAAGTTGCGTATTGTTGCGACGCCGTGGTGTCCCCACCCGTCGTCCCACCGCGCCGCGGCGCAAGTCCGTCGGGCCGGTGGGTCTGCGAGAGGAGTTAGAGAGTCAGTCAGCGGGTTGACCCTTGTCTGTGTGCGTGTCTGTGATGTGGTAGTGATGGTGAGGTAATGTGGCGTAGTGACAGGGTTTGCCGGCAACATCACCATGTGGCAGACGGGTGGTATGGGGGGCCACGCACAAAACAACCCCTGGATGAAGTTGATGGGCATCGTGCACAAGGAGCGCCGTCACCACGATGGCGGTGGTGGCACGCAGACCTCCACCACCGGCTCCAACGACCGCACACTCAACCAGTGAGTACCTACCATCGATCCACCAATCCGCTTTTTGCTAAATATACACAAGACGGGCCCCTCCAGAAAGTGAATCAAATAAAGTGCAATCGATACACTTCTTACCTCTAATTACGATTTTGAAAGTTTTATTTGGCGGTCAAACTTCGTTTTTGATTTATCAGCAAATTCCGTACGGGTGCTGCAACAGCTTGTGTGGCGGATATGTCGTAAATAAATATTTATAAACGACTAGCTGAAATACCAGGCGTTGTCGGGCGAATGCTGTAAAGAACCCAAAATAAATAAAAAAACGCAATGAAAACACTACGCAAAAGCACTGGTGAACAAGTCCAAATACCACGGAAAGAAAGGTGAATGGAGAAAGTTGTACGGAAATTGTATGAATTCTTTATAGAAGAGTGAGTAGAGAAACAAATGCGACTGTGTTTCGTAAAAGAAACGTGTGGCTCCATTTTTGTGTTAATAATATACAAAACTGTATAATTTGTTTGAAGAAGTGGAAGAGAAAGTAGTGTGATTGTGTTTTATAAAAGAAAACCGTGTAGAGAAAATTGTGTGAATGTAATATGTGGCATTTCTATTTCAAACGCAGAAAATTGTATGCTAAAGGGCGAGTAGGAAAGGGAGTGGAAAAGAGAGTAGAGAAAATAATGTGAATGTTAACGTTGTACAGTAAAATTGATAGCATACAAGCCTTCTCCATGAAAAAAAGTAAATATACATGCCGAATTTCACTGTGACTGGTCAAGTGGACATATATATAGCAGTAACCTAACCTAACCTAACCTAACCTAACACGGGCCGAATTTGGCTGTAAGAATTATGTTTACGGGTAAAATACGGCAGTGGTTATCGACTTATGACGTTCTTGCACTACTATAGTTTCAGCGCCTTCCGCTATCCACTAAACCAAAGTTTTTGCTTAAAAACAGTCTTTATGCACTAATTTTATTGCTCATAAGCCAAAAACGAAGTTTGGCTGCCAAATAAAATTTTCAAAATGGTAATCTGGGATAAAAAATCTATCCATTAGACTATGTTTCATTAATTTTCTCGAGGGGGCGATTTTATACATAATTACAGTTTTTTATGTATGTAGATAATTTGGAAGCCGACAAACATTCAACAAGTCCCCTGTCTTGTGTGTCTATTCAACAAGTGCGGTCCAGTCTGAGGTTTACTCAACACTACACAGTGCAAGAATGGGAAGGACGTAAATAAAAAGAAGGAAAAACAAAATTCGATGTGTCACTTTCCAATTCACTACAATTTGAAACACATTCTGTTTCCGTAGCTGTTTGAACAACTGCGGGGGTTAGTGCAAGGCGCAGCTTCGTCCCATTTAAAAGTACTGGATAGTGGTTAATGGTTCCAGCAGATATCCACGCAACTACGACAGAAAGTGGTGATTTTCTTCATGAACAAACTCTTGGTCTGTCGAATAATAAGTGAAGCTCGAATTCCGCCATTGCATTCTGTTTTCCACCACGTAACAATACGCTATAAAAGTTGAGCATTGATTTCTTTTCTCTGTGAATTACAGATTGTGCAGGAACTCTTTAAAAAAAAGAAAGGTATGATGTGCTACATTCACATGGATGTTTCTGTTTCTACTCACTCTTCTACAAACTAAGCCTATTTTTTTCCTTCACCTTATAACTTCATTGTAGGTGTAAAACATTTTAATAATCTAAAGCGACGTTAAAATATTTCCAAAGTGTTCGCTGTGTGATAACTTCGAAGTTCTGTTCTCTTTGAATGAATGCGAAAAAAAGAGAACAAAATTTGTGGTTGAAAACGTAGTGTTCCAAAATTCAAATCTACAACAAAGAATTTTTTGGAAATGCTTAATACTACGAAAAAATTTACTTGACATAAACTGTACATTTTTGTACTATGTTTTATGGCTTAACACTTGGACGAAAATCATGCACACTAAAAAGAACTTTACCGGCTAATCCAAGAAAATTCAAAACAGCTGTTATTTATCATATAAATAAATTAAACGTATGCTATTTTAATCGAAGTCGTTAGAGTAATTTTTGAGACACTTGAAATAACGTTAGAGGCTCCAAGTAAAGGGCGTTTTGAGTAGGAATACATTTTCTGAAAACACGCATAGAAAGAACCTTTTTCTAAAAATGTATTTCTGTTGAAAACTCGATATTAAATAAAAAACGAAAACGAAAAGTCGGTTAAACACCAAAGTTGATATTTAAGTTTAATGTCTTTCAGGGATGCGGCACAAAGATTTTGAAGAAAATTTCTCCACCCTATACTACTCCTTCTATGCAAAGTTTTTCGAAATGCCATACGTTTGAGATATTTTTATGACAAATAAAATGTATATTTTGAATTTTCTGGCTATAGCCCATGTAATCCTTGAATTTTGCATAACTGGTAAACCGTAAGAGATTTACCAAATCTTACTATACCGTTAAAAAACTCAAATTACACCCAACTGCATTATTTTATGGACTGAACCATTTCGGAGATATTCCTTGTCAATTTTTTAAAATGCAAAGTCGTCATTCGCTTTTTTATCTGTTGACTGTGGAAAAAGAACTGGATTTCAAAGTTTTGCCATATTCCCCTTGTAGCTACAAGAAAATTATCAATAAGATAATATGTACAAATATTTATCTCAAGTAACATGAAGAAGATATTGGAATAATAGTTTGTAAGAATGGTTAGTACAAGAGTAGAGAAAGTCATGTGAGTGCAACACATCAGATTAATGGTAAAAATGTGTGTGTGAACGTTTTCTGTTCAAAAAGGAAAAGTTGGCGCTGTTTAAAAAATGCAACGTGAAGATTTTTAAAAGTTATTACATTGCAAGTTAACCTTTCATGGAACATTTTTCGAATATTTAGTTATTTCTTAAAATGGCTGCCAAGATTTTGATTAAAATATCAGCTTTTAAGATACTTTCATAAAAATGGAAATCTTGAATGTTGTTTTGAAGATGTTTATATGGATATAACAATGAAATCATTAATATGTTTTAAAATGGATCAAAGTTTCACCAGAAATCTTTTGAGGTCCAGAGAATCCAAAATAACAGAACGGAATTTGAAAGATTTAAATTATTTGACTATCGCTCAAATAAAGAAATATTTAAATACAAAATCTGATGTGCTGCACTCACATGACTTTCTCTACTCTTGTACTAACCATTCTTACAAACTCTTATTCCTATATCTTCTTCGTGTTAGTTGAGATAAACATTTATACAAATTATCTTATTGCTTATTTCCTTGTAGGTACAAGGGGAATATTAGAATACAGTAGGCTTTGTGCGATAGTCAAATCTTTTAAAGCTTTGAGATTCCGTTCTCTTTGCATATTTAAAATATAAAAAAATGAACAAAGATGTTCCATTTCACGAAAGTTTTAATTTTTCCGAAACTCACACACATAACAAGAAATATCTCCGAAATGGTTCACCCTACAAGAAAATTTATTCAGAGATAAATTATGTATTTTAGCAAGATCTACATTTTTTGTATAGTAAGATTTGGTCTATCTCTAACGGTTTACCAGTTATGCAAAAGTCGTCCAGAGTAAATACGACTACAGGGGCTGTAGCCAGAAGATTCAAAATATACATTTCATTTGTCATCAAAATATCTCAAACATATGACATTTTAATCAAAATCGTTAGAGCCATTTTCAAGAAAATCAAAATTTTCGAAAAATTTTCCATGTAAAGGGTGGTTTAGGGTGGGGCTATTTTCTTCAAAATCTGCGTGTCACATCCTTGAAAGACATTAAACTTAAATACTAACTTTGGTTTTTAACCGACTTTTTGTTTTTGAGTTATGCTGTCCACAAACTGACACACAGACACACACACGGACCTTTTTCTAAAAATGCCCTTTTTTTGGATTCAGGGGTTCTCAAAACATATATTTCTGGCGAAATCTCGACATGCAATTTTTGGGTGGAATACAATACTTCCCCTACTTACAAGTAGAGAAAGTAAAAAGCAATGTGTCTGTGTGTCTTTCTGTAAACGACATACTTAAAAAACGAAACACTGTTAAAAACCAAAGTTGGTATTTAAGTTTAATATCTTTTAGGGATGCAACGTGAAGATCTTAAAGAAAATTCCTCCACCGTAAACTACCTTTTAGATGGAAAATTTTTCGAAAGTTTTGATTTTCTCGAAAATGGCTCCAACGATTTTTATTAAAATGCCATATGTTTGAGATATTTTTTATGACAAAGTACATGTATATTTTGAATTTTTTGGCTATAGCTCCCGTAGTCGTATTTACTCTGGATGACCTTTGCATAACTGGTAAACCGTTAGAGATAGTCAAAATCTTAATATACAAAAAAATATAGATCTTACCAAAACACAATTTATGTCTTGAGTAAATGCTTTTGTAGAGTGAACCATTTCGGAGATATTCCTTGTAATGCGTGTCAGTTTCGGAAAGCTTAAAACTTTCGTGAAATGGAACATCGTTGTTCATTTTTATATGTTAAGTGTGCAAAGAGAACGGAATCTCAAAGCTTTAAAAGATTTGACTATCGCACAAAGCCTACTGTATTCTAATATTCCCCTTGTACCTACAAGGAAATAAGCAATAAGATAATTTGTACAAATGTTTATCTCAACTAACACGAAGAAGATATAGAAATAAGAGTTTGTAAGAATGGTTAGTACAAGAGTAGAGAAAGTCATGTGAGTGCAACACATCAGATTTTTGGAATTGGAAACTTAGTTAACAAGCTCACAATTACGAACCCTCGGCTGTTACATATACGACAGACTTTGGACAGTTGAAAAACACCATTCACTCACTGTGTAATCGACTTGCTGTAGCAGGGCACGCGGGGGGGGGGGGGGGGGGGGGGCTCTATTCTCTGACTTTTGTAAATTGCTGTTAATTGCGGTTTTTGTGTGTGTCGCCAGCAAAGAGGAACCATTTAATGGAACAAATGCCTGCGTGTGTGTGCGTGTCCCTTTTGTACAAAGGCTGAGCGGCTGTGGTTTGACACACCGGAATTATAATTATTATAAAGAACATTTAGAGCATAAAGCATTGGACGTGTGAATATTAACATTGTCACATTTATTTCTAAAAAATCTCATGTATTGGATTTGTTACTTTCTCTACTGGTAAGTAGGGGAAGTATTGTATTCCACCCAAGAATTCGATGTCGAAATTTCACCGGAAAGATATGTTTTGAGGCCCCCTGAATCCAAAAAAAGCATTTTTAGAAAAAGGTCCGTGTGTGTGTCTGTGTGTGTGTCAGTCTGTCAGTCTGTGGGCAGCATAACTCAAAAACGAAAAGTTGGTTAAAAACTAAAGTTGGTATTTAAGTTTAATGTCCTTCAAGGGTGCGACACGAAGATTTTGAAGAAAATAGCCCCACCCTAAACTATCCGTTACATGTAAAATTTTTCGAAAATTTTGATTTTCTTGAAAATGGCTCTAACAATTTTGATTAAAATGTCATATGTTTGAGATATTTTTATGACAAATGAAATGTATATCTTGAATTTTCTGGCTATAGCCCCTGTAGTCGTATTTAGTCTGGACGAATTTTGCATAACTGGTAAACCGTTAGAGATAGACCAAATCATACTACACAAAAAATGTAGATCTTACTAAAATACACAAATTGTGTCTGAATAAATTTTCTTGTAGGGTGTACCATTTCGGAGATATTCTTTATTATGTATGTGAGTTTCGGAAAACTTAGAACTTTCGTGAAAAGGATTATCGTTGTTCATTTTTCCATATGTTAAGTGGACAAAGGCAACAGAATCCCAAAGCTTTAAAACATTTGACTATCGCACAAAGGCTACTGTATTCTAATATTCCCCTTGTACCTACAAGGAAATAAGCAATAAGATAATTTGTACAAATGTTTATCTCAATTAACACGACGAAGATAGAGGAATAAGGGTTTGTAAGAATGGTTAGTACAAGAGTAGAGAAAGTCATGTGAGTGCAACTCCTCAGATTGTTTTTGGATTATGCTGTTCGCATGCGCGCACGCGTACTCAGAATCTTCTCTAATTTTTTTTTTGCCCAGGACTGAAACTGCAGGTTAGAGAAAGTAAAAATTTGACTAATGCTTTGTTCTGCTGTATTTAATGAAAGCTTATCTGGATTAAAAGAAATAAAATTGAGTTTTTATGAATGTCTATGGGTCTATCATAACTTGAGGAGGGGGATTTTGCACTTCGACCGAGAGGTACTGTTTTTTGCGTATGCCCCTGACGGTGGAGGGATGAGGCGAATGAACTCGAAGAGCGGCCGGTACTTGCCAGGATAGAGCAGAGCGCGAGGTCCCAGTTAGAAGGGCTCCGGCGGAAATGTAACAGGAAATTCGGAGGATATGGAAGTTCACCGCAGCATTTGCCTGACGTCCAGGCAAACCTTCGAAAAAATCCATGGCTCGGGAAGTTCGAACTCGCGACCTCGCGAATGCGGGAGACAAATATTAGCACCTGAGCCTTCCCGCTCGCTTTTGTAACAATATTTTGTAAAAAGTGACTGTAGAAAGCAATGAGAGCTTAAGCCAGGTTGCCCTGGTTTACAGATGACACGATCGTATTTCATCTGAACTGTCTTTAAAGTTTACCAATGTCGCTCATCTAAACGGAATAAATTTCGCAGACGTTCCACGTAATTTAATCGAATGACAATGCTTTCATTACAAAGGGAAGCTGTATGTGTAGAGATCAAAGGCAGCGATCAAATGTGACGTGCCCCATCCGACAGAAATTCATTAGAATGCGAGTTGATGCATATGCAGACTCCGAACTACGAATATATTTCTTATACGCGAATGGAATTAAATTTTTTTGTGCTTCAGGAAGCGTTTTATAGCTTTGAAAATGACGGAGTGTCTAGGATCGTGCGAGGGAGGTTTTTCACTTCCAGCGTACCGTGTGGTATCAGTGGCTAGGGGTTGGGATGCTTGGGGTTGCGAATAATTCACCCCCTGGCTCCCCTTACTGTCTAGAAATAAAGAGCAATTGTTGTTGTGGGGAAGGTATAAGAATTATCTATATCTTATACTAAATTTAAGGTAGAGACATCTGCATTCTTTTATCTGAAATGCTCTGTACATAAAGAAAGGCAACTTTTGAAAGATATAGTAGAAAAACGGGCTTCACTTGCAGTTTCTTCAAAAAGCAAACCAGCCGAACACCAAACCACGATAAACAATAGGGAATTCTCCCAAAGGAAATCAGCGTCCACCATTTCCCTGGGAACCGCGGCAGGACAACTTAATTCCAGAGGAAAAGGGATGCATTAGTGTTCCTGCAGGGGAAAAAAAGGGAAGTACTACTCCAGTTCTATAATTAAAGCTCTCTGCTTAAAAGAACTGATTTTCCAAAACCCAAGCTAGCCTACTCAGAGCTTTCAAACTTTACTTTATCTATTTCCTGCTTAAAGTAGCGGAAGTTCTGTATTGCACGCAAAATTCGATATCGGTTTTGAGACTTCCTGACTCTAACAAAAGTAATTTTAATTTCTCTACTATTTGTAATAAGTAGGAAAGTATTCTATTCCACCCAAAAATTTGATAACAAAATTTCACCAAAAATATAAGTTTTAGTACTCCCTGTATCTATTAAAAATCATTTTACTTTTTCTAATCCACACAGTAAATAGGGGCTGCATCGTGTTCCATGCAAAAATTCGATATTGAAAAACATTCTTAGACAAAGATATTTGTGCGTGCTTGCGCAGGATAACTCAAAAACGAAAGATCGATATAAAACCAAACTTGGTATTTAAGCTCAACGTCTTTCAAGAATGCGACACGAAGTCTTTCAAAAATATCTTCCTATCCCAAAACCAATATGGACAAATTTTCGATTTTAATTCAATTAACAGCATGTTTCAGATATTTTCTTAACAAATTAAATTTATATCTTCCCTTCTCAGGGAATTCCCTCTGCGGGAAATTTGCATAACTGTTATGTCAATCAAATACACCTGTTGTGGAGTTACACATTTCCGAGACATTCCTTGTTATAGTTTGCATTTTAAAATAGTTATAACTTTCTCAAACGGAAAGTGGTTATTCCTTTTTCTCTCTATTGCACTTACAAGGAATTGGGATTTTCAAGCCACCATATAGCGACGAGCTCTTAAAAATTGACTATCACTTAAGCTTACTGTATTTCCATATTCCCTCTGTACCTAAAAGGAAATATGTAGTAAAACCATAACTAGAAGAGAAGTAGTTTATAAAAGAGTGAATAGAGAAGGTTATGTGAGTGCGAAATTTTAATTTAAAAAAAAAAAAATTATGTGTTTATTTTTGAATTTGTGCACTTGCTTGCGGTGGTCTTCCAGTTTCGACCGTAACAATTTTTGCAGTAATTTTACCGGAAGTTCTCAGCAGGTGGAGATTTCTGTCAGATGGCAGATCAACAATCAAGATTGGAGGTTTTGTCACATTGACATGCGGTACGGTATGATAATCATGAATGTCATGCACAGGAAGGTAATTAGGCATAATGCATGTTCATAGACACATACATACCAATTGCCAGGGTCACTGGTGCCGAACCACCATAACTAATGGATGACGTTTCCGTGGCCTCCCGTATGCATTCACTTGTCATTCTGACTTCTGTTTGATTCACAAGAAGCACATACGAATCGTGTATTTTATACTTCACCTGCATCCTTAAGCTTATATATGATTTAAATTTCATGGAAATCCAGAAAGAAATGACCTTATTTTAATCCATAAAGTAACTGAGGCATTGGTAAATGAAAAATATGATGTGTTGCACTCACATGACTTTCTCTACTCTTGTACTAATCATTCTTCTTCTTCGTGTTAGTTGAGATAAACATTTGTACGAATTATCTTATTGCTTATTTCGTTATAGGTACAAGGGGAGTGTTAGAATACAGTAGGCTTTGAGCGACAGTGAAATCTTTTAAAGCTTTGAGATCCCGTTCTCTTTACATACAGAGCATATAAAAAAATGAACAACGATGATCCATTTCACGAAAGTTTTAATTTTTCCGAAACTCACACAGGAATATCTCCGAAATGGTTCACCCTACAAGAAAATTTATTGAGACATAAATTGTGGACTTTAGCAAGATCTACATTTTTTGTATAGTAAGATTTGGTCTATCTCTAACGGTTTACCAGTTATGCAAAAGTCGTCCAGAGTAAATACGACTACAGGGGCTATAGCCAGAAAATTCAAGATATACATTTCATTTGTCATAAAAATATCTCAAACATATGACATTTTAATCAAAATCGTTAGAGCCATTTTCAAGAAAATAAAAATTTTCGAAAAATTGTCCATGTAAAGGGTAGTTTAGGGTGAGGCTATTTTCTTCAAAATCTTCGTGTCGCATCCTTGAAAGACATTAAACTTAAATACCAACTTTGGTTTTTAACCGAGTTTTCGTTTTGGAGTTATGTTGTTCACAGACGGACCTTTTTCTGAAGCATTTTCTTTTTCGGATTCCTCATATTTCCGGTGAAATCTCGACATAGAATTTTTGGGTGGAATAGAATACTTACGCAATAGAGAAAGTGCGGGATTGCTAGTGAGATGAACTTGCTCTTGACAAAATCATTTTACGCCGGCAAGCTAATAGTGACCTAGTGGGCCAGAGAAACCATATAAACGTCACCCCTTACGCACACACCCTTATCCTGTTGACATCTCGCACACGTCTGCACTTCACCACTGTGTGTGTGTGTGTGTGTGTGTGTGTGTATGTGTGTGTGTGTGTGTGTGTGTGTGTGCCCCTGGATCAATCTTCAGCCATATCTCGCCCATTTCCGCCCTTTATTGCTACTAATTCCGGCAGCGCTTTGCCACGTTTTAACTCAGTCCGCTTGACTCTAATAATGGGAGCCAAATCCCCATCTTCAGCGCGAGTTTCTAAAGAAGTGAATTTTACTTTCTCTACTGGTGCCGACAACTGCTAATAGAGTGCAATTCAATCTGTTGTCATTATGGGAGGATAGATGGCAGAGCATTCTTTAATAGTCTCTATTTTAATGCTTACTGTTGTTTTAAATGTATGGTGCAACTTTCAGTTGTGCTATTAAATATTCAATTCGGTATTTATAATTGTGATCCAGGAAACCATCGAAAAAACCCTAACAAATTGGTCCACCCAAGGAATTAGAACCTGAATCCTGAAATTACTGCAAGAGTCATTCCGGTTGGCTATAGCTTCAGTTCCGTTTATTTTGAGCATAAAGTGACTATTCCACATAATTTCGTTCAACTATCTCAACAGGGATACAGCATCTCAAATTACGGATTAAAATAAAGACTAATTTATATTAACAAAATAATACATTTTATTCTAAAAAAACCGTGGGTTATTCGATATCAAATGTTATAAATAGTTCATTGGTAGCTATTTATTAAAGTAAAGATAAAAAAATATCTAAAAAGCACTCCACGCTTTTTTACAATAACATTTATTGTAATAAATGTTAGACACCCGCCTCAGTTGGTTAGACGCTGGCCTATTGATCCCAAGGTCGTGGGTTCAAATCCGGCACAGACCTAAGGTTTTTAAGTGTGCTTAAAAACGACAGCTCCATGTCAGTAGATTTACTGCCATGTAAAAGAACTGCGGGACGAAATTCCGGCACACCGGCGACGCTGATGTGATCCAGAAAATTTAGAGTGTCGTCAAACAACAAAACAATTTAAAGAATAGTTTAGAGTGAAGCAATTTTCTTGAAAATGTTTTCAGATCCTTAGAAGATGCTGTGTGTGTGTCTGTGTGTGTGTATGAACAAAAACAAAAAGTCGGCTAGTAGTCAAAATTGGTATTTAAGTTTAATATTTTTGGATAATGTGACACGGTGTCTTTAAAGAAAATTTCTCCAACCTAAACTATCTTTTATATGCAAAATTTTTCGAAATTTGTTATTTTCTTGAAAATGGCTCTAACGATTTTGATTAAAATGGCGTATGTTTAAGATATTTTTTATCGCAAATGAAGCGTATATTTTGAATTTTCTGGCTATAATCCTGTAGTCCACTGGTAAATCTAACTGGTAAATCATAAGACATAGACCAAATCTTACTATACTAAAAGTAGATCTCGTTAAAAAACCCAAGTTATGTCGAAATATATATCTTGTTTGTGGAGTGAACCATTTCGGAGACATTCTTCGTTATTTGGTAAGTTGTGGAAAATTTTCTCAGATGGCAGGTCGTTATTCGGTTTTTTATCCGTTGGCTGTGAAAAGGGAACGTAGTTTCAAAGCTTTAAAAGGTTTGACTATCACTCAAAATGGTGGCACCATGGCCGAGGGCTTAGGCCGTTCGCCTACCACCTAGGTGGCCCGGGTTCGATCCCAGAGACCCTGATGTAAGAGGAGGCTAATCATTGAAAGGCTATGCACCTACGAGAAGACCAGCAATAAAATAATTTCTAGAAATGTTTATCTCAACTAACACGAAGAAGAGTTACTAAGAATGGTTAGTACAAGAGTAGAGAAAGTCATGTGAGTGGAACTTAACAGGCAATAGAAGAAAACTAGATTTTTGGATTGATGATCGTCTCAAGTTGTGGTACTTGTACAAGAGATATTGATGTCGCTTCTAATTTCGGTCTATTGATCGGAAGACAACCCCTGCGTTTCCTTTGATGTTTGATGCCAGCTGAAGTAATGCATGTGAGGGCGGATTGGAATCCACAAAGCGGTCTTGTGGTATACGAGACTGGGGCAAAATTCTCCAGGGTAGGTAACCAGAAACCTGCCCGCCCTACAACACGATCTGCGGAACGCTTATGTCAGTATTTATGAACTTACATGTGTATTTAAATCTATCTAGGCCGTAATTAAATTCACAAAGAATATATTATATCAAATTGAATTTTCTTCTGTTTTAACATCGTTTAATCTCCATTCCACTCTCATCTAATCGCTCTTATTTCTTTTTCCAAATATTCTTCTTTTTATTTTCTCTACTGGTATGTAGAAGTATTGTATTCCACCCAAAAATTCGATGCTGAGATTTCACCGGAAATATATGTTTTGAGGCCCCCTGAATCCTAAAAAAGCATTTTTAGAAAAAGGTCCGTATGTGTGTCAGTCTGTGGACAGCATAACTGAAAAACGAAAAGTCAGTTAAAAACCAAAGTTGGTATTTAAGTTTAATGTCTTTCAAGGATGTGACACGAAGATTTTGAAGAAAATAGCTCCACCCTAAACTACCCTTTATATGGAACATTTTTCGAAAATTTTGATTTTCTTGAATATGGCTCTAATGATTTTGATTGAAATGTCATGTTTGAGATATTTTTATGACAAATGAAATGTATATCTTCAATTTTCTGACTATAGCCCCTGTAGTCGTATTTACTCTGGACGACTTTTGCATAACTGATAAACCGTTAGAGATAGACCAAATAATACTGTACAAAAAATGTAGATCTTGCTAAAATATACAATTTATGTCTCAATAAATTTTCTTGTAGGGTGAACCATTTCGGAGATATTCCTTGTTATGTGTGTGAGTTTCGGAAAACTTAGAACTTTCGTGAAAAGGATCATCGTTGTTCATTTTTTTATATGTTAAGTGGGCAAAGGCAACAGAATCCCAAAGCTTTAAAACATTTGACTATCGCACAGTCTACTGTATTCTAATATTCCCCTTGCACCTACAAAGAAATAAGCAATAAGATAAGTTATACAAATGTTTATCTTATATCCTGTATCCTTAGATATAGGAATAAGAGTTTGTAAGAATGGTTAGCACAAGAGTAGAGAAAGCCATGTGAGTGCAACACATCAGATTTTTTCATTGTTTTACCTTCCAAGTAAAATAGCAAATAGCATGCCATGTGCTTCCGTGTTTACTTTGTAAGCCAATTAGAATACCAGTTACTCCCGTCGTGTCCCAAAATATTATACCACCCTGCGTTGTGTTTGCAAATTAGTGGGCTGTTTACATTCAGAAGCCGGTTCAATTCCCTGACCAACCTCTACACAACGTTGTCGAGTTACTCCAGGTCTGATATAGCTGCTGGGAATATTCCTTTAATTCTTTTAAGTGATTAATTATTTGGAAACCCTGGGTTTCGTTGTTATGCTTATATGAAGCACATATTAGAAGGAATGTAAGTTCCCTTATACCGGTATGTGTAATTCCTTCCATATTTCCGGATTCTTTATTAAGCCTCTCAGAGTAAATACTTTTACTTTCCTTAGGAATTTCATTTCTGCGGAGTGTGTCCGTCTTTCTTAGTTATTGTCGAGTTCCCACTTGCGTATGCAGTTTTGTGGGGGAGTTCGCAGGTGCGGCAACCCAACAGAAATAGTGGGACAGCGGTAAGTTTCTTTGCATCCACTCTGGGAAAGGAAATCAAATAACAGAGCCCTCTCTCGGCGTGCTTTGTGAAGGGCCAGTTACTGGGAGAATCAAGTGGTACTTGTTGGAGAATCCTTCAAGACGCGCTAATTCAGCTAAGGTTGGGAACACCTGAAGTACGCTCTGTCGGTCGATACACGCACTGCGGATCACGCCCGAATATATGTAGTGTCTGTCGGCGAGTGTATTCCTAGGTTCACAACTGTCAGGGGGCGACTCGAGACCCCCTAGTGTACAGTGCATGAAATATTACCGGCTGAACAGGAATTCCAAGTGCTCGGGCCAATGAGGAAATACTGACAAACAACGGTATTCTATTAATAGATATCTATAAAATCTACTGCATTCACATGTGTTTCCCTACTCTTCTATGAAATTATTTCTACAAAATCTTATTACTTTCTCTACTGGTAAGTAGAGGAAGTATTGTATTCCACCCAAAAATTCGATGTCGAGAATTCACCGGAAATATGTGTTTTGAGGGGCCCTGAATAAAAAAAAAGCATTTTTAGAAAAAGGTCCGTGTATGTGTGTCTGTGTGTGTGTCTGTCAGTCAGTCTGTCAGTCTGTCAGTCTGTGGACAGCATAACTCAAAAACGAAAAGACGGTTAAAAACCAAAGTTGGTATTTAAGTTTGATGTCTTTCAGGGATGTGACACGAAGATTTTGAAGAAAATAGCCCCACCCTAAACTACCCTTTACATAGAAAATTTTTCGAAAATTTTTATTTTCTTGAAAATGGCTCTAACGATTTTGATTAAAATGTCAAATGTTTGAGATATTTTGATGACAAATGAAATGTATATTTTGAACTTTCTGGTTATAGCCGCTGTAGTCGTATTTACTCTGGACGACTTTTGCATAACTGGTAAACCGTTAGAGATAGACCAAATCATACTGTACAAAAACTGTAGATCTTGCTAAAATATGCAATTTATGTCTGAATAAATTTTCTTGTAGGGTGAACCATTTCGGAGATATTCCTTGTTATGTGTGTGAGTTTCGGAAAACTTAGAACTTTCGTGAAATGGGTCATCGTTGTTCAGTTTTTTATATTACGTGTGCAAAGAGAACGGAATCTCAAAGCTTAAAAACATTTGACTATCACACAAAGCCTACTGTATTCTAATATTCCCCTTACACCTACAAGGAAATAAGCAATAAGATAAGTTCTACAAATGTTTATTTTAACTAACACGAAGAAGATATAGGAATAAGAGTTTGTAAGAATGGTTAGTACAAAAATAGAGAAAGTCATATGAGTGCAACACATCAGATTTTTTTTCTGTCTACCTCGTTTTTATCTTACCGAAATACATTGTTGAGGTTATGTGGATCCAGATCATTAATGTAATAAGCTATCTAACAATGTATTGACAAAAGTGAACGGTCTAGGCTATACCGAGGAAGGTTCCAGCCCTAAACAAAGCACGATCGGCCATCTCTCTGTTATTTTATCACCATGATAAGCTGTCATAAGACTGGCGCCCTCACGTCATTTGGCAGAGGCCCCGATTCTCTCTTCGCCAAAATACCTTCGTCCTGCTTTTTCCATTAACGCCCCCCCCCCCCATTACGATCTTCTCCCCACTAAACTTCAACTTTTGAATCGAGGTAATGGTCCTCAAATTCGAAGCTTGTCGTCCCTTCATTTATCGTGTTAAATTTTATGTTGTGAACTCAACAACGAATATGTACCAAACGTTACATCAAGTTCAAGTTATTTATTAGAAAAGTGTTGGCCTGGTGCCGGTACAATGGGCCCGACTTACAGGCTATATTTAACATTTTTTTACATTTGGCTTTGTTTATATATACACTTTTTTCGGTGTCTACAAAAAACCCATGCGGTGACCATCTGTAGGTCACCGAGAATAGTTTTCTTTTGCCTTTTTAAGTTCTGTTTCGTCTTCGTGTTATATATACATATGTACATACTTACAAATTATTTACAGACACATACACGCACGCATTCACCCACACACACACTCGTACACACATACACACATCTTCACTGGGCACACCAGAAATATGCGTCCCAGCGCACTGCACTATTTACACTATGTACACTGTCCCACGGTGGCAGCTCCTGAATATTTTCCGAGGCGAGGGCCTCTGCCGGAACATGTATGTGGCCTAAGATCGAGGTTGCGTGGACGCGCATTAGTCGGCGAGCCGAGCCGCTTCTAGAACATTTTTATCCTAGTATGCTTGCGGTGCTTCGGCTCGCCTTTGCCGATGTTAGCGATCACGTCATTTTCGTGGTTCCTAATGCGCGTCCATGCCGCCATTGCTCTTTTGTCTATTGCCTCCGGAATGAACGGGATATGAGTTTCGAGGTGAAGAGTTTGGGTGGTGGTGAGGAGTGGAGCAGAGAGGATTTTTCTGAGGGAAAGGTTTTGGAGGGTTTGGAGTTGTTTCAGGGCAGTTTTGGAGGCATTAGCCCAGGCCACACGTGCATACAAGACCACCGATAGAATAAATGACCTATATAGTACCAGTTTTGACTTCAGTCGCAACTGTTTACTGCGGAAGATGGGGGCGCACAACTTTAGCCGCTGTCTGCCTTTATTGGCGCTATTTTTTATGTGGGTGGACCAACACATTGTGCGGTCCAAGGTAACCCCTAAGTATTTAACCTGCTGACAGCAGTGCAATATTTGACCACCGACCGTTAGGTCCTTTGCCAAAGTGTGACGCCGCTTAGAGAAATGAATCAGCTGGCATTTGTCGGGGTTAATTTTGATTTTCCAGTCATGTTGCCATGAGAGGAAGTTGTTAACATAACGTTGCATTTCTGCAAGGCCGAAACGTGGATTTCTATGGTGGTTGTATATTGCAGTGTCGTCGGCATACATGGCGACCTTGCATCTGGCGTCCACTGGCAAGTCATTAGTGAATAATATGTACAGAAAAGGGGACATGATTGCCCCTTGTGGGACGCCAGCCCGCATCACTCGCTCCCGTGAGGAGGAGCGGCCCACTTGGACGTAAAACTGCCGTTTTTCTAGAAAATTGTGCAGCAAGTATAGATAATTTTGAAGAGTCGGGAAATTGTGGTGCAGTTTGTAAATAAGGCCATTGTGCCAGCACCGGTCAAATGCGGCTTCTACGTCCAGAAATAGCGCCAACGTTGAAGCCCCATTGTTAAATTGCTCTGTTACGTCATCAGTTAGTCTGAGGAGCTGTAGTTCAGTGGAATGTCCTTTTATAAAGCCAAATTGTGAATTTGAGAGTTCATGTGTTGCCGAGACTTGTTTTTGTAGTCGAGAAAGGATACATTTTTCGAGCAATTTACCAATAGTAGACAAAAGACTAATGGGGCGGTAGTTTTGCGGTTGTCTGGTGCTTTTCCCTTGCTTTGGGAGCATGATAACCTTAGCTCGTTTCCAAGTAGAGGGGAAATAGCCTTGCTGCAAACAGGCGTTAAATATTTTGGTCAGTTGCACCAGGGCTTTTCTCGGGAGATGCTTAAGTTCCTCATTAGTCACTTTGTCTGGGCCGGCAGCTTTCCCATTAGGCAATTTCCTAATGAGCTTGAAAACTTCCTGCCGTGTTATGATGGGTAGTTGTTGCTCTTGCTTCTGCGCCACCCAGGTTTGTACCCATGTCTGGACCTCCCGTTCTATTTCACAGTTGGTCACTGGGTTTTCGGTGAATCTGTCTTGGAGACAGTCAGCGAAGACCTCGGCTTTCTCCTCTTCGGAGAAGTGCAGGCCGCCTTGAGTGTGCAGCGCCTCAGTTACGGAGTTAATGCTGGTGGAAACTTTGAAAGCCTTTAGTAATTTCCACAAAGAAGAGTCCGAATGGGTGGTACTCAGCATTTTGTTTTCCCACTGTTCAATTTTGTTGATTTTAATTTGTTGCCGAATGACGTTGCGTAGCCATTTTGCTAGCACTTTATATTTAGGCTGTCGGGTGTATCGCCACAGTTTTGTCAAGCGTCGTCACGTTACATCAGGAGCAAAGCAATATTTATTATCTCTTTGGTGGTAGCATACGCTGATAATTTTCAAATAAAGGAAACTTAAAGTTAAACCCTTAAACTACAAAGGTCATATGGGCGCCGTAAAAATATTGCCTATCAGCAATTCTGGTTGGGTTTATATATCTTTAGGGCTTTATATTTTCTTCCAAGTGAAGGAATAGCTGATATGTTAGTTCTCCTATTAGTGGCTGACATATGGCGACATCTGTCCTATGTAACTGCACACTAAAACAAACTTGATGGTGACTTGTCAAAAATAATTTTTCCTAGCCCCATCTATGACAAAAGATTTGTTCCACTCGTCCCCAAAATTTATATTGGATTATTTCCTGTGTTGTTCAGATATAATTCAATTCTTTACATACTTGCGTGTCAAAACAGTTTTGACCTTTCTGCACGAGAAACATGCTTTAAACATGTTTCTTTGATGTGAGCGTAAGCTTTGAGAAAAAAAGAAAACGTAAAAGAATGACACAGATGGAAAACGTCACAATGGAAAACAACGAAATAACAAAGAAGGATAGGAATTAAGAAAATGGGCAAACGGACAATGTGGAACGGAAGTGTAAAGTAGGAAATGAAGATAAAGGGCACATAGAGCGTGATAAAGCCGGTATGGAAGAATACGGACAAAGGATTAACAAGGAACAATGGATCCTTTACGACCGAGGTAGACCTAGATTTTGAAGGCGACAGATGATTTCTGCACCTCGTGTGTTCAGGGATTCAAGCTGCTCATGTTAATATATCATAACTTAACTAATGCAGCTATTTCTCTGCCACGAATAGTAAGTAGAGGAAGTATTGTATTCTACCCAAAAATTTCGATGTCGAGATTTCACCGGAAACATGTTTCGGGACTCTCCAAATAAAAAAGGAGCATTTTTAGAAAAAGGTCCGTGTTTTTTTGAAGTGTTTAACGCCCACAAATCCAACATGTAGTTGCCTGGGATCTAACCCAGGCCGCTTTGGTGAGAGGCAAATGGTCTAACCACTCGGTTACGGCGCGGCCGTAGATCCGTGCGTGTGTGTGTTTGTGATGACTATAACTTAAAAACGAAAATTCGGTTAAAAACCAAAGTTGGTATTTAAGTTTAATGTGCTTCAAGAATGCGACACGAAGATTTTGAAGAAAATTGTTCCACCCTAAACTATCGTTTACATGGGAAATATTTCAACAATTTTGATTTTCTTCAAAATGGCTCTAACGATTTTGATTAAAATGCCATATCTTTGAGATATTTTTATGACAAATGAAATGTATATTTTGAATTTTCTGGCTATAGCCTATGTAGTCGTATTTACTCTGGACGACTTTTGCATAACTGGTAAACCGTAAGAGATAGACCAAATCTTACTGCACAAAAATGTAGATCTTGCTAAAATACACAATTTATGTCTCAATAAATTTTGTTGTAGAGTGAACTATTTCGGAGATATTCCTTGTTGTTTGTGTGAGTTATGGAGAAGTTAAACTTTGGTCAAATGGAATGTTGTGTTTCATGCAAAGAGAACGGAATCTCCAAGCTTTAAAAGATTTGACTATCGCTCAAAGCCTACTGTATTCCCATAATCTCCTTGTGGCTAGAAAAAAATGGGCAATAAGATAATTTTTGCAAATGTTTATCTCAACTAACACGAAGAAGATATAGGAATAAGAGTTTGTAAGAATGGTTAGTGCAAGAGTAGAGAAAGTCATGTGAGTGTAACACAGCAGATTCTTTAGTATAAAAGACAAACAATATATTATTATCTTATATATTTAAACGAGCAATTCTTGTATATATATATATATATGTTTATTCCGCGCAACTTGGAAACTGCTCTAACAATTTCGATCAAATTTTGTAATCAGATAGAGTTTTGCTTTTTAAGTTCATCTATATAGGTGTAATTTCCGAAAAAAAAAACGCGATTTTACATAAAAAATAATATTTTTTATTCCCGCTTCTACAGTGCAATTGTTGTATATATATTCCCGGTATTTCAGAAACGGCTCTAAAGGTTTGGTTAAATTTTTGTATACATACATATTACATTCACAGTGTTTTCTCTACTCACTTTTAGGTAACACATTCACATCTCTTTCTCTACTCACTCCTCTATAAAGAGTTTTCCATAAAAAACGCGATTTTACACCAAAAACATTTTTATCTCCGCTTTTATAGTAAGTCATACCATGTTCTGTGTGTTTGAAATAGAAATGCTGTTACATTCACACTGCTTTCTCCTCTCAGTTTTAAGTAACACATTCAGAGTGGTTTTTCTACTCACTCTTCTACAAAGAAATCATACAACTTTCTGTATGTTTGAAATAGAAATGCTGCATATTACATTCATAGTGGTTTCTCTACTTACATTTAGGTAACACATTCACATCGCTTTCTCTACTCACTCTTCTATAAACAATTTTCCATAAAAACGTGATTTTACACAGAGAAAACATTTTATCCACACTTTTAAAATAAGTCATACAATTTTCTGTATGTTTGAAAAGAAATGCTACACATTATATTCGTACTGTTTTCTCTTCTCACTTTTAGGTAACACATTCACATCTTTCACGTCTCTTTCTCTACTCACTCTTCTATAAACAATAATGGAAAATAACTCCATAATGGAAAAAATGCTCGACGAAAACCTCTAACTAGGTGCATATCTGGGGTAGGCTTGCGTTCACCAGTAGAAATGATTGTGTTTATGAAATATTTATATGAATTTCTATATCTCTTGTATCTCGGAAATGACTCTTTTAACAATTGTGACAAAAAGTTTTATATAGTTAACATTCAGGTTTATCTAAATAAGTATCTTCTTCTATAAAAAACAAGATTTCTCAAAAACATAGGCGAAAAACGCCGAGCGAAGCTCGGTTACCCAGGTACTTTAATATTAAAGACACAAAAACTTTGTACTTGTGCTGTGAGTTACACTGTGGCTGAATATTTTCTAAATAAATTGTGCTGCCCGCGTATGATTTGGGATTCAACGAGCGTTTCTGAAGCAACAAACGTCACTTCCGTTTCTATATTCTGCATGGCAGCCCCTGTTATCATTGCATTATCCCAACTGTCAAACCGGTCTGACATTCGATCCTCCATGCGCGTGCAACGGTTTTCTTTTCCAGGCTTCCACTTTTTCTGTTAACCTAGAACTGACGTCTGCTAACGCTTTCAATGATGTTTTATTTATTTTATTGCGCTGTGCATCTTTCATGTTCTGTGTAACAGCCGTGTAGGTAAGAAAATGGCAATAAATATATTTGAACATATAATATAACCATGTATTTTATTTAAAGTAATCTCTTTAACCTCTTACAGTCAATTTTACTGTCTGTTGATGCTGGTTTTTGCCATAATCTAGAAATACAGCAATGAAAATCACTACTTACCTGTGGTAAGGGATGGGGCGAACCCACATAAAATAAACGGTAATTGGTATTGATTATTTTTAGTACTGTATTTGAACACGTTTTACTTTCTCTACTAGTAAGTATAGGAAGTATTGTATTCTACCCAAAAATTCGTTTTCAAGATTCCACGGAAATATATGTTTCGAAGCTTAATGTCTTTCTATGATGCCACACGAAAATTTTGAAGAAAATAGCCCCACCCTAAACTACCCTTTACATGGAAAATTTTTCGAAATTTTTGATTTTCTTGAAAATGGCTGTAACGATTCTGATTAAAATGACATATGTATAAGATATTTTTATGAGAAATGAAATGTATGTTTTGAATTTTCTGGCTGTAGCCTATGTAGTCCTGTTTACTCTGGATGACTTTTGAACAACTCGTAGTTAGTAAGAGATGGATATCCATTAAAAGTTTCAATAATCATCCAATAATATTGTTATATTTTTCCGGAATATTACTTAAGATTTTGTAATTTCGGAAAGTAATTAAAATACGTAGGTTTTTATTGCCGGCGTCGAAATTGTAATAAATGAAATATCTTCCGGGGTGTTTTGCCGTGGTCTGCTGGAGATTGGTGTTCCAGATGTTTCGTCTACAGCTGCGGTAGACATCCTCAGTGGCGATGTTGAACTCTCCTCGGAGAAGTTATTGCCGGGTCACACGGGAATATATTTCATGTTGTAATTAAGCGTAAATGTTACAGGAAAATATTTGAACAGAAACATTGAAGTCCTGTAAAATTTAAAATCCATGGAAAATAAAGAAGGGAATACGAGACAACCCCTAAAACGAATCATCCGACCTTGACACTGTAACACATAAAATGCTACGTGCAGTGACCTCGTTAAGGAACGCTTGGCAACAGAGATGCGGAGGAAAAAAAAACTGAGCGTCGGTGGAAGGGGGAAGTTTATTTGTGGAGCAAGTTCATTGAGTAAAAACGCAGAATATTTGACGCTTATGATGTGTGGTGAGGTTAACAGTAGTAAAAGTATGTAATGAGGCCACTCACATGGCTTTCTCCATTCACTCTTACACAAAATATTCCTTATTCTTCATGATAATGATTGTTGTAGAAATTAGGCCGACAAACTTTGGGGGCTGATAGATAACATTATTTTAAACACTTTTTGTTAAGGAAAGTTTTTTGCTGCGGTGCTTCGTTTAAGCGTTAGGTGAGTTAATATCATAGATTACTGCCTCCCGCGGTAAAATCAACAATGCAGAGCTATAGTATTAAAAGTAAATGTTGGAACGCACGTCCATTACAATTAAAAAGTGCATCGACGTGGCCTATTCTGACGTACTCTCGCAAAGACACGAGTAGAACCGAGAGGAGGAAATAGGAGGGGATAGGACATGCAGGGAGGGGATAAGATCGGGCTGGAAAGGAGAGAAAGGAGGGGAGGAAAGGAGGGGGAGAGAAAAGAGGGGATGTGTTAAAAGAACTGGGGAAAAAGAGAAAATCAAATGCAAGAGAATGGTATTCTGTAAAAGTTAAATGAGGAAGGTATTAAATGGAATTTACATAAAACAGAAACTTGTGTGACTAAATGATTCACTTGCCAAGCTATTAAAGTTAGCCGTACGTTAAACATGGAGGGGAAATATCCGCCGCCGCTGGTCGGTCGGTCTACTTGCAATTGAAAAGGGAAGTACATATAGTAACGCAATTACCCAACTCGACTGTTGGAACACCATCAACATGGACCAGGAGTTTATACAAGGCCGAAACACTGCAACCGAACGAGATGCACTTTTGAAATATGAAACATTCAACTGGTCGCCAATTCATTGCGAACGAACCAACATTTTTACCCCCTCTCTCCCTACATAGTCTGCTCGCGGAATCTTCCATCGCCCAACTTTAGGGGATGGAAATAAGCCAATACCACGTCATCAAATGAAGCGGGATAAACTGTTTTATTCGCTTCACGGATTGAGCCAACTTGTCCATTCATCTCCATATCTACTTATGTTCACTTGTCTCTCAAACTGTGAGACGCGACCCATTCCTTTAGTAAGTACGGACCGAAACTTTATTCTGTTTTACTTGGTAAGTAGAAGGAACTAGTATTCCAGCCAAAAATTCGATGTCGAGATTTCACCGGAAATGTATGTTTTGAGGGCCCCTGAATCCAAAAAAAAGCATTTTTAGGAAAAGGTCCGTGTGTGTGTCTGTGTGTCAGTCTGTCAGTCTGTGGACAGCATAACTCAAAAACGAAAAGTCGGTTAAAAACCAAAGTTGGTATTTAAGTTTAATGTTTTTCAAGGATGCGACACGAAGATTTTAAAGAAAATAGCCCCACCCTAAACCACCCTTTACATGGAAAATTTTTCGAAAATTCTAGTTTTCTTGAAAATGGCTCCACCGATTTTGATTAAAATGACATATGTTTAAGATATTTGTATGAAAAATTAAATGTATATCTTGAATTTTCTGGCTATAGCCTCTGTAGTCGTATTTACTCTGGACGACTTTTGTATAACTGGTAAACCGTTAGAGATAGACCAAATCTTACTATATAAAAATGTAGATCTTGCTAAAATACACAATTTATGTCTCAATAAATTTTCTTGTAGGGTGAACCATTTCGGAGATATTCCTTGTAATGTGTGTGAGTTTCGGAAAACTTAAAACTTTCGTGAAATGGATAGCCGTTGTTCATTTTTTATATGTTAAGTGTGCAAAGAGGACGGAATTTCAAAACATTTGACTGTCGCATAAACCCTATTGTATTCTAATATTCCTCTTGCATCTACAAGGAAATAAGCAATAAGATAATTTGTACAAATGTTTATCTCAACTAACACGAAGAAGATATAGGAATAAGAGTTTGTAAGAATGGTTAGTACGTGTGCAATTTCAGTGTTAGGGGAACGTTAATTATTTAAACTAGAGCACCAAAACTGGGGTAATGAGATTTAAGAAACGAGAGGGCGATATCGTTGTGTGTTTGTGACAGTTGGTGTTTGCTGTTAGTTTACGGCCCGATGTTGGCTTCCCTTCTTGATGTTATTCGCCCATTTGTGGATCGATTTTCAGGTACTGTCATGCTGGGATTCACTGTGCATGCTGTGGAGGAAAGGCGGGTGTGAGTAGTCGCATATGGCCAGTCGGCCGCGTGTTTGTCACATGTTGTTGTTGTTTTTTATGGTCTTTATAAATCCCACAGCGTCCTACAAAGTTGGCAAGCCCTCCAAGACTAACTTTAGCCGTGACGAAGAAACTCTGCCTTCGTTTTACTTATGTGTGTTTTTTCTCGTATCTGATATACGTATGAATATCTCACCTGTTGACTTTTTCCAGCTCATTTGTGTCCCCCTGGTGATTTTTAATGTATTTTGTTTTATTTTTACAACCCTACTTATCTATTTCTTCACATCGAGTGCCTTTACATGATACATTATATTCCATAAAAACTTCGGCAAAATTCAGATTCTGGAACTCCTAGAAGAAAAGCATTTTTGTAAAAAGTTCCCTGTTTCAGCGTCCATTGTTACAAACTCTTATACCTATATGTTCTTCGTGTTAGCTGAAATAAACATTTATTGCTTATTTCCTTGTAGGTACAAGGGGAATATTAGAATACAGTACACTTTGTGCGATGGTCAAATCTTTTAAAGCTTTGAGATTCCGTTCTCTTTGCACACTTAACATATAAAAAAGATGAACAACGATGTTCCATTTCACGAAAGTTTTTAGTTTTCCGAAACTGACACACATTGCAAGGAATATCTCCGAAATGGTTCATCCTACAAGAAAATTTATTGAGACATAAATTGTGTATTTTAGCAAGGTCTACATTTTTTGTACAGTAAGATTTTGTCTATCTCTTACGGTTTACCAGTTATGCAAAAGTCGTCCAGAGTAAATACGACTACAGGGGCTATAGCCAGAAAATTCAAGATATACATTTCATTTGTCATTAAAATATCTCAAACATATGACATTTTAATCAAAATCATTAGAGCCATTTTCAAGAAACTCAAAATTTTCAACAAAATGTTCCATGTAAAGGGTAGTTTAAGGTGGGGCTGTTTTCTTCAAAATATTCGTGTCGCATCCTTGAAAGACATTAAAGTTAAATACCAACTTTGGCTTTTAACCGACTTTTCGTTTTTGAGTTATGCTGCCCACAGACATACACACTGACACACACACACGCGCGCGCGCGTTGACCTTTTTCTAAAAATTCCTCTTTTTGTAGGTTCAGAGAATCCCATAACATATTTTTAGTGAAATTCCGATATCAAATTTTTGGGTGGGACTCAATACTTTCCCTACGTACTATACATAGTAAACATTTAAGAAATAATTCGATAAAAAACCTAGTTTTAGGAAAGCGTAACTGGTACATAGATTTTTTCCTGCATATGAATTTACTCGACTTGCTGCTGATAATTCTCGATCTGGGTGTCTCAAAACGTGCTTCTGGTGACATCTGTGGATCTGAGCTTGACCTAGCTGGGATCTGAAATCGAGCGAGCGACATGGGATGCAAAAACGTCAGAGCGCGCTGATGACAAAAATGTAATATCTGTCTGTGGTTAGTGTTTTAATGTGGTTTGCCAGTTTGTCATCATGAGAACCTCACTGAGAAATTAAAAACAAAAACTTTTTGTATAAAGTCATGTCGACAGCTGTATTGATTAATATGTGTATACGTTCAGGCACCTCTCTCTCTACACGGCTCTAATGAATATTGTTTCTACCAGTAGTGTTTGTGAATTGGAGTTTCTAGAGCCAAACATATTCTTGTCGTGCTCTGTGAACACAAGTAGAATTTTTAAATTAAATGTACCATTAACTTGATAATGGCGTTTGAGGGTGAGGTGGCGCAAGTTATTCCTTCAGTAATCTGCTTCTACCGGCGGCTCAGTGAACTATTCTATAAAAACCATTTAAAAAACGTTGGCCATGTGTCGAATTCAGATGTTTTGCTGCTGGTGCGCGAGATACCAGAAAATAATTGAAATAATGACTTCATTGTCGGCTTCGTGTACATTTCCACTTAATTACAGAGATTTTATTTCGTATATTTAAAGGCTTGAATATAAGACTTATGCAATGATTTGGTAATGACTTAGGTGAAAATCGACGTTGCCAGTTCTAACAGAATTAAAAGGAGAATTAATTGTGGATTCTTTAAAATCGATTCTTCATTATAAGACGTTAAATTAAAAAAAAATTTTTTTAGTTATAATATCCATATGATTAGTTCAGCACAAATAAATAATAATAATAATTACTCTATTACTGTGTATTAAGTGGAAAGGGGGAATAATGAAATAAACAGAGCAGTAGCTGAGAATGGAAGCTCGCCTTGAAACTCCATTATCCTCTAGAACGTCTAGCAAAATGTTTACACGTTAGCATCGGAAATGCGACTTCTCCGCTGTGTACACAGATCCTTAACACTGTAACTTGCCTCTTGTTACTTCTGTGATTACGTTACAGTTAAAATTCCGAGCAGCAGGAGCACAAACAATGGCAGCCTTCCAGAAGATTTACTAAGGAGACCTTCGAGCACACCAACACACCCATATCTGATGTGTTGCACTCACATGGCTTTCTCTACTCCTGTACTAACCATTCTTACAAACTCTTATTCCTATATCTTCTTCGTGTTAGTTGAAATAAACATTTGTACAAATTATCTTGCTGCTCATTTCCTTGGAATATTACAACACAGTATAGTTGAGCGATAGTCAACTCTTTTAAAACAATGAGACTCCTTTCTCTTTGCACACTTAAAATATAAAAAAATGAACAACGATGTTCCTTTTCACGAAAGTTTTAAGTTTTCCGAAACTGACACACATTACAAGGAATATCTCCAAAATGGTTCACTCTACAAGAAAATTTATTTGGACATAAATTGTGTATTTTAGTAAGATCTACATTTTTTGTATAGTAAGATTTGGTCTATCTCTAACGGTTTACCAGTTATGCAAAAGTCGTCCAGAGTAAATACGACTACAGGGGCTATAGTCAGAAAATTCAAGATATACATTTCATTTGTCATAAGAATATCTCAAACATATGACATTTTAATCAAAATCGTTAGAGCCATTTTCAAAGAAATCGAAATTTTCGAAAAATTTTCCATGTAAAGGGTAGTTTAGGGTGGGGCTATTTTCTTCAAGATCTACGTGTGGTATCCCTGAAAGACATTAAACTTAAATACCAACTTTGGTTTTTAAGCGACTTTTCGTTTTTGAGTTACGCTGTCCACAGACTGACAGACTAACACACTGACACACACACTGACCTTTTTCTAAAAATGCTTTTTTATATTTCCGTTGAAATCTCGACATCGAATTTTTGGGTGGAATACAATACTTCCCCTACTTACCAGTAGAGAAAGTAATAAAACTGAACAACGATGTTCTATTTCACGAAAGTTTTAAGCTTTCCGCAACTCACACACATTACAAGGAATATCTCCAAAATGGTTCACTCTACAAGAAAATTTATTTAGACATAAATTGTGTGTTTTGGCAAGATCTACATTTTTTGTACAGTAAGATTTTGTCTATCTCTAACGGTTTAGCAGTTATGCAAAAGTCGTCCAGAGTAAATACGACTACAGGGGCTATAGCCAGAAAAATCAAGATATACATTTCATTTGTCATCAAAATATCTCAAACATATGGCATTTTAATTAAAATCGTTAGAGTCATTTTCAAGAAAATCAAAATTTTCGAAAAATGTTCCATGTAAAGGGTAGTTTAGGGTGGGGCTACATTCTTCAAAATCTTCGTGTTGCATCCTTGAAATACATTAAACTTAAATACCAACTTTGGTTTTTAACCGACTTTTCGTTTTTGAGTTATGCTGTCCACAGACTTACAGACACACACACGAACCTCTGTATTTGGCGTGTTTAGCAGTAGAGAAAGTGAAAAAGAAGGGACAATGATATGAATCATGGGGCAAGGAGAAGTGTTGAAAGTGGAACACCCTGTGTTAACGGGCACCTCGGGAACACGAAGAGTTTCCCACTTGGGGGAATAATATATATGCGTGGCATGAGATCCCATCATGGCAGCGTAACTTTCCTCTTATGAAATAACACGAAGAAAATGCCTTGTAAAACGGGGCAGGATAGAGCCAACAGTTTTATTACCCACTTTCGCCGTGATGTTTAGGCAACTACTCCTGCAGGCGCGTGCAGCTGGCAGCCTGCCTAGCAAGGGGCAGCTGTTCCCTCGTTCGTTTGTTCGTTCCTTCCTTACTTGCATGATCAAGTTCGCGTGCCGTGCCGGTTATTTTTGCAGCAGCAAACGAGCAACTTAAAGTCTTCAATCTGTAATCACAATGTCCGATTTATGCGCCTGTCATTTATTTCTAACGTTTTATCACGTCCTTGAGGTGATCACTGACATCTGGTGCCAATCTCTAGGAAGCATTTCCACCTAAAGTTTAATACTCAGATTTCACCGAAAATACACGTTTGCCACTTCCTGAAAAATTAAACAAATTATGTTGTGTGCACTCACATGACTTTCTCTACTCACTCTCGTGCAAAATATTGCTAAAACCTATATTCTTCGATCCATTTCATACTAATCCAAAATATGCGATAGTTAAATTAGAGATCTAAGTGAGCCTGCAAATTATAAGGTACAAAATAATTCATCATATTTTTTGTCACATAATGTTTTATTGACATTTGTTCGTTTCTTATTAACGTAATTGTATTTTACTACTTCTATTGTTTTTATTTCTGTTTGTAGTAATTATTGTGGTTGTTACATTATTTATATTTCTTATAATTATTAATTTTATTATGATAAGTATAATTTTACAAGTTTTATTAGTGTCTTTTCATCATTATGTATATATGTGTATCTTAAATATCAAGTAAATCTTACATTTGAAACCCTAGAAATCTGTAAGATATATATATATATATATATATATAACTTATAAACCGTAAGAGAAAAAATAATGCAGATTCGTTAAAAGATACAACTTAATGCATGTCTCTGTGGACATAAACATTTCGAGATATACCTTCTTATTAATTTGAATTTTAGAATACCTACTTATGCTTTTCTCAAACAGGAAGCCCTTATTTGTTTGTTGTGTGCTGGACATACAAAGAAAGAAATGCGAAGCCATTAGATAGCGACAAGCTCTTAAAAGAGTTGACTATATATGTAATAAAAATTCTACAAACGTTTATCTTTATTCAGAAGTAGATAGAGGGATGTTTTTAAGATTAGCTGATATAAGAGTGAGTAGAAAGTGTCATATGACTGCACACACGAGGTCTGTAAATTTTTCTAGTTTCGTTGTGTGCTTCCGTTTTTTGTGTGTAATCCTTAACTGTTGCGACGTATATCCGGATTCCCGGAGCTGGTCACCATTTTCCGGTTTTTCAGCAGTAAGGCTTATCTGACATGGTCTGTTTTAAAAATGTAATTTTAAAAGGTATTTTAACCAGACGTTGCCCATAGTTTGACGATTTTATCCTCTACTAATCATTCTTACAAACTCTTATTCCTATATCTTCTTCGTGTTTGGATTCAGAGGGCCTCAAAACACACATTTCAGGTGGAATCTCGGCATCCAATTTTTGGGTGGAACACATTACTTACTATACGTAACGGAGAAAGTAAAAATACCGGGAAACCAATATGTAAAACCACTGTTGAACAATCCAAAATACCACAGGAAGAAAAACAAGTAGGAAAAGCTGTGTGAATGTAAGAAACTGAATTTCTATGCCAACCTTATATAAATGCGGCGAATCTTTGTGGAAGAGGAAGCAGATTGTAGTATTGCACTGTGTTTCATAAAAGAAAACTGTGTAGAGAAAATCGTGTGAATCTACAATTCGTAACTAAAACTCTTCTGACCTATCGTAACTTTGACACAAGTTGTTCACAGTTCTGTCTCTAACAGCTAGTTTCAACGAGTACACTCACTAAGAAGTGGTTTATAAACAAATAACTCCGACGCGACGATTAAGTGTCTAAAACTGTCTCTAAATGTTAACTGAATACTCTATTCTGAAAAGCTACTCCAACACTGGCTCGGTCATTCACTTATATTGATGAGACGAATTGTCGGCGAGTTCTCTGGAAAATACACCTTTTCTGGACACTTCTGGTGAGAAGCACTTCTAAAACTGTTTGGAAATGCTTTGTTCTGCCGCACCCATTCTTTCTTTGTTTGCCCGTCGATGTAGTGGGGTGAGGCAGCTTGATCTTGAGCGTCCCTGTTGGGCAGCCGGAGTATTTTTCCTCTGTAATGTAATTAAAATTACTTTTTTTATCTTAGTATTTAGGGAAGAATTGTTGTTGATAGGAAAATGAAGAAATGCATGTGAATTTATGTCTGAAAAACTAAATATAATTACAAATTACTAATAGATAACACAATATTGAACAGAGGTGCCAAAAAGTGACACCGCTGGTCATTGTTTTTTTCTCTTCCACTTGTTTTGGCTTAGTGGCGTGGCCGTGTAGGGTAAAGGTGACTTGCAATATGTCAGGCAATATGTCCCTTTACAAATTACAACCAGAATCCTCCGAGTATTCTTTCTTGCTCTCATATATATTACGTCACCACATAAAGTTCCTTTTTGTTTCCTTTTCTTTTCTCTGTTTTTAAACGCATTTCATTCATTGAGTGGTTGGATATTATAACTTATACTAAAGGTTCTTGAACAAACGGTTGTATCATTAACAATAATTTTTCTTGTTGCTGTTGTGGTCTTTGTATAAAACGAATTAAACTGAGGAATAAGAATAGAATTCCCCCTTCCTATCCCGTAATTTCACCAAAACAAGGGTATGTTTTCTCGTTAAAGTAAACGAACAAGAAAAAGAAGGCATTTTATTACTAGACGTTTTTGCTTTAACACTTTAAGTTCCTCTCATGTCTTTTTTCCCCTTGTGGAGGAAATTCCTATCTTGTTTCTATCTTAGGAATATTCCATTCTTTCTATTTTCTTATTTTCCTCGTTTGACTCTTCAGAAGCGCTGCACGAAACAAATGAATAGTTAATGGAATTGACGTAAAACGGGTTCGGATAGCAACGGGGAACTTTTTATGCTTCATTGACAGTGATTTCTTTAGAGCTATGTTTTTAATAAATTAGCACCACTTTGTAATGCATTTTGTTTTCCTATTTTATGTGTGAGTCTGTGAACAACATAACTCAAAAATTAGAACTCGGTTAAATACCAAATCTGGTATTTAAATTTAATGTCTTTCAAGGATGCGACACGAAGATTTTGAAGAAAATTCCTTCACCCTAAATTACCTTTTACACGGAAATTTTTTCAAAAATTTTGATTTTCTTCAAAATAACTTTTTTGATTAAAATGTCATGTTTGGGATAGTTTTATGACAAATGAAATTTACATCTTGAATTTTCTCTGGATGACTTTTGCATAACTGGTAAACCGCTAAAAAATACAATTTATGTCGGAATAAATTTTTTGTGGAGTGAACCATTTCGGAGATATTCTTTGTTATTTGTGTGAGTTTTGAAGAACTTACACTTCTGTCAAACAGAACATCTTTATTCATTTTTTATGTTAACCGAGCAAAGAGAACGGAATTTGAAAGCTTTAAAACATTTGACTATCGTATTCCCATATTCCCCTTGTAGCTATAAGGGAATAAGCAATAAGATAATTTGTACAAATGTTTATCCCAACTAACACGAAGAAGATATAGGAATAAGAGTTTGTAAGAATGGTTAGTACAAGAGTAGAGAAAGTCATGTGAGTGCAACGCATGAGATTTTTCATAATGGGCCGCACTAAAGACAATTTCCCTGACTTAGTTTTTTTATTACTAATTGTCATTTCATTTGAATCACCGTGAAGCCGCGGTTCATCTATAGTATTCCTATCTGTGGATAGATGGCACACCATTCACTATTACCATGTATTTTCATTTTTACTATTGTTTTAGACTTAATTTATAACTTTGGGTCGTAGTATAAAATTTCCAATTAGACATTTAGCTTGACGACTGAGAGAAACTAGAAATTACCCAGTCAGATTAGTTGGCCTATGGGGTTTGAACTCGGGACACCCGATTGCGCGCTATAGACTTTACGTCTGAGGCATCCCACTCGGCCGTTAGAATATATCACAAACAACTAAAATATTTTAATCTATTGGTGTGGTTTAAAAATTACACCCCTGATGTATATTTCAGTATCAATGTTTATTTCTAATAAAATATTCCAATCAAAAGTTCAGGTTTTACTATAAATATTACGAGAAAGCCTATTATGTTAGCCCATAATTATTGCATAATGTTTTGATTGCTCAAGATTTTATAAATTATTTTCAAAATTACGTTATTAAAAACCGGATGTATTGCACGCACACAAATTTCTCCCTCTTGTATAAACTGCCCTTACAAATGTTTATTCCTCTATGTACTTTATGTTAATCGACATATATACAGAAATTATCTTATTGCTTATTTCCTTGTAGGTGCAAAGGGAATATGGGAATACAGTAGGCTTTGAGCGATAGTCAAATATTTTAAAGCTGGACGCTATATGATGGCTTTGTAATTTCTTTCTGTTTGCATGGCCAGGACATAAAAAAACGAATGACGTGTTCCTATTTGAGAAGCGTATAAGTACTGGAAAATTCAAACGAATAACAAAAAATATCTAGGATATGGTCCCACAATACGGCCTCCGCGATTTCCAGATCTCAATCCGGCCGACTTAATAAATGAGTTTTTGTGACATCCAACAATAAATATTCTAAGACATCTGCAAAAGTGCGGATACAATTGCAGAAAGAATGCTGCGGTTGTACAAAATATGTATATATAGATAATTACACACACATAAAATCGTAAATGCATTAAATTATTTCAAAAGTAAGATCGAACGCACGCCATCAGCTTGTAAACAACAGAAATATGCCAAGCGAAACAGAAGCTTGGCAAACAACTTCAGGAATCAAGAAATGCACAAACGAAAAGCACTGCTCTCTAGGGGTTTATTGGGGAACTTCTTCGAATAGGCTACGGTGAATGCATTGACAGCAGAACACTTAGCGCCTTGTTTAAAAACAATTTATCCCAAGCCTCTATAAAATGGAAGCAAGAAAAATTCAAACATCGATTTTTTGACCACTATATCACTAAAGTATTCCCTTAACTGTTATAATACTATTTATAGAGGTTTAATATTTGGATCACCGTGCAGCGATTTGACCGCCAGACGTTGGCTACGCTGGATTTTCTATGGGGTTTATGAAGTTCATTTGCAATGTGTACTTTCATACTGCGTAGACCAAGAAAACGCAGAATCGTTCAAAAAGCCACAATCGTGAATTCTCAATGCCACCTGCTAGGTGGCGCTCGCTCCGCGGCTGAATAAACAGAAATCCATTACCACCCCCGATGGTCCTTTGTTATTGTTGCACTGAGTAGGTTAACGCAGACAGATGAACCCTCTGAGCTACCCACCCCTACCATGGTGTGCCGTGTGCTTGATGTGGCCAGGAAACTTAACTCCCTTAAAGATAAGCTTAAATATTATAAAAAATCTGATGTGTTACACTCACATGACTTTCTCTACTCTTGTACTAACCATTCTTACAAACTCTTATTCCTATATCTTCTTCGTGTTAGTTGAGATAAACTTTGTGCGATAGTCAAATCTTTTAAAGCTTTGAAACTCCATTCTCTTTGCACGCTTAACATATAAAAAAATGAACAACGAAGTTCCATTTCACGAAAGTTTTAAGTTTTCCAAAACTGACACAAATAACAAGGAATATCTCCGAAATGGTTCACTCTACAAAAAAATTTATTTAGACATAAATTGTGTATTTTAACTAGTTCTACATTTTTTGTATAATAAGATTTGGTCTATCTCTAACGGTTTACCAGTTATGCAAAAGTCGTCCAGAGTAAATACGACTACATGGGCTATAGCCAGAAAATTCAAGATATACATTTCATTTGTCATAAAAATATCTCAAACATATGACATTTTAATGAAAATCGTTAGAGTCAGTTGTAGGGTTTACCTCTCAGCGGGGGCTACAGGATAGGGATGCATTTTGGCTAATGAGGTAAATAGAAGTTCAGCTTTCCATAACCTGATTGAGGGCACTCCAGGGCACAAACGCTACCTCCTTCTTTCCTTGTGCTTTTTATTTAATTTCTCTCTCTCTTTCTCCGGCCATTATCGGACTGCTTCTGTCTGCAAGGAACAGCAAGCTGCACCTAGTGAAACTGTATGTAGGTATCGAAAGGACCGAGTACTTGTCAGTAATTAAGGGCATGGTGCCCTCTACTGCATTACGGGCACAATGGTTTTCATAATCATGTAATATACAACGGGTATTTATAAACAGTCCTATATAAAATTTTACAGTAAATAACAGTCAGTACCAAACGAAGTATTTTGAGGTTAGGAACCACAAGACTTATTACTGCTCTATACGCGTTAACATTAAATCCATCATTTGGAATGAATGGCTCCTGAAACAGTCTTTAAACTTCTAAAAATTCGATGTCAAGAGTTCATCGGAAATATAAGTTTTGAATAAAAAAAAACAGATTTTGAAAAAGGACAGTGTGTGTGTATGTGTCTGTGTGTGTGTGTGTGTGTGTGTGTGTGTGTGTGTGTGTGTGTGTGTGTGTGTGCGTGTGTGTGTCTTTACCGAAGTCCTGCTTACTCTGGATGACTTTTGCATAACTGGTAAACCGTAACAGATAGACCAAATCTTACTATAAAAAAACGTAGATCTTCGTAAAACACAGAATTTATGTCCAATCTATGTCTAATAGAAGACCATTATTCAACTTTTTATACCTCACCTGTAGAAAGAGAACGGAATCTCAAACGTGAGAAAGTCATGTGAGTGCAAGACATCGCTCTGTGAACAGAATAACTTGAAAACGAAAACTCGGTTAAAAACCAAAGTTGGTATTTAAGATTGGCATGTTTTAAGGATGTGACACGAAATTTTTTGAAGGAAATCCCTTATGAGGGAGGGGGGGGGGGTCAACTTTAAACTCATTTTTCTCGGACACAATTTTTTGTTATTTTTCATATTGAAAATGTATCCTCTCCCACAAAAATCTAGCTAGAGATCTAATTTTTTTCCAATATCGTCTAGAATATGGGTACTAAAATGTCCGTTTGGAATTTTGAAATTGGTTATAATTTTTTAAAGTTTTTTTATCACTTGTACACCCTTTGCGGTATTAAAATGTTTTAAGAAAGACTATTCATTATATGCGAATTTACATCCCTTAGTTTGTTACAAAGGTAATAAGATTTATAATTTTAAAAAATAAATTTTGTAGTTCAACACTGTTGGTGAAGATTTTGGTTATACCTAGTAAAATTGATATATTAATAATTTGATTAGGTATTGGAATGAAATTTGGTATAACTATTTCTTTAGTTTCTGGAAATGCTTGTTCATAAATTCTCTAACTTGAATACTTTATAAAATCACCCACTTAGGTCTACCCTTAATGACCCATATAGTATACCTTATGAAGACAAAGATGGTGTTAGCGTAGTCCATATGGAGGAGTTACCTGTGTGTATGTGTGTAATATTCCATCAAGTATTTGATTGCGGATAAAGTGGGTAATTGAGACTATAACTAATTAGAGAGAATGGGCGGGAGGCACCAGAATGTCTGCCTTGGGGTTATACGCTGTCAGGAATCGCCGTCCTACAAATTAATGTTGTAATGTCTAAATGCTCTCGATAAACAGTATCCCAGTGCTCGTTAAAGTCTTGGTAACAAGGTCAAGGGGGTGGGGGGGGGGGGTAAGAATGCGGCGGCAATCAGCCCTCAATAAGAGCATAGCCCTGACTCCCTCTTTTTTAATTAAACGCTGCCTCGTTCTGTTGATGGGTTGGCCGCCTCTTCTTCTTATTCTTCTTCTTTTGTACTGGGGAACGATACTGCCTTTGTTCTGCTGAATTGGACATGTGTAAATGCCCTATCAGCGCATCTAAACCCACTTTTTACACACTTTACTTACAATAAGTTGTATTCCACTGGAAATTATATACAGAAATGTATGTTTTGAGCCTCTCTGTATTAACACAAAGCTTTTTCTAGCCTTTCGTTACTTGCGCGGCTTAGTAAAACACGTTGGTCCCTTGGGGCCTAGATAACCCACGAATATTTTTGTGATTATATGCTTGTATTTATTTTTTATTAACATTTAAACATGAGGGGCGTTCGGAAATGATTGACAATAATGGTTTTATACCTTATTTGTTAATAAAAATGAAGGGTGAGCAATAAACCGTTCACGTATTTGGAAAAATGACGTTAGAGGCAAGTGGATATCAGGTAATAAACTGCTACCTCGTGCCGTATGACAAGCAACAAGTGGTTTTAGTTTACTATAATCAGAGTTTGAAGGGAGAATGGGATGAAAGGTTTGGGGTCAAGGTTAAGCAGGAAAAGTGTGGAAAGAAAATGGAAGTGAAAAATACAGCACTAAGAAGAATGCGAATTATTGTGGTGGAGGGTTTCATTAGAAACTGGATGGAAATTTAAGAAAGAAATAAGAGAGCGGGGGTTTAAGAAGAAACTTAGACTGAACTCAGTGACTTCAACATAGAATAAATCAGATTACTGAAGTGCACAGTGAAAATTGAACTAAATCACACTAGTGAAGTGAACAGTGAAAACTGAACTGAACCAGATTAGTGAAGTGAACAGTGAAAACTGAACTGAACCAGATTAGTGAAGTGAACAGTGAAAACTGAACTGAACCAGATTAGTGAAGTGAACAGTGAAAACTGAACTGAACCAGATTAGTGAAGTGAACAGTGAAAACTGAACTGAACCAGATTAGTGAAGTGAACAGTGAAAACTGAACTGAACCAGATTAGTGAAGTGAACAGTGAAAACTGAACTGAACCAGATTAGTGAAGTGAACAGTGAAAACTGAACTGAACCAGATTAGTGAAGTGAACAGTGAAAACTGAACTGAACCAGATTAGTGAAGTGAACAGTGAAAACTGAACTGAACCACATTAGTGAAGTGAACAGTGGAAAATGAACTGAACCAGATTAGTGAAGTGAACAGTGAAAACTGAACTGAACCACATTAGTGAAGTGAACAGTGGAAACTGAACTGAACCAGATTAGTGAAGTGAACAGTGAAAACTGAACTGAACCAGATTAGTGAAGTGAACAGTGGAAACTGAACTAAATTACACTAGTGAAGTAAACAGTGAAAACTGAACTGAACCAGATTAGTGAAGTGAACAGTGAAAACTGAACTGAACCAGATTAGTGAAGTGAACAGTGGAAACTGAACTAAATTACACTAGTGAAGTAAACAGTGAAAACTGAACTGAACCAGATTAGTGAAGTGAACAGTGGAAACTGAACTAAATTACATTAGTGAAGTGAACAGTGAAAACTGAACTGAACCAGATTAGTGAAGTGAACAGTGAAAACTGAACTAAACCACATTAGCGAAGTGAACAGTGAAAACTGAACTACATTAGTGAAATGACAATGCAACTAGACTAATTCACATTGATGAAATTACTTGGGATACCCGTACTGTAACAATATTATAACAAACTAAAATATATGTTTATATTTAGGCAGTAAAGATTCAAAAGCGTTGACCTAGGTGAATAGAAAAAGTTACGGCTCTAAATTGTTGGGATTTATAAACCCTTCCAGTGTGAAACATTTTTTAGAAGGCTCGGTGATGGATAGACGTGTATCAGGTCGAAGGGTTTATACCTTTAAAACAACAGGATTGCCCAGTACAGTGAAGCGGTTCATATTAACTGTTAGACAAACTCTTTTGAGCGGATGCGTCGAACTATTCTCTAAAGCAATCTTAATATAGTATTGGCTCACTAATTGGAGCTAGGGGTGCTCTCCCATACTTTTTGTGTCGTTTTGAAGAAAATGAAAACTAAACAATTCATTTAATTAAACTCTGGCCGTAGGTCACACTAGCTATATTGACAAATAATTTGTATGATACGTTAACTATTTTATACATCCATATTTGTTTGTTTTGATAGGGCCAATTTTAATGTAATATAAATATTTGTTGATTATAATTTCTTACAGGTACCTGGTGTTTTATATAGTTGCAACATTTTTAACTGTTTTATGTAATGTTTATGATCTAAATTACGTATTTAATTCCTTATATGTCTTGTTTACGGTAGGTAGCCTCCAGTATTCAGAAACTGAAGATACTAATAATTATTCTCTGTAAGAGAATATAAGGATTTAAGTGGATATATTTTTATTTTTAATTGAGGACAATGCAATGAACAATATTACCTCAATTACGTGTGGCACAGAAGGCATAACGCAGTTTGTACCGATCTCATGATAACGAATGGTGTACTGGAACCAAGCTCTATGCTATCTGCAAGGTCAATGACCCCACATTATATAGGCCAGTGGCTCGCGCATTGGTACCAGGGATTGAACCCGGGTCCCCCGCACCAACTGCGCTACGGAGGCGGTCCTACTTACTATACGAAGTGCAGAAAATGAAAAAGTGGATAAATGTTAAGTAACTTCCCTTAAGCAAGGTTCAGAAATCCGCGGCTTAAGCCCAAACTATGATCTATGTTTCGTCAGATTTATCACGTTCAGTAGACAAGGGAGTGGTGCATCTTCCTTTGTCCTGTTTCCATGACGACAATATGCATATCTTATTAAATGTTTTCGCCGAGGGATAAACATTAATTGCAGGTCACGTAACGGCCTAAAGGTCGGCGGCACAAGGGGCACGTTTGTTCTCCTCCCCTTACAGAGGGGCTTTGCAGCTTGCCATGCTTTGTGGGTTGCACTGCTAAAGTAATTATTTATCTGCTACAATGAAATATAGCTTCGTGTAGGCCTCCAGCCGAGATTACCTTCTCATTTCGGATTGCAACTGTTTCACAATAACAACTGAATGCGGTTAAGTGTTTCATTTCACTCAGGTTGCTTGCTGATGAACTCTGCTCTTTTATTCTTCTTTTCCTCTATTCCAACCAAGAATTCGATATTGAGCTCTGCTGTATATTAAAAAGAATTTTTACTTTCTGCACTGGTAAGTAGAGGAAGTATTGAGTTACACCTAAAAATTCGATGTCGGGATTACACAGGAAATGTATGTTTTAAGGCCCCCTGTAACCCAAAACAGCATTTTTAGAAAAAGTTCACGCGCGCGTGTATGTGTGGACAGCATAACTCAAAAACGAAAAGTAGGTAAAAAACTAAGGTTTGCATTTAAGATTAAGGATGCGACACAAAAATTTTGAAGCAAATAGCCCCACCCTAAACTGGAAAACTTTTCGAAAATTTTGATTTTCTTGAAAATGGCTCTAACGATTTTGATTAAAATGCCATATGTTTAAGATATTTGTATGACAAGTGAAATGTATATCTTGAATTTTCTGGCTATAGCCCATGTAGTCGTATTTACTCTGGGGGACTTTTGCATAACTGGTAAACCGTTAGAGATAGACAAAATCTTACTATACAAAAAATGTATATCTTGCTAGAATAGACAATTTATGTCCGAATAAATTTTTTTGTAGACTGAACCATTTCGGAGATATTCCTTGTTGCGTGTGAGTTTCGGAAAAATTAAAAACTTTCGTGAAATGGAACATCGTTGTTCAGTTTTTTATATGTTACGTGTGCAAAGAGAACGGAATCTCAAAGCTTTAAAAGATTTGACTATCGCACAAAGTCTACTGTATTCTAATATTGCCCTTGCACCTACAAGGAAATAAGCAATAGGATAATTTGTACAAATGTTTATCTCAACTAACACGAAGAAGATATAGGAGTTGGAGTGTATAAGAATGGTTACTACTAGAGTAGAGAAAATCATGTAAGTGCACTACGTCAAATTTTTCATTTGTATGTGCCCTTAAAGGACGCCACTGTAGCCCTTATTTACAGAGTACGCAGGTAAACAGACGCCCATCCACAGAAGGCTGTTAGTGACATTGTTTGCGTTGTAACAGCATTAACGGTGGAGGCTGTACTGACAATTTAGCGACTATTCTCTCATACGAGCAAGGTTCTTTGGGGCAGTTGGCCCTCAACAAGCCCTCTCCACAATACAAGCCGTACTTATATGCTCTAATCTGGCAACCTGCATAAAGTTTGGTGAAAAGAGAACGGAATTATGAAATTGTGGCGCACATTTGCTGCCGGCACAGCAAGGACTATGTCGGGTGTTAGTTGGGCCCTACGTGACGGAAATGTATATAGGCACAAAGGTCCACAAGTGGTCGATCCAGTTGACCTGGGTCCTTTGCAACACAGGCGCATTGTCCACCGGAACCATACAAAGGCAGGTGCACCAACATACACTGCAATCATTTTTGATCACCTAATTTTCCTTCAAAAACACAGTTTTCTTCCCGTGGTTAACACAGCCTACACTTCACAACTGTTTTCTTCTGGTATCCTTGACTCCTGCTTCCACTAACTCTGACTGTAGAATCACTCAACACTCGTTAAAACTTCATCAAACAAGCTGGCCACCGGACACTTCTCGAATCATCTGGAAAACAACCCCTTTTGGGATCTAATTGTTAGTCACGTGTTTGCTCGCGTGAGTGGCTTAATACGCGCCGCGCCTGGTGTGTGGTGTGAAGTAGATGGGCCCCTACCGTCTTTTGTTGTGTGCCGCGGCCTGCGTCACAGTTGTCGGATTGACATTCTTGCCATTCCATCAACTCTTCATTTAGACCCACAAGATGTTAGGAGTATGACTTCTTGAAACATAAGTTACAGTTACAATTTTCATACATAGTGCATGGTTGCATAAATAAAAAATCTGATGTGTTGCACTCACATGCCTTTCTCTACTCTTGTACAAATCATTTTTACAAATTCTTACTCCTGTATCTTCTTCGTGTATTAAAAAACTGAAAAGTAAAATAACTTCTGAAAAACTGCAAAATTCTGAACTTATGAGACCAAAATGAAGCTCTTCTCATACATCCACTTTTTTCAGTTTTAACGTTTTTCCACTGCTTTGTGTGTGAAAGGCTCGGCTGTAAAAAACATAATATTTTTGTATCTCCTTGCAAACGTAAACGATCTTATTTGAATTTCTTTACTCTTGTGCTTCTAGAATTTGTGACTAAATATTCTTTGTTGGGATTTGGAGAAGAATTGTTAAAATCGAATATTTTATATAAGAAGTGCAATTTTTCATAATCCGCTATCTAGCGGTGTAGAGATTAACTTCATTTAGTTTATGTGGTTAACCTGCCACCTAGCGTCACAAGTTCCAAACTCATAGATTTGTAAATTTAAATAATTTGAAGAAAACATGTGGAAATTTTGCACTTGCTTTTGAGATTGAACTGAATAATACCGATATTACAGTTGAACTGAAAATATTTAATGTACCTACTTCCTTTCCTTAAATACTGTAAAAATCCAATTGATTGCCAGTAGTATTTAAATTCGGTAATTTGCATTTGATTATGGCTTTTGCCACATTCAGAATTACGTAGGTTATGGAAAATTTGGAAGACAAGGAGCCTATTCTTAAGAATTTTAAGAGATTTTTGGTTTTCTAATGCTTGCATAATGCAAGGAGGAGGTTTCGTACTCCGTCCTTGTCGAGGGGTCCTAAACCACATTCACTCTCTCACTCACTCATTCACTCTCCCATTCCCACCCACTCACTCACCTACGCACTCTCTCATTCCCCGCACTCAAGCTGAAAATTCGATATCGAGATTTCAATCCTCCCTTAAACATTTCTAGAAAAGAATTTTTGATTGTCTGTAACGAAAATCGAAACGAAAAAGGGCTCATGTTTAATATTTTTATAACGAGATATATAGATAATATTTTCTGAGAATGTTATCCAAAGTCATTTTCATTCCAAATTATCGTTGTATAACTGTAAAATCGAAAAAGATAAGAAAAATCTTAAGTTTATAAAAATGTTGATATTTTAAAAACACAAGAGTTTATGTGTAATGTAATTTTGTATTTCTTTTTATTTATTTGAATTCTGTAATTCTTATACTTTTCTCAAATAGTACGTTCTTATTCCTTTTATTTATCTTTTGGCCATACAAAAACAACAGAATTTTAAAACCATCACATAACGACCAGTTCTTAAACGATTTTACTATCGCACAAAGCCCTGTATTCTAACATTCCCATTGCATCTACAAGGAAATAAGCAATAAGATCACACATCAGATTTTACATTTAAAGGAATTTAAAATGTGTATTTTCTCTATCTAGAGGCACATGATAACTTAGGAATAATATCAAAGACACTAAGGTAGAATGTTTTCTATGTTAAAAGCGTTTGTTTTCAGAAGCGGCTGGCTGGCGGGCGAGCAGCTTGCCGCAGTTGCACTTTCCTACTGAAATTCATTAAAATAGTTTGAAGACGCCCGCCGCAGACGTAGAGAACAAAAGAGGAAACTTATCTGAGAATTCCTTCACTCCAGCAGGAGCAGTTCTCGAAAACAAAACTTCTACTTTTGATATTGCAACTTGTGTGTTGGTTTATTTACTGAAACATACAGATACTGCCAAGAAACTAGGTCTTTGTGAAATAATAACAGTTTATCTTCCTTGCTTTAACCTTATTATCATAAAGTTATTAAAGAGAATTTGTAAACTACTCTGATTTTGGAAGTTTAACCCCTTATTTATCATAATCTAGTCTTTTAACCCCTAAAAATACCAGAACTGTCTTTAAAATAAATTTAACTAAGATATAAGTTAAAAAATCTGATGTGTTGCACTCACATGACTTTCTCTACTCTTGTATTAACCATTCTTATTGCTTATTTCCTTGTAGGTACAAGGGGAATATTAGAATACAGTAGGCTTCTAATATTCCCCTTGTACCTACAAGGAAATGTTCCATTTCACGAAACTTAAGTGTTCCGAAACTCACACACATAACAAGGAATATCTCCGAAATGGTTCAACCTACAAGAAAATGTATTCACACATAAATTACGTATTTTAATAAGATATACATTTTTTCTATAGTATGATTTTGTCTATTTCTAACGGTTTACCAGTTATGCAAAAGTCGTCCAAAGTAAATACGACTACAGGGGCCATAGCCAGAAAATTCAAGATATACATTTCATTTGTTATAAAAATATCTCAAATATATGACATTTTAATCAAAATCGTTTGAGCCATTTTCAAGAAAATCAAAATTTTCTAAAAATGTTCCATGTAAAGGGTAGCTTAGGGTGAGGCTATTTTCTTCAAAATCTTCATGTCGCATCCTTGAAAGACATTAAACTTAAATTCCGACTTTGGCTTTTAACCGATTTTTCGTTTTTGAGTTATGATGTCCACAGACTGACACAGACACACAGACACACACACACGGAACTTTTTCTAAAAATGCTTTATTTGGATTCAGGGGGCCTCAAAACATATATTTCGGGTGAAATCTCGACATTTTTTGGGTGGAATACAATACTTCCCCTACTTACCAACAGAGAAAGTAAAAATTAAGAACGACGATCCATTTCACGAAAGTTCTAAGTTTTCCGAAACTCACACACATAACAAGGAATATCTCCGAAATGGTTGACCCTACAAGAAAATTTATTTAGTCATAAATTGTGTGTTTTAGCACCATTTAGGAGATATTCCATGTTCTTTGTTATTAATTTTTTATCCCTTGGCCATGCTAAGAGATAGGTGTTTTAACGTCATCGTGGAGCGATTAGCTAGTATAAAAGGCATGACTGTCGCTCGAAGCCTACTGCATTCCCAAATTCCCCTTCTTTCTCATTCCGGATTGATTTTGACATAGAAACGCGGATCGTATTGACAATGGAACTGAACTCAGATTGATTTCAATTCCCCATGGATATGTAGCAAAAGCGTTAGTCGACTGTCCGTGTGGATACAATGTTTTCCCTGAGTTACGTATGTATGTACGTGAAGGACAGAGAGTGTAAAAGTGTTTTCTGGTACGGTCTATTAATTTCGATGTGTGCAACTGTATTTCTGACCAGGTCATAATAATGTTCTCACCTTGGTGGCCAGTGGAGGCGACCAAGCTGAACATGTGATGACGCGCGGGCGCTTTCCAAAAGGGCTAAACTGTTGCGGGGGAGGGGAATCTTGGATATGAGCCCAGTGGGTCGTAACTCCTGCAGCCGAGTCTCCCACAGTGATCAGTACTTTCAGAAAGGTGCCATCAGTAACATTTTGTCTATCTCTTACGGTTTATGACTTATTCAAAAATCATACAAAGAAAGTAGCACTACATAGGCTATAGCCAGAAAATTCAAAATATGCATTTCATTTGTCATAAAAATATCTCAAACATATGTCACTTTAATCAAAATCGTTAGAGCTATTTTCAAGAAAATCAAAATTTTCCAAAAATTTTCCGTGTAAAGGGATGTTTAGGGTGGACGAATTTTCTTCAAAATCTTTGTGTCGCATCCTTGAAAGACATTGAACTCAAATAACAACTGAACAGAATTTCTGCAAATTGAACTATATTAAAAGTGTGTATTGCAATATGTTACGCGATGGATCTTCCTCACTATATAGTGCAGGGAGTTAAACCCAAACTCTCCTCTTTCGTAAACGTTGGAAATAGCTGCGTTGAACCTGCGCCGACCCTGAGATGAAGCAAAGGCCCCGGCGTGAAGCGTTCAGATCAGCGATCCTGCGGTTTCTTTACCTGTTCTAAACACCTCATGAAAATTTGGCTCCCTCGCTGTGAGCACGAACATAATCAGATCTTGTACGACCCATTTTGGTGAAACATGGCACCAATAAACCACGGGTATATTTACACGGCTGTTCGTAATAACAGGATCTTCTCTCGTGGCAAACTTTGCTTTTCCAGGACACCAAATCATTGCTGAAATGATGTGATGGCGGCCTCTTTTAGGAGATTGCCTACATACAAAGTAGGTGCTTGCCCCTTGTTTTATAGCTCCTGCAACGCCGCAGTCAGTCACGAGACACAGATCAGTGACGTTCATTGATCGTTTGACGTGTGCTCAAAATGCCAAATTGGCCCACCCACCTACATACGATACAACTTTGACTCAACTTACTCAGGAAATAACAGAAACTTTCCTACCAGTCAAGTTTAAGGAAAGTTACATTATAATTTTCTTACCAAACGCAACTAGCTACACAGCGAAAACACCAAAAGAAAAAGGTTTGAACTTTGAATATACCCTCTGTTCGTTTTTTACTTTCTCTACTGGTAAGTAGGGGAAGTATTGTATTCCACCCAAAAATTAGATGTCGAGATTTCACCGGAAATATATGTTTTGAGGCCCCTGAATCAAAAAAAAAAAAAAAAAACATTTTTAGAAAAAAGTCCGTGTGTGTGTCTGTGTGTCAGTCTGTCAGTCTGTGGACAGCATAGCTCAAAAACAAAAAGTCGGTTAAAAACCAAAGTTGGTATTTAAGTTTAATGTCTTTCAAGGATGCGACACGAAGATTTTAAAGAAAATAGTCCCACCCTAAACTACCCATCACATGGATAATTTTTCGAAAATTTTGATTTTCTTAAAAATGGCTCTAACGATTTTAATTAAAATGTCATATGTTTGAGATATTGTGATGACAAATGAAATGTATATCTTGAATTTTCTGGCTATAGCCCCTGTAGTCGTATTTACTCTGGACGACTTTTGCATAACTGGTAAACCGTTAGAGATAGACCAAATTATACTACACAAAAAACGTAGATCTTGCTAAAATACACAATTTATGTCTCAATAAATTTTCTTGTAGGGTGAACCATTTCGGAGATATTCCTTGTAATGTGTGTGAGTTTCGGAAAACTTAGAACTTTCGTGAAATGGATCATCGTTGTTCATTTTTTTATATGTTAAGTGTGCAAAGACAGAATCTCAAAGCTTTAAAACATTTGACTATCGCACAAAGCCTGCTGTATTCTAACATTCCCCTTGAACCTACAAGGAAATAAGCAATAATTTGTACAAATGTTTATCTCAACTAACACGAAGAAGATATAGGAATAAGAGTTTGTAAGAATGGTTAGTACAAGAGTAGAGAAAGTCATGTGAGTGCAACACATCAGATTTTTTTGTATAGTAGGATTTGGTCTATCTCTTAGCCTTCACTAATTGATCAAAATAAACATTTAATTTAGCATAAAAATTCTATAGCATATGGGCATTTTAATCAGAATCCTTTGAGCTGTTTTTGACAGAACCAAATTTTCGAAAAGTTTTCCATATAAAGGATAGTTTAGTGTAGAGGAATTTTCTTCAAAATATTTGTGTCGCATCCTTGAAATATATTAAATTTAAATACCAATTTTGGTTTACGACCGACTTTTCGTTTCAGAGTTCTCCTGTCCACAGACAGACACACACACACACACACACACACACACACACACACACACACACACACACACACACACACACACACACACACACACTTTTGTCTTGCTTTATGCGTGAACACCAGAAGTTTCGAAACGAATTATGAGGTCATAATTTCTACTTCTCCGTTCCTTTAATTAATTGAATGAAATCGATTCCGCGGACAATTTTATTTTCAGCAATGCAGAGGATCTGAACGAAAGCTATTGGCGAAGTTCTTACAACACGATGCCGTTTAATTTGGAGGAGTTGTTCCCGAGAATAGTGCCCCTGTGCACGAGGGTGAACTTGCCGCATAGAGGGCTCTAGTGAAACCGTACAATGACGTCATTCAAAATCCAATATGGCGGTCTAGCTGAGAACAACACGAATAAAATATAATATATATTTAGCCTTTAATTTAAAAATTAATAGTAAAAATTGTAAAAAGAGCCTTTTATTTAAATGCTCTAAACAGATGAAAATAAACTTTAAATTAAACCAAATCCATCAATTTATTTCTTTACACGATTTGTATTATATAAAACCTTTTTTGTTAGAATTATCTATATGAAGATCAAGTGACGTATACAGGTTAGTCTCGCGAAAAACTTTTATATTACATAAATTGTGTAATGTAATAAATTCATGGATTTGATTTAATTTAAACCTGTTTTTCTTTTTAGAGCATTTAAATAAGTTTCTTTTAAAACATTTTTTAGCATTAATTTTTATTTCTGGAGTATGTATAAGCTATCTTTGTCCTTTAGACTTTGTAGAAGTCTTCATGAAAAGGTACCAAACTTGCATTAACCTTAGAATTTTCAAGGAAATCCTCTCACCCAAAACTACCCTTTAGATGCAAACTTTTTAAATTCTCTATTATGCACTATTATGAAAAACAATATTATAACCAAAAATTCAATACCAATATTTTAACGAAAATACATATTTTGACTTACTGAAAGTGAAGAAGAAAATTCTGGAAAAAATTATTTGTTTGTTTCTCTGTCAATCTGTGTGTACAAAGAGCTACAACGAGAATCTTCGGGTGAGTTTGTGTTGTTTTCTGGGCTCTTTGGAGGCGCTAACCTGGGCGCCCATAAAGCTTTCCCCTATACTTGCGAGCAAAACGAACGAACTTATGAGACAAGCATATACAAAGAAATGTGTAAACTATTTATAAATTATCCGGCTTAACTAACAGAATACAGCAAAGTGGATGGAATAATATACCTTTGTATGATAGTTTACAGAAGAGTGGGTGGAGAAAGTTATGTGAATGGAATACGCAAGTTTGTTTTTATTTCCACAAGTACAAAGCTGTCTATTGTGGATTTGGTTTTACACACGTTTAACAAGGGTAGAACACGAGAATGGGGAGTCATCAATACCGTAAAACAATATGTAAAGAGGGGATGTAATCCGTACTTTTGTTGGAAGGTATCTGCGAATCTGCTCATTCTTTCAATTCCCCACCTGTGCAGAGCTTAAACCTTTGTCAACTATCGCTTTATGTACTCGTCATTGTTAAAGAGGAAAATGCAACATTAATTACAGATTCTGTAGACTGTCTACATGTTTGGAATATTCAGTGTTCATCTGCTAGGAATATGGCACCGTATTAAACGGATGGTAGGTTGGAAATGTGATTTTATAAGGTTATGTCTGTCAGTCTGTGGACAGCATAACTCAGAAACGAAAAGTCGGTTAAAAAGCAAAGAGGGTATTTAAGTTTAATGTCTTTCAATGATGCGACACCAAGATTTTGAAGAAAATTCCTCCACGCTAAACTACCCTTTACATGGAACATTTTTCGAAAATTTTGATTTTCTTAAAAATGGCTCAAACGATTTTCATTAAAATGACATATGTTGAAGATATTTGTATGACAAATGAAATGTATATCTTGACTTTTCTGGCTATAGTCCCTGTAGTCGTATTTACTCTGGACGACTTTTGCATAACTGGTAAACCGTTGGAGATAGACCAAATCTTACTCTACAAAAAATGTAGATCTTGCTAAAATACACAGTTTATGTCTCAATAAATTTTCTTGTAGGGTGAACCATTTCGGAGATATTTCTTTTTATGTGTGTGAGTTTCGGAAAACTTAGAACTTTCGTGAAATGGATGATTGTTGTTCATTTTTTTATGTGTTAAGTGTGCAAAGAGAACGGAATCTCAAAGCTTTAAAAGATTTGACTATCGCAGAAAGCCTAGTGTATTCTAATATTCCCCTTGTACCTACAAGGAAATAAGCAATAAATCTCATTTTTGTGACACTTTAACGTTATGAATGGTGCATTTTGCTAAATACGTTCAGCGTGTTTTTCATGTTGGTTAACGTGCAAATGTAAAATTAATATTGGTCAAACCCGAATAAATATCCATGCAAACGAACAAGTCATTGATAAACATCAATATCTCTTAAATATACAATGTTTTAATTTTTATTTACTGTGAAGAATCCAATGTAATGCATTTTAATTTAAAATAGTTGTAACTTTTATATGTATTAAATAAATTAATACAGCTTGTTATGGAGCTGAATATTCAATATAATCCTAACAGCTTCTCGAAAATGTTTAAACTGTATAAAAATAATAATATTGGTTTTATATGACTTTTTCAACCCACTCTTCATACAATACGTTATTTTTCATTCAGTTCATGATAACCGAGACAAAAATTTGCAGAATTACGCATTCGTTTTATGTACAAATGGAATTCAATAGTTTAAAGCGATAAAACAGGAGAAAGAAACAAACAAATTCAGGGGCCTTCAAAACATACATTTTCGGTGAAATCTCGACATCGAATTTGTGGGTGTAACAGAATACTTCCTCTACTTTACTAAACGTAATAGAGAATGTAAAAAGTATCAAAGACTGGTGCACTGAGGTCATCGCCCTGCTATGGGTATGGTTTGTGAACAAGGAATCAGTACTTGAGCCATATATGCTAAAATCAATCCTTTGTGAAGCCACTAAACAAGACCTTGGTCGCTCGGTCGGTCCAAAATTAACCAAGATTCAGCACACCCCCCCCCCCCCCCGCAGTATCACGCACGCAAACAAGCCGCCATAACAAGCAGCCCAGTATTATATACAACACCTGGTTTCAGATACTCCCGCTGCTTATGCAAGCCGCCACTACATAAATAATTTTTTTATTAACGAAACGATAAAAGCAAGCCCAGTGCCGTAGCCTTTTGAAGAAATCCTCATAGAGTGGTGCCAGATCTGCGCAAATATAATACGTTACATTCACACCACTTTTCCTACTCATTCTTCAAAAAACTATGCTTAACCATCTGATTATTAATTTATTTACTGAATGTTGGTAGAACTGGTTTCGCTATGTGATTCCATTCTTTTTCCATAAGTCGGAGAGAAAAACTGATGTGTTGCACTCACATGACTTTCTCTACTCTTGTACTCACCATTCTTACAAACTCTTATTCCTATATCTTCTTCGTGTTAGTTAAGATAAACATTTGTACAAATTATCTTATTGCTTATTTCCTTGAAGGTACAAGGGGAATATGGGAACAAGGTAGGCTTTGAGCGATAGTAAAATGTTTTAAAGCTTTGAGATCCCGTTCTCTTTGGACGCTTAACATGAACAACGATGTTCCATTTCATAAACGTTTTAAGTTTTCCGAAACTCACACACATAACAAGGAATATCTCTGAAATGGTTCACTTTACAAGAAAATTTATTGAGACATAAATTGTGTATTTTAGGAAGATCTGCATTTTTTGTAGAGTATGATTTGGTCTATTTCTTACGGTTTACCAGTTATTCATATGTTAAGCATTTTGTTAAAGCTATTTTCGAGAGTCAAAATTTGGGAATAATTTTCCATGTAAAGCGTAGTTTAGAGTGGAAGAATGTTCTTCGAAATCTTCGCGTCGCATCCTTAAAAGATTTTAAACTTAAATACCAACAATAAAGAGAATTTGGTCCTATTCAGAACAATAGTCGTGCAGAACAATGGCCAATGCATGTAGCTTTCCTAGTGTCGCCGTTTCGAGTAGGTTCCTTGTGTATTAGGAGCTTATATAAGTGTCTGGTCAATACTTAACTTCAACTTACCTGACAGTGGATGGTTTTTGAGATAGTTAACAGTTGAGAAAGTTGACCTTAGCTGACACTGCCAAATGTAAAGCAGTTGTGAATTGTAGGTCAGTAGTTAAATAATAGTGATAAAGGCGTTGATACAACCAAAGTGAAGTTGTATTTTTAGCAGTTGACGACATATGGTTTAAAATAGACGCCCGCAGAGATACATTTCCAGAAAAGTGGAGTTTCTCATTTCACTCAACGTTAAAACAGCGCTGCCAACACTAATTGCGGGGCGTCTGTCTGAAAACGGGCCGCAGTGTGTCAGCTTAAGAGTTAATTTCCGTCATTTAGGAAACATAGGCTCCCCGCCGAGCAACATGGTCATAACCAGGATCATAATACGAGCGCTCACAAGGGTGCCTTTAGTCCAGACTTACTTACGGCCCGCGCCCCGCGCCCCAAACTAAACCTTGCTTAAACCTTCATTTTTATCTTCTCCACTATGTGCTTGTGGCAAGCAGGGGAAACATGGCGGTATTCCAACCAAAAATACGATATCGAGATTTCACCGGAAATATATGTTTTGAGGCCCCCTGAATCCAAAAAAAGGATTTTTAGAAAAAGGTCCGCGCGCGCACGTGTTTGTGTGTGTGTGTGTGTGTGTGTGTGTGTGTGTGTGTGTGTCTGTGGACAGCATAATTCAAAAACGAAAAGTTGCTTAAGAACCAAAGTTGGTATTTAAGTTTAATGTCTTTTAAGGATGTGACACAAAGATTTTGAAGAAAATAGCCCCACCCTAAACTACCCTTTACATGGAAAATGTTTTGAAAATTTTTATTTTCTTGAGAATGGCTCTAACGATTTTAATTAACGATCTTGACGAAATACAGAATTTGTGCAGAAATAAATTTTTTGGTAGAGTGAACCATTTCGGAGATATTACTTGTTATTTGCGTCAGTTTCGGAAAACAAAACTTTCATGAAATGGAACATCGTTGTTCATTTTTGTATATGCAAATAGAACGCAATCTCCAAGCTTTAAAAGATTTGACTATCGCTCAAAGCCTACTGTATTCTTACATTCCCCTTGTACCTACAAGGAAATAAGCAATAAGGTAATTTGTATAAATGTTTATCTCAACTAACACGAAGAAGATATAGGAATGAGAGTTTGTAAGGACAGTTAGTACATGAGTAGAGAAGGTCATGTGAGTGCAACATATTTTTCGGGCGTGTCTTCTATTCAAGAGGTCTGAAAATGTGCAGTATTTCATTTTTGGGTCAAGTGCAAACTTTGTGCAATTTGCCTCACTCCGCATTTACGGTACTCGAAGTTTCTGAGGGCAAGACTGCAGTTTCCTCTGGGACAGACGTGTTTAATACATGTTAGAGAGAGAGAGAGAGAGAGAGAGAGAGAGAGAGAGAGAGAGAGAGAGAGAGAGAGAGAGAGAGAGAGAGAGAGAGAGAGGGCCGCAGTGTTAATCGGCAGGCGGTGGATGGGTGGGAGTGAGAATGCCATCCCCTTGGGGCCAAACAGTCCCTTCCTTTGTTTGTACAATTCATTCTAGTTTTATTTTAAGCTTTAAAATCGATTGGATCTTCTAAATGGTGTTCGATGGAGCGTTCACCAGGGACAATTCCCAAAGCAAGTTTCAATACGTTATCCCCCCCCTCTCTCTCAAAATATTCAGAGGTATTGACTGACAATATCAACTTGATAACACAGAACTCTGTTTTGTGTCACTGACAATTCTGAAACACAGTCGGAACATCGATTTTACTTTCTCTATCACTTTCGAAGTAGTTAAAGAAGATAATACGTTCGAGGTGATGTCGAGATTTCACCGGTTTGGGACCCTCTAAATCTACAAAAAGCATTTTTAGAGTGAAGTCTGTGTGTGTGTGTGTGTGTTCGTCTGTGAACAGAATAACTCAAAAACGAAAAGTCGGTTAAAAACCAAAGTTGGTATTTAAGTTTAATGTCTTTCAAGGATGCGACACGAAGATTTTGAAGAAAATAGCCCCACCCTAAACTACCCTTTACATGGAAAATTTTTCGAAAATTTTGATTTTCTTGAAAATGGATCTAACGATTTCGATTAAAATGCCATATATTTGAGATATTTTTATAAGATAATTAGTACAAATGTTTATCTCAACTAACACGAAGAAGATATAGTAATAAGAGTTTGTAAGAATGGTTAGTACAAGAGTAGAGAAAGTCACGTGAGTGCAACAAATCAGATTTTTTTAAAGAACAAATTAAATGTGTACCTCTCTTTCCTCTGATGTGTAAATAATTCAGTTTTGAAGAACTTAATTTTGAATCAGAAGAAAGCGCGTACCTGCAGCTGTTGGAAGAGTTTCTCTGGGTTGAGAATATTTCTCCAGGAAAAACGAGACGAGCTATCTGAGAATATTTTGTCTGTGGAGAAGCTAATCAACTTGAGAGAGAGAGAGAGGGAGATATGTCATTTCGAACCTAGGCTCCCTGAGGAGCTAATATTGCAGCAGCGTAGCCATGTTGTTGTATACAGGAGTGACTGATGAAGTGCAAGCTGGACAGCTTTCTCAACCAGCTAACTTGACAGTTGTGACGCACCAAGAACGGAATATCTACAAGAAAGTCGACTACGTAATCTGCCTTGTACCAACACACTAACATTTCACACACTTGGCTTCCCAAGGCCTCCTACACGAACAATCATTTAGTCGTATTCCATCAAAATATTCGATATCGCGACTTCATCACAAGTCGATGTTCTTCATGTTGGTTGTAATCAACATTTGTACAAATTATCTTATTGCTTAATTCCTTGCAGGTACAAGGGGAATATTAGAATACAGTAGGCTTTGAGCGATAGTCAGATGTTTTAAAACATTGAGATCCCGTTCTCTTTGCGCGCTTAACACATAAAAAAATGAACAACAATGTTCCACTTCACGAAAGTTTTGTTTTCCGAAACTGACACAAATAACACTGAATATCTCTGCAATGGTCCACTCTACAGAAAAAATTATTTTGACATAAATTGTGTATTTCAGCCAGATCTAACTTTTTTGTGTAGTATGATTTGGTCTATCTCTAACAGTTTACCAGTTATGCAAAAGTCCTCCAGAGTAAATACGACTACCGGAGCTACTGCTAGAAAATTCAAGATATACATTTAATTTATCATAAAAGTATCTCAAACATATGAAATTGTAATAAAAATCGGTGCAGCCATTTTAAAGAAATTTAAAATTTTCTAAAAAATTTCCATGTAAAGGGTGATTTAGGGTGGGGATATTTTCTTCAAAATCTTCCTGTCGTATCCTTGAAAGACATTAAACTTAAATACCAACTTTGGTTTTTAAGCGACTTTTCGTTTTTGAGTTATGCTGTCCACAGACACACAGACACACACACACGGACCTTTTTCTAAAAATGCTGATATTCTCTCTATGATGGAGGAGGTAATAAAATACACCTGGAAATGTTGGTGAAATATTTACTGTTACATAAATTTTGTGTGTTGAACAACAGTAGAAAACAACACTAGTATATCTCAGCAGGTCTCAAGTTTTTATCATTCAGAAGGGAGAGAAGCAGAAACCTCCCTTAAGCAAAAACCACAAAGTTAGACTTTACAATAGGAACCCTACTTCTCTCCCCCACACCCCCCCCCCCCCCCCATCGACATCGTTAAAGCAAAACTTTGGTCGGTTAACGTCGAACCCAGCAAGTCTCGAGGTCGTGTCTAAATGTGTGTGCACGAACTTCAGATGCCTCAGATAATAGGAAGGTCTGCGTGAAAACGAGTCTTTGATAACTATTCCTGTGTAAACTTGACTTGACCCCACGTGACTTAGAAACTTCTTTAAAACACGTGCTCCCTCAGGTCTTGGGAAGTTCGATAAAAAATCAAAGTAAACATGTGTATTTTCGACAGTGCATTCAACTACATTTATAACAACTGTTCTTTTAATAATTAATATTTTTTCCAGTAGAGTGGTTATTGGTTAATGCTAAAAGTAAAGTGAAATTTATTTGAGATTATATATCAGTTTTCTGTTAACAAAAAGAGAAGATAAAAATAGTGTAATTCTAGGATTTCGCTTTCCTCATTTGCTAGTATTGTATAGGCCGAACTGCAATCATCGAAATGAAATGAAAATGATTCCCCTAACTTCCAAGTACGCAGAACAGAAAGTAAAAAGCGACAGGCGTGTTGTGGAACTAATAGGAATAGTATCGGTAAACAGCGCCGCTAAACGGTAAATACCGAAACTATTTGGAATTCATTACCGGAAGTCAAAAGAATGAAAGCAATCTGATGTGTTGCACTCACATGACTTTCTCTACTCTTGTACTAACCATTCTTACAAACTCTTATGCCTATATCTTCTTCATGTTAGTTGAGATAAACTTTTGTACACATTATCTTATTGCTTATTTCCTTGTAGGTGCAAGGGGAATGTTAGAATACAGTAGGCTTTGTGCGATAGTCAAATGTTTGAGATTCTGTTGTCTTTGCACACTTAACATATAAAAAAATGAACAACGATGATCCATTTCACGAAAGTTCTAAGTTTTCCGAAACTCACACACAAAACAAGGAATATCTCCGAAATGGTTCAACCTACATGAAAATTTATTGAGACATAAATTGTGTATTTTACCAAGATCTACATTTTTATATAGTAAGAGTTGGTCTATCACTAACGGTTTACCAGCCATGCGAAAGTCATCCAGAGTAAAAAAATAAAAATATTTTTCTTGTTTAACGACGCTGTCAATTGCCAGGATCACATCAGCGTCGCCGGTGTGCCGGAATTTTGTCCCGCAGGAGTTCTTTTACATGCCAGTAAATCTACTGACATGGAGCTGTCGTTTTTAAGCACACTTATAAACCATCGGCCTGGGCCGGGCTTGAACCCGCGACCTTGGGATCCGTAGGCCAGCGTCTAACCGACTGAGCCACCCAGACCGACCATCCAGAGTAAATACGACGAGTAAATACGACTAAATGGGCCATAGATACAAAATTCAAGATATACGTTCCAGTTGTCATAAATGTATGTCAAACATATGCTTAAATAGCAATTTTGGTTTTTAACTGAGTTTTTATTTTTGAATTATGTTGTCCACAGACACACACACACACACACACACACACACACACACACACACACACACACACATGCGCGCGGACCTTTTTCTAAACAGCCTTTTTACTTTCTCTACTGGTAAATAGGGGAAGTATTGTATTCCACCCAAAAATTCGATGTCGAGATATATGTTTTGAGGCTCCCTGAATCCAAGAAAAGCATTTTTAGAAAAAGGTCTGTGTGTGTGTTTGTGTGTCAGTCTGTCAGTCTGTGGACAGCATAACTCAAAAAGGAAAACTCGGTTAGAAACCAAAGTTGGTATTTAAGTTTAATGTCTTTCAAAGATGCAACACGAAGATTTTGAAGAAAATAGCCCTACCCTAAACTACCCTTTACATCGAAACTTTTTCGAAAATTTTGATTTTCTTGAAAATGGCTCGAACGATTTTGATTAAAATGTCATATATTTGAGATATTTTGATGACAAATAAAATGTATATCTTGAACCGTTAGAGATAGACCAAATCATACTATACAAAAAATGTAGATCTTGGTAAAATACACAATTTATGTCTCAATAAATTTTATTGTAGGGTGAACCATTTCGGAGATATTCCTTGTTATGTGTGTGAGTTTCGGAAAACTTAGAACTTTCGTGAAATGGATCATCGTTGTTCATTTTTTTATATGTTAAGTGTGCAAAGACAACAGAATCTCAAACATTTGACTATCGCACAAAGCCTGCTGTATTCTAATATTCCCCTTGTACCTACAAGGAAATAAGCAATAAGATAATTTGTACAAATGTTTATCTCAACTAACAAGAAGATATAGTAATAAGTGTTTGTAAGAATGGTTAGTACAAGAGTAGAGAAAGTCATGTGAGCGTAACACATCAGATTTTTTATTCAGGAAACCTCAAAACATGCATCTTGAGATCGAGATTCTATGTCTTACTATAGGTATTAGATAAAGTAAAAAGCGACACGGCACAAATGGAACTAATAGAAATGGAATCGGTAAACAGCGCCGCTCAGTGGTAGATATGGAAACTATTTGGAATTTATTTGCCGACCTGAGTGCCAGCAATATGCGACCAAGACCAGAGTAGTTTGTTGATAGGTTATGGTGCGCTGTAGGTAAGGGAGCATATTAAATAGAACAGGGTGCAGGCGTCCCTATGGGGTTGCTGCTAATGTCAAGTGAAAGTATCGTCTTTAGAGCGAGCGAGCGTGATGTGACTTGCAAGATCCCCGTCACGTTGGGATTTCATTATCAGATACAATGCTTATCTCTTCCTCCGGCTCCCTCGCAACAATACCGAAACGCTACACAATGGCTTCCCCCAGCTAATGAACGGGGAGTTCTTAGACGAGCGAGCGGGCGAGCGGCTACAAAATAGCGAAACTAAAACGACGCATAAAACTAGCAAGGAGTTTTGCTTGCGAATATAAGGACACTTCAATAAATATCAAATGAAACAAGCACTGTGTCACGTGACTGTGACTTATTTATATGTGACAAAATCACTTTACTTTTCGTCGAAATTTTTGCACAAAAAGCAGTATTCTTCTACTGATGTTAACACAGCTCTTTCATGATATTACAACTCACAACTGTTTTCTTCTCGTAATCTTGACTCAGTATTTTCACTGTCTTTCTTCACTTTCTCTGCTTCTCAACTCCGATGATACTATCAAACATGAGTTAATCACAGCTTTACTGTTCAGTAATTGTTGGAACGCACGCCCATTGCGATTAACACAAAGAGTGCATCGGCGTGCCTTATTCTGACGTACTCTTGCAAAGACACCAGCCATTTCTCTGGTTTAAAAGTTTTTCGGTGTAATTTTGAATAGTAAAGCTGTGATTAACTATAAATAATGAAATGCGCGCGCGCGCGTGTATGTGTGTGTGTGTGTTTTTTTTTTTTTTTGTGTGTTCTTTTTTTTCAGCTCCCAAAGTTTGTCGATCTAATTTTGGGACACGCTATATATGCCTTTCTTTCTGCGAGCCTATTTCACATTCAAAGTACTTGAGACATATTTTGAAGTTTGAACATCTAAAATAATTTTAGATTTTATTTGTTGTTTACCCCCAAAACTTACTGTTTTTGTTTCAGAAATATTAAAATTATAGTCATTACGTAGTAAGCTTAGTTCATACATATATTCATGTAAATCGTCTTCACTTTTCTGTATTAATACTACAGCAATGTCAAATACTTCTTCAACATTTCCCCAAAGCAAAGTTTGCCATCTGAAGATATTCCTAGAAAGTTCAAGGTACAAGTTTCATTTATGTTGAAAATGGTGTCTTGATTGTTGGAGCAATTTTTGTAAAACATAAACATTTTCGGAAAATGTTCCATGTAAAACTTAGCCTGGGTTAGGGAAATTTTCTTGAAAATCTTCTTGTCGCATCCTTGGAAGGTGCTAAACTCAAATAACAAGTTTGGTATCTAACCGACTTTTGATTGTCGAATTATATTGTTCACACTAACATACCCAAGGATGTATTTCCATAGAAGCTTTTGTTTTAGATTCAGTGCGTGCCAAATCACGTTTTTCCAGTGATATCTCGATATCCGTACTATATATCGATATATAAAAACGCTATTACTAACTGGAGGAATGGGCAAAATTTTTGCGTGTCAGTGTACAAATATGTAAGACAGTCTCACAAGGAAGGGGTTGGTGGTACCTCAGTCGAGGTGGTTTTATTTTAAGTAGCCCTTCCACACGTTTTTCATTTGCATGCAAGCGTAGCACGCAATCTTTGTTTGCAGGAGGTGAAATAGAGCTCTGTTTGGCAAACCTCACGCTGTACAAACAATACCCCAATTGTTGGAACATGGCTTTTGTTGGGTACCATGGGAACATGCACTTGCTCGTGTATAGTTTAAGAACCTCTCAGCCAGCTGTTCTCCGCGAGCCTCTGCGACGCTTCATTTGTTTCCGCGAGTTTGAAAACGCCATCTATAGTGAAAATTATGTACCCCTACAATTTTAGTTCATATGCAATCTTATAAATTCGAATTTTCTCTTCAATTTTAAACATATTTTATCATCATAAGCACAATATATTTGTTTCAAATAGACATGTTCAGTAGATATATGTTTTGAGGCCCCCTGAATCCAAAAAAGAGCATTTTTAGCAGAAGGTCTGCGTGTATGTGTTTTTGGGCAGCATATCTTTTAAGGACATAACACCAAGATTTTGAAGGAAAAAAATCCTCCACTCTAAAATACCCTTTTAATCGAAAATTTTGATTTTCTCGAAATTGGCTCGACGATTTTGATTAGAATGCTATAAGTTTAAGATATTTTTCTGAGAATTGAAATGTATATCTGGATTTTTTTTTGGCTCTAGCCCATGTAGTTTTGTTTACTTTAGATGACTTTTGTATAACTCGCAAACCGTAAGAGATAGACCAAATCTTACTATGCAAAAGGTAAAGCACACAGTTTATGTAAATATAAATTTTTCTGTAGAGTGAACCATTTCGGAGATATTCCTTGTTACTTGTGTGGGTTTTGGAAAACAAACTTTCGTCAAACGGAACATCGTTGTTCATTCTTTTACATGCTAACTGTGCAAAGAGAACGGGATTTCAAAGCTTTAAAATATTTTAATATCGCTCAAAGCCTACTGTATTCTAATATTCTCCTTGTACCTACAGGGAAATAAGCAATAAGATAATTTGTACAAATGTTTATGTCAACTAACACGAAGAAGAGTTTGTAAGAGTGGTTAGTATAAGAGTAGAGAAAGTCATGTGAGTGCAACACATCAGTTTTTTGTTTTAAATTCTTATCTTGAATTGGTCTTCCAGGCCACCATCTATCAGCTGGTTTTGCTACTCTTTTCTTGGAACATCCTGTAGCTCGAGGGGGGATAGCAATTTATACACAGAAGACGCACACGCTTTCTGGCCTAAATCTTGAATATTAAAGATCAGTTCCTACCGTCTTTTGTTTTTCTACCTCCCTTGCCGTTCCATACACCTATAGCCCAGGGCGAATTTCTTTTGTTTCCCGGGTTCGGTTTTGGGGTGCACGGGAAGCACAAATATTAGGATTTTAATTTCTCTAATGCATATGTATAAGTCTTGCAGGCGTTGTTTATAAAAGAATGCCAATTAGTATTCGGCACACTTTAAAGCTATAGGTTTGGGCCGGGGTTGAACCCACGGACTTCGAATCACAGGCAACCGAGCCGTAAGACATGAATAATGATTAATTTACATGGGATAAATGACAGTGAATGAAATTGCCATTAGGTAGCTGTCTTTATCACAGAGCGTCAGTGCTCAAACATCCCCATCCCTCCCGAGAGATATTTGCATCCTAATGGGGGAATACTACAAACTCATTCCCTTTAATTGCAAGTGCAGGTCGTCAAAATGTACGTCAGTTGTAGTTAATCATCATAAAAGGGAAGAAGACGACACCTTCAAGTGGCAAACCTCACATCTAAGATAGAGACGCTGGTGGCGGTGCCGGTGGTCGTCTCTGCAATCAATAGCAAGTAGCCTGAATGGGATGTACAAGGAGCTGGCTAAGTGCCTTGATTATCGCTAATGGCCGACCACCTCTCCCTCGAGGTGCATCTACCTATAAACATCTCAGCTTCCTCGCTCCTTGCACCCAACTGCACCCCAACAATCATTTCTTCTGCGCTATCTGTAGCCTTGGCTTTATGCGATAGTCAAATATTTTAAAGCTTTGAGATCGCGTTCTCTTTGCACGCTTAACATATAAAAAAATGAACAACGATGTTGCATTTCACCAGTTTTAAGTTTTGCGAAACTCACACACATAAAAATGAATATCTCCGAAATGGTTCATCCTACAAGAAAATTTATTGAGACATAAATTGTGTATTTTAGCAAGATCTACATTTTTTGTATAGTATGATTTCGTCTATCTCTAACGGTTTACCAGTTATGCAAAAGTCGTCCAGAGTAAATACGACTACAGGGGCTATAGCCAGAAAATTCAAGATATACATTTCATTTTTCATCAAAATATCTCAAACATATGACATTTTAATTAAAATCGTTAGAGCCATTTTCAAGAAAGTCAAAATTTTTCAAAAATTTTCCATGTAAAGGGTAGTTTTGGGTGGGGCTATTTTCTTCAAAATCTTCGTGTAGCATCCTTGAAAGACGGTAAACTTAAATACCAAATTTGGTTTTTAACCGACTTTTTATTTTTGAGTTATGCTGTCCACAGACTGACAGACACACAGACACACACACGGACCTTTTTCTAAAAATGCTTTTTTTTTGGATTCAGGGGGCCTCCAAACATATATTTCCGGTGAAATCTCGACATCGAATTTTTGGGTGGAATACAATACTTCCCCTACTTACCAGTAGAGAAAGTAAAAATGAATAACGATGTTGCAGTTCACGAAAGTTTTAAGTTTTCCGAAACTCACACACATAAAAATGAATATCTCCGAAATAGTTCACCCTACAATAAAATTTGTTGAAACATAAATTGTGTATTTTAGCAAGATCTACATTTTTTGTATATTATAATTTGGTCTATCTCTAACGGTTTACCAGTTATGCAAAAGTCGTCGAGAGTAAATACGACTACAGGGGCTATAGCCAGAAAATTCAAGATATACATTTCATTTGTCATAAAAATATCTCAAACATATGGCATTTTAATCAAAATCTTTAGAGCCATTTTCAAGAAAATCAAAATTTTCGAAAAATTTTCCATGTAAAGGGTAGTTTAGGGTGGGGCTATTTTCTTGAAAATTTTTGTGTCACATCCTTGAAAGACGTTAAACTTAAATACCAAAGTTGCTTTTTAACCGACTTTTCGGTTTTGAGTTATGCTGTTCACAGACTGACAGACACACAGAGGGACGTTTTTCTAAAATAAATTTCAGTGGGTCTCAAAACTTATTTCCGACATGGAATTTTTGAGTGGAATTGACCCAGTATGTACAGACATTGAACTCTGTTATGGATTTCCTTGTTAGTTCTACAGATGGTGTCCTTTACGTAACGCAAGCTGTATCACGCAATGTGAGGTTAAGTGACTACCTTATAATTGATACAAAGAGAAAGTGTTCCAGGCTTCGTGTGTAAGTGTAACACCGTTTATTTAAAATTCCCTCCCTATGCAGATATACAATTTACATGTCCTTGATTTACATACCACACTACCGGGTTCAAAGTTACGAGCGTCACTAGATATGTATCCAGACAGCAGAATGTGAACAGTTACAGAAACCTTTTGTTTATCTATTCTCCCTGGCACCATATGCAGCGTTCCATTCTCCGGAACCACTTCTAGAAGCATCCACGCCACTCAGTTTCTGGCACTGGAGGTAAATGCTTCCTCAGGAAAATCGTACTAGTTTTAACTTTTTTTTCTGCTATATTCTTGTTATACTGTCTGTTTTTAAAGAAAAGAAGCAAAATCCATGCAACCGCAGTCAAATGATACCCTGTCATCATCCACACGTGTCATCACACCGATTATTTTACGTGGGCCCTCCCCGTCCTTTACCACAGGCACATTTGACTGCGGTTGCCGAGACTCGAACTCACGACCTCAGGCTTTGAGTGCATGGCCAGTGCACTACGTGTTGCCTCAATGATCATGGCTATCCGAGCCAGCAGGCTGAAGGTCTCCCAGACCACCTAATCTAAACCGGTTTCGAATTAGAGGAAGAACGGCATATGTAGCAAAATAATTCAGGCAATAGAGGGTTAAATTCATGTTTTAGAGCATCTCCCTATGCTAATTGCAAAAGTAAATGATAAAGGACCAATTTTATTTTTATTTAGAGGAAAACGACAAGTGAGGTTATGTTTCAGTTTTAGGTTAGGAATACGATATTAAACTCTGTGGACTCTTACCACTACACCTTGTAGAATTGAGGCAGGGTAACATTCTGATGTCACGCTTGCATGACCTTCCCTACTCACTCTTCTTACAAAACCTTATTATTCTTTGTATTACCAAAAACTATTTTCTCAACTGTTAAGCCATTAATTCGTTTCTTCTTTTTAATTTCTCGACTACGTATAGTAAATAGCAGAAGTATTGAATTTCATCCAAAAATTTTACATCGAGATTTCACCAGAAATACATGTTTTGCGACCCCTTGAATCCGGAGAAAGCATTTGTAGAAAAAAACTTCATGCTGTGCGTGCATTTGTCAGTCTGCGCGCGCATGTGTTTGTGTGGTATTTAAGTCGTCCAGAGTAAATACGACTACATAGGCTATAGCCAGAAAATCCAAAACATACATTTCATTTCCCATAAAATATTTTAAACATATGGTGTTTTAATCAAAATTGTTAGATCCATTTCAAAATCTTTGTGTCGCATCCTTGAAAAATGTTAAACTTAAGGAGGAACTTTTGTTTTTAACTGATTTTTACTTTCTCTACTGGTAAGTAGGGGAAGTATTGTATTCCACCCAAAAATTCGATGTCGAGATGTCACCGGAAATATGTTTTGAGACCCCCTGAATCCAAAGAAAAGCATTTTTAGAAAAAGGTCCGTGTGTGTGTGTGTGTGTGTGTGTGTGTGTCTGTCTGTCTGTCTGTGGACACCATAGCTCAAAAACCAGAAGTCGGTTGAAAACCAAAGTTGGTATTTAAGTTTAATGTCTTTCAAGGATACGACATGAAGATTTTGAAGAAAATAGCTCTACCCTAAACTACGCTTTACATGGAAAATTTTTCGAAAATTTTGATTTTCTTGAAAATGGCTCTAACGATATTGATTAAAATGTCATATGTTTGAGATATTTTTATGGCAAATGAAACGTATATCTTGAATTTTCTGACTATAGCCCCTGTAGTCGTATTTACTCTGGACGACTTTTGCGTAACTGGTAAACCGTTAGAGATAGACCAAATTATACTATACAAAAAATGTAGATCTTGCTAAAATACATAATTTATGTCCAAACACATTTTCTTGTGGAGTGAACCATTTCGGAGATATTCCTTGCTATGTGTGTGAGTTTCGGAAAACTTAGAACTTTCGTGAAATGGATCATCGTTGCTCATTTTTTTATATGTTAAGTGTGCAAAGACAACAGAATCTCAAAGCTTTAAAACATTTGACTATCGCACAAAGCCTACTGTATTCTAATATTACACACACACACACACACACACACACACACACACACACACACACACACACACACACACACACACGTGGATATTTTTCTAAAAACACTTTTTTGGATTCTGTGGGTCTCAAAACATATATTTCCGGTGAAATCTCGACATCGAATTTTTTGGGTGGAATACGACAGTTCCCCTACGTAATAGTCTGGTGTCTTTTAGGTTTCATGTTGTGGTTTAAGTGGGAGAGATTTATGGGTGGGACGGGTATCACAAAGTACGGGGGTTGGTGTTCATGATGTGCAGCAATAAGAAATGAGCATTATCTTGACTAAGAGTTAAGCAAGCTGTTCTCTACATGCCAGATAACTTAAAGATTGCATGGGATGAAGCAGCCGTATAATTATTCATGATTCATGCGATGTCAGACAAGCTCAATTTGCTAATGTTGGTGCCATAATAATACATCTCGCACATCCGAGAAGTAAGAACAGGATATCAATTTGGAATGAGATCTGATTTTTAAAACGTATGTGTAACAGTCACATCACATTTACAACTCCAACTACCCCTTCGTGAAAACTAAATTTGTTGGGTTGTCAATATGTCATTAGTCTTTTATCGTTTGCTTAGTCATTTAGTCACAAAATGATATTAAATAATTGGATTCCAGCGTGCCTATTGGCATTACTGGCGTGTGTGTAAGCCGGAAGGTCAGGAATGTTGACAGTAAAAACTACCTGCCTTAATACTGCTCGGAAAGCTTGAAAGAAAATCGCCTCTAGCCTCGTTGATTTCAGTAGCTGATAACAAATGTAGGCAAATATGGTCAAAAAGTCGGTAATTCGCTTCAAATACTTCATTTATTGCCCTCTGTTAAATTCTCAATCATAAGAGGCGTCTATTCTCCCACCACCTACGCATACCCTGAGAGGAGAATCTTACAATTCACCACTGTAGCAACCGACAGCAGATTCATCAAAGTATGTTAGTGAAGTGGTGACGTGTGTGGAGGAAAAAACGTTGTGAATTATGTCGCCAAGCAAACCTTACTGATCTCTTTAAGACAACGCAAAATTAGGTTAGTGTCACTTCTAACCTCACATTTCGAAACACCGTAGAGTCATTATAACGCGGAGCTAAAGCATGTTCTACAAGAACGGCGTTATTTCGGGATTCTACTGTAGACGGTATCGAAAGTTTAGCGCATTATCAGTATACGAGAAGTGAGGACTTTGAAACCTGCAGAAATACAAGAACAATACCAGAGCGGGCATCTGTGGACCAAAATAAAAAGAAACCTCAATCACATGTGAAGTGGAAACCTTGTCTCACAATTTGACGTGAAACAGGACCCAACATCAAACAAAGGGCGGTGTCTACCCAAGCGGTGGTTGTTAGATGGGATTTATTTGTTCCACTGTCGGGCTGCACAGCAAGTGTATATTCTCTCGACACTCTTAGAGTCAAAGAGGTCTGTCTGTCTATATTTGAATATCTCAACCTCAAAAGTTCACTCTTAATAACGGATATATCCGCGAGAGAAATATCCCCATTTACTCCTTACCGTGGTCTACAGCGTAGCCTAAAATATATATTTACAAAAATAAAATATTTCAAATATACTTAATGATAATATGCAAATTCAATAATAGACCTTGGTTATAAACCACGAAATGTGAAACCTTTGCTCTATTCAATTTAGAATAGAAGTTAATTCTGAACAAGATCGAGCACGACCACAGAGGGGTCAGAAAAAGAGCAGAGTAGGGAGGCTACGTATATTCTTTCTAATAGACATATGCACGCTTTCTTGGATTATTTATTAGTTTAGAGACTGTTATGGTACTCTTTGTTGCAGTAATGGGCAGTCCGCACTTGATTTATGTGTTCAGTCGTTTGACTGGTCCATGATGTTACTATGTCGATCTTCCTCGATGAACAGATAACAGGCGGTAATAAGGTTAATGGATGGTGATACGGAACTTTTGATACATCCTGTACTCAGTAACACAGGTAAAAGGGCGAAGGGAATGAGGTCGAGAGAGAAAGAGAATTTGTTTGTGGGGCAAATCCTACCGAAATCGATGATTCTTTCTCCTCCGACACGAAAATCTGGACTACAAATCCTCCATAAGGGACTTAAAGCCTGACACCGTGTCGTAGATTTAGTAGACATTTAAAGAACTCCAAACCAACACTCGTGAACAAAACTTTTCTTCGCTTACCTCCAAAAGTAACCTACTGCTAAGAGACGACGTATATAGCATTGTATTGGTCAGATTAACAAAACTTACTGTTTTTCTTAAACGCACAAATGTAAGGAAAGCAATTAGAAAAACCGCAGGTGTCACAGTCACATAACCTCACTTTTTCGACTCGTTACTGACTGCGCTGATTATACAAAACGTTTTTACTGTAGTCAAAGATAAACTTATTCTCTGAAGGTATTTCAAGCCAGTGAGTAAACAATATAGAACCACACTCAGCTATACAGGGTGTTTAAACAAAGTGTCGGATATTGCAACATGAGTTGGGATTGTCAAAACTAGAAAAATGTTCCTATAAACATATATCCAGAAACAAATGTGAGTCATTTTAGAAAAATGTGCAATGTATGCACATGTTTGATAGGTTTGGCATACAGATGGATTAGGCCATGTTACTGGACCTCCTCTACCAATCCATCGTCCATTGAATATTGGGTCTAAGATTGTCGCACGATGCGTACAACATGTAAACTTCTTTTTCCTCTTCAGTTCAAAGACTAGGCACGTGCCTATTCATAGTATACCTCTCCAACGCTTTCTAGGTCTTCCGAAATGTCTTCTCCCTTGACGTCTATAGGACAATTTTTCTAGCGATCCTGTCTAGTGTCATTCTATTAACATGTTCTGGCCATTGATCCTTATAACTACAAATTCTTTTTTTCTGTAAACGTTTTTGTAAATTTTCTGTCGAAAAATGAAGAAATAAAACGAAAAGCTCAGAATTTTGTAAATGGTTATTCCTGAGATATTAATTATTGCCATAACTCGTATATATATATTTTTCACTGGAAATACACGTTTTGAGCACCATTAAATACATAAATGAAACATTCAGAAAAAACACTACGCGCGTGTGTGTCTGTGTGTGTGTGTGTGTGCCTGTGGATAGCATAACTCAAAAACGAAAAGTCGGTTAAAAACCAAAGTTGGTATTTAAGTTTAATGTCTTTCATGGATCGGACACGAAGGTTTTGAAGAAAATAGTCCCACCCTAAACTACCCTTTACATGGAAAATTTTTCGAAAATTTTGATTTTCTTGAAAATGGCTCCAACGATTTTGATTAAAATGCTACATATTTGAGATATTTTTATGACAAATGAAATATATATTTTGAATTTTCTGGCTATAGCCTATGTAGCGCTGTTTACTCTGGATGATTTTTGAATAAGTCGTAAACCGTAAGAGATAGACAAAATCTTACTGTACAAAAAATGTAGATCTTGGTAAAACACAAAATTTATGTCTCAATAAACGTTTTTGTAGAGTGAACCGTTTCGGAGATATTCATTGTTATTTGTGTCAGTTTTGGAAAACTTAAAACTTTCGTGAAATGGAACATCGCTGTTCATATTTTTGTATGTTAAGCGTGCAAAGAGAACGGGATCTGAAACCTTTAAAAGATTTGACTATCGGAAAGCTTCACTTTGCTGCAATTCTGGAGAAGAATTCTGATGTTTAGAAAGCTTTTAGAGGTGCGTGTTTTTTGAATGGGAAGAAGAGATGTTGGTGGTATCTTACTGCTGTTTCTTGTCGCTGTTATTGATGACAGGGGATCTCATCACACATTTTTCTAGGGTTATGACACATATACTCCCCATTGGGCCCCGCTGGAATGGAAAAACTACCGTTTCCTAATGTTCCACCACCACCCTCTTAACCTGCCTGCTTCCTTTCAGGCGCTATAATGTGACTCATCATTTTAGGGTTTTTTTCGTTGTTGACATCCCAAGCTGTGATATATCTTCCCTAACATGTGGACCGTAAAAAGAAACTAGTGGAATATACAGGGCGATACAACAGACTTAAGTACACAACTAGACATCGGAGCTGTATTGTGGGAAAATTATCTTGTTCAGTGTTCCTTAAGACATTTCGATAGTTGTAATTTTATATGCAGTAAGCAAATATCACTTTTTCCACATGTATAAGAGTTTAATTTATCGTATCTTTAAATAGAGTCAAGTTGAGCATCTAAAATTTTAGTTTTTCCACTACTTACGTGGTAGTATTGGATTCCATCCAAAAATTTGAGGCAGTAGTTTTTTAGTACTCTGAAATAATTCAAATTGTAAATATGGAAGCAACAGAAAATCCAGCCCCCTAAAATGACTATGTTAAAATATAGGCAGCGTAGTCTGACTTCTTTTGTTCATGTATTATACAACGAACGAGAAAGAAATGATTTTGATCGACATTTTAACGATGAAAAATACTAATCATGCATCGAAAAGTGAATAATTAATTGTGAATTTTTTTTTTTTTTAAATGATTTATTGATCGATCAGCGCATGTGCGCTCTACAGACCATTGTTGAAATACACATAACAATAAATAAAATATAATAAGTAACATTGAAATGAGGTAAACCCCATTGGGCCCCTCACTGACAGTATTAGTTGAAATTAAATCAGATCTTGCTGTGATAACTGGTCCAGTGGTAGACGACTCTTGATGCGTGTTGGAAAGTTGGATTTTCTGCCAAGAGAGTAATGAATAGATCCAGGAACGTTCTTTAGATTGCTGTAAAACTGTTCGGCTTGTGAAGAAATTGACTGTTGAATGGTACTGATTCCAGTTTCTCTGTGTAGTTGATTGTTTCTGACAAACCATGGCGCATTAGTTGAGATACGTAAGATTTTGTTTTGAAATTTTGGATGCGTTTAATTTCTGTAGCACTGGCTCCTCCCCAAATTGGACACGCATATAGTAAAAGCGGCCTTAAAAGAGTTGTGTAGAGTAGTATGCAGTTTTTTAACTTAAGCGAAGATTTTTTGTTGAGAAGTGGATAAAGTTTTGTCAGTCTTATTTGGGCAAGTTTGAGTTTGTTACTTATATGTGGCTTCCACGTGAGTTTTCTATCAAACAGTACACCAAGGTATTTCACCGTTTCTCTGTCACTTTTCCAGGGTATAGAATTTGTTGCTATCGTTACTGATGGTGGATATTCCGGTCTGCATAATGTAAACACCATTGCTTCACATTTGTCATGGTTGAGAGAAATGCGCCAGTTGTCAAGCCAGGGTATGATTAAGTTTAAGGCCTCTTGAAGGCGATTTCTAGCGGTGTGTAAATTACGATGGGTTGCATAGATGGCAGTATCATCGGCATACATTGCTATTTGAGCTGTGGGCGTTGTAGGTATGTCAGAAGTGAACAAGTTGAACAGAATTGGACCCAATATTGAACCTCGTGGAACACCTGCTGTTACAGGTCTGGTAGAAGAATGACTGTTACCTATTCGAACTGAAAAGGTACGGTATGATAGAAAGGAAGATATTATTTTGTAGAGGTAGTCTGGAGTGCCATAGAGAAACAGTTTGTATAGTAGACCCTGATGCCAAACTCTGTCAAATGCCTGAGTGAAGTCAAGGAATGCGACAGCAGTATGTTCTTTCTTCTCGAAGCCTTGTGCTATTTGCTCTGTAATTCGGAGAATTTGATGAGTAGTTGAATGTTTGCAACGGAAACCAAATTGAAAAGGAGGTAATAGTGACACTTGTTCTAGAAATTTTCCTAAGCGTTTCAGTATAATCTTTTCATACACCTTGGACAGAGTTGGCAGCAGACTTATTGGACGATAATTTGTTGGATTGGAAGGGCATTTTCCAGGTTTGTGAATAACAATAACTATGGCGTGTTTCCAGATTCTTGGGAAATAACCCATTCGCATAAAACTGTTGAACAACGAAGCTAGGATAGCAAGTGCTTTGCGACTCAAATGTTTTAATACAAAGTTTGGTATTAGATCATGCCCAGGCGATTTTCTTGCGGGAAGTTGCTGGATGATAAAAAGAATTTCTTTGGGTGAAGTGAAGTCAATGGGTAGTGGTACTGTGGCGTAAGAACCAGTAAACTGTTCAATTTCGTGGTTGAATTCTACGTTGCTTCCTGGATTAGATCTAAACGAATTTTGTAGAGTATCTGCAAATAGTTCGCTTTTCTCACAGTCGGAGATGTAGTGTTTTCCATCTTGCTCTAGGGGCGGAATAATCGTCGGCTCTTTTAGTACTCTTTTAGTCTCTTTCCACAATGATGAGTCTTCCGGTGAGATACTGGAGAGATGCCGTTGGTAAGTTGAATACCGATATTCATCCATTCGTTTCTTCACTTCTCTTGTGAGTTGGTTCAAGCGACGAAGTTGCCAAGTTTCTCTGTGCTTTTGCCAAAGTCGACGAGTTTTGTGCTTTTCTTTCAGAAGGTTTCTGATGCTTGGGGGCAAAGATTCATGGTAAGATTTTCTGTGTTGATGTCTCGCTGGAGCTGTGGCTTTGTCTATAGAGGAAGTTACGGATTTTGTGAAGCTGAGAATTGCTGCATCGGCATCACCGGGGGTTCTCAAATTCTGTGTAATTCTTAACTGGTCATCCATTACGTGCTGAAAAGTCTCCCAGTTTATGAAACCTTTGTTGAGTTTCTTTGTGTGTTGCGGTTGTAGAATCGGAATGTCATTGAACGAGATTAAGACTGGGCAGTGATCTGAGTCCATTTCAGGCAGAACAGCCATAGTGGGAGTGCTTGATATATTTTTGTAGAGTGCGATGTCTAATATATCTGGTGTTACATTTGGTCTATAGAATGTGGGGTCTGACGGAGCTGCAATGTTAACTGCGTTGTGATCGGCTGCAGTTAATAAACGTCTTCCATTTGGAGTTGTTACACGGCATCCCCATGTTTGATGCTTGCTATTTAGATCTCCTGCTAGGAAAGTCGGTGCTGTGTCAGAAAATAACGTGTTAATATCCTGGTCATTTAGATTGGGTCCTGGCGGTTTGTATGCAGAAATTGTTGTAGTTTTAGAAGAATTGCGTGTGAATATTTGAATTGCGCAGGCTTCGATGCTGGTTAATTGAGGTAGTGAAACTGAGTGGTGAGGTATGTCTTTTCGAATAATTATAGCCACTCCCCTGAAGCGACTGGAGCATTGCGATCGCATCTATACACTGCGTAGCCAGGTATAGAAAACTTTTCTTTGTGTAATAAATGCGTTTCTGTGATGCAAGCTACTGCAACATTGTGTCTGGAGATGAATTCCAAGAAGGCTTCTCGCTTTGCTTTGACTCCATTGGCGTTCCAATTTACTATGGTTAAGTTGTGAGAATGTTTTTTGGTTTTTAGTGGCCATTAGCAAACAAACTTGTGAAGAGCTTTAGCAAAAAGGACTTTATTGATGGCAGGAATGGTGTGAGGAAATTAATGGCTAGCTGAACTAGGTTTTCGGTTCCATCGGAGGAGCAAGACGAAGGAGAAGAAGAATTCTGTGTTGATGTCTGCTGAGTTAGCTGCCTAGGACTTTTTTCTTCCGAAACAGCAGAGCGTGGCCATTGTGGAATTTCAGGAGTTGGAGAGGGCGAGTTTGGTGACAACCTCGGAAAATTTTCCATGTTTAGGTTTGAAGACGGTGTTATTGCAGGCTGAACCACCCTTGCATCGGCTTTCTTTTTCAAATCTAGGTAATAACGACAACCTTTGAAATTTGCCGGATGTGCTTCTCCACAATTCACGCAGGAGGGCTGAGTGTCTTTGTCTTTTGTGCATTCAGAAAAGTGGTGATTTGAGGGGCATTTCACACATCGAGGTGTGAGTCGACAGAAGTTCTTAGTATGCCCGTAGCGTTGGCATCGTGTGCATTGTGGGATATTCGCGGGCTTCTTGCGGTACTCGACTTTAATTATGGCATGGTAAATATGTTTGACTTCGAAGATCTTCTTACCCTGCTCATTATTTTCTAATTCTACGGCACACAGTGGCATAGGTTGTCGATCTTTATAGAAAAGCCTGGTAACTTTTACTACTGGTAAGTTCAGAGAGGTTAGTTCTGTAACGATATCGTCATCTGTAAGAGAGTAGGGAACATTTCTTAAAATAACTTCAAGTCTTTTGGAGTTTGTTGTGAAATTTTGAGATGCCCATAAAAAGCAACGATATTGTCAATAATTGATAGAGATCAATCGAGTGCGGCGAGATTAAAAAAGAACATTGACTTTTCACAATAGCTGTGTCTAGCCATTTTGTTTGTTAGCGAAGAAGCCCGCCATATTAGCGAGAAAATCGTGGAACTTTAAATTGGAGTTACTTTGTAGTCTAGTTGGTTGTAAGACTGCGATTGCCTGAAAATAAAGTTATATATCTTTCAAATCTGAAAATTGCTGTAGAAGTTGGCTGCTCTTTTTTTTAAGGGAGGTAGAAAACTTTTCTCTCGGATTTTTCCTTCTGGAGAAATGGTACCTGAGTGAGTAGTGCAAGAAAGAGCACAAAACAATCAAGATAACAGTGGTTGGTTGCATTTCCACGCGAATGGTGACAAAGTAATGAACCTTTTATTCCTCTGAATTTGTCTTTTATTTCTCCTGATCTTATTCGCTATCCATTTCGATTAGTTCTGTTGTAACTTGGGCAGAATGAGAAAACTGCGCTAAGAAATGGGAACAAAGGATAATAACAGCTGTACAATTAAACAGGTTTTAAGGTTACAGCTGGTTAAATGACCAAACAACTTGAATCTTCTCTAAAGACCTTATGATACCATTTACTAACTATAATATTGTAACAAAACGGCAATTTGACAGATCCCACTTCTGACACCATGTGACAAAACGTCAAAATCCAATCCGGTTACTTTTCTGTCACTTCATTGTCTTCGAAACATTTATAACACACTCTTTTCTTCGACTGAGGTTAACAATCTGCAGTTTTTCGTCATATCACAACTCACAGCGTTTACTTCTGTAACCTTGATCAGTCCTTTCAGTGTCTTTCTTCAGTTTTTTTGTCTTTCATACACCAACTACGACGATGTGTTTTAGACTGCATTCATGAACACCTGGACTGCAGATAAGCAGTAAACATACCAAAATTAGAATAGAAAGTTAATATATGTGTATTTTTGGTCATTTGGAACACTTAACTCTTTAAAACATTTAAACTGACTGTGATCTCCTTAGAGTAAGGGCGCCGCAGCCGTTATTTGTGTCAGTTTCGGAGAACCTAAACTTTCGTCAAGTGCAACGTCGTTGTTCATTTTTTATATTAACCGCGCAAAGAGAACGGAACCTCAAAAATATAAAAGACTTAACTATCGCTCAAACCCTACTGTATTTCCATATTCTCCTTGTACCTACAAGAAAATAAGCAATAAGATAATTTGTAAGAATGTTTATCTCAACTAACACGAAGAAGATATAGGAATAAGAGTTTGTAAGAATGGTTAGTACAAGAGTAGAGAAAGTCATGTGAGCGCAACACGTCAGATTTTTTTGTATTCAGCCCAAGGTGACAAGTAACAGAGTGTCGTGTGTTCTCCACTCGTGCGCTTTTCGCTAGTTTACTTTATGGACGCGTGGGTGTGATGAAGAACAGCCACTTGGGATAATAATCTCATTTTCTCTCTTCCCCGCTGGCTGCGCAGGCTTTTGTTACACCTCTTACTTTCCCGCACACAAACGTTTAATTCACCTGCATCTTTATAGCTCACCTTCCTGGTTTCAAAAAGCATTGTGGGGTTAATGAACCAACAACATTGCGTGCGCACAGCTTTGTGAGCAAGCTTTGTCCAGGGCACAGTGAATACCACTAGATTAACAACAGCAGCTCAAAAGTGAGGTTAGGGTAAGGCTATCAGACGTCCGGATGCCCTACATTTTAAACATTTGTTCGGCATCCGGGAATAATTTTCTAAAAAGTCTCCAGTGCCCTGCATTTTCGTTATAAAATTAACTGGAAACTGGGAAAATAGAAAAGAATAATTGGTTATAACCAATAATTACAAGGCTTGTCTACAAACCAATCCACCTAAAGATACTTCAGTAGGGTTAGGAATAGAAAACATTTACAGGCCTTAAGCCTCTAACTCAAATACTTTTAGAAATTCACCTTTTTCACTTTGGTATACCCTTAGCTGAGCAATTCTACTAGGAAAACTACCATACTGTACACTTACGGTGGGATTACAGCTTTAGGTTTTAATTTTTGGGTCAGTTTACTTTTATTACATTAAATTCACACTGTCATTTATATTTCCAAAGTCTAGGGAGGCTTAGAAATAATCCTGAATTAAAAAAAAAAGAAATTCCACCCTCCAGCCGGGAATCGAACCCGGGACCTCTGGATTGAAGCTTGGCATGCTAAACCGAGGGGCAGTCCAAGGTATTTTTAATATCATTGCTGTGTAAGTTGTGATGACGAATGACAAACTAGAACAAATATCCGCTGAGGAAGCAACTTCAGTGCCTCTACGTAATACACGTGACGTCACAACTCTGTAATATAAAAGTATAAATCATTTGTTGCATCGTCAGATAGTAAGAAGGCAGAAGAACAAGAACGTTTACCACCACAATCGGAGTTCTTTGAAATCTGTATAAAATCATACATTTTACTAACTATTCCATAGATGGGGAGAACCGGCACATTGTGTCAATTCCCCTACATCGTAGTTTTAACCCCGTCCTTTCTCCTAAACACCGCCTAGCTATTGGACCACGCCCCTATTTGATTTTTATACCATCTGAAAGCTTTTATTATTGTATATGGGTGTACCTATCAATTGTTTTATATAATTGGTATGGTAAACAAATAAATAACTGAATTTGCTAGTGCTATTGATGCAGTTTATTTGCAAAAATCAACATTTATGACTGAACGGGGGATAATTGCAAATTTAATTATATGGTGCACTTTTCAACGAAACATAAAATTAATTGAACACTTCCGTTTGTAATATTTATTTAACGTTGGAAATGTTATTTTACTCATATCGTAGCAATTAACATTTGACTAGGGACCCTAATGGGTTTTTAAAATTCTTAGCCAATTCGAAATAGTTCTGTTGCCTAGATTTTTTAAATAATTTAAGTTATACTTAAAAAGTGCTTCATGACACAATATTTAAATAATTTCTATGAAACGTTTGAGCTCACATAATTGCTGTGTGAAATATTCTGTATAGATGTATAAACTTTGGTACATTATTTTTTATAGTTTTGATTTTTTAAGTAATGCATTGACTTGTATGCCCATAGCAAATTTTATGCACAATATAGGTGTAAACATACATACAAAGTTTACAGGAGATCTGAATTAATGGAATATTTTAAATGGTAAGAAATTATTTGAGAAAAGGTAATTTTTATATAGAAATAAAGATTTACTAACTCTTGGGGTCTCCCCAAAAGAGAAATCTATAAATGTGACCCTACCACAGCGCACAACAAAGGTCGGTTGGGGCCGGGCTCTACTACCCATGTTGCATGTATTAAAGACGCTCATGGTGAGGCTACCTCGTGTGACTGTTGTGAACACGTGACAACAACCAGAGCGTCAGAATCAACAAAAGTTTCCAGATTATTCGAGAAGAGACCGGCAATGTAGAAATTTGAGAAACGTATGTGTTACGTCATCCTGGGTATTTGGAGCCGAATCAGAGCCAGTGACTTACACACAGAAATGAGTCAGTTCATACATGTAATTCTTGAGTTGCGTTTTCCTCAGTTGGCAGTGCTGAGTAAGTCGAAATGTAGTAATTGAAATGAATATATTTTAGGTTATTTTTTTATAGAATTTAAACTTTTGTATGTTTGTACTCTATGCGCTCCTAAATCACTTGATCACCTCGAAATTCGGCACGTAAGGTATTTTTTTCATAGAGAAGGTTTGTATGCTATCCAGTTTACTATACAACATAACATTCATACGGCTTTCTCTACTAGCTTTTCCTTTACGAAACACAATCATACTCATTTCTCTAGTCGCTCTTCTACAAACATTTTTTACAATGTTCTGCATCAGTGGCGTAGAAATGCAACTTCTTACATTCATACGACTTTCTCTACTTGCTTTCTTCCTGTGGTATTTGGAGTTGTTCAACAGTGCTTTTGCATAGTGTTTCCTCGATGTTTTTATGCGTTTATTTTGCTTTTTTATAGTGCAGAACTTCAGTCTAAAAGTTGCAGGTATAAAACGTTCGAACCACGGACAAGGCCGGGTATTTCAGCTAGTACTTTACATTTCTAAGCTACTCACAGAGGAATGTAGGCCGCGATACGTGAGTGCCGTGTTTTTATTATCTCTTTTATCTTCAGCTTGTGTTACATGTTTCCATTTACACAGTATCTCACTGTTTTGCATTCCCCGGATAGGAAGGCAAGGGTAATTGTGACCTAGGGCGTTTTGTTGCACTAACTACTTTCTATTTCTGTGGTTTTATGTTCATCCGCACTTAAGCAATAAAGAAACGCAAGCGCTTGTCCCACCTCAATACCGCCAGGTGCATTAAAATTACTAAATACATTTATTTTTGGATTTTATGATTGCTTTGTTAATGTTTTCATGCAAGGTACGGGATTTACCTGCATTTAAAGCAGCAATGTCCAAATGTTAAGCGTCTTTGATAGTTTCACTCACTCTTCTCACGATAAGCGAAAACACAGGGAAATAATCTGATGTGTTGCACTCACATGACTTTCTCTACTCTTGTACTAACCATTCTTACAAACTCTTATTCCTATATCTTCTTCGTGTTAGTTGAGATAAACATCTTATTTCTTATTTCCTTGTAGCTGCAAGGGGAATATTAGAATACAGTAGGCTTTGTACGATAGTCAAATCTTTTAAAGCTTTGAGATTCCGTTCTCTTTACACACTTAAAATATAAAAAAATGAACAACGATGTTCCATTTCACGGAAATTTTAAGTTTTCCGAAACTCACACATATTACAAGGAATATCTCTAAAATGGTTCACTCTACCAAAAAATTTATCCCGACATAGATTGTGTATTTTAGCAAGATCTACCTTTTTTGTATAGTAAGATTTGGCCTATCTCTTAGGGTTTACCAGCTATGCAAAAGTCGTCCAGAGTAAATACGACTACAGGGGCTATAACCAGAAAATTCAAAATATACATTTCATTTATCATAAAAATATCTCAAACATATGACATTTTAATCAAAATCGTTACAGCCATTTTCAAGAAAATCAAAATTTTCGAAAAATTTTCCATGTAAAGGGTAGTTCATGGTGAGACTATTTTCTTCAAAATTTTCGTGTCACATCCTTGAGCGACATTAGACTTAAATACCAACTTTGGTTTTTAACCGACTTTTCGTATTTGAGTTATGCTGTCCACAGACACACAGACAGGCACACACTAGTGAATGAAGTTCTAGTGCCAAAAATAAACTGCAATGATATAATAAACTAAGCTTTAAAATGTAATCTGTTGTTGATTCAGAACATTAAATTCGTGAGATTGAAATGCGAGAACATGAGCGCAGTGAAACCAATGCCTCATAAATAACCATGCTACCCTGAAATTTCAAATGCAGGAACGCAAGAATTTAGTCTTATCTTGATCTGCGAAACAAGAAGAGTCTTTCCTTCCTAGATGCGGTATTTCTGGCCTTGCTAATGCAGATCTAGCGCACAGATATGGAAATTTCGACTTCCGAGTTTTCTGTTTATTTATTTTACTGCAACCAGAAGTGATATTCCAACCTTATAATTATTCATCCTTATCATGAAGCATCAATAAAAACATTTCGGTGCTACGGGGTCCTTTTGGGGGCGGGGACTATTTAATTTAGTGCTTTCATTTTTAAAAACGCACCTTCTTTTCTTATAAATTCACAACACGAAATAAAATTTTAGTTATTTGATGCGATCTAGGTTTTCTTGCCTTTTTATATGTTTATTAATCTTTAAATCCAAGTTTCTGATTACTTAAATTCATGAACATTAGCAGTATGGGGGTTGTGGGTATTAGGGGTGGAAGGGAAGTGATTAAATTAGAAGGAATGTAATAACTTTCCTTCCACCCTTATCTGTTATGATTGACAAATATGTTCGGAAACTAATAAGGCATCAATAACCTGAACATTGATAAGGGAAAACCCTATTACACAATTAAAACTCCGACTATTGCTTTTTAAATCTAGCAATATACCAAGTGAACCATCTGATCCTTTACATAATAACCATAAAGAAATGATTATGTCAGTACAAAGTGAGTTCTTAATAATAACGAAATACTTCAGCTCGACCATCACAACCCTGTAAGGCTAGTTGAGATATATGGGAACCACCAATAGCTTCATAACTTTACTAGTATGTTGCAATTAATTAGTGATTTCATTAGTGTTTTATCTTCATTAATAAGCGTGGCTCAAACTATTAGGCTTGCTAAACAAACTAGTAATTGCTGTGATTTATGCCGACTTGAATTATTGAACTATTGTTGATGGGACTCTACAACTCCATTATGAATGTAGGAGTGTCTCTAATTGGCCATAACCTATAACTATCCCTTGGCATGAGTCCACCAGTTCGTTTTAACTCATTCAGAACGTGAATCTATCACGCCAGGCGCTGGTTCAACAAAAGTTAGAGAATTCAACTAAGCGCTGATCGAAAACTAGCAACATTTATATTGTGTGTGAAAGTCTGTGTGTCTGTGTGTCAGTCTGTAGACAGCATAACTCAAAAAACGAAAAGTCGGTTAAAAACCAAAGTTGGTATTTAAGTTTAATGTTTTTCAAGGATGTGACACGAAGATTTTGAAGAAAATAGCCCCACCCTAAACTACCCTTTACATGGCAAATTTTTCGAAAATTTAGATTTTCTTGAAAATGGCTCTAACGATTTTGATTAAAATGCCATATGTTTAAAATATTTGTATGACAATTGAAATGTATATCTTGAATTCTCTGACTATAGCCCCTATAGTTGTATTTACTCTGGACGACTTTTGCATAACTCGTAAACCGTTAGAGATAGACCAAATTATACTGTACAAAAATTTTAGATCTTGGTAAAATACACAATTTATGTCTCAATAAATTTTCTTGTAGAGTGAACCATTTCTGAGATATTGCTCGTACCTTACTTAAACTTTCGTCAAATGGAATATCGTTATTCATTTTTTGTGTTAGACTTATGAAGAGTATGGAATTTGGAGGCTTTAAAATATTTGACCATCGTTCAAACCCTACTGTATTCCCGTATTCCCCTTGTAGCTACGAGAAAATTAGTAATAAGAACTAACACGAAGAAGATATAGGAACAAGGGTTTGTAAGAATGGTTAGTACAGGAGTAGAGAAAGTCATGTTAGTGCAACACAGTTTTTTATAGGTATGCCATCAACGACCGCCTCGTAGCGCAATTGGTAGCAGCTTGCCTCTGGCGTGGACCCGGGTTCGATCCCCGGTACCAGCATGGGGATTTTCCCCCGCTGGGTGATTTGGCACGGGGTGCACTCAGCCTCGTTAGTTCCGGGGGACCAGTTGAGGACCAATTGAGGTCGTGAAGGCCTCATAACTGGCCGAGAGGACTTGGGGCTCTGACCACGTCTCACCTTCCAGTACTGCACCCTACCAATGACACCTGTAGTGGGCAGAGGTGGGGGACGCAGCGGTTGGGGGGGGCGCAAGCCTTGGCCCTTCATGGGCTGTTGTGCCTTGGGGTTTATTATTTATTATTATGCAATCAACACTTTGAACATTTAATGGTGTTTTCGAAAATATCACAATAGTTTTATTATTTTGTGAAGTTTAATTGTCCAACAAACACAATAAATCTCTAATAGGAGATGCTTTGGTGAAAATTGAAAAAATACATTTTTTTTTAAACTTTTTTGTGTATGAGTCAGATTACCTGTTTGGTACGCCTTGCCTTTTTTGTCTATTAGTCTCTCTCCTCAGGTTCATACCTTAGCCACTTCTTTTCACTAAATTTGGTCGTTTTTGAGTCCTTTTTGGCCCATATTATGATCAAATATTGCCGAAAATGTAAGTGGCGGGGCGTTAAAATCTGCAATATAGCATTTTAATCAAAATCGTTAGAGCTGTTTTTGAGAACATGAACATTTTCAAAAAAGTTTCCATGTAAAGGGTGGTTTAGGGTGGAGGAATTTAATTCAGAATCTTCGTATCGCATGTTTAGAGATATTAAACTTTATCTTTCATAAATACTTATCTTTACAACACTAATTTCTGCTGTAACAGTAAACAAGATGCGACCCTCAAAAGTAGCAGCTAAATTCAGCTCTCATTACTTTAGAGAACTGGCCTGTGTTACCATAGACGTGGATCATTTAGTTGGACGAGTCCAAATATTTAATAACAGAGCCGCATTACAATACATTTCAAGGAAGTTTTAGATTTTGAGATTCTAAGACCTATCACGTCAGTTTAACCACGTGACGGATTTCTAAGGCGATATCTCGTAGAACGGTGTGTAATGGACAATACCATATCAAATTGCTTCATCACAGAGGGAGCAGTACAGGGTATATGTAACCTCGCCTCTGTGACGGAAGATGGCATTAGGGTGCTATCTGCTTTCATTATCTGTGTATAGATGGCAAAGCATTCACTACTACCATTTATTTTTCATTTTTGCTATTGTTTTAAACTTAAGGTGGAGCTTTGGCTCGTGTTATTTAACTTTTAGTCCGGTATTTATCTTGACGACTGAGGAAACCCCGAAAAATCCCAGTTAGATTGATCTACACATGGGGTTTAAACCCGAGACTTCCCAAAGATGGGCCATAGACGCTACGCCCTAAGGCATTCCATTGAATATTTCAAAACAAATTCTTGACACAATAGGCGGACATATGCTCTTGGAGGGTAATAGTACGTAACAATGTACTGTATTTCGTCTTAAAATGTCTAAACGCAAAAAGGTTACCTTCAAAATTAGTTTATTATTACTGGTAATGTTATATGTTTTTCACAATGCATATGCCGGGTGGACCGTTAGTGAAATTATTTATATCCATTCGTCAAGAAACTAGACAGTTCCAAATATTTCTCACAAATTATTTTTTTTCACCGAAACGATTCTTTGTAGACAATGATTGTGTTGGGCATATTTTTTACACTCGTGTAGAATCCTTGGTTAACGTATGGAGTCCAGAAAGAAATTTCTGATGTGATGTACTCACACGACTTTCTCAATTCTTGTATAAGTTAGGCCACTCTTTGCTTTTCCAGTTCGTCTTGTTTGATTGTAGCTGTGCGGTAGCCTGACAAATAAAGCGGTCACTTTGTAATGAACTGGAAATCCGACTTACGGCCGAGGTGTACTAACCATTCTTCCTAAACCCTGAAATCCAAGTATATCAGTCCAGCTTTAGCTGCTGGTGTAATTGCTTCTTTGTTATCGTAGATACACTAGCTGTCATTTATACCGCCACCGCAGCTTCGGGAGGCACTCTCCACGTGGTATATTGTCACAACCTTACCTAAAAGGGAAAGGCCGGAGCCCTGGAGAGCGTTGGGGATCAAGAACGGACATTGAGGTAACTAACCTTAGCAGCAACAAGTCTACGACGAACGGTTCAATTCGATTTGTCTTCAGCTTGACTGTGTACTGTATATCAGTACATAGGTCTCCGGTGGCTTCCGGCTACAAATTAGAAAATTAGTAAATAGTATAATAACAATATGTTTTGTTTTATGTGTTGATATTGTGTCAATTTGACAATTCAACAAATCCCACTTCTGACACCATTGTGACAAAATGTCACTCATCTCCAGTACAAATACATTTTCTTCTCACTTTATTTTCTTCTAAGTGAATGCAGAACAACAAAGTTCTCTTTTACTGACATTAACACAGTTTATAGCGTTCATGATACTACAGCTCACAACTGTTTTCTTCTGGTAGCTTTGACTCTTATTTTCTGTTTTTCTTTGCCTCCCCTGTGTCTCAAACAGTACTTCTGACGATACACTCACTCAATACTCATTAACTGCGTCGCTATCTTCCTTTTGACGCGACGGTATACACGCACACACACGCACACACACTAAAACAAACAAACAACAAAAAAAAAAAAAAAAAAAAATGACTAACGACTCATGTCCGAGACTAACTCCCCAGCTAGCTGCTTCACCTACTTATATAGCGACGATGACGTAACACGGAGATTTCTCGAACTTCTGCAAATACGCCGGCAACCGAACACTTCTTGAATAATCAGGAAAACGCTTTGTGTTGTCGCTGTGGTTATTATCACGTGTTCTCAACAGCCGGACCTTGAGCGTCTTTGCTTGGTCGCCGTCCTGGTATGTGGTGTGAAGTAGTTTAGCCAACCATCCTTTGTTGTGTGACGTGTCCATATTTTTATTTTTACTTCTATTTAATAATTTGTAAATTATAAATGTAACGTAATTGTTTAGAAATTGTTAAATAATTTTAAAATCTGGACTAAGAATATATACATATATAGACATACGATACCATGTGGGACAGAGACTATCAATAAACTCAGTTATATGTTGAAAATATCGACTTGTGTACACCGCGCTGCAACATGACGTAGTACTTAAAATATTCTGTTCTAAATTACTCAATCGTGTTTTGCATTGCTGTACTTAACACATACAATGCCATAAAATAATATCTGCAGCTATTTATCTCGTTTAACTTGAAGTAGATATACTTTGTAAGAATAATTTGTACAAAGGTGAGTAGAGAAAGACATGTGAGTGTAGCTATGCTTAAGGGTAGAAGACTGGGCATAGTATAAGTCGATATGGCGAACACTTTCAAAGGAAAAAGCATAGAGTAATCTAACAAAGAAAGATTTACTGCTGTTTCTATTGTATTTATGTGAAATTGTGTAATAAAACAACATGCTATATCATAACTTTGAAACTAATTATACAAAATCAGTTTTAATTTGGTAATTGGCTGTGTGTAATTTCAGGTCAGTAGTTCTCTTCTGCATATTAGTGACGCAGTGTATCAGCATTTGTGTTTAATCAAAACTACCGTCCACATTGTTTTCCTTTGTTTCCGCCTCATTTGCAAAAACGATACATTACATTCAGAAATAAATGTAATGTGAACCCGAAATTCATATTGCGCAGAATATAGTTCTGGCTTCTATGTGTTTAACCTGCTCACATAATGTAAACATATCTTTCTGCTGTGTTACATGGACAGTTTTTAAATACTAGAATTATGTTTTAATTAATTTAATTTATTCTCCCCCAAGCGATGTAGCTCCGCAGTAACGTGTGAGACTTGCATTCGCGAGGCCCTGGGTTCGAACCCCGCAGACGACCTTCCCCACTGAAGACCCATTGCGACCCCAACATGGGTTTATTACGGGCTACCACCCCTCAGGGGGAAGGGATGAGGCGAAGTGACACCGTAGACTTGTCAGAGAGCGGAGCGAGCCCAGTCCTTAATAGTTCCAGATATTGGCACCTGGCGCACAATCAAAGTGTGTCCTCCACCCAGGGAGAAGGCGACTATGCGAACCTTGCGCCCCGGGCAGCAACTTGCAGGAAGGACCAAGGTTCCAATGCGCCAGCATCCGTGCCATCTATCCGCAGACTTCGGAAGCTATCGCGCTACCAATCAAACCTGAGAGATAAGGTAGGGAGATGATAAATGAAGGAAAAGGAAGAAGAAGAGATTAATGTACCCTAGTATTAACTAAACTACCCTTTACATGAAAAATGTTTTGAAGATTTTATTTTCTTGAAAATGGCTCTAAGGGTTTTGATTAAAATGACATGCTTAAGATATTTTTATAGCAAACGAAATGTGTATTTTTAATTTTCTGGCTATAGCCCACGTAGTCCTGTTTACTCTGAATGACTTTTGTATAAGTGGTAAACCGTAGGAGATAGACCAAGTCTTACTGTACAAAAAATGTAGCTCTTTCTAAAACAAACAATTTATGTTCAAATAAACTTGTAGGGTCAACCATTTCGTAGATAATCTTTGTTATTTGTGTAAGTTTTGGAAAACAAACTTTCGTCAAATGGAAGATCGTAATTCATTTTTACTTTCTCTACTGGTAAATAGGGGAAGTATTGTATTCCACCCAAAAATTCGATGTCGAGATTTCACCGGAAATACATGTTTTGAGGCCCCCTGAATCCAAAAAAAAAGCATTTTTAGAAAAAGGTCCGTGTGTGTGTCTGTGTGTCAGTCTGTCAGACTGTGGACAGCATAACTCAAAAACGAAAAGTCGGTTAAAAACCAAAGTTGGTATTTAAGTTTAATGTCTTTCAAGGATGTGACACAACGATTTTGAAGAGAATAGCCCCACACTAAACTACCCTTTACATGTAAAATTTTTCGAAAATTTTGATTTTCTTGAAAATGGCTCTAACGATTTTGATTAAAATGTCATATGTTTGAGATATTTTGCAGTCAAATGAAATGTATATCTTGAATTTTCTGCCTATAGCCCCTGTAGTCGTATTTAGCCTGGACGACTTTTGCATAACTAGTAAACCGTTAGAGATAGACCAAATCATACTATACAAAAAATGTAGATCTTGCTAAAATACACAATTTATTTCTCAATAAATTTTCTTGTAGGGTGAACCATTTCTGAGATATTCCTTGTTATGTGTGTGAGTTTCGGAAAACTTAGAACTTTCGTGAAATGGGTCATCGTTGTTCATTTTTTTATATGTTACGTGTGCAAAGACAACAGAATCTCAGAGGTTTAAAAGACACAGGAATAAAAGTTTGTGATAATGGTTAGTACAAGAGTAGAGAAAGTCATGTGAGTGCAACACATCAGATTTTTTTAGGTTAGGTATTTAGTAGCTGGGCGCACCAATGGTTTGCATATTTAACATTGTGGATATCCTGTGTTCCCTTAAGGTTCAATTCACACGGAGTAACCTAAAAACATGAAATGGACCTTTGGGCAGTGTATTTTCTGTAATTCTCATCAATAAAAACACCTGTTTTGATGGTCTACAGGTTGCCAAGCTACCAAATGCTCGCTAGACTCATGAATAAAGATCACAAGAACGGTTCATGAATAATTTAATTAGCAGGGTGCGTGCAAAACTTTTTACCAACGGTCTTGCACGGTAAAGGAAACAAAATCCCTTGGTATTCCACAAATGCCGGCGGGTAACGCAGAAGTTGGACCACCTGTGGTTCCCGCTAAAATGTCATTAGCGGGTTTTCCTAATGGAGTTCTCGTCTACAGGAATTTCAAATTAGATTTACTCTCCTTGGAGGTCACTAAGAAACTACACACACTCCTACCTCAAAGAAGTTATTTAATCAAGCTGTTTATTAATGTACGCCAGGAAATATAACAGCTCGTTTAAGCTACATCTTCAGGTTGCGAACAGAAATGATATTTTTGGTCACAATTTTTAGTTTCTCTACTTGTGAGTAGGGGAAGTATTGTATTCCACCCAAAAATTCGATGTCGAGATTTCACCGGAAATATATGTTTAGAGGACCCCTGAATCCAAAAAAATGGATTTTTAGAAAAAGGTCCGTGTGTGTGTCTGTGTGTCAGTCTGTGGACAGCATAACTCAAAAACGAAAATTTGGTTAAAAACCAAAGTTGGTATTTAAGTTTAATGTCTTTCAAGGATGTGACACGAAGATTTTGAAGAAAATAGCCCCGCACTGAACTACCCTTTACATGTAAAATTTTTCGAATATTTTGAATTTCTTGAAAACGGCTCGAACGATTTTGATTAAAATGTGAGATGTTTGAGATATTTTTATTACAAATGAAATGTATATCTTGAAGTTTCCGGGTATAGCCCCTGTAGTCGTATTTACTCTGGACGACTTTTGCATAACTGGTAAACCGTTAGAGATAGACCAAATCATACTATACAAAAAATGTAGATCTTGCTAATATACACAATTTATGTCTCAATAAATGTTCTTGTAGAGTGAACCATTTCGGAGATATTCCTTGTTATGTCTGTGAGCTTCGGAAAACTTAAAAACTTTCGTGAAATGGATCATCGTTGTTCATTTTTTATGTTAAGTGTGCAAAGACAACAGAATCTCAAAGCTTTAAAGGATTTGACTATCGCACAAAGTCTACTGTGTTCTAACATTCCCCTTGTACCTGCAAGGAAATAAGCAATAAGATTATTTGTACAAATGTGTATCCTAACTAACACGAAGAAGATATAGGAATAAGAGTTTGTAAGAATGGTTAGTACAAGAGTAGAGAAAGTCATGTGAGTGCAACACATACGATTTTTTTTTTTTTTTTTTTTTTTTTTGATTCAGGGGCCTCTAAACATATTTCCGGTGAAAACTCGGCATGGAATTTTTGGGTGGAATACAATACTTCTACTTACTAGTACAGTAGGTAAAAATGTAGAGCTCATTAAAATACACAATTTATGTCCAAGCGAATTTTTTTGTGGAGTTCCGTTTCAGAGATATTCCGTATTTGTGGGAGTTTTGGAATAATTAAACCTTCCTGAAATAAAAGATCGTTTTTAATTTTTATATCTCAGCCGTACAAAGAGAAAGGAATTCCAAAACTCTCTCGGGGGAAAATAAACCCTATAACTTGTGTGTGCTTAGTGGGAGATACTAACCTGAAAACTTGCTATTCCTAATAAGTAAATTTATAAGTCCACAAATGAAGCAAGTATTGATGTAATATTGCTCGTTAAACTGTCCTCAATTACTAGTACAAATATCTATTTATACTGCAACCTACAACTTGTATGTTGTACTTTACTTATTCAACTCGAAGAAAATCTGCAGTTGAACCAGTTAAGTCTGAAGTATTTAAATATTTTGTGCTAAACCATAAAAATCAGTTATCCATACAAAATATTTAATAATAGTTAAATTTTATAATAAAATTAAATATACTGAATATACCATTTATTTTAACCATACCTTACAAACCTTTCTTATTCTTTCAGCCAAAAACTTGACACATTTCTTCGGAAATATTGGTTTTGAGATTTTGGAATAATAAATAAATTATTAAATAACACATTAACAGTTTAGGAAAATGTGTGCCTGCGTGTGGACGAGACACGGATTTCAAGGGTGAGTGAGAGAGAGATAGTGTGTGAAATAGTGTGATACAGATATATAGACATACAGATAGAGAGAGATAGAGATATCTAGAGAAGGAGGGATATATCCCTCTGTATATACACAGAGAGAGATGGGGAAGGAATATGGAGAGAGACGGGAAGTGTGATGGGGAGAGAGACTGGGAAAGTGATGAAACGAGAGAGGGGAGAGATGCAGAGATCTGGAGAGAGGGATGGGGCGAGAGACGGAGAGCGATGAGGAGAGATAGGAAGATAGAGATGGAGCGGAACAGGGAAGGCGAGAGAAAGGGTGACGGTGACTGGTTGAGGATGAGGGAGCGTGGCCGGGGCAGAGGTCGAGGGGTGAGAGCGAGTGAGAGGGGTCGAGAGCGAGTGAGGGGGGACGAGGGCAAGTGAGAGGGATCGAGTGCAAGTGAGAGGGGTCGAGGGCAAGTGAGAGGGTTCGAGGGCAAGTGAGAGGGTTCGCGGGCGGGAGTGAGAGGGTGAGAGAGTTGGAGTGAGGTAGAGGCAAGGGAGTGACATCTGGAGTGACATCGAGATTGACATCGGGAGTGACATTGAGAGTGACATCGAGTGACATCGAGAGTGACATCCGGAGTGACATCGAGTGACATAGATAATGACATCGACAGTGAATCGGGATTAATATCGGGAGTGACATCGAGAGTGACAACGGGAGTGACATCAGAGTGACATCGGGAGTGACATCAGAGTGACATCGGGAGTGACATTATGAGTGACATCGGGAGTGACATCGAGAGTGACATCGGTAGTGACATCGAGAGTGAATCGGGAGAGATATCGGGAGTGACATCGAGAGTGACATCGAGAGTGACATCGTGAGTGAAATCGAGAGTGACATCGAGAGTGACATCGGGTACATCGGGTACGACACCGGGTACGACATCGGGTACGACACGGGGTACGACATCGGGTACGACACCGGGGGGAGGAACCTCGTTGATCTCGGGAGCGAGTTCGTGACTGATATCGCGGGAGGGACTGCTGGAGCGATGAGCCGAGGCTGAGAGGCTGCGAGGGCGAAGTTGAGAGAGGGCACTGATGTCCGAGGTGGGATTCGTCGAATTGCCTTTTGTTACATTGCTGTCAGGAGTAGTATATGGATGTCAACATGGAAGAGATGAAGGAATTACTAGCCTACTAGCCCAAATCAAGAACCTGTAACCGGGAATGGAAAAATGGAGAAAGAATGGAAAACGTAAACTAGGGAATGGAAGAAATGAAATGCACACTGATAAGATGGGAAACGAAGAAACAGGGGATTCTGCTATAAGAGAAGACAGAGGTGAAGATAAGGAGTATAAAGGAAGAAGTGAAGACAAAAATGAATTCTGGAATGGGAAATATGACTGAAGTGATCGATACGAAGATGGGGCTATTGGCAAAGATAGACGGGGAACTGGTCGGCGTGAAGGAAGACGCGGAACAACTCGACGGGAAGGTAGAGCTCCTGTGTTAGCGCGTGGACGTCGTGGAGAACGTCGGGGAATGTTTTAACACCCTGGAAGGAAGAGACAACGGCATAATTAAAGGAGCTAGAAGCCAGGACGAAAGTGACTACAGAGCTGCCTTGGACGACGGTTTCCCTGCCCTGGGGCAGGTACTCCCTGTCGAAGCCAGTCGAGACGTCCGACCCGACGCTGCTGCCAGTACGGACATAACGCCGAGAACTGCACATACGCCCCACGATGCCATTACTGCGGAGCAGGAACCTTCACAGCGACATGCAGTAGCCACGACCTAACACAACGCCCCATCTACTGTGCCACGTGCGACTGCATCGGACACTTCACGGGACAAGTGGCATGTCCCAGGAACCCACGCCGAAAGCCCACCACAGGTCAACCACAACCAACAACACCAGTCTTCAACTATTGGACCGACACATCCACAAGCCGATCACACGCAGCCCACAGCAAACGACTCGCCGAACCGCTCAACTTCGAGACCGCCGAACCACACAACACCCAGAACGATCCACACTACAACATGGAAGCTCTACGACAACTTCACATGATTATACAAGAACTCGTCAGACAAGTCACAACATTGGAATCAGCCCTCGCCAGCACAATCAACAGAGCACACACCACAGAGACAGCATCTCCACAACACGCCGAGACACAGACAGAACCAACACAGGAAGAACAACAAGTGACTGAGCAACAAAGTAAACTACGAAAGACACAGACGGAGACACCACACAAAGAACAACAAGAGACCGAGGGCGAAAGAAGAAGACGACACATTCTATCTCAAGCAAAATTCTACATCACTCATGGCAAATCCTGCCAAAGTTTATGCCGTTATCCTGGAGCAACATGTAGTAATAGTAATATACCCAGATCTCCCAACCAAGTTCATTTTGTATGTAAATAAAATAAAATTAATCCCGCGGCTGAAGAGAGCGTTTATGCTCTAAAACAGCCTTAGGATTACCCTGGGTGAGATAAACCCAGGGTAAGTCCTTAAATACCCTTAAAAAAAAAGGGGTGGGCGGAATAGTACGGATTGGCCGAGGGGACAGTTACGTCCGCATTGGACGTGTAGCCAAACAGAATACGCGAAGTACTGTCAGCGGGGAAGTCTACGAGCTAGCGAGGAACAAATAAGTACCAACTTGGCCTGGGTTATTGAGGTACCGACGTAGCCGTCCAAACAGGTGACGCTGAGTGCCGTGAATAGAAGACTGGTGGACATCGTGGACGGCAAGATACAGGGGAAGCCGTGCCGAGTGCTAATGGGCACGAGCGCAGCCGTGACCGTGATTGGATCGTATGTGGCGGAGGACATGCCTAAGAGGAACTAGATCGACCCTACGAGATAGTGGTGGCATCGGGAGACACCTTGCCTGTGGAGGAGGAGGCCTGGCTGGAGTTGACCTTGGGGCACGGCATTATGGGCCTGGGCGTGTTCGTCGCGAGGAAGTGATACTGGGACTGTATGCCCTCAGGAGCCACGAGGAGGGTCCTGCAAGTCGGACAAGACGAGTTAACGCTCCGGGGCCCCATGGTCGGCAGGATGATCCTGGAGGTGGTTGTGGTTGGACCCGCCAGGAGCAAGATGACTGAGAAGGTACTCCTGGGAGATCGGCGGTCATGAAATCTTGTGGATCGTTTTCACGATGGGAGCAGGATGACATGCCAACTCATATGTGTGAAGGGCAACCGGAGGAAGTGGGGTGCAGTGCTATAGAGTGGGACGTGGCCAACGTTCAGATACCTCCCAATCACTATATAAGGTCTTCGCAACCAGGGGCCGCTGCTTAACAATCAAGTAGCTCCTTAGCTATCTAACGAGGCTGAGTGCACCCCGGAATAGGTCTCCCGCTTGGTAAGCAGCAGCGCTAGCTAAATAAAACGTATATCTTAAATTTCTTGGGAATAATTTCCGAAGTCCTCTTCATTTTGACTTACCTTTGTATAAATGGTAAACTGTAAGACAAAGACAAAATTTTACTACACAAAAGATCTAGGTATATCTCGTTTAAAGCACACAACTTATATCAGGTTTTTTTTCACTATCTATTTCCGAAGTATTCCTTGTTATTGGTTTGAATTTTCCTATACTCGTAGGAAATGTGAAGTTGTTATTCAGTTTTTTCATTCGTTTTTTCCCTGGTAATGCAAAGAGAATGGAATTTCAAAGTCCTCACATAGCAATTAGGTCTTAAAATATTTCACTACCTACAATGAAGTGTGTAATAAAAGCATTTCTACAAATTTTGTTTCGATTAACATTAAATACATAGAACAATAAGCATTCGGAATAATAGTTTATACTGTTATAATAATTTATACAAAGAGTGAGTAGAGAAAATTATGTAATCAAATTTTTTTCCGGTAACTAAAGAATTTCAGTCATCTGTAGCTTTAGCCTAATACATCCTTAAAAAATATGTAAATATGTAATAAACATTTATCTCTTATATAGAAAAATAACTATTTGTAAACTTCTGATGTGTTACACTCACATGACTTTCTCTACTCTTGTACTATTCTTACAAACTCTTATTCCTATATATTCATGCTAGTTAATATAAACATTTGTACAAATTATCTTATCACTAATCTCCTTGTAGGTACAAGGGGAATATTACAATACAGTATCAAACATTAGATGTGTTGCACTCACATGACTTTCTCTACTCTTGTACTAACTATTCTTACAAACTCTTATTTCTCTATCTTCTTCGTGTTAGTTGAGATAAACATTTGCACAAATTATCTTTTGGTTTAAAGTCGATCACTATCTGAAGGTTTTGAAATTATGTTCTCTTTAGATGGCCAAGAGATAAAAAAGTGAATAACGACCTTTATTTTGAAATAGTTTAGCTATTGCAAAATTCACACAAATAGAAAGGATTATCCCGAAATGGTTTCTCCACAAAAATGGCATAATTTGTGTTTTAACAAAATCTATATATTTTCTATAGTAAGATTTGGTCTATCTCTTACGGTTTACCAGTTATGCAAAACTCAAGAGTAAACAGGAGTACATGGGCTGTAGTGAGAAAATTCAAAATATACATTTCATTTGTCAGAAAAATGTTTTAAAGATTGGCATATATTAATCAAAGTCATTTTTTAGAAATTCAAAAGGGTAGCTTAGGGTGGAGGAATTTTATTCAAAATCATCTTGTAGCGTTCTTAAAGGATAATAAACTAAATAGCTTTCCTTTTTAAGTGACATTTGATTTTTTAGTTAGTCTTTTCAAAGACACACACATACACATACACAAACACACAGCTACTTTTTCTGATACTGTTTTTTACTTTCTCTACTGGTAAGTAGGGGAAGTATTGTATTCCACCCAAAAATTCGATGTCGAGATTTCACCGGAAATATATGTTTTGAGACCCCATGAATCCAAAAAAAGCATTTTTAGAAAAAGGTCCGTGTGTCAGTCTGTCAGTCTGTGGACAGCATAGCTCAAAAACAAAAAAATGGTTAAAAACCAAAGTTGGTATTTAAGTTTAATATCTTTTAAGGATGCGACACGAAGATTTTGAAGAAAATAGCCCCACCCTAAACTACCCTTTACATGGAAAATTTTTCGAACATTTTTATTTTCTTGAAAATGGCTCTAACGATTTTGACTAAAATGTCATTTGTTTGAGATATTTTAATGACAAATGAAATGTATATCTTGAATTTTCTGTCTATAGCCCCTGTAGCCGTATTTACTGTGGACGACTTTTGCATAACTGGTAAACCGTTAGAGATAGACCGAATTATACTGTACAAAAAATGTAGATCTTGCTAAAATACACAATTTATGTCACAATAAATTTTCTTGTAGGGTGAACCATTTCGGAGATATACCTTATTATGTGTGTGAGTTTCGGAAAACTTAGAACTTTCGTAAAATGGTTCATCGTTGTTCATTTTTTTATATGTTAAGTGTGCAAAGACAACAGAATCTCAAACATTTGACTATCGCACAAAGCGTACTGTATTCTAACATTCCCCTTGTACCTACAGGGAAATAACCAATAAGATAATTTGTACAAATGTTTATCTTAACTAACACGAAGAAGATATAGTAATAAGAGTTTGTAAGAATGGTTAGTACAAGAGTAGAGAAAGTCATGTGAGTGCAACACATCAGATTTTTTATTCAGGGGCCTCAAAACGTATATTTCCGGTGAAATCTCGACATCGAATTTTTGTGTCAAATACAACACTTCATCTACTTACAGTAGAGAAAGTAAAAACACGATAGTTGTACAGTAGAAATGAGGTTATTTATGTATTTGGTTGTGTTAGGAATTCTCGCAGTAAAGTGGCCATCAATTTGTGTGTTGCCGAAGTTGGCCGATTGTTCGATACGGAGTGGCCTGCATGACAATGACACCCACTCTTATCGCACCACCGGCGCGTCCTGAATATCCTCGTGCTTTAATAAATCATACTCTATGTTTCCGCTGTTTTTTACAAAAGTATGTTTCCGCTCTTTGCAGTAAAATACCAGTTGCACAACTGAGTGGCTAATTGGGAGGAGGTGCCAACCCACTCCAAGCAATTTACATGTTTTCTGTCCCTTTAACGTCTGCGAAAGATAAGCAACGATTGTAGTGGTTTTAAACTTAGTATGGATGGACAGGAAATTTGAATTCATTTCATAACATAAAATTTAAGCAAAGTCCCAGTTGGCCATATGGTCATTCAGATGTTCAGTGATTGAAGTTGCCGATGTAAAGCTTAGATTAGATTTGTTTATTTCAATTTTGTCTGGTGCTGGTACAGCAGGCCCAGCTAACAGACTTACATTTACATTTATTTACAATTTTTGTTTTGTTTTTACATTTTATATCCAACGGGTTTTCCAGGAAACCCATACAGTGGCCGTCCTTGGGCCACCGAGAACAGTTCCCTGTTGTATTGTCTTTGGGTTTTGTTTCTAGTTTTTTTTTTCTTTATATACATATATACACTTTATTTACACACATGCACTCCCGCATTCGCTCTGGCATATCGTGAGACATGTCCTCACGCACACACAGACACACACACACGCACATAAAAACACTATTTACAGACGCTATTTACACTCGCTTTATATACATTTCCGCGGTTTTCCTGGGCGGGCAGGTTGCAGCTCCTGACTGGTTCCCTGGGGTGCAGGCCTCTGAGGTAGCTTGTGTGCGGCCTGGGGCCCGTGTTTGCATGGACGCACATCAGTCGGTGAGCCAAGCGACGTCTAAAACATTTTGATTCGTGCATGTTTTCGATGCTTCGGCTCACCTTTGCCGATATTGGCAATGACGTAATTGTCGTGGTTTCTGATGCGCGCCCATGCCGCGGAGGCTCTTTTGGTTATTGCCTCAGGGATGGAGGGGATCTGGGTTTCCAGGTGTAGGGTTTGGTTGGTGGTTAAGAGAGGAGCAGAGAGGATTTTTCGGAGGGAGAGGTTTTGGAGGGTTTGGATCTGTTTCAGGGCGGTTTTTGAGGCGTTTGCCCATGCCACACACGCATATAGAACCACTGACAGGATAAAAGCTTTGTACAGGATGAGTTTGGACTTCAGTTGCAGCTGTTTGCTGCGGAAGATGGGGGCGCATAACTTTAGCCGCTGTCTGCCTTTGTTGGCGCTATTTTTTATGTGGGTGGACCAGCACATTGTGCGGTCCAAGGTAACCCCTAGGTATTTAACTTGCCGACGGCAGTGCAATACCTGACCACCGACCGTTAGGTCCATTGCCAAAGTGTGATGCCGCTTAGAAAAATGAATCAGCTGGCATTTGTCGGGGTTAATTTTGATTTTCCAATCATGTTGCCATGAGAGGAAGTTGTTGACATAGCGTTGCATTTCTGCAAGACCGAAACGTGGATTTCTATGGTGATTGTATATTGCAGTGTCGTCGGCGTACATGGCGACCTTGCATCTGGCGTCCACTGGGAAGTCGTTTGTAAACAGTATGTACAGGAAGGGGGACATTATTGCCCCTTGTGGGACGCCAGCCCGCATCATTCGCTCCCGAGAGGAGGAGCGGCCCACTTGGACGTAGAACTTCCGTTTTTCTAAAAAATTGTGCAGCAAGTGTAGATAATTTTGAAGTGCCGGGAAATTTTGGTGCAGTTTATAGATAAGGCCATTGTGCCAGCACCGGTCAAATGCGGCTTCTACGTCCAGAAATAGCGCCAACGTTGAAGCCCCGTTGTTAAATTGCTCTGTTATGTCATCTGTTATTCTGAGAAGCTGTAAGTCAGTAGAATGTCCTTTTCGAAAGCCAAACTGTGAATTTGAAAGTTCATGAGATTCCGAAACATGTTTTTGGAGTCGAGAAAGTATAAGTTTTTCGAGCAATTTACCAATAGTAGACAGGAGACTAATGGGGCGGTAATTTTGCGGTTGTCTGGTGCTTTTCCCTTGCTTTGGAAGCATGATCACCTTGGCTCGTTTCCAAGTAGAGGGGAAATAGCCTTGCTGCAAACAGGCGTTAAATATTTTGGTCAGTTGCACCAGAGCTTTGCTCGGGAGATGCTTAAGTTCCTCATTAGTCACTTTGTCTGGGCCGGCAGCTTTCCCATTAGGCAATTTCCTAATGAGCTTGAAAACTTCCTGCGGTGTTATTAGGGGTAGCTGTTGCTCTTGCTTCTGCGCCACCCAAGTTTGTACCCATGTCTGTACCTCCCGTTCTAAGTCACGGTTGGTAACTGGGTTCTCGCTGAATCTGTCTTCGAGACAGTCAGCGAAGACCTCGGCTTTCTCCTCCTCGGAGAAGTGCAGGCCGCCATGAGTGTGCAGCGCCTCAGTTGCGGAGTTGACGCTCGTGGAGACCTTAAATGCCTTTAATAATTTCCACAAAGAAGAGTCCGAATGGGTGGTACTCAGCATTTTGTTTTCCCACTGTTCAACTTTATTAAGTCTAATTTGGTGGCGAATGATGTTGCGTAGCCATTTCGCTAGCATTTTATATTCAGGCTGACGGGTATACCGCCACAGTCTTGTCAAGCGTCGTCTCCGCGCAATGAGTTGCTCTACCTCGGGGTACGTGCAAAAACCGGGTGGTCTTGTGGTGTATGTGGTAGCGCTTCTCTTGGCTGTGTGTAGCGAGGCAGTAAAGTTTTCAATGGCGACATCTATGTCTGCCTCGCTATAGTATGACAGTCTGGGTTGCGCCATTCCGTGCATTTCGATGGTGAACTTATTCCAGTCGATCTCAGCCCTCCTTTGAGGGCCAGAGGCACCGACTGAAATAAAACCCTGTATGTCGAAATGCACAGGAAGATGGTCGGAGTCCAGGCTGTGGTACACTGTAAAGTTAATTAAAGGTGTCGCATTTTTTGTTAATACGAAGTCCAAAATTTCGGGGTCAAAGTGCCCTGATCTGTGCCAAAATGTAGGATCTGGGGGAAGATGTACCTCTATGTCGTCATTATCCGTTATGAGTTCAACCAGGAGATTTCCAGCCGCGTTTGCTCGGCGAGAAAACCACCAGGGGTGCCGGGCATTGAAATCTCCTGCAATTATAACGTGCTCCTCTAAAGCGAGGATTTGTTCGCGGTCACGTATGAAATCTGGGGAGTTAGGGGGCCGATAAAGCGCTACCAGCATCACCGTTTGATTATTTACAAGTGTTTTAAGTGCTGTACACTCTAACGCTGCCATTGCAGGTAGCGTAACAGAAGTATGAGCAATTGTATTTCTGAGCAAGATAGCAGTCCCTCTCCCCTGTCTGCCAATTCTGTCGTTCCGAAAGATTTGATACCCTTGGAGCTTAAAAGTGTGCTCTTGTTGTAATTTTGTTTCGCAAATGAATGCGATATCAATTTTGTTACGCCGCAGGTAATTTTCAAGTTCGTGTTGCTTCCTGTGGATGCCATCTGCATTCCACAGGAGTGCGCGAGTTAAAGTTATGCCTCCCCTTGAAGGTGCCATTTACTCGAAGAGAGTGGTTATTAAATATATGATGGTTTCCAGCTTATCCATGGTACTGTTGCAGCTTTTTAATCTTGCGATTATGGGCCGCAACTTTGTTAATAGCGCCGGGAGGTTTAAGTCCTTGAACAGGCTGAAAATCTCTTTTAAACCTCCTAGGTCGCTGGTGGGCGCCTGTGAGGGCTGGGGTTGTGGAGGGGGACCATTTTGCGGTTGCACAGGTGCATTTTGCCCTCCGGCGACTCCTGCAAAGGAGTTGTCGCTTCTGACCAGGGCCAGGTAGAGGATGGGGCGTGGCCCTGGTTGAGTACCAGGAGAGTTCCTGGCTGCGGCTGCCAGTTGGCGGCGGTGACGTTCCATCTTAAAGGTCTCACACCCCCTATAGCTGGCAGGATGCGCCTCCCCACAGTTGGCACAGTGGGGTATGACGTCCTGTTTGGCCTTTCTTGGGCAGTCAGCTAGGCGGTGGAGGTCACCGCAAAGGACGCACCGGGAGGTCATGTTGCACATTTTGAACGTATGTCCTAACTGCTGGCAATTATAGCACTGTGTGATGTTTTGGGAAGTTTTAAGGACCTCCACGGTGACCATCATGTGGCACACCTCTCTTTCCTGTAAAAGCTTTTGGTTGTCCGTGGTTCTAGATAAGCTTACCTGGAAGTTTGGTAGAGGCCTGCCGCGGGACACCATTTGTCGTACTTGTGCGCCGGTATAGCCCTTCAGCTCCAAGTCCTCCTTGATAAAGTCAACCTGTAGGTCTGCTGGTAGGCGTTTTATGACGTATCTTAGAGGTTGGTCGCTTCTGGGTGTGAAGCTGAAGTTCTCCACACCAGCGTTTGTCAGGAGCTGCATGGTAGGGGTGGCGTCCTGTTTCCTCTGGAGGAAGAGTTTTAGGCAGTCCCTCGTAGTCTGGAGCTTGTAGGAGCCGTTGGGAGTGAGCTCTTCAGGGTCTGGAGGACCTTGACAGTCTGGCGGACGTCCGGGATGACTATTCTGGGTGGTTTTTGGTTCTCAGCTGTTTGTGTGGTGGGTGTCGTCGTTGTTGTTGTTGTTGATGATGTACTTGGCATTGCTGTATGTGGGAGGGGAGTGGGGCGGGTTTTTGTTGGTGTCTTCTGGTGCTGTGGGGGTTTTGGTTTATGGAGTTGTGGGAAAGGGTTCTCTGTGGTGGTGGGCAGTGCCGGGTACTCCGTCTCATCGCGTTCTGTTACTTGTAGTGGTGCGAAGGAGTAGCGAAGAGTGAGGGGGTAAGGCGGTGTGGACTGCCTTGGTAGTCTCTTGTTGGTGGATTGCTGGCCGGGACGTTCGCTGTCGGAATCGCTTTCCCGGCCGCTGTCTCTTATGCGTTTTTTCTTCGGTGCTGCAGTTTTCCACCCCTCACTGTGTCTGACAAGTTCTCTCTTCTTCATGGCATAGTCCTTGTAACAGAAAGCGAGGTCCTGTGTAACTTTGTTGAACTGTGTCGAGTCCGCGTCCAGGTTGGCCAGTATATTTGTGTAGTAAGTGATTTCAGTCTGTATGTCCTCCACTTCCCTTCTGAGCTTTTAGACGCTTCGCGCCTTACGCTCTTCCTCCAGGACCATTTGCTGCTGGTTCAGGTCGTCGGTCAATGTAGATGTAGAGAGCTGTACTAGCGCCACCGCGGCTGAAAGCTTAGTTCTTCTTAGTTTATTTTAAAAGTATTGGCCTGGTGCCGGTACAATGGGCCCGGCTTACAGGCTATATTTACATTGATTTACAGTTGACTTTGTTCATATTTACAGTTTTCGCTATATACAAAAACCCATACGGTTACCATCTGTAGGTCACCGAGAATAGTTTTCTTTTGTCTTTTGTCTGTTTCGTCTTTGGGTTATATATACATATGTACATATTTACAAATTATATACAGACACATACACGCACGCATTCACCCACACACACACTCGTACACACATACACACACATCTTCACTGGGCACACCAGAAATATGCGTCCCAGCGCACTACACTATTTACAGTTTTGACACTATATACACTGTCCCGCGGTGGCAGCTCCTGAATATTTTCCGAGGCGAGGGCCTCTGCCGGAACATGTATGTGGCTTAGGGACGAGGTTGCGTGGACGCGCATTAGTCGGCGAGCCGAGCCGCTTCTAGAACATTTTTATCCTAGTATGTTTGCGGTGCTTCGGCTCGCCTTTGCCGATGTTAGCGATCACGTCATTTTCGTGGTTCCTAATGCGCGTCCATGCCGCCATTGCTCTTTTGTCTATTGCCTCCGGGATGAACGGGATATGAGTTTCGAGGTGAAGAGTTTGGGTGGTGGTGAGGAGTGGAGCAGAGAGGATTTTTCTGAGGGAGAGGTTTTGGAGGGTTTGGAGTTGTTTGAGGGCAGTTTTGGAGGCATTAGCCCAGGCCACAGATGCATACAGGACCACCGAGAGAATAAATGACCTATATAGTATAAGTTTTGACTTTAGTCGCAACTGTTTACTACGGAAGATGGGGGCGCACAGCTTTAGCCGCTGTCTGCCTTTATTGGCGCTATTTTTTATGTGGGTGGACCAACACATTGTTCGGTCCAAGGTGACACCTAAGTATTTAACTTGCTGACGGCAGTGCAATATTTGACCATCGACCGTTAGGTCCGTTGCCAAAGTGTGACGCCGCTTAGAAAAATGAATCAGCTGGCATTTGTCGGGATTAATTTTGATTTTCCAGTCATGTTGCCATGAGAGGAAATTGTTCACATAACGTTGCATTTCTGCAAGGCCGAAACGTGGATTTCTATGGTGGTTGTATATTGCAGTGTCGTCAGCATACATGGCGACCTTGCATCTGGCGTCCACTGGGAAATCATTGGTGAACAATATATACAGAAAAGGGGACATTATTGCCCCTTGTGGGACGCCAGCCCGCATCACTCGCTCCCGTGAGGAGGAGCGGCCCACTTGGACGTAAAACTGCCGATTTTCTAGAAAATTGTGCAGCAAGTATAGATAATTTTGAAGAGCCGGGAAATTGTGGTGCAGTTTATAAATAAGGCCATTGTGCCAGCACCGGTCAAATGCAGCTTCTACGTCCAGAAATAGCGCCAACGTTGAAGCCCCATTGTTAAATTGCTCTGTTACGTCATCAGTTAGTCTGAGGAGCTGAAGTTCAGTGGAATGTCCTTTTCTAAAGCCAAACTGTGAATTTGAGAGTTCATGTGTTGCGGAGACTTGTTTTTGAAGCCGAGAAAGGATACATTTTTCGAGCAGTTTACCAATAGTAGACAAAACACTAATGGGACGGTGGTTTTGCGGTTGTCTGGTGCTTTTCCCTTGCTTTGGGAGCATGATAACCTTAGCTCGTTTCCAAGTAGAGGGGAAATAGCCTTGCTGCAAACAGGCGTTAAATATCTTTGTTAGTTGCACCAGAGCTTTTCTCGGGAGATGCTTAAGTTCCTCATTAGTCACTTTGTCTGGACCGGCAGCTTTCCCATTAGGCAATTTCCTAATGAGCTTGTAAATTTCCTGCGGTGTTATGGTGGGTAGTTGTTGCTCTTGCTTCTGCGCCACCCAGGTTTGTACCCATGTCTGGACCTCCCGTTCTATTTCACAGTTGGTCACTGGGTTTTCGGTGAATCTGTCTTGGAGACAGTCAGCGAAGACCTCGGCTTTCTCCTCTGCGGAGAAGTGCAAGCCGCTTTGAGTGTGCAGCGCCTCAGTTGCGGAGTTGACGCTCGTGGAAACTTTGAAAGCCTTGAGTAATTTCCACAAAGAAGAGTCCGAATGTGTGGTACTCAGCATTTTGTTTTCCCATTGTTCAGTTTTATTGATTTTAATTTGTTGCCGAATGATGTTGCGTAGCCATTTTGCTAGCACTTTATATTCAGGCTGACGGGTGTATCGCCACAGTTTTGTCAAGCGTCGTCTCCGCGCAATGAGTTGCTCTACCTCGGGGTACGTGCAAAAACCGGGTGGTCTTGTGGTGTATGTGGTAGCATTTCTCTTGGCTGTGTGTAGCGAGGCAGTAAAGTTTTCAATGGCGACATCTATGTCTGCCTCGCTATAGTATGACAGTCTGGGTTGCGCCATCCCGTGCATTTCAGTGGTGAACTTATTCCAGTCGGTCTCAGCTCTACTTTGAGGGCCAGAGGCACTGGCTGAAATGCCACCCTGTATGTCGAAATGCACAGGAAGATGGTCGGAGTCCAGGCTGTGATAAACAGTAAAGTTATTTAACAGTGTCGCATTTTTTGTTAGTACGATGTCCAAAATCTCAGCGTCAAAGTGCCCTGATCGATGCCAAAAAGTGGGTTCTGGGGGAAGATGTACCTCAATGTCATCATTATCAGTTATAAATTCAACTAGGAGATTTCCCGCCGCGTTTGCCAGGCGTGAAAACCACCAGGGGTGCCGGGCATTGAAATCTCCTGCAATTATAACGTGCTCCTCTAAAGCGAGGATCTGCTCGAGGTCTTGTGTAAAGTCTGGGGAGTTAGGGGGCCGATAAAGTGCTACCAGCATAACCGTTTTACTATTTACACGTGTTTTAAGTGCTGTGCACTCTAACGCTGCCATTACAGGCAACGTAACAGAAGCATGAGCAATAGTATTTCTAAGCAAAATAGCAGTCCCTCCCCCTTGTCTGCCAATTCTGTCGTTCCGAAAGATTTGATACCCCTGGAGCTTAAAAGTGTGCTCGTGCTTTAATTTTGTTTCGCAGATGAATGCGACGTCAATTTTGTTACGCCGTAGGTAGTTTTCAAGTTCGTGTTGCTTCCTGTGGATGCCATCTGCATTCCACAGTAGTGCGCGAGTTAAAGTTGTGCCTCCCCTTACGTGGGCCATTTATTCTAAAAGGGCTGAGAGGAGACATATGATGGTCTCTATTTTCTCCCAAGTGTTGCTGCAGCTTTTGAATTTGTCCAGGAAAGGCTGCGCCTTCATCAATAGTGATGGTAAATTTAGGTCTCTGAACATGTTTAATATATCTTTTATCCCACTCAGGTCACCCGTGGGCGCCTGTTGGGGTAGTGGAGGGGGACCATTCTGTGGTGGCACTGGTGCGTTTTGCCCTCCGGTAGTTCCCGCATAGGAGATACCTGTTTGAACCAGGGCCGGGTGTATGATGGGTTTTGGCCCTGGCTGAGCACTGGGAGAGCTCCTGGCTATGGATGCCAGTTGACGGCGGTGACGTTCGTTGCGAAACGTCTCGCACCCCCTGTAGCTGGCAGGATGCGTTTCCCCACAATTAGCACAGTGGGGTACAACGCCCTGCTTGGCCTTTTTCGGGCAATCAGCCAGGCGGTGGAGGTCACCGCAAAGGACACACCGGGAGGTCATATTGCAGTTCCTAAAAGTGTGCCCCAACTGCTGGCAGTTGTAACATTGCGTTATGTTTTGGTTTGTTTTCAGGACCTCCACGGTGACCATCATATGGCACACCTCTCGTTCCTGTAGAAGTTTTTGGTTTTCGGTGGTCCTGTCAAGACTAACCTGAAAATTTGGCAGAGGCCTCCCACGTGAAATCATCTGTCGTACTTGGACGCCGGTGTAGCCTTTTAGGACCAGGTCCTCTTTCACGTAATCTTCCTCTAAGTCAGCTGGAAGACGTTTGATTACGTAGCGAAGAGGTTGATCCCCACGTGGAGTAAAACTGTAGTTTTCTACTCCGGCGTCCTTCAGGAGCTGCATTGTCGGGTTCGCGTCCTGCTTCCGTTGGAGGAAGAGCTTAAGGCAGTCCCTCGTCGTCTGCAATTTATATGTGCCGGCAGGAAGGGAGCCACGCAGGATGCGGAGGACCTTTACCGTGTGTTGGACGTCAGGGATTATTATTCTTGGTGGTTTCTGGTTGTCTGATGTTTTTGCTGCGTTGTTGGATGTGCTTGGGGCGGGAGTGGGGGTGGGAATGGTGGGCTGGGTGGTGTGTTTCTTCTGTGTCTGTGTTTGAATGGGGGCTTTGGTGGGGGGTAGCTTGGGGAAGGGGTCTCTAGAGGTGGAGGCTATTGCGGGTTGTGGTGGTGGATCCTCTGACGTCTCGTCGTCGGATTCTGCATCAATTTGTACCCTCAGCGGCGCGTAGGTGTTTCTCGTGGTGAGGGGATATGGCGGCGTTTTTTGTTTTGAGACGCGCTTGGGGCGCTGCTGGTCGGGACGTTCACTATCTGAATCGCTTTCCCGGCCGCTTCTTCTATTCCTCTTATTTCTTGCAGGCACTTGTTGCCACCCCTCGCTGAGGATGACTAATCGCCGCTTCTTGAGGGCATGCTCTTTGTAGCAGAACCCGAGGTCCTGTGCGAATTTTGAAAATTGTTGGGATTCCCCATCCATATTTGCCAGCACATTCTGGTAGTAGATGATCTCTCCCTTTAGTTCATCTACTTCTTTCTGAAGTTTCTCTATTTCCATTGCCTTACGCTCTTCCTCTGTCATCTGGGTCTTCTTGGTTGGTTGGTCCGTGGTTCGTTGGCCGTTGGGAGCTGTAGTCAATGGGGCTGTAGTGGGCGGGGCGAGTGCGGTGGCAGTCACGGCTGCTGCGCTGGATGCCATCACTTCCCTGACTCCGCTCTCGGCGGCCGGCGGATCAGGGGCATTCTCCATCCCCTTCTTGTTCCCGCTCCCAGTCGCAAGTGCTTCTGGGAGCCTCCACTTAGCGTGGGTACACTATATTTCGCGCGCTTTTTATACTGTCACTTACACACTATATTTACACTATAATTATACGTAGAATTATTTACACAGGGGACGGAGTACTATTGATACTCATTCACATATTAGTTATTGCACTTCACTCAAAATATACGTCCAGGTGTACACGGACACACTAAACAAAACACTATATAACAACGCTTATATAACTACACTCTGTACTCAATATCCCTAATCAAATCGCTGAAAGCTACATTTTACGAGAACCGAGTAAGATACTCTACTGTAGCATGCAAGGCCAGCATTTGGAAGGATTCGGATTCAAATTCCGTGTGTGGAGCAATCTGACTAGGGCTTTCGTGGTTTTCCTCAGTCGTCAAGGTAAATACCGGATTGGATATTTAATACCAGGACCCAAACTTCCACCTTAAATATAAAACAGTAGTATAAATTAAAAATAGATGGTAATAGTGTACGTTGTGCCATCTATCCACGGATATTGTAAGCAGATAGACTGGATGGCACCCTGATGCCATCTGTTGTCATAGAGGCATACTTCTGTGGACCAGTGACAGGACCTTCTAGATTAACGGACCTGACACTGCCATCTAAGTTGTACAAAAATGGCGTCGGCTGGTGGGATTTATTTCTGAGGTGTTTCCACACGCTGTTTTTCGTATTATTTTCTATGTCTTCGAGTTATTGTTTCTTATAATAATTCCTATGTAAGTTTGTCTTCATATTAGCAAAGCGAGTGTTTCAAAAGTTTTATTTGGGCAGTATAGGAACAGGAATAAATGTAATAACGATTTGACTGTGCCGTGTGCTATCCACGTGTTCATGTTTATTGTGTTCCATCTAGGACTATGGCTACATTAGCCGTATAGTGTGGTTAATTTATCTGTTTGCAAGTACAATTTGTGTCACGATTACAGTGGTGAGAGGTTGTTGAAGAAAAACTGTTCCAGTAGTGTATATTAATGTTGCCATACTACAACCTAACCTCAAACACGACAATGCACCGTAACTGTTGCATTCCCGGATGCAAATTAAAAATCAGAAACTTTCAGTTAAAACAAAAGGTAAATTACAACATAAAGCTTCTAAATTCAGTATTTAATTACAATAAATTGCAGCGTTATGTGTATTAGTTGCCGGTGTGTATATAACATGGTGAATAGTGTGAATAGTGAAAGACAATAATTTCGAGTGAATTCAATTAGTGGCATCTGCAACACCAACAGTTTGTTTCATGTAAGTAGTATGCTGCTCATATTTGTACATTATCTTTTGTCTTTGTAATTTAAATGTGTAGCTGTAGTTTAGAAGAAATGTGTTATGTTGCTGCATGTAAAACTGTAGACTATAGCAAAGTTTGGTAAATATTTACAAAATCGTCCGCTCGAGAAAACGAATGAAACATAGTGCAATGGATGCAGTTTTTATTGCTGATTACGATCTTGTAAGTTTTATTGTGCGCTCAAGCTTCGTGTTTTATTTATGAGAAAATTTCGTACGGTCGATGAAGTGGTTTTATTTCGCTTATGCGGCGGATATTTAGCTAATAAATGTGCATAAACGAGTGTAATATATGCTACAATGATTGATTAATGCATTTACGTTGAAATGATTGCATAAACACTACCCAAATTGTAAATATTTCGATAACACAGGACCCTGTCACCCCACTCATATGCAAAACTAACCTAACCTAAGCTAACACAATGTTGCTTTACAATACTGATTTAAGATTACGTATTTCATGTATTTCATTTACAGTGCTGTTTTACGGTTATTATTTTTAATATTTCATCTGCTTTTGTGGATTCCCCCTGTAAAATAAAGTGTCCTGAAGTGCTGAGTAATATGTTGTTGCAAACTGAGTAATCAAGTTCTCAGTAATAGTAACAGCAAAATTTCACCCTAAAGGTTTTGAATTCAGTAGGTAGCTAATTATTCTAAATGGCAGCATTTGTATATCAGCCATCCAGTATAGTATGTTTTGTGTAGGTATATAACATTATGTACATTGTACAAGTGTGACAAACAGTGTAAACAATGATTAATAATTCTGAGTCAACTCACTGTCAACACTTCTGTTTTATTTAAGTAACATGCTGCTTGCAGTTTTGTCTATCTTCTTTGTAATTTGAGTGTGTAATGCAGTTACATAATGGCATGTAAACCTGTAGATTGCATGAATGATATTTGAGGTTATATATTTCATTGCCCATGGTTTATCGTTTAATATTAAATGTCATTCTTTTTTGTTTACTTGAGTTTATGTTTAAGACAGTGTTTTTGTGTTTAACACAGCCCATATTCACAAAATAGGCGTGTTATTACACCACATTTTTATTTTACTGCGTTGAAATCGTAGCCTGTAGACGAGTTGTTTACAAGTAGTTCCCACCACTTTGGCCGCCATCTTGAATTACAGTGTCAGGTCCGGTATTTAGGAGGTCCTGACCAGTGACGAAGTATGGAGTGGGAATGAGACCTTGAAGGCAAACTGTCTGCCACACACACACACACATCTACGAGCATTTTCTAACACAGCGACGTCCGATGTTTGCGAAAGAGCTCCCGTCTTTGCTCTACCTTCTTTCTACTCTACTCTACTTTACTCTCCCCTCTACTGTTGTTTACTAAAAAAACCTGTTGCTGAGAATTCATCCGATATGATTTTGTAGTGTCTATTGTACCTGCTCAACTAAGCACGGACGAACGAATAACAAAAAGGAGGGCACTGCGGTGTGTAATGTAAGCAATGCTTCTGTACTGTATGTGCCCGTAATGTGGCATGTGATGCAGTCACAAAGGCGTGAATTTGTTGGTGCATTTTAATTGTCTAGAGTGGATAGATTTGCAAGCACAGATAGTGATTGTTGTTTTTCTTTTGTTTCAGGTAAGTGTCCCTCAGTGTTGCAGCGCAGGAGCCAAGGTTGGATGTTTCTACTGTAAATATTTACGCTGTGGTAATGTTTTGTATATTCGTCCCTCGTGAAAGAAGCGTTTTAGTACATCAAACACTAAGCGTTACATACACATAAAGGGATCGTGCAACTTGTTTGCCTTTATGTAATGCATCTGGGATAAACCAACAACACATTTTAGCAAAATCACAAATGTGTGCACTGTTGTAAGGTTTATTATGTTTTTAAGCACATCTTTACGTAATAGTACCTATTCTGGAAGGTTGTGGAACCTGATGTGTTGCCAATGATAGAGTGAGAAAGCTTGTGTGTACATAGAGTAAGTAATGAAGGGGACGATTACAGCCCAAGAGCCCCTGACCTTCCTTATTTGTAGGCCGTGTGATTATAACAACTCTAAAAATATTATTCATAAATCATATTCTTCAGTTCTTCGCATTTGTATTTTCTACCACTACTTAATTTATGTGCTTGGATTATACATCTAAAAAAGAATTTATTATAAACGTTGCAGTTTAAAATTAACCCTTTCCAGCTTAGAACTATGTTGTTGAAAAGTCTTCAGAAAAAAGCACACCAGAAGTAAATATGAAAATTCATGGCATCTCTGCGCAGGTTCTAATGCCCAGTGTGGTCGTATGTTATTTACCTTTCAGCTATTTGTCACTTTGTCATCCATTTGTCGGGTTTTAGCTCTCCCTTTTGAGTATCAGTTTCCTCCTAGGGGCATTACTTCAATTATAACTGTCAAAGTTTGAAATTGTGTTCGTTAGCTGCATATGGATTTTCCATAATAAACTTTGTTGCGTGGCGAATTCAATATACATACAAAAATAAATTAATTTGTAACTGTTAAATGACGGAGTGATGGAAATATGCATTGTGCATAACTAGCGGTTTATTTTGACTATAATTCGGCACTCTATTTTTGTTTAGAAAGCAATTTCCAGTAGCATGAACGTCTTTTTAGTTTTCTCGAATAACAGGGTTTTAATTCAATGTCAAGATTTCACCAGAAATATAAGTTTTGACACGCTATGAATGGAAAAAAAAAAAAAAAAATTAGAAAAAGGTCCGTGTGTGTGTGTGTCTGTGGATCTGTCAGTCTGTGGACAGCACAAATCAAAAACGAAAAGTAGGTTAAAAAGCAAATTTGGTATTTCAGCTTACTGTCTTTCAATGATGCGACACGAACAATTTGAAGAAAATGGCCCCACCGTAAAGTATTCTTTACATAAAACTTTTTTAAAAAATTTTGATTTTCTTGAAAATGGCTCTAACGATTTTGATTAAAATGTCATGTTTCAGATATTTTTATGATAAGTGAAATTTATATTTTGAATTTTCTGGGTCCAGTAGTCGTATTTACTCTGGACGACTTTTCCATAACTGGTAAACCGTTAGACCAAATGTTAATATACAAAAATGCAGATATTGCTAAAATACACAATTTATGTCTCAATAAATTTTCTCGTAGGGTGAAGCATTTCGGAGATATTCCTTGTTGTGTGTCAGTTTCGGAAAACTTAAAAGTTTCGTGAAATGGAACATCGTTGTTCATGTTTTATGTGTTAAGTGTGCAAAGACAAGGCAATCTGAAAGCTTTAAAAGATTTGACGATCGCACAAAGCCTACTGTATTCTAATATTCCCCTTGTACCTACAAGAAAATAAGGAATAAGATAATTTGTGCAAATGTTTATCTCAACTAACACGAAGAAGATATAGGTGTACGATTTTGTAAAAATGCTTAATACAAGAATATATAAAGTAATCTGAGTGCAATACATCAGATTTTTTAAAATTAGAGTTAAGCACTTGTTGCAAGAGTATTTTGTCTGTTTCTTCTATAAATTAATTTAAAACATAAAATATATCAGCGCAAATATACCAATTTTCACTTCCAAACAGACACCAAGTGTATGTTTGTATGAGCATTGTCATATATTCTACTGAAATCGTTGTTCAGATTGACATATTTGTTAACAAATACTTGTCTCGTAACTATTCAGTCATGCTGTATCACCGATTATTTATCCTGGGTCCTCCCCATCCTTATCCGCAGGCGAGATGAAGCACTAAACCTCTACAGGCTAAAATATACGAAACAAACACATCCAAGAGTAACATTTGAAGAACAGTTTATGGAACAATGAGTAGGGGAGGTCATGCATATGCAATGTCCAGGTATTTGTCGACATTTCTGTGTCAAGTGGCCTTAAAAGTAAATGCTTGTAACAGATTATGTGCGTTTAATAAGGCAATGCAAGCAGTAATACGATGATGGAGGGATTCTGTTAGCATAGTTTCTGACTGCGGCGTAAAGTCCATTAAACAAACAGAGAGTTGGCAAATGTATCTGATTTATGTAGCTAACTGATGTAGCAGTTTATCGCATCACTCATTATTCATTGGCCTACCCAGACACCACACATCCAATAGAAATACAACTTGCAGGTGTTATTTCATCCGACAAGATATTTGCATAGCTGTCGGACTCTACCGCTTCAAATATATTCTGAAGAATTTGCATTTCAGATCAGAAAATTATACTGAAACAAAGTGTTATGCATTCCACTGAGGATATATTAAAATTAAGCTGTATATATGGACACAGACAAGAAACTATGGTGTTCTCTCTATAACTATTTAGTCAGAAGGGCTTAGGTCGGACTCCTGCGTTGCATTTTGAAGATGTGAGGTGCTACAAACTCCAACTCTATCTCTGCAACGGCTACCGCAATCCAACTGCCACCTGTGCTATGCTCCTAGAACTATTTCTGCATGTGCTACATTTATGTCACTTCAATTTCAGTCTCTGGTTTTAATATCTGAAAATTTATTAACTTCAAAAAAATTAAATACACAAAAAATAGTAACATATATTTTCAATGTCCATAATTGAACCTACCGGCCATTCTTCTGGAAATTCACGTTTCATGAACTCTCTTGTAACCATCCCTGCACTTGAAGCTTCTAGAACTTTCTGGAAACAGCCTGCCCTTATCGCGTGTTGCTTGGTAACTTAGTGGTGTGAGGTAGCTGACCTTGAGGTTCTTTTGATGTTCTGTAACCGCCACACCATAAATAATTGTTTCTGTGAAAAAAATGTGTTTTAAAACTTAGAATTTCACGTCTGCTAGTGTTTTATCTGTGGAAAAAAATTACTAGGGACTTTTAGAACCCGTGATTATTAAAAATTGGTAATGTAATCTATCTACGTTCCCAAAAATCTGAGTTTTTGTATTTTGTCTCTATGGAAATCCAGTTCTAATTTTACACAGTTTGCGAACCTGCATATGTGGAACGTTTATCGTCTATTTCTTTACTAAACATACACATTGTCAACATGGACAGTTAACTTTTTCGTTTTAAATTGATGTCACTGTAATATTGCTTTGTTTGCCATTCCACTGGTTTACAAAATAAAGCAAGAAGTTATAGCAAATAGAGTAGCAGTGTTGTTTATTCCGAGTTAGATTTGCAAATTTAGTTCATTGGAGACACAAGGCAAAAGGAGGACTTAAATGAAGTGCATTTTTCATATGTTATATATCTCTGTAGTTCTGAATTATTAACAGCCAACCTTAGTCTGAAGATACGAGAAAATTTGGATGTATAAGACATTTTTCCTTTCTTTAATGCGGTATACACAGCGACCTACAAAGCCAAGGGGTAAGGTAAAAAAAACCTTGAACCATTTATGTCTGGTTTTTCGTTTTAACGTAATTTATGGTGTTTTAGCTTTAAAATCGTATATAATCTATGTGGTTTACTCAAATTTAAACCTATTCAATGCAGATGGCATTAGTGTACTATGCAGTCCACCTCGTTTCATTATCTATGGGTAGATGGCACAGTATTCACTATTATCATATACTTTTTATTTATGCCATTGTTTTAGACTAAAGGTGGAATTTGTTTCGTGGTGTTAAATATCTAATCCGGTATTTACCTTGGCGACTGAGGGAGACCGCGAAAACGCTCTGTCAGATTGGTCAGCGCACGGGTTTTGAACCCAGGGTCTCTGTAATCAGGTCCAAATATGTAGGGTTACGAGATTACCTTATGGACATGTAGGACAGCTGCCGGTCCAGACAAAGTGACTAATGAGGAACTTAAGCATCTCCCGAGAAAAGCTCTGGTGCAACTAACAAAGATATTTAACGCCTGTTTGCAGCAAGGCTATTTCCCCTCTACTTGGAAACGAGCTAAGGTTATCATGCTCCCAAAGCAAGGGAAAAGCACCAGACAACCGCAAAACTACCGTCCCATTAGTCTTTTGTCTACTATTGGTAAACTGCTCGAAAAATGTATCCTTTCTCGGCTTCAAAAACAAGTCTCCGCAACACATGAACTCTCAAATTCACAGTTTGGCTTTAGAAAAGGACATTCCACTGAACTTCAGCTCCTCAGACTAACTGATGACGTAACAGAGCAATTTAACAATGGGGCTTCAACGTTGGCGCTATTTCTGGACGTAGAAGCTGCATTTGACCGGTGTTGGCACAATGGCCTTATTTATAAACTGCACCACAATTTCCCGGCTCTTCAAAATTATCTATACTTGCTGCACAATTTTCTAGAAAATCGGCAGTTTTACGTCCAAGTGGGCCGCTCCTCCTCACGGGAGCGAGTGATGCGGGCTGGCGTCCCACAAGGGGCAATAATGTCCCCTTTTCTGTATATATTGTTCACCAATGATTTCCCAGTGGACGCCAGATGCAAGGTCGCCATGTATGCTGACGACACTGCAATATACAACCACCATAGAAATCCACGTTTCGGCCTTGCAGAAATGCAACGTTATGTGAACAATTTCCTCTCATGGCAATATGACTGGAAAATCAAAATTAATCCCGACAAATGCCAGCTGATTCATTTTTCTAAGCGGCGTCACACTTTGGCAACGGACCTAACGGTCGATGGTCAAATATTGCACTGCCGTCAGCAAGTTAAATACTTAGGTGTCACCTTGGACCGAACAATGTGTTGGTCCACCCACATAAAAAATAGCGCCAATAAAGGCAGACAGCGGCTAAAGCTGTGCGCCCCCATCTTCCGTAGTAAACAGTTGCGACTAAAGTCAAAACTTATACTATATAGGTCATTTATTCTCTCGGTGGTCCTGTATGCATGTGTGGCCTGGGCTAATGCCTCCAAAACTGCCCTCAAACAACTCCAAACCCTCCAAAACCTCTCCCTCAGAAAAATCCTCTCTGCTCCACTCCTCACCACCACCCAAACTCTTCACCTCGAAACTCATATCCCGTTCATCCCGGAGGCAATAGACAAAAGAGCAATGGCGGCATGGACGCGCATTAGGAACCACGAAAATGACGTGATCGCTAACATCGGCAAAGGCGAGCCGAAGCACCGCAAACATACTAGGATAAAAATGTTCTAGAAGCGGCTCGGCTCGCCGACTAATGCGCGTCCACGCAACCTCGTCCCTAAGCCACATACATGTTCCGGCAGAGGCCCTCGCCTCGGAAAATATTCAGGAGCTGCCACCGCGGGACAGTGTATATAGTGTCAAAACTGTAAATAGTGTAGTGCGCTGGGACGCATATTTCTGGTGTGCCCAGTGAAGATGTGTGTGTATGTGTGTACGAGTGTGTGTGTGGGTGAATGCGTGCGTGTATGTGTCTGTATATAATTTGTAAATATGTACATATGTATATATAACCCAAAGACGAAACAGACAAAAGACAAAAGAAAACTATTCTCGGTGACCTACAGATGGTCACCGTATGGGTTTTTGTATATAGCGAAAACTGTAAATATGAACAAAGTCAACTGTAAATCAATGTAAATATAGCCTGTAAGCCGGGCCCATTGTACCGGCACCAGGCCAATACTTTTAAAATAAACTAAAACTAAACAATGGTGAAAAATGCAAGCCATCAAACCATCCAGGTCTCGAAGATTGGTGAAGGGGAGGGGGATACTACTGACAGTGAGATGCAACTTACGCAAAACACATAAATTAACATTAATACACCATCAACTTCCAAAAATATTGCACTAAACACAGTCCCGCAAATTAATTTCACCAATTCTTCAATAAATAACAGATGAAATAAAGTTTCGCCTGAAAACCAATATATTAAATTTGCGTTCTATTTTTAATAGTACGTAGCATTCCAAGGTTATCATTTTCATCATGCAGCTGTGACGTGCTGGAAACGAATTTATCGTTTAGCGCCTGCGCAGAACTCCAAATATCAGCTGATGCATTATCTAGGTCATTGTCCCTGGTGAGGGTGAAAGAGTTTACAATATTTTAACCATAAAGTTAGGTGGAGCATAAATTGTCATTTGTTTTGCCCCATACTCTACTCAAAGTTATACTGCCCATCTATAATTTGATGTTTTTCTCATTCATGAATGTTTCTAAAATACGAGCCAAAGAGACAGTTGAGGGTCAGCTCCTTTGATGTGTTGTGTTGCAAATGAAGACTGAACATTAAGTACCACTTTTTGCACAAATCCTGTCTGACAAAGAAAGGCTAGGTGTATCTAATTACTAGATCAAAGGGAACCATTCCATTAGCCAACACAGAGAGGTTTGTCACAGACACACACGCACACACACGCGCACACACACACACGTGCACACACACGCACACAGACACACACACACGCGCACACACACAGACACACACACGCACACACACACACAGAGTTTGCAACACCTCAGCTCTCTGTGCTGTGAATTTAAACTTTACACGAGCTAACTCCTTTAAAAGAAAACATCAAAGGTTAATAAAAGAGAATATGTTTTGAAATTGCTCTATTAAACCGAATGATATATCTTTAATGGGCATAATGTTGCTTTAAACTTTCACATGCGTTTTATTTGTATCACATTTTGATATCTATAGTCGCTGCCACCAAATAAAACTGGTGTTGCATTCACATGACTTTCCCTACTCATCTATTAAATATTGCTACAAACCCATCATGTTGGTGGAGATAAACATTTCCGTTTGCTAATTTTCTTGTAGGTACAAGGGAAATATGACAATATAGTAGCCCTTGAGCCATACTCAAATATTTTAACGTTGGTGCCTATATGAAGGCTTTGAAATTCCCTTTTCTTTGCGTAGCTAAGACAAAAATCTGATGTGTTGCACTCACATGACTTTCTCTACTCTTGATTCCTATATCTTCATGCTACATAAGATAAACATTTGTACAAATTATCTTATTGCTTATTTCCTTGTAGGTACAAGGGGAATATTAGAATACACTAAGCTTTGTGCGACAGTCAAATCTTTATATACTTTGAGATTCCGTTCTCTTTGCACGATTAACATATAAAAAATGAACAACGTTGTTGCATTTCGCTTAAGTTCTAAGTTTTCCGAAACTCACACACACAACAAGGAATATCTCCGAAATGGTTCACCCTACAAGAAAATTTATTCAGACATAAATTGTGTATTTCAGCAAGATATACATTTTTTGTAAAGTATAATTTGGTCTATCTCTAACGGTTTACCAGTTATGCAAAAGTCGTCCAGAGTAAATACAACTACAGGGGCTATAGCCAGAAAATTCAAGATATACATTTCATTTGTCATCAAAATATCTCAAACATATGACATTTTAATCAAAAGCGTTAGAGCCATTTTCAAGAAAATCGAAATTGTCGAAAAATTTTCTATGTAAGGGATAGTTTAGGATGAGGCTATTTTCTTCAAAAACTTCGTGTCGCATCCTTGAAAGACATTAAACTTAAATACCAAATTTGGTTTTTAACCGACTTTTCGTTTTTGAGTTATGCTGTCCACAGGCTGACACACAGAGTGACACAGACACACACACGGACCTTTTTCTAAAAATGCTTTTTTTTTTTTATTCAGGGGGCCTCAAAACATATATTTCCGGTGATATAAAAGATATAAAAATATCTTACAGATATGGTACCTACTTTAATCAAAATCGTTAGACCCATTTTCGTGAAAATCTAAAGGTTTACGCGGGAGGAAGTTTTTCAAAATCTTGACTGTTCATCTAAATTAGGGGATGCTTTGGGGACGAGCTCATGTAAAATAGGTTATCGGGACCAAGTTCATGAAACCGTCTGGGGTCGTTTCAATCTTTATCAAGGTCCCTCAGGGACCTAACGAGGCTGAGTGCACCCCGTGCCAGACCTCGGGTCCACCGCGCTACGAACGTGAACAATCCAAGCAATTCCTCCTCTCTATTATTGTCGGGTACCAGCACATGGAGGCGCCGTGGGAAAGTTTACACTAAACATAGTACTTGCGTTATCAAAAACCATCGTAAAAAGCGAGAACAAACTCCCAGCCCGTTAATTGTTTGTGGACGGCGGCGTCAAAGAGCAGATTAATGAAGTGCAGCTGATTGACCATTAGCGGATATGAGAACATGGAGAAGTGTCGAGGTCGAGAATCGATTGGTGTTATCTGGTCACGCCAGTGCAGGGCTGTGCGCTTCCGGCAGTGACATGCACCGTAAATTAATAGAAAAATGTGACGTAGTCCCTGTCTGCCACAGCAGTCACTCCAGCACATACCTCAAATGACAAGACGATAATCAAAACGCCAGGAGAACAAAAGTGCCAGGCTCGAAGTTCTGCTGGGGAAATAAAAACGTCCCTCCACACGTCCAATCGTCGCTCTTGATTTGTGTAGCTGCCAAGACCGGAACATGCCCGTCACCGAATATGTAGGTACGGGAAACATTCCCAAGAATCCAATATGGCCGACATTACACCAAAAAGCATTGCGTTGCACTCTCTTGACTTTGTTTACTCTTGTACCAAGGAATATCTCCGAAATGGCTCACTCTACAAGAAAATTTATTGAAACATAAATTGTGTATTTTAGCAAGATCTACATTTTTTGTATAGTATAATTTGGTCTATCTCTAACGGTTTACCAGTTATGCAAAAGTCGTCCAGAGTAAATACGACTACAGGGGCTATAGCCAGAAAATTCAAGATATACATTTCATTTGTCATCAAAATATCTCAATCATATGACATTTTAATCAAAATCGTTAGAGCTATTTTCAAGAAAATCAAAATTTTCGAAAAATTTTCCATGTAAAGGGTAGTTTAGGGTGGCGTTATTTTCTTCAAAATCTTCGTATCGCATCCTTAAAAGACATTAAATTTAACTACCAGCTTTGGTTTTTAACCGACTTTTCGTTTTTGAGTTATGCTGTCCACAGACTGACAGACTGACACAGACACACTCACGGACCTTTTTCTAAAAATGCTTGTTTTGGATTCAGAGGCCTCAAAATATGTATTTCCGGTGAAATCTCGACATCGAATTTTTGGGTGGAATACAATACTTCCCCTACTTACCAGAAGAGAAAGTAAAAAATGCAACCTGATAGAATTTCTAAGCAAATTTTGAATTACAGAGCAAGGGAATTTGAATCTTTAGTCTACTCCTAGAAGATAGAAGATAAATAAGACAATATCTCCTTAAACAATCGAAGAAAAAGTGTCAACTACATAAATTTGAACACAGAAGATGATTATAAAGGAAATTATATAAAGCTAAGTTCCTTTTAATTTTTTTCTATTGCAAGAGAATGCAGTTAATTACTTCTGCACATCTAGAGGACCACATTTCTGGTTCGGGATGAATTAAAGCGAAGAATTTTTGGTTTCAGTGAGTGCTGAATCACTTTGCGGTTACAGGCAGTGAATCTTCCTGATAGACAGACAGACAGCTGAAAGTCGGGTCACGGCTCAGTGCGGGGCTAGACACGTCTTTCATCTGAAAGGTTAGGGGTAGGTATGCTGCCTGCCTGATATTGAAAAGAGGGATTCACTAGCAGACCGTATCGATTGCAATAGTCTTCACTGTTGAGTGCTATAGGCCGTCGACCTACTTCCAAATTCAAAACCAAGAACTGCTGTTCATAATGGGGCTGGCTAATATCACGTGATTGCATTGAGGTCGCTAAATATTAATAATAACAAGAATAAATCTAAGTATGCTAATATTATAAAGACAGAAACAATTAACACGATTTACAAAACCCTTTTATTTGAATAGGAACAGTTGTAAAATAATCTGATCTTTCTCTACTCTTGTACTAAATATTCTTACAAACTCTTGTTCCTATATCTTCTTCGTGTTAGTTGAGATAAACATTTGTACAAATTATCTTATTGCTTATTTCCTTGTAGGTACAGGGGTATTATTAGAACACAGTAGGCTTTGAACGATAGTTAAATCTTTTTTCTAAAAATTTTCCATGTAAAGGGTATTTTAGGTAGTAGAATTTTCTTCAAAATATTTATGTCGCATCCTTGAAAGGCATTAAACTTAAATATGAACCGGCTTTTCAATTTTGAGTTTTGCTGCCCACAGGTGCACGCACACACACCGATGTTTTTCTAAAAATGCTGTTTTTTTTATTCAGGGGGCCTCAAAACATATATTTGCAGTGGAATATTTTGAAGAAAATTGCTCCACTCTAAACTACCCTTTACATGGAAAATTTTTCGAAAATGTTTATTTTCTCGAAAGTGCCTCTAACGATTGAAGATATTTTTATGGCAAATAAAATGTATATTTGGAGTTCTCTTGCTATTACTGTTGATGACTTTTGCATAAGTGGTAAACCGTAAGAGATAGACCTAATCTTAATATACAAAAATGCAGGTGTTGCTAAAACACGCAACTTAAGTACAAATAACTTTTTTGTAGAGTGAACCGTTTCGGAGATATTCCTTGTTATTTGTCTGAGTTTTCCAATACTTAGCTTTTCTGAAATGTAAGGTCGTTATTCACTTTTGTATTTCGACTGACATGAAGGAGATATAGGAATAAGAGTTTGTAAGAATAGTTAGCGCACGAGTAGAGAAAGTCATGTGAGTGCAACACATCAGCCCGGTGTCGAACAGCAGCATTTAGTGACATCTGTAGTGTCTCGCAGTAATTACATGGTGAGTGGCGTTCCCTCTTTAATGAAGCATGGGGAAAAATGTGAGGAGAGTGACTCATGGGCATTTAACTGCTCCCTGAGGAACTGTTAACGTGTTGTGGTACAGCGCAGCGCGCGCAGGTCCTTCTCCTAATGACGAGGAATTATGTGTTCCACAAAGCGCTCCTTTTCTGCATATGGCACTCACTCGAGTAAGTACCCGCCCTTGCTTTAATAACTCTTACATCTGGGAAAACAAACGTTCAGGTGCTTCTTACAAAAATAAGAGAGAAAATATTATTAAATCACAGCTCACATACACTCCAGCATAGTTTGTCTCGCTAAAAATCTACAAACCCAATCCTTATTGGTATCAACTACCTTAAAAAACTGTGATGTGTTACCCTCACATGACTTTCTCTACCCTTGTACTAACCATTCTTACAAACTCTTATTCCTATATCTTCTTCGTGCTAATTAAGATAAACATTTGTACAAATTATCTTATTGCTTATTTCCTTGTAGGTACAAGGGGAATATTAGAATACAGTAGGCTTTGTGCGATAGTCAAATCTTTTAAAGCTTTGAGATTCCGTTCTCTTTGCACACTTAACATATAAAAAATGAACAACGATGTTCCATTTCACGAAAGTTCCAAGTTTCGCGAAACTCACACACATAACAAGGAATATCTCCGAAATGGTTCACCCTACAAGAAAATTTATTGAGACATAAATTGTGTATTTTAGCAAGATCTACATTTTTTGTATATTATGATTTGGTCTATCTCTTACGGTTTACCAGTTATGCAAAAGTCGTCCAGAGTAAATACGACTACAGGGGCTATAGACAGAAAATTCAAGATATACATTTTATTTGTCATTAAAATATCTCAAACATATGGCATTTTAATCAAAATCGTTAGAGCGATTTTCAAGAAAATCAAAATTTTCGAAAAAGTTTCCATGTAAAGGATAGTTTAGGGTGGGGATATTTTCTTCTTCGTTTCAAGGGCGGTTTGCAGTGGGAAGGTTTTCTTGAAAACACACACACACGCGGAAATTTTTATAAAAATACATTTTTGAAATTTTGTGTTCCCAATGAAACGTCAATATGTAATTTTTAGAAGAAATGCTACAATTCCAGCACTTACAGTCGATAAAGTATTTTAGTTTTATTGTATTTACAGTCATTTTAAACACTAAATGATGGAGGAAGTCATGTGACTGTTACATTTATTCAAGAAGGGAATATAAATCGTGGCAAAAAAGTTCCTGTCTTTCATTCCGTTATCTGTAGTTTGGGGTAAGGTAAAACGATAATGAGATATCGAGTAGACTTTTCTGGTTAGAATTATAGCTAAGATAACTCAGGAACATTTTCATTCCCTTGGTCGAAAAGCATTTCATCGCAAGATTTATTGTCTACCCAACTATTGGATCTTTTCCCAACAGAAATAACTTAACTAGCACCTGTTTGTTTAACAAAGAGCCTGAATTAACAAGTACAACATATCCAAGATGCGACTGTCAGATTTATGACGCCGCTGGTAGTGCTGAAAAACGTTGAGGCAGATCGATCTGCAAGTTTCATCAAAAGCTCATAAATAACATTAATAAGATGGGAAGGGATTCCTGAATTTCCTTTCCGAGCTATTTATCTCTCGTTTGGCTTCCTGGCTCGTGGCCAAGGAAGCGCAAACAAAACCTATCGAGGGAACATAGATAACGAACGATCGCAGCCCGTTGTTTGTCTTCCGATAACGCTTTCCTAAGGAATTACATGGAAATCCACGAGTGTCTCGGGTGTGAATCTAGGTCGTCGACTTCCAAACCAAACTTCCGCTCGCAAAACTTTCACTCTAAAATATGGAACACAGTCATTTTAATCTCACGCATTTTCAAAAAAATGTGTTAATTCACTTGATATTAGACTGGAAAGCGACTTGCGGAGGAGGCATGGGGAGAGAATATCAGTTTTGGTAACATACTTACAAATTACGGACAGTTGGAGAGATAAATAGACGCGGTAGCGCTTTCGCGCATCTTAACACCATAAGCGCTATCACCAAATAACCGTAACATTATGAAAGTTGCCATTTTGTCATAAAATATCTCAAACTTAAGATATATCAATCAAAATCCTTAGAACTATTTTCGAGTAAATCAAAATTTTAAAAAAATGTCCCAGATAAAGTTTAGTTTAAGGTGGAGCAATTTTCTTCAAAATCTTTGTGTCGCATCCTTAAAAGATGTTAAACTTAAATACCAACTTTTCGTTTTTCAGTGATGATGGCCACAGACTGGTACAGGGATATTTTTTCTAAAAATGGTTTTTTTGGATTCAGGGGCCCTCAAAACGTATATTTGCGGTGAAAACTCGACATCATATTTTTGGGTGGAATTGAATACTTCCACTACTTATTATAAATAGTGGAGAAAGTTATAATGAATAAAATTAACGGGAAACTTTAACCTTAAAGTTATTTATAAATGCCAAATCTATGGTAACTGTAAGCTCTAAGAACTCCGGGCTCATTTGAGCATCATTTCATCCACCTCATTCATCGTGCGATATTACCTACCAGCTTAAAATACGTTCAACCTTAAAAAATAAATAAACTAGAAACACACACATAAAAGCTTTGAATTTTTTATCCTCAGAACACCTAAACTGTGTATATATAATTAAATCTTGAAATCATTCTTCTGAATTTGACACCGCAGTAAGTTATTGATTGAAAATTCTTGGAGAGAAGTACCGCTCGTAAACTTTTCACGAGATAATTAAATTTATTATGCCTCTGGGATCGCTAGTATTGACTGCCACAAGAGATAAAAACTTGCCAAAAACAACAAACTGTGTTTCACAAACAATGGTGGAATATCATTGGGCCGAAAACAAGAGACAGAAGACGTCACCTGTGCTCCGCAGTGTTGCCAAGTATCCCGGGCACAAACGTGTTTATTACTCTGTGTATTTTTTCTGTGGAGTGAACCACTTCCGAGGTATTCCTTGGTATCTGTGTGAGTTTTGCTGTACTTATATCTCTCTCAAATGGAAGTTCATCATTCACTTTTTTATCTGCATGGCCGTACAAGGAAACTAGATTTTCAAAGGTTTAAAACATTTGACTATCGCTCAAAGCTTACGTCTTTCCTATGAAAATCAGCAATAAAATAATTTCTACAAATGTTTATCTCAACTAACGGGACAGATATAGGAATGTGAGTGCAACACATTAGATTGTTGTGTTAAAAAGAATGTGCAGAAATATCGTGGGACATTTTAGCGGCTTCATTGATCCATTTTAACTTTATGTATAGATTTGTGACATAACCTAAATTCACATCAGGTGACAGATAAGGAATATAGTAGTTTTTAAGGGGCTGCAGTAGTTTTTAAGCTTAATATACGTTTGTGTCCGTTCAGAAGTAGGACATCGTAATTAACCTATAACGTGAAGAAAGAGTGTTAATAAAGAGCAAGTATTACCCTTTAACACCATGCTGAAAATGTCAATCTCAAACACTGATAAGTGAAGGAAAAGAATAACATTTAAATTAGCATTTTGTATAAAAGTGGGAGGTTTAACGTAAATATCGCGTGTGAAGAAGACATCAGAGATCTCTGGTGACAATACCTGACACTTCATCCAACAAGCGGTAAAAGCCGGAACTAGGGGCCCGGAATTAAACAGACATTTTAGGTTCTTAAATATATTCTCTTAGGTTTGAGATGTTTATAAAGAAGAATCAGCAATTCACATGCAATTTAAATGCAAAATTTAATATAAACCATTAATGTGTCAGTATTATGAAAAACAAGAAAACATTTTAAAATATTTTTTCATTCAGGGAATTATCACCTATAACGAACTTAGAATTAAGTGAATATGAAATAAACCAAACTGGAGATAATATTATACGCATAATGATTAAAAATATGTATTAAATTAATATAAAATTGGATATTAGACTGAATAACCTCTATGCTTTCATCACAAATCGTGTCATGAGAGATCTGACATAACCTATAAATTTTCAGTCGGAGCAAATAACTTTCTGTGAAGATTAGACCTTGGAATCATATTTATCTGGACTATTTCATACTATATCACAAAGATTTGACGAGAAAATGTTAAATTCTATAGTAAATAACCTGAGTCTAAACTCTTCGTTTTCAGTTTGAATTGGACCCAAGATTTTCCGAGTGGCTCAGTTGGTTAGACTGATCCCAAGGTTGCGGGTTCAAAGCGATAGTTTTTAAGTGTGCTTTTAACTTCAGCTAAAACTTCCTAAGTGTTATTTCATATTCTCCTGCGAACTTTCTGCACTTAAGCAAGCTTTGACATACATGATCCAATCTAGTGAAAGTAAATTTCTTATAATTTCCGATTCATTAAGCTCTCGCCAAAGTCTGAGAGACCGATCAACTGACCTTTAACTACTTCAAGATATCCACAATCTTTATTCCATTGCTCTGAATTCCTCTGGATTCCTTCACACTGTGGCATTAAGTGTAAAGGTTGCTAAAATTGTGTGTGTGTGTTTTTTTTTTTTTTTTTTTTTTTTTTGCCGTAGCATAAACCCTAACCGAGATATTTCCCTTTAAAGATGTTTATGTTTGTATCCTTTTTAATGATAAGAGAAACGCGCTGATGTAATTTGAGGAAAATTGGAGTACATACATATAATCTTTGTTATTGACATTTCGCCGTAGGAGGCGTTGTGGCGCAGTTATTAGGAAGTAGGTTGGGGGGGGGGGGGATGTCACGTTAACAATATACATCGAATTTACGTCTTAATTAATCGTCTGAAAGCTGCAATAACAGCGCTTCTGAGTGTGCGGCAACTTGGTTCTTGGTGCGTGAACCATACAACATTTAATTAATGCATATCGCACATTTAGCTAATTACGCATAAGCTTTGGCGTGATTAATTGCTTGTAGTGTCGTAATGACATACATAGTATACACATCTCTGTGTATTTACGTCATTAAACATCTATATAAACCTCACACACAACACCCAAGGAGCTGGAACGTTCAGCGATTTCTTAAACTCACTCACTACAAATATCTTATAAGATTACTGTCTTCCAACTCACAGATACCACGCATCAGATGCTCTTATTTCTCACAGTTTCAGGTTTCAAAATTAGCTGTCCATATATCACCAGAAATACTCACATAACTTTCTCTACTCTTGAACTAACCATTCTTACAAACTCTTATTCCTATATCTTCTTCGTGTTAGTTGAGATAAACATTTGTACAAATTATCTTATTGCTTATTTCCTTGTAGGTGCAAGGGGGATATCACAATACATCGCTTTGTGCGATAGTGAAATCTTTTAAAGCTTTCAAAACCTGCTCTCTTTGCGCGCCTAGCATATAAACAAATTAATAGCGATGTTATATTTGACAGAAGTGTAAGTTCGCTAAAAGTTATACAAATAACAGAAATATCCTCGAAATGGTTCAGTCTACAAAAAAAATTATTTTGACATAAAGTGTATATTTTAACAAGATCTACATTTTTTATATAGTAAGATTTTGTCTATCTCTTATGGTTTACGAGTTATTGAAAAGTCATCCAAAGTAAACAGGACTACATAGGCTATATCCAGAAAATTCAAGATATACATTTCTTTTGTCATAAAAATATCTCAAACATATGGCATTTTAATCAAAATCGTATGAGCTATTATCGAGAAAATTAAAAGTTTCTAAAAATTTTCCATGTAAAGGGTAGTTTAAGGTGGGGCTTTTTTCTCTAAAATCTTAGTGTCGCATCCTTGAAAGACATTAAACTTAAATATCAACTTTGCTTTTTAACCGACTCTTCGTTTTTGAGTTATGTTGTTCACAGACTGACACACAGACACGAACTTTTAGAAGTTGCATAAGTGCTACTTTGAATTCAAAAGTTAATTATTAGTTTAGAGGACATACTATTTCTTTTTTGGTTTAACAAATACATCTACTTGGTAACTAAATCTTCAAAGTCTATTTCGCAACACCTGTAATTTCTTGCATGTGCCCTGTGTTCCTTCCCCCACTGCCCAGGCCACAGAGAGGAATGTACAACTACTTAGTAGACGTAATCTAAACCACTGCGAACAATTTGCAAGAGAGGAACGATTTCCGTCTTGAAGTCTTTACATTATAGGGTTGATTTAAAAGTCGGTTTAAGTGATAAAGTAAAACGGATGAATTAATCAAACCCCTACCCTTTGCGATTACACCGGAGAAAGGAATAGCTCCAGAAATTGCTTCCTTTATCACTCACAATGGCTTTCCCCTGTGGGGTTGATCAAACCACGAGACCGCGTATTTAACCACCCTCACAGCCTTAAGCCCATTTTATTACCTTTCCTTGGCGTTATCAGAGGATTTCATTTGTATTATATTCCTTTCTTTCTCGTCCTTATCGGATTGAGGTCCTTAAAATAAAGGTCCACATACTCGAAAGGCATTCTCTAACCTAACATTTTCCCTTCGAGTATTTGTGCAAGTGATTTTTACTTTCTCTACTAGTAAGTAGGGGATTTCGTGGAAAATACCCCACCCTAAACTACCCTTTATATGGAAAATTGTTCGAAAATTTCGATTTTCTTAAAAATGGCCCCTACAATTTGGGTTAAAGTGACATCTTTAAGATATTTTTATGACAAATGAAATGTATATTTTGAATTTTCTGACTATAGCCTAAGTATATACTTATGTCAAACAATTTTTTGTGTGGAGTAAAACATTTCCGAAATATTCTTTGTTATCGCTTTGAATTTAGTTTGTCCGTAATATAAAATTGAAATCTGCTCTTTCATTTTTAAACACGCTCTGAAACAGATTCCATCTTGTCGGGGCTAAGTAAGGGAATCTTACGAAAAGTTTCCTGACGGAAAATTTCATTAGCTCCCGTAATAATGTTTTATGTCCATGACTCACTTCTAGGAAAGAGAAAAGAAGTGAGCTAAAAAATTACATCTCCCGTAGAGGAAAGCAACGGAGATAATTGCATGAATCCGATTTCACTACACGACATCTTTAAAAATGAAGGAGTTTATCCGCTGTCTGCAAAGATCTGATTTCAATGTAGCGGCTTGCTTTCCGCTGAGGGCTTTTCAATTAAAATCAGCGGAGGAAGAAAAAACGAGGAAAAAACTTCCGCTCCGACTAACTACATGAAACAAAATGGCTGCAAGTGAGCTAAACAAGTGCGGATCGAGTCCAAATTTCCCAAAACATTGATAGCAGCACCTCTGGTTTAATTATATTATTATATATTTAAACGAGCAATTCTTGTACATATATAAGATATTCCGAGCAACTTGGAAACGGCTCTAACGATTTCGATCAAATTTTGTATTCAGATAGAGTTTTGCTTTTTAAGTTCATCTATATAGGTGTGATTCCCAAAAAAACGCGATTTTACATAAAAAATAACATTTTTTATTCCCGCTTCCACAGTGCAATTCTTGTATATATATTCCCGGTATTTCAGAAACGGCTCTAAAGGTTTGCTTACATTTTTGTATACATGCATATTACTTTCACAGTGTTTTCTCTACTTACTTTTAGGTAACACATTCACATCGCTTTCTCTACTCACTCTTCTATAAACAATTTTCCATAAAAAACGTGATTTTACACCAAAAAAAAGTTTTTATCCTCGCTTTTTAAATAAGTCATACCATGTTCTGTATGTTTCAAATGGAAATCCTATTACATTCACCCTGTTTTCCCCTCTCAATTTTAGGTAACACATTCACATCTCTTTCTCTGCTCACTCTTCTACAAATGTCATACAATTTTCTGTATGTTTGAAATAGAAATGCGCATATTACATTCCAGCGGTTTCTCTACTTACTTTTAGGTAACACATTCACATCTTTCTCTACTCACTTTTCTTTAAACAATTCATATCATATCACCGCGAAATTCCGCACGTATATGTATTTTTCCTTGAAGAAAGTTTTTATGACAACAATTTTACTACACAATATATTACTTTCAAATGGCTTTGTACTCGCTTTTCTTTTACGTAGCACATTCATATATCCCCTGTTTGCCGTTCAACATACAATTCATATAATTTTCTATGATTGAAATATAAATGCAACGTATTAAAATATCACAAAAACAGAGGCGAAAATCACCGAGCGAGTTTGTAAAAATAGTAAAAGAGTAAGAGAAAGTCATATGAATGCAATTTTGATTACTTCTGACATACACAACTTAGCGTGAATAGCATTAGAGGTAAGTTGGCAACGTAACCAGCAGAACTACGTTTGCGGGGAAGTTTAGAAGACTCGTGTTACTAGGGTGGAATGTCTCTCTTGTGCCCGTCATTCCCCTAAGACCATGCACTGGTGAGCAGAGAGTATGTGGAGCCGCCGCTGAATGTCAGATTTTGTGACAAAACTGTGAACATGGTTGTGATAAACATGGGGCAGGAAGAGGATAACTATAAATTAAAGTTGTGGCATATTCCACGACGCTGTCTCTAGAAGTGAAAGACCGCGCTTCGAATGGTAGTGGGTGTTATTCCAATATTGGCTTGGTGCCAACTTGCGAAATGTCAGCTCCCGCATATTTATGGCACATAAGCGATTGGAAACATTCCAGACATACCTGCGCGCTGTTTAATCAAATACGGCATTAAGAAATTCCTCCCCACATTGACAATCCCGGCACACACTGGGCGAATCGTGAACAAATTACTTGTGAGTGTATTGATAAATCTGAAATGTACCCACGTGACTTCAGACTAGCTAGATAAACATTTGTGGAAATTATCTTATTGTTAATGTTCTTGTGGGTACAAGGGGAATATGGAAATCCAGTAGGCTTTGAGTGACAGTCAAATGTTTTAAGGCTGGTCGATATGTTATGGTTTTGACATTACTTTCTTTTTGCACGGCTAAGACATATAAAGATGAATAACGACTTTCTACTTGTATTCCAAAACTTGCACAACTAACAAAGAATATCTCCGAAATGGTTCACTATAAAAATATATATTTGGACATAACCTGCACGTTTTAACGAGAGCTGCAAAATGTATATTTTATTTGCGATAAAAAATATCTTAAACCTATGATATTTCAATAAAAATTGTTGGAGCTACTAGTTTAGGGTGGAGTAGTTTTCTTCAAAATCGTTGAGTCGCATCCTTAAATTATATTAAACTTAAATATCAACTTAGGTTTGTAAGTCACTTTTTACTTTCTCTACTGGTAGGTAGGGGTAGTATTGTATTCCACCCAAAAATTCGATGTCGAGATTTCACCGGAAATATATGTTTTGAGACCTCCTGTGTGTCTGTCAGTCTGTGGACAGCATAACTCAAAAACAAAAAGTCGGTTAAAAACCAAACTTGGTATTTAAGTTCAATGTCTTTGAAGGATCCGACAGGAAGATTTTGAAGAAAATAGCCTCACCCTAAACTACCCTTTACATGGAACATTTTTTGAAAATTTTGATTTTCTTGAAAATGGCTCAAACGATTTTGCTTAAAATGTCATATGTTTGAGATATTTTTATGACAAATGAAATGTATATCTTGAATTTTCTGGCTATAGCCCCTGTAGTCGTATTTACTCTGGACAACTTTTGCATAACTGCTAAACCGTTAGAGATAGACCAAATCTTACTATACAAAAAATGTAGATCTTGCTAAATTAGGCAATTTATGTCTCAATAAGTTTTCTTGTAGAGTGAACCATTTCGGAGATATTCTTCGTTGTTTGTGTGAGTTTCGGAAAGCTTAAAACTTTCGTGAAATGGAACATCGTTGTTCGTTTGGTTTGTATGTTAAGTGTGGAGAGAGAACGAGATCTCGAAGGTTACTGTAAGAATACGGAAGAAGAGAAAGGAAAAAGCGAAATTGTAATGTGATAAATAGCGCTCGTTTCTCAGCGTTAACGTAAAATGGCCCTTAACCTTATAAACGTGGCAATAATAGCAGACTTAGGTCGGTCGGTCGGGCGCTTCTGGCCTAAACCTTCATCTCACTTTGTTACAGCTTTTAATTGCGCGAAAACTTAAAACTCTAGCGTAAATAATTCGTCTTTAATGAAGCTCTACTAGGTGTTTGGTTCATTGTGAAGTAGGTCGATAATTACGAGTATGGCGGTGATTTGTATTGATATGGCGGGTTTGTATTCACAATTCACAAGCCTCTTTTCCATTTCGCTGCGGCCCGGCACATCAGTATTGGCAACCGATAACACAGCCAGGCTCTCTCGACGTTGCGCTGTAATATCGGCATTCCTTAAGCAGCCAGCCAGCCAGCTAGCCAGCGAGCCTGCCTCGAGATATAACACAAGTGGTCTTTCCATTCCACCTGCCTTCTGGCGAGCAACTGGTGATCCTCTTTTGTTCTGTTTTTCCTTTCTTTCTCCCTACCGCGTCTTCCTTTATGTTATTCTTCAAAATTCCTATACATTCAAACCAGCTTATATTTACGACGACATGAAGCCGAAATTCTGAACGTCATAATTAGGAAATAATACATCACATGGCAGAATTAAATAATCAGTATAAAAGTGTGTATAAAAGGTACAGACCTGGGAAGATTGGTTACGGTTAAATTTTTCAGAAAATGTTACAGATAAGTCATTAGGGGCAAGTTCCAGGTAGTCAGGTGGGGCCCGGTAATACCAGTTTTCCTGGAAATCAGTGCAGGTGTTGGAGAGGAAAACGAAGGATGGTCCCGTAGGCTTCGGCGGAACCCCTTCGCCGGCGTAGCGGTAATTAAGAGGTGAAAGGCATAGACAGCGTAACTCTGAGTGAGCGGGTCAGTAACACTTGCCGTGCAGAACCCGGAGCGAGAGGTTTAATTACACTTGCCTTCCGGACCTCGAGTGTGAGGGCACACTACAGTTTCCAGTAACAATCTTCGGTTGTTTTTTTTTTTTAAATTAATATCCCCCAACATTGTGTCAAATCGGACGAATGAATGAAGTGAAATGGGTGAAATGATGCTCAAATGAGCCCGAGGTCCATGGAGCTTTAAGTTACCCGACATTCGTCTTCTTAGGGTAGGGAAAACCTCGGAAAAAAACCGTACCCGGATAACTTACCCTAAGCGACATTCGAACTAGCGAGCTCTTGAACGTGAGGCAGACACGCTAACCATCACGCTACCGAGCTGTTATTAAACACACAGTGAAGACATAACAAACTCCTAATAGCGATCGCCAAATCTAAAACGTTACTTGATCGTAAATAAAAGTGTTTCAAGGAGAGTTCCGGCTTTTATTGAAAATACCCACGCACACCCGGAGATTAAGATTCATGCCGAGCAGTCTCCAGCAGAAATCACCTTACAAACTCTTATTCCTATATCTTCTTCGTGTTAGTTGACATAAACATTTGTACAAATGATCTTATTGCTTATTTCCTTGTAGGTACAAGGAGAATATTAGACTACAGTAGGCTTAGTATGATAGTGAAATCTTTTAAAACTTTGAGACCCCGTTCTCTGTGGATGCTTAACATATAAAAAATGAACAACGATGTTCCATTTCACCAAAGTTCAGTTTTCCCAAACTGACACAAATAACAAAGAATATCTCAGAAATGGTTCAGTCTACAAAAAAAATTATTCAGACATAAATTGTGTGTTTTTGCAAGATCTACATTTTTTCAACAGTAAGATTTTGTCTATCTATTACAGTTTACAAGTTATGCAAACGTCATCCAGAGTAAACACGACTAAAGGGGCTAGTAGCAGAAAATTCAAGATATACATTTCATTTTTCATAAAAACTATCTTGTACATATACCATTTTAATCCAAATCGTTAGAGCTATTTTCAAGAAAATAAAACTGTTCGAAAAATGTTCCATGTAAAGGGTAGTTTAGGGTGAAGGAATTTTCTTCAAAATCCACGTGTCACATCCTTGAAAGACATTAAACTTAAATACTAGCTTTCCTTTTTAACCAACTACTCGTTTTTGAGCTATGCTGCCCACAGGCACAGAGATCAGATTTTTTTTTTTCATTTATTTATCAAGGTGAAAAATATGTTTCATCGACTAATGTTTCCTTCAGTCCAAATGAACCTCCTCAAAATGGGGTACTTTCTACCACACGCTCCACTGGTTGCATATGTGGTAAGGCATAGGATGTTCCGCTTTAGTTCATCTCTTATTCGAACATTGCGTGACTGTGGCGCGTATATCTCCGCCATGTTGTAAATCGGTTTACATTTCAGCGTACATAAATAAATCTTCGGATAACATTAATCTTCGGTAACTCTCTTGAACTCCTGAGGTAAAGCTAATGTAAAATCTAACACACTGTGACGTCACTTACGGTACAATAAATCTCGTAAAAGGTCCTATTCCATGATTTTTAAAACGTCGAGCAACTGTTTCTTATCACGATGACAACAATGAGCGCGACATGTTAAAAGGATTTTCGAGAATATTCGAGAAGTGTCCGCTGGCCGGCGAATTTCTAGATGTTCCAACATGATAAAGTTCGAGAAAGAAGCTTTGTGAAGAAGCTTTTGCAGGAAAATAAGGTGAGAAAAAGTAATTGGACTAGATATTTATGGTTTTGGTACAATACGGAAAGGCTTGAAAAGGAAACCCTTCAAATGTTAGTTCACAATTTCAAATGCCCATACATATTCTTAACGCTATTGAACTTAGAATATTTTTAATAAAGGTTGAGGCCATTGAGATAATCTTATTTTCACGTCATATCTGAGTAAACTCCTGGAAACTAATTCCATTTCCTTCCCTGAAGATCGAAGTTAATGCAGCTGGTTGTGAGATTAGATAGTGCGGGAGTATCAAATTACTCGTTTGGAATACTTGATTATTTATCGCAGTTTCCTTAACTCTGCTTAATTTTCCGTTTCACATTTAGTGCTTTTTCCTTCCTGAAGCGACGCCGGCGAACCAAGTGGGGAGGAAAATGAGGCTGGCTGCTGGAAACAAAAAACTGCCGAGGAGGAACAAGAGCTAAACAAAAACGGTTTTTCAGTTCTCAAATGCACTTATTGGCCACGCGGTGGCTCTGGTGTGGTGCCAAATTGAAAATCTACTTGGTCCGCAGCACCCAATCCCGTTTGGTTGTGATATACGGCGTGATGAGGGTGGTTCCTCATCTGGCATTACAATTTCAGATCTCATTTTTTCTCGGATTCAGTGTATTATTGTTGGTGGCACTCCAGAATATGTAATGAAGTTGGATATGTTGAGTCGAGTGCAATGAAAAATGCCTATCCCTAGTGTTTTTCTTTATTTAACCTCTTAACATAAAAGCCCGAGTATACTTGTGCTTTTAAATTTTGACTATAACTTGTCCCACTCTTAGATGACAGTATGGAGTTAAATGGGATATATCTGTCTCTATCTAGCGCATATAAGTTGCCATTAGCCTCGTCCTTTTCTACCTTCGCGCTGTTGCCAGATTCCTAATAGCATGGTATAAATATTCATTTGTTATAAATTTCAGATTTGAACATATTATCCTATGCAGAATTTTTTTCTCTATTAGTTTATATCTTTTTAGAGTCATTATACATTTCTATAGGCCCATATTTCTTCAAGAAACATTTTTTCAATAGAAGTCCGATATGTGCTTTTTCTATACTCATCACGCACTAACAAACTAACTGCTAGAATGCGTCTATACTTTTTTCTTAGCTAGAGTAAACTATAGTGCTACTACCTGCCAACTTTGAATTCTCTATGTTTAGTCAGTTAAGTGATATAATTTTTTAAATTAAATGTTTTCGGAAAATTTTATACTTGTGCACTGCAAAAGTTACGCAGTGTGAAACTTTTTTGTTATTGAATTTACATCAGGGAACCAGCGAGAACAAATGTTGAGGAAGTTTGAAGAAAGTTTTTAAAATAAACCAAAAGGCTGTAACTTCTTTCTTTCATTGAGTAGGGCAAACAAAAGGTATTGATCTATTCAGCGTATTCTCGCGCCAGGCCTGACACAGAAGATAGTATAAGGAGCAGCACTAGCATTAGTTCAAAAGAAGTCGGTGTGTAACTGTGTGGAATCTATGAGCTGTTATTGCGTTATTTGTTTAATAGTTTCGTAAATATTTGTAGTTATAGAGGGGCAAGCTAGGAAGTGACGATATATTGGTAAATTAAGAAGTAAGGAACGCCAAATAATTATAAAGGTGTTAGATTATTTTTGAAGTAAAATGCGTGTAAGTAAGGCAGTAAAAGAAACAGCTAAGGCTATCGGGTGTTCAGAAGCAGTAGTGTATAGGATTAAAAAGGAAGTAATGAAAGGACCTCCAAGAACGCCATCGAAAAAGAAAGCAAGAACGGCGGGGGAAAAGAAAAGAAGTATATAGTGAATAGTGCAATGTGGAGTGCGGCGAATTGTTCATTCTTTACTGTTTGCAAATATTCAACCCATGCTGAATATAATTTTGTCACGGGTCAACCGTGATGAGACTCTACCAAATTTATCAAGGGCCACTCTTAGCCGGTTCTTACATGATTTGGGGTTCGAATATGAAAGAAGGGGTAATAAGTGCATATTAATATCCATCGATATTATCAGATGGCGACATAAATATCTAAAAGACGTAAAAAGGTTTAGGGACCAGGGGAAATCAGTTGTTTACACAGACGAGTCATTTGTAAATTTAGGTCATACAGTAACAAACGCGTGCAAGGATACCAAAGTTAAAAGTGTCCCTCAAGCAGCAATTGAAGGACTAGGTACAGGACTCGGCCACCTCGGGGTCGCGCGCGGAGAAAGATTCCCAACTAGTACATGTTGCAACACTGCGCTCCACGTGTACTGCCATCTAAGGGTGGAACGCGCTTTAGATAATAAAATTCCGTCTCGTGTTTTAGTAGTCCGTTGTGCTTTGTATAGATTTCGCTGTAAAATGAATGTATATTTCTGTCAACAGGTGTCTCTGAATCAGCCAGTTGATCGATATTTTTCGGCGTGTTTTATTCATACTAGAGGTTTTTGTTACAATCTGCTCTTACAGTTTATGAGTTGCTTTCTCCCACTTTATGGATACGGAGAATGACGAAGAATTAAACATTGAATTTACTAGGTCAGTAGAGGGTCAAAAGCCATTACGTTGTAAAATAATAGCTATGTTGTTGAGAAGTTAATGTTGGTAGAATCACATCACCTTTTCCCATACCAGGCCGAGGTGAGCCAAGTTTTTATTTAGTTTGAGTTCAAGTCCGTTACTAACGATTATGAACAAAGAAGGTTAGGCTTTAGGAAGCAGCAAAAGACGATAAAGATTCTGCCGCGACTGTCCCCCATCAGTCTTTGGTGAGCCAATCTCATTGGTTTAGCTACAATTCCGTCGTGTTCATATGAATTGCGAATTAAAATTGTGTGATGTGAGTCAGAGAGAAAGAGAGAAAAGGTGGAAAATATGTAATACACTGCACACCCACTGCGACAAGTCACGAGCCGCCACTGATCACAATGTGTACCAGAGATCACAGATGTATGACGTAATATGGTTGTTAAGCAGATATTGTTTCATTTGTTTCAACACTTATAGAGGAAAATGGAAGGTAATGATAAAACTATTGAAAATATGGATCATATTCTGCTCGATAATTTGAACAAGGCCAAAAGTTTACGCGGCCTTGCCACCTCTGTTCCGCTATCCTAAGCGGAATGTTGTTCTCAGGTGGTTTCTGCTCCGGCTGCTCTGCATGGATCTTAATTTCTGGGTATGCGTGAGTGTATTCACATAAAAGCCAGAACTCTCGTTGAAACACTTTTATTCTCAATAAAAATAATGCTTGAGATTTGCCGATCGCTATTAGAAACGTTACGTGGTTACTGTGTCTTTACTAAGACCGAAGATTGTTACTGTAAAATGTAGCGTGTCCTCACACTCGAGGATCCGAAAGGCAAATCCCGTGACTGACCTGCTCGTTCGGGGATCTGGTGACAAGTGACTGCCTTTCACTTCTCTCCAGTGGGTTTCGCCGAAGCGGACGTGACCATCCCTTGTTTTCCTGTTTAACATACCTGCACTAAACGATTTCCAGGAAAACTGGTCTTACCACGAATTTCAGGCTGACTACCTGACGCTTGCCCCTAATAACTTTTCTGTAGCATTGTGACAATTTTAACCCTGAACAATCTTCCCAGGTCTCCACCTTTTATACATGCGACGATTTTAATATTTCCCGATTATTTAATTCTGCCATGTGAAGCATGGCGTTCACAATTTCGGCTTGAAGGTTGTGAGAGTTTATTACTTCGAGAAAACCAAAATATGTTTACGAAAAGGAATATGAAGAGTTTTGTAAATGCAAAAACGAAAAATGCGTTAGTTTGAAGGTTTTCTTATAGGCACATTGGAGAAAATAGTGTTGTAGTGCTGATGAAGTTATTGTTTTGTTGTTCCTGTGCTAATTACGTCATTCATGGTAATTTTGCACGATTTATGCCGTCAAAATAACCCGTTTATAATACTAGGTTTGTAACCAAGACTTTTTAACCAAATTTTACAGACACATTGCCTTAAAAACGTAATCCAGGAAACGTACAGAGTTGAGAAGAATATTTTACGGTTATCTAAAAGCTTCAGCTGTGCAATAGCGACGAAGAAAGGCTCTTTTATAGATCCTCGTAGCATAGTCAAAAAAAATCCCCACATGTTAGGAAAAGTGTTCTTTATGATGCAATTTTTGAGAGTGTTTCCTAATGGCCAAGTGGAGTTTTACATTCACATAACCTACTCACTGCACTGCGGTACACATAATCGCGAAACCTTCTGAAATAATGCCCTCCAAATCTTTATTATCACTGCCACTCCACTCTATATGCATCTAAGAATAACTATAAGGTGATATAGGGTGAGACGGTTTTTCTTTGTATGCCCTTGTAAAAGAGGTAAAATATACAGAAATATTTTACCGTAAAGCAGAGGAGTTCACACACACACACACACACACACACACACACACACACCGACACACACACACGCGCGCACATACACATACACGCACACATACACACGCACACACACACCGACACACACACGCACAGACACACACCGACACATACACACAGATACACACACACCGACACACACACACCGACACACACACACACCGACACACACACACCACACACACACACCACACACACACACCACACACACAGACCACACACACCAGAGACACCACACACACACACGCACACACACGCATGCACACACACACCGACACACATACACACCGACACACACGCACACACACGCACACACACAAACACACACGCATGCACACACACACACCGACACACATACACACCGACACACACACGCACACACACGCACACACACGCACACACACGCACACACATACACACATGCACACACACACCGACACACATACACACCGACACACACACGCACACACACGCACACACACGCACACACACGCATGCACACACACACCGACACACATACACACCGACACACACACACGCACACACGCACACGCACACACACACCGACACACACACACCGACACACACACACCACACACACACCACACACACAGACCACACACACCAGAGACACCACACACACACACACACGCGCACACACACGCATGCACACACACACCGACACACATACACACCGACACACACACACACGCACACACACACAAACGCACACAAACACAGCTTTTTGAAAAAAAAAAATTCATTTTTATTCAGAAAGTCTGAAAAGATGTATTTCCAGTGAAATATCGATATCGCATTTTTGTATGGAATGCAATACTACCACTATTTACTGCAAATACGTAATAGAGAAAGTGAAAAGGGTTTACTCCTCGGTTTCTATTACCGTTTTATGGAACGACGTGAAATAAACCATACATGTACTTCAGGATAGTAAATGTTAACAGCGGAACATAAAAAGTAGAAGTGTTTCAGTTGTGCCTGGACTACTTCATAAAGACTCGCCCTTTCAAATTGTCCGCTCGTCAGAGAAATGTACCAATAAATTGGAACTTTTGTTGGCGAAAACTTGGCAAGAGTTCAGAATACCAATGTTCTGCATTAAAGAGGTCAGAGGTGAAGCTATTACTGTCTAACCCAACCTGGAAGAGAAATTGTGAGCAAGACTTTCCGATTTGCACACACTCAACACTATCACTTGTACAGAATGCTTACGTAAAAGGTAAAATATCGTATTTCCTTTTAAGCCGTATAACGGCTAGGTACTGCGGTAAAGACACTCGGGTGGGGGAGCTTCCCCACTCGACTCGAACTGCCTCTGGAGCATTTTTACTTTCTCTACTGGTAAGTATGGGAAGTATTGTATTCCACCCAAAAATTCGATGTCGAGATTTGACCGGAAATACATGTTTTGAGACCTCCTGAATCAAAAAAAAAAAAAAAAAAAAAAAAAAAAAAAAAAAGCATTTTTAGAAAAAGGTCCGTGTGTGTGTCTGTGTGTCAGTCTGTCAGTCTGTGGACAGCATAACTAAAAGACGAAAAGTCGGTATTTAAGTTTAATGTCTTTCAGCAATGTGACACGAAGATTTTGAAGAAAATAGCTTCACCCTAAACTACCATTTACATGGAAGATTTTTCGAAAATAAAATGTCATATGTTTGAGATATTTTGATGACAAATGAAATGTATATCTTGAATTTTCTGGTTATAGCCCTTGTAGTCATATTTACTCTGGACGACTTTTGCATAACTGGTAAACCGTTAGAGATAGACTAAATCATACTATACAAAAAATGTAGATCTTGCTAAAATACACAATTTATATATCAATAAATTTTCTTGTAGGGTAAACCATTTCGGAGATATTCCTTGTTATGTGTGTGAGTTTCGGAAAACTTAGAGCTTTCGTGAAATGGATCATCGTTGTTCATTTTTTTATATGTTAAGTGTGCAAATACAACAGAATCCCAAAGCTTTAAAACATTTGACTAACGCACAAAGCCTACTGTATTCTAATATTCCCCTTGTACCTACAAGGAAATAAGCAATAAGATAATTTGTGAAAATGTTTATCTCAACTAACACGAAGAAGATAGGATAAGAGTTTGTAAGAATGGTTTGTACAAGAGTAGAGAAAGTCATGTGAGTGCAACACATCAGGTTTTTTTTACGTTGCCGCTTTAAAACTATAGTCATATCGAAACAGATCTGTTAAAAGATAACCTTTAAGCTCGCTGTGTGGCGGAGGGTTACCTTTCTGGACTTTATCCCGTGCTCACAGAGGCCTTAATGTTAGGCAACTCTACCTCTACTTCTATAGGTGACCAGCAGATGGTAACTTGGCAACTTCGACACGTGTTCATACACAGATGAAATAAGGGTGCCAAGAATGCTGGAATTAGGCTAGTAAAATTGATACTTTTATAAACAAATGGATAAATAATTACAATAAATCATTTCCATGTGTTAGAATCAGTGAATAACTGAAATTTCGTTAAAGAAAGGAAGTTATAAGCAAGTTCAGTGTTAAGGAAAAGCAATTCATTGAACCATTGCCACCAAGGCAATTAGTTACTGCAGTGAATCAAGATCGAGGTGCTTGCAGTTAGTTTAGAGAATTATAAAGGAAATGGAATTCCTAAACATCAACAGGTCACAGAGCAAACATAGTGTTTCAGATGCAAATAAGGTTAAGATCTGGCAACGTGCTATAGGAACGATGGTAAGACTGATAAAAGAGCGTGAAGTTCTAAAACTGGCAGCTTTTCTATTGTTGCTCAGAAATGTTTTGCTGTGATCGATTATTGGAAGTTCGAGACCGCGCTCGGGTTATACACTCTTGGCGGTGGCGGTTGCCACAAGAGTAGTAACACACGGCAAATTAAACTTCTCTTTTTTTATTAGGGAATGTTATTTTACTAATATATTAGAAGTCAGAAGATGTTTTATTATAATAGTTGCAATTTTTCTATACTTCACAACTGTAATAAATTTATCGAATATTGAAGCATTAGAGGTGACATGAAAAATGTTGTCTTATCAAAGTCCTGTTTACCTGCTTTGAATATCTGCGGATAGATGGCAAGATGTTCGCTATTACTATCTATTTTAATTTTTACTAAGCTTTTAGGCTTAAAATGTAACTTTCGGTTGTGGTCTTAGTAATCCAAACCGATATTTATTTTAGTGACTGAGAGAAAACATTACAAATCTCGTCAAATTACTCTGTCCGCGGGATTTGAACCCGAAACTACCAAATGAGGGCCTTAACCCTCTCTGTGGCACTTAAATTGATCGCATACAAACAATATTCATTTCGAAACTCTCTGGAGCTACGTTGTCACACACAGTGTTTAATGATCTTCGGATTCAGCTTAAGTTGGTTAAGAGTAACAGTTAAAGTATGGTCTTCAAAGTGCAATCAGAGTATTCCTGAAACACTGAAGAAACCTAAAACGAAGGAATAGTATTAAATCCAATTCAATTTTCACTGTATTAGATCCAAAATTTCGATGTCGAGTTTTCACCGGAAATATGCTTTGAGACACTCTGCATTAAAAAAAAAAAAAAAAAAAAAAAAAAAAAAAACAGCAGAATTTTAGAAAAACTTCCCCGTGTGTGTGTGGACAGCATAACTCAAAAGCGAAATGTCGGTTACAAACCAAAGTTGGTATTTAAGTTTAATGTCTTTCAGGGATCCGACGCGAAAATTTTGAAGAAAATAGTCCTACCCTAAACTACCCTTTGCATCGAAAATAATTATTTGTAAACTTTGATTTTCGTAAAATGGTTCTAACGAATTTGATTAAAATGTCATATGTTTGAGATATTTTGATGACAAATGAAATGTGTATCTTGAATTTTCTAGCTATAGCTCCTGTAGTCGTATTTACTCTGGACGACTTTTGCATAACTGGTAAACCGTTAGAGATAGACCAAATTATACTATACAAAAAACGTAGATCTTGCTAAAGTACACAATTTATGTCTCAATAAATTTTCTTGTAGAGTGAACCATTTCGGAGATATTCCTTGTTATGGGTGTGAGTTTCGGAAAATGTAGCATCGTTGTTCATTTTTTTATATGTTAAGCGTGCAAACATAACAGAATCTCAAAGTTAAAGATTAGACTATCGCACAAAGCCTACTGTATTCTAACATTCCCCTTGTACCTACAAGGAAATAAGCAATAAGATAATTTGTACAAATGTTTATCTCAACTAACACGAAGAAGGTATAGGAATAAGAGTGTAAGAATGTACAGTACAAGAGTAGAGAAAGTCATGTGAGTGCCACACATCAGATTTCTATGCAAACTATTAATATTCGTGTATTTTTCTTGTTCAAAAATATTCGTGCCTACGTAAGTAGTAAATAGCTTGTAACACGCTCATGTAAGATATCTGAAGTTGCATCTACACGGGTAGGTATATCGTGACAGACTGACTGGCCAAATGCGGTTCCAACAAATTGCAGTGTGTTTAATCCAAGCGAAAAGGTGTGAACGATGGAGGCAGGCAGAATGTAATCATGTTAAAATACATACACAACAAAAGAGTGGGGGGAGAGCCAATCGATTGAGATTATTATTCTACCACGTCACTTCCTCTTCCGCTATGCAGTCCAGCGCGCGTCTACCCGAACGTAACGGCCTTTACTGCTATTTATGGAGTGATAGTCTCCTCCCGCTATAGAAAATAATGAGCGAACCTTTCATACATAAAATAAACAGGGGAAGTTGCCTCATGAAATATATTCCTGTTCACAAAAAGCAGAGAAAAAACATGCACCGTACACCAGCACCAAAAGCTTTAAGCTTACATTTAGAGATGATGTATATTGTTCGCTAAAAATAAATTCTTTGGGGTGTGCGTGTGTTTTATTTTGTGACTGTATGCACCGTTCCAGTTGTTTTTCAGTGATGCTAAACATGGCGAACATTGGACCACGGTTCCTGACACTCATTCAATCTAACTTTATTAATACTACGAAAAAATGGCAATTAAGCGGATCCCACTTCTGACACCAATGTGACAAAATGACAAATTCTCAGTCCAGTTACTTTTCTATTACTTTATTTTCCTTTTTAACATTTGCAAAATCATCTAAGATGTAAACTTTTTATAAATAGCAATATTATTGAACTAGTGAAATCCTTTAATTTCGGAAAAAATTTACATAATCAAAAACAACAATAAAGTTATTAACTTTGAAATCCCAGCTTTAAATGAAGTGTTAAAGCTCTGCATCCCTAACACCAGATGGCAGCAGAGAGGGGGAACAAGAAGATAGCATCAGTCACCCAACGACTGACGATGAGACCGAATGGTCTTCAAAACGTTTCCTGGTTTTAAAACAATTTATGTGAAGGTGAGTGTAAAAATTGACTCAAAATGACCTCGAACAAGTATCAAACTATTTGCTCAGAATGTGCAATTACAGGAAAGGTAGGTCTATCATCTGGATCAAGTAAAAGCATAGCGGATAGAAGAGATAGTGTGAGCTCTTCGGGAGTTACTATGGTTCGCTCGCAAGGTGGCACTGGTGTCGCGGTCGCTTCACTTTAGTTCACGAATGCATGGTGAAAATGGGTTTCATATTATCAGCTAGCATTTTAAATACCTAAAATCGTAAGCAGGAATATTGGAAATACTGTTTTGAAACATCGTCTTTCCTTGACACATAATATAGGATGGTATTTTACAATAATGGGTATTATAATTAACGAAGAACAGTGGGAAATATCTGCTTACATGATTTTACGCTGAAAAATTAAACCATAATGCAAATTATGTATTTTTTAAGCATTGTATCTAGAACCAGCTTTCTTTTTTACTTAAATAATTTAAATCGCGTTTATGCTCGCAACAATTAGTAGCGAATTTCTTTTCTAGTATTTTTAATTTAGCCCTCTCTTTAGATAGCAGGATTTTAGTTCTAACTAAATTTCTATGGAGGTTTCTAATTCTTTTCTTCAGTGTAGCAGTCGCCTTAAAATCAATGCTCACATCTCAGTCACCAAAGCAATACAATCCATCACACCAACAAACTAAATGTTTGCATGTGTTTCTGGCGTTCAGGAGATTATGTGTTCAAACAGATCAACCTGATAGTGTTTTTCGTGATTTATCTTACTTATTACAACGCTAACGGGATGTAAATTCAACTAAAAGTACACAAAGTTTCACCTACATCACAAAACAAAATACCCTACAAAAATACTAGAGAAAGCTAACTATAAACATCCAGCGCCATCTGTCGAGCATTGCAATAACTACGTGTATACTGAAAATGACACTAAAAACTCAATAGCTAGAATATGTTGCATTCATATTGCCTTCTATGTTCACTATCGTTTATTTTTTACACACCTACAGCAAAAAAATTATTCAAAAGCTTATATTTACCTACTTTACTACATAAAGCAAGTGGGAGAAATATTGCGTTGCGCCCAAAAATTTGATATTGAAATTTCGCCATACATATAGTACATGTTTTGGGACCTCTAAATAAATAAGAATGACACATTTTTGGAAAAATATCTTTGTGTGTGTCTCTGCGTAGCTATAAAACGAAATGTCGACTAAATGCCAACCTTGGTATTTAATCTGAATATCTTCCAAAGATGCGACACAAAAATATATACGGAAATCTCCGCACCCCATTTTAACCTTTAAATGCAAGGTTCTTGAATTATTTAGATTTTCTCAAAAAATGACCCCAAAGAGTTTTATTTAAATACTGTGGCAAAATGAGAAAATCAGTCCAGTTACTTCTGAAACGCTTGATTTTTCTTTTAAACTTTTGTACAAAAACACCATTCTCTTCTGTTGACGCTGACACAGTCTATAGTCTCTCGTCTCTCTCACATACACTAGTTACAACGATACAATTACTCGACGCTCGTTAAAACTTCTTCACATCGACGCGAGGTATCTTTAACGGCGACAGTAGCACGCACAGCTGTCTCACACTCACTGACACACAGACCGATTCATGTCTGTAACTCTCTCCTCTACTGTTACCTTGCCTCCTTACATAGTGAGGATAGCGTAATATGGAGTTCTGTCGATTTTCCTAATCACGCCGCCCGCCGGATTCCCCTCAAAGGTTCCAGAAATCCTTTGTTAAGCGCCGCAGTTGTTAGTGACGTATACACAAGTAGTCGCGTGAGGCAGCCTTACTCTGAACGCCTTTGTTTGCTCGCCGGCCTGTACGCCTGGCCCCGACCGTCCTTTGATGTATGCCGAGGCCCAGCGTCAGACTAGCATATGTTTAATATTTTTATGGACAATGAAACATTATCTTGAATTTTTCGGGAATGTACTCAGAAGTTTCTGCAGTCTGGGTGCTTGTTGCATATCTGATAAAGTCGGTCTGGGCGGCTCAGTTGGTTAGACGCTGCCCTACTGATCCTAAAGTCGCGGGTTCAAATCCGGCCGAGACCGATGGTTTTTTTAACTGTACTTAAAAGCAACAGCTCCTAGTAAGCAGATTTTCTGGCATTTAAAAGAGCTCTTGCCGGACGAAGTTCTGGCACACCAGCGACAATGATGTGGTCCTGGCAACTAACAGCATCGTTACACAACAAAATAATTTTAAATTGATTAATTTTTCATGTTTGGTAAACCGTAAGAGAGACAAAATCGTACTCTATAAAAAAATTAAATCTTCTTAAAGGACACAATTTATGTTGTATATATTTTTTTATGGAGTGCACCATTTTCTAGATATTCTTTGTTATTTTTCTTAATTTTGTTACACCTACAATTTTCTCAAATGGTAGGTCGTTATTAATCCTTTTTAACTCTTGGCCATGTAAAGAAAATAGAATTTCAATGCCATCACATGGATACCAGGTTTATAACATTTGACTGTCGCTCAAAGCCTACTGTATTCCCATATTCCCGTTGTACCTGTAAGAAAATTAGCGATAAGATAGTTTCTGCAAATGTCTATGTCGACAGGCTCAACAATCGAGCACACGCTCGCTTCCCCTGCACATGTTATTTTCCTCCTCCACTAACCACGGCAAGCAGAACCAGACCTGCTAGTTGGAGACGGATGGCGCGGAGTATATTACATACAATTTAATTGTAGGACGAATATTTTTGTTTTCGAGATGAAGACGATAAGCTTAAGTGCTTGATTTGTATATCTGCGAACAAATATTTTTAAAAAATGAACTGCATTAAAAGTGAGTATCGCAGCAAGATAAGTTAAAAGCACTTCATCTTTGCACCAAAAATTGAAGACCTTCTGAAACGGAAATCCTCGAAGGTTAATCAGGAGTAGAATATGAATGTGTACGCTTTTGATTTCATGTACGTAAGAATGTGCCGCCACTGGAACTCAGTAACTACGGATAAATGTGTCGTTCTGTCCCAGCGGGTGGAAGGAGGTGATTTCAACCTCCCCTAACTTGCCTCGGTTGAGCACCGCTGAGATAGAAAAATAAGCGTATAATAGAGTACTTTGTACAAGATTGAGTAGGAAGAGTAATATGAGTGCAACATGAAGATTTGTTTTGTCCTTTATGTATACCCACAAATAAAAATTATGTATTTTGCGGTTACGAGAGCTATTGTCGCTATAAATTCTTTCGTAATTTCAGTCATAGAATCTCTGTGCCTCAGGCTTTTGTTGCAAGCATTCATAACAGCCCTCTTCTTCCCTCAGCTGATTGGACAATGGGATCAAAATGTCATTCTTCTGTCTCTCAACGCCACACTCGTGAAAGAGTCGTACCTACCGATTATGCGTTTTCGCAGCAGAAGCAGGAAGCAGCGAACGGAAGCCTGTCTTGGACGAGACGCAAAACCTGTAGTTGGAGGTAAACACATATTCTGGATTCAATGGTCGGGACACGCTCACTGTGTTGATGCGTGCTATGAAACAAAATGACAATCGTTGCACGAGTGGTGTTCAAACTGAATGGAATAAAGGCGAGAGATAAATATAGTAGCGGAGCATACTTGATTTTGAAACACCCGGCGTTGACCGTGGCTTGACGATTTTATCTTTACAACTTTTAGACTAAACAAATAAACAAAAGAATAAATAAAACCTCCGAGAAAACTATGCAAAAGCAGCGTTGAACAACTGTAAATATCACAGGAAGAAAAGTGAGTAGCGAAAACTGTGTGAATGTAACACGTTGCATTTCTATTTCAATCATTGATAATTGTATGAATTGTATGTTGAAGTGCGAGGAGGGAACGATGTGTGAATGTATTACGAAAAGAAAAGTATGTAGAGAAAACTATGTGAATGTTACGTTATGTCCCAAAATTAGACCCACACTTTGGGAGCTGATAACTATTTTAAACCCTTTTTGTGAAAGAAAGTTTTTTACTGCGGCGCTTCGACGAGTTAATGCCATAGATTACTGCAGTTAATTCCGGCTTTACTATTCAAAGTGCGATTAACACAAAGAGAGCATCGCCGTACCCTATTGTTCCTTACTCTCGCAAAGATACCAGTCATTTCTCTGGTTTAAAAGTTTGTCGGTCTAATTGTCGCGCGCGGACTTTTGAAATCTTAGAATTATATTCATTTTAGACTTACAAACACATTACGCTCGTCGCACTTGTAGACAGGTATGAGTTGGGAAGTCGACCTTTCAGATCACGTGACATAACTAATGGATAATCCACCCTGGCTTCCCCCCGCGGCTAGGAGCATGTGACCCGGGAAATATTTGCAGCCGCCTGTACAGCTCGGATTAAAACCGTCCCAAGCAGCAAGCAGGTTCTGCTGTTACGGGCAGCGTGGATCTGCTAAGCTTCAAAGTGCGCGCTTGCGCTCAAGCGCACACTTTGACGTCACTGGAGTAGATAGGCATAAGTGTAAGAATAGTTTGTACAACAGTGAGTAGAGAAAGTTGTGTGAGTGCAATGCATGAGAAGTATCGGGAAGTGGATTTATTTCCTATACATTCATATTGAATTTTGAAATATAATGCAGTTTCCTCCGCCTCTTGTGCAATTAGTAAACATATTTGGTTTGATGATTTGGCCACGAGTGTTGCGAATGCCGGAGGAAAATTCTCCTGTGGAGCTGTAACGCTTATACGAGGATCCGAACGACCAACAGGGCAGATAGATACTGGGTTATCGTCTAATGAATGTTTGTGGAGATATCCTTTTTGGCACGCGTCCCTCTACGCTCCATTCTGCTTTGTCCCATAAATGGGTTTCTGCTAATGACATTAGCACCATCGGCAGGCCGTTCAAAGCGACGCCCTGAAACCTGCAACTCCCTAATATCAAAATGGAGCTAAAACAAGATTAGGTGTTAGAAATGGGGTACTGCACAGCGGAGCAACTGACCTCATCATAAAAACCCAGTACACATCTTCACTCTGTGAAAAACACAGAAATAACACATTTTCGAAGAAAATAAGATATGCTTGCCATCTAGTGGTATTGTAGCGGAACTTCTACTACGTATAGTAAGTATAGCAAGTATTGTATTCAACCCAAAAATTCAATTTCACTGGAAATATATGTTTTGAGGACCGCTGAATCCAAAGAAAGCATTTTTAGAAAAAGGTTCGTTCAGCATCTTCCAAGAAGGTGACAAAGATTTTCTAGAAAATGGACCAAGCGATTTTGATTAAAATACCATATGTTTAAAATCTTTTTATCAGAAATGAAATGTATATTTTGAATTTTCTGGCTATAGCCCACTTAGTCCTGTTTATTCTCGATGACTTTTACAGAACTGATAAATGGTAAGCGACAGACCAAATCTTACTATACAAAAATGTAGATCTTGCTAAATCACCCAATTTAGGTTCAACTAAATTTGTTTGTAGAGTGAGCCATTTCGGAGATATTCCTTGTTATTTGTGTTAATGGCAGATCGTCATTCATTGTTTTATATCTTAGCCATGGAAAGTGAACGAAATTTCAAAGGTTTAAAAGATTTTACTATCGCTCAAAGCCTACTGTGTTCCTATATTCCCCTTGTACCTGCAAGGAAATAAGCAATAAGATAATTTGTACAAATGTTCATCTCGTTTAACATGAGGTAAATAGAGGAATAATACTTTGTAAGAATATTTAGTAGAAGAGTTGAGAAAGTCATGTGAATGCAATACATCAGATTTTTTTATTCAGGCAACTATGCCCACAGAGGAAAATAGTAGAGGAGGTTATTTTTCAGCTCCATGCCACCAAATCGGACCTATATATATAATCCTCATGCCACCACAACTTCAAAAATCTGATGTGTTGCACTCATATGACTTTCTCTACTCTTGTACTAACCATTCTTACAAACTCTTATTCCTATATCTTCTTCGTGTTAGTTGAGACAAACATTTGTAGAAATTATCTTATTGCTATTTCCTTGTAGGTACAAGGGAAATGTTAGAATACAGGCCTTGTGCGATAATCAAATCTTTTAAAGCTTTGAGATCCCGTTCTCTTTGCACGCTTAACATATAAAAAATGAACAACGATGTTCCATTGCACGAAAGTTCTAAGTTTTCCGAAACTGACACAAATAGCAAGGAATATCTCAAAAATGGTTCACCCTACAAGAAAATTTATTGAGACATAAATTGTGTATTTTAGCAAGATCTACATTTTTTGTGCAGTATGATTTGGTCTATCTCTAATGGTTTACTAGTTATGCAAAAGTCGTCCAGAGTAAATACGACTACAGGGGCTATAGCCAGAAAATTCAAGATATACATTTCATTAGTCATAAAAATATCTCAAACATATGATATTTTAATCAAAATCGTTGTAGCCATTTTCAAAAAAATCAAAATTTTCGAAAAATTTACCATGTAAAGGGTAGTTTAGGGTGGGGCTATTTTCTTCAAAATCTTCGTGTCGCATCCTTAAAGGACATTAAACTTAAATACCAACTTTGGTTTTTGACCGACTTTTCGTTTTTGAGTTATGGTGTCCACAGGCTGACAGACACACAGACACACACACGGACCTTTGTCTAAAAATGCTTTTTTTTTTTTTTTTTTTGGATTCAGGGGGTCTCAAAACATATATTTCCGGTGAAATCTCGACATTGAATTTTTGGGTGGAATACAATACTTCCCCTACTTACCAGTAGAGAAAGTAATAAAAATGAACGTTTTGGCCTATTGAACAATCCTCTTCCAACTTTTTCTATATTTTGCTATGCTCCATTTGTCACTTAGCGTTTTTTTATGTGTACCGTTACATCATTTCCTCATCTCAGTTTTGGTCTGCCAACTATTCATCCATCTTTAGCATCTGTCTAAACCACGGCTGATGAACATTACTCCACCGGTGTGAAGACAGTTCCCCTTCCATAACTACAATATCACGCTAGAACTGGTTTTCGCTTTGTTCTCAGCGATTTTTGTGCTTTGATAGTCACGAAGGGAGGAGAATTATGGGAATGTGCTCACACCTGCTGAGTAATGTTGGTCAGCCCTGGTCTAAACTAACCCAATATATTTTTATTATTGTCAGTGATTAGGAAGTAAGGAAGTCAGTGATTAACAAGACGTATTAAGATATGTGCAGTATAAAGTGAATACAGTCTGTAGTCGACAGTGAAATGGTCCACATTTGTACCTGCCAGCAAACTGGCCACTTAGAGCCGTGCTTGGACAGTTGCTAATGATGCTTCTAATGACACAATGCTGCCAACTTTTAGCGACCTGTCTGTCTGTCTATCTGTCGTCATTACGTCAGCCACAAGAGCCTGTCATTAACCACATCGATAAACGTTTAACAGTGCTAGCTCTCCCGCACTGACTCCTCTTTCAAAGCTACAACCCTGCAATATGAGGTGTCAAACATATGTATCACTACAATAAATATTCTCACTGCGATATCTATGCAAGCAAATCGGACCTTTCACTCCCTAATAAAAATAATTACTTTTTCCCCTCATTATGCTTTTCCATTTTCCCTGGTTCCTCATAGTTCTTTTGCCAATTTCAATCTCATTTTTCCTCTCATAAAAAAATAAATGAATAAATAAATAAATAAATAAATAAATAAATAAATAAATAAATAAATAAATAAATAAATAAATAAATAAATAAATAAATAAATAAATAAATAAATAAATAAATAAATAAATAAATAAATAAATAAATAAATAAATAAATAAATAAATAAATAAATAAATAAATAAATAAATCTGATGTGTTACACTCACATGACTTTCTCTACTCTTGTACTAAATATTCTTACAAACTCTTATTCCTATATCTTCGTGTTAGTTAAGATAAATATTTGTACAAATTATCTTAGTGCTTATTTCCTTGTAGGTGCAAGGGGAATTTTAGAATACATTAGGTTTGTGCGACAGTCAAATCTTTTTAAGCTTTGACATTCCGTTCTCTTTGCACGCTTAACATATAAAAAATTAACAACGTTGTTGCATTTCGCTAAAGTTCTAAGTTCTCTGAAACTCGCACACATAACAAGGAATACCTCCGAAATGGTTCACCCTACAAGAAAATTTATTGAGACATAAATTGTGTATTTTAGCAAGATCTACATTTTTTGTACAGTATAATTTGGTCTATCTCTAACGGTTTACCAGTTATGCAAAAGTCGTCCAGAGTAAATACGACTACAGGGGCTATAGCCAGAAAATTCAAGATATACATTTCATTTGTCATAAAAATATCTCAAACATATGACATTTTAATAAAAATCGCTAGAGCCATTTTCAAGAAAATCAAAATTTTCGAAAAATTTTCCATGTAAAGAGTAGTTTAGGGTGGGGCTATTTTCTTCAAAATCTTTGTGTCACATTCTTGAAAGACACTAAAGTTAAATACCAACTTTGGTTTTTAACCGACTTTTCGTTTTTGAGCTATGCTGTCCACAGACTGACAGACACACACACGGACCTTTTTCTAAAAATGCTTTTTTTGGATTCATGGGGTCCTTCCGGTGAAATCTCGACATCGAATTACTTACTAATAGAGAAAGTAATTAATACTTAAATGTAACCGAAGACTTAACCTTACAGGAACACAATGTAACTACTATGAGCTGGTGAACAAACTCCAGAATAATCCGTCTCCTAGCGGAAGTATCGTTAACAACAAAACAGTCAAAGAGCAGCCGATGATACAAATGACTGATTTGAGAAGGTAATCCTGTGGGAAAGTACATAATTATAAAAGGCAAATCAAATCTTAGTCACTAATATTTGTTAAGACTGTCAAATTTAACTTTATTCGGCAGGATTTCAAACACTTTTATATCTAAACTAATCTTAATACATTCCTGGTGTTTTTGTTTTATGTACTGTTTATTTTCTGAGGAAAACACTGCAACATTCGTTCATTGTATGGACAAAATAAGGTTAGGGGGACTGTGGGTTGTCTGTTGCCCGGTAAATTATTAAAGAAAACTGAATTCTTTTGTTACTGACATTACTGGAAACGAAGGAAAGCTGCGAAAAGATTACAGAGAGCCCTTTCCATTCCTACACCGCCTATAGCTGCTGCTTCATCGGTCTGTTCTTTTCGAAATTGGCCTGGCTTTGGGTCAAGAGTGCTTGGCGCTTTCCCCTTTAAACTGCGGGCTACTTAAGCGGGCAAGTGTTCAACAAAGGTTCAAGATTTAAGTAACGGATACAACCTACGGCGCTAGAGCACTTTTAGAGGTTAGGAAGAACAAGAGAAACTTAGACGGCAAGAACGTTATAAATAGCGGAGTGAAAAAAGAAACGAAGGAACGGTAAAAATCTGCACTCACATGAATTTCTCTGCTTTTTCTTGTGTTAACTATTCTTAGAAACACATATTATTGTTTATATTCATATGAACCGAAATAATTTTTACATCGCTACAGCTAGTATTGAAATGATTTAGTCCACAAAATAAAATATTTTGCATAGTTTATGTGCTTTAGCAAGATCTTGGTGTACTAAGATTTTATCTATCTCTTACGGTGCCAAGTCGGGATTTGAACCACGAGTCTTCCGGTATCCATCCGACTGCTCTATCCACTAAGCTACCATGGCCAATGGCGTGAGGCAGCCTGACCTTGAGCGTCTTTGTCACAATATTATGGGACAGTTTCGATCAGGATAAAATTTGGTTGTCAAAATTATAGATTCGCGTTGGTTAATTGATACAGTCGTTAGCGAATACGTTTAAAGAAAATAAAGCATTAATGGTTTGCAGCATTAAAGAGTTAACTGCTGTTGTTGGTTTTTTTAATGAGCTGTTGTGTTATGTAATCAGAAAAAAGAACAGCGCTGTATGTAATTAATGGGAATTAAAAGGCTTATTATGAAGGGAAGAATTTTAAAGGGAATGTGTTAAACGGTGAGTAAGCTGATACATTTAAATAATGCCCTTGTCTGTCCTCCGATGCATTCATAGGCGTGCGCATCACCTATGGAAATAAATATCGACTCTCTGGAATTTCAGATTTAAATAGCCCACTAAAAACTAAAAACACATGCAGTAAAATAATATCTAAAAATCTATTGTGTTGCACTCATATGACTTTCTCTACTCTTGTATTAACCATTCTTACAAACTCTTATTCCTATATCTTCTTCGTGTTAGTTGAGATAAACATTTGTACAATACAGTAGGCTTTGAGCAATAGTGAAATCTTTTAAAGGTATGAGATTCTTTGCACGCTTAAGATATAAAAAAATGAACAACCATGTTCCATTTCACGAAAGTTTTAAGTATTCCAAAACTGAGACAAATAATAAGGAATATCTCCGGAATGGTTCACTTTACAAAAAAATTATTTAGACATAGATTGTGTGTTTTAGCAAGGTCTACAGTTTTTCTATAGTAAGATTTGGTCTATCTCTAACGGTTTAGCAGTTATGCAAAAGTCGTCCAGAGTAAATACGACTACAGGGACTATAGCCAGAAAATTCAAGATATACATTTCATTTTTCATAAAAAATATCTAAAAAATATGACATTTTACTAAAAATCGTTAACGCCATTTTCAAGAAAATCAAAATTTTTGAAAAATCTTCTATGTAAAGGGTAGTTTAGTGTGGGGCTATTTTCTTCAAAATGTCTGTGTCGCATCATTGAAAGATGTTAATCTTAAATATGAACTTTGATTTTTAAGCGACTTTTCGTTTTTGAGTTATGCTGTCCACAGACACACAGACACACACGCACACGTGCCCTTTTGTAAAAATTTTATTTTTGGATTCAGGGGCCTCAAAACATATTTCTGGTGACATCTCCACATCGATTCTTTGGGTGGAATACAATAAAACACTATTTCCTAACAAAGTTTCATTGAATAGACACCTGAAGTTGTTACACATTACGTCAGCAAAATTGTTGAATCGCAAATAGTGGCGTTAACATGAAAAGGGGTAGAAAGGGGAGAGGCATCTGGTTCAGAAAGGGAAAACTCTTGCTTCCTCCTGTCTTTTGTCACGTTTGCGACCTACTTCACTCATTCAAAAAGTTTCCATACCTGTCACAAACAATTGTGTGCGTTTTTTACTGTTATCGTTTCCTTCACTGTTTTATAGCCGCAATTGTTTCCCATTCTCTGCTAATATGCAAGAGTGCTCTAAAACTGCTTCTAGCGATTCTTCACAACAAAAATATATACAGAGATGAATCAAATGCTGAAGTTTCTCGTCTTTTGATCGTGCTCCTGACGTAATACCTGTTGCTCTTCCTCTTCTTCACATTTATCGACTTAGAAATTCACTTAAAGGACCCTACAACTAAAAAATGATCGGAAAATTATTAAAGTGACGATTTTTACTTTCTCTACTAGTAAGTAGGGGAAGTATTGTATTCCACCTAAAAATTCGATGTCGAGATTTCACCGGAAATATATGTTTTGAGACCCCCTCAAAGGTCCGCGTGTCTGTCAGTCTGTGGACGGCATAACTCAAAAACGAAAAGTCGGTTAAAAACCAAAGTTGGTATTTAAGTTTAATGTCTTTCAAGGATGCGACATAAAGATTTTTAAAAAAATAGCCCCACCCTAAACTACCCTTTACATAGAAAATTTTTCAAAAATTTTGATTTTCTTGAAAATACCTGTAACAATTTTGATTAAAATGTCATTGTTTAAGATATTTTTATGACAAATGAAATGTATATCTTGAATTTTCTGGCTATAGCCCCTTTAATCGTATTTACTCTGGACGACTTTTGCATAACTGGTAAACCGTTAGAGAATTTATGTCTAAATAAATTTTCTTGTAGGGTGAACCATTTCGGAGATATTTATTGTTATGTGTGTGAGTTTCGGAAAACAAAACTTTCGTGAAATGGAACATCGTTGTTCATTTTTTATATGTTAAGCGTGCAAAGAGAACGGAATCTTAAAGCTTTAAAAGATTCGACTATCGCACAAAGCCTACTGTATTCTAATATTCCCCTTGCACCTACAAGGAAATAAGGAATAAGATAATTTGTACAAATGTTTATCTCAAGTAACACTAAGAAGATATAGGAATAAGAGTTTGTAAGAATGCTTAGACAAGAGTAGAGAAAGTCATGTGAGTGCAACAAATCAGATTTTTTTTTGTGCTATGCCCCTAGAATTTTTCCAGCATGTGCTCCATTTATAGGACTTCAGCTTCAGTCTTTGGTTTCAAAATTTGAACATTTGTTTGTCTAAAAAAATTAAATACACAATAAAGTTAAAAAAAATGTTCAATCTCCATCAAAGAAAAAAGAATTAATTATTTTAAAATTATAAAACACATTATACTGGAGTCTTCTGTGGTAGTTTGTAACATAAACACCCTTAAGTGTGGAAAATAAAAATTTAGAAATTTCAAATTTCAGTCCAAAGGTCGCATAAGTGCAAATTAAACGTCTTATGTCAACAGGGATCAATCTACTAAATTTATAATTTGGAAGCGAAACTTTGATACCGATGTAATAGTACACTGTTTACTCACCAGGAGAAGGCGACCCGGGTCTGAGGTGTAAGAGAGGTCTTGAACTTTTAATCTGCTTACGAAGTCGGTTTGGCGATTTGTCCTATAGCGACAGAATTTCCAAGATTTAGAGACTTTCTGGTAGCTTTTGGCTTGATATATTTGCTAGCCCAGGAATAACTGGGTTTCTAAATATGAAATAAAATTAATACGACATAAAAATATTTTCCTTGACAAGAATTGCAGTTGAACAGGTACTAAAATAGTGAAATAGAGTGATAGCGTAATTTAAATGTTACAAAACACCAGAGTGTTTTCAGCACAGTGGAGTTCTGGATACCATAAGTAAATTGTTACAAAGATGTGGCGATATCAAACGCGTTTAAAGAACAAATAGATGTTCTGTATTCTGGAAATATCCTTAGGATTTTACGAAATACGTGTTACTCGTTCGAAACACAAAAGTACGTCGGGTGGAAGGATGAGATGAAAGCACCCTACGGGCGACCTGTGCTCATCACAGACGAAATTACAACTACGGTGGGTTCGCAATTGTTGCAGGCAAGTTCTTCAGCCCGACGAAGTGCCAGGTCGTCACACAGAGCGCGCCACCAGCCAGTTCCGGCTCAGCAATTGGTCTTACTGGCATGGTGACAGCCCCTCCCCTTAGCCGAGCACCGTATTTCCAGAGCACATGGATCAGTGACCCCACTGATTCTTACAACCTGGAAAGACCGGACAGAGAATGAAATAAATGAAATAAAAGTTGAGGAAAATTGACCAAGGGAATTGAACCCACGACCCCCGAATACGTTACCGCTTGAGTCATCTCCCTCGGTGTGGAGAAATGAAAACCAATCTGTGTTTACAGTGAATCTGTAGCTTCATTGTGCCCGAATGAACGCTAAACCGCGCTGAAAGATAAATGCAAATGCTACGCATAGATTTAAAGCCGTGAACAACTTGTTTGGTGGGAGTGGATATTGTGCAGTGGGAATCAAGTGGTTTTGTTTAGAGAGGATCTGATACTACAGGATGCAGCAATAAAATTCTCTGTAAGCCTCCATTTTTTATCATTAACGAGAGTACAGAAGGGGAGCGACAAACGTACACATAAATATGCCAGAGTGAGTGCTGAAGCACATAAAACGTGCCTAAAGCATTTTACTTGCGGCAAAATACTCAAAATTCGGACCAAAATCTTGCGCATGTCACAAAACCACGATCAGCGGTTACTTTCCTATCATTTTACTGTCTTCTAAAAGTTTATCACAAAATAAACGCAGTTTTCTTCTCGTCTTTAACACAATCGACAGTATTTCGTGCTGTCATACCTTATAACGTTTACTTAGTAACCTTGCTCAGTCCTTTCATTGTCTTTCTTCACTTTCTCTGTCTCTCATCCACTAGCGACAGTCGTTCAATCTTATCTACGAATTATCGTTGAAGTAATTATTTATTTGCTTCACGTTGTTGTGATCTTTGAAGCAAGATTAATCAATCGATCACGCGTTGATAACTGAAGTAATAATGCTTGACGCCGATTACCTCAAAGTCACTTTGATTCAGTCCTTTGCCGCCGATAAAGCTATGAGATTTCTCTCCCTGGGTATGCGTGAGTTCTTTTGTTTAGATGATAATTTATTTTCACAAAGCTTCAATCTTCCGTTGGTGTTCACGCACATAGACACTTAAAAAAATTATGTGTGCTCGCTTCGACAGACAAACTTGAACAAGCAACAAAAACTGTTGAAACTACTCAGCTTTTTAAATTCGCGAGTCTACTCCTTTTTGCGTTCCTTTTCTCTATACATTTTTTTACTGAAAATTATTTTTAAGTTCTTGTTTTAAAATGCTTAATTTTTATGTATCTATAATTTCGCTATCATCGTACTGTTCAAACGGTTAACCTATGCTTTATCCTTGTTAATAGAAACTTCACGATTATTTTCGCAACGTTTCACATTGCAACAATGAGCGCGTCACTTCTGCAAATGAATGTGTAAAAATCACAAATGACAGACGGATATTAACTCCACGTGGAGTAAAACACAGCTTGCAATGTCTTCGCTGTTTTCTCTGTCACACAGTAAACATATGTTTACTTTAAAAAACGTGACAAAGTTGCTTTCTGCAACACTGAACACCTGAAATCTTATCGCACCCTTTGATGCCGCGATGTTAACCATTTGGGCAGCACGATTATAGTACACATACAGATGTTTCACACTTACTGACCGACTCATGTCCGTAACTCTTTCCTGGCCTCCTTATATAGTGGGGATGACGTCACACGGACCTTTCTCGACTTCTATACACACGCCGGGGATCACGTGGCCAGTGCGGTGTTTGAAGGAAAACTTTTTATCATTAACCCTAGCATTACCAACCCTTATTCCATAACTTAGATTACCAAGGGGAAGTAATTTGTAACCACCAGAGGTAACAAAATGTCTGAGGAATTTTTAAAACAAATTAATTTTAAAATTTTACCTTGTCAGTTATAAAGGTAATATTATCGTTTTTTAATTATTCCTTTCTGCTTTTGGAAAAGACCGACACTGTGAAACAAATACACAATTCAGTAGTATAAACAATGTTTGACAATGACTATTAAGTCCATGCGTTTAGTAAAAAATTAAAATAAAGAATTTAAAAAATTATAGAAGGTGGGGTTAACAAAGGGTACTGACAAGCGGTTTGCGTTCTCAATGCAGCACGTACACATAAAAATCCTAGAATGCTGAAGCACGCGAAACGTGCGTAAAATCCTTTACTTGCGGCAAAATACTCAAAATTCCGACAGAAATGTTGCGCATGCGGACTGAAGCAGACGTGAGTTGTAAAACGCTATCAAAACTGTATTAATATTCATGGCACGGCCCGGTTGTGCGGTTCGTTCGATACAATATAAAAAAAGAGCGGTGCAGAGTCCCAATTAAAAGCCTCACTCACTCAGGTGCACAGCGCCTCCCCAAAGTCAGTCGCAATGCGCCAAGAAGCTTAATTAAAAGCAAAGATGGCTTATCTGGTCATGGCCTCATTAGTACGCGAATGGTGTAAATCCTTTTCACATTCCCCAAAGAATTTCGTGCTATTTTCATTAAATGCAATAGTTGTTTCACTTTAAGTGGGAATGCCCTTCTTCAAGGGATGTTACAGAACATTTGTTGCACTTTTTAACTTCACTTTGCAATGTTTTTCGCTTTGGGAAGTGAAAGAATGCAGTGATTTTGTACGACTTTAAACGTGGCCCTGTGGCGCAGTTGGTAGAGCACCTGCCTGCTGTGCTAGGGGTCCCGGGTTCGATTCCCGGCAGGGGGGTAGGAATTTTTCCCCAGCCAGGATTATTCCTCATCCTTCCCTGAGTCTGGAAGTATGAATGAAAGTGTGAATGTGTGTGTGTGAATTCAAAGAATAAAACTCCCAAAGATAGAAAAACCCAACGTAAACGTGTACCTCTGCAGTTTGAGGGTTTGAAGATGAATTTAAGTGGGGGCGGCATTGAGCTGGAATTAGGGATTCATTCGCGGAATGTTTCAAGCATTCTTCATGAACACCCACATTGTTGCGTCAACTCTCACCTCTAATGTAACAATGGAGTTTCTGCTTAACTCATTCTCCAACAGTTTCTATAGTTACAATGCCAGGGAGAATACTTTAAGAAAATAGAATAAACAAAACGTTTCTGTGACTATTCGTATTTTTCTGTCTCAATACATATATGTCTGTCTCATATGAAGTACATATATAGGTTGGAGGACCAAATTAACTCTTTTCATGTTATTAGTTCCTTTAAAAGCACTCGTAAAACGTGAAGATGGTAAAAAGCTACAACATTTAGAATTATTGTCCCTGCCTGGTTCTAAAGTACATTTTAGCGTTTAACTATCCCAAAATATTATTGATTACTTTTTTAGGGGAACAGGGTGTTTTAAAATAGAGAAATTAAAGCATTATTAGATTCACGTGGTTTTCTCCACTCGCTTTTCTTTTACGTAACTCATTCACGCCCTCTTCAAACAATTTTCTACGATAAAATATAAATGCAACGTATTACAATCACGCTATTTTCTCTACTCACTTTTCCTTTACGATACACAACCGCATTTATTTCTCTACTCCCAGTTCTACAAAAAATACATATAACTTTCTATATGTTTGTAACAAAAATATATCGTATTATATTCATATAGTTTTCTCTGCTCTTCTTTTATGTAACACATTCACATATTCTTCTCTACTCGCTCTTCAGCATACAGTTCTGTTTATCGCGACTAATATGAAGAAGATATAGGAATAAGAGTTTGTAAGAATGGTTAGTACAAGAGTAGAGAATGTCATGTGAGTGTAACACATCCGAAAGCAGTTTCCGTTTCTAAATTAATCAGCTGTGTGCTCGGGTTCGTTTCCCATTACATGCTGTTTGAACAGTGTAGTTCCACGTGGGGCAATAACCACAGACCCCCCCCCCCCCTGCGCCATATTGTACAGTACAATGCACCCTCTTGGTCATAAAGCACACACAGCCAGCCCCTCATTTCTATGCAGATAGATGAAGCTGCACTAGGTCAGGTCACTCAGATAGCTGGTTAGCGTGTTCTTCCACAACTGAAGAAATTAAACCCTTCCTTCAGAACAAAGAGCAAACCACTTCAATGTTTCATCTTCCTAAGTGCAGATGTTTTAAAAACTACCTATTCTTCAAAATAATGCTTTTAAAAAATTCAATGTGTTGCACTCACATGACTTTCTCTACTCTTGTACTAAGCACTCTTACAAACTCTTATCCCTATATCTTCTTCGTGTTAGTTGAGATAAACATTTGTGCAAATTATCTTATTGCTTATTTCATTGTAAGTGAAAGGGAATATAAAAATACAGTAGGCTTTGAGCGATAGCCAAATCTTTTAAAGCTACAGTCGAGTCCGATCGCTTGGACAGAGCAGACGTACCAGGAGAACCGGTTGTTTTGTCTACAGCGTGTGTGGCGTGATAGTGATTGAGCGCAAGAAAGACATATACCACACTGTGAGTGATATTATCGATCACCAAGTGTAGGAATTTAAAGTGAGTAGATCAGCTAAATTTAACAGTGTAAAGAAATGGAAATGTACGCGAGGAAAAATACCCTCCGGATCAAGTTTGCTTTAAGTGCAACGCGACCGTCGGCATATGAAGTGCATGATTTCATAGCAGATACATTACGGTTAAATGCGGAACAAGTGGATACAATACAGTGAACGGGCAATTTATGTTAAATTAATATCAGCACTCTTGCTGGAGAAAACCCTCAATACCTTCTCGGCGGAAACACCTTTCACATACATGAATGGTGAGATGACTAAAGTGCTTATCGAACACGTGACCGGTAATGCTGTCAATGTCCGAGTGTTTGATGTACCCCCAGAGCTCCCGGCAGAGGTCTTAAAAGCAGCGTTGCAGCGTTACGGAACGGTATATGACGTCCGGAAGGAACAATGGAGCCGACAATATCGCGTCCCGGTGTTTAATGGGGTACGAGCGGTTAAGATGCAACTGAAGACGAACATCCCTAGTTTTATCATCATTGGCAGCTACAGATTATCGGTGTCCTACGCCGGCCAACCCAGATCCTGCTACGTCTGCAGTAGCACGGCACATCTAAAGGAATTTTGCCCCCACCGTCCGACCGCAACACGCCCAGTGGCGACTGGACGGAGAAACGAAACAGAACCGACGAAGGTGGTAGCGGACACGCAGAGTGAGGGAGCGCATCCTACGGATGAAAACAGGCAAACGTCCCTGGTGAATGATAGTCAACAGGAAGCAGCAACGTCTGCACCGCAAAGGGAGTATGCCTCCATAGTTCGAGATACCACTGGGAAACGAGTACATCTGGCCAATCCGGAGGAGATAATACCACCCGAGGTGGGTCCACTTGTGACGGAAACAGCTGCAGCAGAAGAGAAACGCCCGACCGAGAAGAAACGGGCCAAGCGGGCGAAGACAAGCAAAGCCCAGAAGGAAGAACCATCCTGGAATAACCAAATGGAGCTGGAGGAAGTTGTGGAAGAAGCCCATGAGGAGGCACGTCTATTCCAAGTCCCGTCCACAGACACAGTAGATACGGCTGGAGTACTGACACAAGAGCCTGCCTCAGCATTGATTGGCAGCAGTATCCTGGAGGAGGGAGGTGACAGGAACACCTGTGAGGTTCTACCTGCAAGGAGGGACGCGGGAAACAATCCCCAGAGTGATTGCGAAGCAGCACAGTTACAACAAAGTGTGAGGTGCCCAGGGGTGGAGATAGGGGCCGACTCCCATTACCGGGAGGACACCCCCGGCACCACCGTAGCGGCGCGACCATCTGTGAGTGATACTCGACCGCAAGTAATCGAACGGCCACACAGATCCCAAGAGGACCAACCAAGGTCAGCTGAAGCAGTCGCAATTTATCGGCGTGCAGAGATGGCTGGTGGATCTCATCCCTCTCAACCTGATGCGAGGGCTACAGAAGCGGAGTCGCCGATCCTACTTCAGGTGACACGGAAGCCCCAGGTGTCCTTATGTGATCCAAGGATTAGGGGAAATCCTCCGGCACAGAGAACCCCAGTTAGACATCCAGAGACTGAACAGTAGCACACTAGTAGCAATGCACGAGGCCAAGAACGTAGACGCCCGAGTTACACTATCTTTGCGACAGTCGCTTTCATCATGATCTATCTACGAACGGTGGCAACAGTGAATGTGAATGGGTGCAGAAATCTAGTAACCCAAAAACTGCTTAATAGTTTCCTCCAGGTGAACAACATTGACATATGCTTTCTCCAAGAAGTAAATACTTACAACTTGGATGCTCTTTACAATTACGACTATAAAGTTAACCTAGGTTTAAACGGCAGAGGAACGGCAATAGTGTACAGGAAGGGACTTCCCCTGCAGAATTTTCAGATGGATCCCGACGGCCGGGTCCTCTCCGCTACTTTGGAAGAGACCGTCCTGGTTAACATATATGCTCCAGCTGGGACACAGAATAGACACGAGAGAGAGCGTTTCTTTCAAACCGATGTAACCCCGCATTTGCTACAAGGCAAGGAACTTCTGCTAGCAGGCGACTTCAATTGCACGCTGCAGGCGAAGGATCAAAAAGGTGCTACGAATTTTAGCATCATGCTACAACACCTAGTGTCACAGTTGCAACTGCTTGACGCATGGGAGATCAAGCATGGGAATGAAGTGGAATTCACTTTTATCCGCAACACTTCTGCCTCACGCATCGATCGACAGTATTTATCTCCCGGAATGGCTCCAAATGTCCATCGAATTTGGGTCATTCCGGTGGCTTTTAGCGACCATCATGCAGTGCTATGTCAATTGCAAATAAATGAAATAAGGCTTGAGACGGCCGGCCGTGGCTACTGGAAACTCAATAATTCTATGCTGGAGGACACAGACATTCGGGAACAATTTCAAATCAAATGGCTTCAGTTACAGTCGGCCTTTAGAAGTTCAACTCGGAAGAGTCTTTGGTGGGTGAACACGGCAAAACCAGCGATTCGCTCCCTATTTAAATCCATGGGTATTGTGAGGGCACAGGCCAAGAAGCAGCTACTACATTTTTACAATGAGGCGCTGTGGGGGCTGCATCTGAAGCAAAGGGAGGGCTATGAGGTGCAGACGGAGATAAAAAAAGTAAAAGAAATCATCAAATTAAAACACTTACACCAATTGGAAGGACACAAAGTTCGAGCCAAAGTGAAATCCATGCATGAAGCGGAACAGAACTCATTTTATTATTTCGCAAAGGAGCGGCAGAAGGGACATGGAAGATATCCTCAAACAATACGGGACGCCCACACTGGAACTGCCCATGTTGGAACGCGCGCCCAGCTCCAGCTGATAGCGGATCATTTTCAGGCTCTATTTCAAGGAGCGCCAGAAGCAGACACCCCTTATAGGCGTGTAGAACATGAACTGTTTGACACCGGCATCACCCAGGAATCCGCAACAATACTTACCAGCCCTATCACGGAGCGGGAGGTCTTGGTCGCCATTCAACAAGCCAGTCGACACACATCACCAGGTCCTGATGGGCTCACCTATGAATTCTATAGAAAGTTCTGGCCAATAATCAAGAACGAAGTGATGGAAGTATATGCGGAACTGTGGGAGACAGCAGTGTTTCCCGAAACCTTCGCGGATGGTGTTATCACCCTGGTGCCGAAGAAACAGAAAACCGCCACCATGAAGGACTATCGTCCAATAACGCTGCTAAACGCCGATTATAAGTTATTTGCGAAAGTTCTGGCTAACCGATTAAAAGGTGCATATGCAGAAATCATGCATTGTAACCAAGCGGCAATATCGAAAAAGAACATTATTGTCACATTGGCGGAACTGCGTGACACGTTGATCCATCTACGCAGAGAAAATAAAGCAGTGGCTTTGATCAATCTCGACTTTCAACAGGCTTTTGATAGAGTGCGCCATTCGTATCTGTGGAACTGCTTAACGGCTGCGAAATTTCCAGTGCCGGTAATCAACCTTATTCAGGGACTCTACGGCACGGCACAGTCTCGAGTCTTATGGAACGGATGGTTTTCCAGGCCGGTACGAATAAAACGATCAGTACGTCAAGGCTGCCCGCTATCAATGGGATTGTTTTCATTGGCATTGAATCCTTTACTCCAGAGGTTGCAACAAACCATGCGAGGAGTCAGTGTATACAATGAACGGTTCACACTTACAGCCTATGCTGATGATGTGACTGTGGTGGCTGCAGATAATGAAGACATGACGACCATGCAACAGGGATTGGAGCAGTACACAACGATGTCCGGTGCAGTGTTAAATGCTGAGAAATCGGAGATCCTAATATTAGGAAATTGGCCGGAACCGCCACAGACCTTGGGGATGCAATGTGTTACTACTACAAGGATACTTGGTATATGCTTTATGGCAAATATAGAAGATACTATTGCAGTTAACTGGAGGGAAAAATTAACAGTTTACGCCATTCCTTATCCATGGAGAGGATCCGGATCCTGAATTTGCTACAACGCATCTGGTACCTGCATACTTATGGTCTAAGCAAAATTTGGTATGTGGCACAGATTCTGCCGATTTCAAAACGTGACGCACAGAAACTGGAACAACTCCTTGGTTACTTTTTGTGGACTGGAAAAGCATATAAGGTGAGCCGGCCTCAACTACGTTTGCCTCCGTCCAAAGGTGGTTGCGGCTTAGTGGACATTGCCAAGAAATGCATGGCCTTATTGGGGAAAACCGCCACACAATCATTGCGCGGATCTGGCTCATCAATTGACCAAAATTTCTGGAAGGAACAGCTGCATAACCCTCAGGTGGCACTCAACGGATTTAAACCCACTGTCCTTCACCTAAAACGAATTCTGGACAACAAAGATGACATTACGGCCTTCGAATGCACCCGGAACCACTACCGTATGCTCACGACAGTTCATCTGGTTCCCAGAGTGGCAGAGAAATATACCAGGGAGTGGAAAGTGATCTGGCAGAATTTATTTTGCAAACATGTGCCCAGTGATTGGCAGGAAACCGCCTATGAAGTATTAAATGAGACTATACCGACAGCGGATAAACTCTGGCGACATGGAAGGGCACAGTCAAACCAATGTCCATCTTGTGCCGCCGTCGACACACTGGACCACCGGATTGCTTCCTGTAAGCAGGTTGAAGTCATCTGGGTAGAGCTCCGGACTTACATCGCCAAATGGTGCCCACCGCAAGCTCCACCATGCCTTGAGAAGCTCCAGCGTTTGGAATGTCATTTTCAGAATACTGCACTCCAACGCTGTGTAGTTTGGCTGGTAATGGGAACAATGTACTGGATCCTTAAACAGAATAATGGCCCAGTTGCGCAGAGGAAAGATTGGGTCAGTTTTCTGAGACAGGCACGCTGGCAACTGATAACTTCTGGTCTCAGCAAATCAATGCAGCCGTACATAACACGCCTTGCACTTTAAATACGACAATGCAACTATAATCAAAATAATATATATTAAAAAAAATAAAAAAAATATATAAAATAAAAAACTAAAAGAAAAACAAAAAACAAAACTAAAAAAAAAAAACAACAAAAAAAAAAAAAGAAAACTTAGTTTGCTTCATTAAAAAAATAAAAAAAAATCCAAAAAAATTAAAAAAAAAATAGAGTTTACTTTAGTTCCGTCAGTTATAGAAGAAAAACGCAGTGACAGTCAATAGTTTACTTTAGTTCTGTCAGTTATAGAAAAAACGCAGTGATATAAAAAAAAAGCTAAAAAAAAAGGTAAAGATGTATAAACTTAGGCTTAAGAAAAAAAAAAAATAAGTGAACCAAAAAAAAAAAAAAAAAAATAAAAAATAAAAAAAAAATATAAAAAAAAAAACTCTGGGTATTTCTGTGAGCAACGTTTGTAGGCTATCGATAACATGCGGGTTGCGTAAAACCAAATTACAAGGGACTGTTGGAGCACCTGGTATTACCTTCTAAAGTTAAAAAAAAAAAAAAAAAAAGCTTCGAAATTCCCTTCTCTTTGCACGCTTAACATAAAAAATGAACAACGATGTTGCATTTCACAAAAGTTTTAAGTTTAAGGAAACATGCACAAACAATAAGGAATATCTCCGAAATGGTTCACCCTACAAGAAAATTTATCGAGTCATAAATTGTGTATTTTAGCAAGATCTACATTTTTTGTATAGCACTATTTGGTCTATCTCTAACGGTTTACGAGTTATTCAAAAGTCATTCAGAGTAAATACGACTACAGGGGCTATAGCCAGAAAATTCAAGATATACATTTCATTTGTCATAAAAATATCTCAAACATATGACATTTTAATCAAAATCGTTGGAGCCATTTTAAAGAAAATCAAAATTTTCGAAAAATTTTCCATGTGAAGGGTAGTTTAGGGTGGGACTGTTTCCTCAAAATCTTCGTGTTGCATCCTTGAAAGACATTAAACTTAAATACCAAGTTTGGCTTTTAACCGACTTTTTGTTTTTGAGTTATGCTGTCCACAGACTGACACACACACACACACACGCACGGACCTTTTTCTAAAAAATGCTTTTTTGTTTTAGATTCAAAACATATTTCCGGTGAAATCTCCACAAATTAAATTAAATTATTTTGTTGTTTAACGACGCTGTCAGTTGCCAGGATCACATCAGCGTCGCCGTTGTGCCGGAAGTTTGTCCCGCAGGAGTTCTTTTACATGCCAGTAAATCTACTGACATGGAGCTGTCGTTTTAAGCACACTTAAAAACCATCGGTCTGGGCCGGATTTGAACCCGCGACCTTGGGAACAGTAGGCGAGCGTCTAACCAACTGAGCCACTCAGACCGACATTAAAAAAAAATCTCGGAATCGAATTTTTGGGTGGAATATACTTCATTCTATTTCAGTTGAGAAGGTAACAATGGGTTACACTCACATGACTTTCTCTTCTCTTGTACTAACCATTATTACAAACTTATACCTATATCTTCAGGATCACCTGGGTCGATGTTCCCCGTGCGGTCCGTCAAACTCCTCTGACAGGTGTGTTTAATGGTTGGTATCCCTGCTGGACGCAGTTGGGGACCCCAATCTCTATTGTAATTCCCTTGGGGTAGCTTACCCTCATAAAGCTTGCAGGCTATTTAGTAACAAGGGGGTAATATTCTTGGGGTGATGTTTCTTTTGGGTTCCCTATTGCGGAGGATTGTGGTTTATCCTGGGAGATTTTCTGGCAGAAAGCCACGATAACGGCAACTGTCTCTCCGCCCTTGCAATTGTTACATAGCATTGTTTTGTTTCCGACAGCTGCGGCCCTGCCATGGTATCCTCTTTTATTTACAATTGTTTGTCAGGATAAGAGCACAATTATCCTTTGTTTTAATCTAGAATCCCAATTTACTGCACCCTTTTTAACTCTTGGTCACAACTCTAAAACCTTATTTTGATAAAAAAAAAAAAAAAAAAAAAAAAAAACCGATTATCCTATGTGTTAGTCACATAAATTTCTCTGCTCACTCTTCCACGAATTATTGTAAACTGTTTTGTTAATCCAGATGGGTTTGAACGTCCATACTCTTTGCATAAGCACGAGAAAAACAAAGAGTAACGACATCCCATTTGCCTAAAGTATTTAAAAATTGAAACCGATAACAAAGATATCAAAAAATGAACGATGTTCCATTTCACGAAAGTTTTAACTTATCCAAAACTGACACAAATAACAAGGAATATCACCGAAATGGTCCAAAATTTACTTGCACATAAATTGTGTGTTTTAGCAAGATCTACATTTTTTGTATATTAAGATTTTGTCTATCTCTTACGGTTTACGAGTTATTCAAGTCATCCAGAGTAAACAGGACTACATAGGCTATAGCCAGGGAATTAAAAATATACATTTCATTTGTCATACAAATATATGAAGCATTTTCAAGAAAACCCAAAATATTCGATGTACAGAGTAGTTTAGAGTGCCCCACTCTATTTTGGGTAGCCCCTATTTCCTTCAAAATCTTCGTGCAGCATGGTTGAAAGACATTAAAATTAAATACCAACTATGGTTTTTAACCGACTTTTCGTTTTTGAGTTATGCTGTCCACAGACTGAGACAGACACACAGACTCACACACACACACACACACACACACACACACACACACACACACACACACACACACACACACACACACAGAGGCCATTTTCTAAAAAGGTGACATCCCGACATTGAATTTTTGGGTGGAATACAATAATGCCTTGTACTTACGACTAGAGAAAGTAAAAATGAGAAAACACTAGTTAGTGTTAATTACACTTTATTGCCTTCTAGTCAGTGCAACCGAAAGTAAAAAACAACCTTCCAATCGAATCACAAGAAAGAAGTGTCAGATTATGACCTGCACTGAAGTGCAAATGATTCACAGGCGCTGTCTACTGAACGCTTCATTAACATCTTAGTACCTCAAACACTTCAGTACGAGAACAATTGAGGTCTGGGCGCTTATCTTATAGTTATTTTTTTTATTACAAAGTTATACGAATGATTCACGAGGATTTTCTTTTAAAAACAAAATAAAATGGACACTTAGAAGACATCAGCAATCAGTTTTCAGAAGATCCCGGGTTTAAATCCCGTTGGTCAAACAATAAGACGTGTATTTTCGTGGGTTTCCTTAGTCGATGTTCAATACCACGATCCCAGGGTTCTACCTTGTCTAAAACAACACTAAACATCAAAATAGAAGCCAATAGTGAATGCTATGCCACCTATCCATAAGTAATGTAAGCAGATAGACCGGACCATACTTTAATGCCATCTATCCGGCACGTGCAGAAACAGATGCAGTGACATATCTGTGGACATGTGTCGAAGCAAGATGAAATGGCAGGTAAGACCACGTATGTGTGTGTGTGTGTGTGTGAGAGAGAGGGACAGAAAATCACTCTTACACTGACATTACAACGTAGAGTTACAAGAGGTAAGAATTTTAACGATTAAATTCCAATTGAAAATGGAATGGAAAATGACTATTTTAATTAAACTGCCATGTATTTAAATATTTTTGTGGCAACATAAAAATGTAGATCTTGCTAAAACAGTTTATATACAAATAATTTTTTGTAGTGAACCATTTCTGAGATATTCTTTGTTATTTGTGTGAATTTTGGAGAACTTTACTTCTGTCAAATAGAACATTCTTAATCATTTTATATGTTAAAAGAGAACGAAATTTGAAAGATTTGACCATCGCTCAAAGTGTCCTGTATTTTCATATTCTCCTTGCACATACAAGAATTTTTTTTTTTTTTTTGCAAATGTGTTCCGATATAAAACTAGTGACTCATACGATTTTACAACTGCAATGAGTAAACATAGCGCGGATAACATTGGAGGTAAGTTGGCAACGTAATCAGTAGAACAACGTTTGCGAGGAAGTTTACAAAACTCAAATTACAATACGCGGAATGCCTCTCCTTTCCCCTAAGATCACGAGCTGGTGAACAGAGAGTACTAATGTTAACTTTTGTGGATTGTTGTAATATTATGCACTTTTTCATGTTAACCTGCTTGCTACACTGTTGCCAAGAGTCACCTCCGTCATTTAACGTTGCAAATGTGGACGACAGTAATGTGAACATTGTCCAGGACGACCTCGTTAGTTGATGCCATTAGTTGGTAAGACGCGTGTTAGATGAGTAATTGAAATCTTATGCGGTATGTTAACCTGTTCTTATTATAGAATGCATGCGAGCTAATGTAAATTTCTTTCCGAACGAGGAACACGCGACCAGGCGTCCTGCTCGGGTTTCCGCTTATTATTTTTGACGTGAAGATATTTACCGTGTGAATAAACGAGACTTCTCGACGGACGGCCTAGTTAGTGCTGCAATATGCACATAGAGGCCACCACTCAAGGGGGGGGGGGGGTTATTTGCCTTATGCTTGACATGCCTTGGTAAAGCATTCTCTTGCGCATGCGCTAAGTAAAGACCCGCCTCTGTAGCGTGGTGGTAGCGTGTCTGCCTCACATCCAAGAGGTCGCGAGTTCGAATCTTACTTAGGGTGAGTTATTGCGAGGTTTTCCCTTATCCTTAGAAAACAAATGTCGGATAACTTAAAGCTCTATGGACCTCGGGCTCATTTGAGCATTGTTTCCCAGTTCGTTCATTCATTCATTCATTCATTCATTCATTCATAAACAATCTGATGTGTTACACTCACATGACTTTCTCTACTCCTGTACTAACCATTCTTACAAACTCACATTCCTATATCTTCTTCGTGTTAGTTGAGATAAACATTTGTACAAATTATCTTGTTGCTTATTTCCTTGTAGGTACAAGGGGAATGTTAGAATACAGTAGGCTTTGTGCGATAGTCAAATCTTTTAAAGCTTTGAGATTCCTTTCTCTTTGCACACTTAACATATAAAAAATGAACAACGATATTCCATTTCACGAAAGCTTCTAAGTTTTCCGAAACTGAGACAAATAACAAGGAATATCTCCGAAATGGTTCACCCTACAAGAAAATTTATTCGGACATAAATTGTGTATTTTAGCAAGATCTACATTGTTTGTATAGTATGATTTTGTCTATCTCTAACGGTTTACCAGTTATTCAAAAGTCGTCCAGAATAAATACGACTACAGAGGCTATAGCCAGAAAATTCAAGATATACATTTCATTTGTCATAAAAATATCTCAAACATATGACATTTTAATCAAAATCGTTAGACCCATTTTCAAGAAAATCAAAACTTTCGAAAAATTTTCCATGTAAAGGGTAGTTTAGGGTGAGGCTATTTTCTTCAAAATCTTCGTGTCATATCCTTGAAATACATTAAACTTAAATACTAACTTTGGTTTCTAAGCGACTTTTCCTTTTTGAGTTATGCTGTCCACAGACACACAGACATACACGGACCTTTTTCTAAAAATGCTTCTTTTTGGATTCAGGAGGCCTCAAAACATATATTTCCGGTGAAATCTAGACCTCGAATTTTTGGGTGGGATATAATACTTCCCCTACTTACCAGTAGAGAAAGTAAAACAATAGGCAAAGGATATATTGCCTTTAAAAAAAAAAAAAAAAAAAAAAAAAAAAAAAAAAAAAAAAAAAGGACTTGGAGATCTCTCTGAAAATCCCACTTTCACTTGGCGAGCTGGGTGAGTTAACACATATGAATCATAAATAAATAAATACACGCTATGCAGTAGAAAAAAACTGTTGAGCCATAATACATTTTGTCACTCAGTACATGACAAAGTAATAACTCAACCACACGATAGTGCGTCAGCTCAATACTGCACTTTCAGAGCAGAGAAAAACATGTCAGCCGCATGACGTCATGTACAGCAACTGCATTATTGTGTTCCCCTCTGCGCAGTGCAACGGTTCGGATGTTTTTGGGTCTCTCTGTAGATTACAAATGTTTGGGTAGAATACAATACGTTTGTTAAAGCAGATAATTTATATCAAGTAATTTTTACTGAGTAAAGTTTAAAATATATATCCTGCTATTGGGCTGAACTTTTTAAATATACTTACACTTTTCTCAAATGGGAAGTCGTTATTCGTTTTTTCTCCTGGTCATACAAGTGGAACCCAATTTCAAAGCCATCGCAAAGCGTCCAGCTTTTAAAATATCTGACTATCGTTTAAGCATATTGTATACTTCTATTCCCTTTGTATCTACAAAGAAATACAATGTAATAAAATCATTTCTACAAAAATTATCTGGAATATCATAAAGTAGATAGAAGAGTAAGTGTGTGTAGGGATATTCGTGCAAGGACGAGTAGAGAAAGTCATGTGAGTGTAACACATCAGTTTGTTCCTATTATTTAGTATACTATTTACAATTTAATAGTTACGTTTGCCGGCCTTACTTTAAACTGCAATATAAACAAAGTGCAAAACTGTGTTCCTCCGCGGTCCCCTGCGATTGGTAGACATACGGCGCGACCTAATTTCTGCGAGTGTATTCCATTTATTATTAATATAATGTTTTTGAAAATATTTTTTGTAGTTATTTTAAATTTAATGTTATTTTGTATGTTAGTTACGGGACTATATTTTCTTCGCGCCTGCGGACATGGGAGTTGTGCGGTTGGACCACTCAAACACGTATTAGCAGTCATCTGTTTTGTAACACGCTGTGCTTACTCTTCTTTCACGTTAATATTCTATGAAGTGAATGATATTCCTCATTAATGCTAAAATATTCTGTTAACTTGGAAATAAGCTCTGGAAAAAGGGGAGAACAAAGAGAAGAAATGAGGTGATGGAAGAAATGAAATAAAAACGGCACTTAAAAAGTAAGCATTTTAAAACTTTTAGCTTAAAATATAATAAGACTGTAATTAAGAAGCTTGAAACACGTAACGTAGGGGATTAAAGAAACGGCGAAAGCTTAAAATTTGCGGCATGAAGTGCAATCGCTTTCTGCTACGTAGAGCATCTGTATGCAACGAACGGTCAAAGGTCAAAGGTCGGCTGGAGTCTGCACCGGTGCAAGCCTCGGGCACCACGTTAACAATTTACGTAACCTTTTTCTGTGTCACGATGGACAAAATGCACAACAGTAGTATATCGGACATCACTCAAGATGGCAGCTTGCCATGCGCTCACGTGACACTGCGTTACAAGGTGTGATTTCACATGAAATTCTACATTCGTAGAAATTTCGCGATCCATACAAACATGTATGTAGCTAAAACGCTTCAAAACGTGCATTTTTACTTTCTCTGCTACGTATAGTAAAGTACAGGAACTATTTTATTTCACCCAAAAGTCCGATGTCCAAATTTCACCGGAAATATATGTTTTGAGGCCCCCTGAATCCAAAAACACAATTTTAAGGAAAAGGTCCGTGTATACGACACCAAGATTTTGAAGAAAATAGCCCCACCCTAAACTAAACTTCACATGGTAAATGTTTCGAAAATTTTTATTTTCTTAAAAATGGCTCTTACGAATTTGATTGACATGTCATATATTTGAGATACCTTTATGAAAAATAAAATGTATATCTCGAATTTTCTGGCTAAGCCCACGAAGTCCTATCTACTCTGGATGATTTTTGCATAACTGGTAAACCGTAAGAGATAGACCAAATCTTACTGTACAAACAATGTAGATCTTGCTAAAATACACAATTTATGTCTGAATATTTTTTTTTGTAGAGTGAACCATTTCGGAGATATTCCTCGTTATTTGTGTAAGTCTTGGAGAACTTACACTTCTGTCAAATGGAACATCGCTATTCACAGTGCAAAGAGAACGGAATTTGAAAGCTTTAAAAGATTTGACTATCGCTCAGTCTACTGTATTGTAATATTCCCCTTGTACCTACAAGGAAATAAGATAATTTCTGAAAATGTTTACCTCAACTAACACGAAGAAGATATAGGAATAAGAGTTTGTAAGAATGGTTAGTACAAGAGTAGAGAAAGTCATGTGAGCGCAATACATCACATTTTTGTCTTTTTATTAAAAATAGTCTTCAGTATTGCTAACTGTATTCCTGAAGTTTTACGTCTCTATCATCATTCCAATTATTAAAAAAATAATTTAAATAAGAAATGATGTTGCTTTTAAAAGACTGCCATTTTTGTATTTCTTGCTGTTTTGACCGCCAGTTTCCGCACCAATGGAAATGAAAGTAAATATTTAGTAGATAATCCCAGCCTAATAATAATAATAATAATAATAATAATAATAATAATAATAATAATAATAATAATAATAATAATAATACACAGAAGAAGACCGGCGTGTTTGTGGAAGTCGAGAAAGATCCATATTACGCTATCTTGGCTATATAAGGAGGCGAGGAATAAGCGGAATTGGTGTATGAGACACACAGAAAGTGAAGAAAGACAATGAAAGAATTGAGTCAAGGTTACCAGGGCAAAACAACTGTGAGTTGTAATATCATGAAAGGCTGTGGACTGTGTTAACGTCAGTAGAAGAGGACGGCGTTTTTGTGCAAAAGTTTAGAAGAAAAATGAAGCGATAGAAAAATAACTAGACTGCAGTGTGACGTTCTGAAACACTTAAACATAAGTACGTGTATATACATACATACATACATACATACATACATACATACATACATACATACATACATACATACATACAGACTGATATTTGTGTAAGTCATAGCCAAAGAAATGCACAGTTTAGCCTTAGCTTCATGTCCATTTAATGCTCTCTAGGGTAGTTAATCATGTTTTTAAGCACATTTGTTGGATGTCTTTACCGGAACTAATCTCTGGTTCGTTGGCATGCAGGACGCGAGGCGGTAACTGTCATATTGATTCCTTAATAACGAGCGTGCACGAGTTTTCTTTGTAAAATGCAAATTTATAGCGTGCGGTGGTGATGACGTCACTGCTACAGCACTTGTTGAACACTCTGCAGCAAACATGGCCCTCTTATTACTAGCAAGGACCTGTGCTTGAAGAAATACCGGCGTTACAACTTGCTCGCGTGACTGTACCAGTTACTCAGCGGGAGGCTACTTCTGTGACTCAGGAGGTCGTCGGTTTGACTCGCAAGACCGGCCTTCCTGAGCCATGGGGTTTTTCGGAGTTTCCCCAGGTCGCTGGGCAAATGCTTGAAAGGTTATTTACCTCTGCCGAAAGTCCCCTCTCTTTACTTCAACCCCGCTCTCATTTCCCCTCACCATGTGTTGCACTCACATGACTTTCTCTACTCTTGTACTAACCATTCTTACAAACTCTTATTGCTATATCTTCTTAGTGTTAGTTGAGATAAACATTTGTACAAATTATCATATTGCTTATTTCCTTGTAGAGTTTGTGTGATTGTCAAATCTTTTTGACTTTTGAGATTCTGTTCTTTTTGCACGATTAACAAGTTTTCCGAAACTCATACACATAACAAGGAATATCTCCGAAATGGTTCAACCTACAAGAAAATTTATTGAGACGTAAATTGTGTACTTTAGCAAGATCTACATTTTTTGTACAGCAAGATTTGGTCTATCTCTTACGGTTTACCAGTTATGCAAAATTCGTCCAGAGTAAATACGACTACAGGGGCTATAGCCAGAAAATTCAAGATATACATTTCATTTGTCATAAAAGTATCTCAAACATATGAAATTTTAATCAGAATCGTTATATCCATTTTCAAGAAAATCAAAATTTTCGAAAACTTTTCCATGTAAAGGGTAGTTTAGGGTGGAGCTATTTTCTTTAAAATCTTCGTTTTGCATCCCTGAATGACATTAAACTTAAATACCAACTTTGGTTTTTAACTGACATTTTGTTTTTGAGTTATGCTGTCCACAGACTGACACACAGACACACACACGGACATTTTTCTAAAAATGTCTTTTTTTTTTTAAATTCAGGCTGCCTCGAGACGTATACTTCCACTGAAATCTCGACATACAATTTTTGGTTAACATGCAATACTTCCTCTACTTACTAGTAGGGAAAGTAAAAATATTTTATTCCGAGCTGAAACCTCGAAATCTTGAGTGGAATGACGTACTTATTTCCTGGGATAGGTTAAGTAGCTGGTGGGAAGGAATAAGAAGAAATAAGAGCCGAGGAAATACCTACCTGTCTGAAGCAGCACTGCCGTATATTATGTCAAACTGGGAGTTATACAAGTTCATCGCTAGTGGCACATCTGCAGCCAAAGTAATTAAACTACTGCAGTATCGTACTTTAATCTGCACTTCACGCCACCATGCAGTTAGCAACAGAACTTCTTCCTTCTGCTTTTATTTCACTCCCATTGCCACCTCTGATAATATGCTTCAACTAATTACTGTATTTTTGATCTTTGGTTGACTTAGGTTCAGCTCACAACTGGATCCGTCAAGGAGCGCTGCGATCGCGTTTTAGACTTTCCGGTATTTTGTTCTACGATAGGATTCTAGGACGTTTTTCGTCGCATTATATTGCTAATAGTGCATTAAAGGTGCGCGCTTATTCAGAAAAAGTATTTAAAGTTGTAATTAACATATACATTGTGTAAATTGTGCCAGAGGGCCAACAACCATTGTAATATTATACAACAAATGTAAAAGCAAAGGAGATAGATGACAAAGGTAGATAAATAAACGGTTTTCCTGCACAATGCAGCATGGCCCCCTTGCGTTTAATTAGCACCTACTGATCATAACAAATTACTTGAGCGAAGCCAGTATACGTTTTCACTATGCAGAAGTTTTTTTAAGTGCTAAATTTTATTCAAGTGTTAGAATTGCTGTTTGTGAGACATTTAAATACTGAATTAAAATATTCAAGTGTTATGAAAAGCATGGTGTGTAATGAGTGACGTAATATCTATAAATAGTTAAAATTGGGTTATGGCTTACGTGAATGTCAACAAAGAGCATTTAGTTTGGTAAACGAGCTGTTAAAGTTAGTAAATAGGTTTTCTCAAATTTCCAGAATATTCTTTTACTAAAGTTGATTAGAATATACCTTCTTCACCGAAAATAAAAATTCTTAGATAATAAAAAACTATAGGGTTCTAACCTTTTAATCCTGTCATTTTAAAAGTAAATGAACTGTTCCTAAAATCCACAACCTAAGTAATAATGGTCACGTTTAATAGTGCTTATATTTATTCCATTTCATACTTTAGTAAGTACGGAAATTTTGGTGGAAGAAACAACGAAATGAATCGGCACACGGCTCAAGAGCAAACGCTCTAGAAGATTTTGAAGTGTAGGGGGTTGTTTATGGTGCGAGGCAAGGGATGATAAGTTAATTGTGAGTGTTGTGAACAGTTGAGACGTGTTTATGAGATAAGCAGAATTGTATTACCGTAAAGTAACGCAACGAAACGTTGCCAATGAGAGCTGCGCGAAATTTCGGTACTACTCCGATAAAGTTGGATTGAAGGCCACATGGCAGTATCACGTGGTTTCATTTCCTGTAACTCGAATATTTTCCGAGCTATGATGGAATATTTAGCAAGATAAAAAGTAATATTAGCTGCAAAGAGGTAATTTACTATGCCTTGTATGCAAAGAACAATTAGGTATCAAATATGTTAAATCTCCCTATATCAAATGTTATAATAACGCGTATGTCAAAGGTGATTTATTGTGTAAAAGAAGGAAATATGAGGGCAATGTTTCAAATTCGACGTGTTTAATTTTCACCACAGGAGTGCTCATTTCATAAACAGGCGGCGAGAGAGAGAGAGAGAGAGAAACAAAGGTGTGTCGACAGCAGCAGGTGGTCCATTGTAAAAGAGAAACACAAAGGGAGTACGCAATGCGGTGGTGCATGGCTTCTGTTTGCTCTGTGAGCTTGCAATATCACTTTTTCATCTTTTTCCAAACAGTTCATTCTTCTTACGGAAGATACTTTGACAAACAGCTTCTGATATTCTGACGAGCAAGAGGAATTTCTGAGGGTGGCATTCGGGGGATCCTAGTTTGTATTTTCGCGGTCGTCCGTAAAGCTTAGGTTGAATATTGCATTCCATCCAAAAGTTAGATTTTAGTTTGGATACTATATAGAACCAAAAATAAATAAATAAATAAATAAATAAATAAATAAACACACCGGGAAGTCCTATGCAAAAGCACTGTTGATCAACTCCAAATACCACAGGAAGAAATGTGAGTAGAGAAAGGTGTGAATGCAATACGTATCATTTCAATTTTAAACTTATAGAAAATTGTATGAGTCGTTCGTAGAAGAGGGAGCAGAGAAAGAAATATGATTGTGTTTCATAAGAGTGTGTAAAGAAAATCTTGTGAGTGTGTTGCATTTCTGTTTCATGAAAATATATTGGAATCGCTTTATTTTGCCGCGCTCATTGTTATCTTGTAACCGCCTAGTGGTGTGAGGTATGTAGGTCGAATATGCACTTTATCTTGCTCCTCGACAGACATCTGATCGCAGGCGTCCACAAGTAAGTCTTGGGTGGTTAATTCCCCCATGCGAAGAGGGTAAACAGAGAAAAAACAAAAATAAATATGTTTAAGTTATATTTACATGCCGACGTCTAGTAAAGTTATATATAAAAAAGGAAATAAAATTAATAGGTACTGACCAAAGCAAAATGTTATTACAAATAGTGATTTTAACTGTACTATTATCGAAACAAATTTAATCAACTTTAGGATAATGACAATGATGATAGTTAATGAACACGAGAAGTGCATTTAGACCGGAGAACGACCCTTTTTAAAGCCGATCAATTATTGGTCTGCCTGTTTCTGTTACACCGCTAATAATGGTAGATAACGAAAGCTATTTCTCACTAATGAAGGGGTTCCTGGAGGACACTCTGCGTTCTCTGGAGTGTGTTTCACTGCACCACACCCCCATACCTCCTGTTAACTCAGGCATTACGATTTCCTGATTTGTTTATTTACTAATCTAGATGCTTTTGAGTGTGCCTTTGTATTTGGCCGCCTCTGCTCCATAATATTCAACAGGTCCCAGTTCGAATCTTGGCTAGATTGAAAAGGTCCGTAGTATGTGGACAGCACAACTAAAAAATCTGATGTGTTGCACTCACATGACTTTCTCTACTCTTGTACTAACCATTCTTACAAACTCTTATTCCTATATCTTCTTCGTGTTAGTTGAGATAAACATTTGTACAAATTATCTTATTGCTTATTTCCTTGTAGGTACAAGGACAAACGATATTCCATTTCACGAAAGTTCTAAGTTTTCCGAAACTCACACACATAACAAGGAATATCTCCGAAATGGTTCACCCTACAAGAAAATTTATTGAGACATATATTGTCTATTTTAGCAAGATCTACATTTTTTTGTATAGTATAATTTTGTCTATCTCTAACGGTTTACCAGTTATGCAAAAGTCGTCCAGAGTAAATACGACTACAGGGGCTATAGCCAGAAAATTCAAGATATACATTTCATTTGTCATAAAAATATCTCAAACATATGACTTTTAATCAAAATCGCTAGAGCCATTTTCAAGAAAACTAAAATTTTCGAAAAATCTTCCATGTAAAGGGTAGTTTAGGGTGGGGCTATTTTCTTCAAGATCTTCGTGTCGCATCCTTGAAAGACATTAAACTTAAATACCAACTTTGGTTTTTAACCGACTTTTCGACACACACACACACACACACACACACACACACACACACACACACACACACACACACACACACACACACACACACACACACACACACACACAGACGGACCTTCTAAAATGTATGAGAGGAGGAACAGGATGGTATAAAATGCAGGAAAATGAATTGTTGGAAAGGTGATGATGGAGCAGTGGTGGGATGAGTAACGACCGGAGAACCCGGAGAAATCCCGCCCAGGCGCTGCTTCCTCCACATGGGGGTCCCTGGGATAAAACGCGGGCCGCTTTGGTGACAGGCGAGCGGTATAACGCTGTTGATGGATCGCGCCTCACAGTGTGGGAAACCTTGAAACGAAGCAAGTTTAAAGATGCGATAAAAGCAAGTTATAAAAAGAGCACGTTCTGAGTGCCACTTGAGCAAATGTAACTACATACATACGCAGGAAGATAGCACTTTTAATGTTGGCTATATTCTGGCTTTTACAGAACATCATACGTGTTAAATTTCCCTCCTTGTTCTTCAGAAAGGAAACGGGATATAGCAGGAAATGTTATCACTCGCCCACCACAGTGTGTTGTGTGTCTCTGTGTGTGTGTGAGTGTGTGTGCGTGTGTGTTGTGTGTGTGTGTGTGCGTGTGTGTTGACGATCTTACGAACACAACAGGCAATCAAATAAACATAGTAGGAGAAAACACATACTCCTTAATTTAAAAAAAGGAAAGGAGAAACGGAGAGCTGTAGAGACTAAGACTAATAAGAAATTCGACTCTCAGAGATATGTAAATAACTGTGAACAGCGGAACTCAAAAAGGAAAAGTCGGTTAAGAACCAAAGCTAGTATTTAAGTTTAACATTTTTCAAACATGAAACATGAATATTTTCAGCAAAATTCCCCGCTTCAGATTCATATTTATATATCTTCATTTTCTCAAAAATGCCTTCAACGATTTTGATTACAATACTGTGACGCATTTAAAATAGCAAACACTCGCGCCCGCGCTATTTCACAACACAGGCGGTGCGTGCAACAAAGGCGTTCAAGGTCAAGCTATCCTGCACCACTCACGCGAGCGAACACGTAACAAGAAAGAGCGCGGACGTCAAAAGGTTTCCGAGATTATTCGAGAAGTGTCTGGCGACCCGTGTATCTGTAGAGATTCCAGAAAGCTGAAGTTCGAGATGTTACGTCACTCGTGTTATATTATAAGGCTTAGTTTTCTTTTTCTTTTTTTTTTTTGTGTGTGTGTACGAGCACGCGCGCGTGTGCGCGTACGATTGCGTCGAAAGGAAGATAGCAAAAATTAATGAGTGTCGAGTGACTGTATCGCCAGAGTCAGTTGTTTGAGAGATAGAGAAAGTGAAGAATGACAGAAAGGAAGGTGTTAAGGTTACAAGAAGAAAACAGTTGTGAGTTATAATACTATGAAAGACTGAAGACTGTGTTAAATGTAATGCACTGTGTAGTAGTGTGAATCATTTTGGATTTATTCCTTCTTATTTGTGTGAATGAAAACTTCTAAATGGAAGCTCCTTATTCATTTTTTTCTCTCTTGGCTGTGGAAGGAGAACCCCATTTCAAAGCATCGCATAGACTAACATTTGAAGCCTGCAATAAAATTAATAAGAGTTTGTGAAAATGTTTGTCAATTAACACAAAGAAAGTCGTATGAGTGTAACAGATCAGATTTTTTTCTTTCAATTTAGGCCTTCTAGACCCTGGTTAGTAAAGTAAAATAAATGATAATGATTATTATTAACGTTTTATAGTTCGTTATACTTCCAGAACGTGTATTTTTCCATTAATATAACCAGTTTTTATCAGTGTTCGTAAGAACGGCTACCCTGAACACAAATATAGATATTTTTCTCTCAGCCTGTGCTATCAGACAGGTGGAACATAATACCCGTATAAATATTTGAAGGGCGGTACATACTAATTAAATACCAAAGTGAGGGAAGCCCATTTACGGACAATGCCCTTTTTTTCCATTTGGAAGCGACCACATTTACCGCGGCGGTATAGACAATCCGGGAGTGAGTCTGGAATTCCTACAATTTATTTTGCGCCGAGGTGCTCGGAATAACGCTAGTCATTATAGCCTGTGTTTTAGTTAGGCTAAACAAGTATTAACGGCCTCATATATTGTAACCCAGTTTTATGCGCCCGACGTTTGAAACTGTTGCCTTTATTTTAAAATTCTAATTTGGTTCACACGTTTTCCTGCTATCTGAAGGAAAAGAGCTTTATGCCCCAGCGAGTTCCTTTGCGAGGGTTTTAATTTGCAGTTCTAAAAATACGTAGATATTCATTCCTGTGTTTCTAGGACGGCTACTACGTAATCACCAACCATTCATGAATAATAGAAGATGCGGAAGGTGTGAATTCCTGTGTGGTGTGAAAATGGTGATAATCTTGCACTCTTCGCCCGCTCGCTCGCTCGCTATGAACCCATTCTCATACAGCATCTCCTCAAAGTTTAACAATACCTGTATACTTCACCACAAAACACTCTATTCTTGAACTATTTTTTACAGCGGCCTTTTCTTATTCCTCTATCTTCTTCGTGTTAGTTGAGATAAACATTTTTACATCTTTTATTTATTTCTTTATTTATTCTTATGAACATAACAGGCTTCGAAGCCTAATATATATAGTACCTGGGCGACCGAGCTTCGCTCGGCGTTTTTCGCCTCTATCACACTTTTTATGGAAAATTGTTTACAGAAGAGTGAGTAGGGAAAGAGATGTGAATGTGTTACCTAAAAGTGAGAGGAGAAAACGGTGTGAATGTAATAGCACTTCTGTTTCAAACATACAGAACATGGTATGACTTATTTTAAAAGTGGGGATAAAAGTGTTTTTTGGTGCAAAATCACGTTTTTTATGGAAAATTGTTTATAGAAGAGTGAGTAGGGAAAGGGATGTGAATGTGTTACCTAAAAGTGAGTAGACAAACCGCTGTGAATGTAATATGCAACATCTCTATTTCAAACATACAGAAAATTGCATGACTTATTTGTAGAAGAGTGAGTAGAGAAAGAGATGTGAATGTGTTACCTAAAAGTGAGAGGAGAAAACAGTGTGAATGTAATAGCACTTCTGTTTCAAACATACAGAACATGGTATGACTTATTTTAAAAGTGGGGATAAAAGTGTATTTTGGTGCAAAATCACGTTTTTTATGGAAAATTGTTTATAGAAGGCTGAGTAGAGAAAGATATGTGAATGTGTTACCTAAAAGTGAGTAGAGAAACCGCTGTGAATATAATATGCAACATCTCTATTTCAAACATACAGAAAATTGCATGACTTATTTGTATAAGAGTGAGTAGAGAAAGAGGTGTGAATGTATCACCTAATAGTGAGAGGGGAAAACAGTATGAATGTAATAACACTTCTGTTTCAAACATACAGAACATGGTTTGACTTACTTTAAAATTGGGGATAAAAGTGTTTTTTGGTGCAAAATCACGTTTTTTATGGAAAATTGTATATAGAAGACTGAGTAGAGAAAGAGATGTGAATGTGTTACCTAAAAGTGAGTAGAGAAACCACTGTGAATGTAATATGCAGCATTTCTATTTCAAACATGCAGAAAATTGCATGACATATTTGTAGAAGAGTGAGTAGAGAAAGAGGTGTGAATGTGTTACCTAAAAGTGAGAGGAGAAAACGGTGTGAATGTAATAGCACTTCTGTTTCAAACATACAGAACATGGTTTGACTTATTTTAAAAGTGGGGATAAAATGTTTTTGGTGCAAAATCATGTTTTTTATCGAAAATTGTTTATAGAAGACTGAGTAGAGAAAGGGATGTGAACGTGTTACCTAAAAGTGATTAGAGAAAACACTGTTAATGTAATATGCATGTATACAAAAATTTAGAGTCGTTTCTGAAATACTGGGAATATATATACAAGAATTGCACTATAGAAGCGGGAATAAAAAATGTTATTTTTATGTAAAATCGCGTTTTTTCGGGAATTACGCCTATATAGATCAACTTAAAAAGCAAAACTCTATCTGAATACAAAATTTGATGGAAATCGTTAGAGCCGTTTCCAAGTTGCGCGGAATATATATATATATATATATACACACACACACACACACACACACACACACACACACACACACACACACACACACACACACACACACACACACACACACACACACACACACACAAGAATTGCTCGTTTAAATATATAAGATATTCCGAGCAACTTGGAAACGGCTCTAACGATTTCGATCAAATTTTGTATTCAGACAGAGTTTTGCAGTTCATCTATATAGGTGTGATTCCCGAAAAAACGCGATTTTACATAAAAAATAACATTTTTTATTCCTGCTTCCACATAGCAATTCTTGTATATATATATTCCCCGTATTTCAGAAACGGCTCTAAAGGTTTGGTTACATTTTTGTATACATGCATATTACCTTCACAGTGTTTTCTCTACTCACTTTTAGGTAACACATTCACATCTCTATCTCTACTCACTCCTCTATAAACAATTTTCCATACAAAACCTGATTTTACACCAAAGAACATTTTTATCTCCGCTTTTATAAGTCATACCATGTTGTGTGTGTTTGAAATAGAAATACTGTTACATTTACACTGTTTTCTCTTCTCACTTTTAAGTAACACAATTCACATCGCTTTCTCTACTCACTCTTCCACAAAGAAATCATACAACTTTCTGTATGTTTGAAGTAGACATGCTACATATTACATTCACAGTGGTTTCTCCTCTCACTATTAGATGATACATTCACATTTCTTTCTCTACTCACTCTTCTACAAATAAGTCATGCAATTTACTGTATCTTTGAAGTAGAGATGCTGCATATTACATTCATAGTGGTTTCTCTAGTTACTTTTAGGTAAAACATTCACATCGCTTTCTCTACTCACTCTTCTATAAACAATTTTCCATAAAAAACGTGATTTTACACCAAAAAACATTTTATCCCCACTTTTAAATTAAGTAATACAATTTTGTGTATGTCTGAAACAGAAATGCTACATATTATATTCATACTGTTTTCTCTTCTCACTTTTAGGTAACACATTCACATCTTGCACATCTCTTTCTCTACTCACTCTTCTATAAACAATTTTCCATAAAAAAACGTGATTTTACACAAAAAAGTTTTTTATCCTCGCTTTTAAAATAAGTCATACCATGTTCTGTATGCTTGAAATGGAAATACTATTACATTCACACTGTTTTCCCCTCTCAAATTTAGGTAACACATTCACATGTCTTTCTCTGCTCACTCTTCTACGAGTGTCATACAATTTTCTGTATGTTTGAAATAGAAATGCGCATATTACATTCACAGTGGTTTCTCTACTTACTTTTAGGTAACACATTCACATATTTCTCTACTCACTTTTCTTTAAACAATTCATATCATATCATATCACCGCGAAATTCGGCACGTATATTTATTTTTCCTTGAAGAAAGTTTTTATGATAACAATTTTACTACACAATATATTACTTTCAAATGGCTTTCTACTCGCTTTTCTTTTATGTAGCACATTCATATATCCCCTGTTTGCCCTTCAACATACAATTCATATAATTTTCTATGATTGAAGTATAAATGCAACGTATTACAACAAAAAAAAAAAAAAAAAAAAAAAAAAAAAAATCACAAAAACAGAGGCGAAAATCGCCCGGGTACTGAACATAAAGCAATACAGAAAGGGAAATATAAGGAATAGAAACAATTATAAAAAGAGCAGAAGAAAAAAAAAAGTGAAGGTGGCATGGTAAGTAATTTTTTCTACTATTCCTAATTACAGCAACGATACTGCTATTACCAATTTAGTTGTAGCATTTTTAAATTGAGTTTCAGACATGTTGATAATATCTACATCGAAATGATGTAGATATAAAAAACAAACAAGAAATATCTCCGAAATGGTTCACTCTGAAATGTGGGAAATGAAATGAATATTTTGAAGGCCCTGTGAGTTAGATTTGTACACTTTTACATACAAAGTGAACGAAATGTTACTGTGCTAGGATATAAGCAGTTTATCTGAGAAACCGACGCTGTAATTACTGTTTGTCATTCGTCACTGTGTTCTCTTCACTTGGAGAAGTTTGTTTACAAGTTGAGAAACACCAATTAAAGAGGAGGTGCAATAAAATAATAGAATTCTCATGACAGTCGTAAACTCCATGCCAAGTGGAGCGCAAAGCTATTAATTCAGGGCTCTTTGCCAGGATCAATCCGACTTCAGCACCATCTAGCCTAGAGAAAAGGAACTATTTCCACACGTTTAACTAAAGGAGAATGTTTCTGTGTTGGTATAAGATTAGCTAAGAAGATACAAGAATTAATAACACTCTTTAGAGAAATTTATGTGAATGTAATATAGCCTATTTTGTTTAAAATGCACGGGTGTTTCTGGTAAATTTGCAACATCCAAAATTGTAATAGAACATAACCTATATCATATTTTGGGCAAGCCTTAAAGGAAGTAAAAGTTTTCTCCCAAAACCACAAAGTTCTTGAGCATAATATTTACTTTTTCTAAATTACTCGTATCTATAGCAATACAGAAATTACCTTTTCCATAAAAAAATCTATACGGAGGTGTAACGAGCGTATATTGTGTGATCATACTTTATTTATAAACCCATATCCAGTTTATTTTGCATGCTGGAACCTCCGAAACAGGATGGTAAACAAACTGCAGACGGCGTAACAAGCAGTAGATGTCAGGTTTATTAGTTAAGAATTGTTTACCGATGATATTTTATCAGTTGTTACAGAACGGCAGTGTTTTAATTGACATTGTTCTTTTTGTATGTATATTATCAAGAGTACATATGCACACTAGCGGAGTACACCAAGATGCTTCATATGCATGGTAAGTCCAAAGAAGTGCAAGACATATTTTTCTTTTATATGTACATATAATGGTACATCGACAGACACCACCCGGCCCATACCATGTTTCCAAAGTACCACAGGCATTGAAGAAAAACTTATGTCCAAAAAAATACTCCTGTAGAGGTCCTCAGACTTTTAACTGCCTTGCGTGTAAACAAGTTAAATCCTCCGAGATGTAGTTATTCACCCTTGTAATATAAATCATCAATTTTATTGTTCAACGTAAAACACACTTTTGAAAATTGTCTAAGTTGGTAGCCCGTTTTTTCACTGCTTGATGTTTTCTAGGAGACGCAAATACGGAAAATTCTCCTGATTTAGTGAACTCCTTGCCTTCTTTAACAATGTTTATCACAGAGCGAGCACTCACATGACAAGCTGGAGCCGTTAATTGAGCGAAATTTGTACGTTCGAAAACTTCATGGGATTGAATCCATTGCCAAATAGTGCTCATTTAAACTTTTTTTCTCATTTATTTTCCAAACATGGTTTTAATTGTTGATAAATAGTATATAATAACAATGCCAGGATATTGTTTAGATAAGCTTACGCAAGCACTTGGTCAGAATTTCGGCAAAGTCCCACTCGGCAGTGTGTACGAATGGTCACGAAAGTTGCCGAAGTTGCTGTGTTAATGCAGCGCTGCTAACAGCAGATTGTCCTTAGGGGTTTGTTGCCAATAGTAAGTTTGAATGTTTCTGCGGGAGTCGGCAGTAAGGTGCTATATATCGATATGAAAGGTTAATGAGTAGAGAAAGTGATGCGATTGTTACAGATCATATTTACATCCTTCCAAATTGTGTGTCAAATGTAGTAGCCAATCCTTGGTTTGAGCTTCCAAAAGTTTGGGTTTCCAATTAAACACCCTGGTCGTTAAAGTGATTAAGGCTTCAAGTTCACTTTGTTGGTGACATTGTTTCGAGAGAATTTTAAGTGGATGTGAATTTTATGGGTTAGCGTATACCTCACATAGTTGTCGTCTCGGGGCCCCAGACAAGAAATTCCTCATCGATTTCTCATTGCTTCTCGTGAAGAAGGAGGGGCGCGGTTTTGGGCGGCGGGGCGGGGGGGGGGGGGTTGCTACTTGCTACAGCATGTTTATCACTTTGCATCGTTTAAGGGAGAGAGCTTGATTACCAGTTCTTAAGTATCTGATACGGTCCGTAACGTGACTGTTTTCTCAAGCACTGTGCCAACTTATTCTGTGGAATTATGAGGCAATCAAAATGGGCAGCATTTCTGGCTAGATTCAGCTTTCGCATGCCTGTAACAATGGGTTCATTTTCAGTATCTAGTACGAATGTTCAAGCTAATACTTTTTGGGAGATACTGCGATTTCATGGCCTTTAAGGTTATGTTGACATTAGAGGTAAATGAATTATCCCATAGTCACATCTACCAACTTAACCTGCCCTTCTATATTACCAACTTTTAAGGCCCAGGCCGCTAGCGTTTCCATACCCTTAAACCAACATAATAACAGTTGCAAGTGCAACTATCGATTCTTGCATCTACAATGGAATACTAAATATAGGATTCAAATGTTGGACATGTTTTATAAATGTTTTACGCTTGACTTATGGCCGAGCATAAATAGTCATATGAAATTTGAGTTCATTGATAATTAAGACACTCGTATGGATATTATGAAGCTCACATGTTAATTGCTGCCATTAATTTAACTGAATGAAAGTGTAACCACGATGGCCGGAAAAGGTTACCCAGCAATGTCTTTAGTCAGAATGCTCAACACTGACTTAGCCGGAGGCACTTCCCATCCAGCTAAGCTCGCCCCTGGTGTCAAAAATGTTACTAGTAACGCTACCATCCACCGGAAAGAGCGTATGACCTGGTTGTAATTTACATTAAAAATCGTCAACATACAAAGATTGGCACAAAACAATGAAAAAATCTGATGTTACATTTACAAAGCCATCCTCTAACAAACTATTCTTTAAGAAATTATTTTTCTATGTTCTTCACATTAACCCAAATAAGCATTTATAAAAGTGCTTTTATTACATGTGTTCTTGTAGATATTATGACGTCAGGCGCGGCGCACAACAAAGGGCGGTTGGGGCTAAGCTACTTCACACCATATACCGGCGAGCAAACAGGCGCTCAAGGTCAGCCTACCTCATGTGACTCTGTAAACCTGACTAACAACAATTAGCGTAACTCGAACCACCGATGTCGAACTCTCGATGTCGAAGCTTCGATGTCGAATCTTCGATATCACACGCTGATGTCGAACACTCGATGTGGAACCCTCGAAGTCGTAACTTCGATGTCGAACACTCGCTGTCGAACTCTTGATGTCGGAGCTTCGAGTTCGAACACTCGATGTCGAACTCACGATGTCGAACCCTCGATGTTCAACACTTGATGTCGAACGCTCGGTGTAAAAATTTCGATGTCGATACTTTGATGTCGAAATTTCTATGTGGAAACTTCGCTGCGGAAACTACGATGTAGAACCCTTGATATCGATATTCGATGTCAAATTTCGATGGTGTAATTTCGATATAGTAATTTTGATGCCGAAACTTCGATGTCGGACACTCGATGTGAACCTCCGAAGTCGAACACTCGAACGGGAACCCCGATGACGAAATTTGATGTTGAAATTTCGATATTGACATTTCGATGTAGAAACTTCGATGTCGAACACTTCGTGTGGAACACTCAATGTCTTAACCCGGATGTAAAAATTCGATGTCAAAATTTCGATGTCGAAATTCCGTAGTCAAAACTTCGATGTCGAACCCGCGATGTAGATCACCGATATCGAAAATCGATGTCGATATTCGATGTCGAAATCCGATGTTGAAATTTCGATATCGAAGTTTGGATACTTCGATGTCGAACACTCGACGTGGAACACTCGATGTCAAAACCAGGATGTAAAAACTCGATGTCGTAATTCGATGCCGAAAACCGATGTTGAAATTTCGATATCGAAATTTCGATGTGGAAACTTCGATGAGGGACACTTAATGTACCTCGGATGTCGAACTCTCGATGTCGAACACTCGAAGGCGAACCCCGATGTCGTTATTAGATTTAGAAATTCCGATATCTAATTTCGATGTTGAAAGTTCGATGACGAACCCGCGATGTGGAACCCTCAATGTCGAACACCGATGGCAAAATTTCGATGTTGAAATTTCGATATGGAAATTACGAAGTCGAATCTACTAGGTCGGACTCTTGATGTCGAACCCTCGATGTGGAAGCCTCGATGTCGACCCCGAATGTAAAGATATAGAGTTCGAAATTTCGATGTCTATCTTTCTATATCGAAAATTCGACGTTGAAATTTCGATATTGAAAATTCTATTTCGAAACTTCGATGTCGAACCTTCGATGTGGAACACTCGATGTCGAACCCCGGATGCAAAAATTCTGTCGAAAATTCGATGTCGAAATTTCTATGTCGAAACTTCGATGTAGACCATCGATTTCGATATTCATTTGTCAAAACTTCGATTTTGGACGCATGATGTAGAACCTCGGATGTCGAACTCTCGATGTGAAACACTCTAACGCGAAAGCCGATGTCGTAATTTGATGTTGAAATTTCGATATTGAAATTTCGAGGTCGACTCTTCGATATCGAACACTAGATGTGGAACACTCGATGTCGAACCGCGGATGTAAAAATTCGATGTCAAAATTACGATGTCGAACCTTCGGTGTCGAACCCTCGATGTAGATCACCAATATCGAAAATCGATGTCGATATTCGATGTCGAATTTAGACGCTGAAATTTCGATATCGAAATTTCGATGTCGAAACTTCGAAGTCGGGCGCTCGATGTCGAACTTCGGATGTCGAACTCTCGATGTCGAACACTCGAACGCGGACCCCGATGTCGAAATTTGATGTTGAAATTTCGGTATTGAAATTTCGATGTCGAACACTCGATGTGGAACACTAGATGTCGAACCGCGGATGGAAATACTCGATGTCAAAATATCAATGTCGAATTCCGATCTCAAACCTTTCATGTCGAACCCTCGATGTAGAGCATCGATATCGATGTCGATATTCGATGTCGAAATTAGATCCTGAAATTTCGATGTCGAAACTTCGATGTCAGACGTTCGATGTCGAACATCGGATGTCGAACTATCGGTGTTGAAGATTCGAACGCGAACTCCGATGTCTAAATTTGATGTTGAAACTTCAATGTCGAACCTCGACGTGGAACACTCGATGTCGAACCCCTGATGTAAAAATTCTATGTCGAAATTTCGATGTGGGAATTCCGATGTCGTACCCTCGATGTCGATCATCGATTTCGATACTCTATGTCGAAATCCGATGTTGAAATTTCGATATCGAAATTCGATGTGGAACCTCGGATGTTGAACTCTCGATGTCGAACACTCGACTGTGGACCCCAATGATGAAATTGGCATAGAAATTTCGATATCGATATTTCGATGTCTAAAGTTTAATGACGAATCCGCAATGTGCACGTCTCGATGTCGAACACCGATGGCGAAATTTCAATAATTAAAATTAGATATCGAAATTTCGATGTTGAAATTAGGATATTGAAATTTCGATTTCGAAACTTCTATGTCTAACCCTCGATGTGGAACACTCGATGTGGAACCCCTGATGTAAGAATTCTATGTCGAAATTTCGATGTCAAAATTCCGATGTCGATACTTCGATGTGGCACCCTCGATGTTGATCATCGATTTCGTAATTCGATGTCGATATTGGATGTCGAATTTCAATGTGAAATTACAATATCGAAATTTCTATGTCGCAACTTTTATGACGAACCCGCGATGTGGCACCATCGCTGTCGATCTCCGATGTTGTAATTTCGATATCAAAATATCGATATCGAAACTTCGATTTTGTACCCTCGATGTGGAAACACTCGATGTCGTATACCGGATGTCGAAATTTCGATGTCGCACCCTCGATGTTGAACCCTCGATGTCGAACACTCCATGTCGAAAATCGATGTCGATATTCGAATTCGAAATCCGATGTTGAAATTTCGATATCGAAATTTCTATGTCGAAAGTAAGATGTCAAACCTTGGATGTTGAACTCTTGGTAGCGAACACTCGAATGGGAACGCCGATGTCGAAATTTGATGTAGAAATTTCGATATCGAAAATTCGATTTCGAAGGTTCTATTACGAACCATGCGATCTGGAGCCCTCGAAGTCGAACAGCGATGGCGAAATTGCGATTTTGAAATTTAGATATAGAAATTTCGATGTTAAAATTTTGATATCGAAATTTCGATGTCGAAGCTAGATGTCAAAACTTGGACTTGATATCGAACATTCGAATGAGAACCACGATGTCGAAGTTTGATGTAGAAATTTCGATATCGAAATTTCGATGTTTAAAGTTCTATGACGAGCCTGCTATTTGGAACCCTCGAAGTCGAACAGCGATGGCTAAATTGCGATTTTGAAATTTAGATATCGAAATTTCGATGTTGAAATTTTGATATCGAAATTTCTGTTTCGAAAATTCGATGTCTAACCCTCGATGTGGAACACTCGATGTGGAACCCCTGATATAAGAATTCTATGTCGAAATTTCCATGTGGAAATATCAATGTCGTAACTTCGATGTCGGACGCTCTATGTCGAATCTCGGATGTCGAACTCTCGGTGTCGAATGCGAACCCTGATGTCGAAATGTAATGATGAAATTTCGATATTGGAATTTCGATGTCTGACATTCCATGACGAACCGGCGATGTGGAACCATCGATGTCGAACTCCGATGTTGTAATTTCGATACCAAAATTTCGATATCGAAAATTCGATGTTGTACCCTCGATGTGGAACCCTCGATGTCGTATACCGGATGTCGAAATTTCGATGTCGAACCCTCGATGTGGAGCCCTCGAAGTTGAACCCCTGATTTCGAAAATACGATGGCGAAACTTCGATGTTGAACCCTCGATGTCGGACCACCAATGTGGAGCCTTCGAAGTTGAACCCACGATGTCGAAAATACGATGTCCAAACTTCGATGTCGAACGATCGATGTCGAACCCTCGATGCGGAGCCCTCGAAGTTGAACCCGCGATGTCGAAAATACGATGTCCAAACTTCGATGTTGAACCCTCGATGTCGGACCACCGATGTCGAAATCTCGATGTCGAAATTTCAATGTCGGTAGTACGATGTCAAAAATTTGATGTCGAAACCTCGATGTTGAACCGTCAATGTCGAACTCTCGATGTGGCACCCTTGATGGGAACCCCCGATGTGTAACACTCGATGTCGCAACTTCGATGTCATGACTTTAATGTCGAAATTTCGATGTCGAACCGCCGATGTTGAAATTTCGATGTCTAAAAAGTACTTATCGAAAAAGTTACGTGTGCCACTGTGTGCCTGTGTGTCTGAACATAACTCAGAAGCTAATAGTCGTATGATATATTATACCAAACTTAGTATTTAAGTTTGACTGAGGACAGAAGTACTTCCCTATAACAAGAGCTAGGTGAAAGGAAAGAGAACACGGAGAAGAAAGAAGACGGAGAAGGGGAAGAGGAAATGGGGAAGAAGAAAAGGGGTAAGGGCCAACATTGGCTCCAACGATTTAATCGAAGTACCATATGTTACAATATTTTTACGATAAATGAAATGTGGCTCTTAAATTTTATGGGAAAGTCCTTTTGGGCGACTTTTGTAAAACCGGGAAACGGTAAGAGATAGACAAAATATAATTAGGTATACAAAAAATGTAACACATTTCTCTTTAAAACAGACAAATTAATAGCAAATATATTTTTTGTGAGGTGAAACATTATTTCTTATTACTATTTGTCCGAATTTTCCAATACTTATACCTTACTCAAATGGGAAGTCTTATTTTTATCTTGGCCATGCAAAGAGGACGAAATATCGTCAAATAATCAAACGATTTTGATTAAAATGTCATATGTTTGAGATATTTTTATGACAAATGAAATGTATATCTTGAATTTTCTGGCTATAGCCCCTGTAGTCGTATTTACTCTGGACGACTTTTGCATAACTGGTAAACCGTTAGCGATAGACCAAATCATACTATACAAAAAATGTAGATCTTGCTAAAACACACAATTTATGTCTCAGTGAATTTTCTTGTAGGGTGAACCATTTCGGAGATATTCCTTGTTATGTGTGTGAGTTTCGGAAAACTTAGAACTTTAGCGAAATGCAACAACGTTGTTCATTTTTTATATGTTAATCCTGCAAAGAGAACGGAATCTCAAAGCTTTAAAAGATTTGACTATCGCACAAAGCGTACTATATTGGAATATTTATCTTAACTAACATGGAGATATAGGAATAAGAGTTTGTAAGAATGGTTAGTACAAGAGTAGAGAAAGTCATGTGAGTGCAACACATCAGATTTTTAAAATTGCGACCTATGCAGCGTTTTAAAAGTAGATTCCAATTAAAGTAACAAAGTACTATTAGACTTCAAAAGCTGAAACTTTATATTTTTACTTTCTCTACTGGTAAGTAGGGGAAGTATTGTATTCCACCCAAAAATTCGAAGTCGAGATTTCACCGGAAATACATGTTTTGAGGCCCCCTGAATACAAAGAAAGCATTTTTAGAAAAAGGTCCGTGTGTGTGTGTCTGTGTGTCAGTCTGTCAGTCTGTCAGTCTGTGGACAGCATAGCTCAAAAACGAAAAGTCGGTTAAAAACCAAAGTTGGTATTTAAGTTTAATGTCGTTCAAGGATGTGACACGAAGATTTTGAAGAAAATAGCCCCACCCTAAACTACCCTTTACATGGAAAATTTTTCGAAAATTTTTATTTTCTTGAAAATGGCTCTAACGATTTTGATTAAAATGTCATATGTTTGAGATATTTTTATGAAAAATGAAATGTATATCTTGAATTTTCTGACTATAGCCCCTGTAGTCGTATTTACTCTGGACGTTTTTTGCATAACTTGTAAACCGTTAGAGATAGACCAAATTATACTATGCAAAAAATGTAGATGTTTCTAAAATATACAATTTATGTCTCAATAAATTTTCTTGTAGAGTGAACCATTTCGGAGATATTCCTTGTTATGTGTGTGAGTTTCAGAAAACTTGGAACTTTCATGAAATGGGTCATCGTTGTTCATTTTTTTATATGTTACGTGTACAAAGAGAACGGAATCTGAAAGCTTTAAAAGATTTGACTATCGCACAAAGTCTACTGTATTCCAATATTCCCCTTGTAGCTACAAGGAAATAAGCAATAAGATAATTTGTACAAATGTTTATTTTAACTAACACGAAGAAGATATAGGAATAAGAGTTTGTAAGAATGGTTAGTACAAGAGTAGAGAAAGTCATGTGAGTGCAACACATCAGATTTTTCATATATGTATCCCTTAAATAAGTACCTAATACCACACTCTCGCCTCCCAGTCAATGACTTCTGAAATATTCTCTGTATGGTCAGAAGCAGGCGATCGAAACGACATCTATCTTACTTGGCGTGATCGCTATGGAGAAATATTACTGTCTGGGGGAAACCGAGGTGTAAGTAGATGATCCAGCGAGCGTAACGCCTTTATTCCCCACGACGGATAAATCACCCCCTCATTTACATAAGGGCGACGTAAGCGAGAGGCAAGCGTAATAAATTCCTACTGTGTCTTAGTCGAGGGGCGTGCGCCGAAAATTAGTTTCCACAAAGACGACCTGTTGTTTTTTATACTACAATGTTGTCATTATATAGCAAACTTCCAGTACCTTGTTGAGGGCCTTGCTTTGACAAATTGGAACAATATATCTTGCTTTAGGAAACTTCGGATATCTTGAAGTTGACCCATGAAGTGGCTCTTGTGCATAATAGCTCGTTGAGGCTTCGCAAAGTTCCTGGCATGATAGTGCGCTAGCTAGGAAAACGCAAGAAGGTGCAGGTTGCGCAATAACATTGCTCGGTGACGTCACATAACGAGCTGCAATGAAAGAGGCAGTGAATATTTCTGTCCCTCTCTTTCTCTACGCAGTGACTCACCCCAGCTACCTTTGTATGTATGTGTGTGTGTGTCTGTGGACAGCATAACTAAAAAATCTGATGTGTTGCACTCACATGACTTTCTCTACTCTTGTACTAACCATTCTTACAAACTCTTATTCCTATATCTCCATGTTAGTTAAGATAAACATTCGTACAAATTATCTTATTGCTTATTTCCTTGTAGGTACAAGGGGAATATAAGAATACAGAAGGCTTTGTGCGACAGTCAAATCTTTTTGACCTTTGAGATTCCATTCTCTTTGCACGATTAACATATAAGAAAATAAACAACATTGTTGCATTTCACGAAAGTTTTAAGTTTTCCAAAACTCACACACATAACAAGAAATATCTCAGAAATGGTTCACTCTACAAGAAATTTTATTGATGCATAAATTGTGCATTTTAGCAAGATCTACAGTTTTTGTATTGCATAATTTGGTCTATCTCTAACGGTTTACCAGTTATGGAAAAGTCGTCCAGGGTAAATACGACTACAGGGGCTATAGCCAGAAAATTCAAGGTATACATTTCATTTGTCATAAAAATATCTTAAACATATGACATTTTAATCAAAATCGTTAGAACCACTTTCAAGAAAAAAAAAAATTCGAAAAATGTTTCATGTAAAGGGTAGTTTAGGGTGGGGCTATTTTCTTCAAAATCTTCGTGTCACATCCTTGAAAGTCATTAAACTTAAATATCAACTTTGGTTTTTAACCGACTCTTCGTTTTTGAGTTATGCTGTCCACAGGCACACACACAGATCTTTTTCTAAAAATGCTTATTTTTTTTTTTTTGATTCAGGGGGCCTCAAAACAGATGATCTGGATATTGACACTGCAGAACTGAGTCACTCATTATGTTCTTTGTTCTGCAACAACTCCATAAAAGGTTCTAATAGTATCTTTTAACAAAATCAAATTCTCTTTTTAAAAGTTGGTAGCCATTTATCATAAAGTAGAGACGCTAATTTGATTTATTTGGGCACACGAATGTGCCAACTGGAAGACGAAAGAAAGCGCAAAAGAAAATGAATTAGATTACAGCTGAAATGCAGTCATCTCGCCTACATAGGGTGCAACGAAAGCAAGAACCCTTGCTGGGGAATAATCAGCAGAGAAAAGCAGTCATTTGGAAGTAAATGAAAACACAAATTAATTTTGAAAATACGTGCTATAATATAATCACACGCAAGATATACCTTGACAATGACAATAACAACAACAATAATAATAATAATATTGATAATAATAATAATAATAATAATAATAATAATAATAATAATAATAATAATAATAATAATAATAATAATAATAATAATAATAATAATAATAATAATAATAATAATAATAATAATAATAATAATAATAATAATAATAATAATAATAATAATAATAATAATAATAATAATAATAATAATAATAATAATAATAATAATAATAATAATAATAATAATAATAATAATAATAATAATAATAATAATAATAATAATAATAATAATAATAATAATAATAATAATAATAATAATAATAATAATAATAATAATAATAATAATAATAATAATAATAATAATAATAATAATAATAATAATAATAATAATAATAATAATAAATTAGATATAAAACTGGCTAGAACTGCCTACTAGAGAGGTGACGTCAGCTCACGGAACATAAAACATGGGGAACTCTTCCGGCACGGAAGCTCGGCGTTTAGTGGTGCATACATGATGAACTGGACACTTTCACAACCGAAACCATAATATGCCGACTTGGATATTATGGATAGTTTTGAGTGGAATACAAATAAAAAATTAAAACTTAGTTTCCCTTTTTTACTTTCTCTACTGGTCCGTATGTGTGTGTCTGTGTCAATTTGTGTGTCAGTCTGTCAGCCTGTGGACAGCATAACTCAAAAACGAAAAGTTGGTTACAAGCCAAACTTGGTATTTAAGTTTAAATGTCTTTCAAGGATGCGACACGAGGATTTTAAAGAAAATAGCCCCATGGTAAACTACTCTTTAGATGGAAAATTTTTCGAAAATTTTGATTTTCTTGAAAATGGCTCTAACGATTTTTATTAAAATGTCATATGTTTGAGATATTTTGATGACAAATGAAATGTATATCTTGAATTTTCTGGTAATAGCCCCTGTAGCCGTATTTACTCTGGGCGACTTTTGCATAATGGTAAACCGTTAGAGATAGACCAAATCTTACTATACAAAAAATGTAGATCTTGCTAATATACACAATTTATGTCTCAATAAATTTTCTGTAGGGTGAACCATTTCGGAGATATTCCTTGTTATGTGTGTGAGTTTCGGAAAACTTAGAACTTTCGTGAAATGGACCATCGTTGTTCATTTTTTTATATGTTACGTGTGCAAAGAGAACGGAATCTCAAAGCTTTAAAAGTTTTGACTATCGCACAAAGCGTACTGTATTCCAATATTCCCCTTGTACCTACAAGAAAATAAGCAATAAGATAATTTTTACAAATGTTTATCTCAACTAACATGGAGATATAGGAATAAGAGTTTGTAAGAATGGTTAGTACAAGAGTAGAGAAAGTCATCAGATTTTTCTGTTATCAGATGCCGCGATCATGGGTCCTTCATTGAGTATATGCCACAGTTCAGGACTTACATTCATAAAACGCGAATTTTCCTGTTGATGAGAGATCAAAGCCAATACGATTGGCACGTTCTACTTCTGAAGCCTCTCAAACTTCCATCACTGTCTCTAAAAGAATGGCTCTTTGTTCGCCTTTCCCTTTATTTTCGTTGTAAACGGAGCCATAAATATTTATGGATTTGCTTTGGGGAACTTCTGTGCCTAACGTAAACTGCAATAAAATCAATTTCGCCGTCACATTCAACGACTGGAAAAATGGTCATTCCCCGGAGATATTTTACACGCACTACCTAGAACAGCAATATCTGTGATTTAAAGATTATATGCTATCCTTAGATGCGAGTCGAAATTACCACTGTTTCTTCGATGGTGAACTATAAGATCAGCCTATATAGGCAATTGCTTTCTCCACTATGTGCATCCCATTCCACCCAAAAATTTGATATAGTGCCACAGGAAATACACGTTTTGAGGCTTTCCGAATGCAAAAAGAGAATTTTTGATTCCTGTACTCCGTATACTAAGTAGGGAAACTATTGCATTTCACCAAAAAATTGATATCGAAATTTCATCTGATGTGTTACACTCACATGACTTTCTCTACTCTTGTACTAACCTTTGCTACAACCTCTTATTCCTATATCTTCTTCGTGTTAGTTATAATAAACATGTGTACAAATTATCTTATTGCTTATTTCCTTGTAGGTGTAAGGGGAATATTAGAATACAGTAGACTTTGTGCTATAGTCAAATCTTTTAAAGCTTTGAGATTCCGTTCTCTTTGCACACTTAGCATATAAAAAATGAATAGCGATGTTTCCATTTGACAGAGGTATAAGTTTTCCGAAACTTAAATAACGAGGAATATCTCCGAAATGGTTCACCCTACAAGAAATTTTTTTGAAACATAAATTGTGTATTTTAGCAAGATCTACATTTTTTGTACAGTATGATTTGGTCTATCTCTAACGGTTTACCAGTTATGCAAAAGTCGTCCAGAGTAAATACGACTATAAGGGCTATGGCCAGAAAATTCAAGATATACATTTCATTTGTCATCAAAATATCTCAAACATATGACATTTTAATCAAAATCGTTAGAGAAATTTTCAAGAAAATCAAAATTATCGAACAATTTTCCATGTAAAGGGTAGTTTAGGGTGGGACTATTTTATTCACAATCTTCGTGTCGCATCCTTGAAAGACATTAAACTTAAATGCCAACTTTAGTTTTTAAGCGAATTTTCGTTTTCGAGCTATGCTGTCCATAGACTGACACACAGACACACAGTCAACATTAAATTGGCACACATTTATACTTGCAGACTCAAGGAAGCATGGAGAATAACCCGGGAATCGAAACTGAAAGTCCGGATTTGGAATCTAACAGGCTAGCATTCCACCGTAGAATTATTTTCTGAAAATGTCTAATTCTGATTTTATTTGTCACGCAAATATCTTAAATATGCGGTATTTTAATAAATTTGTTAAAGGAAATTTAGAGATAAGCAAATATTACGAGTATTTTCTTATATAAGGAGTAATTTGTTTTGGAAGGAACACACACACACACGCACACACACCCACACATACACACACGCACACACATACACACACACCCACACACACACGCACACACACAAACACATACACACACGCACACACATACACACACGCACACACATACACACACACCCACACACACACACGCACACACACACAAACACATACACACACACAAACACATATACACCACACACACACACACACACACACACATGGAATTTGTATATGGAATAGAATACCTGTTTGTTTTTATTAGCACAAGTACGAAGTAAAGGAAATAATGCATTTTAAAGAACACTTTATAGAAGAGACATAAAAAAAACATTGATTTGTTACTTTCGCATGAATTTCTCAACCCACTATTCTAGAAAATACTCTACCTGCTTCATATTAATATCTGCAGATTTGATTTTATTCAACACTTCATTGTAGTCACAAAGAGAGACACTGAATGCAGCGTATCCGATAATATTAAACATGAAATAGTCTATTGACGCCGGTAACAATAGATCGCCAGTGGTAAAAGAATTGTCAGAATGGTTACGATTGTGTCTGAGATTAGAGAGGGCGAGCAAATATCCAAACAAATTCCCTCCCAATACAGATAAGGGCAGCCCTGGGCCCCTGCGGGTTCAGCTCTCCACCGCAAACAGCGATGGCTTAATTTCCAGCAGTTTGTCGGCTGACACCTTTGTTACGAGTAACAGTTTCATTCCCAGAGGGCTCTAGTGCTTACTCTCACGTGATCCCAGCAGGAGATTCACCGCTTGGAGGAATCTTTCACTTGTTTGTAACCCTTGTTAATGCAAATGAGTATGTTTGATTCCTTATTTTTAGCTCCTTCCCCGCTCACCCGGGGCGCTAGCATCTTCCTGGAGTGAGATAATGAATTCAGCATTGCCAACATAGGCACAAACGCTGCAATATTTGTGTCATCAGGCTGTACAAAGTGTGTTAGGTGTATGATTGCAATTGAGAGGAATGTAATGAAGACTACATGAATATTTGCTTCATTTGCGGACTTATAATTTCAGGTATATTATAATTTAAGTGGACGTGGCAGGGAAGGCATGCCGTCTCGTAATAAAGAATGGTGTACCGGAAAGAGTTCTAATGCTTTTTGCCGGACCAACAACCTAAGCCAGTAGGTCACGCCTCGAGGTATGAACAAAATGGGTAATCTATACGACAGGGGTTGTTCAATTCCCGGTGCAATTATGACCATGCAAAAACCCAGGCCGTAATCTTTGTGATTGATTTGTGGGGAAAATTGTTAAATAAAGAGAAAAAGCAACTAACAAACCCAAGCGGATACATACTATCAAAATATTTGCGCGATATTAAATTCAAATGCGACGAATAAAAATGTCCAGTAATAAATTCATGTATCCTGAAAGATAAAGGAGATGATTGAACATTATTGCACAATCTGGCAACAGAGTAGAATGTTTTGTTTACTAATATGACTTCCGCTATCATGCATACGTTCACACCGACTAGTGAATGTCCAAAGTTGACCACCTGTTTGTGTGCTTGTTATAAATTGGTACAAATAATGAGGGGAGGTCTGGTTTTTTCATGTTTTGTAAGCTGTATTGAGGCAGATAGTTTTTACTGCCAACACTACTGACCTTCCGCTCTACACATACGCAAATGTTGAGCTATTGTGCCTAGTTTGATTAAAAAGTAAAGAAAATTATATTCCATGGAGTATTTGTTATATCGAAAAATGTTCCGGGACAACAAATTTTATGTTGAAAACATTAATACAGCCTAATGACCGCCTCCGTAGCGCGCTTGTATCTGTCGCGGAGGACCCAGGCTCGATCCCCAGTACCAGCATGGGGATTTAATCCCCTCTTGTAGGTCTGGCACGGGGTGCACTCAGCCTCGTTATTCCCGTGGGGACCAATTTAGGAGCTACTTGATGGAAAACTAGCGGCCCCAGGTCGTAAAGACCGCATAACTGGCCGGCAGGGATCGGCACTCTGACCACGTACCACCCTCCAGTACTCCACCCCAACAATGACGCCTGTAGTGGGGGACATTTGGCACTTTTAGAAAAAGGTTCGTGTGTGTGTGTGTGTGTGTGATTAAAATGCCATGTGTTTTAGATACTTTTATGCAAATGAAGTTTATATTTTGAACTTTCTTCTATAGCCCAAGTAGTCCTGTTACTCTGGATGACTTTTCGATAACTAGTAAACCGTAATCGAGACGGGCCAAATATTACTACACAAACATGTAGATCTCGTCAAAAAAAAATACAATTTCTATCAAAATGCAGTTTTTCGTGGAGGAACCATTACGAAGATATTTCTTGTTAATTGTGTGAGTTTGGCAAATCTTAAGCTTTTTCTAAATGAAATGTTGTAATTCGCTTCTTATCTCTTGACCGTGCAAAGAGAGCGGGATTTCAAAGCTTTAAAAGATTTAACTATCGCTCAAAGCCTACTGTATTTCCATATTCCCCTTGTACCTACAAGAAAATAAGCAATAAGATAATTTGTACAAATGTTTATCTCAACTAACATGAAGACGATCTAGGAATAAGAGTTTGTAAGAATATTTAGGATAATAGTAGTGGTAGTTACGTGAGTGTAACATCAGAAGAAGTCCGATAGAGGCGCAGCTGTACCATGCAGCTTTCTCTCTTGCTCGCTAGAGTTCTCTGTATTTTTGTGAGATCCTGGTGCAACAAAAGCAGCAATTTCTGCGGGGGATTGTTTATTTGTTGTTATTTATTGCAGAATCTCTTCATTTTCGTTGGTATGACAAAGTTAGTTAATGCAATGAGGCGGAGCGTGAAGTTGGTTACCATAACACTATGACGTAAGCGCCTCAGTTATCTTTAATGCACATCTAGCCACATAAACACCAAGCAAAAAGCGTTGTCATTGTCTCAAATGTCTAATATTTCACACGGAGTAATAAGCCTGCAAGTGCACAGTGCAGCAAGAACAATTGCCGATCAAAACGCGTGACGCCGCATTGCGCATTTTCGCAGGAAATATACTGCACAAGTGACCTCAGTGCGATTGTCTGCTGTCAAGATCGCTCTGTGTTTGGTTCGTTTTGGTCTTGTAATTCAGCCCCAGTTCGAACACGCTTCGGTGCATTGTTGTGCAAACTAGGTGGCAGTGGCAATTAGTTTTGTTACGGGGCAAGATTGTAAACCAAGGAAGACATGACTGTGGTGTGCTGGTTAGCAAGCTAGAGGTCGCAGGTTCAATTCCCGGATTGAGGGCGGGGAATAGCTAGGAATATTCCGCCCTAGAGATCAAAGATGTCCAACCTTGTCTCTTTGGAGACGCTTACGTCATTAGCTGCTGCTTCCACAAATACGACCTTCAGTGGGAGGGTGCTTGATCTATTGCTTGTGACGTGTAAAATCAGAAGCACACAGTTATAGTATCCAGTGACGCACACAGAGAAGCGATTCCATGGCAGTTTCTACGTCATATTTTGAATTTTCTTGGAATGTCCTTAGAGGACCTCTTATTCTGGATGAATTTTGCATGAATGGTAAACAGAAACAGACAAACGCCCATTAAATAAAAAAAATAGGGATCTCTTTAAAACACAATATTTTTACCCTAAACATACTTCATAATGTTGACCTAGGTTTCTGTTTCCCTTTCACTTTAGGCAGCAAACATCAGTCAAAATTATTTTGCCTAAAATGCTTTTTGTTTTTAAATTAAAAATATATGCTTATATATAGTAATAAAACAAAATAATAATGATAATGATGATGATGATGATGATAATAATAATAATATATTCACAGGAAATATATGTTTTGAGGTACCCTGAATCCAAAGAAAGTATTTTTACAAAAAGGTCCGTGTGTGTGTGTGTGTGTGTTAGTCTGTAGACAGGATAACTCAAAAACGCTTGAAAACCAATGTTGGTATTTAAGTTCTGCTTCAAAGACGCAACACGAAGATTTTGAAGAAAATTCCTACACACTAAACTACCCTTTGCATGGAAAATGTTTTGAAACTTTGATTTTGTTGAAAATAGCTCGAACGATTTTGATATTTTTATGACAAATGAAACGAATATTTTGAATTTTCTGGTTATAGCCCATACAGTCCTGTTTAGTCTGAATGACTTTTGAATAACTCGTAGAGATAGACAAAATCTTACTTTACAAAATATGTAGATCTTGCTAAAACACACAATTTATGTCTGAATAAACTTTTTTGTAGAGTTAACTATTTCGGAGATATTTCTTGTTATTTGCGTGAGTTTTGGAGAACTTATACTTCTGTCAAATGGAACATCATTACTCATTTATTATATGTTAACTGTACAAAGAGAACGGAATTTGAAAGCTTTAAAATATTTGACTATCGCTCAAAGCGTACTGTATTCCCTTATTCCCCTTGTACCTACAAGAAGATAAAGAGTTTGTAAGAATGGTTAGTACAAGAGTCGAGAAAGTCATGCGAGTGCAACACACCAGATTTTTTAACTTCGTCTCTTAAATTAAAATATTAATACGCCACTCTTTGTTGTTCACTGCGCATGGATACTTCAGATGTTCAGAAAAGTAAGAGAAGATTTAGGTTGGTAGAACTGTTAGGAGGAGGTGAATAACCGACCAGGAGATGATATTCGGCATGAGTGCAATAGTCAGTAAAAGAAAATATGATGCAGGAATGGCCCAACTGGGCATGTTTGCATATGCAAGTCAGTCAGTCAGTCAGTCGGAGTATTGCCACAAGCGTTTGCTCTGCCAATAAACTGTCGATTATAATCCGTTCTTTACACACGATGTAATGAGCCAGTTTGGAAGCCATGCTGTGTAAACACGGCTTACCTGATGACCATGCTGCTTGCTTATTCAAGAAAACCAACACAGTGCCATGTTAACAGAGGCAATTTTCCTGTTTGTTCTAATTATCATACGACGAAATGGAACTTGAATGAAACACCACTTCCAGAGAATAGCTAACTGCCTTGACAACACTGTTTACCCCAATACATATTAAATATAGTAAGTTCACTTCAGTTTAAGTGCAGATTTGCTTTTCCCTTTTGTTTTCTCTTTAACATTAAATGGATTTAAAGTCTGTCAGTCTGTGGACAGCATAGCTCAAAAACGAAAAGTCGGTTAAAAACCAAAGTTGGTATTTAAGTTTAATGTCTTTCAGGGATGCAACACGAAGATTTTGAAGAAAATAGCCCCACCCTAAACTACCCTTTACATGGAAGATTTTTAAAAAATTTTGATTTTCTTGAAAATGGCTCTAACAATTTTGATTAAAATGCTATTTGTTTGAGATATTTTTATGACAAATGAAATGTATATCTTGAATTTTCTGGCTGTAGCCCCTGTAGTCGTATTTACTTTGGACGACTTTTGCATAACTGGTAAACCGTTAGAGATAGACCAAATCTTACTGTACAAAAAATGTAGATCTTGCTAAAATACACAATTTATGTCTCAAAAAATTTTCTTGTAGGGTGAACCATTTCGTAGATATTCCTTGTTATGTGTGTGAGTTTCGGAAAACTTAAAACTTTCGTGAAATGGGTCATCGTTGTTCATTTTTTTATGTTACGTGTGCAAAGAGAACGGAATCTCAAAGCTTTAAAATATTTGACTATCGCGCAAAGTCTACTGTATTCCCATATTCTTTGATTGGTGCCTGACCTAAGCTCTCCAAGGGAAAAATCAAAATTGATCAATTAAATATATAGAAAATTATGTTTGTAGCACTCGGAGTGGAGAAACAAATGATTGGGTTTCATAAAAGTGAGCAGAGAAAACCGTATAAATATAATGCGCAGCATTTCATTTCAGTTGCAGAAAATTATATGAATAAAATTGTTTTTGAACGGTGACGTGAATGTTACGTAAAAGAAAACGAGTACCGAAAACCATGTTTATGCAATACATATTGCATTTGTGTTTTTGTAAGGCGAGTAGAGAAGAATGTGTAAATGTAATGCGTTGCATTTCTGTTTCAATCATAGAAAACTACCAATTATAGGTATGTTGGCGGGGGAGGTGAAGAGAGTAGTGTGTTGGGTAACGTAAAAGAAAACCACACGAGTGTAATATCCAATATTCAATGTATTGACATCTGATCCTTGCATTCTGGAGGTTATGTCTTCAAACTGGTCCAAATAACTGTTGCTTTTGAGGGTTATGCCGCTTATCAGGAAGGTATCGGATTCCTGATTAAACTATAATACCAAAACGTTCCACCTACATCACAAACAAAATACAAATACTAGTAAATACTAAAGGATGGTGACTATATGCTTCTGGCGCCATCTGTCGAGTATCACTCAAAATAACCACTATAGTGCTGACGAAATGAGAAAACCACTAACACTCGTAGCGGCTGCAAACATGTGACCGCAGAGAATGCTCTGATTGGTTCCTGATTCGCTATCTAAGGGAAAAAACTAAATACATCCATTTTTAATGATACTGCAGTATTTTACTTTCTCTACTAGTATTCTACCCAAAAATTCAATGTCGAGATTTCACCGGAAATGTATGTTTTGAGGCTCCCTGAATAGAAAAAGGTCTGTGTGTGTGAGTGTGTGTGTGTGTGTGTGTGTGTGTGTGTGTGTGTGTGTGTGTGTGTGTGTGTGTGGTGTGGTGTGGTGTGAGACACCAAGGTTTTTAAAAAAATCCCACCACCCTAGACTACCATCCGGATAATTCGCCCTAACCCATATTCGAACTCCGGACCCCTTGAACGTTAGGCGGACACGCTACCCCCAGTACACAGAGATGGGCTCATACTATGTCCCTGGTGGAGAAAGTTATAATTATTTTCACTCTCTTTTACGTCGGTTGAAGTAATTAGTCATATCGCAACGATCTGTAAGGAGATACTCGTAGAATGGTGTGTGAGTTAGTCTTCAAGATTTCATCCCTATACCATAACATCTTGCTTCATCACCAATCCAGAGAGAATCTGGAGGGCAACTGTACCTACGGCTCAGTGACGACAGATGGCATTAGGGTGCCATCCACTCAGGACCTTCTAGATTAACGGACCTGAGCCTGGCATCCCAGTTGTACAAAAATGGCGTCGGCTGGTGGGAGTGATTTCTGAGGTGTTTCCACACGCTGTTTTTCGTATTATTTTCTATGTCTTCGAGTTATTGTTTCTTATAATAATTCCTATGTAAGTTTGTCTTCATATTAGCAAAGCGAGTGTTTTAAAAGTTTTATTTGGGCAGTATAGGAACAGGAATAAATGTAATAACGTTTTGACTGTGCCGTGTGCTATCCACGTGTTCATGTTTATTGTGTTCCATCTAGGACTATGGCTACATTAGCCGTATAGTGTGGTTAATTTATCTGTTTGCAAGTACAATTTGTGTCACGATTACAGTGGTGAGAGGTTGTTGAAGAAAAACTGTTCCAGTAGTGTATATTAATGTTGCCATACTACAACCTAACCTCAAACACGACAATGCACCGTAACTGTTGCATTCCCGGATGCAAATTAAAAATCAGAAACTTTCAGTTAAAACAAAAGGTAAATTACAACATAAAGCTTCTAAATTCAGTATTTAATTACAATAAATTGCAGCGTTATGTGTATTAGTTGCCGGTGTGTATATAACATGGTGAATAGTGTGAATAGTGAAAGACAATAATTTCGAGTGAATTCAATTAGTGGCATCTGCAACACCAACAGTTTGTTTCATGTAAGTAGTATGCTGCTCATATTTGTACATTATCTTTTGTCTTTGTAATTTAAATGTGTAGCTGTAGTTTAGAAGAAATGTGTTATGTTGCTGCATGTAAAACTGTAGACTATAGCAAAGTTTGGTAAATATTTACAAAATCGTCCGCTCGAGAAAACGAATGAAACATAGTGCAATGGATGCAGTTTTTATTGCTGATTACGATCTTGTAAGTTTTATTGTGCGCTCAAGCTTCGTGTTTATTTATGAGAAAATTTCGTACGGTCGATGAAGTGGTTTTATTTCGCTTATGCGGCGGATATTTAGCTAATAAATGTGCATAAACGAGTGTAATATATGCTACAATGATTGATTAATGCATTTACGTTGAAATGATTGCATAAACACTACCCAAATTGTAAATATTTCGATAACACAGGACCCTGTCACCCCACTCATATGCAAAACTAACCTAACCTAAGCTAACACAATGTTGCTTTACAATACTGATTTAAGATTACGTATTTCATTTACAGTGCTGTTTTACGGTTATTATTTTTAATATTTCATCTGCTTTTGTGGATTCCCCCTGTAAAATAAAGTGTCCTGAAGTGCTGAGTAATATGTTGTTGCAAACTGAGTAATCAAGTTCTCAGTAATAGTAAAAGCAAAATTTCACCCTAAAGGTTTTGAATTCAGTAGGTAGCTAATTATTCTAAATGGCAGCATTTGTATATCAGCCATCCAGTACAGTATGTTTTGTGTAGGTATATAGCATTATGCACATTGTACAAATGTGAAAAACAGTGTAAACAATGGTTAATAATTCTGAGTCAACTCACTGTCAACACTTCTGTTTTATTTAAGTAACATGCTGCTTGCAGTTTTGTCTATCTTCTTTGTAATTTGAGTGTGTAATGCAGTTACATAATGGCATGTAAACCTGTAGATTGCATGAATGATATTTGAGGTTATATATTTCATTGCCCATGGGTTATCGTTTAATATTAAATGTCATTCTTTTTTGTTTACTTGAGTTTATGTTTAAGACAGTGTTTTTGTGTTTAACACAGCCCATATTCACAAAATAGGCGTGTTATTACACCACATTTTTATTTTACTGCGTTGAAATCGTAGCCTGTAGACGAGTTGTTTACAAGTAGTTCCCACCACATAGGCCGCCATCTTGAATCACAGTGTCAGGTCCGGTATTTAGGAGGTCCTGATCCACTCTAGCTGTTTACATTATCTGTTGGTAGATGGCACAGTAATCACTATTACCAACCATTTTACATTTTATACTATTGTTTTAGACTTAAGGTGGAAATTTGGGTCGTGGTATTAAATATCCAATCCGGTATTTACCTTGCTTATTGACGGAAATCACAAAAAATCCCAAATTATTCGGCCAACGGTATTGAACCGAAAGCTATAATTCTTTTATAGCTAAATCAGTACACTAGATCAGTAAAGTGGAAAAGAGGGAATGTTGGGTTTACCTCCGGCCACTATACGTGGCTTTGCCACTCTTTAACACACCGACCTATTTATTCAGAAGTCATCTAGAATGAAGAGGTCTTCTGGGCACATTTTCATGAAATTCAAGTTATGATTTATAAACTGCCATGGAATCGCCTGTTTGTGTCCGTCACTGGATGCTGACTGACAATGTGTTTCTACACATCACAGGCAAGAGCTGAATTACCCTCCGAAGGAGTGGAGTGGGGAATAGCCACTAATTACGTAAGCGTCTCCAAAGAGACAAGGCTGGACATCGCTGTGGTGGATTATAACTGTAAAACGCAGTATCTAAAGCAAAAGGCAATAGGTTTTAGGCAGAGACTGTACTTTGGTGCAGTCGTGTCCATGAATAATGATTCCAACAGTTACCTCTTGACCTTACTTCCCCGCACTGAGCTTCCTGGCGAGGCACATACCTTATCTATTCGCCGAGAAAATAAAATATATTCCGCAAAGGAGCTATTAAGAGCTTTTGACGCAGTCTGGGAGAAATACGTTCTTTTTTAACAAGAAGCATGCGCCACTCAAATGAAATTCGCGTTGCTGAATTTATAAGGTTTCCGCGCCTCCTCACTTGATTTCCTCTGCATAAACTTGTTTGGTGCGGAGGTGAAAATGGAATATGGAAGCGATATGGATCGTGTAACTCAATCATTTGGTGCCTCACACTCGAGTAGTCCGGGTTCAATCCCACTGGCAATAAGCGAGATTTCTCGCAGTTCAAACCACACCTGGCAAGTTAGTTTCCCTTTCTGTTTATTGCATCCCAATGTTACGTCACCACCATTACACACATCCCTTACATCCAACAGCTCTCTGCATACTAAACAAAACAATTCCAATGCATAGCATTCACGTTGCTTTCACTTCTCATTCTTCAGCTATACTTATAATGTGTTAAAATGACATTGTCACAGATACCACCACTGGCACCAGTGTGACAAACGACACTTTCAGTAACTGTTTTGTCACTTTATTTTCTCTTCTACTGACGTGCTCAAATTATTAGAGTAAAATTAACATTCACGTAATTCTTGAGAGTATTGTTACAAAATGACAATTTCACATATCCCACTTCTGACACCAGTTCAACAAAAACGACAAAATCCCAGTCCAGTTACCTTTTTATCACGTTATTTGGTTCCAAAATATTTGCACAAATACACAGTTCTCTTCTACTGACTTTAACACAGTCTACAGTCTCGCGTGATATTACAAATCATAACCTTGACTCACTCCTTTTTGTCTGGTCCCAAGTCTTTCTTATATTAGCCACCTCTCTTTTAATTCCTTCTTCTCAGGTTATCTTTGGTATTCCTCTAGGGTTCCTTCCAAAAGGTCTTAAACGGGCGTACCTTCCGATCTTCTACAAACACTCCGATGCCGGAAACTTCTTGAATGATCTAGAAAACTCCTTTTGGTTCTACCGCTGTGATTGTTATCACGTGTTCACGACAGTCACGCGAGGCAGTGTGAGCCTTTAATACATGCACCGCCAGTGGGGTGGGGTAGCCTGGCCCGACCGTCCTTTGTTGTGCGCACGGCCAGCGTCACAATATATTCATAGAAGAGAAGTCCTCAATTTTTATTCTTAAAGCATTATTAAATCCGAGTTAATAATTTAAATCCTAGTCCATAATATACATTTCTTTTAGCTCTTAAACATTTTTAAGTTGTTGGCATGTTTTTGGATAACTATTTAGCAAAATTAGGAAGTTCATTCTAAGTAACTTTGCTAAATGTTTACTAAGGTTTCTATAACAGCAATATTTGTAGAAATCTAGAATTTTAGAATTTATTAATGCAATAACAAAACTACATTTGCATAGTATTAGTGACCGGCCATTAAGCTTGTGGTGCTATGTTTCTAGCAAAAGGTTTTAATTTGATATTAAGTAAGTTTGAAAAGTAACGGTGACTTCTTGACTTTGAGCTGAAATATAAATTCCTGAACCATTTTTCAGAAATCAAAAAAATAAAGTTGGTCGAATGTTTAATTGCCAATATGTCATCACTGCTTTATCATTTACTTCTGAAATTAGCATTAGCTTTATAAGATGAATATTCGTTAGTATGATACTAAATAATTGAATTGCAGCGTGTCTATAGGAAGCATGACAATTTGGCGTGCATATAGAGCGGAAGGTCAGGTATGTTGACAGTAAAGACTTTACACTCTGGTCTCATGATGCCTGAGGGAAAACCACCCCTCCCCTCTTACTTGCAGTAGATGATAACAGACAGACGAACACGTGACGAGGCCAGTTTTCGGGCCTGGGCTATTTTGGGCCGTAGGTACAAACGCGTGTGTGGCAGCGGAAGCCTCATTATCTCCTGTACCTTTCATGGTGAGATCTGGGCCCTTGGTGTAACATTTTCTTAAACCCTGGAGGTACTCTAATGCGGCTTGACGTGATGCATAACAATCGATAGAGGAGGAGCTAATGGCTCCGAGGAGGAATGTACACGCGCGGTCTCTGGTGTTTGAACTTCTCATCAAGCAAGGGCTTGATTTCCGCCCGCACTTTGTGCTCTAATAACTCACTTTGTAACCATTGTTGAGACTTGCTTCTTTTTTTCATCATTTTGTCTTTTGATCTTACGAAACATTTTCAGCAATTAGCTCTCGGCCTTTAAAGTGCAGTGGAGCAGTTCAGCGTTTTAGGAACGTTTTGTAAAGAAATTTCGGTGTGATGCAAAAATAAATTCTTCTCTTCCTTGACTCTATTTTCTTATTTTAGCTCTTCTTTTAAATTTATTCTTCAAGTCTTCATCATTCTTCCTAGAGGACTGAAACGCCGCGTCAGATTAGATGAAATTTTGCCGAATCGATTGCTATGCATTTTTACTTTCTCTACTGCTAAGTAGAGGAAGTATTGTATTCCACCCAAAATTCGATGTCGAGATTTCACAGGGAATATGTTTTGAGACCCCCTGAATAAAAAAAAAAAGTATTTTTAGAAAAACGTCCGTGTGTGTGTATGTGTGTCAGTCGGTTAAAAACCAAACTTGGTATTTAAATTTAATGTCCTTCAAGGATGCGACACGAAGATTTAAAAAAAAAAATAACCCCACCCTAAACTACCCTTTACATAGAACATTTTGATTTTCTTGAAAATGGTTCTAACGATTTTGATTAAAATATCATATGTTTGAGATATTTTTATGAGAAATGAAATGTATATTTTGAATTTTATGGCTATAGCCCATGTAGTCATATTTACTCTGGACGACTTTTGCATAACTGGTAAACCGTTAGAGATAGACCAAATCATACTATACAAAAAATGTAGATCTTGCTAAAATACATAATTTATTTCCAAATAACTTTTTTCTTTTTTTTTGGAGTGAACCATTTCGGAGATACCCCTTGTTATTTGTGTGAGTTCTGCAGAACATACTTCGGTCAAATAAAACATAATTCATTTTTTATGTTAACCGATTCTACTTGTTCTTTTTCCCTTTGATTTCTCGGATGAGTTATAAGTGCTGTCAATCCATCCCCTGGCGGGTCTTTCTCTTGTCCTTTTGCCATCTACAGGTCTGCCTTCTTTGGCTCCTTTTACTAGACGGTTGTTTCCCATACTGTTAATCTGTTCTTTCAATATTTTTGACACTCTTTAATACATTTTGTTATATCTTGAATTTAGCAATCAAATTATGTCTTTTATGCATCCAGATATCTATGCTGCTTTATTGGCCTATGCTTTTACTTCTTACGTCATCTTGCCGCCGCGCATCTACATTGTTATACCTTAGGTGTTTGGATGTTCCCCAGGAAACATGGACTCGTGTCTTCCCCTAGATGTGACGCTTAAATATGATTACACGGTGATTAAAAATAATGGAACAATATTAGATTCACACAATAGTTTCTGCGCCTTACTAGCGTCATAAGGTTGACTCTTTTAACAGTTTTCAGCGCTTAGAACTCTTGGCTTTGGACAGTTTCTTAACGTGGACTTAAATTAGGGCACAGCCGCGGTTATTCGAGTCCCGATTAACCGAGTTCGGGGTTAACAGAGATCCCAATTTACAAACTGTGCCGCGCAAAGTTATTAAACGTCACGGAAAACCAAGAAACGTTTACCATAGAACTTATAACCGGTTTTGACTGTATTTGTGGTGAAATTTTGATATAAGATTTGTGGGTGGAGTACAATACTTCCCCTATTTACTATACTTACTACAAGAAGTAAAATTAATTCTAGTCAGACAACCCTGGTTGAGAGAGTCACTAAATCTATGTACTCAAGTCCCGACCAAGTGGGAAGGAACTTGCAGTTGATCCTGCAGGGGGATGATGACGTGTACATGACGTCATGATCCAGAGCGCCGCGGGGGATTGTGGGAGCATGTTATTAACTTGTCAGCTGACTGTGCGGTACCTGGCAGAGAGAGAGAGAGAGAGAGAGAGGATTCCACATTTTACGGCGTTCTAGGACGTCAGCGGTTTTTCTTTTCCGCTAGACGTGATCCGAGCGCGCCCATGTAATTGTGTGGGGCGTTTATGGGAATGTCACGTAGGGGTGCTGTGGTGGTCAGATGGGCACGGGAATACTAACCAGCTCATAGCGACTTTCTCTCCACCAGTTGTGCTTGGAATTTCGATATCTACGAGTGAGAAAATACCATTTTCTTAATTGCGTAACATATTTTGTTGCGTATTATATCGAACTTTAAGTTTAACGTGATAAAAGTTTCAATACACGACTATAAATAAATATGCTATGACGTCAGACTGCCCCACTTCACTGCTTTTTATTCAGATTCAGTTTTTGTCTCCATATTCTCCATGCCGGACTTCATTTTCGACTCTTCTCCATTTGCTCCAAGAATTTTTCGAACATTGGGCGTTCACGTCGCACTTCTGACACCAATGTAACAAAATGACAAAAGTCCAGCCCAGTTGATATCTAATCACTTTATTTTCTTTCTAAACTTTTGCACAAAAATAATTCTCTTCTACTGTCGTCAACACACCCCGCAGTCTTCTGTGATCTGCCTCTTAAATTTCTGTGCCACATGCACCAACTCCGACGATACAATCATTCAGCACTTATTAAAACTTCTTCACTTCGCCTTGACGTATGTTTCACAGTTGCCTTACTCTCACTGACTGGGTAAAGTCACTTACTGGTGTCCTTAAACGTCTGTAAAAAGAACTGCACCAAATAAAAAAAAAAAGGAACTTAACTGCAATCTTGGAAAGATGGTGTGGGCTGGGTGATGCCTGTTGGGTGACGCTGTTGACAATGAATATCATGAGAAATGAAAGAAGTAAACATAATAATAAGATAAACTCTTCCGTTGGCTGTAGGAATGATGATTTGTTGTGCATCACGTGACAGTTGATGCAATAATATTATAAATAGCTCTTAACAAATGAATGCGATGCTACCGCTTGTTGAGGAGTTTACTACGTAACCAGCTGGTGGAGAAAACCACCTGAAATAAAAGTCACGTCGACAGAAATAAAGATTAAAGAGAATCTGTCATTTTTTTCGCCAGTTCCATATTCTTGCTCAATCTACTTTACGCATTTCCTGGTAAACCGTAAGAGATAGAGCAAAGCTTACTATTAAAAACATTCAGGTTTGTACTCGGTCGATTCTTTCCCATGCCATGATATTGTTTTCCATTTTGGATGCGATACACGTTTCCTTCACTGCAACAGATAGTAGAATATTTGTTCTCCTTCAGCACACACTTCCATATCGCCGTTTGTAAATCCTATACGACACAATGTCCCCGTTCGTATTCATCCTTGCTTATCACAACTGCCAACATACTCCACCTTGCCCCAATCCTGTTTCACTATGTGTACAATCTGAACAAACATTTATTCCAAAAACTTGATCCAAACCCTTGCCTCTTGAAATCTGCTATTTGTCTATTTACGTACTTTCCTCCAAAAGCATGTTGCATTAATTCAAGATATGTCTAATCATGGTTTTTTAAGTGAGAAAAATAGTGTGGTATATTTTTTATAAACTTAGGTTTAAATTGTATTTTTTATGCATAGTCCAAAGTACCATTCCTATAAACTATTATACCTATAGCTTCTTGGTGTTAGTTGAGATAAACATTTGTACAAATTATCTTGATTATTTCCTTATAGTTGAAAGGAGAATGGGATTTCATGGGCTATGAACAGAAAATTCAAGATATGAATTTCATTTGTCATAAAAATTTCTCAAACATATGACATTTTAATCAAAATCGTTAGAGCCATTTTCGAGAAAATAAAAATTTTCGAAAAATTTTCCATGGAAAGGGTAGTTTAGGGTGGGGCTATTTTTTTCAAAATCTTCGTGTCACAGCGTATTTGTAGTAAAGTTTTAGAAGACAATAAACTCATAGAGATAGAGAACTGATAGAGAACAACCCTTATTCTAGAACTTAATCACCACGCAGGGTCTATTTTGTAACAAAATGTGTGATCAATTTTTAAAACAAATTTATTTTCAAAATGACTATCGTATCTTCTCATATTTATGAAGGCAACATTATCTGTTTTTAACTATCCTTTCTACTTTTTTACATGAATCGAATTATGCCGACGGGGCAGTGTTTCATGACCCTCTTAATATTTCATTATTTTTCAAAAAGACCAACAATGAAACATTTGAAACAAATACGTAATCAAAATACAAATATTTGAAAATTACAGAAGGTCTGCATGAAGTACACCCCCACCCCTTGGTAATGCCAGGGTTAAATGAGTCAACTGACAAGAAACATTTTCGTTGAATAACATTTGATTGCAAACTCGATTCAGCCATCTTTAGTAAAACGGTAGCCAAGTTCGCCTTTCTTGCGCATTTTGAATTCCAAGAGAGTATCAGCATAATATCTTCTTGAACTTTCTTTTACAGTAGATGTTTTCATCCCCAGGGTGGTTCATTTTCATGCATCAGACGGCTCCTTCCCTTAGCGGTATTAGCTGGAGTCTGCGAATATTCCCCAGGGCGAACCATCTAACAGGTGAACATTTCTGTGAGGAATTGCCCCAGGAAAATTAATTTTTCACATAATGAACCTCATATGGTTCCCTCTTCCATGAAAATAATGTGATTAATATCAAGATTGAAAGGGGTAGAGTTGGAATTTTACGCATGATATAATACGTACCCATGAACTTCGTTACGTAATTGGAAGATTGGTTCAAGTTGGTACGAGGGGGGATATATGCATTTTTTACTTTCTCTACTGGTAAGTAGAGGAAGTATTGTATTCCTCTCAAAAATTCGATGTCAAGATTTCACCACAAATATATGTCTTGAAACCCCCTGAATCCAAAAAAAGGCATTTTTAGAAAATGGTCCACATGTCTGTGGAGCGCATAACTCAAAAACGAAAAGTCGGTTAAAAACCAAAGTTGATATTTAAGTTTAATGTCTTTCAAGGATGCAACACAGAGATTTTGAAGAAAATAGCCCCACCCTAAACTACCCTTGACATGGAAAATTTTTCGAAAATTTTGATTTTCTTGAAAATGGCTCCAACGATTTTGATTAAAATGTCATATGTTTGAGATATTTTTATGACAAATGAAATGTATATCTTGAATTTTCTGGCTATAGCCCTTGTAGTCGTAATTACTCTGGACGACTTTTGTATAACTGGTAAACCGTTAGAGATAGACCAAATCATACTATACAAAAAATGTAGACCTTGGTAAAATACACAATTTATGTCTGAATAAATTTTCCTGTAGGTTGAACCATTTCGGAGATATTCCTTGTTATGTATGTGAGTTTCGGAAATAGAGCTTTCGTGAAATACATGTTAAGTGTGCAAATAGAACGGAATCTCAAAGCTTTAAAATATTTGACTCACGCATAAAGCAATAAGATAATTTGTGCAAATGTTTATCTCAACTAACACGAAGAAGATATAGGAACAAGAGTTTGTAAGAATGGTTAGTACACGAGCAGAGAAAGTCATGTGAGTGCAACACATCAGATTTTATTTGTATAGTAAGACTGGGTCTATCTCTTACGGTTTACGAGTTATGCAAAAGTCATCAAGATTAAACAGGAGTACATGGTCTATAGCCATAAAAATATTACTAACATAAGGTATTTTAATAAAAAAACGTTAGACCTATTTTAGATAAAATAAAAATTCTTCAAAATCTTCGAGTTGTATCCTTAAAAGACATTAAACTTAAATACCAACCTTGCTTTTTAACCGACTTTTCGTTTTTGGGCTATGCTGCCCACAGACTGACACACACGCACGCACGCACACTACACACTACACACACACTACACACACTATACTACACTACACACCACACGCCACACGCCACACGCCGCACGCAACACGCCACACGCCACACGCCGCACGCCACACGCCACAGGTCACACGCCACACGCTACAGGTCACACGCCACACGTCACACGCCGCACGCCACACGCCGCACGCCAGACGCCACACACACACACACTACACACACACTACACACACACACTACACACATACTACACTACACTACACACCACACGCCACACGCCGCACGCCGCACGCCACACGCCACAGGTCACACCCCACACGCCGCACGTCGCACGCCTCACGCAACAGGTCACACGCCACACGCCGCACGCCACACGCCACAGGTCACACGCCACACGCCGCACGTCACACGCCACACGCCACAGGTCACAGGTCACACGCCACACGCCACACGCCCCACGCCACAGGTCACACGCCACACGCCACAGGTCACACGCCACACGCCGCACGCCGCACGCCACACGCCACACGCCACAGGTCACACGCCACACGCCGCACGTCACACGCCACACGCCACACGCCACACGCCGCACGCCACACGCCACACGCCACACGCCACACGCCACACGCCGCACGCCACACGCCACACGCCACACGCCACACGCCGCACGCAGCACGCCACACGCCACACGCCACACGCCGCACGCCACACGCCACAGGTCACACGCCACACGCCACACGCCACACGCCACACGCCGCACGCAGCACGCCACACGCCACACGCCACACGCCACACGCCGCACGCCACACGCCACAGGTCACACGCCACACGCCACACACACACTACACACACACTACACACACTACACACACACACTACACTACACACCACACGCCACACGCCGCACGCCGCACGCCACACGCCACAGGTCACACGCCACACGCCACACGCCGCACGCCACACGCCACACGCCGCACGCCACACGCCACAGGTCACACGCCACACGCCACACGCCGCACGCCACACGCCACACACATACACACATCACACACACACACGCGCACTACTAGTACAGAAAGTAAAAGGATGGGAAAAACAGGAGAATTCTCCTGAGCTATGAAGAGTTGATAATGATGATGAGTAGAGAAATTTATGTGAGTAGTTTTAGAATCGTATTTTTGTATGGAAGCAGTAGAGAAAGTTTAAATCCCAAAAGTGTGCGTGCTTGCCTCGTTCTAAAGCCCTAATTGGGGTCACTGAGTAACTAGCAAAGTTCCTTCATAACCTTTCTGCAACATTCTTTCTCTCTGTCAAACATTTTCAATCTTCTTTCATGTTCCTTGTTAGAAGTGGAGGACGGTTGAAGTCCTTCTACTCACACACACAGGGGACAGCACTCCTCAGACTGAGTGTTCCTTCCTTACTTCACTCGGTCTTCTTGAATTACGGCCGTTTCTTAGGCTTAAGAGATTTAAAAGCGCGCCCCATCCTGCCTGAGGTAAACGGTTTAGTGAGTAATCAGAGCACCGTGATTGATCACACGGTCGACCACAAAACACTTCTACCTTCAAATTAACAATTAAATCACTTTCTCTACCATCCGCCGCAAATAACCCCTATAGAAAAAAATCAGTAATTTTAGTTTCCGCCTCCAGTAACGATGATCCATTTCACGAAAGTTCTAAGTTTTCCAAAACTCACACACATAACAAGGAATATCTCCGAAATGGTTCACCCTACAAGACAATTTATTGAGACATAAATTGTGTATTTTAGCAAGATCTACATTTTTTGTATAGTATGATTTGGTCTATCTCTAACGGTTTAGCAGTTATACAAAAGTCGTCCAGAGTAAACACGACTACAGAGGCTATAGCCAGAAAATTCAAGATATAAATTTCATTTTTCATCAAAATATCTCAAACCTATGACATTTTAATCAAAATCGTTAAACCATTTTCAAGAAAATCAAAATTTTCGAAAAATCTTCTATGTAAAGGGTAGTTTAGGGTGGGGCTATGTTCTTCAAAATCTTATTGTCAGATCCTTGAAAGACATTAAACTTAAATACCAACTTTGGTTTTTAACCGACTTTTGGCTTTGAGTTATGCTGTCCATAGACTGGCTTTTCCTAATGCTTTTTTCTTTTTGATTCAGGGGGTCTCAAAACATATATTTCCGTTGAAATCTTGACCTATAATTTTTGGGTGGAATATAATACTCCCTCTACCTGCTAGAAGTGAAAATAAAAATTGGAGGCACATACATAATTGGGCAGTTCAAGTATATCTTTTAGTTTTGCTGAAGCTGTGTTTAAGTTGGCAATCCTACTTTTAGACCGTTTATATGCGTCAGAGGATGATTTCAAATAGGTCGCAAGAATAAAAGTGGTTATATTTACTTAGAATTAAGCTTTAAATGTTAGAGTTAAACCGTCTATAAATTATCAGTATTTGTCCCCAACAAGAGATGGCAGCATTGGTCAGAAACCTTCTGATTTTGAGAGTTTCTCATTCTGAAATAACTTATGACTAGATGGTAGATAATGTAGTCAAACTTTCATTTATAAATACCAGAGATTTGCAATAGAAAGTGATTTTAAAGTCGTGTGAAGAAACCTACTGGAAAAGAAGCTAAAGAATGGATCCACCACTGTAACAAAAATAAACAGAGTCACCCCAGTAATACAATTAAAAAATAAAACAAAAAAAAAAAAGAAAACAAAAAGTACTAAAACTTGGAATATTCCTTTACATCTTTCAAATGATCAATTATTTCGAAACCCCATGTGATGTCCGAAATAAGTTACTCTGCGCGTTTTACAAGTAACAAACTGTTATTTTCGAACATTCTTGTGGAATTACGCATGCAATTAGGAACAAAAGCCACTTCGTAATTGGCTGATCAAAGAACAAAATGCCATTCGACTTTCTTGTTTGTAATACTTCTGTGAAACACATATTAGAAGGAATGTAATGACTGTATATTCTGACAATGCCAAAGTTTCAGAACCAAAGAAAATATACTTTAGTTTAAGGATTCCTGAAACTTAGAGGATTATTATTATTATTATTATTATTATTATTATTATTATTATTATTATTATTATTATTATTATTATTATTATTATTATTATTATTATTATTATTATTATTATTATTATTATTATTATTATTGTTATTGTTATTATTGTTATTGTTATTGTTATTATTATTATTATTATTATTATTATTATTATTATTATTATTGTTATTGTTATTATTATTATTATTATTATTATTATTATTATTATTATTATTATTATTATTATTATTATTATTATTATTATTATTATTATTATTATTATTATTATTATTATTATTATTATTATTATTATTATTATTATTATTATTATTATTATTATTATTTAGTAATTATATAAATGTGCAAATCTGAATGTGTGCAGATTTTTATCTGATAAGTAGAATGGGTATATTTCGTGCCAGTCAATTAAAATAAGCTAAATATTGAGGGTTAGACCATTTTTACGCATATGCCTCTAATTGTTCCAAAAGGCAAAGCCGACAAAAAATAGAAAAAAAGAGAAATAAACAAAAACATCTTGAACATTTTTCGAGGGGAGCTCAGAATTTGTAAGAGCTCATTTGTCACAATTATGTTTAATTAGAGTATTTTAACAAATTATATCTCTAGGTTTACTACTTTATAGACGCTGTATCAAACAAGCAATTATTAGAAGTAATTTAAACTTCTACCCATGCTTTATGCTTTAATGTGCTTTAATATATACCAATAGATAGCAATCCATTCCAATAGTTCTCCGGAAGTCCAAAATTAGGCAATGCTTGCTTTAATACATATATAAGGAATCCATTCCAATAGCTCTCCGGAAGTCCAAAATTAGGCAATGCTTGCTTTAATACATATATAAGGAATCCATTCCAATAGTTCTCCGGAAGTCCAAAATTAGGCAATGCTTGCTTTAATACATATATAAGGAATCCATTCCAATAGGTCTCCGGAAGTCCAAATTTTGGCAATGCTTGCTTTAATAGATATATAAGGAATCCATTCCAATAGTTCTCCGGAAGTCCAAAATTTGGCAATGCTTGCTTTAATACATATATAAGGAATCCATTCCAATAGTTCTCCGGAAGTCCAAAATTTGGCAATGCTTGCTTTAATACATACATAAGCAATCCATTTCAATAGTTCTTCAGAAGTCCAAAATTTGGCAATGATTGCTTTAATAGATATATAAGCAACCCATTTCAATAGTTCTTCAGAAGTCCAAAATGTGGCAATGCTTGCTTTAATGCATACATAAGCAATCCATTTCAATAGTTCTTCAGAAGTCCAAAATTTGGCAATGATTGCTTTAATAGATATATAAGTAATCCATTCCAATAGTTCTCCGGAAGTCCAAAATTTGCCAATGCTTGCTTTAATAGATATATAAGTAATCCATTCCAATAGTTCTCCGGAAGTCCAAAATTTGCCAATGCTTGCTTTAATAGATATATAAGTAATCCATTCCAATAGTTCTCCGGAAGTCCAAAATTTGCCAATGCTTGCTTTAATAGATATATAAGGAATCCATCCCAATAGTTCTTCGGAAGTCCAAAATTTGCCAATGCTTGCTTTAATAGATATATAAGGAATCCATTCCAATAGTTCTCCGGAAGTCCAAAATTTGCCAATGCTTACTTTAATAGATATATAAGGAATCCATTCCAATAGTTCTCCGGAAGTCCAAAATTTGCCAATGCTTGCTTTAATAGATATATAAGGAATCCATCCCAATAGTTCTCCGGAAGTCCAAAATTTGGCAATGCTTGCTTTAATAGATATAATATAAGGAATCCATTCCAATAGTTCTCCGGAAGTCCAAAATTTGCCAATGCTTACTTTAATAGATATATAAGGAATCCATTCCAATAGTTCTCCGGAAGTCCAAAATTTGGCAATGCTTGCTTTAATAGATATATAAGTAATCCATTCCAATAGTTCTCCGGAAGTCCAAAATTTGCCAATGCTTGCTTTAATACATACATAAGCAGTCAATTTCAATATTTCTCCGGAAGTCCAAAATTTCGCAATGATTGCTTTAATATATACATAAGCAATCAATTTCAATAGTTCTCTGGAAGTCCAAAATTTGCCAATGCTTACTTTAATAGATATATAAGGAATCCATTCCAATAGTTCTCCGGAAGTCCAAAATTTGGCAATGCTTGCTTTAATATATATATATATATATATAAGGAATCCATCCCAATAGTTCTCCGGAAGTCCAAAATTTGGCAATGCTTGCTTTAATAGATATAATATAAGGAATCCATTCCAATAGTTCTCCGGAAGTCCAAAATTTGCCAATGCTTACTTTAATAGATATATAAGGAATCCATTCCAATAGTTCTCCGGAAGTCCAAAATTTGGCAATGCTTGCTTTAATAGATATACAAGTAATCCATTCCAATAGTTCTCCGGAAGTTCAAAATTTGCCAATGCTTTCTTTAATAGATATATAAGTAATCCATTCCAATAGTTCTCCGGAAGTCCAAAATTGGGCAATGCTTGCTTTAATAGATATATAAGTAATCCATTCCAATAGTTCTCCGGAAGTCCAAAACTTGCCAATGCTTGCTTTAATACATACATAAGCAGTCAATTTCAATATTTCTCCGGAAGTCCAAAATTTCGCAATGATTGCTTTAATATATACATAAGCAATCAATTTCAATAGTTCTCTGGAAGTCCAAAATTTGGCACTGCTTGCTTTAATACATACATAAGCAATCCATTCCAATAGGACTCCGGAAGTCCAAAATTCGGCAATGCTTGCTTTAATAGATATATAAATAATCCATTCCAATAGTTCTCTGGAAGTCCAAAATTTGCCAATGCTTGGTTTAATAGATACATAAGGAATCCATTCCAATAGTTCTCTGGAAGTCCAAAATTTGCCAATGCTTGCTTTAATAGATATATAAGTAATCCATTCCAATAGTTCTCCGGAAGTCCAAAATTTGCCAATGCTTGCTTTAATAGATACATAAGGAATCCATTCCAATAGTTCTCTGGAAGTCCAAAATTTGACAATGCTTGCTTTAATAGATATATAAGTAATCCATTCCAATAGTTCTCCGGAAGTCCAAAATTTGCCAATGCTTGCTTTAATAGATACATAAGGAATCCATTCCAATAGTTCTTTGGAAGTCCAAAATTTGTCAATAATTGCTTTAATTTTTTGGTTTGGTTTAAGGGCGCTCAACTTCTAGGTCATCAGCGTAATTGCTTTAATACATACATAGGCACTCAATTCCAATATTTCTCCGGAAGTCCAAAATTTGGCACTGCTTGCTTTAATAGATACATAAGGTATCCATTCCAATAGTTCTATGGAAGTCCAAAATTTGGCAATGATTGCTTTAATAGATATATAAGTAATACATTCCAATAGTTCTTCGGAAGTCCAAAATTTGACAATGATTGCTTTAATAGATATATATAAGTAATCCATTCCAATAGTTCTTCGGAAGTCCAAACTTTGACAATGATTGCTTTAATAGATGTATAAGTAATCCATTCCAATAGTTTTTCGGAAGTCCAAACTTTGACAATGATTGCTTTAATAGATATATAAGTAATCCATTCCAATAGTTCTTCGGAAGTCCAAACTTTGACAATGATTGCTTTAATAGATATGTAGGTAATCCATTCCAATAGTTCTTCGGAAGTCCAAAATTTGCCAATGCTTGCTTTAATAGATATATAAGTAATCCATTCCAATAGTTCTTCGGAAGTCCAAAATTTTCCAATGCTTGCTTTAATAGATATATAAGTAATCCATTCCAATAGTTCTCCGGAAGTCCAAAATGTGCCAATGCTTGCTTTAATAGATATATAAGGAATCCATTCCAATAGTTCTTTGGAAGTCCAAAATTTGTCAATAATTGCTTTAATACATACATAAGCAGTCAGTTCCAATATTTCTCCGGAAGTCCAAAATTTGGCAATGCTTGCTTTAATAGATAAATAAGCAATCCATTCCAATATTTCTCCGGAAGTCCAAAATTTGCCAATGCTTGCTTTAATAGATATATAAGTAATCCATTCCAATAGTTCTTCGGAAGTCCAAAATTTGCCAATGCTTGCTTTAATAGATATATAAGGAATCCATTCCAATAGTTCTTTGGAAGTCCAAAATTTGTCAATAATTGCTTTAATACATACATAAGCAGTCAGTTCCAATATTTCTCCGGAAGTCCAAAATTTGCCAATGCTTGCATTAATAGATATATAAGGAATCCATTCTAATAGGACTCCGGAATTACAAAATTTTGGATACTTTGCTATAGGGGATATTTACTAAGACGTAATGTAAATATTAAATAATCCCTTATTTTATTCCTCGGATGAGTCCAAATTTATAGACTGCGTAGAACTGCAGCATGTTTGGAGCGAAGCGTAGGGAAGATAAGGAGGAATATATGTAGATACCAAGGGTCCGGTATTCTTGACCTGACAAGGTACTTCAACTTCCTCGACGTGTAACGGAGGTCAGAGGTGATGTCGAAGCGCAGCACACTCCAACTAAAATTATTATTCCGGTCACGTAGCGCGGGCTGCATAGCGATCAGGGGTACGCTCCTTGCAGCTCGCGAGGTGGTCCGTTAAAGGTAAAATATTAATATGTAAAGATCATCCAACATCCCTTGAATGTGTCCCATTAAATAGTGGATCTCCCGTCTCGAGCTGGTCTACCCATGCTGCATTCCAAATGGTAGTCGTATAGCCCCATAGCAATAATAATAGTAATGAGCTCTATTTGAATTGGATTTGAATATGCGCACCCCAGCTATATAGGGAATCTTTATCCTTTATCACCCCAAACATTTTTCCACTCTACTACCTGCTTAGAGTAAGTAGAGGAAATATTGTGTTCCACACAAAAATGCACTACCGATATTTTAACGAAATGTATTGTAACAAATTGCCAATTCCACGAAACCCACTCCTGACACCAGTTTGATAAATTGACAAAATCAACCCAGTTAAACACAGTTTATAGTCTTCCGTGATAGTGCAACTCACAACTGTTTTCTTCCTGTAGCCTTGACTCACTCCTTTCACTGTCTTTCTTCACTTTCTGTCTCTCATTCACAAACTCGACAATTACTCGACAGTCATTGCAACTTCTTCAATGTCTTGCACACTCACCGACACACTGACCGACTCAATAACTGCCTGCCCTCACGCATCCCGCAAGCTTTTATACCGCCAGTGACTCTTTCTCGAACGTCAAGAAACAAGCCGGCTGCCCAGACTTCTCGAATGGTCTGGAAACCCTTTGTTTTGCCGTTTTATTGTTGTTAGTCACATATTTGCTCGCGTGAATGGTGTGAAGGAGCTTGGCCCCGACCGTCCTTTCTTGTGCAACGTGACAGGCTTTACAATGTTTTGACAGCCTTCCCCCTCCCCACACCAAAGCCCACTGCGTCCTCCACTACAGGCGTCATGAATGGGGTGCAGTACTGGGGGTGGGACGTGGTCAGCGCCTAGGTCCCTTCCTCCCGGTAAATATTTGTGGTCTTTGCAGCTAGAGCCCGCTACTTGTTATTCAACTAACTCCTCAATCGGACCCTCAGGGACCTAACGAGGTTAATTGCGTTCCAGAGTCGGTCTTCCAGCAGGAGAAAATCCCGCGGGAATTAACCCGGGTCTCTCGAAGCGCCAACCAGTAAGCAGGTCACCACATTTATTTTTATAAATGTTTCATTTACGCCTTTAACATAGGAGGTCATATCGGCGACTTTTAACCTCTTGGAACAGTTGCTCAAAGGCGTTGGGGTTTACTCGCTTAAGGGTGGTTTTGAACTTAAGGGTTTCTATCACTTTCTTTTTTTTTTTTTTTTTTCATCTATTACATTAAATTCAGACTTCCAAACTTTAAGATGGGGAATAATCCTACTTGATTAATAATCCTACCCTCCCATCCGGGATTCGAACCCGGAACCCCTTTCATAATACACAGGTGTTCTACCGACTGAGCTACTAGGCCAACATAGTCCCCATATTCATTATAGCGACGATTAATTTATGTGAGATCTTGTTATCATTTTAATTTCTTTTGCTGAAAGCACAATCTGCAAGATGGAGGGGAACACCTCGATCCACCACCGCCCCGACATGGGTCTATTGCGGGCTGCCACCCCCTAGGGAAAGGAATGAGGCGATATGAGACTGGTCAGAGAGCCCAAAGCGTTTTCCCTACCCAGGGGGAGGGCGAAGAGTTGACCCTTGCGGCCCAGGCAGCAAATTCCAGGAAGAGTTTCCAGAGCGCAAGCATCTGTGCCATCTATCCGCATTCGCCGGAACGAAGAGCACTACCAACCAATCCGTGGACTAGAGAATCCATCCCAGCATTGGGAAACCACGGAAAACCCCCAGTCAGTGTTCGGAAGACGGGGATCGATCCCTGGACACGTTGCCACTCGCTCGGTACACCATATTAAACGCCCCTTGTATCTACCAGTCACTTGCGAGTTAAACAGGCTTGCCATAGAATTTTTAAAAGAGGATTTAGGCGGAAAAGCTCCATCTGGCACAACCAATGGTATTCATTTCTTGTGTAGCAACCTGTTGACCTTGCGAACTCTCTTTGGCAGTATTTCCATTTAATAAGACGCTCGTCTCCATACGAGTCTCCTTCAACACAATACATTATTGAAATAATGAGTCTGGCTCGATGCCAGATTTCGCCAACTTCCTTTCCTTTTCATTCTCCTGTTTTTTTGCAAGCTTACTTTATGGCCTTTTACTTTTTATAACAACCAGGCAATGACATGAAGGCATTCTGAGTTAAGTGGAACGGTGTTTTCTCTCGACTGTCACGTTTTCTCCCCTAGCTAGCTAGCGTGAACAAAACCTATTCACTCTCTCTCTCTGTGCACAAATGCAAAGGCTGGAGCTGGACGTATGCATTCTACTTGTTGGTTATTCACTTCCGCACACAGTGAAGCGAACCCTACCTTTGTGATTTCAGATAACATAAAAATACTTTCAAAAGAAACATCCCCTTATTGCACTAACCTAACCTTCTCTACTCTTGTACAAAGTATTCTTACAAACCCTTATCCCTACATCTAAATAACTACCCGCAGCGCAACAGCCCGGGTCCTTCCCGGCCGGTTACGCGTCTCCTCAGGGGTCTAAGGAGGCTGAGTGCACCCCGTATCAAATTTCCCAGCGGGAGAAAATCCCCGCGCGGGTGCTAGAAATCGAACCCGGGTCTATCTGTGGACAACATAATTCAAAAACGAGAAGTCAGTTAAAAACCAAAGTTGGTATTTAAGTTTAATGTCTTTCAAACATGCGACTCGAAGATTTTGAAGAAAATTGATCCACTCTTAAATACCCTTTACATAGAGCATTTTTCGAAAATTTTCATTTTCTTGAAAATGGGTCTAAAAATTTTGATTAAAACGTCATATCTCTGAGATATTTTTAAGACAAATTAAATGTATATCTTGATTTCCCTGGCTATAGCCCATGTAGTCCTGTTTACTCTGGATGACTTTTGCATGATTGGTAAACCGTAAGAGATAGACCAAGTCTTACTATACAAAAATGTAGATCTTGCTAAAACATACAATTTATGTGTGAATAAATTTTTTGTAGAGTGAACCATTTCGGAGATATTCCTTGTTATTTGTGTCAGTTTCAGAGAACTTTTAACTTTCGTGAAATGGAACATCGTTGTTCATTTTTTTTATATGTTAAGTGTGCAAAGAGAACGGAATCTCAAACCATTAAAAGATTTGACTATCGCTCAAACCCCACTGTATTCTAATATTCCCCTTGTACCTACAAGGAAATAAGCAATAAGATAATTTGTACAAATGTTTATCTCAACTAACACGAAGAAGATGTAGGAACAAGAGTTAGTAAGAATGGCTAGTACAACAGTAGAGAAAGTCATATGAGTGCAACACATCAGATTTTTTAAAAATTATACCATTGGTTTAATGCAATGATATTATAGCGTAAATTTCGTCCATTGTGCTCCAACATTCCAGAATGCATCGTTTTTCTTTGCCGTACTGCTGGTACGAGGCTCGCCGACGCTTCCAACCCTGAAAGAAATCTAACAGGATGAAATGATTAACGTAACGAAATCGAGGGGGAGGAAATTCTGAGGATATGGAAATCCTTCCCAACGTTCGCCTGGCGACGCGGGAAAACCTGCGAAAGAAACATGGGTGAAGTTTACCATGGGAATCTACATATATTAAAGCCCTAATTTTTACTCAACTCTTATTAATTTACGAAGTTGTTTTTTAATATTTTAATTTTAAATTTTTATATTACTTTATTAATTAACTAAAACTGTTCCGAAAAAGAATTTGTAAACAAAATTCACAGCGGGCCGTCGTAGAAAGTTACTTTGGCAAGAGGATTAGAAAAATATGTTACATTACGAAATAAAATCAAAGTTGAACTATGGCTCGGTGATCTTAGATTGGTTTTATACAATGATCTCAGTTCATGCTATGATCTTAGATTAAATCAGATCTCCAGGAAGCTATACATTTGCAAGTTTTTGTCTAGAGTTAATTAAAAAAAGAATATTAACCATTAAAAGTTTTATATGACAGAGTTTTCCCAGCAAAGAGTGATCTGCATTTTAACACTAATATCTTTCAGTAACGAATACTGTCACTTTTACATCCTCTTGTTCCTCTCGTGTGCTTAGCGAATTTTTGCTGAAATGTTAAGTTGTTTTCAGTGCAGCGCAATGTTCACTTGTTTTAAACGCAGAATAATGTTGGCTTTGTGGAGCGAAATGAGAAATAAAGCCTCAAGGATTAAACATCAGAATTCGCTGCATGTTGTCTCTGTCCTTTACTATCATCAAAGCATCTGATTTTAAGCTTCTAAATTGCAGCTTTGCAGTGCACGGCTTCAAATATTGGCCTGTAATTTGAGTATTAAAAATCTGACGTGCTGCACTCACATGACTTTCTCTACTCTTGCACTAATCATTCTTACAAACTCTTATTCCTATATCTTCTTCGTGTTAGTTGAGATAAACATTTGTACAAATTATCTTATTGCTTATTTCCTTGTAGGTACAAGGGGATTATTAGAATACAGTAGGCTTTGAGCAATAGTCAAATCTTTTAAAGCTTTGAGATCAATTTCTCTTTGCACGCTTAACATATAAAAAATGAACAACGATGTTCCATTTCAGGAAAGCTATGTTCTCCGGAACTGACAGAAATAGCAAGGAATATCTCCGAAATGGTTCACCCTACAAGAAAATTTATTTGTACATAAATTGTGTATTTTAACTGGATCTACATTTTTTGTATAGTATGATTTGGTCTATCTCTAACGGTTTACCAGTTATGCAAAATTCGTCCAGAGTAAATACGACCACAGGGGCTATAGCCAGAAAATTCAACATATACATTTCATTTGTAATAAAAATATCTTAAACATATGACATTTTAATCAGAATCGTTCGAGCCATTTTCAAGAAATTTAAAATTTTGTAAAAATTTTCCATGTAAAGAGTAGTTTAGGGTGGGGCTATTTTCTTCAAAATCGCCGTGTGGCATCTTTGAAAGGCATTAAACTTAAATACCAACTTTGGTTTTTAAGCGACTTTTCGTTTTTTCAAAAAATGCTTTTTTTTGGATTCAGGGGACCTCAAAACATATATTTCCGGTGAAATCTCGACATCAAATTTTTTGTTGGAATACAATACTTCCTCTACTTTACTATACGCAGTAGAGAAAGAAAAAAATATCACTGTTTCTTTAATATTTCAGATATATTTTTCCTTAAATATAAATATTCTTTCTGATCTTATAATTGTGACAGCTATAAGGTCCCTTTTGTGTTCCACTAAGATTTTTGGGTACGAATTTCTACTTAGGTGGAATTACTGGTGTTAATACGAGACGCAATTGTTTGAAATATATGTTAGATTTTCCCCGAGCTGTGTTTACTCGTTTTTGCAGCATTTAGCAAGAGAAATTGTGTGATTTTTGGTTGACACAACTTGGCCTTCCTTCTCTTTGTGCGATATTCCGTGACACGCTTTGTCTGCCTGCCGTGCTCAAGATGGGGCCTAATTTATTCCCTGAGAACAAAGGCGCTTGTTCCAATTCGGAACCACCAAACTAATTTTATTCCTGTTCTAACAATAATCTCGAAACTTGGAAGCCAGCAAGAAAATATAAACTAACTTTCTACAGCTGTTGTAATGCGTCATTCAGATCTGCGCCTATTATCTAAGGAAACGGGTTCGAATCCCACCAGATGATGTCAGATTACAAAAGAAGCAATTTAATACAAAAAACTATTTAACGAAAAGAAAAATAAATTAAATACAAGTTACCCTTAGCAAGGCCAAGCCTTTTTCCAGAACTTAGACTACCAACGGGGGGTGGGGTGGGTGCGGAGGGTGGAGGTGGGAGCAGGGGGGTGTACTTTGTGTCCACCACTGATAACATTTCTGAGCAATATTTGAAACAAATTTATTTTAAAGTTGGGTATTGTATATTGTTATGCTAATAGAGGTAATATTTAACCTGTATTTTGCGGAAAATAAAAATTAGTAAATTAAATTGAAATTAATGTTCTTTCACACAATAGTCGTGTGTAAGGCAGGATTCGAAAGGAGTAGAGTGAGACTAAAAAATTCAATGCCATGGCCGGGATTTGAACCAGGGATATTCCAGCTCCTGTCCGGTAGCGTAATGATTAGAGGGACCGGATGGATACCGCGGGATCCATAGTACAAATCCCGGCTGTGGTATTGAATTTTTTAGTCTCATTCTACCATTTCTATTAAGTTTACACACACACGCACACACACACAGAGCTAGAATTAGAACTGAACAATTCAATGCCGCCCGTGAAACATTGCCCCCATTGTTGTATTTTTAAAAACACTAACAGCAAGTTGGTTGGTATAAATAAATAATAATTATCATCTAAAAGTTATTTAATTCTGGGACATAAACTACTTACAATAGTAAGTCGCCCTTGGGGTAATTGTCTCTGATGTGAGACGCCCTTTGTGGTCTACCGGGAGAAATAGGAATTGGTTGGAAAATTCAGTGTCATTCTGGCAAGTTGTCACAGTAGCTTAATGGTTAGAGCGCCCGCCTAGGGATTCATTTCATTCAGAGAATTCTTTTTTTCCGAATCTATCCAACATGTGACAGTTAATACATGATCAATTATCACTGATTCCAGCCAATATGTGTGTGACACATTTTCCATCCATCTGGATGTAATTTAGTGTTGCAGCGTTCATATAAAGGCGCTGTTTTATTTCACGAGTCTCTGATGCAGAGAGCCTATTGTACCGTTGTTTACTCTTTCATGAGGAGCCAATATTGTGATGAAATTTCTTCCGCCTGGTCAGAACCATTTTATTAATACCTTTCTACCGGCTTTCCAGTCTACATACTCTTAAAAGAGCAGGAAGTGAAATAACCCACCCAGCTGGCTTTAACTGCGAATTTCTCTTATTGTGAATAACAAGAAACTTTAACACAAAGACCTGAAAATGTTAGTTTTCCAGAAAAAATAAGCTTATCCAAAAAAATTGTCACTTAGCTTAATTGTTCTTGATTAAACGTTCTTAATTTATGACTACATTATAAAATATTGAATAGACAACTTTTTTCTTAGAATTTAAATTATAAGTTTATAGTTTTTGCATGCATAAATAATGTCCTACATTTTTGTCGAATGTTCCATATTTTTTCTTTCTCTACTGGTAAGTAGGGGAAGTTTTGTATTCCACCCAAAAATTCGATGTCGAGATTTCACCGGAAATATATGTTTTGAGACCCCTAAATCCAAACAAAGCATTTTTAGAAAAAGGTCCTTGTGTGTGTCTGTGTATCAGTCTGTCAGTCTGTGGACATCATAACTCAAAAACGAAAAGTCGGTTAAAAACCAAAGTTGGTATTTAAGTTTAATGTCTTTCAAGGATGCGACACCAAGGTTTTGAAGAAAATAGCCCTACCCTAAACTACCCTTTACATGGAACATTTTTCGAAAATTTTGATTTTCTTGAAAATGGCTCCAACGATTTTGATTGAAATGTCATATGTTTGAGATATTTTGATGACAAATGAAATGTATATCTTGAATTTTCTGGCTATAGCCCCTGTAGTCGTATTTACTCTGGATGAATTTTGCATAACTGGTAAACCATTAGAGATAGACAAAATCTTGCAATACAAAAAATGTAGATCTTGCTAAAATACACAATGTATGTCTCAATAAATTTTCTTGTAGGGTGAACCATTTCGGAGATATTCCTTGTTATGTGTGTGAGTTTCGGAAAACTTAGAACATTTGACTATCGCACAAAGCCTACTGTATTATAACATTCCCCTTGTACCCACAAGGAAATAAGCAATAAGATAACTTGTACAAATGTTTATTTTAACTAACACGAAGAAGATATAGGAATAAGAGTTTGTAAGAATGGTTAGTAGAAGAGTAGACAAAGTCATGTGAGTGCAACACATCAGATTTTTAAGCATTGTGTCCTACATTTCCATAAAATAATGTTATAACTCTATACATGTCCAAGGCTATTTAAATGGTTTGTATAGAAAGAAACCTGGCCTGAAAACTCAAATGTGAGTTCGTAACAGGCCTGCTACGTGGAAGGAAGAAGAAGATTTAGCGTTCTGTTTCGAGCCCTATGTTGTCCATTGTACCTTTGTAAGCCCCAGGGAGGCCGGATGAAAGTAAGACACAGGCCCATAGATTATCACGTGATTGAGCGATGATGATGATGATGATCATGATAATGGAGGAGGAGGAAGAGGATGGTGACGTCACGGCATGCATTACCAAGATGAATGAGCTACATTTATTACCTCGATGTCACCACTCTGACGTCATCACACCTGTACGTCGTTTAACGGACAGGACCTACTTCTTAAATAGAATCCTTTGAAGTCAGCCTGGTTTGGATTACACTCAGTTTCATTTGGGATCAAATCTTTATTCGCATCAACTGAAATATGTTGCTTCTGAATCGACCTAAAATAATATTTCTTTTTCTACGAGGATGACATAAACGAAAGCGCTATAGTTTATTTAAAAAATCTCATGTGTTACACTCACATGACTTTCTCTACTCTTGTACTAACCATTCTTACAAACTCTTATTCCTATATCTTCTTCGTGTTAGTTGAGATAAAAATTTGTACAAACTATCTTATCACTTATTTCCTTGTAGGTACAAGGGGAATATTAGAATACAGCAGGCTTTGTGCGATAGTCAAATATTTTAAAGCTTTGAGATTCCGTTCTCTTTGTGCACTTACCATATCAAAAAATGAACAACGATGTTCCATTTCAGGAAAGTTTTAAGTTTTCCGAAACTGACACAAATAACATGGAATATCTCCGAAATAGTTGACTCTACAAAAAAATTTATTGAGACATAAATTGTGTTTTTTAGCAAGATCTACATTTTTTGTATAGTATAATTTGGTGTATCTCTAACGGTTTACCAGTTATGCAAAAGTCGTCCAGAGTAAATACGACTACAGGGGCTATAGACACAAAATTCAAGATATACATTTCATTTATCATAAAAATATATCAAACATATGGCATTTTAATCAAAATCGTTAGAGCCATTTTCAAGCAAATCAAAATTTTCGAAAAATTTTCCATGTAAAGGGTAGTTTAGGGTGGATCAATTTTCTTCAAAATCTTCGCGTCGCATCCTTGAAAGACATTAAACTTAAATACCAAGTTTGAGTTTTAATCGACTTTTCATTTTTGAGTTATGCTGTCCACAGACACACACACGGACCTGTTCTTAAAAATGCTTTTTTTTTGGATTCAGGGGGTCACAAAACGTATATTTCTGGTAAAATCTCGACAACGTGTTTTTGGGTGGAATAAAATACTTCCTCTACTTACCAGCAGAGACAGTAAAAAGCCTGATGGTTAATAAACTTGCCATTCTACTATCAATTAAAAACCTTATTACTCCTAAATTTGTTCTTTACTTTTAAGTAGCATCAGGAAAAGTTACCTTATGTAATAAAAAGACAGCTTCCCTGTTTATTACGTGTATGTTGTATAAAACGCATTATTCAGTTCCGAAAATGTTGAATAAATATTTGTTGTGGATTTTGTAATTGACCATTCAATTACTAGTGGTAACAACTTTTTAATGTTGCACAGTTATTCATGCCGCAAATATGCATAAAACCAATAACACAATGCATGCATAATATGGAAGTACAATGTTCGATTCGTACTGACTAGGAAACTCTGGTTTGGTTTGGGACGCTGCGTTCCTCCCGGTTATTGGGAATTTGGTTTTTCGCTGTTGTAAATACAGGAAGGTTTTAGTGGATTGGTGATCTCTCACGGCGGTTCCTTATTTGTACCGACTTTATTTTTATTGGTTTTCAGCGCTTACGTTTAGGAAATTTATTGCAACTAAAATTTTCTGAAAAAGTTCCACTTGTATGAGCATGCCCTTCTGTGTTACCCGTCATTTGTCTCTGAACAGCATAACCAAAATTAAATTTAATACCAAATTTAGTGCAGGGTTTTCACAGTTCCTAACAAAAATATAAGGACACCTGCGTATTTCATCAAAATAAACTATACCCCTAAAGTATTTTGTCCAGCGACCTTATGTTTCGCAAAAAATATCATTTTATTAAAGGGTACATTTAATTAAGTAATTATTTGGACGTTATTATTTTTAAGAAGCCATCATTTTTTTCAATTTTAGAAGCACGGAAAATAAATCTCATTCTTAATTCTTTTTGTAGATGGGATATCAATTTTATTTTTTTCTGAAGGGAAAGTCATGTATGTTCAGCTGTTTCAACAATTGACATAATGTTTATAACTAAAAAACAAATTGGAGAAAAATAGCTTAAATTAGCACTATTAGGCAATGGGGTCAATGCTATAATGAATGAGCCAGCGAAACCGGGGATGTATCTGTTTATAGTTTATTGTTTATACTACAGATGGCACCACTGAATGATGCTATGTTCACGTTTTTACGATGACGTAACATTGAGTTGCGCTGTAGCTGATATTTTGTTGTAGTGCGAAAAGAGACAAGTAAAAATGTGTAAAATACGTCAAGAAGGATTGGTTTCCTTAAGTGAGGCAAGTTATACAGAGATACTGCATTTCGAATAGGGATAACAAAAACGTGTGTGGCACAGGCAATAAAAGATATAGGAGAAGAGGCAAATTTTCAGACCTGAAGCGAAGTGGTAGGTCAAGGGTTGCATCGTCCCGGGAGAATGGAACAATGGCAGTTATATCCATATGAAGAATAACTGTCCTCAGGCCGCAAAACCGCCAAGAAAGTCTAGAGGCAGTATCCGAATCTTGGAATAACATTGCTGTGCAAGACTGTAGGAATCTTGGAAAGAGTATCCTAAAAGAGTTAATTTACTGTGTTTGAAAACCAGAGGAGGCCCAGTAAAATACAGGTTTCAACGGTAAATTTATCAGAGACGAGAAAAACTTCATGATTAATTGAATTAGTGACGTATATTAGCACAGTATTAGAGCATATAGAATAATAATGAAGTTGATGTCATTGTTGTTTTAATCTTTTAAATCACAAAGGTTAGATATTGTTAACACCTAATATTCCTAATGAACTGTGATAGCGGGACAGTGTTTGATGTGTTTGCGCTAATATTAACCCAGGCAATTAAATTTAGCGTTATGAACATTTGTTAATTATAAAGTCTATACGTTCTATTGCCTTCCTTTGTCCATGACCCCAAAAAGTCAAATTAAACCGAGGTCCACGGTTGGAGTAATATGTCTGTTTAATAATTCACTCTGCCGGACGGAGTTCGAACCTCGACGAGGGTGAGTTGTCTGCTGTCCTGCAAAGACAAATGCCAGAAACCCAGACCGAGGTTATATTACGAGTTTGAATATGACGTCATAGTGTCTCAAATGGACATAGCCGTGGCTGTGTATATAACCCTACTAACATTTAGTAAGAAAAGTATTGCTTTTAATACAAAAATTCACTTGAAATACACGTTTTGATGTTACATGAATAACAAAGGTCCCTGTGTCTGTCTGTAGGTCAGTCTGTCAGTCTGTGGACAGCATAACTCAAAAACGAAAAGTCGGATAAAAACCACAGTTGGTATTTAAGTTTAATGTCTTTCAAGGATGCGACACGAAGATTTTGAAGAAAATAGCCCTAACCTAAACTACCCTTTACATGGAAAATTAAGTGACCGACAGACACACACACACACACACACACCTTTTTCTAAAATGTTCTTTTTGGATTCAGAGGGCCTCAAAAGATACATTTTCGGTTAAATTTCGACACCGAATTTTTGGTTGGAATACATATAAATCACTAGAGATGCAAATAAAGTTTTATTTCAATGCTTGACCCATTGTTAAAGTTTTAGCCTTCATTGCGCGCTATCCTATTTTCGCTTTACGCTGGAGCGCTGGTAGAGCTAGATGTAAAAAATACAAGAACTGCTTATGGTGCAGTTTTTAAGTGAAACAGAAAATGAAACACACATTTCAAGATAAAAGAACGGAACACACAACTAATAGTGCCAAAAGAAACTTTGGTGAAGCTAACGTCAGCATGACGCGCGTGCCAAACACCCCCCCCCCCCCTCCCTTATCAGACCGGACTCGAAGTGGGGACATGCTGGCGGATGGCCAACGTGAATCACCCGGCGGCTTATTTCTTTTGAAGTGATTATATACGCCACCTCGAAATAAACGCAAAGAAACATGCCTTAGGTACATATGTTCCCGGTTCTCATGTAAGGCGTTATATACAAACTCTCGGAAAATATGGTTTTCTATCCTAAATTAAATAAAATATTTAAATACCATGAAAAATAAACTTTACGACACTGTTTTTATTAATTTCTCTACTACATATATTTACTAGAGGAAGTGTTTGGGTTATGCTGTCCACACGTACACACACACACACACACGCGCGCGCGCGCGGACCGTTTTCTGAAAATGCTTTTCTTGGATTCAGGGGACCTCAAAACACATTAGTGACTTGATATATTATGTCGTATTACTGAAAGAGCGAGAAAGTAAACTTCCGTTTTGTATAAGTTTGTTGTTCATGTGTGTGATAAAGGCGGTGCTGCAGGAAGTGTACGTGAAAATGCCAGTCAGTGATAAGCAGGTAGGTACCCAGCGGATTTGATTCCCTATTCCGGTCACGTAGAAGCAGATTGCCGTTAGCGGCAATGTCTCTTGTTGTAGGTACCTATACAGCAAACAGATACAATTCCATTCAACAACTACAGCTTACAAAACGACCACAACACAGCCAATCACAACACTTGCACGTATACGAAATATCTTTAAGCATGGAGATAGCAAACAGGTGAAATAAACGATAAAAATATAATGTATTGACGTTCTCTACCCGTGTACTAACTATTCTTACAAACTCTTATTCCTATATCTTCTTCGTGTTAGTTGAGATAAAAATTGCAGAAATTATCTTATTGCTTATTTCCTTGTAGGTACAAGGGGAATATTAGAATACAGTAGGCTTTGAGTGATAGTCAAATGTTTTAAAGCTTTGGGATTCTGTTGTCTTTACACACTTAACATATAAAAAATGAACAACGATGATCCATTTGACGAAAGTTCCAAGTTTTCCGAAACTCACACACATTACAAGGAATATCTCCGAAATGGTTCACCCTACAAGAAAATTTATTGAGACATAAATTGTGTATTTTAGCAAGATCTACATTTTTTGTATAGTATGATTTGGTCTATCTCTAACGGTTTAGCAGTTATGCAAAAGTCGTTCAGAGTAAATACAACTACAGGGGCTATAGCCAGAAAATTCAAGATATAAATTTCAATTGTCATAAAAGTATCTCAAACATATGACATTTTAATCAAAATCGTTGGAGCCATTTTCAAGAAAATCGACATTTTCGAAAAATTTTCCATGTGAAGGGTAGTGTAGGGTGGGGCTATTTTCTTCAAAATCGTTGCATCACATCCTTGAAAGACATTAAACTTAAATACCAACTTTGGTTTTTAACCAACTTTTCGTTTTTGAGCTATGCTGTCCACAGACTGACAGACTGACACAAATACACACACGGACCTTTTTCTAAAAATACTTCTTTTTTTTTTTTTTGTTCAGGGGGTCTCAAAACATATAGTTCCGGTGAAATATAACTATATACGAGGTGTCCCCCCTCCCAAAAAAAAGACATCGAAATGCACGATTTGGGCGCTAGAGAGTGTTAAATTCTGAGAACGAACGGTTGTGACAATTTTTTCCGATTTTATTTTATTTTATTTGCATTTCCTGTACAACGTTCTAAGCGTTGTTGATGTTTTTGTATACCCCTGTATATGACGTACCTATTTGTCTTGTACATTGCAAATTTGTTGAACTTCGGTTGAGCGTATGGGACTTTCCTTTTTACTGCTGAGGGCGTTTTTGTTTCAATCCAAATTAGAATACGCTCTACAGCCCTTCAGAAGGCCTTTTTTCTACGTCAGACAGACGTTAAGGGTGTAGTGTTTGCTGTAACTTTTTGTATAAATCATAATTGAGGCAAGAAGGAAAACTCAGAAACGGTTAGCAGTTCTAAGTTCATTAAACAAACATTAGCACAATCACCATCGCTTAATTAAGAGCAGTCGACAGACAGCGAAATGTTTGATTTAGTAGGGCGGTCTGAAAGCTGCGCCGTACTCCACTGCGCACCTTCCAATGCGCAAGGACCTTCCATTGTTTCTCATCAACGCGCCTCACTAACAAAAGATGAGTTAAGAAACTTCAGCTTTTGTTCTTTTTGAGATGCGGATGTTGGCTACACCTTTTATTTTGAGCTTTGCCTCTATCGGCCGGATATCTGCAAGGCGCCATTCGAGAGGAAAACGGAAGCTAACGAAGGAAACAAAAGAAAGGCTAAAAGAAAAAAGAAAAAGGTTTAGACAAGAAAGGGGTCGACTGACTGATGGAATGGAATGAAAAAGTGAGCTGGTGATACGAAACACTGGAAATTAAAAAATAACTCAGTCATTTATACACTACAGAAAATTTATCTTAGCAGCTGTTGGGGAACTTTACGAAACGAACCGTGATACCATCTACAGAAGTGCAGTTTATAAACTGAATCACATACAGGAAAGTGCAGCTTATATGATAGCTATGGAAAAGAACAAATAATAGACTACTGGTGGCATCTAACTTCCAAATCTACAGGTTCTGGGTTCGACTAAAGATTGGAGGGTGGAAACTTTTCTTTTGCCAGGATCATTCTCCACTTTCTCTAGATTCTGAAGCTGTCCCTGCAAAATGAGGCAGAACTATTTGACCCCACCCCATTAGCACAGTCTCGGTTAACGGTACCTTTTAGGTGAGCGACTTCAGAACAAAGGGGTAGGTACATTTACAGGTTAGCGGATAAAGTAACATATCCAGGACGTCCCACACCCTGATATAGATAAGAGGGGTGCCTCAGTAACAACAGCATCATAAATCGGCGCCCAAAAAGTATGAATGAGAGTGTAAATGGTGCGTGTAAATTTAATGTTTATACTTTGGTTTTTAACCGACTTTTCGTTTTTGAGTTATGCTGTCCACAGACTGACAGACTGACACAGACACACACGGACCTTTTTCTGAAAATGCTTTCTTTGGATTCAGGGGGCCTCAAAACATGTATTTCCGGTGAAATCTCGACATCGAATTTTTGGGTGGAATACAATACTTCCCCTACTTACCAGTAGAGAAAGTAAAAATGACATCGTTGGAAACCACTAAAGCTTGAAAATACTTACGAAAATTGGCCAAGCAGTTACACTTGCATTAACTCTGAGTTTGCCTTAGTGCAATAAAAGAAAGTGTTTTACGGAAGGTGAAAGCGTTGGCCTCCAGGGAAATACTCGAGACTCGCTTTCTCCTTTGAGGTTTTAACTTTTCAAGAAGCTCGTGTGGAATTTTAAACCCAGAACAATAAACAGACAACCGTGCAAACAAATAAAAGTTTTCCACAAGTAGCTGAGGTCTTTGTTTTCCAACCCCAAACATCTTCGTAAATCTCAATATCAGGGGCGAAATAGCATAGGCCGAGACGCAGATAAACTTAGAAACACTACGTATCCATGCGGAATTAAACTGAGCCCATTCCTGTTTCCCCGTTTCCATGTTGAATTCAATCCCGAATGAGATCGATTTGGATAGACAAGGCTCAAGCAGAAATAATTCAAGCTTTCATGTTGGTCAACGCTTTATGTCAGCAAGCCTGAAGTAGAAGTTAGTATATTAGGCGGATTCAAATCGATTTGAATCGGTAGTTGTTTCCATGCAACACAGTTTCGATCCGATCCCACTAAATAAGCTTTATTTAAATCCGCGTTATCATGCGGTAGCCAGTCCGGAAAAATAACTCAAATCGACTTGAATTCTCCATGGAAACGTAGTAGCCAACCTTGCCTCGTAGTGCCCATGACGTCAGCTGCTTTTTATCTCCACTCACTTAGGTAACCAAGCAAGAGAGAGGTTTGATTTTGAATTCCTTGAATTCAATGCTTCATCACAAACTACCCTTTACCTGGACAATTTTTCGAGAAATTTTGGTTATCTTGAAAATGACTAACGATTTTGATTAAGATGCCATAGGTTTGAGATATTTTTATGACAAATGAAATGTACTTTACTTTCTCTACTGGTAAGTAGGGGAAGTATTGTATTCCACCCAAAAGCTCCATGTCGAGATTTCACCGGAAATATATGTTTTGAGGCCCCCTGAATCCAAAAAAAGCATTTTTAGAAAAAGGTCCGTCTGTGTGTGTGTGTCAGTCTGTCAGTCTGTGGACAGCATAACTCAAAAACGAAAAGGCGGTTAAAAACCAAAATTGGTATTTAAGTTTAATGTCTTTCGAGGATGCGACACGAAGATTTTGAAGTAAATAGCCCCACGCCAAACTACACTTTACATGGAAAATTTTTCGAAAATTTTGATTTTCTTGAAAATGGCTGTAACGATTTTTATTAAAATGCCATATGTTTGAGATATTTTAAAGACAAATCAAATGTATATTTTGAATTTTCTGGCTACAGCCCCTGTAGTCGTATTTACTCTGGACGATTTTTGCATAACTGGTAAACCATTAGAGATAGACCAAATCTTACTATACAAAAAATATAGATCTTGCTAAAATACACAATTTATGCCTCAATAAATTTTCTTGTAGAGTGAACCATTTGGGAGATATTCCTTGTTATGTGTGTGAGTTTCGGAAAACAAACTTTCGTCAAATAGAATATCGTTGCACCAACAAGGAAATACGCCAGAAAAAATTCCATTGCCCTCCGCCGGGATTGAACCCGCAACCTAACACATTACTCCTGAACCACAGAGGGCAACGAGTGGCACCCCTGCCCCGGAAATGGATTTCTGATTACGTGCTTGTCCTCAGGACAAATGCTAGTGCATGTTTTCATTCCTTTTTTTCCCCTAACAAGATGATACCTGGTTTCCCACCCCTTGTAACATTTCTAGGCTCTGACATATTATCCAATCCTCTCCACTACGTATATCCCCCTAGAAATAACATTATCGAAATTATTTCCCTCTGGTTACGCAGTGCACTGTCAGCTGTCAGTCCCCCCCCCCCCCGTTCCAATTTTTTCTAATCTGAAATCGTTACGCTGTGATATGTCGACTAGGAGGATTGGGGGGGGGGGACATGATAATGCCCGTATATACGTGTGTAAATGTCGCAGCTGATTAAATTATTAACTGAACCTTCTCGCCGCTGTAAAAATGGCTGCAGCACTGTCATGGAAACCCATCCATAAGCAACCATTGCAATTTCAAGGACTAAGTCGACGTGTTTTTTTGAAACATTTGAAAAACACGTAAGTACATATAAACATAACCCGTATATTTCATATTAACAGCGTTTCCTGGATGCACAAAGCCAGTAGTTGAAGTCTGGGTTGTATTGAAGAAAATAGCCCCACCCTAAACTACCCTTTACATGGAAAATGTTTTGCAAATTTTTGTGCCCTTGAAAATGACTAATGATTTTGATTAAAATGTCATATTCTTGATATATTTTTATGACAAATGAAATGTATATCTTGAATTTTCTGACTATAGCCCCTGTAGTATTTATTCTGGACGACATTTGCATAACTGGTAAACCGTTAGAGATAGACGAAATCGTAAAATGTAGATCTTGTTAAAATACACAATTTTAGTCTGAAAAATTTTCTTGTAGGGTGAACCATTTCGGAGATATTCCTTGTTGTGTATGTGACTTTCGGAAAACTTAAATTTTTCGTGAAATGGAATATCGTTGTTCATTTTCTTATATGCTAAGTGTGCAAAGAGAACGGAATCTCAAATATACCTATAAAATATAGAAAATCCAAATTTAAATCCCAGGGTGCCTAAACGTTTATAAAAATGTACTGTGTGAAAAATGAACGTTGCAACTTTGGTATCAAATTTTAGGTTACTTTTAACGATACAAACACACACACATACACACACACATACACACACACACACACACACACACAAACACACACACACGGACCTTTTCCTAAATCTGCTTTTTTGGATTTAAGGTGAAACCTTGACATCGGATTTTTGGGTCGAATACCTTCACTTAATATACGTAGCAGAGAAACTAAAAATAGAAAATGTTATTTGCACTTAAAAATCTGTCAAAAAGTTTAACTTTTAATTTATTAATTTCCTATCAATTACTGCTAAGATAAAGGTCGTTTTGTGTTTATTAAACTGAATTCCAACACACGTGCCGTTCTGGATAGACAGTTATATTAGTGAAGTAATTCTGTTTATGTGCCGAGCGAGGCTAGGTAAAACTGTCATCATACAATAAATTCATGAATAATTCATTGTTCTCTCTATGCTAATTAATTTGAGCTACAGTGACCCAGGCGGATGTAAAACGATTATCCGCTGATTTTGAAATAGGTACATACATACATACAACGCACGCCACTCTGCGGGGACGGGACCATGCTATTGGTGAACAGCTTTAATGATACAACCAGTGGCAAATTAATGATAAGTACCTGGGTGACCGAGCTCGCCTATGTTTTTGAGAAATCTTGTTTTTTTATGGAAGAAGATACTTATTTAGATAAACCTGAATGTTAACTATATAAAACGTTTTGTCACAATTGTTAAAAGTCATTTCCGAGATACAAGAGATATAGAAATTCATATAAATATTTCATAAACACCATCATTTCTACTGGTGAACGCAAGCCTACCCCAGATATCCACCTAGTTAGAAGTTTTCGTCGAGCATTTTTTCCATTATGGAGTTATTTTCCATTATTGTTTATAGAAGAGTGAGTAGAGAAAGAGATGTGAAAGATGCGAATGTGTTACCAAAAACTGTGAAGAGAAAACAGTATGAATATAATATGTAGCATTTCTATTTCAAACATACAGAAAATTGTATGACTTATTTTAAAAGTGGGGATAAAAATGTTTTTTTGTGTAAAATCACGTTTTTTTATGGAAAATTGTTTATAGAGGAGTGAGTAGAGAAAGAGATGTGAATGTGTTACCTAAAAGTGAGTAGGGAAACCACTGTGAATGTAATATGCATATATACAAAAGTTTAACCATACTTTTAGAGCCGTTTCTGAAATACCGGGAATATATATACAAGAATTGCGCAGTAGAAGCAGGAATAAAAAAATGTTATTTTTTATGCAAAATCGCGTTTTTTCGGGAATTACACCTATATAGATGAACTTAAAAAGCAAAACCCTGTCTGAATACAAAATTTGATCGAAATCGTTAGAGCCGTTTCCAAGTTGCGCGGAATACACACACACACACACACACACACACACACACACACACACACACACACACACACACACATACACACACACACATGAATTGGTCGTTTAAATATATAAGATGTCATTTATTTCCAGTATTCATGGATATAAGTAGAAAAGGAACATCTTGCAATGAGAAAAATGCTGAAAATGCAAATACCGAGAAAATAGCGATAAAGAGATGGAATTATACAGGCTGGAGGCTAATTATGCTTCAATTATTTTATAGAATTGAAATAAAAATTGTTTTTTCTCGTTTTTCATGAGATAATGCACTGAGTTTTCCGTCTGAGCCCCTCAAAACACTGTGAAATATGATATGTGAGCCAATAAACAAAAATTATAGCTATAAAAAGGCTTACTGCATTTTCTCCGTGGATGATTGCCCACTTTTCTTGTGGGCGTGAGGTCGGCAGTCGGTTTGGCCTTTTATGGACTGTCTTAACACAGCTTATTGCTTTTTTTTTCTATCTTATGGATAATGTCCTAGAAAATGTATAACAAATAACATTATTTTAATATTTAAACCTAAGTAAACTATTTGGAAGTCACAAAGAAGATTATGAAAATTTATGAAATGGATAGAAAACAACGCCAAAGTTTTCCGGATGGAATTATTTTAACACCTTAGCCTTTCTGCCGGCTGATTGAATTGGCAATTCTATTGATTTTATTTTGTGAATGTATTCTTGTATTTAATTTATTACTTGCCTGTGGGCACTGACGTGTTCATTTAATTATAGTATTCTGTTGTGTTTATTTAGGCAGACGGAGGTATGTTCAATGTTGAAACGCAGGTTATTTTTTACTTTCTCTACTAGTAAGTAGGGGAAGTATTGTATTCCACCCAAAATTTCGAAGTCCAGATTTCACCGGAAATACATGTTTTGAGGCTCCCTGAATCCAAAAAAAAAAAGTATTTTTAGAAAAAGGTCCGTGTGTGTGTCTGTGTGTCTGTCAGTCTGTCAGTCTGTCAGTCTGCGGACAGCATAGCTCAAAAACTAAAAGTCGGTTAAAAACCAAAGTTGGTATTTAAGTTTAATGTCGTTCAAGGATGTGACACGAAGATTTTGAAGAAAATAGCCCCACCCTAAACTACCCTTTACATGAAAAATTTTTCGAAAATTTTCATTTTCTTGAAAATGGCTCTAACGATTTTGATTAAAATGTCATATGTTTGAGATATTTTTAGGACAAATGAAATGTATATCTTGAATTTTCTGGCTATAGCCCCTGTAGTCATATTTACTCTGGACGACTTTTGCATAACTGGTAAACCGTTAGACATAGACCAAATCATACTATACAAAAAATGTAGATCTTGCTAAAATACATAATTTATGTCTCAATAAATGTTCTTGTAGGGTGAACCATTTCGGAGATATACCTTGTTATGTGTGTGAGTTTCGGATAACTTGGAACTTTCGTGAAATGGGTCATCGTTGTTAATTTTTTTATATGTTACGTGTGCAAAGAGAACGGAATCTCAAAGCTTTAAAAGATTTGACTATCACACAAAGCCTACTGTATTCCTATATTCCCCTTGCACCTACAAGGAAATAAGCAATAAGATAATTTGTACAAATGTTTATTTTAACTAACACGAAGAAGATATAGGAATAAGAGTTTGTAAGAATGGTTAGTAAAAGAGTAGAGAAAGTCATGTGAGTGCAACACATCAGATTTTTATATGATGTAATTGTTGCTGTGGCCACTTTCTGCTATAGATATCATATTGTGAACAATTTAGAGAAGTAAAGGTCGTATTGCATTTACATAACCTTTTCTGCTCTTGTACCATCCATTCGTGCAAACTTTTGTTGCTATATCTTCTTGGTGTTAGTTGAGATAAACTTTTCTCAGTTGATATTTTCATGAGGTGGTGTTTATTTTACCCAGAAAATATCTAATTTTGTGTTTCTTTTTTCCAGGTAAGTAACATCGGGTTCCCGTTTGTTATACTGTGAATTTCTTACATAGAAGTGGTATGTATTTTTAACTTAATCATTAAAGAATTTACAGTATGAATAAGGGTGTCAGATGGTTTATATCATAATCAAGGAAGGGTGTCTATATAGCGTTCCACTCTTAGAAGACAGTATGGAGTTAAATGGGACATCTCTGTCTCTATCTAGCGCATACAAGTTGTCATTAGCCGCGTCCTTTTCTAACCTCGCGCTGTTGCCAGATTACTAATAGCATGGTATAAATATTCATTTGTTATAATTTTCAGATTTGAACATATTATCGTATGCAGAATTCTTTTGTCTATCAGGTTATATCCTTTTCAGAGTCATTATACATTTCTATAGGCCCAAATTTCTTCAGAAAACATTTTTTTCAATAGAAGTCCGATATTTACTGCTTCTATACTCATCACGCACTAACTGCTAAAATGCATCTATATTTTTTTCTTAGGTAGAGTAAACTATAGTGCTACTACCTGCCTACTTTGAATTCTCTATGTTTACCCAGTTAAGTGTTATACTTTTTTAAATTAAATGTTTTCAGAAAATTTTATACTTGTGTGCTGCAAAAGTTACGCAGTGTGAAACTTTTTTGTTATGGAGTTTAATCAGCGAACCAGCGAGAGCAAATGTTGAGGAAGGTTGAAGAAAGTTTTTAAAATAAACCAAAAGGCAGTAACCTCTTTCTTTTATCCAGTAAGGCAAACAAAAGGTATTCATCTATTCAGCGTCAGGCCTGGCACAGAAGATAGTATAAGGAGCAGCACTAACATTAGTTCGAAAGAAGCCGTGTGTGTAACTGTGAGCTGTTATTGCGTTATTTGTTTAATAATTTCGTAAATATTTGTGCTTATGGAGGGGGAAGCTAGGAAGAGACGATATGTTGATAAATTAAGAAGTAAGGAACGCCAAATAATTATGAATGTGTTAGATTATTTTTCAAGTAAAATGCGTGTAAGTAAGGCAGTAAAAGAAACAGCTAAGGCTATCGGGTGTTCAGAAGCAGTAGTGTGTATGATTAAAAAGGAACTCATGAAAGGACCTCTAAGAACGCCATCGAAAAAGAAAGCAAAAAGGGCGGGACTACACAAAACGCTAGGTTAATGCAATATGATTGAATAGTGCAAGGTGGAGTGCGGCGAATTGTTCATTCTTTACTGTTTGCAAATATTCGAATATAATTTTGTCACAGTTCAACAGTGATGAGACCCTACCAAATTTCTCAAGGGCCACTCTTAGTCGGTTCTTACATGATTTGGGGTCCGAATATGAAAGAAGGGGTAACAAGTGCATATTAATAGAAAGAGACGATACCATCAGATGGCGACATAAATATCTAAAAGACGTAAAAAGGTTTAGGGACCAGGGGAAATCAATTGTTTATACAGACGAGTCATTTGTTAATTTAGGTCATACAGTAACAAAGGCATGGAGGGATACCAAAGTTAAACGTGTCCGTCAAGCAGCAATTGAAGGACTAAGTACAGGACTCCGGCCACCTCGAGTCGCTCGCGGAGAAAGATTCGCAACTAGTACATGTTGCAACACTGCGCTCCATTTAACGTGTACTGTCTTCTAAGGGTGGAACGCGCTTTAAATATGGGACCATGTCATGTATTGCGTACTTCCGAGTACCCTTACATATGTACCAGTTGTCGTTCAATACACTTTATTTATCACTTGGGCGTGTCGTATAGCGCTAACTCACACTTCAGTACTTTCGCACACCCCCACAATAAAGATGAACTGATCCGTCGAATAGTGACAACTCGCAACTGAACGGAATTCTATCTGTCCATTCTCAGCTTACCCGTAACTCTATTGTCAACTGCGACTCAACTCGACTGGTTAATCTTTCTATAGGCCCCAGAGGAAAGGAGAATGTTCTAGAAAGGGAAACCACTGGAACTGCCACAACGAATCTTCGGGAACCGGAAGACGGCACACTGTGGCTATTCTGCTCTGGCTGTTGTTCAGCCACCAGGACTAGTCAGTATCCCCACTCCGGGGCCGGTGTGCCATCAACAATGGTGATCGATGATATGTATATAAATTGTAATCTCGAAAACAAGCACATAAGGCAAAATATCAGACTGGAAACGCTACAAACTTGCATCTTTTCCATCTTGCTATATGGCTGCCAAACTTGCACTCCCTGATGTTACAAACGTGCCAAAGAAAGATTAAACAGATGTTGAATATCAGCGTAAAAGATAGAATCAATAAGATAGATGGGCGTACGTTACAACAATATGGGACACGAGAAGAAGGAAGAGAAGCACAGCACGTCCAAGACAAAAATGGCACGAAGAGTTCAAAGAAATGTTAGGTACGAGTGGACTCGAACAGCCAGAGACAGGCTTCAATGAAAACAGACGCCAGCAACTCTGAAACAAAACTGAATAGAAAAAATATCCATATTGATAGACAAAGTGGAAAAATTATAAATAATAACATAGATATATACTTATCTAATAGTTATGTAGATGGGAAGGGCATCATAATGCAAAAGGGACAAAATACACATAAACAGTGAAGTGACTGAATAATGCAAAATGACGAAGTGAACAAATAATAAAGTTGGCAAGAGTTAGATATAGATATTATAGAGGATAAATTTAAATAATACACGAAGAGACATACATCTAGAAGCAATAGGAAAGATAAGAGCTAACTATAAATGTAATAATCATTCAGCAGAGAACAGGTAGCCTTCAGGGATTAACTCACCCTAGGAGCAATACCTATAGGCCCTTGCCCTTAAGGGATGTGATGGACTTCACATTCTTATTCCAAAGGGTCGTTATGTAGCTAGTTTTGAAGATCACCACTTGTAGGCGTTATGTGTACGTAGTTTAAACAATAAAACAGAGATGGTGCTGTCGTGCTAATTCCAGCGGACATAACAGTGACAATAACTTCTATAAGTTAAGGTGACTTAAGCAGACATTCGATGCTGAGGGTTCAGTTTCTTTTTACAGCGCACAAGGTGCTGACGTTACTTAAACTGTTATTCGCTAATGACTTTAAATTTATCACAGAAAACAGTATTTGTGAACAAAATCAGAGTATTGGAACTTCAAACTTCTGATAGTGAAAAATGCTATTTAAATGTAATTATTAATAAATAAGCTCAATTTTTGTAGTACATAACATTGGAATTTCTAAGTTTGTGCACAAAATAAAGTATGGCAAAACTGCTCTAGTTATTTTAAAGTACATATGATGTTTTAGCAGTTAGAAAATTTGAGCTTCACAGATCCAATAATTTTGGAGAGAATGGTACTGAAATGTACAAAACTAGAAAAGGGCGTGGCAGGTGCAACATTTTATTTAAATGCAATTTTGATAACTGAAATGTCGAGATTTCCCCGGAAATGTTTTGAACACCCCTGAGTCCGCGCGCGCGTGTGTATGTGTGTGTGTAATTCAAAAACGAAAAGTCAGATAAAAACCAAGGCTTGTATTTAAATTTAATATCTTTCAAGGATACGACACAAAAATTTTGAAGAAAACTCCTCCACGGTACAGTAACCTTTACATGGAAAATTTGTCGAAAATTTTGATTTTCTCAAAAACGGCTCTAAAAATTTTCACTAAAATGTCATACGTTTAAGATATTTTATGGCAAATAAAATCTATATTTTGACTTTTCTGGCTATAGCCTATGTTTACTCTTGATGACTTTTGCATAACTGTTAAGCGTTAATAAATAGACCAAATCTTACTTCTTGTCTCGTTAAAACAAATAAGTTATGGCCAAATGGGTTTTTTGTGGAGTGAAGTGTTTTGGAGATATTTCTTGTTATCTATGCGAGTTTTGCAGTACTTAAGCTTTTCTCAAATGAAGGTCGTTATTCAATTTTTTATCCCTTTGCTGTGGAAATAGAACGAAATTAAATCTTTAAACGATTTAAGTGCTACTCAAAGCTTACTGTATTCCTATATTCTCCTTGTACGTACAGGAACATTAGTAATAAGATAATTTGATATAAGATTTTCTTTTTACTTCCTCTACTGGTAAGTAGAAGTATTGTATTCCACCAAAAAATTCAAAGTCGAGATTTCACCGGAAATACATATTTTGAGGCCCCATGAATCCAAAAAAAAAAAGCATTTTTAGAAAAAGGTCCGTGTGTGTGTCTGTGTGTCTGTGTGTCTGTCAGTCTGTGGACAGCATAACTCAAAAACGAAAAGTCGGTTAAAAACCAAAGTTGGTATTTAAGTTTAATGTCGTTCAAGGATGTGACACGAAGATTTTGAAAAAAATATCCCCACCCTAAACTACTCTTTACATGGAAAATTTTTCGAAAATGTTGATTTTCTTGAAAATGGCTCTAACGATTTTGATTAAAATGTCATATGTTTGAGATATTTTTAGGACAAATGAAATGTATATCTTGAATTTTCTGGCTATAGCCCCTGTAGTCGCATTTACTCTGGACGACTTTTACATAACTGGTAAACCGTTAGAGATAGACCAAATCTTACTATACAAAAAATGTAGATCTTGCTAAAATACACAATTTATGTCTCAATAAATTTTCTTGTAGGGTGTACCATTTCGGAGATATACCTTGTTATGTGTGTGAGTTTCGGAAAACTTGGAACTTTCGTGAAATGGGTCATCGTTGTTCATTTTTTTATATGTTACGTGTACAAAGAGAACGGAATGTCAAAGCTTTAAAAGATTTGACTATCGCACAAAGCCTACTGTATTCCAATATTCCCCTTGCACCTACAAGGAAATAAGCAATAAGATAATTTGTACAAATGTTTATTTTAACTAACACGAAGAAGATATAGGAATAAGAGTTTGTAAGAATGGTTAGTGCAAGAGTAGAGAAAGTCATGTGAGTGCAACACATCAGATTTTTTAGTTCTGAAGCTACTTATTAAATGCCTCTAGAAATACGCATGGCTACTGGATAGATGCAGCCTAACCTAAAATTTGTAAAGATAAAGCGTCAAATCACGGACAACGCCGAGTATTCACTGTGTATGTGCGGTAGTGTGTTGAGGGATTATGAAATTCCAGAGAACCTAACGAGGAAGAATGCATGCATGATATTTGCAAGGGTGATTTAAAAGCACCGGCTGGGAACATTACAAAAGAAAGGCATGTATGTAATCATTGGGAATGGCTTCCCGCCAACTGGGTTTGGATCAAGTTCAACAAGAAATGTGCTGCTTCTCTATTAAATTATCTGCAAGTGGACAATGTACCTGTCAACTGCAATACATTTGGCACATCCATATACCGTTTTCTGACGGCGCATAAAATCGCGAGCAAATGAAGTGTGACCCTCGTTAAGATACTTTGAAGTGTTTTGCTTCTCCATTAGACATTCACCTGACAAATAAGACTCTAACCACTATGCCAACAATTGTATTAAAACTGTCGACATCGTCTTGGGAATGTGTCAGATCTGTGGCCGGCCAGGCTTTGAGTTGTGATTTCTTTTAAACTATTCTTGATAGTGAATAATAGATCTTTCAATGTATTTTACACGAAAACTACAGAATATTCATTCCTTACAATATCTTATCTTCGATGAACCTGCTGCCGACTGCTATGTTTGTAAACAAGCTCATCTTTTTCACACACACACACACACACACACACACACACACACACACACACACACACACACACACACACACACACACACACACACACACCACACACACACACATGTATAATTCCACAGGCGCATGCGCATTGCAAGATTGGTATCTACTGTTGAAGAGTATTGTGACTTTGGTGGGTGTAAAGTAAAGGAGACAGATGTAGCCGAGATAAAGAAACACTTTTATTTCCGTAAACAGTAACTTTGTACACTCGTTGCAACAGCAAGAAAGTCTTTTCCGATCCACCAACAGCACGGCTCCGAATTAGTAACACAAAAACTGTCCCTTCTCACACTTTACCGCTATTTATATCTCCCAGGCACTATTCTGGAAACTTCAGGAAAGTTCAGTTATTATTGCGGTGAAATACAAAGCAGAAAGTTCCAGAAGTCTCTATCCCTTTCTCTCTTTCGGCAAGCGCCCCAACAATGCGGCCATTCTCTGTCTCTTCCCTTCGGCTCCTTTGCGGTAGTGCCGACAATAATGCGATGGGCGACAGTATGCTACACAAAAACGTAGCTCTCGCAAAAATTGACACTTCTACTCCATTACTTTAATGACTTCTTATATTATAAATACCTATAGTCATATAATGTAAATTAAAAGTGTGAAATAAAAATGTGTTTCATTTTGAAACTTGGGATTCTTACAACGTCCATTTTTCAGCACTTTCATATTTCCATTCATTCGATACAGTTTCCATCCTATTTTTGTTAAATTTGTTACTTAGATTTCGAAAATACAAGAAATTAAATGTGTTACACAAATTCTTTTTCTTCCAAACGGTTTTGAGTTATTAATTTTCATAAAAATTAAAAAGACTAGACCGATTTGTGCCTTTAATGGGATAAATGACATGCATTTTAAAACACTGGAGTTTTTTTTTTTTTTTTTTTTTTTTTTTTTTTTTTTTTTTTTTTTTTTTTCCCACATTTTCAATGCAGGGTTCCTTAAACGCACTGTATAATCCACATAGCTTTACTTGACCACACCTGTTTGCTTCACCGAGATATATCGAGACTCTTCGACTGTTCCACCAAAACAAAGGGCTAACGCAACACGTTTTTCATTCCTAGTGTTATTTATTCTGTGACTACAATAAGCTTAACCGTGACATCTGCTGTTTACTGCAGCTAATATTAGTTCTTTCCTTGAGAGACAGGTGGCATTAGATACGTCTGGACTTGCTCGGTTCAGCTATCAGTACACACATAGAAACTCAATGTGTTCCACTCACATGGCTTTCTCTACTCTTGTACAAATATTCTTATAAACAGTTATTTCTCTTTTTACTTCTTCTTAATGTTGATAATTTTCCTTTAAGTGCAAGGGGAATATAAGAATACAGTAGGCTTTAAGCGATAATTTTAAAGTTAGTCCGTTCTCCGCCAGGAGATGAAAAAAGCGAAGAACATTCTATTTGAAAAGAGCACAAATATTGGAAAATTCGAAGAAAGAACGAATACTTTGGAAATTGTTCACTCCACGAAAAAAATATATTTGACTAAATTGTATATTTCAAGTATGGATATATACATTACGTATATGTCTGTCCTGTGGGAATACGGCCATTTGTGTGTAGCCTTGGCCTACCGCTCGGCCGCTGAATCCCCCTCCCCTGCGTCAACCCCCCAACTCTTCCGGTCAGTGTATGTGGTCTTCGTAATAATTCAGAGCAATATGCGTTTTCTCTGTGTAAAGTATGTTTCAATTATGATCCATGAAAACTCATTTTCGATTCTGACTGGTACATTTAGAGATATATATCGCAAACCATTTAAAACTGCAAATCCTCTTATTACAGCAGCAATGCTGATTCAATAAAACGTATGTATGATCTAAAACAAACGGAAAGCGTTTTATTTCGAGGAGGCTTACGCCCCATTTAATGGTTATAAATCCAGAATCAGGGATTTCAATACTGACATTTTCAACAGAATGATGTGTGATATCACAGTTTCCCTGAATCCAGAGTCTGACCATTTAGTGACAGATATACTTCAAATCGTTTTTGAATTACCTAAGTTAATATTTTGAAAATGATATGTATTTTCTAACGAATATTTGCTGAAGAAAAAAGCTTATTTTTTGCACTTCGAATATGTTTACAAAAAAGTCATGCTCTGAATGTTCAGTTCTTATTATATATCAAACAGAACCTTCTGTTACATTTATATCAAATTCTCTGTCCACCGTTATTAATTCGCACATAACTGTTCTTGAAAAACCTTTAACCTTTGTCTGCTTCACATTTATTAAGGTGGATATGCATAACTGAATTTATTCATCTTGTTTTGGATATCATCTTTCCTCATGTAGGAAATATTCCAGCCGAGGTAATTAAAACAATTTATTTGCTTTGTTATTTTTTGCAAGACAAGTTTTGCTCTGACTATGGCTGTTTAAATTACATTATTTGCTGACGCTTTGTCCACCACGATTACCACTTGGGAGTCCGTGGTATCGAACCCGGGCCACCTTGGTGATAGGCGAACACCAAGGAAATTCTGCTACCCCAAAAACACATAGGGAAAGTTTTGGAAATTTGCATTTTATCAAATTTTATCATGTGTTGCACTCACATAACTTTCTCTTCTCTTGTACTAACCATTCTTACAAACTCTTATTCCTATATCTTCTTCGTATTAGTTGAGATAAACATTTGTACAAATTATCTTATTGCTTATTTCCTTGTAGGTACAAGGGGAATATTAGAACACTTTGTGTGATAGTCAAATCTTTTAAATCTTTGAGATTCTGTTCTCTTTGCACACTTAACATATATAAAAATGAACAACGATGTTCCATTTCACGAAAGTTTTGTTTTCCGAAACTCACGCACATAACAAGGAATATCTCCGAAATGGTTCACCCTACAAGAAAATTTATGGAGACATAAATTGTGTATTTTAGCAAGATCTACATTTTTTATATAGTATGATTTGGTCTGTCTCTAACGGTTTACCAGTTATGCAAAAGTCGTCCAGAGTAAATAAGACTACAGGAGCTATAGGCAGAAAATTCAAGATATACATTTCATTTGTTATCAAAATATTTCAAACATACGGCATTTTAATCAAAATCGTTGGAGCCATTTTCAAGAAAATCAAAATTTTCGAAAAATGTTCCACCTAAACGGTAGTTTAGGGTGGGATTATTTTGTTCAAAATCTTCTTGTCATATCCTTGAAGGACATTAAACTTAAATACCAACTTTGGTTTCTAACCGACTTTTCGTTTTTGAGTTATGCTATCCACAGAGGTTAACTGAACTTAAGTGCTGAACAGTCGTCTACAGACATGCCTGTGCTCTGCCATCTGGTTGTGAAGAACTGAACTATTTCAACTCACATGGCCAGCAGATGGCAGCATACATCTTTATTTCAATTTATTTTGGAAGAAAGAAACCAAGATATAGCTTTCAATTATGTGCAGGAAGAAAGCTCTCAATTACTGAAGGAATTTAGACTTCAAAAAGCTTGAGTTATTTTTAATAAGCGAAAATATCAAATATTGACAGTAATATGCGATAGCAATAACGTGGTTTCTCTTTATAGACTATATTAAGGTAAACTTTGGAATGTATGAATATATTCCCATCAAAGCACTTTGGAAATTCAAGCTGCTGAATGAAAGCCCTCACCTGAGCCCCATGCTGAAGCGTGCCCTACTGGTCCAAACCTTGGCCCAGCTGTTCCCTAACTCTGCCAAGTAATGGCCTCCAGACTTCTCCGGAGACCATTCAGGGCTGCGTTCTGGAACGCAAATGGCATAAGGGGCCATTACCCAAGCCTCACTGAGTTTCTGCAGTCATATGGAATTGACATTCTGATGGTCTGCGAAACCCACTTGGATGCTGCAACCAACTTCTCGCTGCCGAGTTACGTCACCCATCGGTCTGATCGGGTCGGCCGACCGGGGGGCGGTACAGCCATTTTCATCAAGAACCACATCACTCACACATCCTTTCCTATCCCACCACTTCAACACGTGGAGGCCTGTACCATTAGGCTTGCCATTGGCGGGGTGGACACGGTGCTGGTAGTGGCATACGACCCTCCTGATAACCGCTTCTACGAAGCTGATATCAATACCCTCCTGAACCTGCATCCTGCGGTATGCATCGCAGGCGACCTCAACGCTAAGCATGCACATTGGCATAGCCGCGTTAGCAATGCCAAGGGACGAGGGCTCTACCGCCTGATCAGCGGTAACCCAAGCATACCTGCGCATGGACCGAGAGGACCTACGTTCCATCCGGCCCGAGGGAGGCCTGATGTGCTCGATATCATGGTCACCAAAAACATTCCTTTTCATCTAGACCTCTCAGCGGTCAATGAACTGGACTCCGACCATGGCCCTGTCTTGGTGGATTCCAACATTGACCTGCCAGCTCTGGTCGCTCCAGACTGGACTTACGAGGTCGACTGGGATGCAGCCATCCTTGAACTCAACCAGTCTGTGGACCCGCGTCCGCGTGTTGATTCTATCGATACACTGGAGGCGGCAGCCACGGCATTCTCCCAACACATCCGGGATGTGGTACGTGCCCACACGCACATCATTCCATCCGACATACCTAACCCTCGTACCATTCCCATCGAACTCAGACAGTTGATCAAAGCCAAAGCAACTGTCCGAAGGCTCTGGCAGCGTTTCCGCCATCCCAGGATACAGGCAGTTTACCAGCAGTTCAAGTCCCTGGCACGACGCCTGTTGCGTTTACACCGCAAAACAGCCTGGGAAAACACGATGGCAAATGTAGACCTCACTGAGAGGCAACCATGGCGGATAATCAGGTCCCTTAGAAAGGATAAAAACACACATCAGCATCCTCTACATGGCACTCGCGGGAGACTCTCTTTTGAGCCCCAAGAGAAAGCCACGGCTTTCGCAGACCATCTAGAGTCCCAATTCGAACCCCGGGAAGATGTCCAGGACGAAGACTTTACTGAACTCGTGGAGGTGACGGTAGATTACCTCTATGAGGCACCTCCGCCGCCACGCGCAGAGATCCAAATCCCCTTAGTCACCCCAAGACAGGTGGCTTCTGAAATCAGAAGGTTAAAACCTGGCAGATCCCCTGGGCATGATGGCGTCACGGCGCCCATGCTCCAGCACCTTCCCCGAAAGGCCGTAGTCCGTCTGACGAGGATTTATAATGCATGTCTGCAGCTTCGTCACTTTCCAACTTGTTGGAAGGAGGCGAGGGTGGTCTGCATTTTGAAGCCCGGCAAGGACCCGGTTTTCCCTTCAAATTACCGCTCCATAAGCCTGTTACCCATCGTTTCAAAAATTTTTGAACGATTATTCCTATCCCGCCTCACTGCTCTCTTCGAGGAAAGGCAACTTATCCCGGATCATCAGTTCGGTGTCCGTCATGGACATTCCACTACACTACAGCTACTGCGGCTGATTGAGAAGGTTGCCCCGGGTTTTCAGGAAAACTTCAAAACAGTCGCAGTGCTTCTGGATGTAAAAAAAGCCTTTGCAACCACATGGCACCAGGGGTTACTGTATAAACTCAGAGAGGCAGAAATCCCTCCCCCCTACCTCACCCTGATTGGTAGCTTCCTTCGGGATCGCTCTTTTCGGGTGCGGGTGGAAGGGAAGTTGTCCTCGGTCAGACCCATAGCGGCTGGAGTTCCGGAAGGTAGCGTGCTATCGCCGTTGCTCTTTGCTGCCTACATGTCTGACCTACCCGTGGAACCGCATACTGTTACGTGTCAGTATGCAGACGACGTCCTCATACTGGCACAGAACAAAAATGTTCGGTACTGCTTCCCTCCACTACAGCGACAGCTCGATGCTATCGGCAGGTGGAGTGAACAGTGGAGAATGGCCATTAGCCCGCAGAAGAGCCAGGCTCTACTATTGGGCAAAGTTCGAAACTGGCGGCCGGGTGTATCCCTGGCAATGCGGCGGAGAAGAATCCCATGGGTTAACTCTGCCAAATACCTGGGGGTACTACTTGACCGTGGTCTAGAGAGGTGTTGTGACCGTTGTGAGAAGAGGAGTTTGTTGGTGCGCGCGAGAAACGGTCACGTGAAACGGTTTGGCGGGATCATTGTCAACTGCCATAATTTTGGCGGGAAAGACGTATCAAGTGGCTGTGGCGCTCTCCACACACATTTGATTAGGGATATTGAGTACAGAGTGTAGTTATATAAGCGTTGTTATATAGTATTTTGTTTAGTGTGTCCGTGTACACCTGGACGTATATTTTGAGTGAAGTGCAATAACTAATATGTGAATGAGTATCAATAGTACTCCGTCCCCTGTGTAAATAATTCTACGTATAATTATAGTGTAAATATAGTGTGTAAGTGACAGTATAAAAAGCGCGCGAAATATAGTGTACCCACGCTAAGTGGAGGCTCCCAGAAGCACTTGCGACTGGGAGCGGGAACAAGAAGGGGATGGAGAATGCCCCTGATCCGCCTGCCGCCGAGAGCGGAGTCAGGGAAGTGATGGCATCCAGCGCAGCAGCCGTGACTGCCACCGCACCCGCCCCGCCCACTACAGCCCCATTGACTACAGCTCCCAACGGCCAACGAACCACGGACCAACCAACCAAGAAGACCCAGATGACAGAGGAAGAGCGTAAGGCAATGGAAATAGAGAAACTTCAGAAAGAAGTAGATGAACTAAAGGGAGAGATCATCTACTACCAGAATGTGCTGGCAAATATGGATGGGGAATCCCAACAATTTTCAAAATTCGCACAGGACCTCGGGTTCTGCTACAAAGAGCATGCCCTCAAGAAGCGGCGATTAGTCATCCTCAGCGAGGGGTGGCAACAAGTGCCTGCAAGAAATAAGAGGAATAGAAGAAGCGGCCGGGAAAGCGATTCAGACAGTGAACGTCCCGACCAGCAGCGCCCCAAGCGCGTCTCAAAACAAAAAACGCCGCCATATCCCCTCACCACGAGAAACACCTACGCGCCGCTGAGGGTACAAATTGATGCAGAATCCGACGACGAGACGTCAGAGGATCCACCACCACAACCCGCAATAGCCTCCACCTCTAGAGACCCCTTCCCCAAGCTACCCCCCACCAAAGCCCCCATTCAAACACAGACACAGAAGAAACACACCACCCAGCCCACCATTCCCACCCCCCCTCCCGCCCCAAGCACATCCAACAACGCAGCAAAAGCATCAGACAACCAGAAACCACCAAGAATAATAATCCCTGACGTCCAACACACGGTAAAGGTCCTCCGCATCCTGCGTGGCTCCCTTCCTGCCGGCACATATAAATTGCAGACGACGAGGGACTGCCTTAAGCTCTTCCTCCAACGGAAGCAGGACGCGAACCCGACAATGCAGCTCCTGAAGGACGCCGGAGTAGAAAACTACAGTTTTACTCCACGTGGGGATCAACCTCTTCGCTACGTAATCAAACGTCTTCCAGCTGACTTAGAGGAAGATTACGTGAAAGAGGACCTGGTCCTAAAAGGCTACACCGGCGTCCAAGTACGACAGATGATTTCACGTGGGAGGCCTCTGCCAAATTTTCAGGTTAGTCTTGACAGGACCACCGAAAACCAAAAACTTCTACAGGAACGAGAGGTGTGCCATATGATGGTCACCGTGGAGGTCCTGAAAACAAACCAAAACATAACGCAATGTTACAACTGCCAGCAGTTGGGGCACACTTTTAGGAACTGCAATATGACCTCCCGGTGTGTCCTTTGCGGTGACCTCCACCGCCTGGCTGATTGCCCGAAAAAGGCCAAGCAGGGCGTTGTACCCCACTGTGCTAATTGTGGGGAAACGCATCCTGCCAGCTACAGGGGGTGCGAGACGTTTCGCAACGAACGTCACCGCCGTCAACTGGCATCCATAGCCAGGAGCTCTCCCAGTGCTCAGCCAGGGCCAAAACCCATCATACACCCGGCCCTGGTTCAAACAGGTATCTCCTATGCGGGAACTACCGGAGGGCAAAACGCACCAGTGCCACCACAGAATGGTCCCCCTCCACTACCCCAACAGGCGCCCACGGGTGACCTGAGTGGGATAAAAGATATATTAAACATGTTCAGAGACCTAAATTTACCATCACTATTGATGAAGGCGCAGCCTTTCCTGGCCAAATTCAAAAGCTGCAGCAACACTTGGGAGAAAATAGAGACCATCATATGTCTCCTCTCAGCCCTTTTAGAATAAATGGCCCACGTAAGGGGAGGCACAACTTTAACTCGCGCACTACTGTGGAATGCAGATGGCATCCACAGGAAGCAACACGAACTTGAAAACTACCTACGGCGTAACAAAATTGACGTCGCATTCATCTGCGAAACAAAATTAAAGCACGAGCACACTTTTAAGCTCCAGGGGTATCAAATCTTTCGGAACGACAGAATTGGCAGACAAGGGGGAGGGACTGCTATTTTGCTTAGAAATACTATTGCTCATGCTTCTGTTACGTTGCCTGTAATGGCAGCGTTAGAGTGCACAGCACTTAAAACACGTGTAAATAGTAAAACGGTTATGCTGGTAGCACTTTATCGGCCCCCTAACTCCCCAGACTTTACACAAGACCTCGAGCAGATCCTCGCTTTAGAGGAGCACGTTATAATTGCAGGAGATTTCAATGCCCGGCACCCCTGGTGGTTTTCACGCCTGGCAAACGCGGCGGGAAATCTCCTGGTTGAATTTATAACTGATAATGATGACATTGAGGTACATCTTCCCCCAGAACCCACTTTTTGGCATCGATCAGGGCACTTTGACGCTGAGATTTTGGACATCGTACTAACAAAAAATGCGACACTGTTAAATAACTTTACTGTTTATCACAGCCTGGACTCCGACCATCTTCCTGTGCATTTCGACATACAGGGTGGCATTTCAGCCAGTGCCTCTGGCCCTCAAAGTAGAGCTGAGACCGACTGGAATAAGTTCACCACTGAAATGCACGGGATGGCGCAACCCAGACTGTCATACTATAGCGAGGCAGACATAGATGTCGCCATTGAAAACTTTACTGCCTCGCTACACACAGCCAAGAGAAATGCTACCACATACACCACAAGACCACCCGGTTTTTGCACGTACCCCGAGGTAGAGCAACTCATTGCGCGGAGACGACGCTTGACAAAACTGTGGCGATACACCCGTCAGCCTGAATATAAAGTGCTAGCAAAATGGCTACGCAACATCATTCGGCAACAAATTAAAATCAATAAAACTGAACAATGGGAAAACAAAATGCTGAGTACCACACATTCGGACTCTTCTTTGTGGAAATTACTCAAGGCTTTCAAAGTTTCCACGAGCGTCAACTCCGCAACTGAGGCGCTGCACACTCAAAGCGGCTTGCACTTCTCCGCAGAGGAGAAAGCCGAGGTCTTCGCTGACTGTCTCCAAGACAGATTCACCGAAAACCCAGTGACCAACTGTGAAATAGAACGGGAGGTCCAGATATGGGTACAAACCTGGGTGGCGCAGAAGCAAGAGCAACAACTACCCACCATAACACCGCAGGAAATTTACAAGCTCATTAGGAAATTGCCTAATGGGAAAGCTGCCGGTCCAGACAAAGTGACTAATGAGGAACTTAAGCATCTCCCGAGAAAAGCTCTGGTGCAACTAACAAAGATGTTTAACGCCTGTTTGCAGCAAGGCTATTTCCCCTCTACTTGGAAACGAGCTAAGGTTATCATGCTCCCAAAGCAAGGGAAAAGCACCAGACAACCGCAAAACTACCGTCCCATTAGTCTTTTGTCTACTATTGGTAAACTGCTCGAAAAATGTATCCTTTCTCGGCTTCAAAAACAAGTCTCCGCAACACATGAACTCTCAAATTCACAGTTTGGCTTTAGAAAAGGACATTCCACTGAACTACAGCTCCTCAGACTAACTGATGACGTAACAGAGCAATTTAACAATGGGGCTTCAACGTTGGCGCTATTTCTGGACGTAGAAGCTGCATTTGACCGGTGCTGGCACAATGGCCTTATTTATAAACTGCACCACAATTTCCCGGCTCTTCAAAATTATCTATACTTGCTGCACAATTTTCTAGAAAATCGGCAGTTTTACGTCCAAGTGGGCCGCTCCTCCTCACGGGAGCGAGTGATGCGGGCTGGCGTCCCACAAGGGGCAATAATGTCCCCTTTTCTGTATATATTGTTCACCAATGATTTCCCAGTGGACGCCAGATGCAAGGTCGCCATGTATGCTGACGACACTGCAATATACAACCACCATAGAAATCCACGTTTCGGCCTTGCAGAAATGCAACGTTATGTGAACAATTTCCTCTCATGGCAACATGACTGGAAAATCAAAATTAATCCCGACAAATGCCAGCTGATTCATTTTTCTAAGCGGCGTCACACTTTGGCAACGGACCTAACGGTCGATGGTCAAATATTGCACTGCCGTCAGCAAGTTAAATACTTAGGTGTCACCTTGGACCGAACAATGTGTTGGTCCACCCACATAAAAAATAGCGCCAATAAAGGCAGACAGCGGCTAAAGTTGTGCGCCCCCATCTTCCGTAGTAAACAGTTGCGACTAAAGTCAAAACTTATACTATATAGGTCATTTATTCTCTCGGTGGTCCTGTATGCATGTGTGGCCTGGGCTAATGCCTCCAAAACTGCCCTCAAACAACTCCAAACCCTCCAAAACCTCTCCCTCAGAAAAATCCTCTCTGCTCCACTCCTCACCACCACCCAAACTCTTCACCTCGAAACTCATATCCCGTTCATCCCGGAGGCAATAGACAAAAGAGCAATGGCGGCATGGACGCGCATTAGGAACCACGAAAATGACGTGATCGCTAACATCGGCAAAGGCGAGCCGAAGCACCGCAAGCATACTAGGATAAAAATGTTCTAGAAGCGGCTCGGCTCGCCGACTAATGCGCGTCCACGCAACCTCGTCCCTAAGCCACATACATGTTCCGGCAGAGGCCCTCGCCTCGGAAAATATTCAGGAGCTGCCACCGCGGGACAGTGTATATAGTGTCAAAACTGTAAATAGTGTAGTGCGCTGGGACGCATATTTCTGGTGTGGTCAGTGAAGATGTGTGTACGAGTGTGTGTGTGGGTGAATGCGTGCGTGTATGTGTCTGTATATAATTTGTAAATATGTACATATGTATATATAACCCAAAGACGAAACAGACAAAAGACAAAAGAAAACTATTCTCGGTGACCTACAGATGGTCACCGTATGGGTTTTTGTATATAGCGAAAACTGTAAATATGAACAAAGTCAACTGTAAATCAATGTAAATATAGCCTGTAAGCCGGGCCCAATGTACCGGCACCAGGCCAATACTTTTAAAATAAACTAAAACTAAACTAAGACCGTGGTCTAACCTTCACTCCACATGTCAGAGCAAAGGTCGGTCAGGGACATGGCGCCCTGAGACAGCTATATCCCATACTCCACTCAACCATGCCTACATACCTGAAACTACGCTTGTACCGTGCGATCGTCCCGCCCCTGATTCTGTACGGGTGCGAGGTCTGGGGTACGGTGGCTCGTTCCACCATCCGCAGGCTGCAGACCGTGCAGAACAGGGCGCTTAGGATGATCTACGGTACCGACCGTAGGTTTCCATCACACATCCTTCACACTCATTCCGGCATCCCATACATTGTGGACGTCGTGCGGGACAGGACTCGCACAATGTATGCCAAACTCACACCTCACCCAAACCAGCTGGTGAACACCCTGGGGCAATATGACCATCGCCTCCCTAGGCGGAGACAGAGCTACCGTCTACCCAAGGACGCCCTTGGCTGGTAGGTACCGCTTTCCCTTCACCATCCGCCAAATGTAACCACAGTTGGCACCACCACACCTATCACCTATTCCTCTCGGTTTCCTGTCACTAGCACTGCATTGCTCGACGGCTCCACAAGCGGCTGACGAAGTAATCAGTAGGGCAATGGTCGCTTGGATGGCTAGACATCCAAGATCTGACAGATCCCGCCGCTAGTGACAATATAGGAACCCACCCTGCACCATCAGACACTACAAAGACACAAAAGCCTGTAACACACTGACTACCTTTACCACCTCACGGGTAAATCCGTAATTAAACGGATAGGTACCGTGGCCACCTTACCATCCGCCTGGGTTAACCCACGCGACTCGTACTCACTCCTGGACTCCTGGATTCCGTTCTCTTTGCACGGCTAACATAATGAATATCGATGTTCCATTGGACGAAAGTTTGCTTTCCAAAACTCACATATATAACAAGGAATATATCCGAAATGGTTCAATCTACAAGAAAATTTATTGGATCATAAATTGTGTATTTTAGCAAGATCTACATTTTTTGTATTGTACACCAACCAAAGTTGGTATTTAAGTTTAATATATTTTAAGGATGCGGCAGGAGATGGTGAAGCAACTATCCTTTACATGGAACATTTTTCGAAAATGTTGACTTTTTTAAAATAGCTCTAAGGATTTTAATTAAAATATCATATGTTTGAGATATTTTTATGACAAATGAAATTTTTATCTTGAATTTTCTGGCTATAGCCCCTGTAGCAGTATCTACTCTGGACGACTTTTGCATAACTGGTAAACCGTTAGAGATAGACCAAATCTTACTATACAAAAAATGTACATCTTGCTAAAACATACAATTTGTGCACAAATAAATTTTCTTGTAGGTTGAACCATTTCGGAGATATTCCTTGTTATGTGTGTGAGTTTCGGAAAACTTAAAAACTTTCGTGAAATGGAACATCGTTGTTCATTTTTTATATGTTAAGCGTGAAAAAGAGAACGGGATCTCAAAGCTTTAAAAGATTTGACAATCACTCAATGGGGCTTCAACGTTGGCGCTATTTCTGGACGTAGAAGCTGCATTTGACCGGTACTGGCACAATGGCCTTATTTATAAACTGCACCACAATTTCCCGGCTCTTCAAAATTATCTAGACTTGCTGCACAATTTTCTAGAAAAACGGCAGTTTTACGTCCAAGTGGGCCGCTCCTCCTCACGGGAGCGAGTGATGCGGGCTGGCGTCCCACAAGGGGCAATAATATCCCCTTTTCTATATATATTATTCACCAATGATTTCCCAGTGGACGCCAGATGCAAGGTCGCCATGTATGCTGACGACACTGCAATATACAACCACCATAGAAATCCACGTTTCGGCCTTGCAGAAATGCAACGTTATGTGAACAACTTCCTCTCATGGCAACATGACTGGAAAATCAAAATTAATCCCGACAAATGCCAGCTGATTCATTTCTCTAAGCGGCGTCACACTTTGGCAACGGACCTAACGGTCGGTGGTCAAATATTGCACTGCCGTCAGCAAGTTAAATACTTAGGTGTCACCTTGGACCGCACAATGTGTTGGTCCACCCACATAAAAAATAGCGCCAATAAAGGCAGACAGCGGCTAAAGTTGTGCGCCCCCATCTTCCGTAGTAAACAGTTGCGACTAAAGTCAAAACTTATACTATATAGGTCATTTATTCTCTCGGTGGTCCTGTATGCATGTGTGGCCTGGGCTAATGCCTCCAAAACTGCCCTCAAACAACTCCAAACCCTCCAAAACCTCTTCCTCAGAAAAATCCTCTCTGCTCCACTCCTCACCACCACCCAAACTCTTCACCTCGAAACTCATATCCCGTTCATCCCGGAGGCAATAGACAAAAGAGCAATGGCGGCATGGACGCGCATTAGGAACCACGAAAATGACGTGATCGCTAACATCGGCAAAGGCGAGCCGAAGCACCGCAAACATACTAGGATAAAAATGTTCTAGAAGCGGCTCGGCTCGCCGATTAATGCGCGTCCACGCAACCTCGTCCCTAAGCCACATACATGTTCCGGCAGAGGCCCTCGCCTCGGAAAATATTCAGGAGCTGCCACCGCGGGACAGTGTATATAGTGTCAAAACTGTAAATAGTGTAGTGCGCTGGGACGCATATTTCTGGTGTGCTCAGTGAAGATGTGTGTGTATGTGTGTAAGAGTGTGTGTGTGGGTGAATGCGTGCGTGTATGTGTCTGTATATAATTTGTAAATATGTACATATGTATATATAACCCAAAGACGAAACAGACAAAAGACAAAAGAAAACTATTCTCGGTGACCTAAAGATGGTCACCGTATGGGTTTTTGTATATAGTGAAAACTGTAAATATGAACAAAGTCAACTGTAAATCAATGTAAATATAGCCTGTAAGCCGGGCCCAATGTACAGGCACCAGGCCAATACTTTTACAATAACTAACTAACTAACTAACTAACTAACTAACTAACTAACTAACTAACTAACTAACTAACTAACTAACTAACTAACTAACTAACTAACTAAGCCTACTGTATTCTAATATTCCTCTTGTACCTACAAGGAAATAAAAATATGATAATTTCTGGAAATGTTAACCTCAACTAACCTGAAAAAGACTAGGGGAATAGAGAATGTCATATGAGTGCAAAGCATTAGATTTAAAAATAAGACCAATTTAGCTGTCGCAGAAGATATGCGGGACTTTTAACTGTTGCGGACAACAATGATAACTTGCGGAGGGGGAATTAGCACTTCGAACGAAAGGCGATGTTTTGTGCTTATGCGTCTGATGGGGAGGGATGAGGCGAATGGATCCTAAGGGCGGTCGGGGCGTTTGTACATTAGAGCAGGTGGCAGGGCTTCAGTTAGAATCACCCTGGCGGAGGGTGGTTTTTCCCAGTTCCTCTCCCACCCCTTAGGGTTCGTACTTCGAAGGTGGCGCGGGACTCGGAAACCAATAAGCTCACCTTCCAAACTAGGGGACGAGAATTCCAGAGCACTTCCTTTTCCCCTGCAGTGCTGCTGGCGCGACGCTCGCCCTAGCTGGATGAAGGGTTATGTAAGGAGTGGGAGCACAGGCAACCGTTCCCAGTCTTTGCCTGGCGACCCGGGGAAACTTCCCAAAGGACCCATGGGTCAGGGAGGTTGGCAACGGGGATGGAACCCGCAACCTCCCGAATGCGGACCACAGACTGAAACACCCACTCGCTTTCTTCCTCAGTGAATGAAATGTTTGTAGCGAGCCATGACTAGAAAGCCATTATCCGCTTTTTAAAACGTGCGAGATGCATAGGCTTGGTAAAAGTTTCAGTCATCAATCTCTGTCGCAAAACGTGGACATTGCAGCGCGGAAACAAAACATAAACAAAATGCTATTTTAATGTCCGCTGAGGAAAAAGCATCTGAAACAATCAGTCTTTCTCCGTTACTGCGTGACATCGAAGTGGGTCTAGCGATGGATCGTTAAACGTGGCAACACTGTATTCTCGTGCCATAATAAACATGCCCCCGTGATATATTCCCGTCTGAGTAGGAAACTACTGCTCATAAAATACTTCACGTGTACCTGCGCAGCAAGGTTTACTTTATATTTCTTCTTCTTTACCTGGTTAGCCTCCCCTTATGTAGGACTTACAAGCCAGTGCTTCGGTCAGACGACTGTCGGGGAGCACAGGAACCTATGGACCGGACAGAGTGAAGACCTGGAAGCGAGTGGTCAGCCAAGCAACAGGTATGAGAGTGAGGAAGAGGACGATATGAAATGCAGGCGAAGTCAACAAAAGGAGCAAGTGTTGGAATGAATGCCGGGGGAAACCGGAGAACTCGGAGAAAACCGGGCTTTGTGCGATAGTCAAATCTTTTAAAGCTTCAAGATGCCGTTCTGTTTGCACACTTAACATATAAAAAAATGAACAACGATGATCCATTTCACAAAAGTTTTAACTTTTCCGAAACTTATACACATAACAAGGAATATCTCAGAAATGGTTCAACCTACAAGAAAGTTTATTGAGACATAAATTGTGTATTTTAGCAAGATCTACATTTTTTGTATAGTATGATTTAGTCTATCTCTAACGGTTTACCAGTTATGCAAAAGTCGTCCAGAGTAAATACGACTACTGGGGCTATAGCCAGAAAATTCAAGATATACATTTCATTTGTCGTAAAAATATCTCAAACATATGATATTTTAATCAAAATCGTTAGAGCCATTTTCAAGAAAATCAAAATTTTCGAAAAATGTTCCATGTAAAGGGTAGTTTAGGGTGGAGCTATTTTCTTGAAAATCTTCGTGTCGCATACTTGAAAGAGATTAAACTTAAATACCAACTTTGGTTTTTAACTCATTTTTTGTTTTTGAGTTAAGCTGTCCATAAGCTCTTATAGCGTTTGACTAACACTTACACCTACTGTATTCCCTATTCCCATTGTACCTATAAGAAAATATGCTCTACAAAGATTTATCTCTATTAACGAACGTAGCACTTGGCAGTTTTAAATTCGATGAAACCTTGACGAACAATTCACATGCTCTAAGGCCCTCTCTGTGTGCGCTCTCTTCACTGTGAAGCAGGTTTTAATTGAAAAGCTCTCGATTGCTGTGCATTGATGAGATGCAGGCAACTTAAACACAGAGAACCTCCCCCGTAATTGCTCCCGCTTCAAACACATAACACCCGTTTCGTCTCTGTCACACAGCACAACTTGACAGATTAAACGTCCCGTCTCCAGCATGTAATTCGTAGCTTATTATCTCAGAAACTGTTCCAGATATCAGATTATACCAAATTTATAGATACTTTAAAAAGATTAATCATTTAAAAAGGCCGTTGAAGCATTTAAAACAATAATAACTATTACAATAATTTTAAATAAATAATAATAAATATAGAGAGAAGAAAAACAAGAGGGGGGTAGCCTCACGGATGGGAACAGCGAATCCAACGGACTTTAGAGTGTCGGTTGGGCTCCTGTCGTTATAACTAGACAATCTATCAGACGGTATTTTGTTATCCATATATTGAGGGCTAATTCTACAGTGAAATTTATACACTCACACGACTTTCTCTACCCTTATTCCTTTGGAGAAATTATCTTATTGTTTATTTCCTTGTAGGTGCAAGGGGAATATTAGAATACAGTAGACGTTTTGCGATACTCAAATATTTTAAAGCTTTGAGATTCCGTTCTCTTTGCACCCTTAACATAGAGAAAAATGAACAACGATGATCCATTTCACGAAAGTTTTAACTTTTCCGAAACTCATACACATAACAAGGAATATCTCCGAAATGGTTCACCCTACAAGAAAATTTATTTCAACATAAATTGTGTATTTTAGCAAGATCTACATTTTTGTATAGTATAATTTGGTCTATCTCTAACGGTTTATCAGTTCTGCAAAAGTCGTCCAGGGTAAATACGACTACAGCGGCTATAGCCAGAAAATTCGAAATATACATTTCATTTCTCATAATATATCTTAAACTTATGTCATCTTAATCAAAGTCGTTAAAGCCATTTTCAAGAAAAATCGCATCCTTGAAATACATTAAACTTAAGTACCAACTTTGGTTTTTAACCGACTTGCTTTTATGCTCTCCACAGACTGACACACAGACTGAAACACACAAGGACCTCTTTCTAAAAGTGCATGTTAGACCCCCTGAATCCAAAGAAAGTATTTTTACGAAAAGGTGTGTCCACGCGCGTGTGCATTGTGTGTGTGTTTGTCGGTGAACATCATAACTCAAAGGCGAAAAGTGGGTATTTAAGTTCTTTCAAGGATGCGACACAAGAATTTGAAGAAAATAGACCCACCCTAAACTACATGGAAAATTTTTCAAAAATTTTGATTTTCCCAAAAATGCCTCTAACGATCTTGATTAAAATACAATATGCTTTAGATATTTTTTATGACAAATGAAATGTATATTTTGAATTTCCTGGCTATAGCCTATGTAGTGCTGTTTACTCTGGATGACTTTTGATAACTGTTAAACCTATACCAAATATGTAGATTTCGTTAAGACGCAATTTATGTCAGATGATCTTTTTTTGTGAAATGTCATTTCGGAGGGATATTTGTCAAAATTTTACAATACTTTTAACCTTTCTGAAACAGGAGGTCGTTATTTATTTTTTTATCTCTGGTCAGGCACAGTTATTAATCTTAAAACTTTGACCATCTTAAAACCTTGTATTCCCCTTGTACCTACAAGGAAATAAGCAATAAGATAATCTGTACAAATGCTTATGTCAACTAACACGAAGAAGATATAGGAATAAGAGTTTATAAGAATGGTTAGTACAAGAGTAGAGAAAGTCATGTGAGTGCAACAAATCAGATTTTGAAAGAAGGCACTAACATTAGATTCAAAGGAAAGGTGTATTTTAACTTGCAAACAACAAACTCGCATATGTCCAAAGCCAATCACGTAATGGCCTCGCACGCAGGTGTTAGTATAATTGCATGTCTAAGCAACAATTACAGCGTAACTCCACTCAGGCTAGATAAGCTCCGAGGGACTATGATCTGAATCTGCAATGTGACATGACTTTGAATTATTCGAAATCACATTACCCACAGCAAGCCTACTGCCACATATCATCAATACAGTTACCAACACAAAGGACAACATATCTCAAACTGATAACCAAGAATAGCTCGGAAATGGCGAATGCCATAAAAATGTATTGACATAAATTGTGTGTTTTAACGACATTAATATTTTCTGTGGAGCTGTTTTTCATGTTAGTTGAGGTAAACATTTGTAGAATCTATTTTATTGCTAATTTTCTTGTAGATACAAGGGGAATATAGCAATACAGTATGCTTTATGCGATAGTCAAATCTTTTAAAGCTGGTCGCTATATGAAAGCTTTGAAATTCCATTCTCTTTGCACGGCAAGAGATAAAACAGTGAATAGTGATCTTCTATTTGAGAAAAGTTTAAACAGTGCAAAACACTCAGATATAATAATGAATATCTCCGAAATAGTTTACACCACCTGTGTTTTCTGTTTAGTAAGACTTGGTCTATCTCTTACGGTTTACGAGTTATTCAAAAGCCATCTGGAGTAAACTGGACTACATATGCTATAACTACAAAATTCAAAATATACATTTCATTTGTCACAAAAATATCTTAAACATATGTCATTTTAATCAAAATCGTTACAGCTATTTTCAAGAAAATCAAAATTTTCGAAAAATCTTCTATGTAAAGGGTAGTTTAGGGTGGGGCTATTTTCTTCAAAATCTTCGTGTCGCATCCTTGAAAGACATTAAACTTAAATGCCAACTTTGGTTTTTAACTTTTGGTTTTTGAGTTATGCTGCCTAGACTGACAGACACGCACACACACACACACACACACACACACACACACACACACACTAACTCACCGCAACTGAGAATCGAACTCGGCACCTCTTGGATGAAGTGCTATCAAAGGGGGTGTAAATTTTGACAAGTTTGTCATTATTGACGGCGTTATCGTACACCTAAGACGTCAAGTGGAGTGCAACCCTGGGTATATTATTCGTGAAGGTATGGGTCCCTCCGGGGCGAGTTGACATCACGGAAATAGGTCTTTTGTCTCGAGGATTTATTCACTTTGTTAATGAATGTAATTACCTCGGTCATATAATGAACCAAGGGAGGTTAAGGGACGGACGTTTAAACCGACTATTGCTAACGAGTCCCTTGGCGCGGCCCTGCCAACTTGCTTAACACACGGACAAGCAAATCACAGGACTACCAACTTGCTTCGATTCACGACACAGTTGGTGTGCTCAAAATGCAGCATAGTGCGCTCTCAAATACATTTGTAAGGAACGATGGCATTTCTTACAATAGAAAACATAGCTTCTCTAAAGGTTAAAATAAATTGTAGAGGGACTATCATAGTGTGACCAAAACGTCAAAACCTGGTTACTTTTCTATCGCCTTATTGTCGTTCCCTTCTTCTGTTGTTTGCTCGCCGACCTAGTATGTGGTGTGAAGTAGCTTAACCCCGACAGTCCTTTGTTGTTCGCAGCGGCCCGCGTCACACTACTTCCTCCTCAGCACTGGTCGTCCCGATACGTATTACTTTCTCTACCACGCACTTAGAGTAAGTAGAGGAAATTCCACCCAAACACGTCATTCCGAGATTTCACCGAAAATACATGTTTTAAGGGCACCTGAAACAAAGGAAAGCATTTATTAGTTTCTCTGCTAATTATTGTAAGCAGATCTATCGTATTCCACCCAAAAGTTTGATGCCATGATTTCACTAAAAATGTATGTTTTGAGAATCCTTAATTGCAATAAAACAGTTTGTGAAGAATGTCCAAGTCTATGTGTCTGAAACTAGGACACATTTTAGAAAAGGTCTCCCATTCTGACCTATCCTTTACACACAAAATTTCTGAAGCGCTTTTATTTTCTTAAAAAGACGAACGATTTTTGTTGAAATGCTATGTTTTAAGATATTTTCAGGGCAAATATAATGTAGAATATTCTTAGAAGTCTTTTTCTCTCTAAACCAGATTTATTTAAGTGATAAAGGGTAATTTATTTTTAAAATCATTTGCATATAAAACTGAAATATCTTCTTAAGTATTTAAGACCCATATCTTGCTATATCATTAACCACAATTTTGCTTTTAACGGTATATTTACCTTAGAAAGTAATTCTTTTTATATTTATTTGATTAAAATTATAATCCTCATATAACTTCTGTGTCATATATATTGCAATATAGCTATAGTGATTGTTACTGAAGGGTCGGAAGGGGGACACCTCGACCATCCGAGACACTCAATGATCTATTGCGGGCTACCAGACCCAGAGGGAAGGGATGAGGCGAAGGGAGACCGCAGTTCTATCAGGGAATGCAACCAGCGAAGAGAGAGCGACGAGGCGACCCTAGCGGCCTGAGTAACAACTTCCTTGGAGACACGGAAGAAGGTTTACAAAGCGCATGCATCTGTGCCATCCATCCGCATCCACCGGGACGTCCGCGTTACCAACCAAACCTGAAATATGCCACTGGAGAGACATCAAACAGGAAAACATAATCCATTCAAGAATTCTTCTGGTGATAAGGGGAAACAAGGAAAAAACTCGGTGGAAGATCGAACCCGCAACCTCCCGAATGCGGGTCGCACACATTACCTTCACGCCAGCTCGTTCGTTTTAGCTATATAATATGATAGTCAGGCAAATAATCTTATGGTAAGGAAAAAAAGCTTATGAAAGCTTTTCAAAACGTGCATCTCTGTTTTATACTGGGTTTTGTATGAAGGGCATAAAGATGCGACCCCTGGGTTCTGTTGTACCATGTACTGAAATATTCACTGCAAAAATGCAAATATGATATACACAGGAGGCAAGATGCATTTTTCACGAATTGCCTCTTCAGACGAAAGGAGAAGTCTTACAGCAAGCAGCAGCAGGCTAATTCTCAAACTTACGTCCTTCATAAAAGATACGCGTGTAGCGATGTCAAGCAGACTCTCGAGGAATAAGCTTTCTTCGAGCACAAGCATGGACCATAGGCAAATCGTCTTTCATCAGTGGAGTAGGCAAAAACTGTGGCTTCCTTTTTCCACTGTTACCTGACTGAGGTGATCCAGTTTAATCTTCACAGTCACTTCACTAATGTGAACTACTTCAATTTTCACTGTTACTTCAGTAATGTGATTCAGTTCACTTCTCACTATTACTTCACTAATAAGATTCAGTTCATTAACCTTCACTGTTACTTCACTAAAATGATCCAGTTCAATTTTCACTATTACTTCACTACGGAGTTCTAGTTCAGTTTTTATCACTTCACTTTTCTTCGTAATCTAATCGAAACATGAGCGAAATAACTCTACAACTATCACCCTCGCTGGGGAATCGAACACAAGAGTCTCTAATCCGGTAACCTTAGGCCATAATTTACTGTATTTTTTCGAAAATATGAAAGAAAAAGAATAAAATATTAAGAAATAAATCCTATAGTCAAAAAATATTATTATATTCGCTTTCTTATTTTGATAATATCAATCAGATGTGTTACAATCGCATGACTTTCCCTACCCACTCCCTTAAAAACGCCTATTTTTACTTTCTCTACTGGTACGTAGAAGTATTGTGTTCCACCCAAAAATTCGATGTCGATATTTCACCGGAAATATATGCTTTGAAACCTCCTGAATCAAAAAACATTTTTAGAAAAAGCTCCGTGCGTGTGTTTGTGTGTGTCAGTCTGGACAGCATAACTCAAAAACGAAAAGTCGGTTAAAATCCAAAGTTGGTATTTAAGTTTATTATCTTTCAAGGATGCGACACGAAGATTTTGAAGAAAATATCCCCACCCTAAACTACCCTTTACATGAAAAATTTTTCTAAAATTTTGATTTTCTTGAAAATGGCTTTAACGATTTTGATTAAAATGTCATATGTTTGAGATAAGTTTATGAAAAATGAAATGTGTATCTTGAATTTTCTGGCTACAGCCCCTGTAGTCGTATTTACTCTGGGCGACTTTTGTATAACTGGTAAACCGTTAGAGATAGACCAAATCTTACTGTACAAAAATCTTGATAAAATACACAATTTATGTCTCAATAAATTTTCTTGTAGGGTGAACCATTTCGGAGATATTCCTTGTTACCTGTGTGTTTCGGAAAACATTACTTTCGTGAAATGGAACGTCGTTGTTCATTTTTGTATATGTTAAGTGTGCAAAGAGAACAGTCTCAAAGCTTTAAAAGAGTAGACTATCACTCAAAGGCTACTGTGTTCTAACATTCCCCTTGTACCTACAAGGAAATAAGCAATAAGATAATTTGTACAAATGTTTATCTCAACTAACACGAAGAAGATATAGGAATAAGAGTTTGTAAGAATGCTTAGTACAAGAGTAGAGAAAGTCATGTGAGTGCAACACATCAGTTTTTTTTTTTTTTTTTTTTTGTTTAAATTCCTGGATGGAATACAATACGTATTAGAGAAAATAGAAAAATCATTATTGATATATTTACTTATATGTGTGTGTGTGTGTCTGTCTCTCTGTGTGTATGCATGTTTGTCTGTCTTCTGGTTTATGAAATTAGTTAGGGGATTATTCTTTAGCTTAAGTTTTCAACACGTCCTTGTGTGCTGAAAGCAAAAGATCGATCGCTATCTCATCTCCATAAAGAAAGCCATGCTCACCACGTGAACCCGACGCTGAAATATCGACAGAGGGAGTGATTTATCGCCAGCGCCGTCGGTAATTACCACGAAATATTGTTATCAACACATTGGCGTGAAAGGGCTATATTTTATTCCTAATTTCCATTAAAAGCATGTTACGAGAAGTTTGGACCGCATCTCCTCTCATTCATTACAACCGATTTAGGCCCTAGACGCATATTTCATGGGCTTATAGCTACACGCCATGTCGCTCCCATGGTTCACTTTTTGGAAGACCAGGTTATAGCACCCAGAATATAGATTTATATGTACCAACAAACTTCCAGCTCTGATTACGTTATTGAGTTAATGAGGGGATTCCATACATCTATCCGTCTCTCTCGCTCTCGCTCCCCCTCTCTTTCCACACTCTTCCTTTGTGTTTCATACGATAAGGTGCAACAGCCGGGTGGTTAGACCGTTCGCCTACCACCAAGGCAGCGCGGGTTCGAGACCCTGAAACCCATATGTGACATTCGAGGTGCACACAGTCTTGTAAGTCCTAGGGGTCTAAGTCCCACATAAGGATAAGGTAATCAAGTAAAGAAGACGATAGTTCTTTAATTCGTATTAACTCTTGTGAAAAGAAAATTAGATATGTAAAATTGTTAGCTATTATTTAATTAGATTGTAATTAAAAAGTTAAAGATGGGATTTAGAAAATAATATTTTACATAATGACAATCCAGTTACTTTTTGTCACTTTCTTTCCCTTAAAATTAATTCACAATTTTTCGTTGCAGCTTACAGCTGTTTTGCTCTATGGTAGCCTGACACAAAACGCAGTTCAACTGTTCCCGCTGACAACTATAATCGTTGTAAACTTAGGTATGCAGGAAGAAACCATTGCCCACAAACACAAAAGCTTGCACAACTATGAACCCCTTCTATATTGCACAGATAAAGTCGCAATAAGCGGCTAGGTGCTGTGCAGATAAACATACCGTATAGGAGAACCTGTACGACCTGTTGTCGAATGCTGGAATGCGGAAGATGCGCGGTTCAAATCCCGGCTACGGCATTGAATTTTTCAGTTCCTGATTCCGCCTCTTAAATATGACTCCTATTGTTCACCCAAACGTCTTTAGTTACTAATGCGAAATTTGCATTCACATAAGAAATATCTCCGAAATGGTTCTGTATACAGAATGAATTAAACGTGCACTTTACCTTTAAACGATTTTCATTTTTGTGCAATAAGATACTGTCTATCTCTTAGGTTTACTAGCTATGGAAAATTCATACAGAATGAGCAGAATTTCAGAGTACATTCTCAGAAAATGCAACACATGCATTTCATTTGTCATAAAAGTGCAATAAACATATGGACTTTTAGCCAAAATCGTTAATGCTGTTTCATGGGAGGGAGAATGTTCTTTAAAATCTTCCTGTTGTCTCTTTGGATGTTAGAGAACTTGAACACCAAGTTCTGAATTTCAGAAATTTTCGCCGTTGAGTTATACTATTCAGATCCACTCAAAGAGACCTTTCTAAAAATGGTAGGTGGATAAGTGAGTGAGTGAGTTTTGAATTGTTTAGCGCCTGATTTTACTACATACGGCACCGCAGGCGGTGACGCTGATGGCACATGGAATGAGGATAGAGCACTTGCGGAATGGGATGGCGGGGGAAACCGGAGAACCCGGAGAAAACCGGCCCCAGCTCCGGTTCGTCCACCACGAATCCCACATGTAGTTGCCTGGGATCGAACCCGTACCGCTTTGGTGAGAAGCGAGGGTCTAACCACTCGGCTACGGGGCGACCGTATGAGTTAGTTTTAGGGCCACTCGACAAGGGTGGTGTACGAACCTCCCTTGCTATATGTAAACATTACAAAAATAAAAACGTTTTAAAATTCTTAAGTATAGAAATAACTATATTTAAAATAAATGTGATTGTAGGCCGTAAGGATATTTATGGCCTTTGCTTTACAAGTTTTCTATAACCTCCTTAATTTTGATTGTTGTAAATACTATAGCTTAACGCAAATTACCTAAGTTTTAATACTATAGAAACTGAAACGGGTTTTACCAATATGTGGGAAAAGCAAGGAAATTAAACGTTTTTAACTTGAACCTAACAACGGCATATTGCGGTATTATTCTGTTCAATCTGAATCTCAAGGGCAACTGCATACTTTAAAAACGTTCTTATGTGTTCAGAAAATTTCGAGAACACTAAGATTAGAACTTGTCACGCTAGATGGCATCGTAACAACCTAAACTAAATGTAGTTAAGTTCCGCACCACTAGATGGCGGAGTATGCGGAACTGCACTTCTTATATAAGTTATTCCATTTTTAAGATATCGTCCCCAAATTCTGAAGAATATTATTTAATAAAAAGCTGAAATAGCTGAGTAAGCAAAGTGAAATTAAAGACGTTCCCATTTGTTATGAATCATGAAGATTTTACGTCTTTACTCCGAGTCTTTCAAATACAAAGCACTGGAAAAACAATAGAATTGTATAAAGAAACTCAATGTAACTGTAGACTGCAAGGACCTTAGTGAAGTAAATATTTTTAATTTAACTCTAATATTGGCAGATTGCGGCATTATTCAGTTCAATCTGAATCTCGAATACAACTGCAGACCTTAAAAACGTTTTTTCTTTTTAAAATTCGCAAAAATTGGAAGTCTCTGAGATTAACACTTGCCACGCTATATGGCAGCCTAACAACTTAAACTAAATCAAGTTAAGCTTTGCACCGCTAGATGGTGGATAGTGTGAAATTGCAGTTTTTACATAAGTTATTCCTTTTGTAAGTTTTCTCCAAATTCAAACAAATACTTCTTAGTAAAAAAAACTGTAGAAAAGCAGAATAAACAAAATGTAATTAAAGGCGTTTCCATATGCTACGAATCACCAAAATATTTCGTCTTTCCGCCGAGTCCTTCAAATACATATATATAAAATTGCAAAGATAATAACAATTGGAAAACCTGTATTAAAATAAGTAAGTAAGTAGTTTTAACGAATATTGCGTGGGGCACGCTTAGCGTACCCCAGCGCATTAGTGAAAGTGACATATGGCATCAGCCGCAGAGAGCGGCGCCCAAGCGCCCATACTTATAGACTCCGCCACCTCAGCCGCGGTGGCGCTAGTACAGCTCTCTACATCTACATTGACTGACGACCTGAACCAGCAGCAAATGATCCTGGAGGAAGAGCGTAAGGCGCGAACCGTCGAAAAGCTCAGAAGGGAAGTGGAGGACATACAGACTGAAATCACTTACTACACAAATATACTGGCCAACCTGGACGCGGACTCGACACAGTTCAACAAAGTTACACAGGACCTCGCGTTCTGTTACAAGGACTATGCCATGAAGAAGAGAGAACTTGTCAGACACAGTGAGGGGTGGAAAACTGCAGCACCGAAGAAAAAACGCACAAGAGACAGCGGCCGGGAAAGCGATTCCGACAGCGAACGTCCCGGCCAGCAATCCACCAAGAGACTACCAAGGCAGTCCACACCGCCTTACCCCCTCACTCTTCGCAACTCCTTCGCACCACTACAAGTAACAGAACGCGATGAGACGGAGTACCCGGCACTGCCCACCACCACACAGAACCCTTTCCCACAACTCCATAAACCAAAACCCCACAGCACCAGAAGACACCAACAAAAACCCGCCCCACTCCCCTCCCACATACAGCAATGCCAAGTACATCATCAACAACAACAACAACGACGACGACACCCACCACACAAACAGCTGAGAACCAAAAACCACCCAGAATAGTCATCCCGGACGTACACCAGGCTGTCAAGGTCCTCCAGACCCTGAAGAGCTAACTTCCCAACGGCTCCTATAAGCTCCAGACTACGAGGGACTGCCTAAAACTCTTCCTCCAGAGGAAACAGGACGCCACCCCTACCATGCAGCTCCTGACAAACACTGGTGTGGAGAACTTCAGCTTCACACCCAGAAGCGACCAACCTCTAAGATACGTCATAAAACGCCTACCAGCAGACCTACAGATTGACTTTATCAAGGAGGACTTGGAGCTGAAGGGCTACACCGGCGTACAAGTCCGACAAATGGTGTCCCGCGGCAGGCCTCTACCAAACTTCCAGGTAAGCTTATCTAGAACCACGGACAACCAAAAGCTTTTACAGGAAAGAGAGGTGTGCCACATGATGGTCACCGTGGAGGTCCTTAAAACTTCCCAAAACATCACACAGTGCTATAATTGCCAGCAGTTAGGACATACGTTCAAAATGTGCAACATGACCTCCCGGTGCGTCCTTTGCGGTGACCTCCACCGCCTAGCTGACTGCCCAAGAAAGGCCAAACAGGACGTCATACCCCACTGTGTCAACTGTGGGGAGGCGCATCCTGCCAGCTATAGGGGGTGTGAGACCTTTAAGATGGAACGTCACCGCCGCCAACTGGCAGCCGCAGCCAGGAACTCTCCTGGTACTCAACCAGGGCCACGCCCCATCCTCTACCCGGCCCTGGTCAGAAGCGACAACTCCTTTGCAGGAGTCGCCGGAGGGCAAAATGCACCTGTGCAACCGCAAAATGGTCCCCCTCCACAACCCCAGCCCTCACAGGCGCCCACCAGCGACCTAGGAGGTTTAAAAGAGATCTTCAGCCTGTTCAAGGACTTAAACCTCCCGGGGCTACTAACAAAGTTGCGGCCCATAATCGCAAGGTTAAAAAGCTGCAACAGTACCATGGAGAAGCTGGAAACCATCATATGTTTAATAACCACTCTCTTCGAGTAAATGGCACCTTCAAGGGGAGGCATAACTTTAACTCGCGCACTCCTGTGGAATGCAGATGGCATCCACAGGAAGCAACACGAACTTGAAAATTACCTGCGGCGTAACAAAATTGATATCGCATTCATTTGCGAAACAAAATTACAACAAGAGCACACTTTTAAGCTCCAAGGGTATCAAATCTTTCGGAACGACAGAATTGGCAGACAGGGGGGAGGGACTGCTATTTTGCTCAGAAACACAATTGCTCATGCTCCTGTTACGCTACCTGCAATGGCAGCGTTAGAGTGCACAGCACTTAAAACACGTGTAAATAATCAAACGGTGATGCTGGTAGCGCTTTATCGGCCCCCCAACTCGGCAGGTTTCATACGTGACCTCGAACAAATCCTCACTTTAGAGGAGCACGTTATAATTGCAGGAGATTTCAATGCTCGGCACCCCTGGTGGTTTTCTCGCCGAGCAAATGCGGCTGGAAATCTCCTGGTTGAATTCATAACGGATAATGACGACATAGAGGTACATCTTCCCCCAGTTCCTACATTTTGGCACAGATCAGGGCACTTTGACCCCGAAATTTTGGACTTCGTATTAACAAAAAATGCGACACCTTTAATTAACTTTACAGTGTACCACAGCCTGGACTCGGACCATCTTCCTGTGCATTTCGACATACAGGGTTGTATTTCAGTCGGTGCCTCTGGCCCTCGAAGGAGGGCTGAGATCGACTGGAATAAGTTCACCATCGAAATGCACGGAATGGCGCAACCCAGACTGTCATACTATAGCGAGGCAGACATAGATGTCGCCGTTGAAAACTTTACTGACTCGCTACACACAGCCAAGAGAAGCGCTACCACATACACCACAAGACCACCCGGTTTTTGCACGTACCCCGAGGTAGAGCAACTCATTGCGCGGAGACGACGCTTGACAAGACTGTGGCGGTATACCCGTCAGCCTGAATACAAAATGCTAGCGAAATGGCTACGCAACATCATTCGCCACCAAATTAGACTTAATAAAATTGAACAGTGGGAAAACAAAATGCTGAGTACCACCCATTCGGACTCTTCTTTGTGGAAATTATTAAAGGCATTTAAGGTCTCCACGAGCGTCAACTCCGCAACTGAGGCGCTGCACACTCATGGCGGCCTGCACTTCTCCGAGGAGGAGAAAGCCGAGGTCTTCGCTAACTGTGTCGAAGACAGATTCAGCGAGAACCCAGTTACCAACCGTGACTTAGAACGGGAGGTACAGACATGGGTACAAACCTGGGTGGTGCAGAAGCAAGAGCAACACCTACCCCTAATAACACCGCAGGAAGTTTACAAGCTCATTAGGAAATTGCCTAATGGGAAAGCTGCCGGCCCAGACAAAGTGACTAATGAGGAACTTAAGCATCTCCCGAGAAAAGCTCTGGTGCAACTGACCAAAATATTTAACGCCTGTTTGCAGCAAGGCTATTTCCCCTCTACTTGGAAACGAGCCAAGGTGATCATGCTTCCAAAGCAAGGGAAAAGCACCAGACAACCGCAAAATTACCGCCCCATTAGTCTCCTGTGTACTATTGGTAAATTGCTCGAAAAACTTATACTTTCTCGACTCCAAAAACATGTTTCGGAATCTCATGAACTCTCAAATTCACAGTTTGGCTTTCGAAAAGGACATTCTACTGACTTACAGCTTCTCAGAATAACAGATGACATAACAGAGCAATTTAACAACGGGGCTTCAACGTTGGCGCTATTTCTGGACGTAGAAGCCGCATTTGACCGGTGCTGGCACAATGGCCTTATCTATAAACTGCACCAAAATTTCCCGGCACTTCAAAATTATCTACACTTGCTGCACAATTTTTTAGAAAAACGGAAGTTCTACGTCTAAGTGGGCCGCTCCTCCTCTCGGGAGCGAATGATGCGGGCTGGCGTCCCACAAGGGGCAATAATGTCCCCCTTCCTGTACATACTGTTTACAAACGACTTCCCAGTGGACGCCAGATGCAAGGTCACCATGTACGCCGACGACACTGCAATATACAACCACCATAGAAATCCACGTTTCGGTCTTGCAGAAATGCAACGCTATGTCAACAACTTCCTCTCATGGCAACATGATTGGAAAATCAAAATTAACCCCGACAAATGCCAGCTGATTCATTTCTCTAAGCGGCATCACACTTTGGCAATGGACCTAACGGTCGGTGGTCAGGTATTGCACTGCCGTCGGCAAGTTAAATACCTAGGGGTTACCTTGGACCGCATAATGTGCTGGTCCACCCACATAAAAATAGCGCCAACAAAGGCAGACAGCGGCTAAAGTTATGCGCCCCCATCTTCCGCAGCAAACAGCTGCAATTGAAGTCCAAACTCATCCTGTCCAAAGCTTTTATCCTGTCAGTGGTTCTATATGCGTGTGTGGCCTGGGCAAACGCCTCCAAAACCGCCCTGAAACAGATCCAAACCCTCCAAAACCTCTCCCTCCGAAAAATCCTCTCTGTTCCTCTCTTAACCACCAACCAAACCCTACACCTGGAAACCCAGATCCCCTCCATCCCTGAGGCAATAACCAAAAGAGCTTCCGCGGCATGGGCGCGCATTAGAAACCACGACAATTACGTCATTGCCAATATCGGCAAAGGTGAGCCGAAGCATCGAAAACATGCACGAATCAAAATGTTTTAGACGTCGCTTGGCTCACCGACTGATGTGCGTCCATGCAAACACGGGCCCCAGGCCGCACACAAGCTACCTCAGAGGCCTGCACCCCAGGGAACCAGTCAGGAGCTGCAACCTGCCCGCCCAGGAAAACCGCGGAAATGTATATAAAGCGAGTGTAAATAGCGTCTGTAAATAGTGTTTTAATGTGCGTGTGTGTGTGTCTGTGTGTGCGTGAGGACATCTCTCACGATATGCCAGAGTGAATGCGGGAGTGCATGTGTGTAAATAAAGTGTATATATGTATATAAAGAAAAAAAAAAACTAGAAACAAAACCCAAAGACAATACAACAGGGAACTGTTCTCGGTGGCCCAAGGACGGCCACTGTATGGGTTTCCTGGAAAACCCGTTGTATATAAAATGTAAAAACAAAAAAATTGTAAATAAATGTAAATGTAAGTCTGTTAGCTGGGCCTGCTGTACCAGCACCAGACAAAATTGAAATAAACTAAATCTGAAATCTGAAATCATTCGACCCGAACTGCCCCTGCAGTTTGTGGACTAATTTGCAATTTGCCAGCTAAAATATTAATTGTCCCAGAAAAAAATTCAATAATATGACTTATGAAATTACAACCGTAGTATAATTACGTAAATAAATTATGTTTACGCACGTTGCCTCAAATATAAGCTGTGTTATAACCAGACACACTTCGGTGCTCAAAGATTTTCTGTATTTCATACGGTTTGCTATTTCTGCAAAATTCATATAGAACGAAGAGAATCCAAAATATGCGTTTTATTTCTCATAAGAATACATCAAACATTTCGTTTTTTAACCGAAATGGTTAGTGCTATTTTTTGGGAAGTAGAATTTTCTTAAGATCTTCATGTTGCCTTCTTGAAAGTTGGAGAACTTCTATAAAAAGTTCTGAATTTCATCAATTTTTGCTGTCGAGTTACGTTGCTCAGAGGCACTCAAACAACCATTCGGTAAAAGTGCCTTTTGAGGGCGGAATTTGGGCACTCTCAGAACCTATGTATATCCATGTGGAAATCATAGAATCTTAGAGTGCAGTATGGTTGAGGTAGTGACTGAGTGAGGGAATGAGTGGGTCGTTGGATGGATGTGAGTGAGTGGGTGAGTGAGCGAGTGAGTGTGTGTGTGTGTGTGTGTGTGTGTGTGTGTGTGTGTGTGTGTGTGTGTGTGTGTGTGTGTGTGTGTGTGTGTGTCAGGCTGTGAATAGCATAATTCAAAAACGGAAAGTTGGTTAAAAACCAAAGTTGGTATTTAAATTTAATGTATTTCGAGGATGCGACACGAAGATTTTAAAGAAAATAGCCCCAACCTAAACTACCCTTTATATGGAAAATTTACCGAAATTTTTGAATTTTTAGAGAATGGCGCTAACGATTTTGATTAAAATGACATGTTTGAGATACATTTATGACAAATGAAATGTATATCTTGAATTTTCTGGCTATAGCCCCTGTAGTCGTATTTACTCTGGACGACTTTTGCATAACTGGTAAACCGTTGGAGAGAGACCAAATCTTACTATACAAAAATATAGCTCTGTATGAGACTTAATCCACGAAGCTGATGATGATGACTCAAAGGAAGGTTTAACTAGCATGGTGGCGCACGAATCGCTTTTGACCTTGTCACTTTGGGTGTGTGTGTACGTATAGCAGTCGCCTGTTATCGCCTCGGGTGTGTTTTGTCTCACGCAGGAATTTAATGTAACCGATTATCAAATATTTTACTTTAAAGCAAAAACAGATTTTCGGCGTTATTGCCTTTGTTGGTGTATGCAAATACAGTTCTCTATGAATCGGAATTCAACACTTCAACGTGGAAATGCCTGCTTCCCCATATAACCAGGAATATTCACTTTACGAGGAACCGAAAAAAATAAGGTAATGTAAAGTGCTCCTTATTATATTCCTGTAATAGAATTAATTACTGTTTGAAAGCTTGTATTCATGAATAGAGAATACGCTTTTATCTGGAAGAAAATTTTCAGTGTTAAAATAGGTAAAAAGGGTATTTGACGAAAGTTCGTTTTCGAAAAGTCACACAAGTAACAAGGAATATCTTCGAAATGGTTCACTGTACAAAAGAAACTTATTTAGGAATAAATAGTATGAGTAAACTTTTTGTAAAGGGTCATTCCAAGCCAAAGCAACCAGTCACTCAACCTGACCATCTTGGATTTTAATGAAAATTTCAGGAATCGTTTTCCCTAAAGTTCTAAGCAAGAAACCACTTCTAGAAAAAAATTATTGTTTTGATAATTGTTTACAAAATAGGTCGCTCAAGAAAACGAATGAAACATAGTGCAATGAACGCAGTATTTATTGCCGATTACGATTTTGTAAGTTTTATTTGGTGGTCAATCTTCGTTTTCGTTTTGCCTGTGTCAGGTTAGATTTAGTGTGTATATGAGTGTGGTAACAGGTCCTGTGTTATCAAAATTTTGCCTGTGTCAGGTTAGATTTAGTGTGTGTATATGAATGTGGTAACAAGCCCTGTGTTATCAAAATTTTGCCTGTGTCAGGTTAGATTTAGTGTGTGTATATGAATGTGGTAACAAGCCCTGTGTTATCAAAATTTTGCCTGTGTCAGGTTAGATTTAGTGTGTGTATATGAATCTGGTAGCAAGCCCTGTGTTATCAAAATTTTGCCTGTGTCAGGTTAGATTTAGTGTGTGTATATGAATCTGGTAACAGGTCCTGTGTTATCAAAATTTTGCCTGTGTCAGGTTAGATTTAGTGTGTGTATATGAATGTGGTAACAGCTCCTGTGTTATCGAAATTTTGCCTGTGTCAGGTTAGATTTAGTGTGTGTATATGAGTGTGGTAACAGGGTCCTGTGTTATCGAAATTTTGCTTGTGTCAGGTTAGATTTAGTGTATGTATATGAGTGTGGTAACAGGTCCTGTGTTATCAAAATTTTGCCTGTGTCAGGTTAGATTTAGTGTGTATATGAGTGTGGTAACAGGTCCTGTGTTATCAAAATTTTGCCTGTGTCAGCTTAGATTTAGTGTGTATATGAGTGTGGTAACAGGGTCCTGTGTTATCAAAATTTTGCCTGTGTCAGTTTAGATTAAGTGTGTGTATATGAGTGTGGTAACAGGGTCCTGTGTTATCAAAATTTTGCCTGTGTCAGGTTAGATTTAGTGTGTATATGAGTGTGGTAACAGGTCCTGTGTTATCAAAATTTTGCCTGTGTCAGGTTAGATTTAGTGTGTGTATATGAGTGTGGTAACAGGTCCTGTGTTATCAAAATTTTGCCTGTGTCAGGTTAGATTTAGTGTGTGTATATGAGTGTGGTTACAGGGTCCTGTGTTATCAAAATTTTGCCTGTGTCAGGTTAGATTTAGTGTGTGTATATGAGTGTGGTAACAGGTCCTGTGTTATCAAAATTTTGCCTGTGTCAGGTTAGATTTAGTGTGTGTATGAGTGTGGTAACAGGTCCTGTGTTATTGAAATTTTGACCAGTTTAGGTTAGGTTAGTTTAGTGTGTGTATATGAGTGAGGTAACAGGGTCCTGTGTTATCGAAATTTTGCCTGTGTTAGGTTAGGTTTAGTGTATGTCTATGAGTGTGGTAACAGGGTCCTGTTTTATCGAAATTTTGCCTCTGTTAGGTTAGGTTTAGTGTGTGTATATGAGTGTGGTAACAGGGTCCTGTGTTATCGAAATTTTGACCAGTTTAGGTTAGGTTAGTTTAGTGTGTGTATATGAGTGAGGTAACAGGGTCCTGTGTTATTGAAATTTTGACCAGGTTAGGTTATGTTAGTTTAGTGTGTGTATATGAGTGTGGTAACAGGGTCCTGAGTTATTGAAATTTTGACCAGTTTAGGTTAGGTTAGTTTATTGTGTGTATATGAGTGAGGTAACAGGGTCCTGTGTTATTGAAATTTTGACCAGTTTAGGTTAGGTTAGTTTAGTGTGTGTTATGAGTGAGATAACAGGGTCCTGTGTTATTGAAATTTTGACCAGTTTAGGTTAGGTTAATGTGTATATATGAGTGGGTGGTCGGGGTACCGTGTTATCGACATATTTACAACTTGGGCAGTGTTTATACAACAATTTCAACGTAACTACATTAATCAATCATTTTAGCATATATTATACTCGTTTATATACATTTATTGGTTAAATATCCATCACATGAGCGAAACGTTTGCATCGCACGTACGAAATTTGCTTATAAATTAAAAACGAAGATTGAGCGCCAAATAGAACTTTCAAAATCGTAATCAGCAATAAAAACTGTATCGATTGGACTATGTTTCATTCGTTTTCTCGAGCGGTCGATTTTTTAAACATTTACCGACAAGTCTATACAAGCACAGACTCCTAAAACTGTACCAGAGTTGTGCCTAGTTTTGTGCATGAAATAACATTTTAACATAAAACGTTTAGCTTTAATCCCTTTGTCATCAAAATGATAGGCAACTTCAATAACAACGTATTAGAGACCAACACGTTTAAAAATTACTATTGCGTTTCCTTTTGTTTTATCTATGAGTATATTTCCAATGAAACCATTTCTGTAAGCGTTTATCTAGATCAGGGGTGCTCAACTGCAGGCAGGTAAAGGGAGGTTTAAATCATCTCCTTTAGCCCCCCTGGGACAGAATGACGCATTTATGCATGTTTACTGAGCTCCAGTGGCGGCACGTTCTTACGTACTTGAAGACAAAGAAGTACGCATTCATATTCCACTCCTGATTAATCCACGATGTTTCTGAGGATATTTTTGGCATGATTTACGTTTCAAAAGGTCCTCAATATTTGGTGCAAAAGATGAAGTGCACAGTCTCAAAAGACAAGCAAGGTGATTGTCACTTATCTTGCTGCGATACCCACTTTTAATGCAGTTAATTTTTAAAAATGTTTCTCCGCAGATATAAGAGCCAAAGACTGTGATTAAACTAGGTGCAAACAAACGTAATCTTGGATACTCACTGCTGGGCAGAGACGTAAATAAATCCCACCCTTCTTTCCCAGAACATATTACAGTCGTGGAATTCTGCAATGCAAGTAGTTTCATATTTTGTAGATCGTGTGAAGTATCATTATATATAAATTGTATAAATCTGCAACTATCAGTATTACAAATCAAGCACATAACTTTATCATGTTCATCTCGAAAACAAAAATATTCGTCCACCTATTGAATTGTATGAACTACTGTATATACTACGCGCCATCCACCTCTGATTATTACATCTGGCTCTCCTTGCCTTGGTCAGTGGTGGGGGAAAGTAACATGTGACGGGGAAGCGAGCGTGTTCACGCTTGATTAACTTAAGGTAGATAGAAAAATATAACAGTTGCAACCTTATATTGCATAAAAGTTATAAAGTGAATGTTAGTGGTTGGAGAAAGTAATATGAATACAGCCCATAGCTTTCTCCACTTGTGTTAACATAAGTGTATTTAGTGGGCTAATGATGTGTTGCACTCACATGACTTTCTCTACTTTTGTACTAACCGTTCTTACAAACTCTTATTCCTATATCTTCTTCGTGTTAGTTGAGATAAACATTTGTACAAATTATCTTATTACTTATTTCCTTGTAGGTGCAAGGAGAATATTAGAATACAGTAGGCTTTGTGCGATAGTCAAATTTTTAAAGCTTTGAGATTCTGTTGTCTTTGCACGCTTAACATATACAAAAATCAACAACGATGTTTCATTTTCCGAAACTGACATACATTACAAGGAATATCTCCGAAATGGTTCACCTTACAAGAAAATTTATTCAGACATAAATTGTGTATTTTAGCAAGATCTACATTTTTTGTATAGTATGATTTGGTCTATCTCTAACGGTTTACCAGTTATGCAAAAGTCGTCCAGAGTAAATACGACTACAGGGGCTATAGCCAGAAAATTCAAGATATACATTTCATTTGTCATCAAAATATCTCAAACATATAGGATTTTAATCAAAATCGTTAGAGCCATTTTCAAGAAAATCAAAATTTTAGAAATATTTTCCTTGTAAAGGGTAGTTTAGGGTGGGGCTATTTTCTTCAAAATCTTCGTGTCGCATCCTTGAAAAACATTAAACTTAAATACCAACTTTGTTTTTAACCGACTTTTCGTTTTTGAGTTACGGTGTCCACAGACTGACACACACACAAACGGACGTTTTCCCCCTTATTCAGGGGGTCTCAAAACATATATTTCCGTTGAAATCTCGACGTCGAATTTTTGGGTGGAATACAATACTTCCCCTACTTACCAGTAGAGAAAGTAATACGATTTCTTCCTTAAATTACTACAGTGGAATCCCGATAACTCGACCTAATGTATAAATCAAGTCGGTTAAAAACCAAATTTAGTATTTAAGTTTTAATATCTTTTAAGAAAATTTCTACACCCTAAACTACCCTTTACATGGAACATTTTTTAAAAATTTTGCTTTTCTCAAAACTGTTTAATATATATTGATTCAAAATACCATACGTTTAAGATATTTTAATCACAAATGAAATTGTATATAAATTTTCTGGGAAGAGCATGTGAATACCCCTTTATTATGGTTTAGTTTTACACAACTTGTTAATGGAAGATATAGATGGAGACAGAAATATCAATTTCATTAAAGCACGCAATTTTTGTCAAGAAACTATATTCAGGATAATCTTTGTCTATATTTTTCAATAATTGTGTTTTCTCAAATTATTAATTATTAATTTTAACACATAGTGGAAGAATCAGTGTTCAGCGAATGTTTTGTACAAGAACAGAGAAAATCATTGAAAGTAATCCTTTATTCATTGGTGTCTCTCCCCCTCCGACCCCTCACCTTCCCCCTCTTCCCCTCTTATCATTTTTTCCCCTCTCTCCCTACTCCCTGCATCTGTGTCCATCCCTCTATCTCCCTCCCTTATTTTCTCCCTCTCTCCGCCCCTCTCTCCCCCTCTCTCCCTTCCTATCCCTCCCACTCTCAAACACGCATACATTTACACTGACTTAATACTTTATTTACTATTCAGTTTATCTTAAAACGTATCTTTTCCGAATTTTAACTGGCTAAGAATATTCTATACATTTCTCTTGAAGGGGAAAGTGGGCCAATTTTTGAAATGGAAGATTCTTCTGGGAAAAGGTGAAAAATTATGCAATTACTGTTCCAATTTGACGTTTTAAAAATAAAGTGATGTAATGCAGATGGTTGCTGCAGGCTCATACGTCATCGTTTGTGATTTGACTAATTTGCTGCCGTCTCTTGTGACCCCGGTAGATTGACACGACATCGTTCTGCTGCTACTGGGATTCCGGGCGGACGAATGAATTGTTTCGGTTGGGTTTAGAGGAAGGCACGTTAACCCCCCCCCCCCCCCTTCTCGAGCCAGCCAGCGGCACACGAAACCCTCATTTTTAACGTCTTTTACCTTCTAACCAGTTAAATTCACAGACCTTATCTACCTGCTGTTCTACAATTTTTCTTACAAAAGCGTTTTACCTTCTCTACTGATGTCTCGCGAGTTAACCCACTCACATGACTTTCTCTACTCTTGTACTAACCATTCTTACAAACTCTTATTCGTATATCTTCTTCGTGTTAGTTGAAATAAACATTTGTACAAATTATCTTATTGGTTACTTCCTTGTAGGTACAAGGGGAATATTGAGCGATAGTCAAATCTGTTAAATCTTTGAGATCCCGTTCTCTTTGCACGCTTAACACCCAAAAAAAAAAAAAAAAAAAAAAAAAAACGATGTTCATTTTACGGAAGTTTCAAGTTTTCCGAATCTGACACAATATCTCCAAAATGGTTCACTCTACAAAAACATTTATCCCGAAATAAATTGTGTGTTTTAATGACATCTTCATTTTTTGTATATTAAGAATTGGTCTATCTCTTAGGGTTTACGAATTATTCAAAAGTCATCCAGAGTAAATACGACTACAGGGGCTATAGCCAGAAAATTCAAGATATACATTTCATTTGTCATGCAAATATCTTAAACATATGACATTTTAATCAAAATCGATGGAGCCATTTTCAAGAATATGAAAATTTTCGAAAAAATTTACATGTAAAGGGTAGCTTATGGTTGGGCTATTTTCTTGAAAATGTTTGTGTCGTATCCTTGAAAGACATTAAACTTAAATATAAACTTTGGTTTTTAACCTACTTTTCGTTTTTGAGTTAGCTGTCCACAGTCTGACAGACTGACACACACACACACACACACACACACACACACACACACACACACACACACACACACACACACACACACACACACACACACACACACACACACACACACACACACACCCAGGAGCCTGATATTTAAACTTGAAGCTTTTAGGAATTAGCCGCTGGTTTGTTGGTTGTTTTTGCATGGAACCCGCGGCCGTGGATTGGACGGAAGATGTGACTGGAATCGCGTACACTCTATATCTCAATTTGTAGACCACAGGTCATATCGATTTCCTGTTACAAACATAAACAACGTCCACAGTGCTTCAATCTCGGAACATCACATAAATTTCCACGAGCTGAAAATAACGACTGGAATGGTTTTTCACCCTTCCCACCCTCTCGTATAATTGAATGGGCAAGGGGTTCTTGCTAGACGACGGATGGCTTCCCTCTGGCAAGTGGCCAAGCTGCATAATGTAATGTCCTGATGGACAAATGGCCAAGACGCTATCGCTTTAGCAAATTCAGGACCTTCCTAAGTAATAAATAACTGTCAGAGAGTGACACATTTGATCTTGCTGATGTATTGTAAGTACCCCCTCAACGAGGTGACCAAGACTCACTCCTGTCCATAAACTTTTGCACTATTAGCTCCAAAGAAGACCGTTCTGACTTACCAAAGCTTCATAAAAATTGTATCTTTGTACCCTTTTCTGTAAAGTCTGCGTTTAAAGTTACCGGCATTATTGAGTGAAAAATTAATATTATACATAGATGAAGAAATAGCAATGACTCATTTTGTGACAAAAGGGCAATTCAACGCATGCCACTACTGACACCAACTGGACAATTCCCGTCGTTACCCACTCTAGGTTCCGTATATATCGTCCGTACTGCTTCATGGGGCATTTCACCTGTGAAGGCCAGTAGAATGCCTCCCAAAACTGCGGGGACGGCATTAATGCAAGCGAGTGTACAAATTCGATATTAATACTCCTGGCCGTAACGGAGCCTAAAGGTGTTAGTAGAATTGACCGAATCACCCCCCAAAAAATCTGATTTTGTCTCGTATTCATTGAATATTCTTTTCTCTCCATTTCTCTTCCTCAGACTCTCTCACTTCCCTCTTTCAATGTCTTCCTCTCACTTTCTCTCATTTTCCTTATCACATTTTCTGTTTCAATTTCTCTTTCACTTTCTTTTTCTCTCTTCCAGTTTCCCTCTTTCACTTCCTCTCTCTTTCTCTTTGTCACTTTCTCTCTCTTTCACACTATTTCTCATTTACTTTTCTTTCTCTTCCATACAAACTTCCGATTACTAGTTTTTACTTTCTTTACTGGTAATTAGGGGAAGTATTGTATTCCACCCAAAAATTCGATGCCGAGATCTCACCGGAAATACATGTTTTGAGGCCCCCTGAATCCAAAAAAAAAACATTTTTTAGAAAAAGGTCCGTGTGTGTGTCTGTGTGTCAGTCTGTCAGTCTGTGGACAGCATAACTCAAAAACGTAAAGTCGGTTAAAAACCAAAGTATGTATTTGAGTTTAATGTCTTTCAAGGATGCGACACGAACATTTTGAAGAAAATAGCCCCACCCTAAACTACCATTTACATGGAAAATTTTTCGAAAATTTTGATTTTCTTTAAAATGGCTCTAACGATTTTGATTAAAATGTCATATGTTTGAGATATTTTTATGACAAATGAAATGTATATCTTGAATTTTCTGGCTATAGCCCCTGTAGTCGTATTTACTCTGGACGACTTTTGCATAACTGGTAAACCGTTAGAGATAGACCAAATTATACTATACAAAAAATGTAGACCTTGCTAAAATACACAATTTATGCCTCAATAAATTTTCTTGTAGGATGAACCATTTCGGAGATATTCCTGTAAGTGAATACTGGAATATATCTTTAACGTAACGCCCAGCTAAAAATCCATGGATGTGACATCCGGGGAAAATGGACTCAAATGCTTGTTTGTTGTGTAATCCCTCTAAAATAATTCAAATAGTGAATATAGAGGCAACAGAAAGCCCAGGCCCCTGTAATAACCATGTTAAATTACAGCCAGCGTAGTCTGACTTCTGTTCATGTGATACAAAGAAGGAGAAAGAAAAATTGTAAGTGTTTCTTGAGAAGGATATTGATTTTTAAATGTTAATAAATTGTTCAAAGCATTCATTAAAACAACGTTGGTTGTTTCATCTATAAAATAGATCGGCACTACAACAGTAATAGAATCTTACAGCTCTCTGATGCTAGGCGAGTAATGAAACTTCGGAAAGACTCATAAGGATTATTTAGCCATGTATCTGCACCGAATAAAACACAAATTCCATAAACCCATGGAGAATTATGCGCCTAATATAAAAAGCCCTGGACACAAACATTGTCCCACCGGTGGCGGTAAAAGCCCAGACATGCTATTGGAGCCAAGGATGCGTGGAAAGTTAGTGCGCATGTGCAAGTTTCCCGCCCTCAACCTTTGTCACCCTGAATGAAGACCAAACAAACATGACGTGCTACATGCCACTGGGGTCGAACAATTACTCGCCAACTTGGTTCCTGCTCCTGTGATTTATCGCCGTGACTGAAGAAAGGAAGGAAGCAAAGGATTCTCTTGCACATGCCACGCTCTTAAGGCACTCCACTGCTTTTACAAATGTGTGACGGACTTCCCATGTATTTCCTTACACTTAAAGCAACCCAGGAAAAGTCTGTTAAAAACAAAAAATTGGCATTTAACTTAAGTATCTATCAAAGATGCGACAAAAAGATTTTAAAGGAAACTCTTCCACCCTAAACTACCCTCTACCTGGAAATTTTATAAAAATTTTAATTTTATATAAAATGCCTCTTAACGATTTTGATTAAAACTCCATATATTTAAGATCTTTTTATGACAAACGAAATGTATATTCTGAATATTGTAGCTATAGCCCATGTAGTCTTGTTTACTCTAGATGACTTTTGCATAACTGCTAAATCATAAGAGATAGACCAAATCTTACTATACAAAAAATATAGATCTTGCTAAGATACACAATTTATGTCTAAATACATTTTTTGTAGGGTGAACCATTTCAGAGATATTCCTTGTCATTTCTGTGAGTTTTGGAAAACAAACTTTCGTCAAATGGAACATCGTTATTCATATTCTTGTATGTTAATCGTGCAAAGAGAAAGGACCTTAAAAGTTTTAAAACATGTTACTATCGCTCAGTCAACTGTATCTCCATATTCCCCTTGTACCTACAAGTAAATAAGCAATAAGATAATTTGAACAAATGTTTATCTTAACTAACACGAAGAAGATATAGGAATAAGAGTTTGTAAGAATTGTTAGTACAAGAGTAGAGAAAGTCATGTGAGTGCAACACATCCGATTTTTACTTTCTCTACTGGTAAGTAGGGGAAGTATTGTATTCCTCCCAAAAATTCGATGTCGAGATTTCACCGGAAATATATGTTTTGAGGCCCCCTAATCCAAAAAATCATTTTTAGAAAAGGCTCCGTGCGTGTCTGTGGACAGCATAACTCAAAAACGAAAAGTCGGTTAAAAACCAAAGTTGGTATTTGAGTTTAATGTCTTTCAAGGATGTGACACGAAGATTTTGAAGAAAATAGCCCCACCATAAAGTACCCTTTACGTGGAAACTTCTTCGAAAATTTTGATTTTCTTGAAAATGGCTCTAACGATTTTGATTAAAATGTCATATGTTTGAGATATTTTGATGACAAATGAAATGTATATCTTGAATTTTCTGGCTATAGCCCCTGTAGTCGTATTTACTCTGGACGACTGTTGCATAACTGCTAAACCGTAAGAGATAGACCAAATCATACTATACAAAAAATGTAGATCTTGCTAAAGTACACAATTTATGTCTGAGTAAATTTTCTTGTAGGGTGAACCATTTCGGAGATATTCCTTGTTATGTGTGTGAGTTTCGGAAAACTTAGAACTTTCGTGAAATGGATCATCGTTGTTCAGGTGTTAAGTGTGCAAAGACAACAGAATCTCAAAGCTTTAAAACATTTGACTATCGCACAAAGCCTACTGTATTCTAATGTTCCCCTTGTACCTACAAGGAAATAAGCAATAAGATAATTTGTATAAATGTTTATCTCAACTAACACGAAGATGATATAGGAATAAGAGTTTGTAAGAATGGTTAGTACAAGAGTAGAGAAAGTCATGTGAGTGTAACACATCAGATTTTTTATGCCCTGGAATAATTTTGAGAAGAGTTAAAATTATTGAGGTAAGCGCAACAGTGGTCTAACCCTGCGCGACACACAATTAGCAACATAGACCCATCTATCGGTTTTCATGTGAACTATCTTCTCACTATATGGTTTGGACCAAAAGCCATTTCTTATATTAAATTGAAGCAACTAATATTTTCTCGGAAACGAAAATCCATGATGCTTAGCAATGTTAAGCTTGAGCCAAACCCAGAACAATGCCAATTAATTAAAATTAATTAAATTAAATTAATTAAAATAGACATGCAAATAAAACTGTAAACATATTTCCAAAGGCTAAAACATATTTCGTTGCCTTTGAATGTACCCTAACCGGAAGTAGCACATTTTGTTAAAAGCAGCCAGAATGAAGTTTGAAGTTACAATTTCGCTGTTCCCCTTTAACGACATGAACTAGTTACTGCTGCAACTCTCTGAGACACAGAATGCTTGTAATCCAGGAAACTTTTCTTAACTATCCCCGCTTTAACATTTCAATTTCGTTAAACATCCCCAAGTATGCGCCAGAGTAAGACGCAAATAACTTTCTAACCACTTCACGTTTCTTATTAAGAAATGCCTTTATTTGCTGCTTTCCAGAGAACACTTCATAAAGAGAAATCTCAGCCGTTGTACCCAAATATATTCTCAACTCACTCCTACAAAACATCCTTTTCAATATTTATTCCACAACTTTAGATTTATGTTCTGATAAAACAACCAAAATCTGGTCCACTTATTTTTCTCACCTTAGTTTCTTCTAAACTTTTTGTAAAACAACACAGTTTTGTTCTACTGAACGCTTTCAACTGTTCTCTTCTCGTAGCCTTGACTCGGTCCTTTCAGTGTCTTTATTCACTTTCTCTGTCTTTCAAACACTACAATCACTCAACACTCATCAAAACTTCTTCACTTCAAGCCGGCTGCCGGACACTTTTCGAATGTTCTAGAAAACCCTTTGTGTTGTTGGTCACTTTGGCATGTTAATGTTTACTTAGGTGTATTTATTTGAAGAATTCTCTGTTCTAAAGTGTTTAAACGTATGGTGAACTCAGCAAACAGTATTTATAACAAAATAAGTGTATTAGTTTTTCAAAATTCTAATTGTAGGTATATTGATAATTACTGTATATATGTAGAATTAAAAATAATAACTCCATTTTTTAAAAACATAACATTATAGGTTCTAAAATATATGAAGGTAAGAAAATAGCTTCGTAGATGTAATTTTTTAAAGAATAATATATAAGAATGTGGAAAACAACGAATGAGATCTTAAAATGATAGCCAAATGTTTTAAGAGCTGTTGACTTTGTGGTGGTTTTGAAATTATATTCACGTAGCATAACTACGGGAGGAAAAAAACGATTAACGACTCTCCATTTGAGATAAATGCAAATATTTTAAAACTAAAACCATAAAAAGGAATATCTCGGAAAAGGTTAGATCCACAAAAAGAAACTCTATGGCATAATGCGTGTATTTAAGATATAGAGTTGTTGCATTCGAAGGATTTGTCTATCTTACGATTTACTTTTCAAAAAAAATTTAAAATATACATTTTATTTATCATGAAAATATCTTAAACATATGATATTTTTATCAAACTTGTTTAGATTCATTTTTTCATAAAATCAGTTTTTAAAAACTGTATGCAAACCGTAGTCTATGGTGGGGAATTTTCTTGAAAAAGTTTCGTGTCAAATATTTGAGAGATGCTGAACTGAAATACCAAATTTAGTATTTAACGACTCTCTTGTTTTTAAATTTTGAGAGCAAAGAAGAAGAAGGACATAGACCAATCTCGATATCTCACTTTTGCATGGAATACACTACTTCACCCAATTACTATACGCAGTATAGAAAAAACCTTGAATAGCGCTGATTACTGCACAACAAAACACCTTTTATTTCGGTGTTGTTTTCGACAACATTTAAATAAAGTATAATTACTCGTGTGGAACACAGTTTTGTGTTGACGTGACAGAGGTATTGTGTATTTGGTAGAAACATCCATGGGCAGCTGCAGTGTTCACGTGCTAAACTGTAAACAGTTGAAATGTGCGGTGCGTTGGAATTCATTAGGACCGTGGTCGCAGACCGTGAAGTTGGCTACCCTGTTTGCCAATTTCACGCCCTGCCCTGGTTGTTCCTGTGCCAACTATGGCGCGCGAGCACCTTCATCATCTTACACAGGTAAGTAACAAGGTAGCTTCCAAAAGCACTCTATTGAGTGACTTGTGAACCACGATAAAAATCTGATGCCCAAACTAAGGCTAGATACGTCATAATTATTGTTAACTGAAAAAAAGACACCCTTGAACATTATGTTTACATAAATAACACGACTACTTACTATAAATTAATAAAAACTGTCCATGGAAACTTAAAGGCCTATTTCAGACACAACCAAATCACCCTGGCTGATCTCACGCAGGCTCCAGGTTACTGTAACCCGATTAAGAATATTTTGCGTGGCGACCCGGCCCCTGTATGTCACACGTTTTGCTTGATTCTCCGCGTTATGCTCCGGAGCGCCAATCCCTTGGTCTGGGTTTTACTCTACGGTTAGTACTCGACGACGACCCGGTACCCGTAGATAAGGTGCTGTGGTTTGTCGCCAAACTGGGCTTTGGCGTATAAAAGAACTCCTGCGGGACAACATTTCGGCACACTGGCAGCGCTGATGTGATCCTGGTAATTGACAGCGTCGTTAAACAATCTTTTTGTAGCGAAGGAAGTAGGTATAACTTGTGTTTTTACTCTTAGGGTTTTAATTTTACGATTTTAATATCTATTATTCTTTGGGTTCAGCGATTTAACCCCTCACTGTCTTAACATTCATCTTTTTAACTATTTTATTATGTTTTTTTTTTTAATGTTTTAATTCTTTTATCGTTTTACTTTTCTATTTTAGCTTAGCCTTTTAACAAGTTTGTGAGTGTTTTAGGCTTTAAATTTTTTCTTCGGGCCCAAACGACCCATTTGTGGACGGGCCCTTAAGTTTTACTCATTCACTCACTCAATCAAATCAAGTAAATACAAATATATATTCATGATAAATTGGAAGCACCCAATTCAGCCATTCAAATGCAGATTTGAGTTTGGTGGAATTATGTTAAAGTTGGTGACCCTTGCTTTATTCTTTTTTGGACCATTTAAGCGCTTCAGAAGATTATCTCAAATAAATCGCAAGAAATGTCTTTATCTACTTAAAAGCAAACTTTTTTTGCTGTGACACCGTCCATAAATTATTAGTATTGGTCCCAAACAGGAGATAGCAGCACTAGTCCGAAAGTCTTAGTTTTTTAAGGTTACATTGTTTCTACTGAATGTGTTTTAATTGTAACTATACTTATAATTTTATAATTTTGTAATTATTATTTATGATTTTATGATTTGATGTTTTAGTTTTGAAATGTAATAAGTATATTATAATCTTGGGCGTATCAGATAGCTGTTTAGCATCATTGACAATATTTCAAATTAGTTATAGATCTGCAATTCGCGTGAGATTCCACCCTGTGGAGAGAATATCGAACTGATAGCGAACTCATTCCTCTAATTCGAAACCGGTTTAGATTAGGTGGTCTGGGATACCTTCAGCAACGCAGTCAAATGTGCCTGTGGTAAAGGACGGGGAGGGCCCACGTAAAGTAATCGGTGTGATGGCACGCGTGGATGATGGTGGGGTATCATTTGACTGCTGTTGCATGGATTTTGAATTTTCGTTTTTCAATTATGCTGTTTGCAAACACACCTTGATCTCAAAATGTGTCTTTTTTAAAAAAATTCAGGGAGCCTTAAAACATATTTCCGGTGAAATCTCGATGTGGAACTTTATCCAGGCTACAATACACTACTTGCAGTAGTATTGTAGAGAAAGTAAAAAATATGGAATTATTAGTTCCGAATTTCAAATTTTCAGTTATAGATTTGGAAAGGGAATGTGATGCATAGCTTCTACTAGCGAAACACCGGTCTCTGCATTTTGATGTTGAAGGCGTGGTGTTATACCATCACGCAACATGATGGGTGTCCAAAATATCAAGCAGAGAGAGTGGGGGGGGGGGGGGGGGGGAGAGGGGGCATCGATCCACTGCGGAGTTGGACGCGTTCATGCACAGTACATAAACATCCCTAATGTCTGTTTTATGGCGGCTGTGGTGTTCATTCATGGTTTATGAAATAAAATCAAATGTGCTACATGGCTACCTTTAATATTCTATTTTCACCAGCTTTGTTGACGTGACTGACTACACGGACAGCTTTAGCGAGATGATGTGACATTTTATGTAATTTATAACTTTCACAGCAACAGAAATAGTGAAATTCAGTCAAAATATGGCAAGAAAATGAAATATCTGATGTGTTGCACTCACATGACTTCCTCTGGTCTTGTAGAAACTCTTATTCATATATCCTCTTCGTGTTAGTTGAGATAAACATTTGTACAAATTATCTTATTGCTTATTTCCTTGTAGGTACAAGGGGAATATTAGAATACAGTAGGCTTTGTGCGATAGTCAAATGTTTTAACGCCTTGAGATTCCGCTCTCTTCGCACACTTAACATGAACAATGAACAACGATGTTCCATTAAGTTTTCCGAAACTCAAATAACAAGGAATATCTCTGAAATGGCTCACCCTACAAGAAAATTTATTGAGACATAAGTTGCGTATTTTAGCAAGATCTACATTTTTTGTATAGTATGATTTGGTCTATCTCTAACAGTTTACCAGTTATGCAAAAGTCGTCCAGAGGAAACACGATTACAGCGACTATAGCCAGAAAATTCAAGATATAACTTTCATTTGTCATAAAAATATCTCAAACATATGATATTTTAATCAAAATCATTAGAACCATTTTCAAGAAAATCAAAATTTTCGAAAAAAATTTCCATGTAAAGGGTAGTTTAGGGTGGGGCTATTTTCTTCAAAATCTTCGTATCGCATCCTTGAACGACATTAAACTTAAATACCAACTTTGGTTTTTAACCTACTTTTCGTTTTTTAGTTATGCTGTCCATAGTCTGACAGACACAGACACACACACGGACCTTTTTCTAATTATGCCTTTTTTTTTTGGATTCAGGGGGCCTCAAAACATATATTTTCGGTGAAATCTTGACTTCGAATTTTTGGGTGGAAACAATACTTCCCCTACTTACCAGTAGAGAAAGTAAAAATGAACAACGATGTTCCATTAAGTTTTCCGAAACTCATACACATAACAAGGAATATCTCCGAAATGGTTCACCCTACAAGAAAATTTATTTAGACATAAATTGTGTATTTTAGCAAGATCTACATTTGTTGTATAGTATGATTTGGTCTATCTCTAACGGTTTACCAGTTGTGCAAAAGTCGTCCACAGTAAACACGATTACAGCGGCTATAGCCAGAAAATTCAAAGTATACATTTCTTTTGTCATAAAAATATCTCAAACATATGACATTTTAATCAAAATCTTTAGAGCCATTTTCAAGAAAATCAAAATTTTCGAAAAATTTTCCATGTAAAGGGTAGTTTAGGGTGGGGCTATTTTCTTGAAAATCTTCGTGTCGCATCCTTGGAAGACATTAAACTTAAATACCAACTTTGGTTTTTAACCTACTTTTCGTTTTTGAGTTATGCTGTCCACAGCAGTTTTATGTAGCCTTTAAGAGGTCTTCACGAAGCCCTGGGGGGTGCGTACTCCAGTATGTCTGTTATAGAGGGACAATGGCAATCTTTATTTATAAGAGCTGCCCTAGACAACATTGCGCAGTTGGGTTTTTAATTCCAGTGTGGAATTTATTTGATTTCCTTTATCCAGTTATTGTGCATTGGTTTACAGAATTTTAGCCCTTGTATTTATAACTTTGTACAGTATCGAATATTCCAAATAATGAATGGTATTCGTGCAAAGGATGGTAGTGTCGTTTGACAGCATCGTTAACAAACAAAAGTATCATTATTATTTAAACAAGCTAAATTATGTGCATAGAAGTAATTGTAAAGATCGCGTCAAAAAATATGGATGTCCACTCAACTGATCGTGACTTGTTTGTCAGAGCCGAGAGAGGGGGGGAGGGTGTTCTATAAACCCTTTGATTAATAGCTCGTATGGAAAGAGAAGCAGCAGTTTTCAAATGTTCAGAGATCAAAGGAAATTTCAGCCTGGAAAGGATTTGAATGTATTATAGGGAATATTTTCGAAATGGTTAATGTCACAAAAGAAGGTCGTTTAGCACAATTTTTTCTCGCGGCAGGATTGTTTGCTTTAATTTCCACGAAAAAATGCTTATAGTATTCGAAGAGAAAGAAAGCGAATATAGTAAACTACAAGGGTGTCTTCCCTCTTTAATAACTGAACAGTATTCATGGAACTGGCTGAACATGCCTATAACCAATGACACGTCGCGCTGAAAGGAAAGCGTTGATTACTTCTGATGCCTCACTAAATCGTTACTCTTTAACCTGCAAGTGTTCCTTGCTTCACGCCGTACCGTAAACACTAGAAGCTACACGTGATCAGATTATTGCTCTATGGCAAGCTGGTAATATACTTCGACAGTTTCAGAAACTGTGCAAATTCACAGAAATATAATTCAATTTTAATGCCATCCCAGCTTTATTGCATAGCTATCACAACAAAGCCTATATTACGAAATTTAGTGCACAAAATTGCTTATAGCTGTTGTGGAAAGGTTACATTTTTTATGTTTCAATTAATTAATATTTCATTGTGTCTGCTGTAAAGCTTTACACATTTTTAAAACATTTCTTATAATACAGAATCGTTCGACTTAAATGTTGCTTATTTCAAACAACACATACAACATTTTGCACCATAGGCATTACGAATTTTGAAATAAATTCAAAGAAAAAGAGAACAAATTAAAACGTAGCTTTTCTACGAGGCCAAGTGTATCTAGTCTTCTGCCCCCTAGATGTGCAGAAGTCCTTCTGTCGCCATCTATTTCCTGTTTGGTAGGAGTCTTGGGAACTGTTTCCAACAATCAAGGACACTAGGACCTCTTCCATGGATTCCAGGCGAAAAGAAGTGATTTTAACATATCTGAGGTTTTAACCCGAGCCACCCATGGACACCTTTTGCGTGGTGATCCGGCACTTGTATGTGTGACGTGAAATTTCCTCCCCCGCCGTCGTACAAGTCTTCTTTGACTGTCTGCAATACCTCATGAGGGCCGGTCCCTTGGTCTGGGTCTTACACTATTCAGTTTTAGACAACGACCCAGTAGCGGTTTGTTGTAAATATTCATTTTTGTAAGCAAGCGTAAGGTATAATTTATTTCAAGGGGTTTCGCATTTTAGGGTGTTTTAATTTTTTTGCGTTTTAGCGTTTTGATTCTCCCGTTTTTACTATTCCGTTGTAACTGTTAGCAATTTTAAGTTGCTTTCTCTACTACGTATAGTAAATTAGAGGAGTATTGTATTTCACCCAAAAATTCGATGTCGAGATTTCACCAGAAATATATGTTTTGACGCCCCCTGAATAAAAAAAAGCATTTTTAGAAAAACGTCCGTGTCTGTGAGTGAGTCTGTGGACAGCGTAGCTCAAAAACGAAAACTTTGTTAAAAATCAAAGTTGGTATTTAGGTTTAATGACTTTCAAGTATGCGACACGAAGATTTTGAAGAAAATTCCTCCACCCTAAACTACCCTTTACATGGAAAATTTTTCGATAACTTTGGTTTTCTTGAAAATGGTTCTAACAATTTTGAATAAACTGTTGAGATATTTTGATCACAAATGAAATGTATATTTTGAATTTTCTGGCTATAGCCCCTGTAGTATTTACTCTGGACAATTTTTTAATAACTCGTAAACCGTAAGAGCCAGACAGAATCTTAGTATACGAAAAATGTAGATCGCTCTAAAACATAAAATTTATGCTTAAATAATTTTTTTTCTGTTGAGTGAGCCATTTCGGAGATATTCCTTGTATTTGTGTCAGTTTCGGAAAACTTAAAGGTTTCGTGAAATGGAATATCGTTATTCATTTTTTATGCTAAGCGTGCAAAGAGAATGGGATCTCAAAACTGTAAAAGATTTGACTATCGCAAAAAATCTACTGTATTCTGATATTTCCCTTGTACCTACAAGGAAATAAGCAATAAGATGATTTGTGCCAATGTTTATCTCAACTAACACGAAGAAGATATAGGAATAAGAGTTTGTAAGAATGGTTAGTACAAGAGTAGAGAAAATTATGTGAGAGCAACACATCAGATTACATCAGATAACCTAAAAGTATTTACTTTGATTAGTGTAGTTATTTACTCATCACTACCAACAGAGGAAAACGAAACCAAAGAATTGCATATATTTTGCTCTTCAGTTGTTGTAACAGAAAACCGGGTTTATAACCTCTTCTACTTTACTATTCTATGCAAATTTCTGTGCAAGTGAGTTGTCTAGTAAGGGAATGCAATTGCAATTCCTAGACAGGAGATTTAAATCACGAAATGAAACTTGACTTATATTTGAAGAATGTTTTGTGAACTCTGGACACCCCTGACGTATAGAGAGCCAAATTGCTCCGTCTCGAAGTAAAAGCATGCAGCGTACGTCGTAATGTGTTTTGCAGTATTCCCAGGGTTGCCATTACAAAGAAAGGAAGAAAAAAAACGCTCAAGTGAAAGAAAAGTTTGGAAAGTATTTTTCTTTTATCCATACAAATATAATTCCAGCAGCAGTAGTAGTAGTAGACGATGAAGAAAGGGAAGTGCGTACCTTTTGTACATGCACGGTGAAGTGGGCAGACTGAATCTGTACATCTGTATCGATCCCAAGCCCCTGAGAGAGAGAGCAGCTTAATCTGCTACTTAACCTCAGAGTAAGGTGTTTCAAAAGGTCTTCCACTCGCGGCGCGGCGCAGCGCGGTTTGTGGTTTGGAATTAAAGCGACACGACTCGACAGACTGTCACTTGTCGCATACATGTGCTCGCCTAGGAGGTATGCACCACTGCATAGCGCCTGGCGTCGCCATGGGAACGCATACCGGATGGTTTGCACCAGGGTATGATGTATCACACTTTTACTTTCTCCACTGATGTCCAGATTTCACCAGAAATGTTTTGAGACCCCCTCAATCCAAAAAAAGAAGCATTTTTAGAAAAAGGTCCGTGTGTGTGTCTGTGTGTCAGTCAGTCTGTGGACAGCATAACTCAAAAACGAAAAGTAGGTTAAAAACCAAAATTGGTATTAAGTTTAATGTCTTTCAAGGATGCGACATGAAGATTTTGAAGAAAATAGCCACATTCTAAACTACCCTTTACATAGAAAATTTTTCGAAGACTTTGATAATGATTTTGATTAAAATGTCATATGTTTGAGATATTTTTATGACAAATGAAATGTATATCTTGAATTTTCTGGCTATAGCCCCTGTAGTCGTATTTACTCTGGACGACTTTTGCATAACTGGTAAACCGTTAGAGATAGACCAAATCATACTATACAAAAAATATAGATCTTGCTAAAATACATATTTTATGTCCCAATAAATTTTCTTGTAGGGTGAACCATTTCGGAGATATTCCTTGTTATGTGTGTGAGTTTCGGAAAACAAAAAGTTTCGTGAAATGGAACATCGCTGTTCATTTTTTTATATGTTAAGCGTGCAAAGAGGGCGGAATATGAAAGTTTTAAAAGAGTTGACTATCGCACAAAGCCTACTGTATTCTAATATTCCCCTTGTACCTACAATATGATAATTTGTACAAATGTTTATCTTAACTAACACGAAGAAGATATAGGAATAAGAGTGTGTAAGAATGGTTAGTACAAGAGTAGAGAAAGTCATTTGAGTGCAACACTTCAGAACTTTTTACTTCATTTATTCTTTCGGTGGTCATGTATGCACCTGTGGCCTGCGCCAATCCCTCCAAAACCGCCCTCAAACAAATAAAAACCCTTCAAAACCTCTCCTTTCGAAAAATCCTTTTTACTCCGCTCCGAACCACTAACTAATCCCTTCACCTTGAAACCCAGATCCCGTCCATCCCAGAGGCTATTTCGCAAAGGCCAAAGTAACATGGGCGCGTATTATAAATCACAAAAACTAGGTGTCGCCAACATTGGCAAAGGCGAGCCAAAGCACCGCAAACATGCAAGAATTAAAATGTTATAGATACGGCACGGCTCGCCGACTAATGCGGGCCCATGCAACCCCGGTCCTAGGTCACACTCTCGCTACGGTAGAGGCCCGCGTCTCGGGAACCACCCAGGAGCTGCCACCTGACCGCGCAGGAAAACATCGGAAACTGTATATGGGTTAATTAATGACACAGACTCTCAAATGACACCAAACTGTTCTCGGTGACCTAAAGATGGTCACCGTATGGGTTTTTCGAAAATCCCCAAAATTGCACATATTGTACATAATAATTATAATGTAATGTGAATAATTGTAGCCTGTAAGCCGGGCCTACTGTAATACTTTCTCTACTGTACGTATAATAACTAGAGGAAGTATTGTATTCCATCCAAAAATTCTATGTCGAGATTTCACCGGAAATATGTTTTGAGGCCCCCTGAATAAAAAAAAATTAGAGAAAGGTCTGTGTGTGGGTGTGTGTGTGTGTGTGTGTGTGTGTGTGTGTGTGTGTGTGTGTGTGTGTGTGTGTGTGGACAGCATAACTCAAAAACGAAAAGCCAGTTAAAATCCAAAGTTGGTATTTATTTCAAGGTTGTTACGCGAAGATTTTTAAGAAAATTCCTTCACGCTAAACTACCCTATACCTGGAAAATTTTTGAATAACTTTAATTTTCTTGAAAATGGCTGAAACGATTTTTATTAAAATGCCATATGTAATTTTGTGGGCATACAGAAAGACCAGCTCTATCATGGTAACAAAAGAATTACTCAGAGACAAATACTATTCACTTCGCTCTGAATCCATTAAAAATGCAACAAGGAACAGAAGTCCTTCTGTACGCACATCTCAGCTTACGGAGAGAATTAATGAAATAATAAGTAGGAGCCCCAGAAAGGCTACCACGAGATAAGCTCAACAGGTTTGTTCGAGCAGCAGAACTTGCGATCGTGTGTTGAAGTCTTTGAAATTCAAACCGTACCGAGTGACAACTGTATAACTCAAGGAGCCCGGTCAAGTTAAACGTGGAAATTACTGCCGCTGGTTGTTCGACATGGTTGCAGATGAACGCGCTGATGTTCATCTGAAGAAAAGACTGAGAGCAAAACCTTATGGCCACCGCGATCACCAGATTTGTCGACATGTGATATTTATATCGCAGGTTTAAATCCGGCCCAGCCGATGGTTTTTAAGTGTGCTTAAAAACGACAGTTCCATGTCAGTAGATTTACTGGCATGTAAAAGAACTCCTGCGGGACGAAATTCCGGTACACCGGCGACGCTGATGTGATCCTGGCAATTGACAGCGTCGTTAAACAACAAAAAAATCATTTTTCATGTAAAGGTAACAGAGTAACGTTTGATTTTGTAACTTTTTACATAATTTCTTGCAAAATATGATGTAAATGAAATCAAAATATTAATATTAATAATTCATCAAGCTCTTAAATTGTAGGATTCACTAAAGTGGACATAAAATGCAAGATTTTGTCATCTTAGTCTCCCAGACGGATGTTCCCATTTCACATGTTAACTATGCAACACCGCAGGCCCTGGCAAGCTTCTTATCGGGTGTATGTTCAAAAACTCCTCCCAGCCACCTTTAAATTTTGTGGTCACATTAAATTGTTCTTTCTTCATTTTACATTAGTTACAGATCTGTAAGGAAATACCTCGTAGATCGGTGTGTACGGACGGTTAACCTTCTATTCCTTTATCCTACAATCTTGTTTTATCAGGTGTCTACAGTAGTGTACCTCAGCCTCTGTGACGGCAGATGGCATTAGGGTGTTGTCTAGTCTGTCTACTTTCATTATCTGCTCCTAGATGGCACAGCATTCATTATTACCATCTATGTTTCACTTATAGTATTCTTTAAGGTGGAACTTACGGTCTTGGTGTTAAATATCCAATCCAGTAACCCTAATTTATTTGTGCCAACAAATTTACTGTTGATATTTTTAAACACAAGCCTTTCATACATATGTCTCATCCAATCCGACATCTACCTTGGTGTCTGTAGAAAACCAGGTAAAACCCCAGTCAGATTGATCGGTCCACGAGGTATAAAACATTTAATTTGTGATACTGGTTTTGATAATATGAAGTGTTTCAGTTTACTTCGGCAGTGCCATGACTTCTATAATTAGGCTCATCTGCAAGAGAAAACCAATATTATTTTTCCCACTCCTCATTCAGTGTAACTACTCTAGTGACTTGATTGCATGCAAATCATTGTTGCCAATTTCCGTATTTGCAGTAACGCAGTTACACTCGTTTTGTGAAGCTCTTATTGTCAAAGACAAAGATTAATGTATACAAACGCTGCGTTTGTTCCATATAACTGGCTAACCACAGCCCGGCGTTCAAACAGTAAACAAAAAATGAAATACAAGTTGGACGACATATTGAATGATTGTCACACGCGCTTTGAATTATGAATTACTGTTTGTTTTGGCTTGGTATTTGTTCGACTGACACGGTCCGTTTTGTATCGAGCACAAATGTAATGTGCAAATGTTAGGTTGAAGTATATCACTGCTGATAATAATATGTGTCCATAACCTTACTACTCTCACAGCATTTTCACGATAAACCATCATTTTCCTGATCCATAGCTGTTAAAAAGTTGTGGGCCTAGGAAATAAATTATCATTTGAAATGGAATTCATAAACGATGATGTAACTGTTCTCTCTTCTATTTAGCTGATTATCCTGCCCTTATGTAGGACTTACAAGTCAGTGCCTAAGGTCAGACGCCTGTCGGGGAGCACAGGAACCTATGGATCGGACAGAGTGAAGACCTGGAAGCGAGTGGTCAGACAAGCAACAGGTATGAGAGTGAGGAAGAGGATGATATGAAATTCAGGCGAATTCGATGATTGATGAGTGGCGGAGAAAACCCGCCAAGACGCCGCATCGTCCACCACGAATATCACAGCGGGTCCCTGGGTTCGAACCCGGGCTGCCTAGGTGGTAGGCGAACGCTCTAACGCTGCCGTATATGTAATTATAATCATAATAAAGTATGGATAAGGAGTTGATAAGGAAAACATGCTCTGGTCAATTTGTGGAATTCATCCGTAATTAGCGCAGTAAAGCCGGGTTGCCAAACTACCTGCAGTGATGCAACACAGCAAATCGCCAATTTCTGAGAAAGTTACAGATGTAAAGTAAGCATGGAAATAGAAGACCTTGAAGACCTTTTTTCGACGAAACAGCTCTATTTCGACAATGATTGTATTATAAAATGTGTTACTCTCATGAATCTAGATTCCATGGTTAACGTATAACCCAAGCAGTACCTTCCACACGGTATATAAACTTCCTCACACTTCTTCTTCTTCTTCTTCTTCTGAATCTTTCTTCTATCCTCACCCCTTCTCAAAATATATTTCCAAATATCCTCCATTTCTATTCTCTCCAACTCTCTTCGTATCCCTGCCCATACTTTATCTAAAAGTTATCTTCTGCTGCCCTACAAATTTTCAATATTTTTTATCTTCTCTTTGAAGGCATTTTATCAATATGTCTACAGCAATAAATATACATATCAGTAGCTGGAAGATTAGATACAGTTTACTAACATCTACGATAACATTGCAAAGCGCACAGCGTGCAGGAATTTAAACTTCCCATGAATGATAGCATGAGCGGATGTAAACAAAACACTCGAAAAAAATAACAGGTACAGGAAGGCCCTATCTCAACACATACTAAACTGCGCATGTCAAACAATCTAAGATAACAAGCAGTATAAAGATAGATGAAGCGTGAAAACTATATGAGTATGAAAACTCCAGTTAGCAGTAAATGCGCTTTTAACTTAACGGCACACTGTAATTTCTAAGGTCAAAATATCCATTTTGTCTTCTCTTCACATTGAAATCTCCATTCTCATTCTTTTTTAAAGCTTTTACATATTAAAAAATGATTAGCGATCTTCCATTTGGCAGAAGTATAAGTTCTCCAAAACTTACACACATAACGAGAAATATCTCCGAAATGGTTCACTCTACAAAAAATTTTTATTTAGACATAAATTGTGTTTTAGCAATATCTACATTTTTATAGTAAGATTTCGCCTATCTCTTAGGGTTTACCAGTTCTGCAAGTCATCCAGAGTAAATAGGACTTGGTGGGCTATAGCTAGAAAATTCAAGATATACATTTATTTCACTTTTCATAAAAATATCGCAAACATATGGCATTTTAATCAAAATCGTTAAGAGCTGTTTTCAAGAAAGTGAAAATTTTCCATGTAAGGGGTAGTTTAGGATGGAGCAATTTTCTTCAAAATCTTCGTGTGGCATCCTTGAAGTACATTACATTTAAATACCAACTTTGGTTTTTAACGTACTTTTCGTTTTTACTTTCTCTACTGGTAAGTAGGGGAAGTATTGTATTCCACCCAAAAATTCGATGTCGACATTTCACTGGAAATATATGTTTTGAGGCCCTCTGAATATAAAGAAAGCATTTTTAGAAAAAATGTATCTGTGTGTATCTGTGTGTCTGTGTGTCAGTCTGTGGATAGCATAACTCAAAAACGAAAAGTCGGTTAAAGACCAAAGTTGGTATTTAAGTTTAGTGTCTTTCAAGAATGCGACACGAAGATTTCGAAGAAAATAGCCCCACCCTACACTACCCTTTACATGGAAGATTTTTCGAAAATTTTGATTTTCTTGAAAATGGCTAACAGTTTTGATTGAAATGTCGTATGTTTGAGATATTTTGATGACAAATTAAATGTATATCTTGAATTTTCTGGCTATAGCCCCTGTAGTGGTATTTTCTCTGGACGACTTTTGCATAACTGGTAAACCGTTAGAGATAGACAAAATTATACTATAAAAAATGTAGATCTTGCTAAAATACACAATTTATGTCTGAATAAATTTCCTTGTAGGGTGAACCATTTCGGAGATATTCCTTGTTATTTGTGTGAGTTTCGGAAAACTTAGAACTTTAGCGAAATGCAACAACGTTGTTCATTTTTTTATGTTAATCGTGCAAAGAGAACGGAATCTCAAAGGTAAAAAAGATTTGACTGTCGCACAAAGCCTTCTGTATTCTAATATTCCCCTTGTACCTACAAGGAAATAAGCGATAAGATAATTTGTACAAATGTTTATCTCTAACACGAAGAAGGTATAGGGGTAAGAGTTTGTTAGAATGGTTAGTACAAGAGTAGAGAAAGTCATGTGAGTGCAACACACACACACACACACACACGGACTTTTCTCTAAAAATGCTCTTTTTCATTCAGGGTGCTTAAAGCATATATCTGCGGTGAAATCTCGACATCGAATTTTTGGGTGGAAGACAATACTTCTCCTACTTTACTAAACATAGCAGAGAAAGTAAAAAATGAACATGTTAAATAAATGCGAGATTTGAAGATGGCATTGTGAGCTGGTGCAGCAGTCGTACCAAACTTTGGAGTTGGACGACACACTTACTGGACAGAAAGAGAATCAATAAGACCACTCTGTGAGAATTGACAGCTGCCTAAATTCAGGGGAAGCGCTGTGTGTGATCCTCCGCCATATTTTGCCATCTTTCTCCTTAATTATTCTACCTGGTTCACTTCCGTTATGGGTCAAAGGTCACAAGCTCTGTGTTTGCGATGCTAATTATCCATCCGGAGCGGACTGGACCGTTATACGGTTCGCGTGTTCCCGTCAACAGAGACTCCTTGCCTTACTTTACACCATCCTTAGATACGCAGAAGGATATAAACGTGTGACGCCGGTCGCGGTGCATAACAAAGGACGCTTAAGGCAAAGCTACCCCACACCACATATCAGGCGCGGTGCGCATCAAAAGTGTTCAGTCAGGCTGCTTCACGTGACTGTTTGTAAACACGTGACAATGAACGCGGCACGTCAAAGGGTTTTCAAGATTATTCGAGAAGTGTCCGGCTACCGATCTACTTATAGAGATTCCAGAAAACTTAAAGAAAGGTCTGTTACTCATGCTTACCGAATAAGGAGGCGAGACAACGAGAGTTTGGAGCCAGTTTTTAGTTTGTGCAGAGCGAGTAGAAAGAAAAAGTGTGATCACTCCACTGCTCTTCCATATGATTATACAAGAGCTACCTGGCGCCTCCGTCAGGCTACCTGGCAGCAAAGTCGTTAGTGTGGCTATTTACAGCACGTTTCGCTGGATATTGCATTGGAGTATTGTTGTGTATGGTTGCTATGTTTGTTACTGTGCGATGAATTGTGGTTAATTTTTATGAAACTGTGAATTTATAGAAATAATCGACATGCCTATGTGTTTAGTGCCTGGTTGTAGATCTGGATATAACAAATCTAAACGTAAACATATTTTTACACCTCCAAAATATAAACTACTGTTTTCTAAATGGGAGAGGGCCATACCAAGAAAGGACAAGTACCTTCCATCTAATATTTACGTGTGTGATTCACATTTTTCAGAAGAACTTTTGATAAAGGTAGACAAGTTTCTAGTTAATGGAGAAAATGTAGAGATTGCTTTTTCCTAATCTTCCTAAATACTTATCACACCCAATACATTCCTGTAAACTTCCTTCACAGAGACCATCAAAAAGGGTTGAAAGAGATACTAATTTAGAAGACAGTGGGAATCATGCAGAAGGCTTTCAAAATACGACTTTTAATTTTCCCCTCGCAGGGGATACCAGTAGACATTTTAGTAATAAAGTAGGCCTACTTAAGAAAAGGTCAAATCAACAACACCGTAATATAATTAGACTAAAATGCCAAATGAAAGTATCCAATGCCAAGATTAAAGTACTTGAAAGGAAAGTAAAGTAAATGGAAGTAGTAGCAATATCGATGAATGTGATGGAATAAAATACCTAACTAAACACAAAAAATTGTTGATACAATGTTGAAAATATCAAAGGCAACTAAAAAGAAAGGCATGAAATATTATGAAGAATTCCCTTTAGATAGCCTGCTTTTAAAAATCAAGTCACCCGAAGGATACATACATTGTTTAAATCACAATCTTCTTCAACTTCCATCAAAATCACATTTAAGAAAGTTAATTAAAGGTAAAAAATGTCTGGAAATTCAGTATCTGAATTTTTAAAGGATAAGAATGAAAACGAACGATATGGAATTTTAATTTTTAACGAAGTAAAGATAAAAGAAGTTCGATTTGATTCTAATTCTTTGAAAGTGGATGGGTTTGTAGATTTGGGGAATTTAATCCCCGAATAAAGTTAACTCTTCATTCACAGGAAATTATATTTTACTTCATTCCTTTAATGCCATTTTGCATTCTAGTGGTAACATTATTGTCTTGAATTTCTGTGAATGGCTGTCAGAATGTGCATGCTGAGTTAGTTATTGTTAAGCGACACTATTCTTCTCCTTTGCTACTTTTCCAGCTGAATCTCCTGCTAAACGCTAGTGTTCGTATTAGCATTGTACCGCACTAGCAGTTGCACTGCCATCTGTGTGGCGGAACACATGAACTACAGTAGTGATCACAGTTCTCCTTCTAAACGCTCTGGTTTGTGTCTGTGTCAACCTGGTGTAGGTCGTCGTCGCGCGAAAGGAATATATCACAGCAGTTAACGAGTGTTGAGTGACTGTATCGTTAGTTTTTGTAAGACAAATTGAAAAATAAAAGACAGAAATGTTAGACGAAGTAAACAGTTGTGAGTTGTAATATCATGAAAGACTGCAGACTGTCTTATCGTCAGTAAAAGAGAACTGCATTGTGTAAAGTGAGAGAAGTAATACTAAAATTTTCTCGGTTCATCACACTGGTGTCAGAAGTGGGATTTGTTGGATAAAGACGATGACAGTTGCCAGCCGTGTGCCGGAATTTTGCCCATTAAAGGCGCTTTTTTCATGCCTTAGGGCACATTCAAAATTCATCGGTATTCACCAGGCTTGAGCCCAAAACCTTGCGATTATTACTGCAGTACCTAATCAACCTTGACACCCCTAATAGGGTGAAATACAGAAGCTTTCTGTGCTGGAACAGTTTTTTTAAAATTATTTTAGCCAAGTCGATGCTCAAAAACATTTCAGCTGCATAATTAAAGTAAAGAAATAGAGAAAAAGTTTACATTGCTCAGGATTTATTGTTCACAAGACGGGGGCTGTCAGATTTCCAGCTGCCACTCTGTCTAGATTTAGAAACTAATTTCCGGATCTCGAGATGGGAAAAAGAAAGACAAAAAACTGTTGACCGGGAGACTTTATTACACTTCAGAAATGCAGCATTTTTTGTACTTGGAAACATGCCGGAAACAGCACCAGTTAACAATAACCTGAAGGAAATCAACTTGTCCAATATCATTCATTATACTTTGAAGAAGTTCCTCAGTTCTAAATTTAAAAAATCAGTTCAGTCACATGACCTTCTCTACTCACTTTCGTGTTAGTTGAGATGAACATTTGCAGAAGTTATTGCTTATTTCCTTGTAGGTACAAGGGGAATATGGTAATAGAGCAGGCTTTGAGCGATAATAAAATATTTTAACGCTTTGAAATTCCGTTCTCTTTGCACAGCCAAACAGATAAAAAAGTGAATAACGGCCTTCCAGTTGGAAAAGTATTGCAAAACACACAAAGAACAAGTGATATCTTCGAAGTGGCTCACTCTACAAAAAAAAAAAAAAAAAAAAAAAAAAAAAAAACTATATAAATTGTGTGTTTTAATAACAGCATTTGTTGTATTTAATTTACCATAAAAATGTCTTAAGCATATGGCATTTTAACAAAATCGTTAGAGCCACTTTGGAGAAAATCAAAATTAAACACCAATTATGATTTTCAACTGACTTTTCGCTTTTGAGTTATGCTGCACACACACACACACACACACACACACACACACACACACACACACACACACACACACACACACACACATGTTTGCAAGAAAAGAGCATCTGAATTTAGTCTAAGTGAATTGATAGTTTAGAGGGGTTGAGCTTTTAATCCAAAATAGTACAAAAATTCGAAATTTGGATTGTGTCATAAAATTATGCCCAATTCTTCCGCCATATGACGACCTATTTATTTTTCATGTGCAGCCATTTTTAAAGGTCCCACACAGGTGTTGCATGACAACCCACCGAAGTTCGAGAAAATATATTTTTTTAAACCTTTGGATTTCGCTCCTAACGTGGTCAGAGAACGAAAAGTCATGGACCTCTAGCAGGTGCTGCCACCTTCCATTTGTATACTTCTGGAAACTTTAGAAATTTTAATTTCTACGGAAAAATTAGTTTTTTGGAAATTTTTATCATGCAAAATGCTTCATGTCGTCATTTAATTAAGATCATTATGCAGAACGACAAGTTCCAATTCCTTTTTGTCATTTTATTCCCTTTTAAAACGTTTGCACAAGTACACAGTTGTTTTACTGAAGTTAACACAGTCTACAGTCCTTCATGATATTACTACTCACAACTGTTTTCTTCTCATAGCCTTGGCTCACTCTTTTCTGCCTTCCTTCGCCTTCTCTGTCTCTCATACACTAACTCAATACTCATTAGACAGCTTCACTGACTTTACCTCAACGTATCTCTTCCGATGACCGCACACACCCACCCGCCCAACCACACTCCTGTTGCGACGATTCATGTCTATAGTTGACTACTAGTAAAAAAACTGACTGCTCTTGTTGTCTCGCCTCCTTATACAGCGAAGATGACGTAACATGTACCGTTCTCGAACTTCACCTTTTCTGGAATCTCTACAAATACGCCAATAGCCGAACACTTCGCGAATAATCTCGAAAAGCCTTTTGCCTTCAGCATCACAATATGTTAACATTTATACTGGGCACAAAATTTGCTATGGACATCAAAATCGGTGCATTACTGAAATCAAAGAGTCGAAAAAAAAAATGTTTTGTTGTTTAATGACGTTCTCAATTGCCACGATCACATCAGCGTCGCCGGTGTGCCGGAATTTTGTCCTGCAGGAGTTCTTTTACATGCCAGGAAATCTACTGACATGGAGCTATCGTTTTTGAGCAAACTTAAAAACCATCAGCCTGGACCGGATTTGAACCCGCGACCTTGGAATCAGTAGGCCAGCGTCTAACCAACTGCCACTCACACAGAACCCTCCCCCCCCCCCCCCAAAAAAAGAAAGAATGTTGGAGTCTAAAAAATAGAGAAAAAATGAAATTTCGAATTTTTAAATATTTATTTGCTGGCCTTTAATTCCGATAAAGTCTTGCCCATAAATCATATAAGGACTTTTTAAGTAAAAATGAATCCGGGCCAAAACCTATTGCCCGGCCGCTGCGTTCACCACTTCTGCCGACTGCAGGCATGAGGAATAGGGCGCAGTACTGGAAAGTGGGACGTGGTCAGCGCCCCGTACCTTCTCGGTTGGTTATAAGGTCTTCCTGACCAGGGACAATACCTAGTAGCCTTGGTATTGTTACCACTCCGATAAAAAGACGACTTTGTTTTATTAAATTATTAAAAAACAAATTGCATACGATGTTTAACCCATGTGCCCTATGGGAATAACTTTACTGTTCACAACTTTGTTTAATGAATCTTTTAAATAAGGGCCAGAGCAGCATTGTTGGCTGCGGCAAGGTACATATGTTTACTATATTACTGTGTAATGGGTCTTTGTAATGCCATTACTTATGCAATGTGGTATTTAACTGTAATAATAAATGAAATGTGACCATAGGAAGAAATATCTGCACGGAAATTAGTGTTCTAAAAGGCTGTAAACACAGATGGCAGGCATCCTGTGTGCTGTGCCCATCTAGTGGGGAAGTGCTGAATCCCCACTTCACCCCTCAGACCTCTCTGTCTCGACCGGCAATGCAGGAGTCTACTAGATCTCCAGCTCTGTTATGCTAATACGGAGCTTTACTGCGTAGTGTTAAATATTAAAAGAGGCTCGTCAACGTTACTTATGAGGTTACCTTTTCACTTTCCTGAGGGAAAATGAGTATATACTTATATATTTAAACATTGAGATAGCTCTAGTTTTATAAATACACTCACATGACTTTCGCTACTCTTATACCAAACATTCTTACGAACTCTTCTTCCTCTATCTTCATGTTAGTTGAGATAAGCACTTGTAGAAATTACTCCTGGCTAATTTTGTTGTAAGTACAAAGAGAACATGCGAATTATAGACTTTGAGGGATAGACAAACCTTTTAAAACTGGTCGCTATATCAAGGGTTTGAAATTCCGTTCTCTTTGAACAGCCAAGGAATAAAAAAAAAAAAAAAAAAAAAAATGAATAACGACTGTCCGTTTGAGAAAGTATTGCAAAACTGAAACATATAAACAAGGAATATCTTCGAAATTTGTGTTTTAACGAGATCTACGTTTCTGTATAGTAAGATTTGGACTATCTCTTGTTTTTTACCAGTTATATAAAAGTTAACGAGTAAACAAGACTACATGGGCTATACCCAGAAAATTAAAAAATACCCTAAACATAAGGCATTTTAATCAAAATCGTTAGAACGATTTTTCAGGAAATCAAAACCTTCGACAAATTTTCCATGTAAAGGACAGTTTAGGGTTGAACAATTTGCTTCAAAATCTTCATGGCCCATCCTTAAAAGATGTTAAACTTAAGTGCCAACTTTGGTTTTTAACCTACTTCTCGTTTTTGAGTTACGCTGTCCAAAGCCTGACAAACTAAAACTGCCTTTTTTTTTTTTTTTTTGGTATTCAGGGGGGAATACAATAATTTCTCTACTTACTATACGCAGTAGAGAAAATAAAATAGTAGTATAATTAAAACACAATTTATTTGAAATAAAAGTTGCGTTTTTTAAAAAAATTTTGGGAGATTTTTACTTCTTTGACATTTCGCCCAAAAATTCGATATCGAGATTTTAGTAGAGATACGGGTTTTGCTATCTGCTGAATTCAAAAATAAATTATTATTAGAAAAAGGTTGTGTGTGTGTGTGTGTGTGTGTGTGTGTGTGTGTGTGTGTGTGCGCGTGCGTGTGTCCTGAACTACCCTCTACATAGACAATTTATGGAAAATTTTGATTTTCTTGAAAATAGCTCAAACGATTTTGATAAAAATGACATAAATATATTTTATATATACTGATGTCAAATGAAATGAATTTTCTTGCTAAAACATCCAATTAATGTCTATATGGTATAAATTTGTTTTTGGAGAGTGAAGTATTTCGGAGGTGTTCCTTGTGATTTGTGTGAGTTTTGGAGGACTTAACTTCTACCAAATGGAACATCGTTATTCTTTTTTTAGATGGCAACTATAGTCCCATATTCCCCTTGTACCTACAAGGAAATAAGCAATATGATAATTTCTGCAAATGTTTACCTCAACTAACACGAAGATATAGAAATAAGAGTTTGTAAGAATGGTTAATACAAGAGTAGAGAAAGTCATATGAGTGCAACATATCAGATTTTTTTTTCATTTTCCAAAAACTATTCACAATATTTTCTCTGGATGTTCTTCGACAGGTAAGCTTTAAAGGAAGTCGAGGTCGTCCACAGTTATTTAGGGAGATAAAGAGTGGTACATTAAATATTAGTGTTTCCATTAGGAAGGTGAATGGGGGAGAACTCTTGTGAATCTTATCAGGCTACTGTTGTTTAAAACAGCCCTTTCAACCCACAACATCCCACACGAGGTATGCCATTCACTTCTTCCCTTGCTACTTCTTCCTGAGTGTGTTAATTTTAAAGTTTAAAACCATTAAAATACTGGGGCGAGGTCATAATTATAGGTGAGTGACTTTGCACCTGTGTACCTGAGATATTCTTACATGTATCGAAATAAACCATTAGAAGAAATAGGAGAATTCAACTATTTAGCATGCAATCTAAATTATAAGATAGGAATTGAAAGAGATAGGAGTAAAACGTATGCAACATTCCAAATGATATATAATGCTCAGGATTGAACGTTTTAAGGAAAACAAAGGGATGTACTAGATGCGTAGATATCTTTGTAGGTACAAGGGGAACATTAGAACACAGTAGGCTTTGAGCGATAGTCAAATATTTTAAATCTTTGAAATTCCCTTCTCTTTGCAAGGGTAAGAAAATAACGATCTTCCATTTGTGGAAAGTATCAGCATTATAAAACTAGCACAAATAACAAGGAATATCTCCGAAATGGCTCACTCTACAAAAAACATTTATCTGGGCATAAGTTTTTTGTTTTAGCAAAATCTGCAGCTTTTGTATAGCAAGATTTGGTCTATCTCTTACGGTTTACCAGTTATGCAAATGTCATCCAGAGTAAATAGGACTTCATGGGCTATAGCCAGAAAATTAATTTCATTTGACATCACTATATATAAAATATATGTATGTCATTTTTATCAAAACCGTTTGAGCCATTTTCAAGAAAATCAAAATTTTCGATACATTTTCAATATAAATGGTAGTTTAGGGTGGATAATATATAGTATTTTATCAAAATCTTTAGCCATTTTAGACAAATTCAAAATTTTCGAAAAATTTTCCAAGTAAAGGATAGTTTAGGATGGAGGTATTTCCTTGAAAAACTTAGTGTCGCATCCTCGAAAGGCATTTAAGTTAAATATCAACTTTGCCTTTTAACCGACTTTTTGTTTTTGAGTTATGCTGTCCACAAACACACACACACACACACACACACACACACACATACACACACACGAGTGAAATATGAAATACTAAGCTTGAAGCGTAACATTTATCTCTCCATTATGTCTTGATGGTTGAAGTTAATTAGCATATATTAACCATAGCATTTTTCGTATGCATGAGAGAAGTACATCCTATTTTACAACTTTTTTCGATTTCAGAATTAACACACTCGCCTTAATTACTATGGGTAATTATTGATTTGAGCACGGCCTACTCTGCTTATCTCGTGGGACGTATATTAAGATTCAGGGACAGCTTTATTCTTTCTAAATTATAACGTACGCAATATAAATAACAAAGAGGACAATTACTGAGGTGATAAAATTGAACAATTAGGGTATGTGATGTAAATATGGCCAACTTAAATAAAAATGTATTATGCTAGGAAAAATACATATTTATTTTATTCTGACATGAAATTCAGTGTAGTAACATTATCTTACATATAATTCTTGGATTAATACTGGCCTACTTGTGACATGGGTTACAAATAAATCATCAGTACATACAGAGTTGGAAAAATGATTAAACATCAAAGTTACAGCATGAAAACAAACAGAAGAAGATTATTTTGATTACATGTAGGACATATAAATACGTCTTGAGTAAGACCAACACATTTCCTCATGAATGTAAACGTCACAAACTGCAGGCATGCGCATATCCAACACTGTCAATTCCACAAAACCTTGTCCTCTTGTAAACGAAAGTTTTCTTTTGAAGGATTTTCTTTAGTCATGTCACGTGATGCTTTTTGTTTTCAGGCTGAGACTTCTCCATTTTTTACAGTCAATTGGCTATATTGTCTCACTGCAGCACCTCTCGAAAAAATAGTTCTTTATCAGCTAGTTAGAACGCATTTAAAAGAAGCATTGGATGTCCGGAAAGACCATAGAATAAACTATAATATGTAGTGCATGAACAATAATCGCTAATTACATGCAAGGAAATAAATAAAAGCTTACGAACGCTAGGATTATAAGTACTCCTCGGTCTGCTGACAAAACTCAAATGTATTTGTTCCCTCGGCTGTGTTTTCAAATTATCCCGCAGGTGTCGCTGGCTAAGGAGACTACATACCTCTGATTTGGCATGCTGGTGCCATCTCTTGGAAAACTTAACAACTGCCAGCAGGGGAAATCGTATTACTTCCCAAAATATCTGATGTGTTGCACTCACATGGCTTTCTCTACTCTTGTACTAACTATTCTTTCAAACTCTTATTCCTACATCTTCTTCGTATTAATTCAGATCAATATTTGTGCAAATTAACGTATTGTTTATCTTCTTGTAGGTACAAGGGGAATATGGAAATACTTGAGTGATAGATACATCTTTTAAAGCTTTAAAATTCCATTCTCCTTGCACAGTTAAAATATAACAAATTAATAAGGATGCTCCATTTGACAGAAGTAAGTTCGCCTAAACTCACACAAGTAACAATGAATATCTCCGAAATGGTTCACTCTACAAAAAAATGTATTTGGACATAAATTGTGTACTTTAACAAGATCTACGTTTTTTGTTCAGTAAGATTTTGTCCATCTCTTACAGTTTACCAGTTTTACAAAAGTCATCCATAGTAAATACGACTGCATGGGTTATATACAGAAAATTCAAGATATACATGTAATTTATCATAAAAATATCTAAGATATGGCATTTTAATCAAAATAGTTAGAGCCTTTTTCGAGAAAATAAACATTTTCGAAAAGTTTTTCATGTAAGGGGTAGTTTAGGGTGAAGGAATTTTCTTTAAAATGTTCGTATCGCATCCTTAAGTACCTAACTTTTATGTTTAACCTACCTTTCGTTTTTGAGTTATGGAGTCCAGACTGACACACACACACACACACACACACACATACACACACATACACACACACACACACACACACACACACACTCTCACACACACACACACTCACACACACGGACCTTTTTCTAAAAATGCTTTTTTTATTCAGGAGGTCTCAAAACATATATTTTCGGTGAAATGTCAACATCGAATTTTTGGGTGGAATACAATGCTTCCCCTACTTACGGTAGAGAAAGTAAAAACATATATTTTGACTGCTTCTTCCATATTTAAATGTAAACATACCTTTGCCTAAGGAATTCTAGTAGTTTCCGCATGATTTGTCGATGTTGTACTAGAATGTCTTTAATAAAGGTCTTTATAGAGCTTCTCGGGAGTCAGCCATTTTGTCGAGTTGACTGCCGTGGCGGAGTGATACACTTACCTACTTTTCTAAGACCGCGTTGCTCCTGAATGCGAGGGGAGGTTTGGAAATAAAACCCTGTAACAGACCAGCTATTTTAGGATGAGGACCGTGACAAAAGATGAGGTTTAAAGTTTAATATTTCTATCAGAGCAGAGCGGGTCGGCTGCAGCTTGTAATAATGAATGATTAATGAGCAAGAGGACTGAATGGCTGTGCGACAGCAGCGCCATCATTTACCCGGGGAGAACTAACGAGACACCCAGTGACGTTGAAGAAATAGACAGCAGCAAGGGCGTATCTGGAAGGCCGTGATTTACGGCTCTTTGAAGCGCTCTTTTTCAGGATTTAAGAGCGTCAAGTTGACTCTGGTGCGTTGCTAACAAATTAGAAAAATAACGGAAATTCCTCGTAATAATTCTCATTCAACTTAGCGTAACAATTAGCGATTATTGGATATGCTTTAAAATGTTGAGGTAAGCACTAGCAACAGAAGGACGTTTTTAACCTATTGTTGCATAAAAATGTATATGCGAGGATTCTTTCTGTTGCTTACAAATTTACATACCCAGTACTTACGTAAAAGATTGCGCCATGGCCGGGAATTATACTGCTTGCCTCCCACCTTTCGATCGTACGGGACCGCATGTGCAATACGCGGTGGGAAAGCGGCGTCTGGGTAGGTTTTCTCTGGATCGCGGTTCCGTGGCGCAGCGGTTAGAGCGTTCACCTACCAGCCCAGGCGGCCTGGGTTCGATTCCAGAAACCCACATGTGGATGAAGCGCCGTTAGGGCGGGTTTTTCCTCTTCCCCCGCCACTCATTGCACCAATTGCTCCATTATCACATTTTCAACCATCCATTTTGCCTGCATTTCATATCATCCTCTTCCTCACTGTCATACCTGGTACTGGGCTGACCACCCGGTTCCAGGTCTTCACTCTGTCTGGTCCATAGTTTCCTGTGCTCCCCTATAGGCGTCTCACTTGTAGGTCCTACATTAGGAGAGGGTAATCAAATAAAGAAAAAAATCAAAAACGCTTTTTTCTACAGTTTTTTTGTTGTTGTTATGGTTTTTTATTTTTTTACTTACCTAATATACGTAGTAGAGAAAGTTATGTTTTGTTTATTAGTTGTTTCTTTGCAAAATAGTTCGGAAATTTTTCCATGTGAAAGTTAGGTTAAGGTGAAGCAAATTTCTTCAAAATCTTCGTGTCGCATCCTCGAAAGACATTAAACTTTAATACCAAGTTTGGTTTTTAACAGAGTTTCCGTTTTGAGTTATGTTCTCCATAGACTGATAAACACGCTGACGGACCGTTTTCTAAAAATGCTTTTTGTTTTTGGATTCAGGGGGCCTCAAAACATATATTTCTGGTGAAATCTCGACATAGAAGTTTTGGGTGGAATACAATGCTTCCTCTGCTTACTATACGTAGTAGAGAAAGGAATACAAATGTTCCACTGGAAAGAATAATGAATTTATGAATTTTAAATGTACATACCTATTCTCAAATTCAGACCTTTATTTATCTAATAGGAAGTGGCTGCAGTTGTGATATTCCAGAGATATCCCGTCAGATTTGCTGTCATATTGTGGGAGATATTATGTGGAGCGGGGTTACTGACACTGTAGCCATGTTAACAACCACAGAGGAGCCCCAAATGCGCGCTAACTTCGCTCAACTCCTTAACCCCAAAGCCACAGAACACCGTACACGGTTCCTCCTCATGTCCAGTGGTTAAGCCCCAACACGCGTTTACAACACTCGCTCGCTAAACCTGAGTATTGTTTCCACAACTTCAACCCTTCCCTCTTCCTCTCTGTTTATGATATTTACATTCACATACATAACCCTTGGACCTCACACTTCTACTGTCTATTACGTATGTGACACGAATATTTTCAAGAAAATTGATCCACCCTAAACTACCCATTAGATGGTACATTTTTGGAAAATGTTTACTTTCTTGAAAATGGCTCCGACGATTTTGATCAAAATGACATGTTTAAAATATTTTTACAACAAATGAAATGTATATTTTGAATTTTCTGGCTATAGCCCCTGTAGTCGTATTTACTCTGGACGACTTTTGCATAACTGGTAAACCGTAAGAGATAGACAAAATCTTACAATACAAAAAATGTAGATCTTGCTAAAACACACAATTTATGTCTGAATAAATTTTCTTGTAGGGTGAACCATTTCGGAGATATTCCTTGTTGTTTGTGTCAGTTTCGGGAAACTTAAAAGTTTCGTGAAATGGAACATCGTTGTTCATTTTTTATGTTAGTCGATCAAAGAAAACGGAATCTGAAAGCTTTAAAATACTTGACTATCGCTCAAAGCGTACTGTATTGCCATATTCCCAACTAACACGAATAAGATATAGGAATAAGAGTTTGTAATAATGGTTAGTACAAGAGTAGAGAAAGTCATGTGAGTGCAGCACTTTACTTTTTTAACCTTAATACATCCGTTTGGACTAAGATATTTTTTCAGGGTGAAAAAGTGTGGTTTTTTAAATATCTTCAACCTTTTGTTTTTATGTCATATAATAGCATTGATTTTCTAGTTTTCAAAAATGTATAATTTGCTTGCAAATGGTTTCCAGAAGTGTGTTTAATTTAACAATTTGTACAATCACGTTAGCCTGGGCACTTAGCAGGTGCAAATTTCCTGAAATTAAAATGTTTAATACTTTTAGTGTTACCAATCCAAAGGAAGAGAAGTTATGCTGAAACCCATTAATTAGCCAGTAAATTATGTGGACCAGTAGCTAGGGTCTTAACATAGATGACGGAAACTATTTAGCCATTTAAATAAAAATTCAGTTGTTAAACTGAGGAATTTTTAATTTCGAAATTCATAACTTGCTAAAACAGTAAATTTTCGTAACACATTTGAGGTCCAAGTCATTGCATATTTTAGTAGAAACAAATTGGTGTATTATAGTTTGAAATATCTATATTTTGATATAAGCTACAGAGAACTTTCCAATGTTTAGCTTTTTTACGATTTCCCCAAAAATATTTTCAAATGTTCGTAGTGTAAACGTTTTTCTTTATTATGGTAATCTTAGTTCTTAGTTCTTCTTAGTTTATTGTAAAAGTATTGGCCTGGTGCCGGTACAATGGGCCCGGCTTACAGGCTATATTTACATTGATTTACAGTTGACTTTGTTCATATTTACAGTTTTCGCTATATACAAAAACCCATACGGTGACCATCTGTAGGTCACCGAGAATAGTTTTCTTTTGTCTTTTGTCTGTTTCGTCTTTGGGTTATATATACATATGTACATATTTACAAATTATATACAGACACATACACGCACGCATTCACCCACACACACACTCGTACACACATACACACACATCTTCACTGGGCACACCAGAAATATGCGTCCCAGCGCACTACACTATTTACACTATATACACTGTCCCGCGCTGGCAGCTCCTGAATATTTTCCGAGGCGAGGGCCTCTGCCGGAACATGTATGTGGCTTAGGGACGAGGTTGCGTGGACGCGCATTAGTCGGCGAGCCGAGCCGCTTCTAGAACATTTTTATCCTAGTATGTTTGCGGTGCTTCGGCTCGCCTTTGCCGATGTTAGCGATCACGTCATTTTCGTGGTTCCTAATGCGCGTCCATGCCGCCATTGCTCTTTTGTCTATTGCCTCCGGGATGAACGGGATATGAGTTTCGAGGTGAAGAGTTTGGGTGGTGGTGAGGAGTGGAGCAGAGAGGATTTTTCTGAGGGAGAGGTTTTGGAGGGTTTGGAGTTGTTTGAGGGCAGTTTTGGAGGCATTAGCCCAGGCCACACATGCATACAGGACCACCGAGAGAATAAATGACCTATATAGTATAAGTTTTGACTTTAGTCGCAACTGTTTACTACGGAAGATGGGGGCGCACAGCTTTAGCCGCTGTCTGCCTTTATTGGCGCTATTTTTTATGTGGGTGGACCAACACATTGTTCGGTCCAAGGTGACACCTAAGTATTTAACTTGCTGACGGCAGTGCAATATTTGACCATCGACCGTTAGGTCCGTTGCCAAAGTGTGACGCCGCTTAGAAAAATGAATCAGCTGGCATTTGTCGGGATTAATTTTGATTTTCCAGTCATGTTGCCATGAGAGGAAATTGTTCACATAACGTTGCATTTCTGCAAGGCCGAAACGTGGATTTCTATGGTGGTTGTATATTGCAGTGTCGTCAGCATACATGGCGACCTTGCATCTGGCGTCCACTGGGAAATCATTGGTGAACAATATATACAGAAAAGGGGACATTATTGCCCCTTGTGGGACGCCAGCCCGCATCACTCGCTCCCGTGAGGAGGAGCGGCCCACTTGGACGTAAAACTGCCGATTTTCTAGAAAATTGTGCAGCAAGTATAGATAATTTTGAAGAGCCGGGAAATTGTGGTGCAGTTTATAAATAAGGCCATTGTGCCAGCACCGGTCAAATGCAGCTTCTACGTCCAGAAATAGCGCCAACGTTGAAGCCCCATTGTTAAATTGCTCTGTTACGTCATCAGTTAGTCTGAGGAGCTGAAGTTCAGTGGAATGTCCTTTTCTAAAGCCAAACTGTGAATTTGAGAGTTCATGTGTTGCGGAGACTTGTTTTTGAAGCCGAGAAAGGATACATTTTTCGAGCAGTTTACCAATAGTAGACAAAAGACTAATGGGACGGTAGTTTTGCGGTTGTCTGGTGCTTTTCCCTTGCTTTGGGAGCATGATAACCTTAGCTCGTTTCCAGGTAGAGGGGAAATAGCCTTGCTGCAAACAGGCGTTAAATATCTTTGTTAGTTGCACCAGAGCTTTTCTCGGGAGATGCTTAAGTTCCTCATTAGTCACTTTGTCTGGACCGGCAGCTTTCCCATTAGGCAATTTCCTAATGAGCTTGTAAATTTCCTGCGGTGTTATGGTGGGTAGTTGTTGCTCTTGCTTCTGCGCCACCCAGGTTTGTACCCATGTCTGGACCTCCCGTATGGTATGGTAATCTTATGGTTTCTGGCTAAAATTTTCACCTTTCCACGGGGATTTCAAATCGTTTCATCTGTCAAACCTAACCTCGCAGCCATCTTTTGCTTGGTGTTTGAGAGCGAACAAATTATCAACGTGAATGCGATTAAAAGTTGTTTTCAAATATTTATGTCTTTGAAATGCCAATGTTACAAACACAAAATGCAGTAAGCTTCAATGCAAAAGCGTAGCAAAATAACATCAGGTGCCATCTGTGAGGAAACAGGATAAATACTAAGTGAAGTCCAACAACGGAATCGCTCCGTGGTCCACCCCGGGGTCCAATAGATCCAGACCCTCCTCCTTCTCCTCCTCCTCCTCCTCCTCCTTCTTGTTCTTCTTCTTCATCTGATCACCCTCCCCTTCTGTAGGACTTACACCCCTAGGACTTAAAAGCCAGTGTCTAGGGTCAGACGACTGTCGGGGAGCAGAGGAACCTATGGACCAGACAGAGTGAAGACCTGGAAGCGGGTGGTATGAGAGTGAGGAAGAGGATGATATGAAATGCAGGCGACATGGATGATTGGAGGGCTGATTATGTAGCAATTGGTGGCGGGGAAACCAGAGAACCCGGAGTGGGCTAATATTTGGCAAAAACTGACACCTTGTATTCACATGACTTTTTCTACTCACTGCTCTACAAGCTGTTAGTATATAAACTTATTTTAGCTACTTCTGTTAATCCAGATAAACTATGATAGTACGATTTTTAAGAGGTGTGTCGCTATGTGATGACGCCGAAATTCCATGATCTTTGCACGACCGTTAGAAATAAACGAATGACTTCTCAGCTGAGAAATGCATCTATTACAATTTGATGCACCCATTACAAGGAATATCTCGGAAATAGTTAACTCAACAAAATAATTTGAGGTATAAATGGTCTATCACAATATGTACATTTTTTGTGCAATGAGATCTTGTCTAACTTCTGTTTTTTACCAATAATGCAACATGAAGAGGGCTTCACAGGCTATTGGTAGACAATTGAAGATCTATATTTTATTTGTAATGAAAATATATTTATTGGTGTTTTAATAAAAATTATCAGTCATATTTGAGAAAATAAAAAATGATACTCGTTGCATATTTTTTTAAACATTGACTACATTTTACAACATATGAAGTCAGTCTACCAGACTTATTTGCTTATACAAAGCACTCCAGTACATTAGGGATGAAGAAGCTTACAAAATATTCTAGTTATGCGGCGATAGTACTTAACGGTGTTTATGCTGGGCAAACGCGCTGCTTATCTGTTTACCATTCCGACTGCCCGAAGCCACTGCGTGACAATATATACAAATAGACCAGAAATAATGCATTTTATAATAATCATATCCACTGAAAACTTTGCGAATGAAATAAAATATGAACTATTTACTCCTACAGCTGCTTTCAGAGCACCCTACAACCGATAACATTTCTGTGCTGGCAGAAAGCTGCCAGTAATGGATATACGTGTTAATGCTGTTACAAATCCGCTTAGTAATTGAATGGTTAAAGCGTTTGTCTGTCATTCATTAGGTGTGTGGTTCAAATCCCCAATCTGGCAGAGTTGTTTTCTTTCTTTACTGGGGGGGGGGGGGGACTAGCAGTAACATTGCAGTAGAAATTCAGCACACCAAGGATAAACTTTACCTCACTTCAAAAATAATACACTGTGACCTTCACTTTGATTTACGGAGAAGCAACACACTTCTTTCTGTAATTATTCTGTTCGAAATTCCCTCAATGCCCCAATTTTAGCACCAAATTAAGAAGAACGTCTTGGAGTTGGGATTACCTGTTGCTAAATGCGAAGATGTTCATGTTTTACTCCTAATTGTTAGTTTTATTGTTGGCAACTGTTTTTCAGATTTTCTTCTAGTCAACGTGAAAATGGAGTACACATTAAATGAACGATTCTTCCTTGTAAAGCAATACTGGATCACAAAATCAATTACAGCTATTCAAAGGGCATATCAGAGAGTGAAAAAGGCAAACATAGTTCATCTAGGCTTCCCACGGTTATTGGTGATGTAAGAGCACGACTGGATCAGTCATCCAAAGAATCATTAATATGTTCAGCTACTCAGTGTGTCAGAGAGCTGCGAAAAGCATAGGCCCAAAACTAGGATTATGGTTTTAAACAAATGTGCCAATTCTTGATAAGTCACCTCTATAAGTATATTAGAAAATTCAAATCAGATATTTGTTACTGATATCTCAAATAGAACTCAAAAGATTATTTAGAACTTGTCAGTACCATAATCGGTTCCTACGTTCCACCTTGGCTTCTCTTCTTGTTTCTATTACGTTTTCTAACATTTTAGTTATTTCTCTCTAAAAGTTTTGTTGGGCTGTGTGTTTAGTTCCTTCGGAATGGTTGGTGTTCAAGCCTAAATTTTTTAGTGAGCTACCATCATTAAATTATCACTTAGCCCTAATCTTTAAGCACTGTTTTGGGGAACTTACCCCACAGAAGTTTATTAAACGGTTTGTTTGCATTTTGGATTTTTCCATGTAAACATTTTTACTTTCTCTGATATGTAGGTAAGTAGATGAAGTATTGTAATCCACCCAAAACTTTGATGCCGCAATTTCACCTGAAATATATGTTTTGAGGCCCCCCTGATTCCAAAAAAAAAAGAAGCCTTTTTAGAAAAAGGTCCGTGTGTGTGTCTGTGTGTCAGCCTGTGGACAGCATAACTCAAAAACTAAAAGTTGGTTAAAAACCAAAGTTGGTATTTAAGTTTAATGTCTTTCAAGGATGTGACACGAAGATTTTGAAGAAAATAGCCCCACCCTTAACTACTCTTTACTTGGAACATTTTTCCAAAATTTTGATTTTCTTCAAAATGGCTCTAACGATATTGATTAAAATGTCATATGTTTGACATATTTTTATGATAAATGAAATGTATATTTTGAATTTTCTGGCTATAGCCCCTGTAGTCGTATTTACTCTGGATGACTTTTGCATAACTGGTAAACCGTTAGAGATAGACCAAATTATACTATACAAAAAATGTAGATCTTTCAAAAATACACAATTTATGTCTTAATAAATTTTCTTGTAGGGTTAACCATTTCGGAGATATTCCTTGTTATTTGTGTGAATTTCGGAAAATTTAGAACTTTCATGAAATGGACCATCGTTGTTCATTTTTTTTATATGTTAAGTGTGCAAAGACAACAGAATCTCAAATCTTTAAAACATTTGACTATCGCACAAAGCCTACTGTATTCTAATATTCCCCTTGCACCTACAAGGAAATAAGCAATAAGATAATTTGTACAAATGTTTATCTCAACTAACACGAAGAAGATATAGGAATAAGAGTTTGTAAGAATGGTTAGTACAAGAGTAGAGAAAGTCATGTGAGTGTAACACAGGAGATTTTTCTCTAAAATCATTCCTTTTTTATTCAGGGAGCCAAAAAACATGCATTTCCAGTGAAATCTCACTCTCACATTTTTTTTAAATTCAAGGAGCCTCAAAAAATGTATTTTAAATGAAGTCCTTAACTCGAAATTTTTCGTTGAAATGCAATACTTTCAGTGAAGTGACAGTGAAAGTACAAGATCGTTCTGTAATTAATGAAGAATTTAATAAGCAATATATTGAAGTAAAGAAGCAAGTAGCAAGCAATATGTAAAATAAAATAAAGGAGGTGGGGGGTGGGGGTGGTGCCAGGGAGGCGGCGGCGGCGCCGGAAAGTTTGGGACGCCTGCCCCGGGCCGAGTGGGTGAGGAAGGTTCCTGAAAGTCTGTCGCCGTTTTGACCTACAAGCCGGCGCCTATCACTTCGTCCAATTTGCAAAAATGTCTTAAATCTGCACCTGCAGGCTATGTAAGCAAGAGAACCCCATCTGGGGGCTTATGTCTATGTTGCAGCACGGTTATCATTGAAAACATTTGTCAACTCACATGACTTTCTCCACTCACATCATTCTTAGAAGGGTAAATATCTACCTATCTGTGATACTCTTACCAATTTTCATGATAGGCTTCCTTACAAATACACAAATTTATTATTTTAAGGTGCCTCTCTTGATTTTTCTTTAATCTTTCCTAATAATTCACCCAACTTCATAATCTCTCCTGCATTGTTGGACTTTCTAATTCTCACTTTAATTATTTCTCTCTGTAATTTCAACCACCTAACTGGTACCCATTTATCCTTCCATAATTTTGTCTGTTTACAATCCAAAATAAAATGTAGGTCTTCATTTCCTCGCATAATATGCACTTCTGTAGGTCCATTCCCCGTTTCGACTCCCGCTACTTCTCCAGCAACTAGCTCCTCAATTGGTTCCCCCTGGGACCTAACGAGGCTGAGTGCACCCCGTGCCAGAGTTCCCAGCGGGGGAAAAATCCCCATGTTGTTACCGGGGATCGAACCTGGCACCTCCGCGCCAAAGGCAAGCGCGCTACCAACTGAAAAACAAAGAAGAAGAAACGGCTTCCCGTTGCAGCTAAAGGTATAAGTATTGTAGAATTCAACTGAATAACAATAAGATCTAGAAAATGGTTATTTAATGTGGATTGTGTCCTTTTTCTGAGTCATAATATTTTTAGAAAATTTTGATTTTGTTGAAAATGGCTCTTGAATTGTCTGGCTATAGCCTATGTGCTCCTGTTTACTCTGGATGACTTTTGAATAACTCCTAAACCGTAAGAGATAGACCAAGTCTTAATTATACAAAAGCTGTAAATCTCACTAAAACACAATTTATGGCCGAATAAATTTTTTTATAGAGTGAAACATTTCGGAGATATTCCTTTATATTTGTACGAGTTCTGGAAAACAAACTTTCGTCAAATGGAACATCATTTTTTATTTTGTTGTATGTTAGCCGAGCAAAGAGAACGGAATTTGAAAACTTTAAAATATTTGACTATCGTTCAAAGTCTACTGTATTCTAATATTCCCCTTTTACCTACAAGGAAATAAGCAATAAGATAATTTGTACAAATGTTTATCTCAACTAACATAAAGAAGATATAGGAATAAGAGTTTGTTAGAATGGTTATTACAAGAGTAGAGAAAGTCATCAGAATTTCTTTTCATCTCTTCGTTTTCCAATACTGCAAAATTATACAAAATTCCTTCCCATGAAGAGAAATTCGCAAGCTGTTTCCAGAAAATCGAAGACTGTTTAATATGGGAATGTCTTAAATATGCGGTAAGTTATTTAAAATCATTCCCCGTTTCTGAGAGAATAAAAAATATAGCAAAATATTCCAAGTTTGAGGCGGGGGCGATCTGTCTGAAAATCTACGGAAAGTGTTATAAAATGCTGATGTTTTCAAAAGAACTCCAAATATCGACATGTAATTTTTTAATAGAATGCAATACTTCCTTTACTTGCTGTGTAAAGTAAGTGTATAAAACGACAAGATTGGAGGAAAGCGAATACGCTCGGGAGGAAAGAGGAATTCGAAAAAAGGCCATAAAAATCATGGCGGAAGCTTTAACACATGACACTGTTGTTTACGAACTTTTTTGTTCAGCTTTCCTTGGCCCATTTTCTAAGTCTATCAATTTTTTCCAGGACATTAAACCATATGAACTGCTCTATAGCCGTCTTATGGAGTTTGTTGATAAATAAGATCACGTAAGATCTTAAAATATACCACAGGATTACATTCTTCGTGTTTAAGCCTTATAGGGGACGTTGGAAAAGGCTGTCATTGTGAAATACTCATTTGTTGTAGACTATAAACTTGAGTTTAAAATATAAAATATGAAATACTTAGTTGGAGCGCTAAAGTTACAAGGATAGCTGATGAAACTCGTAAAACGATCTTATTCATTTCAGTTTTACTTTCTCTACTGGTAAGTAGAGACTATTGTATTCCACCCAAAAATTCTATGTCGAGATTTCACCAGAAATATGTTTTGAGACCCCTGAATACAGAAAAAGCAGCTTTAGAAAAAGTGTAAAGTGTGTGTGTGTGTGTGTGTGTGTGTGTGTGTGTGTGTGTGTGTGTGTGTGTGTGTGTGTGTGTGTGTGTGTGTGTGTGTGTGTGTGTCAGTCTGTGGACAGCATAACTCAAAAACGAAAAGTCGGTTAAAAACCAAAGTTGGTATTTAAGTTTAGTGTCTTTTAAGGATGCGACATGAAAATTTGGAAGAAAATATCCCCAACCTAAACTACCCTTTACATGGAAATTTTTTCGAAAATTTTAATTTTTTTCAAAATGGCTCTAACGATTTTTATTAAAATGTCATATGTTTGAGATATTCTTATGGCAAATGAAATGTATATCTTGAATTTTCTGGCTATAGCCCCTGTAGTCGTATTTACTCTGGACGACTTTTGCATAACTGGTAAACCGTTAGAGATAGACCAAATCATACTATACAAAAAATGTAGATATTGATAAAATAAAGAATTTATGTCTCAATAAATTTTCTTGTAGGGTGAACCATTTCGGAGATATTCTTTGTTATGTGTATGAGTTTCGGAGCTTTCGTGAAATGGAACATCGTTGTACATTTTTTTTATATGTTACGTGTGCAAAGACAACGGAATCAGAAAGCTTTAAAAGATTTGACTATCGCGCAAAGCCTACTGTATTCTAACATTCCCCTTGTACCTACAAGGAAATAAGCAATAAGATAATTTGTATAAATGTTTATCTGAACATAGGAATAAGAGTTTGTAAGAATGGTTAGTACAAGAGTAGAGAAATTCATGTGAGTGCAACACATATTTTTTACTTTCTGTACTACGAATATGTGTGTGTGTGTGTGTGTGTGTGTTTAAAATATTTTCTCAAGTTTTAGAATGGCAAACATAACCTCTAAATGCTGTCCTTAATCTAACTTGCTGTTAATTGCATATTTGGTTAGTTTAAATAATAAATACCGATAGTTTATACAAATGTAATTCACATAAACGTATTATATGGGTATTTATTCACATGACTTGATGTGCGTATAATTCAATAAACGATTCTTACAAAGTCTTAGTCTCAAAATTACACATATTACTGTTAGTATCTACTTTCTTGCTTTATCTGTTGTTATTGAATAATTCGTATTTTATACTGCATATCATTAAAGAGAATGATGGATGAAATTTAACTTTTCCACAGTTTTAATGTTAGTTCTCATTTTTGCATGAACGTCAGGGTTGTAAAAATACCTTATTCTGCGAAATTTTATTTCTCTAAGTTCAAAAGCTTTTGATTTATTACAATTTTAGTTTAAAAACGCGTATTTTTGAAAATCTATCTTTTCTTATAATTTTTAAATAAAATGATTAAACCTTTTTTACAATATCATAGAAGCATATAAAAAGCTTCTAGCAAAAAGGAAAAGTAGGTGAAAAACCAAAGTTGGTATGATACGAAGTTTTTGAACAGAATTCCTCACCCTAAACTACCCTTTGCACGGAAAACTTTTCGAAAATTTTGATTTTCTCTAAAATGACTAAGAATTATAATTGAAACACCATGTATTTAACATATTTTTATGAAAAATGAAATGTATATCTTGTATTTTCTGGCTATAGCCTATGTAGTCCTGTTTACTCTGGATGACTTTTGCATAATTGGTAAACCGTAGGAGATAGACCAAATCTTACTATTCAAAAATGTAGATCTTGCTAAAATACACAATTTATGTCCCAATAAATTTTTTTGTAGAGTGAACAATTTCGGAGATATTCTTTGTTATTTGTGTGAGTCTTGCAAAACAAACTTTCCTCAAATGGAGCATCGTTATTCATTTTTTTATGTTAGCCGTGCAAAGAGAACGGGATTTAAAAGCTTTAAAAGATTTGACAATCGCTCAATTTATTATCATATTCCCCTTACACCTAACAGGAAATAAACATAAAAATAAACACAGAAACATTCTTTGCGTTGTTCCATTAACATCTGTTTTGGAAAGATGCAGTGAAAGTTTCAGCTGGCTCGCATATATTTTGTGGATTGTTTTAAAAACTGAAAAATTACTTTTAAATATGAAAGAATGAAAGCAAATTGTAGATATCATAGAACTGTTCAACTTTGCACACACCTACTTTAAGGTATGTTAGAGTTTTCCACGCAAAAAAGAAAAGGGGAAAAAAAGGAATAGGGAAAGTATATTTTGACTAAAAACGAGTGAAATTTCACTCCAGTTAGAAACAACAGATTTAAAATTCAACAAATACGATATTTGAGGTATAAGTAAGGATAATTTTAATTGAAGGTAAGCTAATTTCTTTGAATAATACAAAATAATCACTTTGCACATTAACCGTGTATGATATTTCCCGCGGTAATGCTAGACACTTTGCTGCACAGGGAATGATGGGAAAATGTTTCCAGTTAAGCTTGTAAGGTGCTACCCTCTGGCGGCGAATATTGGAGTCACTAGCACCGAGTCCCTGGACATCCGACGATCGATTCTGACCAGGCTGAGCTTGCCAATTAGTATTTTGTTTAGGCTCAATTGGTACCAATCGTTCTCTGAAAGAAACCACACGTAAAAATAGCCAATTCTCTAGAGGATTAAAACAATAATTAAAAAAAGTTTATTTTTGCGTGTAGCTATTGTTTTCCAGCCCACAAGCCGTTGCTACACGCGCATTTTTTTTTTCTAGTGCTCCGCTCTTTTTTGAGCAGAACAGCTGTCCATCCGTCACACAAGAGTTCTGCTTACATTATTGATGAACAATTTGCTGCCTGCACGTAGCACAAGAAGAAAAGATGCTGTGCGGACAGAGGCACCTAGCGGTGGGGGCTGGAAACTGCGTGGCAATGACGTCAGAGCAGCGCATTGCGACACTGCAGCCCGCCCGTGACGTCACTGCAGCACTCCTGACACCACTTCCAGCACAAAATATTATTATAATTACGTTGGTAATATCGCCTTTTTATCGCGCGCCGGCATTCAAGTATTATGTAGTCATGGCAGCAAGTTCATTGTCACTGTTAAAAGCTTCTGATTGGACAAATCATGTTTGTGTTAGCGAATCAAGGCCTCCTGAGTATGTGAAGTCAAAAATGCAGGGTAAATGTAGTTAGACATGAACAGTTCCGTGTGTGGTGGCAAACATGAATGCTCGGTGCGTAATTTTGAATTGCCCCGGAAATTGGAGCAGTGCGATCGTATCTAAAATACACTTTATTTGCATATCCCTTTATAAAGTATTCATTGCTACCTACGTCTTATTAATTCAGAGAAATCATATTATTACACGTTTCGAAATAAGAACAGTGAAGTAATGGTCATATCTTCAAAAATCTTTGTTACTTTCATATTACTTTCTTTACCTACTCTTCATTGTTAAAAATCATATTCATATTTCATCTCAATTCAAACAAAAATTTGTAGAAATAATTTAATTACGCATTTCTTTGTTGGCGCAATGTAAATAGCGAATTTAAGAAATATAGTAAAGTTCAAACCAATAACAATGATTATCCCGGAAATGGCTACCTACACACACAAAAGCTATTTTAAATAAACTGCGTGTTTTAACAAGATTTACACTTAGTCAATTCTTCTAAGAGATAGTTGCTATTCTATGGCCTTAAAGTTTCCTACTATTTACTTGACCAGGAGGAAAAAAACCAAACAACGACTTCCCATTTGAGAAAAATATAACCATTGGAAAATTTCAACTAGTAACAAGTATTATCTCGGAAATAACTACCTAAACACAAAAAAATATTTGACAAAAATAGCGTTCATTAACGAGATTTATGCTTTTTGTGTGCCTATGTGTTATGGTTTACCAGTTGTGGAATATTCCTTTATGATGAAGAGGGCTTCAGGGGCTATTCCCCCAAAAATTAAAAACATGCATTTTCTTGTCATAGAAATATTTTAAACATGAGGAATTTTTAACGAGCCAACTTTAAGAAAATTAAAATTTTAGAACAATTTACAAGAAGTGTATTTTGTGGTGGGGGGGGGGGGGTTGTTGAAAATCTTGGTAAAGCGCTCTTGGCAGATGGTGAGCTTAAAATCAAGTTTGATATTTAATTAACACAATTCACTACAATTAAGATGACTTTTAAATTGCACTCTTAGAATTACCAGAAGAAAAACCAATGAACTGCTTAGTACTCGAAAATAAAATAATATTCTGGAAAACGGATATGACAGAAACAAAAGGAGAAAGAACACAAGTTGAAATAGATTGTGGATTTTAACCTCTACATTTTTATTTTCTCTACTACGTTTAGTAAGTAGAGGAAGTATTGTATTCCACCCAAAAATCCGATGTCGAGATTTCACCGGAAATAAATGTTTTGAGGCCCCCTGAATAAAAAAAAAAGGCATTTTCAGAAAAAGGTCGACGCGCGCGTGTGTGTGTCTGTGGACTGCAGAACTCAAACGAAAAGTCGGTTAAAAACAAAAGTGGGTATTTATTCTAAGTTTTTTAAGAATGCGACACGAAGGTTTTGAAGAAACATGTTGGAACTATTGGAAACGACAGACTGATTGATAAATTATAAAACTTTCTGCCAAGTCCAACCTCAAAATTAGATATTCGTTATGTCCAAATTTACATTAAAAAGTACTAAACAAAGAAACAGTATAAAAATGAATTTTTAAGAAAATTAAAATTTTGGACACATTTTCCACGTAAAGGGTAGATTGGGATGGACGATTTATCTTCAAAATCTTCGTGTCGCATCGTTAAAACATATTAAATTTAACCCATCTTTTGTTTTTGAGTTATACTGCACGCACGCACACACACACACAGACACACACACACACACACACACACACACACACAGACACACACACACACAGACACACACACACACTTCAGGCATATGCAGTTTACTGCAAGTTTTCTGTTTTACCTCTTTACTTAATTATTTACAGCAAAAAATAACTACTTGGAATAAGATAGAAGCAAGTAAATAATCACTATGTTGCCAAGGGGAATTGAAATCGATTTGAGCTCTCTTTCCGGATTGAATGCCACTTGTAAACGCGGATTCAGATCGAACAGAGTCTTAGAATTGGAATCGGATCGAAATTGTGGTACATGGAAATACATATCGGATTTAAATCGATTTTAATCCGCCAAAGATGCGAACTTCTACTGTACTCGTAACACGCTGCACGGTTGTAATTGTTTTCCCTGTCTGTTAGCTTAGTTAGTTAGACGCTGGCCTATTGATCCCGAGGTCGTGGGTTCAAACCCGGCCCAGACCGATGGTTTTTAAGTGTGCTTAAAAACGACAGCTAGATATACTAGCATGTAAAAGAACTGCGGGACAAAATTTCGGCACAGCGGCGTCGTGAAACAACAAAATAATTTAATTTAACTCATTGTGTCTTCTTAACGAAAGGGATACAATAAAACATAACAAAACCACTGTGTTCTATCTATAATTTCACAAAATATTCTTTTAGAACATTCAGTAACCTCAAAACCTTGTTAAAATGCGTAGAAACCATTTTTACAGGTTCGCCAACATGAACCAAGTGACCAACGTAAAAGCTTCAATTATTTATGCTTGAGCTCTGTTTATCCAAATCGATCTCATTCTGGATAGAACTCAACATGGAAGCTCTGATCGTATTGAGAATGGGATTGGATTCAAATCAATTTCTATTCCCCATGGAAACGTAGTGATAAATTTCAAAATGATTCAATAACGCTAAAAGCTGACAATCAAGGAATTCGCAACCCCATGACATTGCCGAACATTTTTAACAAATCTTTACTTTTTTAAACTAACGAACATAATATTAATTATGAAAGTATAGAGTCAGTATTAGAATTTCTGAAATCAAGTTTCACAAACCTAATGCCGGAATTTAAAGGTAGTCTGAAAACACCTTCTGAAGTAAATAAAATGATCGACTGGGTAGTTCACCAGAAATATAATTATATATATATAAACTGATGTGTTGCACTCACATAACTTTCTCTACTCTTGTACTAACCATTCTTACAAACTCTTATTCCTACGAGTATACCTTCTTTTTAGTAAAGATAAACATTCGTACAAATTATCTTATTGCTTATTTCCTTGTAGGTACAAGAGGAATATTAGAATACAGTAGGCTTTGTGCGATAGTCAAATATTTTAAAGCTTTGCACACTTAACATATAAGAAAATGAACGATGTTTCATTTCAGGAAATTTTTTAAGTTTTGCGAAACTCACACACATAACAAGGAATATCTCAGAAATGGATCAACCTACAAGAAAATTTATCGGGACATAAATTGTGTATTTTAGCAAGATCTACATTTTTTGTATAGTATGATTTGGTCTATCTCTTACGGTTTACCAGTTATGCAAAAGTCGTCCAGAGTAAAGACGACTTCAGGGGCTATAGCGAGAAAATTCAAGATATGCATTTCATTTGCCATAAAAATATCTCAAACATATGACATTTTAATCAAAATCGCTAGAACCATTTTCAAGAAAATCAACATTTTCGAAAAATGTTCCATGTAAAGGGTAGTTTAGAGTGGGACTATTTTCTTCAAAATCTTCGTGTCGCATCCCTGAAAGACGTTAAACTTAAATACCAACTTTGGTTTTTAACCGACTTTTCATTTTTGAGTTATGCTGTCCACAGACACACACACAGAGACCTTTTTCTAAAAATGCTTTTTTTGGATTCAGGGGGTCTCAAAATATATATTTCCGGTGAAATCTCGACATCGAATTTTTGGGTGGAATACAATACTGCAGCTAGGGAAAGTTTAAAAAAAAAAAAAAAAAAAAAAAAAGTTAGAAAAAGGTCCGTGTGTGTGTCTGTCTGTGGACAGCATAACTCAAAAATGAAAAGTAGTTTAAAAACCAAAGTTGGTATGTGGGTTCAATGTCTTTAAAGGATGTGGCACGAAGATTTTGAAGAAAATTGCTTCACCCTAAACTACTCTTTACATGGAAAATTGTTCGATAATTTTGTATTTCTTGTAATCAGGTGTAACGATTTTGATTAAAATTGCCATATGTTTAGGATACTTTTACGAAAGATAAATACAGATGAGAAAATTAAACAAATTAGGTAATCACTTTTTGAAAATGTGGTTTCATGTTGACTTACACTTAAAATACTGCTACAAGGAAGAGAAGGATACATAAGCCCAGTTTATAAAATAAAGCATCAAGAAACTGAAACAATACAAAAAGGTCAGCTTTGTTCTTTCTCTCGCGCCAAAATATAAAATTTGGGAATAAAATAAAGAAAAGAAACAAAGGATTTCATGAAGTTCACGAAAGGTAACATGAAATGAATACTAACCAAACAATCATTTTTAACATGTTTTGTTGGCTCTGGATTCTAGAGCAGTGAACGGGAGGTGGTCTAAATTATTTAAAAAAAAAAAAAAGGGGCACATTTTGCATAAGTAATTGTCCACCCAATGGCTCACTAGGCCATGGCTAAAGGTGGACCAAAATGGTTCCAGATGATGTTTGTCAAATGCTTTGGTATATGTATTATATGATTGTACAAATTTATAAGAATTTTAATTTAAATCTACATGTTGTTGAAAATTCCCAGTACTTGACTACCCGCTCAGACTCTGACTTTGTGCATAAAAATGACATGGTAGATGATGACCATCCGTCTTTTAATTTCCCCTTTCATTTAATTGATTAGTAGAGATTACTGTATATCAAGGCAATATGTCGACATAGTAACACCGTTTTTTTTTGTATAAGTCTTCTAAAAGATCTACGTTAAAAGACAATGAAACAGAGGCAACAAGAGACTGTGCTTCAATTGTTTCCCATAGTTACAAAATAACGAATATTTTCCTAGTAGACGAACATTTGGAATTTTGAATTTGTGAGGTTAGAGGACGTAAATGGCTAAAGTTTTGGAAAACCGATAGTATCGACCAGTGTTATCGATCCAAAATGTTATCTTGAACTATTTTAACTGTTAATGAGTACTTCCCTCAGAATGCCATGACTTTCGATTCAGGAAATTAAATTTTAATTCACATGTTTAATCAAATGTATAATTGAATCCTTTTGAGCCATAGAAAACCACTAAATATAAACGAATATTTACTCAAAATGTGAACATGTTCGAAATATTCATACGTTTATGTAAAATATTTGGTGTACCAGCCGTTTTCTAAGTATTCCAAGCTGAAACAGCTGCTGTTTGCAATTTTCGATTCTTGCCGCATCTCCCCTTCTTTTGTTTTCATTGCAAGAGCTTGTTACGACGAATAAACATTTGAACACTGTTCCCGCATGTTGTTTTTTCTGTTTATTTCTGTCGCTTTAAATGCGTTTCACACAGCGGCAGATCTGTCTGGAGATATCTCATTGTTCGGTGTATGGCAGACAGCCTTATAAGTTTCGTTTCGGCATCGCGTCACATATCCACAGATGCCTTAGTGTTAGGCAGCTGTATCTGCTTCTACAGTAACGAACAGATGGCACTAAAGTGCCCAGCCTATCTGCTTTCATTGTCTCTGCAAGGGGTAAGGGGTCGTTTAGAGTGGAGAGGTATTAAAATCGAAAAGTCGTTCAAATGCTAAACTTGGCATTTAGGTTCAGCCAAGATTTCCAAGATTTTCCAGGAAATCCTCTCCACAACAAGGTATTATATAAAAATGTTTCGAATATTCTGACTTTCTCAAAAAATGGCTCTAGCGATTTTAATTAAAACAGTATATGTATTAAATATGTTAATGAAGGTTATATATTTAATTTTCTGATAACATCCCTCAAGACCCCTTCAATTTTGATAACTTTTGCATAACTGACAAGATGTACGAGGTAGACCAACCTCATAGGAAATGAAGATCTCACTAAAACAGACAATTTGTTGAATAGTTTGTGGAGATTTATTTCCGAGATATTTGTATTTATCGGTGGGAAATTTTGAATGCTTGCACTATTCACAAATAGAAAGCCGTTATTCGCTTCTTCCTTCTGATCATGTAAAGAAATTCCAATCCCATCTCATAGCAAGCAACTCTACAAAGATTCCACCATCGGTTAATCCTATTGCATTACTCAATTCCTCTTTGGTACGTGTTTATCTCTTTAACATGAAGTAGATATAAAATTCCTCCGTACCAGCATGGCGATTTTATCCCCTCTGAGAGGTCTGGCACGGGGTGCACTCAGCCTCGTTAGGTCCCAGGGGAACCTCGTGGAGAAGTAGCGGCCCCAGGTCGAGAAGGCCGTATAACTGGCCGGGAGGGCTCGGGGCGCTGACCACGTTCCACCCTCCAGTACTGCACCCCACCAATGACGCCTGTAGTGGACAGAGATGGGGGGCACAGCGGCTGGGCGGTAAGCCCTGGCCCTTCCTCGGCTGTTATGCTAGGCGTTTAGTTTTAGATACAAAGTTACGTTAGGTTTCTATAGAAGAGAAGGCTTTTGAAGTAGGTATACTTTGTCCAAGCTATACGGGTATATTAGATCATACCGAGCAATGAAAGAAACGATGCTTATCTTTCAGGATAAGGCAATTCCCGGAAAAACACGTATCCAGTAATTAACCCTAATCGGTATTCGAATTCGGGACCCGTTGAATATGAGGCAGAAACGCTGCCTCCTCACCACAGAGGTGGGAATTCTAATACTTCCGTTTCAGCCTAGGGTTAGCAGCTAAATTTCCAGAATTACCTATAGGATAAATTGCTTTATTTGATTAACTCTACTTAATAAACGTAAATTTAAATAATATTACATCATTGAAGTGTTGAAACTAGATTTTAAACTTCACAACTCACGCACACAGACCAACATGTACACAGATACACACACACAGATGTACAGACACACAGACACACAGACACACACAGACCTACACATATACACAGACATACACACAGACACACAGACTTACAGACAGACATACAGACACTCACAGACACACAGACACTTACATACACTCACAGACACACAGACACTCACAGACATACAGACAGACATACATACACTCACAGACAGACACTTACAGACATACAGACAGACATACACTCACAGACACACAGACACTCACAGACACACAGACAGACATACCGACACTCAGACATACAGACATACATTCACAGACGCTCAGACATACAGACACTCACAGACATACAGACAGACATACAGACACTTACAGACATACACTCACAGACACACAGACACTCACAGACATACAGACAGACATACAGACACTCACAGACATACAGACATACAGACACTCACAGACATACAGACAGACATACCGACACTCAGACATACAGACCTACATTCACAGACATACAGACAGACATACAGACACTCACATACAGACACACATACTCACAGACACACAGACACTCACACATACAGACAGACATACACAGACACTCAGACATACAGACACTCACAGACATACACTCACAGACACTGAGACATACAGACAGACACTCACAGACACTCACAGACATACAGACACTCACAGACATACAGAGAGACACTCACAGATATACAGAGACACTCACAGACATACAGACACTCACAGACATACACTCACAGACACACAGACACTCAGACATACAGACATACAGACAGACCTACAGACACTCACAGACACACAGACACTCAGACATACAGACATACAGACAGACCTACAGACACTCACAGACACACAGACACTCACAGACACACAGACACTCACAGACATACAGACATACAGACACTCACAGACATACAGATACTCACAGACATACAGACACTCACAGACATACAGACACTCACAGACATACAGACACTCACAGACATACAGACACTCACAGACATACAGACACTCACAGACATACAGACACTCACAGACATACCGACACTCACAGACATACAGACACTCACAGACACACAGACACTCACAGAGACATACCGACACTCACAGACATACAGACACTCACAGACATACAGACAGACATACAGACACTCACAGACATACCGACACTCACAGACATACGGACACTCACAGACATACAGACACTCACAGACATACAGACACTCACAGACACACAGACACTGACAGACATACAGACAGAGACATACAGACACTCACAGAGACATACAGACACTCACAGACATACAGACACTCACAGACATACAGACACTCATAGACATACATACACACAGACATACAGACACACAGACATAGAGACACTCACAGACATAGACACACAGACATACATACAGACATTCACAGAGATAGACACACACACATACATACAGACATTCACAGAGATACAGACACTCAAAGACATACAGAGACTCACAGAGATACAAACACTCAGACATACAGACACTCACAGACATACAGACACTCACAGACATACAGACAGACTCTCACAGACACACAGACAGAGACATACAGACACTCACAGAGACATACCGACACTCACAGACAGACATACAGACACTCACAGACAGACACACAGACACTCACAGACATACAGACAGACTCTCACAGACACTCACAGACATACAGACACTCACAGACATACAGACACTCACAGACATACAGACACTCACAGACATACAGACACTCACAGACATACCGACACTCACAGACATACAGACACTCACAGACATACAGACACTCACAGACATACAGACACTCACAGACATACAGACACTCACAGACATACAGACACTCACAGACATACAGACACTCACAGACATACAGACACTCACAGACATACAGACACTCACAGACATACAGACACTCACAGACATACAGACACACACAAAGACATACCGACACTCGCAGACATACAGACAGACATACAGACACTTACAGACATACAGACACTCACAGACACACAGACACTCACAGAGACATACCGACACTCACAGAGACATACCGACACTCACAGACATACAGACACTCACAGACATACAGACAGACATACAGACACTCACAGACATACCGACACTCACAGACATACGGACACTCACAGACATACAGACACTCACAGACATACAGACATACAGACACTCACAGACATACAGACACTCACAGACATACAGACACTCATAGACATACAGACACTCATAGACATACAGACACTCACAGACATACATACGGACACTCACAGACATACATACACACAGACATACAGACACACAGACATACAGACACACAGACATACAGACATACAGACATTCACAGAGATACAGACACTCAAAGACATACAGAGACTCACAGAGATACAGACACTCACAGACATACAGACACTCACAGACAGACATACAGACACTCACAGACATACAGACAGACTCTCACAGACATACAGACACTTACAGAGATACAGACACTCACAGACATACAGACTCTCACAGACATACAGACAGACTCTCACAGACATACAGACACTCACAGACATACAGACAGACTCTCACAGACTCTCACAGACGTACAGACACTCACAGACATACAGACAGACTCTCACAGACATACAGACATACAGACAGACTCTCACAGACGTACAGACACTCACAGACATACAGACAGACTCTCACAGACATACAGACACTCACAGACATACAGACAGACTCTCACAGACTCTCACAGACACTCACAGACTCTCACAGACAGACATACAGACACTCACAGACATACAGACAGACACAGATACAGACACTCACAGACATACAGACACACACAGACATACAGACACTCACAGACATACAGACAGACTCTCACAGACATACAGACACACTGAGAGACAGACACACAGACACAGCAGACAGATCGACAGACATACAGACACTCAGACATACACTCACAGACAGACAGACAGACACACAGACAGATCGACAGACAGACATACAGACACTCACGGATATAGACACAGTCACAGACAGACACTCACAGACAGACATACAGACACTCACAGACATACAGACACATATAGGCAGCTGCACACATACACGGGCACACGCACACACACAGACCCACACACGCACGCGCGTACATATACACATACTTATACATATATGTGTGTATGTTAATTGCAAGTTATTTTTTAAGAAACTAACAGTTTGTTTCTCTTTTAAAATAGCATTTCAACCACCACGTCTTAATTGGCAATCGCACAAAGTTCTCTGAACTTTTCCAAATCTTTTATTACCAGCAATGTTTTGTATATATAAAGTTAATTTTTTATTTATATATTTTTTTTTAAATGGCCATTTTAGCCACCACCGTCCTAAGCAGTAATTACACAGAATTCTCTGAACCTTACCAAATGTTATATTATGTACCAGTTTACCAACATGTGAGTGTAAACGTGTCTGTGGTGCAGTCGGTACTGCAGCATCTTACTCTGCCGACATGGTCCGGAAATCAATAGCGCGGAGGTGGCGCTGCGGCAAGTTGAAGGATGAACTACAGATGGCGCTGGCTGTATCTAGAGTACACTATTCGTAGGGCGGGGCACACAATCAATGCAAGTATGACCCGGGCAAGGCAACCAAACCTACTGGGAGATATTTGAACCAATCTCTGGAGGGAATTTCAAAGCTCTTGTTTCAGTCTCTCAATTTTAACTAGAGCGCTTCACTCTAATTTGATAGAATCCCCTACCTTAGTAATGTGGTAGTATATTAAATATTGAATCTCGTGGGATGTTAGGTGTGCTTGAAATCTCTAGAAATTTGTGCTGGCAGGAGGGCTTAGTTTTATTTCATTTCAAACGCCCAACTAGTGTCGAGCTTGACGAGCGATTTCGTAAATCACGAAAAAGGATTTAATTAATTTCACTTAACATCCCCAGAACTCTTTCTGAAATTACTGCACAGCAATGCATACGATTATTTAACATTATAACCTTTAGTTTATTGCCATTTATTTAATACTATATCGTTCATTTTCCTATAATTTAGTGACGAACCCTGAAATTCATATTACTTTCTCTACTACGAATAGCAAGTAGAGGAAGTATTGCATTCCATCCCAAAAAATCGATGTCGAGATTTCACCCGAAAATTTGTTTTGAGGCCCCTGAAACCAAAAAGGCATTTCTGGAAAAAGGTCTCTGTCTCGCTTTCTCTTTCTCACTCTCTCTCTCTCTCTCTTTGTGTCTGTCTGCCTGTCTGCCTATCTGTCTGTCTGCCTGTCTGCCTATCTGCCTGTCTGTCTGCCTGCCTGCCTGTCTGCCTATCTGTCTGTCTGCCTATCTGCCTATCTGTCGCTCTGTCTGCCTGTCTGCCTATCTGTCGCTCTGTCTGCCTGTCTGCCTATCTGTCGCTCTGTCTGCCTATCTGTCGCTCTGTCTGCCTGTCTGCCTATCTGTCGCTCTGTCTGCCTGTCTGTCTGCTTATCTACCTATCTGTCTGTCTGCCTATCTGTCTGTTTGCCTGTCTGCCTGTCTGCCTATCTGTCTGTTTGCCTGTCTGCCTATCTGTCTGCCTGTCTGCCTATCTGTCTGTCTGCCTGTCTGTCTGCTTATCTACCTTTCTGTCTTGATGTCTGCCTATCTGTCTGTCTGCCTATCTGTCTGTCTGCCTATCTCTCTGTCTGTCTGCCTATCTGCCTGCCTGCCTGCGTGCCTGTCTGCCTGTCTGCCTGCCTGCCTGCCTGTCTGCCTGTCTGCCTGCCTGCCTGTCTGCCTATCTGTCTGTCTGCCTGCCTGCCTGTCTGTCTGTCTGGTAGCCTCTCTGCCTGCCTACCTGTCTGCCTGTCTGCCTGCCTACCTGTCTGCCTACCTGTCTGCCTGCCTGTCTGCCTGCCTGTCTGCCTGCCTGTCTGCCTGCCTGCCTGCCTGTCTGTCTGTCTGTCTGTCTGCCTGTCTGCCTGCCTGTCTACCTGCCTGTCTGCCTGTCTGTCTGTCTGCCTGCCTGTCTGTATGCCTGTCTGCCTGCCTGTCCGTCTGTCTGCCTGCCTGTCTGTCTGTCTGTCTACCTGCCTGTCTGTCTGTCTGCCTGTCTGTCTGCCTGTCTGCCTGTCTGCCTGCCTGCCTGTCTACTTGCCTGCCTGCCTGTCTACCTGCCTGTCTACCTGTCTGCAGACAGCATAACTCAAAAACGTCGGTTAAAAACCAAATTTTGTATTTAAGTTTAACATCCTTTGAGGATGCGACACGAAGATTTTGAAGAAAGTTGCTGTACCCTAAACTACCTCTATATGGAAAATTTGTGTAACATTTTGATTTTCTTGAAAATGGTTCTAACGGTTTTGATTAAAATTCCATATACTTAAGATATTTGTATGACAAATGAAATGTATATTTTAAACTTTTTGGCCATAGCCTAAGTCCTGTTTACTCTGCATGACTTTTGAATAACTCGTAAACCGTAAGAGATAGACAAAATCTTACTGTACAAAACCTGTAGATCTTTCTAAAACACAATTTATGTCCAAATAAATGTTTCCGTAGAGTGACCTTGTACTTACAAGGAAATAAACAATAAGATAATATCTGCAAATGTTTATCTCAAGTAACACGAATATATAGGAATAAGACTTTGCAAGAATGTTTAGTATAAGAGTACTGAAAGTCATGTAAGTGTAACACATGAGAGTTTTTAATTACTTTCTCTATTATAGTTACAATAAGTAGGGGAAATATTGCATTCCACCCAAAAATTCGATGTCAATATTTCACCGGAAAAGAATGATTTGGGACCCCTTGAATCTAAAACCAGCACTTTTAGAAAATAGCTGTGCGTGTGCGCGTGCGCCTGTTAACTGCATAGCTCAAAAATGAAAATTGATTTAAAAACCAAACTTGGTATATAAATTCAGTGTGTTCTAAGGATGTGATACGAAAATTTTCAACAAAATGCCCCATACCACAGACCACACTTTGCATGGAATATTTTTAATTTCTTTGATTTTTTAAGAAATGGCTCTAATGAATGTGATTAAAATACCATGTTTATTACATTTTTATGGCAAACGAAATTTCCATCTTCAACTTTATGGCAATGTCCACAGAAGACCTGACCAATCCGGGTGACTTTTGTACAAAGTATTGTATTCTACGCAAAAATTCGATGTCGAGACTTCACCGCAAATGCATGCTTTGAGGCCCCCTGAATCCAAAAAAAAAAAAACAGCATTTTTAGAAAAGAGCCCTTGTGTGTGTGTGTGTGTGTGTGTGTGTGTGTGTGTGCGTGTGCGTGTGTGTGTGTGTTAATGTTAATCGAGATAAATATTGCATATTATCTTATTACTAATTTTCGTGTTGGTACAAGTGGAATATGGAAATAGAATGTATGGTTTAAGGTCCCGTCGACAACTAGGTCATTAGTGTTCGAAATACTGTAGGGTTTAACTGATAATGGAATATTTTAACTCTGGCAACTGTATAGTGTCTTGGAAATTCCGTTCTCTTTGCACGGAGCGTAACAAATCAGGATGTTTTGGATTTAGCATGCCTCAAAACAGGTATTTTCGCTGAAATGTCAATTTTAAGCAATGTGGTAGAATATAATACATCCTCTAGTTTGTATATGTACAAGAGAAAGTAAAAATATAGCAGAATATCGTAACCACGGGGACAACAGCCCATCCGACCTAAGGCCTACCACCCGACCACTGCGTCCTCCACCTCTACCTACCAGTGGCGTCATGAGTGGGGTGCAGCACTGTAGGTGTGACGTGGCCAGTGGTCTCCGCAACCGGGTGCGTTACTTTTCAATCAAGTAGCTTCTTAATTATTCCCTCAGGGATCTAAAGAGGCTGAGTGCACCCCGTACGTGACCTCCCAGGAGGGGAAAAATCTCCATGCAGGTACCGGGAATCGGACACGGCTTCTCTGCTACCGCCGCGCTAAAGATATATATGCGTTAAATGTTAACTACAGTATCCTTTGCCAGATGGCGACACTGAAGAAATGAAGTCTGCAGATAAGGAAGTGATCTTTTCAGGGTGAGAGATGCACAATGGTGAAGATGCAATCTGTGGTGAAGATGCAACAAGATCTCTTGGACACCTCGTTATCGTGTTATATGCGTCACCTTTCACTCGACAATTTATTCAGAAGCATGTTTGTGCTGCAACGGATGCGTTCACTGCACAACCTTAATTAATACCATTAATCCTTTAACCCACAACAGAACGAATTTTGTTTACGTAAACCTTGACACGCAATTCTTTAATATAACCTTGTCCCAGAAACTCCAAGCCCGATCCAATTACTTTTTCTGTCACTTTATTCTTGTAAAACCGAATAACAAACATTAACACAGTCTACAATTCTTCGTGATCTTAAGTATCATAACGTAAAGTAGAGGAAGTATTACAAAAATTTGGTGTCCAGATTTCACCGGAAATACGTGGTTTGAAGCCCCCTGAATCCAATAAAAACATTTTTAGAAAAAGGTCCGTGTCAGTCTGTGGACAGCATAACTCAAAAACGAAAAGTCGGTTAAAAACCAAATTTGGTATTTAAGTTTGTCTTTCAAGGATGCGACACAAAGATTTTGAAGAAAATTGCTCTACCCTAAACTACCCTTTACATGGAAAATTTTTGGAAAATGGCTCTAACAGTTTTGATTAAAATGCCATATGCTTAAGATATTTTTATGACAAATGAAATGTATATCTTGAATTTCTGGCTATAGGCTATGTACTCCTATTTACTCTGGATTACTTTTGTATAACTCGTAAACAGTATGAGATCTCACTAAAACACAATTTATGCTTTTTTTTTTTTTTTTTTTTTTTTTTTTTTTTTTTTTTTTTTTTTTGTAGAGTGAACCATTTCGGAGATATTACTTGTTATTTGTGTCAGTTTCGGAAAACTTAAACTTTCGTCAAATACAACATCGCTGTTCAGTTTTTATATGTTAGCTTGCAAAAAGAACGGAATTTGAAAGTTTTAAAAGATTTGACTATCGCTCAAACCCTACTGTATTGCCATATTCTTCTTGCACTGATAAGAAAATAAGATAATTGCTGCAAATATTTATCTTAACTAACACGAAGAAGATATAGGAATAACAGTTTGTGAGAATGTTTTTTTTTTTATTATAAAACCAGAGAAGTTTACTTTGCATTTCCTCCTTTCCGCAAGGACGAAGGACCCCTCCAAAAGAATATATTTTTACTCCACGAGTTCAAAAGTTTGGAATGCTTACTGTAGCATTTAAATAAAAACCAAAAAGCAAGTTCTTTGCAGTCAATGCTCTGAATTTAATTCTCAGAAAGCGTGTAACACAAAGTCCACTAATTTGTTAGTAAACGCTGGCAGTAACTTAGTCCGGCGGCGCCGTGCCCCATTGGTCAGACTGCCCTCCCCACTCCGGCGACTGGGTTCGATCCCAGTAGCTATAATTGGAATTTGTGGCGGGTAAAGTCGCGCTTGGGGAGAATAATTTCTCGGGGTGCTCTAGTTTTCCCCAATTGCTACACCACCACCTCCAATTTCCCTAATTAAATGTTCAGCGTAATTTAGTCAGCACAACTGAGGTGTCCAGTTCTAGCTCAAGAGGCTAGTAATGAGGTCTAGAGGACTTAGAAGCTTCTCCCCCAACAATTTTGACGTTGAAATTGTTTAAACTTGTGTATTTTAATCGAAATCGTTAGAACCATCTTTGAGAGAATTAAAAACAACAAAACATTTTCCATGTTAAGGGTAAACAACATAGTCACTAGGGTCCGGGGCAGCAGGGTATGGGGGGATTCCTCAAAAACTTCGCTTCGCATCCTTGGAGTGACTAAAATCCAGTTACTGTTTCATTTTATTTCCTCTAAAACTGAATTACAATTCAGACCAGACCAGACGGAGTTCGAGTCGAACGGAGGTGAGGTGATTGTTCCCCCGGTCGAGTGTCTTTACCGCAGTACCTAGCCGTAATACGGCTTAACCTGCGCGATGGTTTTGATGGTGTCACTACAGGGATGTTTTCACTGGGAAAAAATTGTTGGAACAGGGGTTTTTATAGTAACGGGAGGGATTGTAGGCAGGGATTGGTCCGCGGGTGAGCTGTGCGCGAATTCTACGCGCTAATTCCTACCAGGGTTCTGGCCGTCAGTCACTCGCTGAGAGGTGAACTGAACTGGTGATTCGCTCTGTTTTGAGTACAGATTGCATTTTCGCCTTTCCCATCTTAAGATTAGATCGCAGGACTTAAGATGTCCTTCGGCAATCTTTTGGATGGTAGTCGGCGCGGCTGTCTCTGGTCGTATTGGCCCAGGGTATTCACCAGAGGGTTAGGGTGGTTCTGGAGTTTATTGTACATTGTTCGAGCGCGAGTTTTGATCACGTCGACAATGTACGGGATACCGGAATGCACTGCTGTGCTGTTCTATCCTAACCTGGACACAAAACACTCACAAAGCTACTCAATCACTGAATAACTCACAAAAAGCTGACTGACAATAAACTCACTAAAACTACCTCAACACTGGAATGTCCGTATCGACTCGCTTATATAGCCGAGAATAGGTACTGGCGATTTCTCTGGAAATGAACTCTTCGTGAAGCCGGTACTTTAAACTTCTAGAACTGTCTGGAAATAGGTTTTGCTGCAATGTGGCTGACCTTGAGAATGCTTTAATGTGCGGCCGGGCCAACATTACTGCGATTGCTACTTTTGCAAGGAAACTAATTCTCTTAATTTGTGCACATATTTTTTATATTTTAGTAATACTTGCATATTTTAGGGGTTTTGGCCAAGATTTAAATTACAACCGCTTTTTCGCTTTTTGCTACTCGAGGTCAAGGAATGGAACAAAGTTTAAAACAACATTCACAGAGATGTGACCACAATCTGTCACAGAAACAAACGATACACCGCTTTTCCTCCTAGTTAGTGAAGCTCATTTCTGATCTGATCTCCGTGATTCACTCATTGTTGTCATATGTATGTACCTATGTAGGGGAGGTGTGTATTGGATTAAAAAATTCGATGTCGAGATTTTGAGGGAAATATGTTTTGAGACCCCTTGAATGAAAAAAAAAAAAAAAATATTATTTATTATTTATTTGTGTGTATGTGTCTCTGTGTGTCTGTGAACAGCATAACTCAAAAAGAAAAGTTGGTTTAATACTAAAGTTGGTATTTAAGTTCATTTAATTCCTCCAAACTAAACTAACCTGTTCATGGAGAATTTATCAAAAACTTGAAACAGCAATGTTCCATTTTACAAAAGTTTTAAGCTTTTCGAAACTGTCACAAATAAGGAATATCTCAGAAATGGTTCACTCAACAAACACATTTATCTGGACATAAATTATGTGTTTTACTGAGAGCTACATTTTTGTGCAGTAAGATTTTGTCTATCTCTTACGGTTTACGAGTTATTCAAAAGACATCCAGAGTAAACAGGACTACATAGGCTATAGCCAGAAAATTAAAAAAAAATATCTTAAACATACAGCATTTTAATCAAAATCGTTAGAGCCATTTTAAAGAAAATCAAAATTTTCCAAACATTTTCCATGTAAAGGGTAGTTTAGGGTGAAGCCATTTTCTTAAAAATCTTCGTGTTACTCTGTATGATTTTTGAATAACTCGTGAGTCGTAAGAGATGGAAAAAATCTTGGTGCACTAAAAATATAGATCTCGCTAAAACACACACTTTGTCTAAATATTTATTTATTTATTTATTTATTTATTTTTTTTTTTTTGCAGAGTGAACCATTTCGGAGATATTGCTTGTTATTTGTGTCAGTTTCGGTGTGCAAAGAGAATGGGATCTCAAAGCTTTAAAGGTTTTGACTATCGCTCAAAGCCTACTGTATTATAATATTCCCCTTGTACCTACAAGGAAATAAGCAATAAGATGATTTGTACAAATGTTTATCTCAACTAACACGATGAAGATATAGGAATAAGAGTTTGTAAGAATGGTTAGTACAAGAATAGGGAAAGTCATGTGAGTGCAACACATTAGATTTTTTAAGTTAAGCTGTTCACAGACTGATACATACACAGATACACGGACCTTTTTCTAAAAATGCTGTTTTTTTGGAATTAGGGGACCTCGAAACATATATTTCCAGTGAAATCTTGCCATTGAATTTTTGGGTGGTATACTGTGCTTCACGTGGTGAGAAACTAAAAATGTAATGTGTAGTATATTATTACGTTTATTACTTGTGTAAATTTTGGAAATAATGTTGAGCTCACTGTTGGTGGACACCTTTGTTATGGTTTTTTGTTTTTTTTTTCTAAGCAGTCTAATAGGTGGAACAGCTGTTTCCATGGTGACCACAGGCCACATGGGCTGGTGGCAATTTACGTTGTGGTATTTCCTTAATGCACAATTCCCTGCTGTTCTAAATTGTTTCTTGTTCATTTCATCATCGAACATTTACACGAAAATGGAAACCCCATTTACTGAGATTATTTCTGCGAAATACTATAACTGCACAATGCTTCACAAAACAATAGTAAACACGTCTGTGATATTGCTTTCTGCGTTTTCCATTGTTTCCCTATAATTAGCAGGGGTAGCTTTATAATTCCATATATAAATTCATAATTAAATTTCAGAGAAAATACGTGCTTTGAGGTTTAATAAATCCCTCTTCTCCTGAAAAAAAAAAAATCAATATGAAATAAAAATACTAGAAACAGCAAATATTTGTAAATATACCAAAAATAATAGAGAAAACCCAGAATTTATAAAAATCCAATGATTATAAAATTCTAATTCCTTCGAAACTCTTTGGAGCGCTCGTTTATCGTCCGCCTGGATGTCTGCAGTTGCAGAGAGTCTCGAAGGTGCGCTAGGGAAATGCACAATAGAAGCAGGTGACGGACCGACAAAAGTTTGTCACACAGCGGACCAAGAGGAGCAGGATCCACTTTAAAAAGGTAACCATGCGTAAAATTGCAGTGGCCAGTCAATACGTAATCGAGGCAGGTTAATCTCCTCGCGAGGAGATACGCGAGAAAAGGTTACCCAGTTGTTTCACTTCTCTAAGCTTATTACCGCAGAGAGCTAACCACTGGTATCATATCAGTCGGTCTGGGTGGCTCAGTTGGTTAGACGCTGGCCTACGGATTCCAAGGTCGCGGGTTCAAACCCGGCCCAGGCCGATGGTTTTTAAGTGTGCTTAAAAACAACAGCTCTATGCCAGTAGATTTACTGGCATGTAAAAGAACTCCTGCGGGACAAAATTGCGGCACACCGGCGACGCTGATGTGATCCTGGCAATTGACAGCGTCGTTAAACAAGAAAATGGTTTGGTTCCTGGTATCAGCATGACATCACCGCTCTCTGCACTTCAAGCCTAAAGGCTTCCGAAGTAACTCGAGAGATGGTAACACTGGGTTATGTAGATGCCACCTTTGCTGCCAAATCCGCCATTTCATTCCCCAGAATGGCTAGTGCGCGCGCGCCTGTCTGTCTGTGAACAACATAACTCAAATAACCAACTTTTTGCTACAGTTATTACAAGCAGTGCATAAATTGATGGCAATTCATTATAAATCTTGTGTGTGTCGACACTCAAATACTCATGTGCATGCTAAAGCATGTGGTTGGACTGGTGGCGGTGACAAAAGTTGCTGCTGCCATCTGCTGTGTTCTCTTGCTACTTTAATATTTTTATTTTCTCCTGGATATGTCTATTAAAATGAAGATGGAAATAGTATTTGCAATTTGAAAGTTAATATTACTACCTAATATTATTATACAGAAATATTTTTTTCACATTTCAGTTGTGATGGATTTTAAATGATATTCAATAACCTAATTTCACGACCTATCTCATAGTCCGATGAGCAATTTCTCAACTTACACATGATACAAATAAATACTAAATTCCATCAGGACGGAATTCTAAACTCCGATTCCATTGTTTATAACAGGTTACCAGAGGAATTAAAAAATATAAATAAAATTGTATCTTTTAGGTCAAAACTGCTGTCCTATTGGATTGACCACTGTTATTACTCTACTGAAGAATTTTTAAATCAGTCTATATAGTGTTATTATCGACACAGTAAGTGATAATGAAAAGTATTAAACTGTGATGATAGGTATATTAGATACGAATCTTAGTCACCATATACAGTAAGATTTGGTCTATCTCTTACGACTTACGAGTTATTCAAAAGTTATCCAGAGTAAACACGACTACATGGGCTATAGCCAGAAAATTCAAAATATACATTTCATTTGTCATACAAATATATTAAACATATGGCATCGTTGGAGCCATTTTCGGGAAAATCAAAATGTTCGAAAAATTTTCCATGTAAAGGGTAGTTCAGGGTGGAGGAATTTTCTTCAAAATCGTTTTGTCGTATCCTTTCAAGATATTGAACTTAATTACCAACTTTGGTTTTTAAACGACTATTAGTTTTTGAGTTATGCTGTCCACAGACTGACACACAGGGGCCCGAAAACATGTTTCCGGTTGAAATATTTGAAATCGAATTTTTGGGTGAAAAACAATACTTACTCTGCTGTTCCTCAAGCAGGAATATCTGATTGAATACCGAACTTGATATTTTGTTTACGCGCGACATTTTTCGAAAATTTTAGTTTTATCAAAAATGAATAACACTTTTGATTAAGATACTTAGGATATTTTTATGCAAAATGAAAGGTATGAAATATCTGGAATTCTCTGGGAATGTCTTGAAAAGTCTGGGTAAAAGTCTGGTAAACGTGAGAGATAGACAAAATCTTACAACACAGGAAGCCTCCAATACAGCTTTTTGTGAAGTGAACCATTTTCCTGATATTTCTTGTTATTTGCTGGTTTTTTTATATCGCGTATACTGTTTCAAATGTCAGGCTAATTTCTTTTTTTCTCTTGATCATGAAAATAGAACAAAATTTCAAGTCACCACATAGTGACCATCTTTAAAATGTTTGACCATTGCTTAAAGTATTCTCGCATTTCCCTTTCGCCTATAGGACTATTACTTTTTCTTAAATCCAGGAAAAGGTAAAATAGGATATTTTACAATGGAAAATGGTGTGTTTGTGTTAATATGTTTTGGCAAATCTTCAGAGTTAATTTTAGTGCACAAAATATGATTGTAAATTTGAACAAATTACTTATTCATGTTTTTCTTTTTGTTTCAGGTGAGTACACATTTTTACAAAATTGCGAGCTGTAGAGAAGAAATGAAGTGTAAACTCTAGGGTGTTCATGGCAAGTAAACTTTTAATGTATGTGTTATATATTTATTACAAAAGAAGCATTAATATTTCTTGATTTTAGAGCAACCGTAAGTGCTGTATCAGACAATATATGACCTAATGTCACAGGGTATAAAATTTTTGGAAAATAGTACATTTACTAAAATTCAAAAAGGAGACAAAAAAGGAAGAAATATCGTTGAGAAACCTTCATAGGATATGGAAGTCCTAAAAGGAAAGTAGTTAATTGAAATTTTCAAAATATTTTCTCATACTTAAATAAAGATTTAATAAAGAATATCTCAATTTAAATTTGATAATCTATTAGATTAATCTCAGGTAATGGTTGTCTGTCAAAACACCTGCATAGAATAGGAATTACTCCTTCCCAAATTACTTTGTTGCTTATGGACCCTTAAAACTTACTCACTCACTCACTCACTCACTCACAGACTCACTCACTATTCACTCGCTCGTTCCCCAATTTGTTCTTGTGGCCTCTACAAGAATAGATGAATCATTACTACTTAAAAATGTTCAAATATTTCACGCTAGCATACAATATCCAGAAAATATTGCAAAGTTAGCTAATGATTGCATTGCCCAACACTCAGTATGATTTAACTATATTTTAACAATTATTGAGTAATTGTTTTGATTTTACAGTTTTTGTAGACTCTTCTACTGCGTTTTTTCAGGTATTGAGACTGAGCTAAGTCACGTATTTAGGTTATAATGAAGGTGCTTCGAATATTAAGAATTCCTTATTGAGAAGATTACTATTTTGGGTATGCAAGCATACTTATTTTTAGCTTATATTATTACAACTTAGGAACTTTTAGAATAATTACAGTACTTTTATGGTTAAAATAATATCCCATCCTGACTATTTAAGAATTACTTTTTTATGACTAGATACTAACATTTGCAAATGCGTATTTTTTATTGTATTTGGTGTTATTCTGTACCTCTATATAAATCTTATAGTACATATAATTGAATATTTTGCAATGTCGCTGCACACTTCATTATTTTTCTATGCATCGAGCACATAATATAAATTTTTTAAATGTTTAATTTTAAAGTTAATATTTAAAAAAAGTAATGATAAAATCATAAACGCCTTACGCATTTGAAGGTTCAGAGCAAAATTTGAGAGCTCTTGTTTGAAGTATAGAGGAAAATTAAGCAGTAGGTATATATTGCAATATGTTAGAGAAATGTTAAATTTTATATGTTGATGAAATTTCCGCTGAGTTGTATTTTCAAAATATTGCGCAAAAACATCACTAAAAAGCATTCTTAGCATGCAAGATCATGTTAGCCAATAAACGTCATAAACTTACGCCCGCTCATATGAACAAAATGATCATTGTATACTCCAAATGAAATTACAACAATACCAATGATGTTTAAGGAAGAGCGTACAGTGTAAGTACCAAAAAGTGTAAAATAAAGGTGCATGTTTATTGCATATTTTCAAAAGGTAGAGCATATTTAAACACGTAGACAGCATGTATGTTTTAGATATTTTTGGGGCATACAAATGAGCATAGCTTAGAATTCAGTAACTTGGGTTTTGTATTATTGATACCTATGTATAGCAGAGTTTTTTATTTTAAGGAGATGCATCTGTGAAATTTGAAAAATCCTTAGTAAATAAGATATATTGTTGAAATTTTTGACAGAGCTTACATAGTTATTTAAACATTGTTTTATTATTAAAAGCTAAGAAATAAAACGCTACATACGATTCGGCTTGTACAGCAAATAACTTCAAAGAAATGTCATATAGGATTTTTACATTACAACTCTAATTGACGTAGAAGTTTATTAATATTTGAAATCCAAAATTGTGCAGTTTTCAAAAGTAATATTTTATTTCCCAAACCAAAGCATTATTTTAAAATCTATATGACTCATTTCCTTAAATGTATTTTTGAATGGCGTACAAACATTTTCAAAAGATTAGTAAAATATTGCATGTCACGGAACATTTTCAGCATGGAAAAATGCTGAAAAAGGATTTAAATTTGGGCGTGCTATAATAATTAAGGTGCGTCTGTCCATTTACAACATCAAACTTCAATATTTTTTTTGAAGTTTAGAATTGTTATTATTATTATTATTATTATTATTATTATTATTATTATTATTATTATTATTATTATTATTATTATTATTATTATTATTATTATTATTATTATTATTATTATTATTATTATTATTATTATTATTATTATTATTATTTATTGTTATTGTTATTGTTATTGTTATTGTTATTGTTATTGTTATTGTTATTGTTATTGTTATTGTTATTGTTGTTGTTGTTGTTATGAGAACGATTTTTTTTTAATTTTCACGACTTGAATTCAAATTTCACATATATATGCGTCATCCTAGACGCTGGTTATATTTTTGGTTTTTCTGCTTAAGATTAGCAGTTAAATATTACATTCAATAGTATAGCAATTATCTCTTAATAATAAACTCAAATTTTCTTTTGCTACGAGGAAGTGGTATACAAAAACATGATTTCTTCATGTTTGTTTTTTTCACAAAACTACTAAACCTATGTTTTATGACTTGGTATAATGATTACACATAATGCTATTTACTATAAAGATGATAATATAATCAGGGGGATACCATAACAAAAACTGAAATTGTCTAAAACAGTTTAAATCTTCAGTTAACTATATACCACTTCCGAATTATTTGAGTTAACCGGTTAAAGTGAAATAATAACATTGAAAAATAACATTTGGAAATGGTCATCCGAAGATAAGCAATGTGCTAGTGCATTTCTAGTATATAATTCAAATGATACTCACGCTGAATTTTCTACAAAACCACTATATTTATGTTAATAGAAATTCTTATAATAAATTAGAGAATTATATATATAGTCGAGTGCATGGAATCGTTCCGATATAGTATGGTTTATGTTGGTAAGGAATTAATGAGTTTCTTATGTTTCTATTAAATAAAACTGCAAGAAAAAACACAAATAAGCACAGCTTAAAATGTTTCGTGAGTCACTATGCGTTATTAAATATCAAAAGAACATGAATATTCAAAATATATTTTTCTTTTTTTTTTTTTTTTTTTTTTTTTTTTTTTTTTTGAGGGTTTGGGGTTCATGGGGTTTTATGGCTAGTATCATATACGATACCTCGGGACTATATTAAGTTTCTATGAGGTTTTTAATCCTACCACCCAAACAAAGACAAGAGGGAGTAAAAGAATATGTCCGTAAAGTGCAGAAGGTATCGAACCAGCGGCCGTCACGAGTTGAATACATTCACAGAGCGAGAAAGAATTCAAAACCTGAGGTTTTATGTATGATACCAAAAGACGCAGGAGGAAGAATACCTCTTTCTTGAAGCAAACAACTTTTCTGCAAATGCAGCGAGTTCTGCTGGAAGAAATGCGCACTAAACAGTAACTATGGCAAAACTACAATACTTTCCTGTTAATTTAGTAGAACTACTAACTTAGGGAAATAAAATGCAAAAAACAATTACTTTAGGAGTAGAAACTTAATGTTCTAACCTATCTATCCGATTACTTTGACACATTCCTAAATGGAAAACACTATCGCAATGTCAACAATTGCTAGTACTGCGCATGCGTAAAGAAAACTTTAACCTAACCTACAATCTAACCTAACTTAACCTCAGGTATATCTCCAACTACAGGCTCAGTGGTTTCAGTACTCCTTGCTAAGGCTCATGCTCTTCCTAACCGATTCGCAGTGTTTATTTGATCAAACGTTGGCAGCCCTTCCTTCGTGCAGAACTCCAGAACTATGATGACCACAAAGCGCCTACTACTAGCCGAACAGTAAACTCATTAAGGAAGTATATAGGTTACGGTTCATGATAAGTGTTAAAATTCATAAAACAGCGAATCAAATCAATACAAAACTTACAAAATAGCTAATAAATAATTGCTTTTTCTTTCATCAGCAGCGCGTTTACAATACCGGAAAAGATTTACCGAAAATGTTCTGCTGCAAAAGAAAATGTAACTACATCGCGTAAAATGAATAGTTCTGGAGACCTTCGAGCACTTGTACACGTCTCTTTGTGTATTTACATGTTCGTTTATAACCTCTTCAGTATCAACCATTTTTCGTGACAAGTTTCACGATCATCCCATACCTTCATTTCCACTTCTTCATGTCACTACTTGGAAATTTTACAAAAACGATGTCATTCCTTTAGAACCTGACCAATATAACCTTGAAACTATCAATTTAAGATTTCTAGAAGATGCGTGGATTCATATCTATACCGATGGTAATCTATACAGTAATAAAATGAAGCTGCAGGTGCTGGTGCCTCTTCCAAGTTATTCTCCTTTTATAAGCATTTTGAAGACAATTCCACCAACCACAATGGAGAAATTGATGCTATGTATCATTAGAAAATTTAGTTATTACACAAGATAATTTTATTAATATAGCTTCATTATGTGATTCCAAAGTCACAATTCAAGCTATATCAACAGATTATCCAAAAACTGCAAAAGTATATAAAATACATAATATGTAACTACGAAAATTACATAAAACAATATTTTTGCAATGGATTCCAGTTCATTACGGAATAACTGGCAATGAACGAGCGGACATGTTAGCGAAGAAAGGATCCAAAATTATTTAAGTAAAACAAAAGAACCCACTCGTGTCTATTAAGCGAATAATAAAAGATACATACTGAAATTTGAACATCTCTTCCATTTTTGAAAATTTCAATGAGAAAAAAAATTAGTTAAATTCCAAACTCTCCAACAAATTCAACTGTTGTTATTTTTCATCTTCTCATAGGGCATAGTTGTCTCGGTAAGCAAATATACAAAATAGGATTAGTACCTTCGTTTCCAACACCTTAGCAGCACACGTGAAAAGTCTTCATTTGTACTATTTCCTTCGTCAAGATTTCCATATTTCTCTTCTCTTCCTGCCGCGGTCGCCAAAATGCTATGAGTTGGAGTTATAAGGAGAAAAACATTAATTTTACGACGAAATAAACCTTTATTACAACTTTTCACTCGTTGCTACATACTTAAATACATAACTTGCTTCACTTGTTTTTTCAACAGAACGCTTGAATCCAAGGAAAGGAAGTGCCAACACAGGAAACAAAATCAGCTAAAGCCTACAAAACATGCTAACTCGGTACATCTGTAGTGTGCAAATGGGGACGTCAATGGTAGGAAATATCTAGTTACTGATATAATTGACGTCATTTGAATCCAGTTCTAGTAACACAAGAACCTTCAGAAACTAGCCACAGGTATATCTCGAAGGTATAGCGCCCAGTGGTTTCAGTACGGCTTGACAACTCGTTTCAAACGTCACTTCTTTCTTACATTATTTATTTGTTCAAACGTAATGAGCCCCACACGACGATCTCCATGAACTCTGATAGTTACAAGCTGAACCTATTTGCCAAACCGTAAAATAACCAAGGAATACAGGTAACTTTTTATGATAAGTATTAAATTCAGAAAAGAGCTATTTAAATGAATATGTCTTTGTACTGTAAAATACATAAATTATTCTTTCTTCAGCAAAGCCTACACTATGCCACGAAAGATTTAGAGACAATACAGGATGGAAGGGAAATTATTATATTACTCCTAATATGTGCTTCATGGGAGCATTACAAACAAAAAGGTCGAATGGCATTTTGTTCTTTGATCAGCCGAATTCAACAAAATAAATGGCTTTTGTTCCATATTGGGTGCGTAATTCTAGAAAAATGTACGAAGATAAGTTTGTTACTTGTAAGAAGCGTAGAATAACTTATTTCTAGCATAACACAGGGTTTCGAAATAATTAATCATTTAAAATAATTGAAGGAATACTCCAAGCAGTTATTTCAGACGTGAAGTAACTCGACAACGTTGCGATGAGGTTGGTCAGGGAATTGAACCGGTTTCTGGATGTAAATAGATCGGTGCTTGCAGGGTCGTGTAATGTTTTGGAAGCTAACGCTTCTGATTACATTTCCCTTCCACCGGTGTACTATATCCTGCGGAAAAACAAAATCTAACCACATCGCGTATAACGAACACACTTTCGAGAACATTTGAGCGCTTCCATAGGCGATAAAAGACCCAAATTTCCTTTTCACCGACCATTTCTTTCACACGAAAATCATGTTGCAATATTAGCAAACCACGCCATTTGGCTGTGACAGCGCATGCGCGTAGTTGATTGCCAATGAAAGCGTAGGAATTGAAACCCGCTAGAATGCCCATGTTTTGCATTGCTGCCACTTCAAGTGCAACCGAGGAATTGAGGGCACTAAGGCGTTGAGAGTAATAGAGGAATATGTTTATAAGAGGATTGAACGAAGGCCGCAACTGTGGAAAGATAATAGGGCGTAGCTGTAAATTCTGTGATCCTTGATTAAGAAGCTATCAGTGTGGATGGATCGCTAACAAATGGTGGTGTTGGCCAGATTTACAGCTACATATCGAAATGACTTCTGAAAGTTTTGGAGCTAACAGCTGGCTTTTAAATAAATCTATACGTACTTTTTGCATTGTCATATTACACAAGTACAACATTTTTTGGTGTGTATATTCATAATTAACTATCTTGGATTTGTCATATTGAACCTCAGATTATATTGGGTAAAACTGTAGGAGACCGTCGTCACGTGGTTCACTGACAGTTCTATTATGTCACTGACCTACAACGGAAGAAGATGGCGCTGCAAGGCAGAAATATCTGTTGCCAACTTAACATTGTACAACTCGCTAAAACTACCAACCACGCATCACAAAATGCCAAAACAATGTACTATTATTTATTAATATTGTTGTTGTTGTTGTTAATACTGCGTAATCTGTAATAAAATTATTGTATTATACAATCTCAAATAAGGATTGTTGTACCTTTGATAAGTGTAGTCGTCTGCGAAAATGCGCAACAAGTTCAAGTTTATTATTTATTTATGCCAACAAACTTACCATTGGTATTTTTGAACACAAACCGTGTGTGGGCAATGTTTGAGAGGTAGTACTAGAACTTAACAATTCAATACCACAGCTGGGATTTGAACGAGAGACCCTCCGCTTACTAGGCGGGTGCTCTGAGAGCATCCCTTCTCGGTTTACCGCCTTCCCTTGTGCCTGTTGTGGTAATTTTCATTTTTATATGCTTCGATGAGCCACAATATCTCTTCCTCAGTCCAATTTTTCATTTTCAAACGTATGTAGAATACAGATTAAAACCACAACCGCACCGCACAAGAACTTAAGTCACGTCACTTAATTACAAAATAACTCTAAATAACAACAAATAACGTTAACAAGTTGGTTGGCAACATTCATATACTTCAGCTGATTTCAATTTTCCAGCGTTGGCAATACATACGTCACCAACGAGTTAAAGGAAATGAACCTCATTGAAAAAACCTCGCCATACTTTAGCACTTCCAAACGTGTTCGCCTGGCTCAAGAGCCGCCTCCGAAGCGCGCATTCCCCCACTCCTCTGGTCGCCTACCTCAGGCAGGCCCCTCTCAACCTGTATATGCTTCTCAAACCCCGAGTGCTCCTTTGAGCTCATTCACATCCCAAGCGGAGGCTCCCGCCAACAAACCTCACGTTGTAACACAACTAGTAGACAGTTTCGCATTTCGCCGACAACTCGAAGATCTACGTCTCTTAGTGGAAACAGAAGCGTCGAACTGGGTCGAACAGGGTCGAACAGGCAGGGCGTATTCTCGCGGGCCTGATCCAGGCACAGACGCTTCAGTATGCCTCCTAATTGCCCCATGGACAAGCCACTATCTATACTCCAGTGGAACGCGCGTAGCATCCGCTCTAAACGGGCGGAACTCCAACAGTACCTGGCTAATAAATATGTTGATTTGGTGCTTATTTCAGAATCCTGGCTAGCGCCACACCACACATTTCGCTGGACTCCTCACCGGATTATTAGGCACGATCGTAACCGGGAGGGGGGAGGTCTACTCCTCCTACTTCATCCCTCCCTTACTATTCTTTCCGTCCAGAAAATATCTAGTTTTGATGAACAATTTCAAGCAGTGCTGTTACAACTTCCTCAACTGCAGATCCTCACGGTTTACAATGCTCCGGCACACCATATATCGCAAACCTTTCGGAACTCCCACGTTTTGCTTAAACCCCATCTACCAACCCTCATATGTGGCGACTTTAACCTCGGACTCACACCACAGCAGATACGGGACGGTGCACACACGCACCGGATGCTACACTTCTTGGCTTCTTCCCGTCTCCTGCTTCTGAATACCGATGACCCTACGCGCTATGGGCCACCTCCCCAACGTCCGACGTCTCCCGATCTTACGTTTATCTCTGACTCACTCTGGCCACAATCTACCTGGAGGGTGGATCTTAACAGCCTCGGCAGTGACCACAGGCCCATACTACTGCAAATTTCTCCGCTTGGTCCGGCTCAACGCCTTCGCCATATCCCGATACGCCCGCAAATACAAGACTGGAACCAATTCACGCAGGACCTGGATAGTGCCTTTCTTCAAATCACTTCCACACAACTAGCCTCTAATCCCCTCGACCTATTGGATGTCACGCTAAACACTACCCTCCCTAAATACTACCCCAAATCTCGTCAGTATGCCTTGACACAAACTGCGAAGCCTCCGTGGTGGACACCGGAGTGCTCTGCGGCAGTAGCTAAACGGCGCCAGGCATTGCGACAGTACAAAGAATCTCCTACCATATCCCTCTACTTGGCCACGCAACGACAATATGCCCAAACTCGACGGATTCTACAACAGGCGAAGCGCCTCGGATGGAGGAATTACTGTTCTAACCTCGCACCCCACGTCTCATCCTGTGAGATATGGCGTAAACTTCGATGGTTCACGTCGCGTGTTCGGGGACCAATGTCTCCCATAGAATATAACCCTGAGCTACAACAGGAATTTTTATGCTCCGTAACCCCAGATTACGCAGCCGAGAAACCGGAGGTGGAGGACACAACTGACAGTTGTGTGGAGTGTATTCCTGGGAGACGAGAGTTGATTTCCGCAGTGACAATCGAAGAACTAAAAATGGCTCTCCAACGACACAACCACTCTTCCACGCCGGGTCCAGACGGTATTTCATATGACATGATTCGTCATTTTCCGAGCAAACTTCTACACCTACTTACAGAATGCTATTCGCACATCCTGACCACAGGAACGATTCCCGGAGGTTGGAACACATTTTATGTGATCCCTATCCTCAAACCGGGCAAGTCGGGCGACGAAGCAGCACACTATAGACCGATAGTGCTCGCCTCCGTACTGCGCAAGCTGTTAGAACAAATATTGGTCTCGCGGCTATCCTTCTACCTTGAACGCGTTGGTCTGTGGCCAAAGGGACAGTATGGCTTTCGTAAGAGTTTCTCTACTACGCATAATCTGGTACAACTTACACACGACGTTCGAGTCTCGTGGCATCAGAACCAAGGGGTTTTAGCCCACTTTTTAGACATATTACATGCCTATGATTCTGTCTGTTGGCCCATTAATCCAAGGATTACGTCACTTTGCCTTCCCATCTTCCCTACTTACACTTTTTATCAACCTCCTGTCAAATCGCTGCATTTACCTTCATCCTCGCTATACGTTACAATCCCCACGTTTTTGTTCCCAAGGTCTCCCCCAGGGTACGTCCCTGAGTCCTCTCCTTTTTATCCTTTACATTCACACATTAAGTACATTACCATTTAAGCATAGCCAACTACTTTTATATGCCGACGACTTAGTCTTATATTCCCAAACCCCTCTACATACTGTGAGTCACTCTCCGACCACCCTTCAGGCCGATTTAGACCTCCTTCTTGGCAAGCTCAAAGACCTTGGCCTGACGGTTCACCCTGACAAGTGCGTATCGATTTTCTTTAAACGCGGTCCACCTCTGCTACATGCTAATATGACCATTGGGGAAAATCCGCTGCCTTTAGCTCGATCCGTCAAATTTCTTGGGTTAAACCTGGACCATAACCTGAGTTGGAAATCGCAGGCGATACACCTGCACTCATCCCTCTTGGCTTCTAGTACCCTGTTCCGCTACTTGCAAGGCCGTAGCTGGGGAGCACACCCCCAGAGTCTATACAACATTTTCTTATCTTTATGTCAGGCAAAATTAGACTACGGCTTGATAGTCATTACTCATCTTCCTAAGGTGTGGCAGAGGAAAATAGACTCGGTCTTATACCGCATTGGCAAAGCCATACTTGGGGTAGGGGGCAAACCTTCTATGAATAAGGTTTTCAAGGAGCTGGGAATGCAGCCTCTTCTGCATAGGCAGGTGGTTCTTGCAGTCCGATTTATAGCCAAACTATTTCAATATCGAGAAACGCCATTGTACGCGAAACTCCTGTTAAGTACACGCTTACCACTTTACCAAGTAGTTGCTTCCACACGCCATCCGTTGGTTTACTTAATAGTATTTCGGAAATGCCAAGAATTAGAGGGCATGCCCAGTTTCCCCAGGCTACCGATATACTTAGTGGACTACTTAGTCCACCAACCACAGGCGACTCTTCTGACTGCCGATCTGCATCGCGGGGACCCGTCTACTCCACAACGGTTCCACCACTTCATGTCCCAACACAAGGCATCCATGACTCAACCATTTTTCCACATATATACCGACGGCTCCGTTACCCCAACAGGTGCGGGAGCGGCGTTCATAAATTGGACAACACTAACGTCGGCACGGGTTTCTCTCCCTGCGGGGTTCTGCAATTATTTTGCTGAGATTTATGCCCTCTACCAAGCTCTACGATCTACTCTTGGTATTTCCAACTCCACGATCCTGTTTTGTTCAGACTCTTTGAGTGCCCTCCGAAGCATCAGCTCACCCAGTATGCATCCGGGGATGGATTGGTGGGAGGTGATGTGTCGACTAGAAATCTCAAAACACTTTAACCGCAGCAATACAATTCAATTCTTGTGGGTCCCGGGACATGCAAATATTTCGGGCAACGAAACCGCAGACCGCCTGGCTAGAGAGGCGGCTCATCTCCCCGCACCGATGGAACCGATAACCCTCCCTTGGAGAGATGCTGCACGGCTTATATATAACCACGTGGTTTCACACCTCTCTAACTATCCCGCCGCACCTCCCCTAACGAAGTGCTACCCATGGTTTAAGAAATCCACTCTCAGTAGAGCTGCAATCTCATTGATCTCAAAACTCCGATTAGGAGTCGCCGTTACACCGGCCTACCTATTTAAAATCCGCCAAAGAGCCTCTCCAAATTGTGATTGTGGTGCCTACGGTGATATCAACCACATCTTTCTTAATTGCCCCTCACACGCACTCCCAGTTACGCAATTTATCAGCAGACTAGCCAAGCGTTATGGAAATGGCCCATGGAATATTTCCTCCCTGGTATATAGTGCGGATACCGATTTGCCACGGCTACTACTTCGCCATCTCGTTAACTGCAAAATGAAACTATGATCTGTGCTCCGATCCTCCTTTAGTGATGCAACGTTTATCTCAGCTCTCCTACATATTTCGATTCGACGCAGACATCGATTACTCCTTCCAGGAGTGTGATAGTGCGTCCAAAAACCCCCAAACAACAACAACAACCACCTCATAACAACAATGCTTCAGTCACAAACATCTGCCTATCGACCACGTGAGGACGGGCTACTACAGGATAACCTTATATTGCTATCGCACGTGTATTTTTCATTTTTTGAGTCAGTTATAAGATATGCCTTAATAATTCTTTAGTGTGGTACTAGGAATGTAAACGAAGTGCAGTAGAATCCTGAAATAACGCGGTCCTTGTGGGACATGCTTCAGCCCCGTGTTAAAACGATTCCGCGGTATACTGAAAAGTGAGGTTAGAAGTGACAAGAATCGATTTCACGGAGATGGTGGGAAACATTCCTGCAATAATATATTACAGTATATTGTAAATTATGTAATGCACGGTAAAGTACGCCACTTTTAAATGTAACACACCAGTTATGCTAGGGATGTATTCCAGTCCTGCAACCGATCTTAATTTATACAATTACACTGTACCCATTTTACACTAACCTAATTTTGCATTGTCTTAAAGAAATCGACAATTTAAAAGATTATTTAGTTTCATGCAGAGCTTCATTTATTGAGTTAGGCGATTTAACCATTTATAATCTTCATATTTTAGACAATTCAGTCTTCATAAATACTTCCGGCATCAAGAATATTTTTAAAGAGTGATATTTATTTTTATTATAGTACTGGATTTAAATCCGATATAGGAATCCTTATGTTATATGAGCTTAGATTTTAAATTGTATAATATCTTGTCTTATAGCGTTTAACATTTACATATGAAAACATTATTTAAATCTAGAGTATATATACGGTCAAACATCCTTGTTCTTTTCAGGAATATTTCAATTATAAATATTTTACCAGACGTCAATGTCTGTATAGCGCTTAAAAACAACACAAATATTACTACATGGCTTGTCTGTTGCGGCTAGCATCCAGCGAAATAGGGCTCATGTTAACAATGTGTACCATTCAGCAAATTGTCTGCTGGTATAATGCTAGTTCGGTCCCATTAGATGCACAACTGAAATTAACAGTACTAATTCGGTGCAGGTATAGAAAGTTTTCATGTTGGCAATAATACCGATTCAAATTTTTTCCAGTAAAGATTCGAACGTGTTTACATGTTGGCATACTGAGGCAGATATAAATGGATTTTCGTATTAGTAGTGATGCTGGTTCGAATTTGTTATCATGCTTTGTTTTCATTTCACTCACTATAGTAATTCCGGCTGAAATAGCTTCCATTTAAAAGAGAAGCTTTAATTTCGCTGTCTATGCATTTACAATCATGCATGGCGCATATTAAACCCAACAATTTAACACTTAGAAACATAAAGACATGCGTGTATACTTACAAATCAGACTGCTGGTTCGTTTTCAACAAGGAACTTATGTAGGTTAGAACGAATTGCAGACTTCAGAAAATCGTCTACTTTTCCTAACACTCTTTTAGGCTTTTCTCTTCGTACACGGAGGAGCTTTAACACAGTTTCCTTGAACTCCTTGCGAGCATGCAGAACGCTAGTTTCTAATAAAGCGGTATATTCTGAGGCTATGTTTACTAAATCATTCACAAGTACACAAGGATGGTGCCCCATTAGCTTGTGGAATACGTTTAACGCGATTTGTTTTTCACAACTTTTTAACAGTTTTCCCTTAGCGTGTTTTCTCTAACTCTCTCATTTTTTACGCAGTTATGTTATCACAACTCGTAAGTTAGCCGCCATATTCCTTACTGGTCGACTGGCATATTCTGTTCACAAGTTCACAATTTAAAAACGACTCAATTCTTAGTCAGTGGGACTTTTCCTGTTCCTAAATAAAACTTACAAGTTTACTATGTTACAAGGGAAACAATCATAATTGCGAAGAGATTTTAAACAGCAATAACATTAAAAAGTGCTGGATCTAATTTCTTTTCATCCTCAGAGTGCTTCGGTCAGGCTACGAGCGTTGTGTATTTCAAGTAGCTTACTTATTTCTGCAACACTTTAGTAGCGTTCGAATATGACAGAACAGGAAAAAAGTTGTGTACAGTGAGAAGGCAACCCATTGCATATAATACATGGTTTTTAAGTTTATCTTCCATAAACACCTGGCGTTGTATATTAGGATCCTGCAGGGCTTTTATCAAAATTAACGAATTGCATAATCATGATCAAATGGATACAACAATCTTGAGCAGGAAAGTGCTTAGTAATTAGCTTAAAAGAAAAGCTGTAGAAGATATTTGAAAGAGATCTAATCCTATATACTGAACTGAATAAAAAAAACTATGTATTTTATTTAACGATATGATGTCCAACTAGTCAGGGCAAATATACATGGTGCTGAAAACAATATTTCTACTGAAAGTTCCCAGTAATCTTCCTAAAGTTCACGGTGCTTTACGAGGGATGGTCATTTAAAGTCATCTAAATGAAATGTTTTTATTCGTAAGCGATAAAATTAGGCATATTACCATATGCCTACTACTTGCTACTTTATTTTTGTCTGTTGACAGGAAAGACTGTAGATAATTCGTGAGGTGGGAACCAGAGTGTTTTATCTACTACTTTTTTTTTTCTTCGAAAGGTTGTTTTTCAAAATGTTGTTTTTCAGATTAAAACAAATATGAACTTGCTCTCTTTCGTTATAAAGCACTGGTTTATTCATAACACATACCATTTGTGCATAATAAGCAGGTAAATTTAGTTATGACTACAAATGTTGGCAGGACTGAGAACCGGATAGTTCTATCTGCATCTTCATCATTTGTTTGTATTTCTTTTGTAGATATTGTTGATTTTGCATTATATACAGTTACAGAAGATGGAAAGTGAAACATTTTTGCAAGAATATAATACTTGTGGCGCAAAATACATTCCACTAAGCAGTCATACAAAGAATATTTAAGCCCTAGCATAAACCGAAGTCGAATGTATGATATTTATAAACAGAAGTGCATTTTGAATAACTTTGCACCGGTAAGACAATGTAGATATCAATTTTCAATAATGAGTATAATCTTGAATTCTTGGTCCCAAAGTGAGATCGATGTGATCTTTGTGAAGAGTTAAACGTGACGTAAAAGAAAAAGACATCACTGAAAAGTCTGACACACATTTAAGACTTCTTTAGTGTGACAAGAAATGAATGCTTCCTTGTGCCTTGTAGTTCATTTTTAACGTCCTCCAACGTAGGTCATATCGGACGGTGAAATGGGTGAAATGATGCTCAAGTGAACCCGAGGTCCATAGAGGTTTAAATTACCAATATGTTTCATAAGAATATCTTTGTTCCCTAATCTCAAAATTTGAATGCTGTCTCCTGACAAATTCACTCAAATGCGTGAATTTACTGAACAAAACAGGTTGGTAAAAACAATCAGGTTTGCAACACTGACTTGGCATCCATAGCCCAATTTTAAAACAGTTGGCAGTTATTCAAAAAATCTCAGGTGGGAAAACAAATATTTTGTGTGTGGGATAAAGGAACGGTGTATGTGTATTGTTATTTGGATTTATTAACGTAACAAAGGATTAGTATTGGTTAGAAAGAAAGAAGGAAGTGCTAACTGCTTCGTGAGAATATGTGATTGGAATTAGAACAATAATTTACCCGGCTTTGCTTATCAATATGCCTTCACACACATAAATACTGAGATAATTAATCCTAGACAGCTGCCTGGAATTAACTCAGTTTTGCTGAGATAGCCGAAGAAATATTTCTTCAAGAAACACAACAAACAAACGGAATAAGATTTCCGCTATATGCAGATGGAACCCTCCGGTTGTTACACCACGAATTATGTCAAATTTTGGTTCTAAGACGCTCAAGGTCAGCTGCATCGTGCGACTGTTGTGAACACGTGACAACAATTAGAGCGGCAGAACCAAAAGTAGTTTGTAGAAGTTCAAGAAAAGAGGCGAAGCAACGAGCAGATTAGTTAGAGGTAGGAGTCAATCAGCTTTTAGTTTGAGTGTTTGTCACTTGACGGAAGATGGCGAAGCAGCTAATGAGTAAGTGATTGTATGTCTAAGTTAGTGTTTGAGAGATAAAGAAGTGAAGACAGTGAAAGGACCGAGACAAGGTTACGAGAAGAAAACTGTTGCAATCTGTAATATCACGAAAGGCTGTAGATTTTGTTAGCGTCAGTAAAAGTAACTGTATTTTTTTTCTCTGTTAGAGGAAATTACAGTGAGTAAAAGTCATCTTGTCCCACTTCATATGTTCTTTCTAACAATTTCAGTTTCATATGGTTCACTGTGAAATTAACGTGGATTTAGCACCCACAGAACTTACATAATTAAACTATTTAGCAGCCTAGTCCTTGTTTTTAGTACAACCTCAAAACAACCCTCACATTTGCTGTGAAGAGCCCAAAACAGAATGATTAAAAGAACTGTACTTATTTGGGAAGAAAATGTTAGTATTTAATCAGCAAGATTACCTAAGGGAACGAAACTGGGGGATGAAAATTTTGTGTGCACTGAGGTCATTAACCTGAAGTTTAGGACGAGAGAATCTCTTATCCCAGAAAACCTCCCCCGCAGCGAGACTGTTGCATCTCCTCCCACGTATTGCCCATCCCCCCCCCCCCCGCACTTTCGTCTACAGAACCAGGACGTCTGCCTCGCCTGCTGAGGCTTAATCGCCAAACTGCCATGTATAGAAGCGTTCACAAGCTAAGCACACATGCTTATATAGATCTGCACCTCCCCTATATACTGACAGAAGTCTCAACATATAAGCTTAGGTGTTAAATATACATAACCCCAAAAATTATTCAATCCTATAGTTCTTATTCTACTTTCATTCTAATTTTCGTTTAGTGAGGCGTTCAGCTTGCTTGATCGCAGTGTTGCTGATCTGTTTATCCTAGCGGTTGATCGCAGTGTTGCTGAACTGCTCAACCAAGTGGTTGATCGCAGTGTTGCTGAACTGCTCAACCAAGTGGTTGATCGCAGTGTTGCTGAACTGCTCAACCAAGTGGTTGATCGCAGTGTTGCAGAGCTGCTCCACCAAGTGGTTGATCGCAGTGTTGCTGAACTGCTCAACCAAGTGGTTGATCGCAGTGTTGCTGAACTGCTCAACCAAGTGGTTGATCGCAGTGTTGCAGAGCTGCTCAACCAAGTGGTTGATCGCAGTGTTGCTGAACTGCTCAACCAAGTGGTTGATCTAAGTATTGCTGAGCTGCTTATCCTAGTGGTTGATCTAAGTGTTGCAGAGCTGCTTATCCTAGCGGTTGATCTAAGTGTTGCAGAGCTGCTTATCCAAGTGGTTGATCTAAGTGCTGCAGAGCTGCTTATCCTAGTGGTTGATCTAAGTGTTGCAGAGCTGCTTATCCAAGTGGTTGATCTAAGTGTTGCTGAGCTGCTTATCCTAGTGGTTGATCTAAGTGTTGCAGAGCTGCTTATCCTAGCGGTTGAACTAAGTGTTGCAGAGCTGCTTATCCAAGTGGTTGATCTAAGTGTTGCAGAGCTGCTTATCCAAGTGGTTGATCTAAGTGTTGCTGAACTGCTTATGCTAGAAGCTGACTTCAGTGCTGATAAGCTGCTCATCCTAGCGGTAGATCGCAGACATGCTGGGCAGCTCATCCTAGTGGTTGATAGTAGTTCTGATGAGGTGCTCATATTGACGGTTGATCGCAGTTTTTTGGGCTGTTTATCTTAGAGGTGTGATCGCAGTGTTGCTGAGCTGCTTATCCTAGCGGTTGATCATAGTGTTGCTGAACTGCTTATCCTAGCGGTTGATCTAAGTGTTGCTGAACTGCTTATCCTAGCGGTTGATCTAAGTGTTGATGAGCTGCTCATCCTAGTGGTTGATAGCACTGTTGATTAGGTGCTCATCCTAGCGGTTGATCGCAGTTTTGTTAGGCTGGTTATCCTAGTGGTTGATCGGAGTTTCACTGGGCTGCTCATCCTAGTGGTTGATCTAAGTGTTGCTGAACTGCTTATCCTAGCGGTTGATCTAAGTGTTGCTGGGCTGCTTATCCTAGCGGTTGATCTAAGTGTTGCTGGGCTGCTTATCCTAGCGGTTGATCTAAGTGTTGCTGGGCTGCTTATCCTAGCGGTTGATCTAAGTGTTGATGAGCTGCTCATCCTAGTGGTTGATAGCACTGTTGATTAGGTGCTCATCCTCGCGGTTGATCGCAGTTTTGTTAGGCTGCTTTTCCTACTGGTTGATCGCAGTGTTGCTGGGCTGCTCATCCTAACGGTTGATGGCAGTGTTGCTGGGATGCTTATCCTAGAGGTTGATCGCAGTGTTGCTGTGCTGCTAATCCTAGAGGTTGATCGTAGTGTTGATGAGCTGCTTATCCTAGCGGTAGATCGCAGTGTTGATGAGCTGCTTATCCTAGCGGTAGATCGCAGTGTTGATGAGCTGGTTATCCTACCGGGAGATCGCAGTGTTGATGAACTTATCATCCTAGCGGTAGATCGTAGTGTTGATGAGCTGCTTATTCTAGCGGTAGATCGCAGTGTATATGAGCTGCCTTTCCTAGCGGTAGATCGCAGTGTATATGAGCTGCTTACCCTAGCGGTAGATCGCAGTGTATATGAGCTACTTATCCTAGCGGTAGATCGCAGTGTTGATGAGCTGCTTATCCTAGCGGTTGATCGCAGTGTTGATGAGCTGCTTATCCTAGCGGTTAATCGCAGTGTTGATGAGCTGCTTATTCTAGCGGTAGATCGCACTGTATATGAGCTGCTTATTCTAGCGGTAGATCGTAGTGTTGATGAGCTGCTTATTCTAGCGGTAGATCGCAGTGTTGATGAGCTGCTTACCCTAGCGGTAGATCGTAGTGTTGATGAGCTGCTTATTCTAGCGGTAGATCGCAGTGTATATGAGCTGCTTATCCTAGCGGTAGATCGCAGTGTTGATGAGCTGCTTATCCTAGCGGTTGATCGCAGTGTTGATGAGCTGCTTATCCTGGCGGTTAATCGCAGTGTTGATGAGCTGCTTATCCTAGCGGTAGATCGCAGTGTTGATGAGCTGCTTATCCTGGCGGTTAATCGCAGTGTTGTTGAGCTGCACATCCTAGTGGTTGATCGCAGTGTTGTTGAGCTGCTCATCCTAGTGGTTGATCGCAGTGTTGCTGAGCTGCTTATCCTAGTGGTTGATCGCAGGGTTGTTGAGCTGCTCATCCTAGCAGTTGATCGCAGTGTCGCTGAGCTGCTCATCGTAACGGTTGATCGCAGTGTTGATGAGCTGCTTATCCTAGTGGTTGATCGCATTGTTGTTGAGCTGCTCATCCTAGCGGTTGATCGCAGTGTTGTTGAGCTGCTCATCCTAGCGGTTGATCGCAGTGTTGATGAGCTGCTTATCCTAGTGGTTAATCGCAGTGTTGTTGAGCTGCTCATCCTAGTGGTTGATCGCAGTATTGTTGAGCTGCTCATCCTAGTGGTTGATCGCAGTGTTGATGAGCTGCTTATCCTAGCAGTTGATCGCAGTGTCGCTGAGCTGCTCATCGTAACGGTTGATCGCAGTGTTGACGAGCTGCTTATCCTAGTGGTTGATCGCATTGTTGTTGAGCTGCTCATCCTAGCGGTTAATCGCAGTGTTGATGAGCTGCGTATCCTAGTGGTTGATCGCATTGTTGTTGAGCTGCTCATCCTAGCGGTTGATCGCAGTGTTGATGAGCTCCTTATCTTAGCGGTGTATCGCAGCGTTGTTGAGCTGCTTATCCTAGCGGTTGATCGGATTGTTGCTGAGCTCCTTATTCTAGCGGTGTATCGCAGCGTTGTTGAGCTGCTTATCCTAGCGGTTAATCGCAGTATTAATGAGCTCCATATCCTAGCGGTGTATCGCAGCGTTGTTGAGCTGCTCATCCTAGCGGTTGATCGCAGTGTTGATGAGCTCCTTATCCTAGCGGTTGATCGCAGTTTTGCTGGCCTGCTTTACCTAGCGGTTGATCGCAGACTTGCTGGGTGACTTATCCTAGCGGTTGATCGCAGTGTTGATGAGCTGCTTATGCTAGCAGTTGGTCGCAGTGTTGCTGAGCTGCTTATGCTTGCGGTTGATCGCAGTGTTGCTGAGCTGCTTATGCTAGCAGCTGACTTCAGTGCTGATAAGCTGCTGATGCTAGTGGTTGATCGCAGTAATGCTGGGCTGCTTATCCTAGTGGTTGATCGCAGAGTTGCTGGTTTCCTTATCCTAGCGGTAGATCGCACTGTTGCTGGGCTGCTTATCCTAGAGGTTGATAGCAGTGTTGCTGAGCTGCCTATCCTAGCAGTTGATCACAGTGTTGTTGGGCTGCTTATCCTAGAGGTTTGATCGCACTGTTGCTGGGCTGCTTATCCTAGAGGTTGATCGCAGTGTTGCTTGGGCTGCTTATCCTAGAGGTTGATCGCACTGTTGCTGGGCTGCTTATCCTAGAGGTTGATCGCAGTGTTGCTGGGCTGCTTATTCTAGAGGTTGATCGCAGTGTTGTGGGGGTGCTTATCCTAGAGGTTGATCGCAGTGTTGCTGAGCTGCTTATCCTAGAGGTTGATGGCAGTGTTGGTGAGCTCGTTATCCTAGTGGTTGATCGCAGACATGCTGGGCAGCTCATCCTAGTGGTTGATAGTAGTTCTGATGAGGTGCTCATATTGACGGTTGATCGCAGTTTTTTGGGCTGTTTATCTTAGAGATGTGATCGCAGTGTTGCTGAGCTGCTTATGCTAGAGGTTGATCATAGTGTTGCTGAGCTGCTTATGCTGGCGGTTGATCAAAGTGTTGATGAGCTGCTTATCCTAGCGGTTGATAGCACTGTTGATTAGGTGCTCAACGTAGCGGTTGATTGCAGTTTTGTTAGGCTGGTTATCCTAGTGGTTGATCGGAGTTTTACTGGGCTGCTTTTCCTACTGGTTGATCGCAGTGTTGCTGGGCTGCTCATCCCAGCGGTTGATGGCAGTGTTGCTGGGATGCTTATCCTAGCAGTAGATCGCAGTGTTGATGAGCTGGTCATCCTGGCGGTAGATCGCAGTGTTGATGAGCTTATCATCCTAGCGGTAGATCGTAGTGTTGCTGTGCTGCTTATCCTAGCGGTAGATCGCAGTGTTGCTGTGCTGCTTTTCCTAGCGGTTGATATCTGTGTTGCTGGGCTGCTTATCCAAGCGGTTGATCGTAGTGTTGATGAGCTGCTTATCCTAGCGGCAGATCGCAGTGTTGATGAGCTGCTTATCCTAGCGGTAGATCGCAGTGTTGATGGGCTGCTTATCCTGGCGGTAGATAGCAGTGCTGTTGAGCTGGTCATCGTGGCGGTAGATCGCAGTGTTGATGAGCTGCTCATCCTGGCGGTAGATCGCAGTGTTGATGAGCTGCTCATCCTAGCGGTAGATCGCAGTGTTGATGGGCTGCTTATCCTGGCGGTAGATAGCAGTGCTGTTGAGCTGGTCATCGTGGCGGTAGATCGCAGTGTTGATGAGCTGCTCATCCTGGCGGTAGATCGCAGTGTTGATGAGCTGCTCATCCTAGCGGTAGATCGCAGTGCTGTTGAGCTGCTCATCCTAGCGGTTGATCGCAGTGTTGTTGAGCTGCTCATCCTAGCGGTAGATCGCAGTGTTGATGAGCTGGTCATCGTGGCGGTAGATCGCAGTGTTGATGAGCTACTCATCTTAGCGGTAGATCGCAGTGATGATTAGCTGCTCATCCTAGCGGTAGATCGCAGTGTTGTTGAGCTGCTCATCCTAGCGGTTGATCGCAGTGTTGTTGAGCTGCTCATCCTAGCGGAAGATCGCAGTGTTGATGAGCTGGTCATCGTGGCGGTAGATCGCAGTCTTGATGAGCTGCTTATCCTAGTGGTTGATCGCATTGTTGTTGAGCTGCTCAGCCTAGCGGTTAATCGCAGTGTTGTTGAGCTGCTCATCCTAGCGGTTGATCGCAGTGTTGCTGAGCTGCTCATCCTAGCGGTATATCGCAGTGTCGCTGAGGTGCTCATCCTAACGCTTGATCGCAGTGTTGATGAGCTGCTTATCCTAGTGGTTGATCGCATTGTTGTTGAGCTGCTCATCTTAGCGGTTGGTCACAGTGTTGATGAGCTGCTCATCCTAGTGGTTGATCGCATTATTGTTGAGCTGCTCATCCTAGCGGTTGATCGCAGTGCTGATGAGCTGCTTATCCTTGCGGTAGATCGCAGTGTTACTGAGCTTATCATCCTAACGGTTAATCGCATTGTTGTTGAGCTGCTTATCCTAGTGGTTGATCGCAGTGGTGATGAGCTGCTTATCCTAGTGGTAGATCGCAGTGTTGATGAGCTGGTTATCCTAGTGGTTGATCGCAGTGTTGCTGAGCCTCTTATCCTAGTGGTTGATCGCAGTTCTCCTGAGCTGCTTATCCTAGCTGTTGATGGGTTGATCGCAGTGTTGCTGAGCTGCTTATCCTAACGGTTGTTCGCAGTGTTGATGAGCTGCTTATACTAACGGTTGATCGCAGTGTTGATGAGCTGCTTATCCTACTGGTTGATTGCAGTGTTGCTGAGCTGCTTATCCTAACGGTTGGTCGCAGTGTCGCTGAGCTGCTCATCCTAACGCTTGATCGCAGCGTTGATGAGCTGCTTATCCTAGGGGTTTATCGCAGTGTCGCTGAGCTGCTTATCCTAGCGTTTGATCGCGTTTCGCTGAGCTGCTTATCCTAGCGGTTGATCACAGTGTTGCTGAGCTGCTTATCCTAGCGGTTGTTCGCAGTGTCGCTGAGCTGCTTATCCTAGCGGTTGATCGCAGTGTTGAATGAGCTGTCCAAGGTAGCGATTAATCGCAGTGTTGTTGAACTGCTCAACCTAGCGGTTGATCGCAGTGTCGCTGAGCTACTTATCCTAGCGTTTGATCGCAGTTTTCCTGAGCTGTTTAACGTAGCTTTTGATTGCAGTGTTGCTGAGCAGCTTATCCTAGTGGTTGATCGCAGTGTTGATGAGCTGCTTAATCTAGCAGTTATTCGCAGTGTTGCTGATCTGCTTATCCTAGCGGTTGATCTCAGTGTTGATGAAATGCTTATCCTAGCGTTTGTTCGCAGTGTTGATGAGCTGCTTATTCTAGCAGTTGATCGCAGTGTTGCTGATCTGCTTATCCTAGCGGTTGATCACAGTGCTGTTGAGGTGCTTATCCTAGCGGTTGATCGTAGTGTCGCTGAGCTACTTATCCTAGCGATTGATCGAAGTGTTGAGCTGCTTATCCTAGCGGTTGATCGCAGTGTTGTTGAGCTGCTTATCCTAGCGGTTGATCGTAGTGTCGCTGAGCTGCTTATCCTAGCGGTTGATCACAGTGTTGCTGAGCTGCTTAACCTAGCGGTTGTACGCAGTGTCGCTGAGCTGCTTATCCTAGCGGTTGATCGCAGTGTTGCATGAACTGCCCAAGCTAGCGATTTATCGCAGTGTTGTTGAACTACTCAACCTAGCGGTTGATCGCATTGTCGCTGAGCTAATTATCCTAGCGGTTGATCGCAGTTTTCCTTAGCTGTTTATCCTAGCTGTTGATTGCAGTGTTGCTGAGCTGCTTATCCTAACGGTTGTTCGCAGTGTTGAAGAGCTGCTTATCCTAACGGTTGATCGCAGTGTTGATGAGCTGCTCTTGCTAGCGGTTGATCGTAGTGTCGCTGAGCTACTTATCCTTATGATTGATCGCAGTGTTGTTGAGCTGCTTATCCTAGCGCTAGATCGCAGTGTTGCTGAGCTGCTTATCCTAGCGCTTGGTCGCAGTGTCGCTGAGCTACTTATCCTAGCGGTTGATCACAGTGTAGTTGAGCTGCTTATCCTAGCGGTTGATTGTAGTGTCGCTGAACTACTTATCCTAGCGGTTGATCGCAGTTTTCCTGAGCTGTTTATCCTAGCTGTTGATCGCAGCGTTGCTGAACTGCTTATCCTAGCGGTTGATCGCAGTGTTGATGAGCTGCTTATTCTAGCAGTTGATCGCAGTTTTGCTGATCAGCTTATCCTAGCGGTTGATCACAGTGTTGATGAACTGCTTATCCTATCGGTTGATAGCAGTGTTGATGAGCTGCTTATTCTAGCAGTTGAGCGCAGTTATGCTGATCTGCTTATCCTAGCGGTTGATCACAGTGTTGATGAAATGCTTATCCTAGGGGTTGATCGCAGTGTTGATGAGCTGCTTATTCTAGGAGTTGATCGCAGTGTTGCTGATTTGCTTATCCTAGCGGTTGATCACAGTGTTGATGAACTGCTTATCCTAGCGTTTGATCGCAGTGTTGATGAGCTGCACATCCTAGCGGTGGATCGCAGTGTTGCTGAGCGGCTTATCCGAGCGGTTGATCGCAGTGTCGCTGAGCTGCTTATCGTAGTGGTTGATTGCAGTGTTGCTGGGCTGCTTATCGTAGCGGTAGATCGTAGTCTTGCTGTGCTGCTTATCCTAGCGGTAGATCGCAGTCTTACTGTGCTGCTTTGCCTAGTGGTTGATATCTGTGCTGCTGGGCTGCTCATCCAAGCGGTTGATCGTAGTGTTGATCAGCTGCTTATCCTATTGGTTGACCGCATTGTTGTTGAGCTGCTCATCCTAGCGGTTGATCGCAGTGTTGATGAGCTGCTTATCCTTGTGGTAGATCGCAGTGTTACTGAGCTTATCATCCTAGCGGTTAATCGCATTGTTGTTGAGCTGCTTATCCTAGTGGTTGATCGCAGTGGTGATGAGCTGCTTATCCTAGCGGTAGATCGCAGTGTTGATGAGCTGCTTATCCTAGTGGTTGCTCGCAGTTTTCCTGAGCTGCTTATCCTAGCTGTTTATCGCAGTGTTGCTGAGCTGCTTTTCCTAGCGATTGATATGTGTTGCTGGGCTGCTCATCCAAGCGGTTGATCGTAGTGTTGCTGAGCGGCTTATCCGAGCGGTTGATCGCAGTGTCGCTGAGCTGCTTATCGTAGTGGTTGATTGCAGTGTTACTGGGCTGCTTATCGTAGCGGTAGATCCTACTGTTGCTGTGCTGCTTATCCTAGCGGTAGATTGCAGTGTTGCTGTGCTGCTTTTCCTAGCGGTTGATATCTGTGTTGCTCGCCTGCTCATCCAAGCGGTTGATCGTAGTGTTGATCAGCTGCTTATCCTGGCGGTAGATTGCAGTGTTGATGAGCTGCTTATCCTAGCGGTTGATCGCAGTGTTGATGAGCTGCTTATCCTAGTGGTTGATCGCAGTGTTGATGAGCTGCTTATTCTAGTAGTTGATCGCAGTGTTGCTGATCTGCTTATCCTAGCGGTTGATCGCAGTGTCGCTGAGCTGCTCATCCTAACGCTTGATCGCAGTGTTGATGAGCTGCTTATCCTAGTGGTTGATGGCATTGTTGTTGAGCTGCTCATCCTAGCGTTTGATCGCAGTGTTGATGAGCTGCTTATCCTAGTGGTTGATCGCATTGTTGTTGAGCTGCTCATCCTAGCGGTTGATCGCAGTGTTGATGAGCTGCTTATCCTTGCGGTAGATCGCAGTGTTACTGAGCTTATCATCCTAGCGGTTAATGGCATTGTTGTTGAGCTGCTTATCCTAGTGGTTGATCGCAGTGGTGATGAGCTGCTTATCCTAGCCGTTGATCGCAGTGTTGCTGAGCTTCTTATCCAAGTGGTTGATCGCAGTTTTCCTGAGCTGCTTATCCTAGCTGTTGATCGCAGTGTTGATGGGTTGATCGCAGTGTTGCTGAGCTGCTTATCCTAACGGTTGTTCGCAGTGTTGATGAGCTGCTTATCCTAACGCTTGATCGCAGTGTTGATGAGCTGCTTATCCTAGTGGTTGATCGCAGTGGTGATGAGCTGCTTATCCTAGCGGTAGATCGCAGTGTTGATGAGCTGCTTATCCTAGGCGTTAATCGCAGTGTTGCTGAGCCTCTTATCCAAGTGGTTGATCGCAGTTTTCCTGAGCTGCTTATCCTAGCTGTTGATCGCAGTGTTGATGGGTTGATCGCAGTGTTGCTGAGCTGCTTATCCTAACGGTTGTTCGCAGTGTTGATGAGCTGCTTATCCTAGCGGTTGATCGCAGTGTTGATGAGCTGCTTATCCTAGTGGTTGAACGCAGTGTTGATGAGCTGCTTATCCTAGCGGTTGATTGCAGTGTCGCTGAGCTGCTCATCCTAACGCTTGATCGCAGTGTTGATGAACTGCTTATCCTAGCGGTTGATCGCAGTGTCGCTGAGCTGCTCATCCTAACGCTTGATCGCAGTGTTGATGAGCTGCTTATCCTAGCGGTTGATCGCGGTGTTGCTGAGCTGCTCATCTAACGCTTGATCGCAGTGTTGATGAGCTGCTTATCCTAGCGGTTTATCGCTGTGTCGCTGAGCTGCTTATCCTAGCGGTTGATCACAGTGTTGCTGAGCTGCTTATCCTAGCGGTTGTTCGCAGTGTCGCTGAGATGCTTATCCTAGCGGTTGATCGCAGTGTTTCATGAGCTGCCCAAGCTAGCGATTAATCGCAGTCTTGTTGAACTGCTCAACCTAGCATTTGATCGTAGTGTCGCTGAGGTACTTATCCTAGCGTGTGATCGCAGTTTTCCTGAGCTGTTTATCCTAGCTGTTGATTGCAGTTTTGCTGAGCTGCTTATCCTAGTGGTTGATCGCAGTGTTGATGAGCTGCTTATTCTAGCAGTTGATCGCACTGTTGCTGATCTGCTTATCCTAGCGGTTGATCACGGTGTTGATGAAATGCTTATCCTAGCGTTTGATCGTAGTGTTGATGAGCTGCTTATTCTCGGAGTTGATCCTAGTGTTGCTGATCTGCTTATCCTAGCGGTTGATCACAGTGTTGATGAAATGCTTATCCTAGCATTTGATCGTAGTGTCGCTGAGCTACTTATCCTAGCGTTTGATCGCAGTTTTCCTTAGCTGTTTATCCTAGCGTTTGATCGCAGTTTTGTTGAGCTGCTTATCCTAACGGTTGTTCGCAGTGTTGATGAGCTGCTTATCCTAACGGTTGATCGAAGTGTTGATGAGCTGCTCCTGCTAGCGGTTGATCGCAGTGTTGTTGAGCTGCTTATCCTAGCGGTTGATCGTAGTGTCGCTGAGCTACTTATCCTAGCGATTGATCGCAGTGTTGATGAGCTGCTTATCCTAACGGTTGATCGCAGTGTTGATGAGCTGCTCCTGCTAGCGATTGATCGCAGCGTTGTTGAGCTGCTTATCCTAGCGGTTGATCGCAGTGTTGCTGAGCTGCTTATCCTAGCGGTTGATCGCAGTGTCGCTGAGCTGCTTTTTCTAGCGGTTGATCGCAGTGTCGCTGAGCTGCTTATTCTAGCGGTTGATCGCTGTGTCGCTGAGCTGCTTATTCTAGCGGTTGATACCAGTGTCGCTGAGGTGCTTATTCTAGCGGTTGATCGCAGTGTCGCTGAGCTGCTTATCCTAACGGTTGATCGCAGTGTTTCTGAGCTGCTTATCCTAGCGATTGATCGCAGTGTTGCTGAGCTGCTTATCCTAGCGGTTGATCGCAGTGTCGCTGAGCTACTTATCCTAGCGGTTGATCGCAGTGTCGCTGATCTACTTATCCTAGCAGTTGATCACAGTGTCGCTGATCTACTTATCCTAGCGGTTGATCACAGTGTAGTTGAGCTGCTTATCCTAACGGTTGATCGCAGTGTTGCTTGAGCTGCCCAAGCTAGCGATTAATCGCAGTGTTGTTGAACTGCTCAACCTAGCGGTTGATCGCAGTGTCACTGAGCTACTTATCCTAGCGTTTGATCGCAGTTTTCCTGAGCTGTTTACCCTAGCTTTTGATTGCAGTGTTGCTGAGCTGCTTATCCTAGCGGTTGATCGCAGTGTTGCTGAGCTACTTATCCTAACGGTTGATCGCAGTGTATATGAGCTACTTATCCTAGCGGTTGATCGCAGTGTCGCTGAGCTGCTTATCCTAACGGTTGATCGCAGTGTCGCTGAGCTGCTTATCCTAACGGTTGATCGTAGTGTTGCTGAGCTGCTTATCCTAACGGTTGATCGCAATGTTGCTGAGCTACTTATCCTAACGGTTGATCGCAATGTCGCTGAGCTACTTATCATAACGGTTGATCGCAATGTCGCTGAGCTACTTATAACGGTTGATCGCAGTGTTGCTGACCTGCTTATCCTAGCGTTTGATCGCAGTGTTGCTGACCTGCTTATCCTAGCGATTGATCGCAGTGTTGCTGACCTGCTTATCCTAGCGGTAGATCGCAGTGTTGTTGAGCTGCTTATCCTAGCGTTTGATCGCAGTGTTGCTGACCTGCTTATCCTAGTGGTTGATCGCAGTGTTGCTGACCTGCTTATCCTAGCGATTGATCGCAGTGTTGTTGAGCTGCTTATCCTAGCGTTTGATCGCAGTGTTGCTGACCTGCTTATCCTAGTGGTTGATCGCAGTGTTGCTGACCTGCTTATCCTAGCGATTGATCGCAGTGTTGTTGACCTGCTTATCCTAGCGATTGATCGCAGTGTTGTTGACCTGCTTATCCTAGCGATTGATCGCAGTGTTGTTGACGTGCTTATCCTAGCGTTTGATCGCAGTGTTGCTGACCTGCTTATCCTAGCGATTGATCGCAGTGTTGCTGACCTGCTTATCCTAGTGGTTGATCGCAGTGTTGCTGACCTGCTTATCCTAGCGATTGATCGCAGTGTTGTTGACCTGCTTATCCTAGCGTTTGATCGCAGTGTTGCTGACCTGCTTATCCTAGCGATTGATCGCAGTGTTGTTGACCTGCTTATCCTAGCGATTGATCGCAGTGTTGTTGACCTGCTTATCCTAGCGTTTGATCGCAGTGTTGCTGACCTGCTTATCCTAGCGATTGATCGCAGTGTTGCTGACCTGCTTATCCTAGCGGTAGATCGCAGTGTTGTTGAGCTGCTTATCCTAGCGTTTGATCGCAGTGTTGCTGACCTGCTTATCCTAGTGGTTGATCGCAGTGTTGCTGACCTGCTTATCCTAGCGATTGATCGCAGTGTTGTTGACCTGCTTATCCTAGCGATTGATCGCAGTGTTGTTGACCTGCTTATCCTAGCGATTGATCGCAGTGTTGTTGACCTGCTTATCCTAGCGATTGATCGCAGTGTTGTTGACCTGCTTATCCTAGCGTTTGATCGCAGTGTTGCTGACCTGCTTATCTTAGCGATTGATCGCAGTGTTGCTGACCTGCTTATCCTAGCGGTAGATCGCAGTGTTGTTGAGCTGCTTATCCTAGCGTTTGATCGCAGTGTTGCTGACCTGCTTATCCTAGTGGTTGATCGCAGTGTTGCTGACCTGCTTATCCTAGCGATTGATCGCAGTGTTGTTGACCTGCTTATCCTAGCGATTGATCGCAGTGTTGTTGACCTGCTTATCCTAGCGATTGATCGCAGTTTTGCTGACCTGCTTATCCTAGCGATTGATCGCAGTGTTGTTGTCCTGCTTATCCTAGCGATTGATCGCACTGTTGTTGTCCTGCCTATCCTAGCGATTGATCGCAGTGTTGTTGTCCTGCTTATCCTAGCGATTGATCGCAGTGTTGTTGTCCTGCTTATCCTAGCGATTGATCGCAGTGTTGCTGACCTGCTTATCCTAGCGGTAGATCGCAGTGTTGTTGAGCTGCTTATCCTAGCGTTTGATCGCAGTGTTGTTGGGCTGCTTATCCTAGCGATTGATCGCAGTGTTGTTGACCTGCTTATCCTAGCGATTGATCGCAGTGTTGTTGACCTGCTTATCCTAGCGATTGATCGCAGTGTTGTTGTCCTGCTTATCCTAGCCATTGATCGCAGTGTTGTTGACCTGCTTATGCTAGCGATTGATCGCAGTGTTGTTGTCCTGCTTATCCTAGCGATTGATCGCAGTGTTGTTGTCCTGCTTATCCTAGCGATTGATCGCAGTGTTGCTGACCTGCTTATCCTAGCGGTAGATCGCAGTGTTGTTGAGCTGCTTATCCTAGCGTTTGATCGCAGTGTTGTTGGCCTGCTTATCCTAGCGATTGATCGCAGTGTTGTTGACCTGCTTATCCTAGCGATTGATCGCAGTGTTGTTGACCTGCTTATCCTAGCGATTGATCGCAGTGTTGTTGTCCTGCTTATCCTAGCGATTGATCGCAGTGTTGTTGACCTGCTTATCCTAGCGATTGATCGCAGTGTTGTTGACCTGCTTATCCTAGCGATTGATCGCAGTGTTGTTGTCCTGCTTATCCTAGCGATTGATCGCAGTGTTGTTGACCTGCTTATCCTAGCGATTGATCGCAGTGTTGTTGTCCTGCTTATCCTAGCGATTGATCGCAGTGTTGTTGACCTGCTTATCCTAGCGATTGATCGCAGTGTTGTTGACCTGCTTATCCTAGCGATTGATCGCAGTGTTGTTGTCCTGCTTATCCTAGCGATTGATCGCAGTGTTGTTGACCTGCTTATCCTAGCGATTGATCGCAGTGTTGTTGACCTGCTTATCCTAGCGATTGATCGCAGTGTTGTTGGCCTGCTTATCCTAGCGTTTGATCGCAGTGTTGTTGTCCTGCTTATCCTAGCGATTGATCGCAGTGTTGTTGACCTGCTTATCCTAGCGATTGATCGCAGTGTTGTTGTCCTGCTTATCCTAGCGATTGATCGCAGTGTTGTTGACCTGCTTATGCTAGCGGTTGATCGCAGTGTTGCTGAGCTGCTTATCTTAGAGGCAAGGTTTGGCCATTCCTGGAGTTTAGTTTTTCTTGGTACGAAAAGTCAAATAAGTTTAACAATTTATTGGGAATAGAACGAATATAAAGAAAATGAGAAATCTTCTCATTGATATGGACAGGAATTATTAGGTTCAGATGAAAGAGTGTTAGTTTCCTGTTAATTTATGTGGAATGCAGAATTAATTCTTCTACGAACAATAACTTAAAACTACAATACAGCGATGGCAAGCTGCAATATGCTTTTGAAATATGTTGCAATTAACAAAATTACTTAAAATTTATAACATTTTTAATTTTTATCTGTTACATTCACGAAGATCTTGCAACGCTGAACAGTCGACTTTAGCACACTTTATTTTCAACAAAGGCGCCTCCTGCAGTGATTTCCTCCAAAGCTGGAGCGATGTTTCACTGAGAAGATTAATGTCAAATAATTTATCTCTATCTCTCACATCTAGAGTAGGAAAACAGTCGACGTCTACGTGTCTGGAACATGACGTAAATACAGCCTTAGAGATTAAGGCTACCACATTCCACTAATCAGGAAACTGCCGAACTTTCAGAAATTTGGGATACTTGTTGTTACCAGTAACCTTTTAGTACATATAGTAATGCTACAAAATTCACGCCAATTAATTTATTAATTCACTGCTAAACTTTTTCATAAATGCACAGATATCTTCTACTGGTTTACTTCTCGTAACCTTGACTCAGTCCTTTCAGTGTCTTTCTTCACTTTTTCTCTCATACATAACATAATGACGAGTTCTTGAAATATTTTACTATCACTTAAAGCCTACTGTATTCGCATTATCCCTTATCCAATATCCTTAACATCGTATTTTTGTCAAACTCGATAGTTTTCCTTTGGAATACAATATTTCGCCAACACAGAAACTACAAAGAACCATTGAATTAATATTTAAAGTGACAGAACTGTCCAGGATTATGTTCACGTGTTTAGTAGGGAAGGGTAGCTTCTTTGTGAGGTTTTTGAGTGTTCTCCGTGAACTTTAACCTCTCAACTGTCATAGAACACCCTACAGCTCTCCGGCATATTGATTTCACAGTTCTAACAAACCATATGCGTTGTTCGTTTGTTTGTTTCATAACGAAGCATGTACGCAGGAGTTTGTAAATGGTCTGTTTGCATCATATACATACATACATACCAACCTTCCCGGCATAAATAACTGTAAGACTTGCTTCCAAATTAAATTTCATAGTCGAGCGTTAGCTATTTAATTTTCACCCTTCCTTTTTCAGTTCCTGTTTTGCCTAGAGGTTATAACTATGGAATCATATCTAAGCTTGAATTTAATAAATGATAAATGGATATATTGAAGTGCTGTTTGAACTTTACTGATTAATTTAGAATCTACTTTTATGCAATCCTAGCATTGAAAACTCTTATTATGGCGGCATAAATCGTGCAATATTAGCCTCTTTCTGGTACCAATGCTAGAAAATGAATGACATAGTTACCATGGTAACTAGACAGTAATGACGTCATCACTGACTCTCTGCTGTCTTATATCCTTTTATACTATGGATGACGTCACATCACCCTACAAGAAACTCTTCAAACGCACGCACCGCGATTACTCAGCTAGAAGTTTCGCGAACGCTCTCGATTCCTTTTGTTTCTGCCGCCTCATTGTTTACGGCCACATACGCACACAGTCGCCCAAGAAAGCCTAACCTTGTCCCTTTGTTTACTCGCTGACCCAGCATGTAATGTGAAATAACTTGGCGTGGTCCGTCCATATTCACGTTGCAACTATTATCAGTTAGGTTACTGATGTTTTAAAGGCATTTTAATAAACATGTTGCATATTTTAATTTATATTATCCTGAATTTCTTTAGCTAAAAATGTGTGTTTCGGAAATTAGTACTGTAAACATTGGTGAAATATCTTTCATTTCTGATAAAGATAGTTTAAAAAGTGATTTTCATGACAGTTTTTCACTGTCAAGCTTTGATCCTTTGTGAATATTTCAAATAATCTCTACATTTTGGTGTCTCAAAAAGATAATCCTCCAAGGATTCCACGAAGGTTTAAAAAGACCTCCTTACATGAAAAATGCTTCGAAAACTTTGATTTTATTAAAAATAAAGGGTATATCTTTTATGATATGGCATTGGCCTCTGAAGTCCTGACATTATGAACTATTTTTGCACTATTTCGTCTTTGGGATAAGATATTGGGAAATTTAAAATAACAGGGAATATGGCCTGGCCACGTACCTCAGTTGGTAAAACACTTGCCTGTTGTGCGATACACACATACTCGGAATATTTTTTTTTTTTTTTTTTTTTTTTTTCATAAATTAACTGCAAACATTTTCATAGTATTCATATAAAAGTACACAAAATTAATTTAAAAAGTTCTAGTTAAAATATTGGTTAATTTAACCCTAGACGACTAAGGCATTTGTGCGTAGAATTGGTGTAATTTTTTGTGACTTTTAGGCCGTTAAGTTTGCAATACCGCATTTGCAGCTTTCCATCAACAGCTGTTGGCGTTGCCAATTTGATATGACACGTTTGCTCATCAGGCGCGCCGCCTCGTTGCCATAGCAACGGCACGGATGTCGTTAGGATATTGTTTTTTTCTTTTGCCAGTTATCAATCCAATGCTTGTTTAGTAAGTGCAAATCTAATTCTTTTCTGTGTCTTTGCTTATTTATTGCTTTTCTCCTAGGAGGTGTGAATATGGTTGCCCCTTTGGAATGACGTAATGATACTGTTTCTTAACTAAACTAGCATATTTATTTGTTTTTACTTCCTCTAATGGTAATATATTTTGAGGCTGCGAAATAATAATAAAAAAATAAGAAAATAAAAAAAAGCCTTTTTAGAAAAATGTCCGCGTGTGTCAGTCTGTATGTCAGTCTGTGGACAGCATAACTCAAAAACGAAAAGTCGGTTAAAAACCAAAGTTGGTATATAAGTTTAATGTCTTTCAAGGAAGCAACACAAAGATTATTAAAAATATTTCTCAACCTTAAACTACCAACTAGGATCGAGCCTGGATGCGGCAGTTACTGATGCGCTAATTACAGTTGGCGAACCTGCATTGCTGAGGTCTTCACCACTTCTCCAGCTCTGCGCGTCGCGGCCGTCTTGATTCCACTGCAGGATCAGTAACCAGGTCACACTCTGTTAATCCATTCATTCGCTTTTCCAGCTTCTGTTCTCCAAGTGTTAGAAAGTAAAAGCAGATCTCCCATCTCACCTACCACAAGCTGAGTACTTAAACCACATTGGTCAAATTCTGTCCAAAAGTAATAAAAGAAATCTGAGCAATTTATCTTATTGCTTATTTCCTTGTAGATGCAAGGGGAATATTCTCTTTGCACTCTTAACATATAAAAAAATGATCAACGATGTTCCATTTCACGAGATTTTTAAGTTTTCCGAAACTCACACGCTTAAAAAGCAATATCTCCGAGATGGTTCACCCCACAAAAAAATTTATTCACACATAAATTGTGTATTTTAGCAAGATCTACATTTTTTGTACAGTATAATTTGGTCTATCTCTAACGGTTTAGCAGTTATGCAAAAGTCGTCCAGAGTAAATATGACTACAGGGGCTAAAGCCAGAAAATTCAAGATATACATTTCAATTGTCGTAAAAATATCTCAAACATATGACATTTTAATCGAAATGGTTATAGCCATTTTCAAGAAAATCAAAATTTTCGAAAAATTTTCCATGTAAAGGGTAGTTTAGGGTGGGGCTATTTTCTTCAAAATCTTTGTATCGTATCCTTGAAAGACATTAAAGTTAAATACCAACTTTAGTTTTTAACCGACTTTTCGTTTTTGAGTTATGCTGTCCACAGGCTGACGCACACACACACACACACACACACACACATATGCGGACCTTTTTCTAAAAATGCTTTTTTTTTTTTTATTCTTGTGGCCTGAAAACATATACTTCCGGTGAAATTTTGACATCGATTTTTTTGGGTGTAATACAATACTTCCTATACTTGCTAGTAGGAAAGTAAAAATGAATATGTGGGCTTAGGTTCAGAATATGATGAACTCTTATAAGGGCACCGCTGGGTCGCCAAGATTCAGGACAGCATGTTTTGGTTTTAACAACACAATAGACGTTGTCACATTTCAGGATCGGAAAATATGAGCCACCGGCCGGACTTCCTGGGAATACGGAATATCATTCCTGGCAACCACATAAAGTTGTAAGAAACTCGGACGAACTTCGATTTATAAGATGTGCCAAAAGTCTTAGACATACAGCACTAAGAAAAGGGCGGAGAGTAAAAAGTGACCCATTTTCAAAAATCGCAATACGGGTTTTGTTGCGAAAGATTTCCACATATATCTATAGGCAGCTTCTATCCAACTGTTAATATAAATGAAATCTCGACATCGAAAAAAAAAAAAAAAAAAAGATGTGATTGTGTTCATAACATTAACATAATATAGAAAATGGCTACATTATATTTAGAAACGCTAAGTTGGCTAGCTGAACGAGAAGGAAGGAAATGTTCGCAGTAAGGAAAACTGCGACTTGTACGAGAACGCAGTGCGCTTGCGCGGTAAGAATCGCATGCTCTAAGTCGCCGTATTCCTTAATACAAGATTTTCTCCGCTCCCCGCGACCCCTCACCCTAAAGGTTCCTTTGCCAGTCGCAAAATCCGGTTTATACGTCTCTATAACTTGTTGACTGAATGCGCTGGCGCGGGAAAATTAACCGAGCAAGTTGGACTTTCTCATATGCATGTTTACAGAGTTAAATACATAGTCGCATAAGGAAAAAATTAATGGGTGTGCAGTTGCGAGTATGTGATGACTCAGGAACCACCTCTGGGTTCAACTGAAGATTATTTTCAAGTTGTTATGAAAGTCTGATCTGGATAACTCTGCCTTTGCGCTGGTTTCTTCGTACTAATCTTGCACAGCTTTCGTTAATCTCACGGAAGAAAGTGTTGGAAGAGGATTAATGTTTTGTAGAAGTGTTATCTGGTAGAAGAGATAAGCCTACAAGACTGTTTCATTGTGATTGTGTTCAGGTAAGGAAGGGTGGCACATTTCCAGGAACCTTCGTTTGTTTGGGGCCCATTCTCGGAACCGCCGCCGCTAGCGGCACTGCAGACACGGCTGTAAACTGACAGCTAGGGGCTTTGGCTTTTTAGGGGAGGAGGGTGTAATTTCAATAATTCAATAGATGGCACACGGCTCGTTAATTTTGCGGTACGTTTCTCTTTCCAGGAAATATGTGCTGCAACCTAGATGCAGTGAATCGAGTTCATTTTATTGCCAGTTCTAGGTTTATTTATTTGTTATTGGAAGATAGTTTAGTTCCCAGTTAAAAACGTTTGAGGTAATGACCTGACTTTCCCTACAGACTCTACAGAAAAGTTTATCCTTCAAACCATTAACAAGGAATCTTTCGGAAATGGTTATTTCTACGATAAAAAAAATTAGATCCCGATATAGATAGCTGTGAGTTGTAAGATCACAAAGAACTGTGGGTTGTTAACGACGGTAAGTGAGAACTGTGTTCTGTGCTTCAGTTTGAGAAGAAAAATTAAGTGAGAATAAAGCGACCGCACTTTTCTCATTTTGTCACTCTGGTGTCAGAAGTGGAATTTCTCAAACTGTCAATTTGTTGCAACATAGTCGTTTTTTCTACTTTTTTCACCACACTGCATCTGTTTTCATTGTCCTTTGCCAAATACCATTCGTTTAAGGCAGTTTTTAACAGTCTCCAGAGCTATAGCATCAGTGGAGGAATAGTAAAGCGCAAGTTGACCACAAAATTGAGGTTGTCTGTACGGATAATAAGGCGCTAGCTCGTCTCTTGTCAACACCGTGCAGCTCTAAATCAAAAGAATAAAACTAAATAGAAGGAAAGAAGGAGAGAAGGAAGGAAGGAAGGGCAAGGCATGTTTAGTAATGAGGAGGAAGGCTTTATTAATGTGTGCAAGTTACTAATGACCCGTGTCTCATTATACTCGAGTATCCAGGTAGCACTCAACCTCTGATCATCACTTACTTGTCCCGACCAGCCGAGTTAGTTCCACACCAGCTCCAACACCTCTCTATCTATTGTACACCACATCGGCATTTGGAATATAGTGAAATCTATCGAGCTATTCCATTTCAAATCGGACAAAAAATGAGAAAATTACCTCCCATTTTTATAGTACATTGTTTACTAACAACTCTAAGTGATACTTAAGAGGTCCAGAATGCATTTTGGGAATACGAGGTCCACAGGGCCCAGATCTGATAAGTAACTTACAGTTCGCGGTTAAGCAATTACTTTTTACAACACTTGAAAACCTCATAAAAAGCAATAGCACAGAATTTCTTTCCCATACTTTATTTAACATTAAAAAATTTTTTTTTCTATGTGCACAAATCTAAATCATGACGTAACTATACTTACGGTACCAGTTGGAAATGACGTCATATCCTCCTGGTACCGTAAGTATTAAAGACAAATTCAGCTGGTAAGCAGTACCGAATTCAGCTGACAGATGTCGACTAGGAAGGGGAGGTACAGAAAACAAGTTAACATGCAAGAGTATTATGATTGTAATTCTAACAGCAGAGTTAAAGATTTTATTATAATATAACTGTTTGATCCAATAAAAGCTGCTTATTTCAACCTTTTCCATAATAGGCAGCAAGAATTTGGAGATAAATGTGAAGAAAATTAAAACGTGGCTTTTCTAGGGGGCCAGATGTATCTATCTTTCCCCCTCTCCCAGCTTTTCTTGATCTTATTACAGCGCCACGACTCTAGCTCCGTGTTGCAACTGTTAAGCAGTGTCGGCGACAAGTGACAATTCCCATGACATTCCATTTGTTCGAGCAAAATAACTTCTTTTACGTATTTTTTTATTTTAACCTGTGCTGTTAGCTCCTGTCCTCTATCCCTATCTTCTGCCAACACTGGGACTGTCCCCTCTTGACACCTTTCTTGACCTTTTTATAACCTTGTTTTAATTCTGGCTTTTGAATCTTTGGTACACTTATGTATATTTGCTTTTTCATTAGTATTTTTTATTTTGTATTAACATTTATCTCTAGCTTTTGCCATTATCTGTTTTATAAGGGTGCTGATGATGAAGTAGTTGATCATCCCCTACTGTAGCATTATCGAACGTTAATCCATGGTTGTCAGGATCATCGTATTTTAAGAACTGGTCACTAAGTGATGTCTTTGAAATTATCTTTCACTTTCCATGACCAGGGCATAAAAGTATGACTATATCCGAAATTATTAACCGAAAAAGATTTTATTTATTTTATTTAGCGGCAAGTTTAGTTTTAATCGTCTATTTTTTAGGCACACAGATACACCAAGATCTTTTTCAAGAAATGATGTTTTGGATTCGGTAGTTAATATATTTGTTGTAAAAGCACTTTTTTTATAAAACTTTTTCTTATATTCGTAGTTTAAATACATTTCAGTGCCTCGTGAATTTAATTATGTCTTAACCAATCTCATTTTATTTGACATAAAGCATTTTACTACAGAACGTGCCATTTGTCATGTTTATCCAGCGTGGATTTGCCCCAGACAGGGTCTTTAAACTTCATTTAGTCTGCCACCCAATCTCCTACTTAGGTTTAAACCTGGCGCTCTGCCATATTGGCAATTTAAGCAAACGCTAGGATGGAAAAATCTAAAAGAACATGAATTTATTGCTTTACATCTGAAACACTTTCTTTTGTACATAAACTTATTTCGCAAATTCACCAGATTACTAAAAATACTGTACTTGAGACCAGGACAGTTTGACAGGCGTAAATTGGAAAGCAAATGTAGAAATAATGCTAAGTAACAGAATACCTAAAAGTGCCTTATATTATCAACCACAAGGCAAACGAAACCCAAGACCCATAAAGAGATGCACAACGTTTCCATGGAGAATTCAAATCGATTTGAGTTCCCATTCCGGATTAAATACTGCATGGAAACGTAGATTCGTATCGCAATGACCCTTTGAATCCGATCCTCTTAGAACAGGAATCGGATCGAAATTGTGTTGCATGGAAACACCTTCGGATTCAAATCTATTTGAGTCCGCCAAAGATACTAACCTCTATTGCAGTCGTTGCAACACGCTGTACGCTCGTCATGCTTTCTTAGCAATATATTCTTCTAAAAAATGTTCACTAACGTGAAAACATACTTAAAATACGTAAAAAATATGTTTTCTATAGGTTCGCCAAATAATTGACACACATTGAAGCTAGAATGATTTATATCTTATGCAGGAGATATAGTCAAAACAAATATTAAGAACATATGAACTGAAAATATTAAGAATACAAAGAAAAATTTATTAGATGAAATACACATTTGTACAAATTATCTTATTGCCTATTTCCTTGTAGGCGCAAGGGGAATATTAGAATACAGTAGACTTTGTGCGATAGTCAAATCTTTTAAAACTTTGAGATTACGTTCTCTTTGTACGCTTAACATATAAAAAATGAACAACGATGTTCCATTTCACGAAAGCTTTGTTTTCCGAAACTGACATAAATAACAAGGATATCTCCGAAATGGTTCAACCTACAAGAAAATTTATTCAGACATAAATTGTGTGTTTTAGCAAGATCTACATTTTTTGTATAGTATGATTTGGTCTATCTCTAACGGTTTACCAGTTATGCAAAAGTCGTCCAGAGTAAATACGACTACAGGGGCTATAGCCAGAAAATTCAAGATATACATTTCATTTGTCATAAAAATATCTCAAACCTATGACATTTTAATCAAAATCGTTATAGATATTTTCAAGAAAATCAAAATTTTCGAAAAATTTTCCATGTAAAGGGTAGTTTAGGGTGGGGCTATTTTGTTCAAAATCTTTGTGTCACATCCTTGGAAGGTATTAAACTTAAATACCAACTTTGGTTTTTAACCAACTTGTGGTTTTTGAGTTAGGCTGTCCACAGACTGACAGACACACTGAGGAATGAAAGGGGAAATAAGCAGGAAATTATCCTACACATGAACGCTTGGACTGGGTTAAACGGTCAGAAGAAAAATGCGGTTGAGGAATTTTCTTGGAATCGTAACGGATTAAAAAATAAACATTGTTCAATAAATTCAGGTTAAATCAGCAGCTGAATAGCCCAGATATATTAGCGGCCATGTTGGAACAGCGCTCCTAAGATTGGCGTGTGTGTGTGTGGGAATAGAAGATTTAACATACGTCAACAGACAAGATACGACCCACAGTTAATTCAACGTTATGACAGTGCGGGTTTCTTTTGTTATTCAATCTGAAGAAAAGCCCTTTGTTATTGGTGAATGAAAACCCTTCATAAAGAGCACGCGGTGCGCGCTTGAATAGCGAGGATGCTGCGATGGAATCGGCCGCACAAAGATAACCATGAAAAACACACATAGGTGCGAATAATATATTATTGTAATGTAAAGATAACGCTTAGCGCTTTTAGTTTGTTACGTACAGTAAAGTATTGTATTCCATACAAAAATTCGATGTCCAGATTACACTGGAAATATATGTTCTGAGGCCCCCTGAATAAAAAATAGCATTTTGGACAGCATAACTCAAAAACGAAAAGTCGGTTAAAAACCAAAGTTGGTATTTAAGTTTAATGTCTTTCAAGGATGCGACACGAAGATTTTCAAGAAAATAGCCTCACCCTAAACTACCCTTTACATGGAAAATTTTTCGAAAATTTTGATTTTCTTGAAAATGGCTCCAACTATTTTGATTAAAATGACATACATATGAGATATTTTTATGACGAATGAAATGTATATCTTGAATTTTCTGGCTATAGTCCCTGTAGTTGTATTTACTCTGGACGACTTTTGTATAACTGCTAAACCGTTAGAGATAGACGAAATCATACCACACAAAAAATGTAGATCTTTCAAAAATACACAATTTATGTTTAAATAAAGTTTCTTGTAAAGTGAACCATTTCGGAGATATTCTGTGTTATTTGTGTGGGTTTCGGAAAGCTTAAAACTTTCGTGAAATGGAACATCGTTTATCATTTTTTTATATGTTAAGCGTGCAAAAGAGAGTGGAATCTCAAAGCTTTAAAATATTTGACTATCGCACAAAGCCTACTCTGTTCTAATATTTCCCTTGTACCTACAAGGAAATAAGCAATAAGATAATTTGTACAAATGTTTATCTTAACTAACACGAAGAAGATATAGGAACAAGAGTTAGTAAGAATGGTTAGTACAAGAGTAGAGAAAGTCATGTGAGTACAACTCACAGAGTTTTCCATATGTTTAAAATAAAATGTTATTGATCTTGGGCTCTTCATATTATATTCTTTACATTATCCAGTGCATGTTGTGAGGATAAAATCGTCAAACCACCGGCCACGCCGGGTATGTCAGCTAGTTCTAAATAGAAATAAATAGCTAAATAGATAAAAACACGTTTAGTTTCATAAGAAAGTCTCGTTCCTGCATTATTTTGGCTGTCTCAGTTTGAAGACGTATAAGCGAGCGAGGCTACTGAGCTGTTGATACTTGGAGCGTTGATCAACAAATCTCTGGGCATCGAGTGACGTAGCACTCACTCCCGGTGTTCGTCTGGAACCACTCCATCAGCATCTTGTTAGTCTGTTGGGAGAGCGCGTGATGTGGTAAACACTTAACGAGTTGGCCGGCGGAGAAAGAACTCTTGTTTCTGCTTTACAATATGACCGCACAACAAGGAAGCACCTTCACATGCTTGCCAAATATGCCTAGCGGCTGTCTGGAATCCACCATTTTATAAAACACTTCTTTAATACGCTTACAAGTGTTCGTACTGAAACTATAACACAGGGGCGTAGCGTCAATGGATGTGAAAGTTGTATTACATACCCTGTAATTTTCCACAAACTCAATGACAACTTAGAGTTCAGTTTAATTTTGTGCTACATAATCGTTTTAATATCATTAAAAATCAGGCTTTCGTAAATATGATCTGAATTCGCGCAGTATGTTTGGAAACAAAGCTTGGGCCAATGGCACCTGTCGTCACTGCAGGAAACTGGCGTTGTGAGCTTGATTCAAGGTATGTAACGACCTAAACCACATCTCGTGTTAAAAACGTGCTAATATTATTGCGTTTATAGTCGTAATTCGCGGTTTGTTTAGCTTCTAGTATGTGTGCTCTTCAATTGTGAGCATTTGAGCATGATTTGGACACCCTAGAGATCATGAGACATAGACACTTGTATTTCATGGTTAGAATCAGAATTAAGGGTCTTCAAACATCGGCAATTATGTTGAATATTTACATAAATTAGCAATATATGATGCTTCTCTGAAAGCAATTTGGAAAACAAGGGTTTTTCGTGCTACTTTGCCTGAAATTCAAAACGATTTAATTTAAACTGTGAGTGACGTCATGACACGTGGAATTAAGAAAGAGATTTTTGACACCTTCTTTGTTTTGTTGACATAAGATGAAACTCCAGACATTAACAGTGAAGATTTAAAATGTTGAAGAGAGGTTTATCCGATTTACAGATGTAAGTTCTGACAGAAAAACAATTTTCACACTGTTATCGAATATTTATTTAAGACAATGATGAAAGGTGACAATTCCCAAGGCAATCCAATTTAGGTTATATTTAAATGAATTTAACAATGATTTTTGGGTTACATAAATATGCGTCCCAGCTCGCGCATTGCACTATTTACACTATGTACACTGTCCCGCGGTGGCAGCTCCTGAATGTTTTCCGAGGCGAGGGCCTCTGCCGGAACATGTATGTGGCCTAGGGACGAGGTTGCATGGACGCGCATTAGTCGACGAGCCGAGTTGCTTCTAGAACATTTTATCCTGGTATGCTTGCGGTGCTTCGGCTCGCCTTTGCCAATGTTGGCGATCACGTCGTTTTCGTGGTTCCTAATGCGTGTCCACGCCGCCATTGCTCTTTTTTCTATTGCCCCCGGGATGAATGGGATCCGGGTTTCAAGGTGTAGAGTTTGGGTGTTGGTGAGGAGTGGAGCAGAGAGGATTTTTCTGAGGGAGAGGTTTTGGAGGGTTTGGAGTTGTTTGAGGGCAGTTTTGGAGGCATTAGCCCAGGCCACACATGCATACAGGACCACCGATAGAATAAATGACCTATATAGTATCAGTTTTGACTTCAGTCGCAACTGTTTGCTACGGAAGATGGGGGCGCACAACTTTAGCCGCTGTCTGCCTTTATTGGCGCTATTTTTTATGTGGGTGGACCAACACATTGTGCGGTCCAAGGTGACACCTAAGTATTTAACCTGCTGACGGCAGTGCAATATTTGACCATCGACCGTTAGGTCCATTGCCAAAGTGTGACGCCGCTTGGAGAAATGGACCAGCTGGCATTTGTCGGGGTTAATTTTGATTTTCCAGTCATGTTGCCATGAGAGGAAGTTGTTCACATAACGTTGCATTTCTGCAAGGCCGAAACGTGGATTTCTATGGTGGTTGTATATTGCAGTGTCGTCAGCATACATGGCAACCTTGCATCTGGCGTCCACTGGGTAGTCATTACTAAATAGTATATACAGAAAGGGTGACATTATTGCCCCTTGTGGGACGCCAGCTCGCATCGCTCGCTCTCGAGAGGAGGGGCGGCCCACTTGGACGTAAAACTGCTGTTTTTCTAGAAAATTGTGCAGCAAGTATAGATAATTTTGAAGAGCCGGGAAATTGTGGTGCAGTTTGTAAATGAGGCCATTGTGCTAGCACCGGTCAAATGCGGCTTCTACGTCCAGAAATAGTGCCAACGTTGAAGCCCCATTGTTAAATTGCTCTGTTACGTCATCAGTTAGCCTGAGGAGCTGCAATTCGGTGGAATGTCCTTTTCTAAAGCCAAACTGCGATTTTGAGAGTTTATGTGTTGCCGAGGCTTGGTTTTGTAGTCGAGAAAGGATGCATTTTTCGAGCAATTTACCAATAGTAGACAAGAGACTAATGGGGCGGTAGTTTTGCGGTTGTCTGGTGCTTTTCCCTTGCTTTGGGAGTATGATAACCTTGGCTCGTTTCCAAGTAGAGAAGAAATAGATCTGCTGAAAGGTGCAGCAAGGCTATTTCCGGACAATTATGTTGGTATCACTATCTATTGAGAATTCGTGTACACGTCAGGAATGTGTCGATATATGGTGGAAAATCTCTGTAATTATTGCAAAACAAACGTACAATCCAACAGAAACGAAGCATACAAGAAACATTTGTCATTTAGCGAACTAAACAACAAGATTACAGTTTTTTACGAAAAACGAAGCCGTAAAGGAAAGTTTTAAATACAGACGTGATAATATCAGTGATCCATCTATCGGTGACTTAGTACACTAAGTTAGTCATATGTCTTCTAAGATATTTTACTTTAACCAAACTGCGGGGTAGACAAATAGTGCACTTTTGGTCTCTCAATTAATTTAATATAACATTTAAAACATTTATAGATTTAAATCATATCTAAATAACGATTTAGATCATGTTTAGTAATGTTTAATTCAACACTGTGTTTATTTTCGCGTGAAAATTATAAACTGACGCTGAAAGTTAGGTTATGGAATCTCAGAATCAAGTTTTCTTACAGAATATTCCGGCAGCAATACTAAATAATGGGAACACAACAACACAAGGAGGTCAGATTCAAGCTTCTACGTCAACAAGCTTCCAACAGCTTCCCTGGATATTAAAACTAAACCAGAGAATTAGACTTCATAACAAGCACAGAATTTATAAATGAGCTAAGTGCAAGGAAGAATGCCCACGCTGAAGAGGAAGAGGCAGCAGAAAGTCTACAAACTGCTACCATGTTAAGTGTGTACGGAAATTATCCATATTTTCTATGATATTTAATTCTTTGTTCTCTAGACAACAAGGTTTCCAGAACACTATGCGTAACAAATTACTCCTTACATTATTTTTTTTTCGAAAAAGCTGTTTTTGTCAAAAGACCATAATTTAAAATACAGGTGACGAATAAAATATGTATTACCTGAATTTTCTGGAGGTTTTTTCATTCTGTATCAGGTTTATACAACTCGTAAAGCATAAGAGATAGACAAAATCTCAAACACATTTGTCAAATGCAAGGTCGTTATTCAGTTTTTATCTCTTGGCTGTGTAAAGAGAACCGAATTTCAAAGATTTCATATAGCGAGCAGCTTTAAATATTTGACTATCGCTCAAAGCCTACTGTATTCCCATATTTACTTTGCACCTACAAGGAAATAAGCAATAAGAGAATTTCTACAAACGTTTATTAAACTGAAGCAGATAGTACAATGGTTTGTACCAGGGAGAAAGTAATGTGAGTGCAGCACATTTTAATTCCTTCTCTCTGTCTCTCTCGTGGGCTGTAGCTGGAGCTTGTCGATGTGCAAGTGAGATTATGTTCGACGACCACCTAGAGGGGAAATGTTTTCGTGGAAATAGCAGAATGCCTGTGATCACGTTACCTATGTCGTTAGCTTTTATGTTCGTCAAATAGTATCCTTGTTAAATTGCCTCTGTGATTAGATACCTTTAGTATAGGCGAGTAGTTTCCGGGAATACGCCATGTTTCCTGGAAGACTGCCTCGCTGTACCAGACGCAATTAAGGTTAGAGTACGTATAACTTCATCTATCTTGCTGCACAAAGTCAAAGCTGTTTATACTAGCAAAATTGTTTAATAATAATTAAGGGCCGGAGGCGTGTGCGTTTTTGCATAGGTATACTGCACATGGGCTTCACTGTTATCGCACGCGCGTGTAAACAACTGCAGGTAGGTAGGTACAGCCTGACAATGAAAACCGCCTCACTGCAGCCAACTTACAAGCATCATTGCACTGGGTAACAATATATGAAACCTCGACGCCTATCACTGAAGCAGTTTTTAAACTGTGAAGAACTTCTTTCTACGTCACATAATGTCAGAGGTGAAAATGTAAAAAAATTTCACACTGTCGTGTGGCGTGTTTTCCTTCTGATTTTCAAAATTCCGCACCAAAAAACTCGATGTCGGGATTTCATCGGAAATATATTTTGAGACCCGCTGAATCCAAAAAAAAATCTAATATGTTGCACTCACATGACTTTCTTTCCTCTTGTACTAACCATTCTTACTCTTATTCCTATATCTTAGTTAAGATAAACATTTGTATAAATTATCTTATTGCTTTTAACATATAAAAAAGTGAACAACGATGTTCCATTTCACGAAAGTTCTAAGTTTTCCGAAAGTGACACAAATAACCAGGAATATCTCTGAAATGGTTCACTCTACAAAAAAAAATTATTCAGACATAAATTGCGTGTTTTAGTAAGATCTACATTTATGGTATATTAATGATTTACGAGTCTACGAGTTACTCAAAAGTGTTCCAGAGTAAATATGACTTCATAGACTTTAGCTAGAAAATTCAAAATATACATTTCGTTTGTTATACAAATATCTTAAATATATGACATTTTAATCAAAATCGTGAGAGTTATTTTCAAGAAAATCAAAATTTTCAAAAAAAGTTCCACGTAAAAGGTAGTTTTTGGTGGGGCTAATTTCTTCAAAATCTTCGTGTTACATCCTTGGAAGACATTAAACTTATATACCAACTTTGGTTTTTAACCGACTTTTCCTTTTTGAGTTATGCTGTCCAGAAACACACACACACGCGCGTGCGCGATCTTTTTATAAAAATGCTTTTTTGGATTCGAGGGGCCTTAAAACATATATTTCCGGTGAAATCTCGACATCGAATTTTTGGGTGGAATACAATATTTCCTCTACTTACCAGTAGAGAAAGTAAAAAGGCATTTTTAGAAAAAAGTCCGTGTGTGTGTGTGTGTGTGTGTGTGTGTGTGTGTGTGTGTGTGTGTGTGTGTGTGTGTGTGTGAGTCTGTGGATAGCATAACCCACAAACGAAACTTCGGTTTAAAACCAAAATTGGCATTTAAATTAAATATGTTTCAAGGATACGACACGAATATTTTGAAAAAAATTTGCCCCACCCTAAACTACCCTTTACATAGAACATTTCTGAAAATTCTGATTTTCTTGAAAATGGTAATCCCCCTTTCCTTGCACGCAAAATTATTGATAATTTTTTATTTTCTCAAAAATATTTAAAATTATTATTATATAAATATTTAACCTTAAGTTATGGTAACATAAAAGTTTAGGAATTATATTTCTAATTTTTTCCCCTTAAATTATAGTCAAAATGAAATGTAGGAATTTATGTTTCTAAGCATTCTGTCTTTGACGTATAATTAAAAGAAATTGCAAGAATTTGTATTTCTGAATATTCTTCCCTTGAATTACAGTCATAAAAAATTTTTACGTAAAGTTGTAATGGAAAAGTACAGCGTATTGTTTGTCCTTTGCTGAACATGTGTAAAAAGATTAATAGAAACAAAGGAAGTGCAACGCGCGCTGAGATGCACTTGAAGGAACTCCCGTTGTTAGATAACGCGCCGTATTTCACGTTTAAACGCAGTTTGCATTGGAATCGCGTTTTAGCGTAGAGTGTAGACTTTTGTTGCGACCTTGCTGCCACGTGGTTCAAGGACGTAGGGTCGTCATAGCAACCCGCGAGAACGAGAGAGATAGCAACAGCATCCGCATAACCAACCGCTCGCTTCCTTTCTTCCCATATCGACATTTCTTACCCCTCTCTCTACCTTACAGGACACAGTTATCACAGAACCTAATCTACCTTTGAAGAAATTACTTCATTTGCTTGTATCGATTGTAAGTGTTTGATTTTAACTTCAGGAATTGTCCCAAGTCGCTGCTACGGTGCAGGTTTAACCTATGCTGTAAAGGTGGTTCGAATTCCCTGCATGTACCAATTTTTTTACTGCGTAATATTTACAAATAACCTTAGCTGAACAACTAGTATGTGTAAAGCTGTTATTATTTGAATTCGTAATTGTTCTATTTCTACTTTATGGTGTTGTTGCATATGAAGATATCTCTCCCGGTATAGATTTTGAGTTGCTTGTACTTTGGCTCTTGCTTCTCCATAGATTAAAGGCATATCAACGATCTTGTCTGTCGAATACATGTGAAGGAATGGCACAAAATATCGTGTGACAGCTAACACGTGGAGAATGAAGGGAGTCGTCATTCATAACACACTAGATATATTATGCCAGTCCAATGGGGCAGAAGTCATTACAAACTGCAAGCAAAAACGTTTTAAATTATATCCTAAACCCTCAGAGACTTTAAAATTACGTTATTGTGAATTCGGTTTCCAAGCTTTGATGAAAAAAAATTACAATGTCGAGACGCGAACTCGTGTGCCGGTGGTTAGTGCGCAGAATCAGCTATTTGGAGGCTTGACTGAAATTAAGTTTGGAGCCAGCACGCCAGGTGCTATGCCATTGCCACCTCGCGACTTTTCGAGCGTAATTTAGCCATTTAAAGCACTTTTCAACCTTTTCTGGGCGTTTTAATATCATTACTTAAATGGCAAAAGATGTTATTCATGTTATTTGAGTTGTTAGAAGCTGGAGAGAAATATATTCATGTATATGGTTTCTACGAGTATGACTTAAGTAAACTAGCAAATTGTGTTATACTTTTATCTATATTCCTGTTGCATTCCTATGTTCAGCAATAGGTTAGTAAAGGTAAATTTACCAATTATAGTTTGAGTTAAAGGGAATACAGCATTGATTGTGCTGTGAGAATAAAGTTTTGTGTACTCTTTTTCTTATAAAGTGCTGCCTTGCTCTGTATTTAATGAATACCATTCAGGTGTTAAATTCCACTCCCTTCTCACACATACACATACATTTCGCTAACCAGAGCACTCATCAAGTTTTACCCTTGGATTTAAACCCTTCAAAGGCGTGTCCTGCTCTAGCCCATATGGTATGGCTACAAATCACGATAAAGGTGTCCACGACAAACTGAATGCACTCACTACGTCTTTCTCTTTTAGAAAATACGGTGGAAACTGTATTCCGTTTCCACACCATTTTGTATCCTCTGTTTTGTTTATTGGTTAAGGTTGTGCATCCTTGTGTCGTGGCCGAAAGCAACTAGTTAAATTGTCAAGGCTTCCTACAACGATAAATAATGTGACGTAGACGCGAGAAGCAGAGAGATTTTCTTTGCCGTTCTTTGTACTTCTTTGTACGCCGGGGTGTTTCAATCTGTAAATACTATGGACCCTGTCCTCTTCTATTGTGACTCCTCCAGTCGGCCGCCCTTTGTCTCCTCCCTCCTCGTTGTTCCTTCTAGGGCTGCCTCGCAAAGGCATAGGTACAAAGGATGTTCCAGGTGGGCGTGCCAAATCTCCTCGCGACATCGTAAACTATTCTGTCCTATCCTATTGCAATACACAAATAAAAATGTTCCACCTATTCTTGGTATTGTGACGCTGACCGCGGCGCACAACAAAGGACTGTTGTGGTCGAGCTGCCTTACGCCACTCACGCTAACGAATACGTGAAAACAATGAGTACAGCAAGCCAAAGCGGTTTTCGAGACCATTCGAGAAGTGTATAGCGGCCAGTGTATATTTAGAAGTTCAAGATTTGCATGTTGTCATTGGATAAAACATTTGGAAGGTTTGGATTAAATACTTCCTTGTGACAAGCCACAACAGCCAGGAAAACCATATGTAGTTGGGGGGGGGGGGGGGACACGTAGTCGGGGTGAACCAGTCAAGATGGGAAGTGGAGGCAAATGTTACACAACTAACTTAGGGTAGAAATAGGTATACAATGGACATCAAAAGTGAGTGTTATAAGAGATGGAGCTCCTGGGGTTAACTCACCCTGAGAGTGTCTTTGAGGTAATCCCTACAACAGTACGACATCCTTACCCTAACAGGATTTAATGGATTTATTTAACATTTGTGTTGACTAATGGAACTTTGGGTTTTCTGTTTCAACTACGTAGGGTGTATTCAGAATGCGCAACGGGTTTGTCTGGCATGCGGATCAATTATCCAAATCTCGTGTAACACGCAAGCCGCTTTTGATTAATTCTTGCTTGAGAAACATCTGAACAAAACAGGCAGCCTGCTGCAGTAGGAAGAATAAGAAGAAGCAACTCTTGGCTGAAAACCAATGAAAATGGGATGGGAGTTTGTTCGATTGCCTGCAGAAGAGAACCTTTTATTGGATCAATAAAATACGCTAGCTAGCTAGCTAGCTAGCTAGCTAGCCTAGAGTTGGCCGTATACAGACTTGAAGATTCGCACTTGGCAACAACTTATGCTAACTTCATTTTTATCTCTGGACAATAATGTAGAAAATATTCTCATCTCGGTTATTTATATATTTATGTATTTCTTAACCTTATATTCGATTATTAACAATTTGAAAATCCACAAAGTAAACCATTGACATACTGGGCTAATAATGTATAGTGGTGCTAGGCGCCTGCGTTGTCCGCAACACGCATATCGACAACTTAGGCGGATTGCATACTCTGTTGGGTTGGAACACATCTGGGGTTAAACGTGCACGAAGGAGTGTATAGTATATTTCGGGGAGGGCGGGGGGTGTCTGTAGTAAGTCTTGACTTAACATGTAAACATGCAATCATAGTAGGGTACATAATAAATACTCCCATTTTTCAGTGCAGGTGTACCCAAAATAATTATCTACCGTAATATTGTGATGCCGGCCGCGGCGCACAAGGACGGTCGGGGCCGAACTATCTCATCCCATATACCCAGGCGCGTCGGGTATAAAAGGCGCTCAAAGTCAAACTGCCCCACACCACTAATGCGAGCAAATATGTAACAACAATCACAGCGGTGAAACCAAAAGAGGTTTTCGAGATTATTCGAGAAGTGCCCGGCGACCAGTGTATTTTTAGAGATTTCAGAAAGGTCTCTGTTACGTCATACTGGATAAATAAGGAGGCGATGTGACGAGGGCAGTCAGCTTTTAAATCAGTAGTAATTAATTACAGACATGAGTGAGTTTTTAGTTTGTGTGTGTGTGTGTGTGTGTGTGTGTGTGTGTGTGTGTGTGTGTGTGTGTGTGTGTGTGTGTGTGACACTCATCGAAAGGAAGATAACGAAGCGGTTAGTGAGTGTCAAGTGATTGTATCTTCAAAGCCAGCTGTTTAAGAGACAGAGAAAGTGAAGAAAGATAGAAAGGAAAGAGTCAAGGTTACTTGAAGAAAACAGCTGTGTATGTAATATCACGAAGGACTGAAGACCATGTTAATGTCGAGAAAAGAACTGCATTTGTGCATTCAGTTAGAGAAACATAAAGTGAGAAAAAAATAAACTGAAAGGACCTTAGTCATTTTGTCGAAGTATTATTCAAGTAAATTATCGTGTACAAGTTTTATCATTTTCCATTTGTGATAGCAAGTGCAAGTTATATATATAAATAAATATATAAAGGAATTACAGATTTAAATGACATGATACGTGCATAACGGAAGAATAGGACATCAATAATAGATTACCGTTCATTATTGCAATCCAATAAGACCTCTGTAACTCAGTACTTTGCTTGTTACATCGCCTCCTTCTAACTTAACGGGGACCTTTCTCGAATGTTTACAAATACGCCGACCGCCGGACACTACTCGAATAATCTCGAAAATCCCGTTTTTGGTCACAAACTTTTAGAGTTTGGCACGAAACAACCGCCTGGTATTGGATAGCTCAGACTGGCAAACTGGAAGGTTTGTAATACTGTTGAGAATGCTAATTGAAGGATTTGCTCATTATGCGCGCGGATCCTGGTCTATATTTTGCCAACGTACAGATAAACGGAAGATATGATGAGAAAATGTTGCCTCCAATAGAAACAGACCAGTAGAAATACTTGATGTTAGAAAGGCCAACTGGCAACGACTCCGCACATACCACTAAATGGAACCACGTGGCTTTATAGCCACACTGTTGCCAACCTCCAAAATTATTCTATTTTAGGGACTATTTATCCCAACTATTAAATGCATATAAGATTTTCAACACGTGCCAGCTAGAGCATATATCATCAGCGTTCCGCCGCGCAGAGACTCTCGGGTTCAAGTCCCGCCTTGGGAATGGCTGTTTCTCTCCTATGTGTACGTCTAAAACGAAAGAAAATGTTTTTTTTTCGTAATATTTATTTAAAATGTATAAAATGGAATTATATGAAGTATATAACTAATCTAATACTAGTTAAAACAGAGAATTAAACTTTTATAACAAGTTTTTCGTATAAATGCCCCAACTTGCCGGAAATATTAAACGAAAAATAAATTTATTAAAGAAGGTTTCCTTTTAAGGGGTAGTTAGGGATGAGGAATTCTCTTTAGGAAAGTTGAGTTACACCGTTGGATGCTATGAACATAAATAGGATATCAGAATTTTCGTTTTGTGAGGTATTTCTTTGCAGAAATTATCATATTGTTTATTTACTTGTAGGTGCAAGTTTTAGTCGAGTTTTCTTTTTTGGGTTATGCTGTTCACACACACACACACACACACACACACACACACACACACACACACACACACACACACACACACACATGTAGTTTAAACGTGGAAACCGCCGCCGCACACGGTGGCCCGCGTCACTAGAACTACTTGCCACTGACGTATAATTGGACATATTGTATGAGAAACAGCTGTTCCCAAACTGCCGCAATGGATCCTTCGACCACTTCCACGAATACGGCTACACTGGACGTCTTTACTGCCAGCGTTTCGCAGAACTCTGCCTCGATTACTCATGCATTTCATACTCTTCTTAATAGTCACCAGCTCACAAGACCCCTGTTTACTTTCTCTACCTTTTTAGCGTGTGTGTGTGTGTAAACAGTGTAACTCAAAAACGAGAAGTTGGTTAAAAACCAAAGTTGGTATTTAAGTTTAATATCTTTCAAAGACGCGACATGAAGATTTTGAAGAAAATTCCTCCACCCTAAACTATTTATATGAAGATTTATTTCGAAAATTTTGGTTTTTTTCGAAAATGACTAACGATTTTCATTAAAATGCCCCTTGATTAAGATACTTTTATGGCAAATTTAATGTATATCTTGAATTTTTTGGCCATAACTCATGTAGTCCTGTTTAACCCCGACGACCTTTGCATAACTGGTAAACCGTAAGACCAAATCTTACTATACAAAAACTGTAGATCTTGTTAAAACACACAATAAAACAATACATTTTATTAAAATGACATTTTAAACAAACTCAAAATGTTCGAAATATTTTCCATCTAAAGGGTAGTTTAGGGCGGAGGAATTTTCTTCAAAATTCTCGTGTCGTATCCTTGAAACATTAAACTTAAATAATAACTTTAGTTTTTAACTGACTTTTTGTTTTTGAGTTAAGCTGTTTACAGACACAGACACATACACACACACACGGACCTTTTTCTAAAAATGCTTTTTTATTATTCAGGGGCCCTTAAAATGTACATTTTCGGTGAAATCTCGACATCGAATTTTTGGTCGGAATGCCATACTTCCTCTACTTTACTATACGCAGTGGAGAAAATACAACATAGAACTCAAGGCTATCATTGTCATAGTTTAAATTGTTTTTGTTCTTTACATTTTATATACTCTGACGTATAATTCTGTAGGACTGGTTCTCACGAATAACCAAAACTTTTATTCTGCCGGTCAATGAAATCCGCCAATACTACCCTTCCCTTTGTCTAACACAGTCTCCTTTTCTGGCCATCCTGCAAGCTTTTGTAGATTAGAATACCGTATCGAGGATTTTCGTGGAAATTCGGCCTTTTATCGACACTTACATAAACAAGCCGGCAGTCAAAGTTTCCGGAACGTTCTGCCGCACCTAGTGTGTGTTTACTCGCCGCGAGCGGTGTGACGTAGCTTGACCTTGCCTCACGTGGCCACCAAGTGGTGTGAGGTAACTTCACCTTGAGTGATGTGCGCCTAACGCCACAAAACTGACACAACAAAGGAGAAGAGTACAGGCCATACAAATATAACAAAATGACAGTACGTTTATGTCAACTAACACGAAGAAGATAAAGGAATAAGAGTTTGTAAGAATGGTTAGTACAAGAGTAGAGAAAGTCATGTGAGTGTAACACGTCAGACTTTTCACCCTTCCTTCTGTACCCTCACTGCTTATTTGTTCTCTTAACCCTCCCCTGTTATCTCATCTATCCAATCGTACGTATCTTCTCCACTTATTTACACTTCGGTCCTGTTGACCTAGTGACCTCATCTCCGTCGACTCTCAAGATTGGTTACGTTGTCATCCCTTCACTCAACCCTTCTCTTGATCAGCTTCCTACTTTGCTGTCATCTTTTGACGTATCATTCTGCGTAGCCTTTTCCTTCTTTTTTCCCTTTCTTTACGCTCTTCCTTCTGTAATTGTCTTTCACTCCCTTTGCTGTCTCAGTATCCGTCGCTCGATCACTTCTACACTGTCATAATACTGAAGATAATACCATTTTCAAGAAACTCAAAACTTTCGGTACATTTTCCATGTAAAGGTAGTCTAAAGTGAAGAAATGTTCTTCAAAATGTTCCTGTCACATCCTTAAACGATCTTGAACCTAAATACGAACTTTAGTTTTTAATCGAGTTTTTCTAAAAATGCCTTTTTTGGATACAGGGGGCGTCAAAACATATTTTCGCTGAAATCTGGACATCGAAATTTTGGGTGGAAAAGGAATACAAGGGTGCCCAAGAATAAACACGGATTCCAAACAGTTCGAAGCTTCGAGTGCTGGGCTTTGTTATAAGAAAAGTTGATTTCCAGAAAAACCACCGATACCTAATTCTCGGCTATATAAACAAATCGGCACGAGTACTGAGTCAGTTTATAAACGAGTCGGGTTCAGTTATTTTATCATATTGAGTTTGAATTGAGATTCAGTTTTAAGAGAAATAAAGTGTCATAAAAAATAACTGGATTTGTAACCTGTCTCAATATATTAGCTCATTGAAAATATAATTTAGCATCACTTCCGGAAGAAAGCAGCAGATCCTCTGGCAGGGAACTCTTGGTCCGGGAACCGTAGCAGATCTTCGTCCAAAGGAGCACATTGCGCCAGGAACTAACGGAAGATGCTGAAAAATTGTGAGTGCCTGAGAACATTTTGTAATGCTTTCGTTCCCAAAAAAGGATACGTTTCTCTTTTTACTGTCCCTGCAATGTATAGTAACTAGAAGAAGTATTGTATTTCATCCAAAAATTCGATGTTGAGATTTCACCGGAAATATATGTCTTGAGACACCCTGAAAAAAAAAAAATTTAGAAAAAGGTCTGTGTGTCTATGTGTCAGTCTGTGGACAGCATAACTCAAAAACGAACACTCGCTTACAACCCAAAGTTCGTATTTAAGTTTAATTTCTTTCAAGGATGCGACACGAAGATTTTGAAGAAAATACCCCAACCTAAACTACCCTTTACATGGAAAAGTTTTGGAAAATTTTGGTTTTTTTGAAAATGGCTCCAACGATTTTAATTAAATGCCATATGTTTGAGATATTTTGAAGACAAATGAAGTGTATATCTTGAATTTTCTGGCTATAGCCCCTGTAGTCGTATTTACTCTGGACGACTTCTGCGTAACTACTAAACCGTTAGAGATAGACCAAATCATACTGTAGAAAAAATGTAGATCTTGCTAAAATACACAATTTATGTCTCAGTAAATTTTCTTGTATGGTAAACCATTTCGGAGATATACCTTGTTATGTGTGTGAGTTTCGGAAAACGAAACTTTCGTGAGATGGAACATCGTTGTTCATTTTTTTTATATGTTAAGTGTGCAAAGAGAACGGAATCTCAAAGCTTTAAAAGATTAGACTATCGCTCAAAGTCTACCGTGTGTTTCTGTTTTTACGTGTGCGGTTTTTAGTTGGCTTTGATGTATATAATTTATTAGTGATTCTTGTACCGAGTCTGAGATAAAGTTCAACGAATTCAAGAGTCACTCTGAGTAAAAGAATGGAATGTCTTTGACTTTGGAATGAGATTCATTTGTATCAGTAGAGAAGTAATAATTTTATTTGTGCTGTTGTAATGCCCCAGGTATTTGGTCTTTTACATAGAAACATCATACCACGTGGAGAGTGCAACAGGTGAAGAGAATCAGGGCACTATATCCAGTACGTACACATTTTATAGGAAATGTGGAATATAGATGCTTTCATAATGATGGTAATAAAAATTCCTCTAAATCATTTTCAACATAAACGAAATATTTTCAGTCTTAGAAAAGTCTTCTGCTGACAGACATTTACTAAAAAAATTCAGACTTAAAAAAATTATTTTGCACTTCATCCTTATTAATTTCAATATTAGTTTTTGTCAAAACTGGACACATTTTTGACATTGAATCAAGCACATTTGATATTACAATTTCGATGTTGAGATTTTACTGGAAATACATGTTTTGAGGCCCCCTGAATCTAAAAAGTTGGAACTCAAAGAATTCCGATGTGCTAAATTCACACTACCTTCTCTACTCACTCTTGCACGAACTATTATTTAAAACACTTAGTTTTCTCTGTTTCATCTTAGGTAGTTTACACATTTGGAGAAGAGGCTTAACAATAAAATTGTCAAATACTTTAAAAGTCGGTGGTTACCTGTTGGCTTTGAAAGTTTGTTCTTTTGGTATGTCCAAGAAAGAAATTAAATCGAATAACGACTTCCCAATTTAAAAAAAAAATTATAAGTATTTGAAAACTCAAATCAGGAACTATCGCAGAAATGGTTAGCTGCACAGAAAAAATAATAAAATATTTGACATAACTTGTGTCCCTTAACGAGCTCTTCACTTTTATAGTAACATCCTGTATCTCACAGTTTAGCGTCACGCTAAAGTCATTCATAGTGAAGGTGACTTCATATGCTACTCCCTGATTATGCAAGATATGCATTTAATTATGTGTGAAAATACGTTTACAACATTTTATGCATCCCAGATAATCAAATCGTCTTACTTATTCTAAAGATTTATCATTGGTGTTTGTATTCCCTGGTATATCGTTTCTTTTGTTTGAATATTTCCCATGACAATGAAATGATTCAAAATCCTAAAATATAATCGCAGAACTATAGTTTAAGGGTCCAAAAAGACAGACTGGCTCTGCAGATAACAAAATACAGTACTTTATATAAGGAGATGCTGAACGACCACGAATACTTGTTTTGATGCCCCCTGAAAGTTGTATGTGTGTCTAAGAACAACATAACCTAGAAACGGAAGTCGGTTAAATAGCAAACTTGATACTCAACTTCTGCATCTTCCAAGGTTGCTGTCTCAAGATCTTCAAGTATACGAGTATGATCTTTATTTTATTCAACAACAGGCTCCTCATCTTAATTCTAATTGTCGTCTCCAAGTTTCTTTAAAGTAGCAAGTTTATTTTTGGGCACTGCACATATATTACTACTTATATGAAATACTCGTATAAGCCAAATGATTCATGTCGCATATCTTTTCTACAAAATTGCTACGTGATGGAACTTTTCTGATTTCATTTTCGTAATCATCATATATGAATTGGTAAACAACACCTACTTTCATCTCAGTGCAAAACAGAAAGTTCAAATTTGTTGCACTGTGTAATGGATTACAGTAAAACACTTCGATAAGATTCTAAATTACGAAAGAAAATAGGCGAATTTTAGAAATGCACTCTTTTATCCACTGTGTACTTTATAACTACCCCACCAAAGTTTTCTTCATTAGACTGCTAAGTTGTCTCTCATTTGTATCTGAAATAGTTTTTAGTCTATGATTTTACTCAAAGGAATAATTGTGTTTCTTTCAAAACTAACAACAGTAAGTATAACTGCATATACTGCTCTAAAAGAATTCAAGACAAAATCACGCAAACACGACCACAGAATAATTAATTTGTCTTTGGCGGTCAGATGGCATTAGGGTGCCGGTCTATCTGGTTTGATTACCTGTGGATAGATGGCACAACATTCTCTATTAGCATATACTTTTAAAGTTTACTATTGTTTTTGATTTAAAGTGGAACCTTTAAATTGTTGTATTATATACGCAATCCGGTATTTACCTTGGGGACACAGTGAAACAACAAAAACACCCAATCAGATTGGTCAGGCCACAGGATTTGAACCGAGACCTTGAGATGTTACTGCTTTAGTCATCCCGGTTGAAATTTCTGGTTGAGTTGATTTCATAGCGGAATGTAGTCATTTTGCAAGTTCTCATACCTCAAGTTTCCGTACTTCACTAACCACTCGCTTCCAGGTCTTCACTCTCACCGGTCCATGGTTTGTCTGTTCCACATCCGGCACAAACTTACTACCGTATCAGCATTTAATTTGAAAAAATACAGCTATTTTAGGAATATATTATTAATTTAAATTTGTTTTTAGTGAAAAGCAAACACATAATCGTATGATAAAAGCAATAACTGCTATGAAATAGAACGACGTTTCACATTATAATAAGCATTTAAATTGTATTTCGAATTTGAAAACAATATTTTAGGTTTGTTGAAATGCAGGGGTTAGTGACACGGGTTTGTTATTGTTTTAGATATGTATGTATGTATGTATTTTGATGATGGAAGGTTGAGCCTCTGTCAGCTGGTGGGGATGATGTTAGCCATCTCCCTCCCTCACTCTCTCCCTGTCTCGCTCGCTCTATCGCTCCGTCTGCTGGAGCATGTACCAGCGCAGCGCAGCGCCCGCAGTTTGGTTCCACACCGGCCGTGAACATGACGTGGTGTTGTACAGTGACGTGGTGGTGATACCCATAAAGTGAGGTTAGGTTTCTGTTGGATGTGGCCGGATGACCATGACGGTCATCATGCGACGTGGAAGCGGCGTCGGCGACATCACCAAGCCTCATCATGACAGCTGACGGAATAGCACCCCAACTCTGCGGCGATATGTACGTTTTACTCCCCCACACGTGGTGGACTAACCCAAATATTGTGTGGGCGCCATCCAGAGCACCCCTAGATACGCTCCACAGTACCCTAGACCAGCAAATGAATCACGAATTTGATAAAACCCACACACCCCTACGTCTGTCAGAAAATCACCCAAGCCCCATTCATTCACAACAAAATCCCATAATTATATATTTTCTGCAACAGATTGAAATTTCAGAGAAACTAAGAAATACTCCTATTCGTATTTTTAACACTTCAGGGAAAACTCGAATATCCTTCATGTACCTACTTAGTTTGGCTTAAAATTCTACCGAACATCAAAAACTGCACATGTCCATGATTTATTCAGAGGTCAAATTCTCGCTCACTAGATTGAAATGTCAACAAAAATTAAACATTTCATTACCAAAAACTTGTGCTTGCTTATGCAGAGAAACAAATTATCCTGCATTTATTTAGATTATAAATTACGTTTCAATTTCAGTGAAACTAAGAAAGCCCCAAAGACCCAAAATTTTCAAACAAATTATTTGTGGAGAAGTTTACACATATCATACCACAAGTATACAGAGGAAAAAATCTACAAATATTAAAATTTTCAGGGCATCTGACAATCCAATAAGGCTATTTATTCAGAATTTTTAGTAACCCCCCATAAAGTTAAGAACTGGACCCCAAATAAGTAAAATATTCATTTAAAATATTGGGAAAGAATTACTGTCGCTGTCACTATCATTAAATTGAAATAACGAGAAACTACACAAAAGCGGGTAGAAAAATATCCATGATGAATAGCGACATTTTCCAAATTATGTAGAGTATTTATAAGCAAAAGTAGTAAAGCATAACATAGAATGATCAAAAATAATTTAAAGTTCGTATAAATAAAATACATACAATGTTGAAGCTATTTTGCTTCTGAAAAGTTTGTAATGAATTGAACAGATTTTCATGTGTTTTCCAATGCCAATGGGGCATCTCAAATTCGTGATTCATTAAATTGATGTAATTATATTAGAAGTAAAATTATATACAATTTTGCCATTTTTTTAAAATGTGTAAGTTTCTGCTTTCTTACTATTTAACTGTGCCCTGTATGAGGCAACTGGCGTAAAAGCTTTAAAATACAACGGTCTTCTGAGAGGTTTTACAAACATAATAGCATTTCTTGCTACTGATTGCGTAATTTTAGGTTAATTACGTTTCTTGACAAGATTTCGCGTATTACAACAATATGGATGTTAAAAATCCATTTAGTAATAACTATTTTTAACTAAAATCATATATATGTACATATTTTTCCACAGGTACCTATAACAAATTTATTTGCCAGAAGTTTATGAATTATTGACGTTTAAGTGTTCGAGAAACTCTTTCCATAGGCTCTATATACCATTTGGGCAATAGTATACGCAGTAGTAGAGCTTCTTTTAGGACATTTATGTGTTATGAACATATTTATATCATTAAAACTTATAACAAATAACCCTGAAACAGCTAACAAAACATTTAAAGCCAAACGATTCATTTCTATGATATTAGTTCCTAAGGTTAAAACGCAACTGTAAACTCGCTGTTAAGGTATAAAAGATACGGAAATAAATCGCAGATTACTTGTCATATGGGTGAGTAAGTTACCGCCATTTACTTTCATAGCGTATAGCGAACGAACGGTTCTTGGGTTCAATGAAGGCACGTGTGGATTATACGCGCGCATGCGCTAACAGCCGTTCATGTCAGCAATGGCCGCTAATTTCTTGTTTTAAAGATGACCTAAGAGAATGTATAGGGATAAATGAGAGAGATTAGGTTCACAGAACTGTGTGAAAGCTGGATAATCAGGCGTTGGAAATACACTACTTCTGTACAGCGTAAATATTACCTTAATGTTGCCAAAGCGTGCATCGTTGTCACTGTTTTTAACCTAAAAGTCGGTGAGTAGGTGTGTCATTCTTATAGAATTCTATACCTTTGCACGGACGTCGACCAAACTTGGGGCAGAGAAGCTTCAACACAAGGTGAAAATTACAATTAAACATTCCACTCAGTTTCACACAGTTATTTATTATATTTTTGTAATTATACCTCGCAAGGACATCTATATCTTTGTCAACTATAATTGCAGTTGCTCTAACATTGCCAACATAATTTCTTAATTACGTTTACACGGCCTTATACAATAACAAAGGAAGAGCAAGTTTATATGTTATCTCCTTTCTGACGTCAATCATGGAGTAATAACACACTCCGATTTTGTCTTTCTTATATATTGACCTTCTTGTGTCTTCTTAGTTTTGTATTGGGTGGCTAAATGCATTCCTATTAAGGTAGAAATGCATTACAGCATTGTTCACACAATGTTTGTGCGACAGTGAAATAATAAACTATTTATAACCATTCGTCAAGAAGCTAGAGTTTCAATATTTCGAAAAAAGTAGAACCAAAATGTTAACTCCTGTACAGTTTTGTTACAAGCATAAAAGCCATTCAGACGCCATTGTAAACATAGATAAAACGTCTTAAAAATATGATATAAAAGATATTAAAAACCAATTTTGCTTACTTCCTCTATAAATCGATACCTATATTGAATAAACATGAAAACTATGTCAGAAATTCAACCTTGATTTCATTTCTATAATATAATAAGCATAACTTATGCTTTCAGGTTATCTGAAGCCTTAAATTACTCTCTAAATTCTGAAGTAATTATTTATTGAAACATTTTCATAGAAATGTTTCCTATAAACAAATCTAACAGAATTCGTAGTCGTGTCTTTTACAATTGAAGATAAAATTTACATGAAGAAACAAATAAGTTTAAATAACTGAAAGCTTTTGAGTACTGAAACATGAAGCTTGAAATGACGTAGGTGAATAATATGTATATAATTTTTCTCTAACTGAAATTCTAATCAGATTATCTTACTAACAGTTCCTTAATCACAACGGATCTAAAGAATATAAACAACATGGATGAAGAAGACGAGAGAGAAATGTCGAAAATAAAAGAAATACAAGCAAATTAAGCGTAAAACATCTGATCGACGTTTCTGCTTCTGTGCGCCAGTGTTCCCGTAATTGTGAGTGACTCGCATCTAACCTCTCATTTAAAAGTTTAATTCGTCAAGTACGCACGACTTGTAGATATGATTGTGCATCCTGTATTCGTATAGTGTTTCCATTCAGCTAATGCTCACAAATTTCCGCATCATTTAATGTCCAAAGGAGCACCTTGATCAGGGTTGGAGGCAGGAAAGGGCTAAGGGTTCCCTACGATATCCAAAACCACTTTAGTTACAAATTGTGCCCACTATATGGTTTCAGTGGTTACATAGTATTTGTTGATGTTGTGGTGAAGTGAAAACACATCTATACGTGTATAGAGCAGGTGTTCCAGCCCTGCAGCACGCAATGCAGCTCGGCGTTGGGGCAAGCTGTTGTCATGGCTAAATGAAGTGACAGTAAGTTCAAGAACTTGCCCAGTGACGTATTAGCTATCGCGCTTCCCCTACAGGAGCGGAATCTAACAGCCTGGTCTAGTAGTTGGCACACCTGGCTCGGGAGTTTCGTCTCTATAGCACTTCTATTTAACCTTGGTCGTGTAATATAGCCGATTGCAGCTCTGATAAAGATTGGAAACGGTTCTTTTAAAAGACGTTATCATAATTAGTATCTCCTTTGTAAACAAACCCACGCATACCCTGGGAGAGTTCTTAATGCTCTGTCGACGGAAAGAGATAGACGAAGGAAATCAGAGAGATTGTCAAGCGGCGTGAAGCATTGTTGCTTCAGACGATCTTATCAACGTGTGACTTCAAAATTGTTGCATCGATGACTGGGGAACACGGTTCAATTGGTTCGTTTTTGTATCTCTGAATAGTTTTTCAGCCCAGGTATATAAAAAGTCACCGCCTGAATGTGTGGAATGGAATTCTGGGTTGATATTCTCGAAGTTCTCTGGAAGTTAATGTTGCTAGGCAACAGTGTGGCGCCAGATTTACTACTAGAGAAGGGATCTTGGTTCGGTCCATAGTAGAAACAGCTAGCCAGGTATTGGAGTATGTGGTGACGTCAGAACTCTGGTGTTATCTCCACAGTCGCTTGTCCTGCACAATGACGTATGGAATCAATTGTGTTAAACTGGTCAGCCAACAGGTTCGCGCCATTCTTTAGTTCCTGTGTTCTGGTATTTAAATATAAGTAGGTACATTAATACAATACGAACCATAAACAATGCCGACGATATCTTAAACGCGATTATAGCGAAAAAATTGGTAGTCTTACAAACTTGGGTCAAGAAAATTAAATGTATTACTGATTTTATGTTTCATTTAACACTAAATATTTTAAATTATACACATGAAAAAGTTAGTTAAGAATGTGTGCTATTTGACATCAGTGGCGTGACTTTTTCAGGTTCACAGGTTCTGAAAATAAATATGAACAACTTAGGAACTTGTAGTTCGAAGTAATTACCGTTATTTAAAAAATAATAAAAAATATACTGAATATTCTTTGTGTGAGTGTGTGTGTGTGTGTGTGTGTGTGTGTGTGTGTGTGTGTGTGTGTGTGTGTGTGTGTGTGTGTGTGTGTGCATAAATCAAAAACGAAAAGTCGGTTAAAAACAAAAGTTTGTATTCAAGTTGTTTAATGTCTTTCAAGGATGCGACACGAAGGTTTTGAAGAAAATAGCCCCACCCTAAACTACCCTTTACATGGAAAACTTTTTGAAAATTTTAATTTTCTTGAAAATGGCTCTAACGATTTTGATTAAAATGTCATATGTTTGAGATATTTTGATGACAAATAAAATGTATATCTTGAATTTTCTGGCTATAGCCCCTGTAGTCGTATTTACTCTGGATGAATTTTGTATAACTGGTAAACCATTAGAGATAGACAAAATCTTACTATACAGAAAGGGTAGATGTTGCTAAAACACACAATTTATGTCCACGTAAACTTTTTTGTAGAGTGAACCATTTCGGAGATATTATTTGTGTGAGTTTTTGCGGCACTTAAACTGTTCTTAAATGGAAGTTTGTTATTCATAGGATTTGACTATCGCACAAAGCCTACTGTATTCCCCTTGTACCTACAAGGAAATAAGCAATAAGATGATTTCTATAAATGTTTATCTCAACTAACACTAAGAAGCTATAGGAATAAGAGTAAAGGAAGTCATGCTAGTGCAGCACACGAAACTTTTTTTCTTGAAGCATTTATACCAACTTTTGAAGGCAAACGTCTTAAGTAAGTGGTTATGTCGATGTGCATGCGTACCTCTGTCAATGCTTTCCGCGCTCAACAAACTCCGAGTTCATAAATAAATTTGATGCTGAGCGTGTGGACAAATTACTAGTGGCCTGCTGTAAAAAAGACAGACAGACAGACAGACGGACTGTGTTGTGTAGTGTAGACAAACTCTCGGCGCTTGCAGGAGTGCCACTCCAGGTTATGGGTGCACGGCTATTTAAAAACAAACATCTGCCATCGCTCGATACTCGGAAGGGACCCAACCTTTCTCCAGCTTATGCAAATTGTTGCCATTTGACAGTAAAATGGGCAATTTCTGGTAATTTCCCTTTCCGGTTCAGCGAACTGCTTTAAAGACAAGCAATATTACCAACTTCCCCCTTGCTTGGTCCGTCCTCGATGGACAGATCTGTTTTTCAATCACGTGCACAAAGGCCAAGGAAGAAAAATAAACTGCGTTTTGGAGATGGACAAATAAGGGACGAATTTGTTCTTGCTTTACTCATCTTCCTTACTTTCTTCATCTTTTATGACAACCCAGGTCTTCAAGCAATTTCCCTTCAAAAACAAACAAAAGGATTTTCCGGTGTACACTCGGCACCGTTAATGCTGTCACAACACCAGTGCCTCAACAACCCTGGCACTGTGTCTTACCTTATAATTCTAGAATTATACATTACGTAGTCCAACCTTGTCTCTTCATTCTGGATGATTTTTCCAAAAACAGTAAACAGTAAGAGATGTGTTGCACTCACATGACTTTCTCTACTCTTGTACTAACCATTCTTACAAACTTTTGTTACTATATCTTCTTCGTGTTAGTTGAGATAAACATTTGTACGAATTATCTTATTGCTTATTTCCTTGTAGGTGCAAGGGGAATATTAGAATACAGTAGGTTTTGAGCGATAGTCAAATATTTTAAAGCTTTGGGATTGCGTTCTCTTTGTACACTTAGCATATTCAAAAATTAACAACAATGTTCCATTTCACGAAAGTTGTTTTCCGAAACTTACACACATAACAAGGAATATCTCCGAAATGGTTCACCCTAAAAGAACATTTATTCAGACATAAATTGTGTATTTTAGCAAGATCTACATTTTTTGTATGCTATGATTTGATGTATCTCTAAGGGTTTACTAGTTATGCAAAAGTCGTCCAGAGTAAATACGACTACAGGGGCTATAGCCAGAAAATTCAAGATATACATTTCATTTGTCATAAAAATATCTCAAACATATGAGATTTTAATCAAAATTGTTAGAGCCATTTTCAAGAAGATCAAAATTTTCGAAAAATAATCCATGTAAAGGGTAGTTTAGGTTGGGGCTATTTTCTTCAAAATCTTCGTGTCGCATCCTTGAAAGACATTAAACTTAAATACCAAATTTGGTTTTTAACGTACTTTTCGTTCTTGAGTTATGCTGTTCACAGCCTGACACAGACCGACATATACACACACAGGGACCTTTCTCTAAAAATGCTTTTTTTTTGGGGTTCAGGGGGCCTCAAAACACAAATTTCCGGTGAAATCTCGACATCGAATTTTTAGGGGAATATAAACGTCCCCTACTTACCAGTAGAGAAAGTAAAATGTGGATTTTGTTAGAACACACAATTTATATAAGTAATTATTTTTGCTTTTTAGTGAACCATTCCCATAGTTTGAATTTGCCAATATTTATTCTTTTTATTTTTTTTATTTTTTCAAACAAGAATATGTTACTCGGTATTTTTATCTCTTGGCCTTGTAAGCATTGCATAGCAACTAACTCTTAAAACATTTTACTATCGAGAGAACAAAAATAATGGCTACTAGAGGAATAAACCGTGTAAGACGGTGGTGTAATAAATGGGCAATTTTTAAATGACATTAGAATAGTTGGGGCTTCAGAAATAACTTAATACAGAAGAAAATGACAACATAATTGATAAAGATGGAATGATACAAATAATACAAAATTATAAACCAATAGGTAGAAGAAGTGCTGGGAGACCGCGAATTAGATGGGCAGACCAGTTTTCTTGAAGACGGTGGTGATTTATAGACGCTCTGTTTATTTTTCTCGCGTAAATAAGAATCTGGAGAATCTCAAGTATTATTGTGAGAGTTTTTCGATTGAGAGAGTTGCAGGCGTGTTCCAGGAAGAGAAGGTGACAAGTAAATTTCGTTAATTGTCTCATTCGTTTCTCTCTTGTCAATGGTTTGTTTTGTTCAGGCCGCCGGGAGCAAACAGAGGCGCTGGTAGTTGGCAAGATGCCAGCAAGGGCCATCGAGTGCAAAACCATGAACATGGGCAAGCTTTGTCATCATGTTACTTTCTCTACCCTTTATCCATGATATGTTACATTCTATCTTACTTTTACTTTTAAAGGCGTTTCTAGTATCAGGTTCCCTTTTATTCCCTTAACTTATCCAAAATTGGAGTTTGTCTTACTTTCTGAAAGTATAATATTCCTAAACTGCGTCTAAATCCATCCATTTCTATTGCTATTATACATTTTTTCTGTCTTTCTGACAGAATCTAACTTTCAACTCCGTAAGTTAATATATTGAGGCAGTATTTTGTGTAAGCCCTCTGAAATAATTCCAAACGAAAACATTCAGGCAACAGAAAACCCCCTGAAAGCGTAGACTGAGTTCTTTTGTTCATTGTTCTATAACTAAGAAGAAGGAATGGACTGATCGATAGTGTAACGACAAAAATATTAATTATATACTATAAACTGTATCGCAAGTGAAAATAATTTAAATCCATTAATTACAGTGAGTTTCGCAACGAATATTGACTTTTCACAATAATTGTTAGCTGTGCCTAGCCATTTTATTTCATTAGCGTCTAAGTCCGACATTGTTTAGGAAGGCTGACGATTTTTGAGTGCTAATAAAATGTTTAGGACATTCTTGAAAGTAATATTGGTGCTTTCATCTATATATCGTACTACCTCTGTATTAATATTAAAAGAATCTTCAAGCTCCTCGACTGATGCTAGGCCGCGAGGAAAGACTTTCACAGAAATACCCCGTCACAGACTTTCAGCCCAACAAAGGATTATAAAAGGCTGTATTAATAAAGAATAGAACGTTCCATATGGAACTGCAACGTTTGGCTGGATCTGCAATAACCAATCTGCCAATCCCACACGATATAAAATTTATTTATCAGAAAAAAATACAAGACACTTCGCGAATAATCTAAGCAAAAATTGTCTTGGCCGCTGTAATTGTTACTTGTTTAGAAATAGTTGCATGAGGCAGCTTGACCTTGAGCTCCTTTGATACACCCCGCGCCTGGTATTTGGTGTGACGTAGCTTGACTCGATCGTCTTTTGTTGTGCACCGCGGCCGGCGTCACATTGTCTTTGATGCTTGAGGAGTGCTTTGAGTATCTTCAAAAATCTTAGTCCTAACTGAAGAGCAAACTTGAATATTTTTAGGAATGAAGTAAGATTATTCTATTTGGTGAAATTATCTGCATTATGGCCCCAAGACAGTCATACTATCATAATCATTAGCAAAGAAATGGGCATTAAGACCATTTTAAGGGACTATAACAACACACAAATCATTTTAATTCAAAACTGTCTGGAAGTTGGGATGGGTGTAAAATGTGCTCCAAATATTCCTTTTGTATTGGCGAAGGAATTCAGAGATAAATAAAACTGCTGCCATGGACTGGTGCTCTGTGGTGCCAGAGATGCTGAATTTGGTCTCCACATTTACATACTTCCCAACCTCACAGAAATGGCTGCCAAAACTTCCCCACTTAATTAGCAATTATTTTACTGAATGCTTCTCGGTAAAAAATAATATATATTTTTATTATTGTTTCATTTGTAACTTTTATGGTCATATTGGGGGATATGAGGAGGAAAAATCTGATATATTCATTCTCAGAGAGATTGTCGTATAAAAAAACTAGGCTAGAAAAAACTCTGCCCCAGTCAAAAATTCAAGTCGGGGGTTGAGAAAAGTGTAGTATTTGAAGGTGTTTTAATGAATATTTATAATGATATGTAAGTTAGTGGATTTAATCAACAGGTGTGTTAAGGTAGTAAACGTGCCTCTTTCTGTGCCGAGGAGCATGGTCAAGTTTAGGGAAGGCGGAACACTGTGGAGCGGAATGTTGCCATGACAACGGTCCGGGCCGCCCACTTCTCTGGAGTGACGGCCTGGGATCGAAACCTTCAGACACCTCCACGTTACAACTTAATTGCGATCCAAGCTACTCAAACCACAAAAAACAGTCTTATCTTATTTATGATTTTCTTGTAGGTACAAAGGGAATAAGAGAATACAGTAGGCTATAAGATATAGTCAAATCTAATAAAAGCCATCAAGAATAAACAGAATACAAGGGCTATAGTGCAAAAATTAAACACACACACTTCATTGGCCTTAAAATATCTTAACATGGTAATTTAATCAAAATCATTAGAGCCATTTCTGAGAAAATAAAAGTATTTGAAAAATATTTGTTGTAAAGAGTGGTTAAAAATCTCTGAGTAGCGTCCCTAAAAGACATTCAACTTAAATACTAACTTTGGTTTGTAACCGACTTTTCCTGCTATTTCCGACAAACAGTCATTCATTGTTTTAAACTTCGATGTGAAATTTCACGTCAAATACATGATTTCTATGAATAGCTTAAATAAAAATCGTGCTATATTAAAGTTATTTAGAAGTTTTAAATTTAATTTCATTGCAAAGTGATATAACACGTCTAATGTCAAATATTTAGTTTTCATCCTCGCTGCAAGTTCATTATGGATTTATAACGTTAATATTGTTTTCTTTGCATTGAGATTACTGTCTTAGACGAGTCTAAGAGAAATGTTGGAATGACACTCTCTTTGGACATTACGCCCCTCACGCTTGTAGACAGGTATGAGCTGGCAAGTCAATCTTTGAGACCACCTGGCATAACTGATGGATAAGCCATCCTGGCTTCCCCCCGCGGCTAGGAGCATGTCACTCGGAAAACATTTGAAGCCCGCTGTACTAACCAACACGAGAACAGGTTCCTCTGAAAAGGCAAATTAATTATAGTTAACAATTTGACAAAGGAAACATTATCAGTACAAATATCCTCTATATCTACCGTCAACCCCTCCGAAGGAGTGTCGCCTTGCCGTGGCGGAGGGGCTCAGTACCCGATCCAGACGGCCTACTAAGTGAGTCTTCGTGACCACTGGTAGGCAAGAGGTGAGGGGAAGCTAAGAACATTCCAACGGGTAGATGAGGCTCGTTAGTCTTGGTTGACAACTCATCTAGGAGAAGAGGACTCCGAAATCAAACTCCCCCAGGGGAACCTACCACGGTAGGTCCGGGTTTGGCACACCCGGGGCCCCGAGCTGCTCACTATCACTTCACCACCTCCACCTTCATTAACTGTGCCACGTGCAGCGTTGTATGTCGCTTTTTATATCACCCTCTTCCTCTTCTAGGCTTATTCTGATTATTAGTTTGTAAGTTCCTAGATTTATAACTCCTGTCTCACCAGCAGGGATCTTTCCTATCTCCGTGGTCCTGTCCCACGGTTTTCAGCGCGGCCCCCGACTTGTGTGCTCTTCGGAGGTCTCAGGCGCGAAGGTTGTGCGGACCCTTCACACTGCCCCCATGTGTAGCCTTAGGTGCGGAGCCCGTCCACACGTCATGTACACCCACGTAGCTCCTTGAGGGCACGGCCGGTGTTAATCTCCCGACGGCCGCGTGCCGTCGGGTTAGTGTCACCGGCCGGACGTGTTACCGCTGACGGAGCCCCGGTGTAATCAACCCGAAGTCCCCTGAATCCACGCTGACTCCGTTGAGGCAGCGTGTGCTAAAGCGGGGAGCCACAGGCGGTTATTCCTGTGGTGGGGGCATAAAACCGGGGTGTCACGTGGTGAACGGTTTACCCATGCGGACAAGCAGTGGAGATCGGAGGATAGCTCCTCTGAAGTACGCCTTGAGGTCAGTCATGGAGGGGTCTCCATGGCGGCACAGACCGTGGAGATTTTGGTGTCTTTTATCCTTTGACCCCCGGATGGCAGGCTGACGCCGACAGTTCCGGATGGGGGTCCAAATAATCATGTCTCCGCGCAACCCCTCTTCCTTTGACCCTTTCTTGGTTTTGACTTTGGCATGTGACGGGAAAACGATAAAGGACCTTAGCCCATTTTATATAAAACGAGAAGTCGACAGAATATGTGGCCCGGTTAAGAACGCGACCAGAGTTCGAGACGGTACGCTGTTGATCGAAACCAACACGGCAGACCAGACCCAGAAACTTTTAAAGGCGAGTTTGTTGGGCTCCTACCCAATTCGGGTAGCCCCACACAAATCGCTCAACACATGTAGGGGAGTTGTCACCACCTCCAGTCTGGACAATCTGTCGAACGATGAGATTACCACCTGTCTCTCCGACCAGCGTGTGTGTCAGGCTTACCGTCTTACCAAAAAGCAGGATGGCAAGGATGTGCCTTTGCGTACGGTGTTTCTGACGTTCAGAGGAACTAAATTGCCCGAGTACATCTTTTGTGGCTACGAACGTGCCGCCGTACGCCAGTATGTGCCGAACCCCATGCGTTGTTTCAGGTGCCAACGGTTCGGCCATACTAAGACCCTGTGTAATAATCCTGCTATATGTGAGCGCTGTGGTTTAGCAGCCCATGAGGACCCGACATGTACACGGGATCCCCTCTGTGTGAACTGTGAAGGGAAGCATCCATCCAGCTCGCGTCAGTGTGCGAAGTTCTTGGATGAGAAGTGCATACAAGAATTGCGCGTGAAAGAACATCTCACGTTTCCAGAAGCGCGTCGTCGCTTTGAGCAGCTGAAACCTGCTACCACCACAGGTTATGCCTTGGCTGCCCGACGCGCTCCTGCCAGCAGCGTAGCGATCCAGCACGTTCCTGTGTCAGATGCTTCTACACAGACTGACCTACCTGCGAATACCCCTTCACTGTCTCGTGCCACAGCTGCACCTGCTACTACATCTATAGCCGTGCAGACACCAGCTCACAAGACAACTAGCCGCAGCCAGCCTGTTGACAGCCATTATTCTAGGCCTTCTGGTCGCGCCAGCAGTCGCACATCGTCCATGAAGTCCCGCTCCCGCTCTCGTTCAGCGAGCCGCCGGGGATCTTCAGACTCCCGGACGTCGGCGGAGTCACCAGACGATGGGGAATTTAACCTACCCCGTCCGAAGTCGGTTAAGGTAAAGATGAAAAAGAAAAAGATGAAGACGAATCCCTAATTCTTCTTTACCATGGAAATAATCCAGTGGAATGTTAATGGGTTCCGGGCACGTGTTCCGGACGTACAGCATCTCGTTTGGCAACGGTCTCCATCAATCGTCTGTCTACAAGAAACGCACTTGCACCCTAACCACGCATTACAACTTCGTGGTTTTTCGGCATTTAGACATGACTCTGCAGCTGATAGGCGAGCAAGCGGGGGTGTTGCTATTCTGGTGGCGCATGATATCTCTGCCACCAGTGTGCCACTCAACACGCCGCTGCAAGCTGTAGCGGTGCGTGTGCAGCTGCAGAGCCTTTGTTTCTCCCTTTGTAATGTCTATCTGCCACCGGTCAGTGTCGTACACACGAACGATCTTCGGGCTCTCTTGGCACAGATTCCGCCACCGTTCATCTTTCTTGGCGATCTGAATGCCAAGCACTCTCATTGGGGCTCCGACATTGACGATGCTCGTGGGTGCCTTGTAGCAGACGTTTGCCATATGTCCGGCCTAGTCATATTAAACACTGGCGTGCCTACTTACTTATCATCTGCCTATGGTACACACTCCGCACTTGACGTTTCTTTTAGCAGTCCGTCACTGGTACCTCTACTCGACTGGTCGGTACTTTCCCACTTATTTGGCAGTGATCATTACCCCATTAGCATTCACTTATCGGGCCACAATTCTGTGCCAACACGCTTTCCTCACTGGATTATTTCCAAGGCTGACTGGGGGAAGTTTCGTTCCCTCATTCACCTAACCGACGATGGTTTTACCACCATTGACGACATGGTGGAGTATTTTACTTACTCTATCCTTCGTGCAGCGGATTCCAGCATTCCTCGTGGTTCCACTACACCTCGTCACGTTCCTGTGCCTTGGTGGTCCGAGGAATGCCGTTTGGCTACTAAAGCACGCAAGCGTGCATTGCGTATCTTTACATTACATCCTACGCAGGCGAACTTTGTCGCTTTTAAGCGTGCTCGTGGTAGGGCAAGATTTATACTTCGAGACGCAAAACGCAAATCGTGGGAAAAGTATGTATCTTCTCTTTCCCGTCGAAGTTCGGCGCAAAAGGTGTGGACTGCTGTTCGGCGAATGTACGGCAAGTGTCGCCGGACGACCATCCCCGGCCTTGCCGTACAGGGCTCCCATTACACCAGCGAGCAGGACATCGCCGACGCCCTTGCCGAGTATTTTGCCTGTACTAGCCAAACCCAAAGCTATGATAGAGCGTTTTTAGCTATCAAGGAATCTGCGGAGCAGATAGGCCTTAGTTTTAACAGTGCCCAAAGTGAACCGTACAATGCACCATTTACCGAGGCGGAGCTAGCGCATTCCCTGTCCCTAGCAAAGAATTCTTCTCCCGGTCCTGATGACATCCACCGCCAAATGCTGCTTCATCTTCCACCTGCAGCTCTTTCCTTCATGTTGAGCATGTATAACCGCATCTGGCATCAGCAGGTTTTTCCGTCTTCCTGGCGAGAGGGCATTGTCATCCCTATCCCTCGACCAGGAAAAGACCGGACACTTCCCTCTAGCTACCGCCCTATCTGCCTGACGAGTGTCGTCTGCAAGACCTTGGAACGGATGATTAACACTCGCTTAGTGTGGTGGCTAGAGACGAATAACCTGCTGAGCAATGTTCAGTGCGGATTTCGTCGCTATCGCTCCAGTGTCGACAACCTGACGCGCATGGAGGCATACATACAGAATGCGTTTCTCCTGAAGCAGCATGTCGTGGGTGTCTTCTTTGATCTGGAGAAGGCCTACGATACTACTTGGCGTTATGGCATTCTCCGTACTCTACACGGTTATGGTTTGCGCGGTCACTTAGCCGTTTTCCTTTTTAACTTTTTACTCATTCGCCGTTTTCGTGTCCGTATAGGCAACACGCTGTCTCAAGAGAAGATCCAGGAGAATGGTGTACCCCAGGGATCCATCCTCAGTGTCACACTTTTCGCAGTTGCCATTAATGGCATCACTAGTGTTGTTCGTAGCGGTATCCCGATGTCGCTGTATGTTGACGACTTTGCGATCTACTATCGCTCTTATAGTTTGGAGCACATCGAGCGTCAACTGCAGCTGACCATAACCTCCATCGCCGAGTGGGCATTACGCACGGGCTTTCGGCTGTCCCCTACGAAAACACAGTGTCTACACTTTCACCGACTGCGAGGAGTACACCCTCCTCCCGATCTTCATGTGCGCGACACACGTCTTCCTTTTGTACCGCACCTTAAGTTCTTGGGCTTACACCTCGACAGTAAACTCACTTGGGAGCACCATATCCGCTATCTTCGTGCTTCGTGCGATCGTTCGCTTCGGGTACTCAGGGTCTTATCTGGGGCATCTTGGGGCGGCGACCGCACCGTCATGTTGAGGTTGTATGGCTCTCTGGTCCGGTCCAAATTAGACTACGGCTGTTTTATTTATGGCGCGGCGTCTGCGTCTAAACTCCGGCTTTTAGACACAGTACATCACACTGGTATCCGTCTCGCTACTGGGGCTTTCCGCACCAGCAGAATCGATTGTCTGTATGCTGATTCTGGCGAACCTCCACTGTCTGTTCGACGCTCTTTATTACTTTGTTGTTACGTGGCAAGGCTGGCCGCCCATCCAGGTCACCCTTCGTTTCCACCCGTGTTGCGTCCAGACCTCGCGCACCGTTATATGCGAAATACAACCATCTCCCGTCCAAGTGGTATCCGGTTTCGTGAACTGCTTGCTGCACACGCCCTTCGACTGCCAGCCGTAGAGCGGCATTCACGTGGCCGATGTCCTCCCTGGCAACTCCAGCGCGCACGCTTTGACCTGGAGCTGTCGGGCTGTGTTAAGATAGCTACCCCTCATTCAGTGTTTCGCCAACTATTCACGGAACTACTGGGGCGATACCGGACTTCCTGTCCGGTATTTACCGATGGGTCCCAGACGGGTAGTTCGACGGGTTGCGCCTTTATATACAACGGTGTCGCTCATACGTACCGCCTACCGGACGCCAGTTCAGTATTTACCGCCGAGTTGTTTGCCATATTTTATTTCCTCCTTTTTATCTCCAGTTCAGGTCCTGGAAGTTTTATAGTTTGTTCCGATTCTTTTAGCGCTCTCCAGGCCCTGCAACAGTTTATCGGCACCTCGGCATTGGTTGTTAAAATCCAGACGTTGATTTCTCAGCTACTGTCTCGCGGATACCAGTTTGTTTTTACGTGGATCCCAGGCCATGTGGGTATTCCGGGTAACGAGGCGGCGGATGCGGCTGCAAAGTCTGCATGTCGCCTTCCGGAGTATTCCACCCGTACGCTCCCCTATATAGATGTGCAGAAATATTTCCGTCGCCATCTATTTGCTCTCTGGCAGGAATCTTGGGAAGCGTTATCCGGCACTCAATTACGGACAATCAAGGACACGGTACAACCCTGGCATACCAGCTGCAGGAATTCCAGGCGGGAAGAAGTGGTCTTAACCCGCCTGAGGATAGGCCATACCCGAGCCACGCATGGACACCTTTTGCGTGGTGATCCGGAGCCTGTCTGTACGACGTGTAACATTCCAATCTCCGTCGCACATGTCCTTCTTGATTGTCCGCGATACGCTCGTGAGCGCCAGTCCGTTGGCCTGGGCCTTACACTGTCGTCAGTTTTAGGCAACGACCCAGTATCTGTAAATACAGTGCTGCGGTTTTGTTCCATAATTGATTTTATGAAGCAAGTGTAAGGATATTTTATTTCAGAGATTTTAGCCTTTTTAGATGGCCGTATTTTTGGGTTTTTAACGTTTTTAGTGTTTTTTACTTTGTAGCAATTTTAAGTTTCTGTTTTTAGCATTTTAAATGAAACGTTTTAATAGTTGTTTAGAGGTTTTTTATCTATTTTAACCGTAGATTTTTAGTTTTTAATGGGTGATGTTTTTAACACTTGACAGTATGTAATTTTACTTCTGGACTCGGGGCCCTAATGACCAAGTTGTCGACGGGCCCTTAAACCCGACACACTCACTCACTCACTCTACCGTCAAATTTTCAATCATTTGACTATCGCTATTTTGTTTTTACCCATAAATAAACATATAATGTAGATATTTATGCAAATTCTAAGTAGACTAAAATGAGGCCGATAGAACGTGTAGAGAAGATCATGTGAATGTGATCTTAGAGTAATCTTTTGTTGGAGCTGTCATTTTATGACGCAGTCAAGGCAAACTCGACGTATTTCGGGTTGTTCATTTCGACTGTTTTGCAACATGTGATAGCCTCCTGCTTACGTCATCAAAAGCCAAAAAGCGTTCAAACAGATTTAAATGTGACAATCGGAAATCTATACTCCCTCGGAATGTCTCGTATCTTGACAGATTATAGGAGGCCTAGATCTCTACTACATGGGGAACGATGGACTTTATCGGTATCAAATATGGCCGTCCTTCAGCTTTCAATATTTCCTATAATTTGTTTCATTGCAGTACTTGTACTCACATGACTTTCTCTACTCTTGTACTATTCTTACAAACTCTATCGTCTTCGGGTTAGTTGAGATAAACATTTGCGGATTTTCTTGTGGGTTCAAGGGGAATATCCCTTGTTATTTATATGAGTTTTGAATACTTAAACTTTTCTCAAATGGAAGGTCGTTATTCACTTTTTTGGCCGTGCAAAGAGGAGGGAATGCAATACCTTCTGTATATCCAATGCATGTGGTAGGTGGCTTGGAAAGTAATAACATTAAATAATAAAAAAACTACAACAAAAATTATTGTATATACTTTGGCTCTAAGCACTGGAAACTTGCTGACTGCTAATAAAGAGCAGAGAGACGGAAAGAAAGAGAGAAGAGAAAAAAAGCGTGAGAGATAAGTGGGAGAGTTAGAAAATGAGAGAGAAAGATGAAATACTCGAGAAAGAGAGGGAAGATACAAAGAGAATCGCCAAATAAAGAGAAAAACAGAATGGGGGAAAGAGAGAAAGTGAGAGAAAGGAAAAAAGGGAGACAGGAAGAAAGAAAGACGGAAAGGGAGGATAGAAAGAGAGTGAAAGAGGGAGAAGAAGAGAGAATGAAAGAAAAAGAGTAAGACAGAGAAAGTAAGAGAAATTGAGAGAAATTGAGAGAGAAAGAGAAAGTGAGAGAAAGTGAGAAAGACAAAAGGGAGAAAGACAAAAGGCAGGACACAGAGAGTGATAAGGGGAAAAGGAGAGTGAATGAGAGAGAGAGAGAGTGAGAGTCAGAGGGAAAATGAGAGAAAGACAGATAGAAAGAGAAACAGAACGACAGAAAGAGAATCCGTGAAAGACAGAGATAGAGAGAATGAGAGGAGAGACATGGAAAGAGACACGAAGAAAGAAAGATGGAAAGCGAGAAAGATAGAAAGAGAGGGAAAGAGTGTAAGAGAGAGAATGAGCGAAAGGGGAACAGGAGAGAGTATGAGAGAAAGAGAGAGCAGAAAGAGAGACAAGAGTGACACAGAGATGGAACCAGAGCGAGAGAGAAATACAGAGAGAAAGAGAAAGATAGATTGTGAAAATGAAAAAACTAAGTGGACTACAAAACGTTCTGGTTTGTGATATTCAACCACATTCCAGAAAATAAGACAGAAACTCTTGTTTTATTGCTGTATTTCTGAAGCTAGAAGGATCGTAGAGGACTCCCCCCTCAATGAAGGTTTTTCCTCTCTGAGCCTATGATGAATTTTTAATCTGTTAGGCTGGCTGGCTGGCTGGCTGGCTGGCTGGCTGGCTGGCTGCCTGGCTGGCTGGCTGGCTGGCTGGCTGGCTGGTTGGCTGGCTGGCTGGCTGGCTGGCTGGCTGGTTGGCTGGCTGGCTGGCTGGCTGGTTGGCTGGCTGGCTGGCTGGTTGGCTGGCTGGCTGGCTGGCTGGTTGGCTGGCTGGCTGGCTGACTGGCTGGCTGGCTGGCTGGCTGGCTGGTTGGCTGGCTGGCTGGCTGGCTGGCTGGCTGGTTGGCTGGCTGGCTGGCTGGCTGGCTGGTTGGCTGGCTGGCTGGCTGGCTGGCTGGCTGACTGGCTGGCTGGCTGGCTGGTTGGCTGGTTGGCTGGTTGGCTGGTTGGCTGGCTGGCTGGCTGGCTGGCTGGCTGGTTGGCTGGTTGGCTGGCTGGCTGGCTGGCTGGATGGCTGGCTGGCTGGCTGGATGGCTGGCTGGATGGCTGGCTGGCTGGTTGGCTGGCTGGCTGGCTGGCTGGTTGGCTGGTTGACTGGCTGGCTGGCTGACTGGCTGGCTGGTTGGCTGGCTGGCTGGCTGGCTGGTTGGCTGGCTGGCTGGCTGGCTGGCTGGCTGGCTGGCTGGCTGGCTGGCTGGCTGGCTGGATGGCTGGCTGGCTGGTTGGCTGGCTGGCTTGTATCGAGCAAGCGTCGGAAGCCTTTGTGTAGAGATAAGGATGTTGTTGATCACAGCCTTCTATTGCCAGTTTCGGCAAGATCACAAGGCCTTCTTCTGTCGCTACTCCACGGCCACCTGTGGATACTAACGTGCGACGCCCATCATGCTGCTTAACTTTAAAGCATCGCCAGTTAGCGTGCATAACGACGGCCATGAATATACAAGGCCACCTTCTGTGTTAACACTCCCGTGATTATTGTCAAAGAAAAATTATGTTTCTGCACTTGTATACGCTAGTTCTTCTTAACATAAATTATAGCACGACATTAAAAGTTTGATGTGTTACACTCACACGGCTTTCTCTACTCTCGTACAAACAAATATTCGTCTATATTCATGTTAGTCGAGATAAACATTTGTAGAAATTATTTTACTGTTAAAAAGTTCGTCGTGTACATATGATGGCGCAGATATTCTGTTCTGTTTATATAGTCAAGACATAAAACATGTATAGTGAATTCCTATTTCAGAAAAGTAGCTTTGGAAAAATCACAAATAAATGGTAAAGTCATCCAGAATAAATACGACTACAGGGGCTATAGCCAGAAAATTCGAGATATACATTTCATTTCCTACATAAATAAGTCAAACACACGGCATTTTAATCAAATAATAATTACTTCCTCTTCACTGTGTGAACATTTTCGTTTTTAACTCATTATGTCCAATTTGCAAAGTAAACAAACCAATACCGGAACTGTAACCTCACTTCAGGTCGTCCAAGTTCAACTGAACTGAAGTGAAGAAATCTGATGTGTTGCACTCACATGACTTTCTCTACTCTTGTACTAACCATTCTTACAAACTCTTATTCCTATATCTTCTTCGTGTTAGTTGACATAAACATTCTCGTAGGTGTATAGCGAATATTAGAATACAGTAGGCTTTGCGCGATAGTCAAATATTTTAAAGCTTTGAGATTCCGTTCTATTTGCACACTTAACATATAAAAACCGAACAACGATGTTCCATTTCACGAAAGTTAAGCTTTCTAAAACTCACACACATAACGAGGAATATCTCCGAAATGGTTCACCCTACAAGAAAATTTATTGAGACATAAATTGTGTATTTTAGCAAGATCTACATTTTTTGTATAGTATAATTTGGTCTATCTCTAACGGTTTACCAGTTATGCAAAAGTCGTCCAGAGTAAATACGACTACAGGGGCTATAGTCAGAAAATTCAAGATATACATTTCATTTGTCACCAAAATATCTCAAACATATGATATTTTAATTAAAATGGCTAGAGCCATTTTCAAGGAAATCAAAATTTTCGAAAACGTCCCATGTAAAGGGTAGTTTAGGGTGGGGCTATTTTCTTCAAAATCTTCGTGTCGTATCATTGAAAGACATTAAACTTAAATACCAAGTTTGGTTTTTAAGCGACTTTTCGTTTTTGAGTTATGTTGTCCACACACTGACAGACACACAGACACACACACACACACACACGGACCTTTTACTAAAAATGCTTTTTTTTGGATTCAGGGGGCCTCAAAACATATATTTTCGATGAAATATCGACATCGAATTTTTGGGTGGAATACAATACTTCCCCTACTTACCAGTAGAGAAAGTAAAGAAGTACCTGTCGAATATAATCGTATATGAAATATTTTTAGAAAACATGGCATTCTGCAAATGGTCAGTATGAACCCTATTATGATGATTGTGTATGAAAGTGCGATACTGTTTTCTCCCATTGTAATTATTGCAGTGAATAGAGCATGTTAAAGCCGATGGTTTCACATGATAATTTAATTTACCTCTTAAGCCCATGTTTGTTGCAGTTGAGCTCAATTAAATTGCTGGGAAAGTATAGGTAAGCTTTCATTGTATTACTGAAGATAATAGCCATATTTTCACCTAATTGAAAATAAGGCAGAGTAATTCTTGTCGACTCTGGATGAAATAAATGTATTCACGGAAATTCAACATTGCATAAAATGCTTTATGTGTGAAGTTAAAGCAGTTGAAGTTGGTATTTAAGTTTAATGTTTTTCAATGATACGACACGAAGATTTTGAAGAAAATAGCCCCACCCTAAACTACCCTTTACATGGAAAATTTTCCGAAAATTTTTATTTTCTTGAAAATGGCTCCAACGATTTTAATTAAAACGTCATATGTTTGAGATAGTTTTATGACAAATGAAATGTATATCTTGAATTTTCTGACTATAGCCCCTGTAGTCGTATTTACTCTGGACGACTTTTGCATAACTGGTAAACCGTTAGAGATAGACCAAATTATACTATACAAAAAATGTAGATCTTGCTAAAATACACAATTTATGTCTCGATAAATTTTCTTGTAGGGTGAACCATTTCGGAGATATTCGTTGTAAACTTATGTTAGTCGTGCAAGGAGAACGGAATCTCAAAGCTTTAAAAGATTTGACTATCGCACTAAGCCTGCTGTATTCTAATATTCCCCTTGTACCTACAAGCAAATAAGCAATAAGATAATTTGTAAAAATGTTTATCTCAACTAACACGAAGAAGATATAGGAATAAGAGTTTGTAAGAATGGTTAGTACAAGAGTAGAGAAAGTCATGTGAGTGTAACACATGTTTCTTTTTTTTTTTTTTTATGGAGCAGGTTTGTATGGTATCCATCTTAGTATAGGGTGTGACATTCACATGGTTTTCTGTACTCGCTTTTCTTTTACGTAGTAGATTTTCATAGTGTTTTCCCGGCTATTTTATTTATATTGGATTGTTTGAAGTTGTAGGGATAAAATAATCAACGCTGGGTATTTTAGCTAGTTGATTTGGTAAAACATTTGAGTGTCGCGTTCGTATTAGTGGAGAGAGGCGTGAGAAGAGAGAGTAGGTGATAGAGAAGGGGAGGGGGAAGTCGTAAGAGTTACAAGAACCTGTTGGGTCCAGGTGTATAGTGAACTGGAGGGGATTGTTGAGTATTCGTTGCCGGTTTCTGATACCAACTGTGGGGTTGATCTTGACCAGGCCGGTGGTGGCGATAAACAGCCCATTAACATAGTGTTACCTAGCTGTCTGTCACTCAGTCAGTAGAGTAGCACACTCTCGCTAGACGACCTCGTAGTCGCCGAGTTATTTTCGCGATCTGGCCGGACCTAGGTTATATTTACACTATCTGCCGCGAGCAAACCTGTGTGTGTGTATGTGTGTGTGTGTGACAAAACTTGAGTGGCCGATTGTGTTTGGTGTGTTTGGTGTTAAAAAGTGCCTCCAGTCTGCAGCTCTGGATTAATTTTTTCACCTGGGATGACGACAACATGTTCGCCTCCACCCAAGGCGCCTTTCGAAGGTAAGACCTCGACAGACGGACCACGTGGACGTACTTAAACCTGGTAACGCCCACCCACCAGCATGTGACAACCTCTCGTACTAACCTGGTATCTTGCATCAACAATATCTTACATTTCTTGTCCTAAACTGCCAGAGCTAGAGTGAGGAAAACGTCTGTTTTTGTCAATCATAACCTCAACACAATTTACGTGAAAGAAACTTCGTACTGCAAATGTTTTTACTCTCACTACTGCGCACATACAGTAAACAGAAGGATTCTACTACAGCCGAAAATTCGATGTCACCGGAAATATATGTTTTATGTTTAGAAAAAGGTCTACAAGAAAATAAATAATGAGATAATTGATAGTAATATGCATTAAAAGGAAAACTTTCTCCCCTAATTGATAGTTATTGTAATATTACAACTATTACAATCTGTAGTACTTATTTCAGGCACATTTTCTCGAATCAGAACTATTGTTTGTCACAATTTTTCTTGTAATTAAACTTTCTCTCGTAAGTATTAAATCAAACGTTTCCTTCCTACCATTCACACTTTCTCCTGCGTATCGTTTTGAAACAGTATTCGATTTCCACCTTCTTCACTCATTTTTTATCTTAAATTCGCGCATGAATATATCAACAATATTTATTAGTGTATCGAAGGCCCATACTCTTTCTCTAAACATATCGTTTCCGCAGTAAACTTCGTTAAATATTCAATGAAAAAGCTGAAACTGTCAACATTGAAGCAACAGAATGTAAAATAAGAACAAACTTAAGGGATTAACAGCTTCACTTACCTTACTAATGCTGTAAGTTATTTAATATTCCAAATATTTCGTCAAGATCATCCACCATATTGTAAATGGTCTATTTAAAACAGTAACCATAGCTGTAGACGCTCAACTGTTTAGTATTTCAGTGTCCTGAACCTCTGAAAACAAAAACCAATAAATCCAGTCTATCATTTTATTTCTATTTGAAAATTCATAACGCGGTTCATGTTTTAAAAATAAATCTTTTCCCAAAGTATTAACCACAACTGTTTATATTTAATATTTCTAGAATGCCCCTTCTTTTTGTTTACAAATGACGTTTAGTTTTACTATTGTAAATCCTATCACAATCCAAACAGTTAAATCAATTTCATAACCTTTTTAGAAAAATGTTGTAAATATTTTATATTAAATTTATTTTGAGGGACCAAAGTTATTCCGTGTTACTTAAACATTTTTATAAATTTTTATTAGCTCAAGGTTGGTAAGAAAACCTTTTAAAATACATTACATTTTCTTTTCTTTAGGGTAGAAAGATTAAAAAACCTACAGCATTACTAAGATAAGTGAAGCTTTTAGTCTCTAAGTTTGTTTTCAGTTCAGATTCATTAAACATATTAATTATACAACATATACTAAAATACCCTTATATATAAAGTTATTATGATGTTTTTTCAAAAATAAACATAACGATTTGAATTAAAATAAGACAAAATTAAGATATTTTCGTGAAGAATTATCACCTGTGTTTTGTTTTCCACAAATTATTACGTCACGTTTTTGGTTAGTCCAACACTAACCTTAAAATATACGTTCTAGGTTAGCTTCTACAGACACATTCTGGCCGAATTAGTTAGGTCAGATATCTTATGATATTACTTGTAATAAATGGAATCTATATCTTGAATTTTGGCTTTGAGGGAGAGTAAAATATTTTAAAGGTTTGAGATTCCGTTCTCTTTGCACATTTAACATATAAAAAAATTAACAACTATGTTGCATTTATTTGTTTTCCGAAACTGCCACAAATAATGCATATAAGTATTAAAGGATTTTCTAAGGTATAAGTAACTAATATTTTCAAACTATAGTAGTTTGTATTTATATTAATTAGTGAGTTAAAATGTCTACTCCATTCCTTGACTAAATGACAACTTGCGAAGTTGCGAGTTATGCTATATGAATTAGAATACGGCAATTAAAACGCAAGAAAACACATACAACGTTAAACCCACTCAGGTATCAACGGCAAAATAATTATAGATAATTTAGCAAAATTTGCAACTATATCTGGTCAATTGTAACCACACGCGTTTCCAGTAAATGTGATTCACTTGGTTAAAAATAAAGTGAAAATAGATCCTGGAACAAGTGATGGATACAGTCAGCCGGAATTAAACGTAAATATTACTTTTATTACATTCTGAAGCACAGAATTCAATGATTATTCACATGACCTTTTCGTCCGCTCTTCTGAAAACCATTTTTACTTTCTCTACTGCTGCCTGTCACAGATGACAGTCAAATTATTCGCATTGCCGCTCTTGCCAAGTAATTCGCGTTTGATGACCTGTAGATACTTGTCCCATTTGACTCAGGCCTTATTTACATTTTAAATGAAAGTCATTTGTTTATGACAAGTTTAATGCACCTGTCTTTTAGATACACTTAACATTGCGTGTGGTATGTTTAAGCGTTGTTAGCAGCATTAATAAACAGCACCATGATCCACATTAGTGCCAAAATCCGTCTGAATTGATAATTTGTACAAATGTTTATCTCAAATAACACGAAGAAGATATAGGAATAAGAGTTTGTAAGAATGGTTAGTACAAGAGTAGAGAAAGTCATGTGAGTGTAACACATCAGATTTTTTTCCCCTTTACAGCGTCTAGTTTAATTAATTTTTCAAAATAAACTAACACCCATTTTTTTTGAAAACCAGTTTCGTTGGTTTAGTCGGAGATTTTGGCACTCCAATGTTAATTACACGCGACAGTAACGTCAAAACGGGCTACATTGAACAGATGAAGCCAGATTTCCTCAACTTCAAACGTATCTCTCTCAGGAAGCCAAAGCAGACCTGCCTCTTTGCCACATTTCCATCTTTCTTTTTGAATATCCAATGTAACGATTCTGTCACGAACCAAATCCCACAATGTTAATGAGACATATTCTGGAAGCAAATTTCAGGCGCTGGAATTTTGCCTCTGCTGACACCATTTCTCTTTCCTTTTTTCGAATTGTTTCATTTCTTTTGGTTTTATTTGAGATGTTTTCCTTATTTAACTGAAATACAAACTCCATTTTTCTCAATCTTGCTTTATTTGCTTCCTTATCCAATTCCAATTTATCAACATTATTCATTTTTCCATCCTTTGTTGGTAATAGTTTTGGTGCTTCTTTTATATTTGTCAGAAACTTCAGGTTTCAACTTTCTCTACAGTTTCGTTCAGGAGATTAATCCGCTCAATTGCTTTTTCCACATTTTGAGCAAAACATAACCTCATTATGGCAATTCACAAAGAGATCTAAAAGTGTTTGATTCGTTCTGTATGAACCGGATATAATGTAAGGACATGCGCAGTCTGTATGCGCAGTCTGTATGCGCAGTCGTGTTTCAGACTTTTACCCACTGCTATGATAGGCTTTTCGAACTTCCTTTTAAGTTCAACAGGTGTCATTTGATTTGATTAATCTAAGAGCTTTCTTCCATGTCGATGTTCACGTTTTTGATCCCAGTATTAAAATCTCGTCGTAATTTTAAAACAGAACGTAGCCATAAACTGCTGATGGCCTGATTATCCCAGAAACAAATCGGAACGATGCTGTTGGTAGAGTTTGCCAGCTTTTTGTGCCAGAGTTGTGTCCAATACAGAATAATCTGTGCGTCATGTTTCATTTTGGGCTCGTCCAGGAAGGAATACATCTTGTGTCAAGAGCTTATTTCAGCTGAATATATAGTGAGAAGATTTGTACTTTCTTTCAAAATAGAAAATAAAAAATCTGATGATCTCTACTCTTGTACTAACCATTCTTACAAACTCTTATTCCTATATCTTCTTCGTGTTAGTTAAGATAAACATTTGTACAAATTATCTTTTGCTTATTTCCTTGTAGGTGCAAGGGGCATTTTAGAATACAGTAGGCTTTGTGCGATAGTCAAATCTTAAGCTTAGAGATTCCGTCCTCTTTGCACGCTTAACATATAAAAAAATGAACAACGATGTTCCATTTCACGAAGCTCAGTTTTCCACATAGTTATATATTATCAGAAGTAAAGTGGAGTGATGTTAAATGTGATCCTGCTAACAATGACATGGTTTTGACGGGTGACCCGCAGATTTGAGGAAAGATTGTCCGTGTCCTCGTCTGGCAGACAAACAACATCAATTGTTCTGAATTCCGGATGGAAATAAACCAAGGGAAGCATTCGGTCCGGGCTCTCAGCGAGGTGTATTCAGTTGCCATGGCAACAGACTGGGAGCGTCCATAATGTTAACTGTTCAAATCAATTACCGCCGGCGACTCGTCTTTGTTTCGCAGGCCTACTTTATGGTACTGAGGAATTCAGCACTTGTGTAACTCAAATTACCCTTCTTTCATATAGGAAGCATTAACTTGATTATTATTACATTGCACTAAAGTTTGCAATATATAGCCTGCATACGCATGCGTGGGAACACTGTATGTAAAGTGTGAACAACCTGTTGCGCACTCTCGGGGGAAATAAGCACCTATGGCCTGTGTGTGCCGCGATTAGTGTGAGCTACTAACTAACCTAAAAGCATATTACTATTACTAACTAGAATTATTACACTGTACATAAAATAAATATTTATGTAATGTTGCTCATTACACTGTCATGAATTACGAGCATCAATATTTCTAGTAATACCCTTGACGCGTTGTTTACGCCGTATATTAAGGATTTTAGACAAATTAGACATTGAGATTCTAGGAGCGTTTTATAAATTAATGAATTCCTTTGACAATTGACTACACATTTAATTTTCGTATTCGTACCGGCATTCATCCATAGCATGTGCAACACCCCAAAATATTGCACTCATTTTACTTTTTCTACTAGTAAGTAGAGCAAGTATTGTATTCCTCTCAAAAATTCAATATCAAGATTTCACCTCCAGTACTGCACCCCACTCATGACGCCCGTGGTAAGAAGACAGTGTATGAAATCAGTGTTGATTTTCTGGGATGTCGAAGTCCTGCAGCTAATGTCATATTTTAATGACTCTGGTATTGGATGAATAAGCAGGTTAGCTCAGGTGAAGCAAGCTGGTTCCATGCAAGACCTACTTTGTTTCTACCTACTTGGAGTGCGTGTTGCAATTTAAAGAAGACAAAGACGCGGCATGTTGCAGCCTTCTTTTGTCTGTCCGCATCGACCGCACACAACACGAAAACAAAAGACCGTTGCACAACCTTACTCATCGTGCACGGTATTGTGGATAAATATCCTTACAGCAGCTCCTGTCCTTCATTCATCTCTGCAACGATAACTCAGTCCTTGGTGCCCTAACCTCACTTTTGTGCACCCCTTCAATGTAAAGAACAAACTGATCAGCTACATTCACATGAGTTTTTCTATCAACTATCGCTTATTACTTTCTCTACTACCTATAGTAAGTAGAGGAAATATTTATTCCACCCAAAAATTCGATGTCAAGATTTCACCGGTGTGTCTGTCAGTCTGTGGACAACATAACTCAAAAACGAAAAGTGGGTTAAAAACCTAAGTTGGTATTTAGGTTTAGCACCCTTTACGGATACAACACGAAGATTTTGAAGAAACTTGCTCCAACCTAAACCACCCTTTACATGGAAAATTTTTTGAAACTTTTAATTTTCTCGAAAATGCCTCAAACGATTTTGTTTAAAATTTCAGATATGTTTGTGACAAATGAAATGTATATCTTGAATTTTCTGGCTATAGCCCCTGTAGTCGTATTTACTCTGGATGACTTTTGCATTACTGGTAAACCGTAAGAGATAGACCAAATCGTACTATACAAAAAAATGTAGATCTTGCTAAAACTCACAATTTATATCCAAATAAATTTTCTTGTAGGGTGAACCATTTAGGAGATATTCCTTCTTATGTGTGTAATAAACAATAAGATAATTTGCACAAATGTTTAAGAGTTTGTAAGAATGGTTAGTACAAGAGTAGAGAAAGTCATGTGAGTGCAACACATCAGATTTTTCTTTCAAGAGCATAAAATATTCCTATTCTATCTACTCCAACATAGGTTATGATTACGTCACAGGCTTCTTCTCTCCTGACGTCAGAGCTAGCCCTCCATTGTTTCTCCAGTGGTAGCCGGCACGTGCATAGGTTGACTACTGATTGGCTAAGGCAGGCGTGTACAAACGGCGCATGACATCCTGTATTTGAAAGGAATGAGAGGTTTAAATGGACCTTTGTATTATATATTTGGTGTGGGGCTTTTCTTGAAATCGTTAATGTCAGACACTTATAAGTTTCTGTTATATAGTTTTGAGGGAATTAAATTATTCAATTTATTCACAATGCCTTAATATTCAAAATATTCCATGAACATCAAAAATTAATAGTCTTTTTTTTTAATTTTATAAACTATAATTTCCCAACAAATACCACCAATCTATGGCAGGAATAAAACAGTTACTTTTAACTCTTTCTTGAGCATTTAATTTTTTCAAAGCTAAATAAGTTTCAGATTTTGAAACTAAACACTGAAGTTGAAGTCACATAAATGAAGCACACGCTGGAAAAATTCTAGGAGCATAGTACACAAGTTAATGCTAATGGAGCACGTAATGTATTGAAACAATTTGAAGTCGAAAAAAATATATTTTTTTATACACGTGCATCGGATCACCTATTTGTCACACCTTCCAATCTTGCAGTTTCTCTTCTCAGATTTTCAGCTTGACCCCTTCTTTCCGCTGAATTTGTTTGTTTTAGAGCCCTTTATGGCCCCATTTTGACGTTTAGATGTACTGCGCATGACATTTAAAACCTTTAAAATGGCGGAATCTAAAACATTGCAATGTCAACCGATTAATGGAGGTTAGGGGAAGATATATAGATGTAAACCTAAAAATAGTCCATTTTGATAGTTCTTTTTTTTATCTTAGCTGGGTGAAAAAATAAACAACAATTAATTCGACTATAAATTTAATGAAGTCTAATAAATACGTTATTTGTAGCGAATTGTCGACTGTTTAAGAACATAAGATACAACTGTTTCTGAATCTTAACACTAAATGGTGTAATCTTTCTCTCTGAAACTACCTGCAATTTAGAATCACGCTTTTGCACGCTTGTTCTAGTATAATATATATCTATCTATCTTTTGGGGTTCAGAATGGTCACATACGGCCAAATTGTCAGAATTTAGATTTTTATTTTCTCTTGTTCTCCAGATTTTAACGATTAAAATAATATATAATACTTTACATTAACAATATATAGTTTTCAGCTTTCAAGACGTATTGAAACTGCCAAAACTGTCAAAATGACAGCAAAGTAACCTAAAACGTTTAAAATTCAAATACTCACATTCTTTTTTGTATGCCAGATATCGAAATGAAGCTTAGCGATGTTTATTTCTCTTTGGGAAACTTCTGCGTTGGCCAACCTGCTGCAACATGGCTATTCATATTTCTTTTCGTAGTAATAATTGTTGCTTTGTCTTGCAATTTTTGTATTTTGTGGTGAAAAGTGGAAATTTTCCTTATCCGTGTGAGTATATATTGATATTTAAGATGTCTAGACGTGCGAGATTATTCAAGAAACGGACAAATGTCAGTAAGTAGGAAGAAATAACAGGAACAAATAGATGTGATACACCTAACCTCAATACAAATAATATACTAAAACTTTACAAAGAAGTGTTATAAAATGAAAGTATAGATTTTCATTTTCTTTCAAGTTCATTTCTGTGAGCTGTTAAATTACAAAAAAGAATAAACTTAAACTCTCAGTTACAAAAATATTGAAGTAATGATTAAGAACGGTTTAACATATTTGTAAGTTGACCATTTTGTCATTAGTAAAGTGATGGTTTGGATAGATTAGCATTCTTGGCAATTTATTCTATTTTTATCTGACCATAGTGAGCGTGAAGAGAAGATCCTGCTTTGGGAAGCAGTAAAGGGAACGGAATTCTTAGAAAATTAAGCAGTTTGCACCTTGGCTTTTCGTTGTTTCCTTTTAATATTACTTCTTAAAAATACGAAGTAAGAAATAAAATCGTGTGTATGTGCGTGCGTGTGTGTGTATGTAACGAACTCATTTCCCAAAATTCGAAAAAAAGAGAGAAAACATCTTAGCTCGTGTGGAATGTAACTCATTTTTTATGATTTGAATATCATACGTACTTTGAGTTGAAGTATAACAATTTTATTCACAAAGAAACACAGTTGACACTACCTCAGCAACACTCCGGTGTCAAAACCGCGCTTTAACATATAGCTAAAACGCTAGCGTATGCAGATGGGTATGTGCTGGGGCTTGCGGAGGTGAGAGAAACAGTCAGGAAAATAGGTGAGGGGTTTGCGGGGAGGTCATCCTAGCCATACAACATTCAGGCAGTGAAACGCTGACCTTTTCTTAGCGTACGCCGCTGTTTTAGAACCGGAACGAATTGACTTGTACGGATCTGAAATACCTGTGCATATAGGGAAGCTAAGGAATAGAACAAAGTTTGTTCATATAAGATAATTATATTTGCATATGAACATCTACCTCTATAAAACCTAAACTTTGGTATTAAAGTCAATAGTTTAAAGCACGAGGTGGTTTCCAATGCACGTGAAATTAATGTTGGACTGCAGTGTGTGAAAGTTTTGTAAATAGCCGGGGTTCGAAGCTTAGTCAAGTTTCACTGCAGAATGTTTCATAATAGATGGTGAAGCTGGTATGAAGCCAAGACCGCATCATGCCGCAGAGTGAGACAGTAGAACAACGAACGCTTCCTCCCTCCCTCCCTCCACCCTTCTCCCTATTTGTTTAAATTAGATACACAAAGAGGGTAGCCTAACAAGCTGTCTTGTTGCCTACTTTCATTTAGACAAGTCTCAGGTGCAGGGCTTTCCTCTTATCGCCTTCTTTGTTACCCTTCTCTCTCTCTTCTCTGGCAGTCTCTCATTTCTTTCCTATTTACTTTCCTTTTATTTCTGTTTTCCTTGTCTTTCTTTCCCAATCTGCCAAGCTATTTTTACTTTCTCCTCTACGTTTTTGTGTTGTATTCCACTCAAAAACTCAATACTCAGATTTCACCGAAAATATATTTTTCGAAGTTCCCGGAATAAAAAAGGCATATTTTGAAGAAAAAAATGTGTATCTGTGAACAGCATATACCAAAACAAAAAATCATTTAAATATCTAGCGTCTTTCGAGGATGCCACATGATTTTCCAAACAATCCCAAATTAATACGTATACAGGGTGATTCAAAAATACTTCTACAAACTTCGGGATGAATTCCTTACATCGAAAGAAGGGAAAAAGTTTATATAAACATATCTTATACAATCCCTTGTTTTCTCGTTATTAATGAGTTTCATTGGCCCTAAAATATCTTCAACAAATGGAATTTAAATCGAAATCGTTAGCCATTTTTCAGAAAATAAAAGCGTTCGAAAAATTTTCCAAGTATAGAGTAGTTTAGGGTGCAGGAATTTTCTTCACAATCTTTGTGTCCCATCCAGGAAAGAGATTGAACTTAAATAACAATTTTGCTTTTAACCGGCTTTTCGTTTGTCAGTTGGCTGTTCACGCACGCCCGCACGCCCGCCCGCTCGCACACCTACACGTCCGCCCGCACGCACACCCGCACGCCCGCCCGCTCGCACACCTGCACGTCCGCCCGCACGCACACCCGCACGCTCGCCCGCTCGCACACCCGCACGTCCGCCCGCACACACACCCGCACACCCGCACGCCCGCCCGCTCGCACACCTGCACGTCCGCCCGCACGCACACCCGCACGCCCGCCCGCTCGCACACCCGCACGTCCGCCCGCACGCACACCCGCACGCCCGCCCGCACACACACCCGCACGTCCGCCCGCACACACACCCGCACACCCGCACGCCCGCCCGCTCGCACACCTGCACGTCCGCCCGCACGCACACCCGCACGCCCGCCCGCACGCACACACGCACACACACACATGTGGAATTTTTTTTTTCAAAATGAAAAAGGTAACAGTTATAGGTAGTTCCTAGTAAATTTATAACCGCATACACAAGCCCATAAATGTAAATCTTTCACTTCGCATACGTTTGCTGTTTGTTTTGCCCGCTTCCTTTCTGTTTCTGCCTACTTACGTTCAAGGTTCGGTTCCGGAGATTTCCCTGAATATCCGTCAGAGCGTGGCAAGCACATGTTTGGTACTGCATTATGCTATTTATATATTTTTAGGTCCAATTACTTTTCGTTTCACAGCTCCGCACTCGAGTTGAACTCCATTACGATATTGGAAAAAGACAGATGTACATCTTGCCTAAGGCAACAGTAGCACCTCCAGCTTTATCCATAATTAAATGATTGATTTTATCCATCATGTCCAACCTGGCATATCTGTGTCGTGTCGATACTTCGCTGTATCATTAATCATAGTTAAGGAAATATCTAATAATCCATTCCATTTATATTCCAAAATTTTTACAAGCATTTTTAGAAAAAGGTCGTGTGTGTGTGTGTCAGACTGTAGACAGCATAACTCAAAAACGAAAGGTCCGTTAAAAACCAAAGTTGGTATTTAAGTTTAGCGCCTTTCAAGGATGTGACGCAAAGATTTTGAAGAAAATAGCCCCAGCCTAAACCATCCTTTACATGGAAAATTTTTAGAAAATTTTGATTTTCTTGAAAATGGCTCAAACGATTTTGTTTAAAATGACATATGTTTAAGATATTTATATGACAAATTAAATGTATATTTTGAATTTTCTCGCTATAGCCTATGTAGTCCTGTTTACTGTGGATGACTTTTGAATAACTCATAAACCGTAAGAGATAGACAAAATCTTACTACACAAAAAATGTAGATCTTCCTAAAATACACAATTTATGTGTCAATAAATTTTTTGAACCATTTCGGAGATATTCCTTGTTATGTGTGTGAGTTTAGAAAACTTTAACTTTCCTGAAATGGAACATCGTTGTTCAAAAGATGTGACTATTGCACAAAGCCTACTGTATTCTAATATTCCCCTTGCACCTACAAGGAAATAAGCAATATCAAATTTCTGTAAATGTTTATCTCAACTAACACGAAGAAGATATAGGAATAAGAGTTTGTAAGAATGGTTGGTACAAGAGTAGAGAAAGTCATGTGAGTGTAACAGATCAGATTTTTTACCATTGTGTCCTAATTTCCATAACATAATCTTGTAACCCTATGCGTGTGAAGTGTTTCACTCATACTATAGGAATTTTCACAACGGGCTCTTATGGACCATGCTATTCTTATGGAAGAATCAAGTGCGGCGTTGCCAAATGTGCGTGTTTTCAAATGCGACTAAGATAAAGTATGAACATTCATTTTGGTGTGAAATGTGTCGAAGAATACTATATTATGCACGACAAACCTTTTATATAACTGTATAGTTTTTAAAATAATAAAATCTAAAATTTCTTGAAAGCAGATTTCTTAACATCTCTCTCGCTGCGAGGGATTTGCATTCCCTGTTTCTTACGGCCGTCACATATTTATTCAGGTTTATAAATATGAGATTTTATAAGAGTTTTGTGCAACCTCTGATGTGCGCATAAAGCTTGCAACTCTGCCTGGGTTGTTTTGGTTCCTATACACGCGCCGGCCACGCGAAGTCCTTATTTCCCTGTTTTACTGTCTCAAAAGACTGAACAAAGTGTAATAAGAAACATAAGAATGAGGTGTTGAGTAGGGAAAGTCATGTGAGTCTTCATTTATTCTCTGTTACCGTTCTGCCAGGCTTACGTCATGAAAGCCCAGCACTTTTAGAATAATTAACGAGTACCAGTGATTTGTAAAGTTGAAGATGGCCTAATTCCTTGTAGGAAGCGTCACAAGGTTACGCTACAAGCGGCCATTGTGCGTGCGTAGTGAGAGATTTGCGTTGGCAGCCTTGGAGGTTAAAAATGGCGCCGCGTCAACATTTGTTGGCGGGCATCGTGGCACGGTGGGTGTCTCGTGGGAAAATTTCTTTGAGGTATAATTATCTGCTAATGGCCTATACAGCCTCTCGCACGTTAGGCATCTTTTTGTGAGTTACCATGGAAACCTTTGGAGTCGGTGAATGGAAGACGCAACATAGCTTCTGGATTATGTTCTAAACCGCTGCTATTGCCATACAAATCCTCAGGTAATGAGATGCTAAGTCCTTCTCAGAGAGGACGCAGGACATTGGTCTATACCTACAACTATAAAAGCAACTAAAAGCTCTAGTAATCTGACGATGATAATTTTCACACCGAGCTGCAGTTGTGAACTAGAATATCCTTTATATATCGTACCATCGTTATCATTTGTTATGAGATAAAACCAATATATTACTTAAAAATACTGACCTGTTGCATTCACAAGACTTTTTCTTCTATTGCACCAACTATTCTTACAAAAGACATTCATAAAAATTACCTTATTGCTCATTCTCTTGCAGGTGCAAGCTTTGAGCGATAGTCAAATGTTTATAGCTTTCTCTTTGCACAGCTAACATAAAAATTGAAAAGCGATTTTCCATTTGTGGAAAGTATCGTGTGTACTAAACAAGCTTGAGAGAAATGAGGTTAATGTTCCGATGTGAATGACTTTAAATATAGCTTAATTTATTATTATAAACTCTAAACTGTGGTAAAACTTGAACAAAGCGTTTCCAAATCCCAGCAGAGTCCGCTTTAAGAAACCATTTGGAGGAAAAGAGACAGTTTTCTTTGTATCTCATGCTGGATATTAATTTTCAAGAAAATGGAACATAAAGTAAAAAGTGATAACCGAGACAGCAGACGCAATAAAGATAAAGGTTAATTTCCCTGGATGACAAATGAAATGCGAAGACAAATGCTATCTGCTTTACGACATTTTAAAGTTTTTCATATTCACACAAAGAGCGCCCTGCAGACGTTCTTTTTCTGTTACAGAGGCGGTTCTGTATAAAGACACCACAAAAAATCATCAGTTAAACTTGTTCCGGAATCACTGCTTTGTTAAAGAAAATAAGATAAAAACTCTGATACTCTGATGTGTTGCATTCACATGAATAAACACGACTACATAGGCTATAGCCAGAAAATTCAATATATAAATTTTATTTTTCATAAAAATATCTAAAACTTATTGCATTTTAATCAAAATCGCTATACCAATTTTAGAAAAAATACACTTTCGAAAAAGTTTACATATAAAGGGTAGTTTAGCGTGGAGAAATTTTCTTCAAAATCTTCGTGTCGCATCCTTGAAAGTCATTAAACTTAAATACCAACTTTGGATTTTAATCGACTTTTAATTTTTGAGTTACGCTGTTCAAAATCAGAAACACACACACAGATCTTTTTCTGAAAATGCTTCTTTTTGGGTTCAGAGGGTCTCAAAACATATTTCCGGGGAAATATCGATATCGAATATTTGGCTGGGATGCAGTACTTCCCCTACTTACCAGTAGAGAAAGTAAAAAGCTTGTTAGAAAAATGTCAGTGTGTGTGTGTCTGTGTCTTTGGGCAGCATAACTCAAAAACGAAAATTCGGTTAAAAACCAAATTTGGTATTTAAGTTTAATGTCGTTCAAGGATGCGACACGAAGATTTTGAAGAAAATAGCCCCACCCTAAACTACTCTTTACATGGAAAATTTTTCGAAAATTTTTATTTTCTTTAAAATAGCTAAAACGATTTTGATTAAAATGTCATATGTTTGAGATATTTTTATGACAAATGAAATGTATATCTTGAATTTCCTGGCTATAGCCCCTGTAGTCGTATTTACTCTGGACGAGTTTTGTGTAACTGGTAAATCTTACGAGATAGACCAAATATTACTATACAAAAAATGTAGATCTTGCTAAAATACACAATTTATGTCTGAATAAATTATCTTGTAGGGTGAGCCATTTCGGAGATATTCCTGTGTGAGTTTCGGAAAAATTAAAACTTTCCTGAAATGGAACATAGTTGTTTATTTTTTTATATGTTAATTGTGCAAAGAGGACGGAATCTGAAAACATTTGACTATCGCATAAAGCCTATTGTATTCTAATATTCTCCTTGCACCTGCAAGGAAATAAGCAATGAGATAATTTCTGTAAATGTTTATCTTAACACGAAGAAGATATAGAAATAAGAGTTTGTAAGAATGTTTATCACACAATGCACTAAAATTTTCATGTGAAAGTGAGGCAGTGTTGATCAGTGTGCATAGATGAAATCAGTGACAGTGCAGGGTGATCGCCTCAAAGCTCGTGAAGTATGTGGACAAATTAACATGAGGACAGTCAATACTGGGGTTTGGCAAATCCTGTGCTATTGCTTGTAGGTTGACCCAAAGGATCATCTTGAGCGTATTCCAGGAACTGGATCTTCTCGGCAAGCAAGGCTTGGTGTGGGGGTGGGAAATAGATTCAGTCAACTGTTCTAGTTTCCTATTGATCTGAGAACGAATAAGATACGGGCGCGAACTGCCCATACACCGACATACATCACTTACTCCTTCCTATACTGTGTCCTTTTTGCTTTCTCCACTACCTATAAGTATTGTATAATTCGATGTTTAGATCTCATCGGAAATATAAATAAATTTTTTTTAAAGTGAACCATTTCCGAGATATTTCTTGTTACTTGCGTGAGTTCATTTTTTATATATTAAGCGTGCAAAGAGAACGGAATTTGAAAGCTTTAAAAGATTTGACTATCGCTCAAAGCCTACTGTATTCCCATATTCCCCTTGTAGCTACAAGGAAATAAGTATTAAGCTAATTTCTATAAATATTTATCTCAACTAACACGAAGAAGATATAGGAATAAGAGTTTGTAAGAAAGCTTAGTACAAGATACACGGACCTTTTTCTAAAACTGCTTTTTGAATTCATGGGGGCATCAAAACATACATTTCCGGTGAAATCTGGACATAGAATTTCTAATTCCTAACCTAGTAGATAAATTGAACACACTATAACCTTCGAACCAATTGCGCTAAAAATATAAAATTCAGCGCATTTTATAGCGTAATTTATGCTACAGAGATTGGTACCACTGCTGTTAAGATGGCAGATGTCTGAGTGGGAGAGAAATAGTAAACAATGGAATTCGTTGCATTTTCTGGTGCAAGATTGTAAAATACATTTTAGGTTATAAAGGTGCGGTTTTCTCAGAAACTATGAAAGATAAAAATCTCAAATTTTGAACATAAATCGAGCATACCATAATAGACTTTGTGTAGTTTTGTACTGATGAATGAAATATTTAAAAACATTTTGTGTCTTGTGGTGAAATGGAAAGAAAAAGTTGTTGAAAAAGTTCTAACGTTTTCGTAAATAGACATAGATCGACGTATTTAAAAAGAAGGCACGAAAAAGTACTAAAATATCAAATTTATGTCTGTAATAGTTAATGAGAAGGAGAATCTTAACTCAGTAATGTTGACATAGGCGGTATAGGGCTATGGGAAGGAAGACTCGCTCGCTGGCTCGCGCTGGCTGGCGGGCCGACCCGACCCGACCCGACTGTTAGGAAAACGGTGTTGTGATGAGACATCCGTGCCGGTGTCTCACTGGGTCACTTAGACACCACGTGGAGGAGGTAACGTTAAATTTATTGCTTTAATAAGTTCCTTTACTACTCCGCTAGCACGAGTCGCTGCAGTTTGTAATATTGACGTGCTTCTCTGCGCATGCGTCGGCGGCAGCCGCTCGTCACAGGCAATATGGCGTCCTCGCCAGAGATCTACCGCCGACCAAAAGCAGCGGGTTCGAATCCCATTAAGTTAATGTAAACAACGAGTCACTGGAACGCATAACTTTCTGTATTTCACCATAAAATATATCCACAGAGACCACGGTACTGCATCCACTCTAAGAAACCGCGCAACATATGCAATAACTGTTCAATTTCGGTAAGCCGGTTGATTTTTAGTTTGAAATAACAGTAGATATGTAATTTAGGGCAATAAAACTGATAAACATACTTACAGTTTTAGAGTTTGCCCTTCAGTAACACAGCTGTGATATTTCGCACAAATACCGCCACCGAAAATTTAGAAGATTTACTATTCTTTTTCAATATCATTTGTCGGTATCAACATTTTGAAAGACTTAAAAAATTGTCTATTATGTTAAAATATTTAAAATTATTGGTTGTTTAATAATACATGTTATCATAAACAAAAGTTTGATCGTGTTAATGAAAATTTAGCTATTATCTCATAAATATTAAACATTCTTAATTTTGGTCAATATATCGTTATAACGGAAAATTTGAAGCACTTAATAATTAGCTATTGTGTCATAAAAGTTAAACTTTTTTTATTATCTGTCTATATGAATTGTCAACATCGAAAATTAAAATATTCAATAATAAATTTTTTATCGGGACAACAGCAATGAGTTAATGGTTTTAGACAAACAGAAACGGAACGGATGGGGAAAGTTGGAAAGAAAATCCGTATAGATTTTGCCTACCCACCAGGGGAACTATGAAATCTCACTATGAACGTTTAGCGTTGTAAAAGTTTTTGATTGATAATTAGAGTTTTTGGTCTATGACGAAGATTGTAGAAATGTATCCCAAAACAAATACTTCCAGTGAAATATCGACATCAAATTTTTTGATGGAATACAATACTTCCCCTACTTAGGTATCGTAAGTTCATAGCAGAGAAGTAAATACCTTGTCAACATTGGATAAGCTTAAACACTTCAGTGAAGACGATGAACATTTCCAGCAGATGTGAACGAAACCGAGATGAAGAAGAAGGCCCGTCTACACTTGAAGGGTAACATCTGTTGTCACTTCCACAATGGAGCCACCCTCCAACATCCCTTTCACATAGTCTAACTATTGTACTTGTTTGCGGGCGGGCGCCCAAATGAAGGAATATTTCAAACCGAACATTAAATTTAACTATTACTATGTCAGTAGTAGCTTTTTGTGCAGCCCTGGAATTGGTAGTGCATTGTTCTAATTATATCCAGGGAGGGAACCTGTCAGGACGGACAACAGTTTAAAATACTAGGACTGATTGCCAGGTCATTCAGAATACACAGCACAGCTACTGTATTAGTCCGCGCAGCACGTGGGGAAACGCGTGTGGCTTCGCGCGCTGTCTGTAGCGAGAGATATTTCTCTTTTGTTACGCGAGATCGGCTATAATATCTGTTGAAATACCTTCCACTTAAAATAATAGCTTTAATTTTGGTATCTACGTGTTTACAATCATACATTAAACCCAACAATATGACACTTAGAAAGTTAAACGAGCATGACTGGTGGTTCGTTTTCAAAAAAGAGGTTGTGTACTTTACTTCACAAAATTGCCTAAGTTTCTTTGAACTCCTTGCGAACATGCACATAGCTGGTTTCTGACAAACCGGTATATTTTGAGGTTAAGTTAACTAAATCATTCACAAGTACACATGGATGGTGCTCCAAAAGCTTGTGAAATACGATGTGTTTTTCAGCGCTTTTTAACAGTTTTCCCTTGGCGTGTTTTCTGTAACGCTAAGCACTCATTTTTATACAGTTGTGTCATCGCAGCTCATAAGATAGCCACCATATTCCTTACTGGCCGACTGACATAATTCAGAATTTAAACACGACCCAATTCTTAGTCAGTGGAGCTATTCCTGTTCTCAAATACAACTTATAAGTGTAGTATGTTACAAAGGAAATATTAATCATAATTGCGAACAGGTTTTAAACAGCAATAACATTAAAAACTGATGGATCTATTTTCTTTACTTCCTGGGAGTGCTTCGGTCAGGCTATATGATCAGTCTATAACAGTGTCTGAGAGATGCGACAGTGTTTTTGCAGCTTCAGGTAACGAAGGTTTGAATCCGCGCAGTCGGTATCAATCCTGTATGTCACTGACCTGAAAAACAATTGGGAGACAGACACAAAAACGAATCAATGGACCGTGCCGTAATCGATGCCAAATAAAGGAGTGATTCGGATATCGCCTCTCTGTATAAAACAGCCTCAGTACAGCGCAAGGCCAATACTACATAACACAACCTCCTAGAGAATTTGCTGAAGCATTATTTGAATGTGTCTGGATTTCTAGCAAAATGCTTAAGTTTTTCCAGACTTCTAAGGATAAGCAAAAAGGTTATAAGGCACAGCAACTGTTTGCTTGTACTTATTTCAAAAGAAAACGTTTTTTACTAGGAAGTAGTGTACTAAACCAAAAATTTGATGTTGAAATTTCACCGGAAATATATATTCTCAGGCCCCCTAAGCCCCCCTAAAAATACTTTTGGATAAGGTTGGCACGTGCGCACCCAAAACTGTAAATTTAAAGTGTATATATCATAATTATCTCTGATTTATCAGTGGTTCACTGCTTTCTCGGCTAAGTACGTAAGAAAGAAAAATTTTCTGTGATTGGATAGATAGTTGTCTGAATTTCTACAAAGGTTTCTGGCAAAGCAATTTACCGAAGAACTATACTGCTTTTCTCATGCACTCGTGACGTCATGCGATGTCGAAAGAACATTTTCAATATATAAATAATATTTCACGGAAAAGCGCAGGGTTTTATACAGGAAAATCTCAGACATATGCTATAACAACCTTCTATAAGGCATTAAGTTCTATTAAACTATTATCATATTTACGTATATTCGTTTTTGCTTAATTTGCTTCTTTCTACAATCCAATACTAGCATAAACAGGAGTGACTTTATTCCGTGGAAAATACTGTTATTGTCTATTATCACGGACTACACACGCTAGTTCAACTGCCTCTGACCTCACATCTCGCTGAGAGGCAGAACACGACACTGGCCTCTCTTGCCCCGTGGATTTCTGCAACTGTTTTAAAGTACGAAGTGTCGCTTTTAAATACACGTAAAACTATCGACCCTGGCTTGGTTCGAACCTACGACTTTGGGATTAGGAGGACATGGCCTAAGTAACTATTATTAATTACCACAGTTTATGGGTATTATTTAGCTGTGGCGAATGCACGATTGATAAACAATGGTTTATGGTCATCTCTCCGACTTTCGTGTAATAAACATCGGGAACAGTAGGAGATTAAGTACATTGTCTGCTCGCATTATCAGCAGTGTCTTGTTTGTTCCCAGTAAGGAAGGAGAGAGAAGTTACCCCCACCATCAATTTGTATGACGTCACTCGCGTAAGGTATTAACCGTATACCACATATAGTTCGGAAATAGTGTTTTAATTTTTATTAAGATGGCATAAAAATAAATGTTAGTGCTCCTTTTAAAATAGGTTTATAACCTACATTTTGCCATACGTTGGCTACAAGGCGTTACTGAAATTCTTGTATGAACTGTCAGGTGAAGGTGTTTTGTGTCTGTCCTGTACCAGACAGTGCTCTTTCTAATTCTGTAGCAACTTAAACAATCTCTTGGCTCATCGAACGTCTTGAGAACACTATATGGAGTGGTTAGCTGATAGGGTAAGTGCCACAGTAACTGTCAACATTACCAAGAAATTCTCTCACACCAAACTATCTTTAATTTCTGTCTGTTTTTAACTTTTTGATTAAAGGCAAGAGGTTAATAGTTATTGCCAATCAATGAAAGTAAAAAGGTAAAAACGAAGAGTCAACCAGTGTTAAATATTACCTTTCTAAAGATGACAAGATATATTCAATTTTAAAATAAATTTGTTTTAAAAATTGCTCAGGCTCTTTGATAAGTGGTGGTAGAATACAGCATGTCAACTTTGGTTTTTAACCTACTTTTCGTTTTTGAGTTATGTGTCCACAGACAGAGAAATAGACATACAGCACACACACAGATGGACCTTTTTCTAAAAATGCTTTTTTGGATTTAGTGAGCCTAGAAACATATTTTAGGGGAAATCTCGACATCGAATATTTTTAACTTCCATGTCCTATGTTAGTGCGGTTTACACAAGTCAATACTCCAACATGCAGCTCAGTTTTCTCAGTCTTTATTCCATGTTATCGTCTGTCGGGCACTCCCACAGCTAGTGTCTTGAATCAGCACTTGCGTTTGTGTAAATAAATTAAATAAATAAACAAGCCAGTAAGATCCGTGATGGACAATAGCATTCTATGCTTTTATCCTCTCCCATACTTCTTTCTTTGCATTTGTATAGACACTCGCAAATAGAAATGGGAGTGGTGATTCATGACATAACCTATTTGTGTGTTCGCCAGAAGATAATATATGGATCAGAGGCTATAAATAAACTCAGCTACGTGTTGAAAATATCGACTTGTGTAAACTTGTTGTAAGGTGCGGAATGAGAACACTTACCCTAAACTTAATGTATATGTATCGCCCCTGGTCCATCAAAGAAGCAGACAAACACCACAAAGATATTTTTTCTACACTCCTTGGGGAGTGATTACTGCAGGGAAGATAATGTTGCTAAGAGAAGAATATTCCGACCTTACACCTTGGGCGCAGATACAAGCAAGCTGTTGGTAATTTCGCGTTACCACTCCAGCTGAAATTGAAACTGACGTCGAGGATACTCTAGGGGAATTTGCCCATCGTTTTCAATAGACAGCTTTAAACATGGGAGGAGAGACACCCATATCGATAAAATCCATGTGGCGGCGTTGCAATGCTTCTGTACAGTGCTGGTCACTAGTCACTTGAACACTGCCAACACTGGCTTATTTTGTACACTTAACGAGTGTTGAAGCAATCTTTTTAGGAAATAAAGTAGTATAAAATAACTTTCTGAGAATAATGATACATCGGTTATGAATTAACAGTGACGTCAGCTCAAACACATTATTGTCCGGTACTGTACTGGGAGTCGGTCTGGGTGGCTCAGGTGGTTAGACAATACTCTACTGATCTCAAGGTCACGTGTTCAAATCCGACCCATACCCATGATTTTTTAAGCATGCTTAAAAGGACAGCTCCATATTAGTAGATTTACTGGCATATAAAAGAACTTCTAAACATTTGCACAAATTATCTTATTGCTTATTTCCTTGTAAATACAAGGAGAAGATTAGAATACAGTAGACTTTGTGTGATAATCAAATCTTTTAAAGCTTTGAGATTCCGTTCTCTTTGCACACTTAACCCATAAAAATGAACAACGATGTTTCATTTCACGAAAGTTTTAAGTTTTCCGAAACTCGTACACATAACAAGGAATATCTCCGAAATAGTTCACCCTACAAGAAAATTTATTCAGACATAAATTGTGTATTTTAGCACGATCTACATTTTTTGTATAGTATAATTTGGTCTATCTCTAACTGTTTACCAGTTACGCAAAAGTCGTCCAGAGTAAATACGACTACAGGGGCTATAACCAAAAAATTTAAGATATACATTTTATTTGTCATAAAAATATGTCAAACATTTGACATTTTAATCAAAATCGTTGGAGCCATTTTCAAGAAAATAAAAATTTTCAACAAATTTTCCATGTAAAGGGTAGCTTAGGGTAGGGCTATTTTCTTCAAAATCTTCGTGTCGCGTCCTTGAAAGACATTAAACTAAAATACCAACTTTGATTTTTAACCGACTTTTCGTTTTGGAGTTATGCTGTTCAGGGACACGCATTCAAACAGAAATATCTCTGAAAGAGCTTTTTATGGATTTAGTGGGCCTCAAAACATATATTTCCCTATATTGAATATACGGAGTGCACAGTTAACTAAGTGATGGCGTTATGTTTATTATCTCTTTACCATGAAAAGTCTATTTATTCCCATATTCCCCTAGCATCTACTAGATGTTTAAAATTTAACGGTCATTCCAAACATATATATATATATTCCAAGTTTGTTGCAGGTAAACCACGCTCTCTACTTTTGAAAATTTGAATTTTACCTCCACGGTTGCCCATTATAAACGTTAATATAATTTATCCCTCAAGCGGAGCTGTGGAGTGTTTTTCGATACCAAGTGAACTCTTAGCCCCTGGCATTCTTTTATTTTTCCTTCTTTTTAGCTTTCCGTTCGGTAAAGGGTCATTAGCCAGAATATCTCATTATTTCTTGTTCGAACGGCTTTAATTCTGAGTGTTATCGTTTAAGTTATTACTTCTCTAATTCTCGCATCTTTTTTTAAATTCTAGTAAACAAGAATGTGTGCTGATGTGCATAAACGCTTACGTAATTAGCTGCTATTCCCCACCTCCTCCTTCAGTCGGAGGATGAGTCACGCCTGTGGTGTCAGTATTCAGTGTCGGACAGAAGCAGGCACTTCTGTGGCATAACTTGAATTTTCTGGATGATTTTTGCATATATGTTTAAACGTAAGAGACACACAAAAGCTTTCTGAATAAAAACTGTGAATCTCTTAAAACAAAGAATTTGTGTCAATTCTTTTTTCTTTCGACTTAACCATTTATGACAATTCCCAATAGTTTCTCTTTTCACAAATAGCAATATGATCTTTTTTTTATCTCTCAGGTTTCCAAAGAGAACTGAATCTCAAAGGCGTCGCATAGCAACCAGCTCTTAAAACATTACACTATCGCTTAAGCAATGACTTCAATCCCTTAGATAAGTTATGAAGAACTATTTGCTTATATGTTAGAGGGACAAAAGCTGCAGCATTTATATAAAAACGTGAATAACTCAAATTTTCGTCATAAATAGTTCAGTTAAGGGAGTTGGGTACCGTGACAATGTCATTACATTATTATTGTTGTCTTGAAATCATTATATTGTCTCCTGAAACCCTTAAAAGCACTTATACAGGGGAAGGTTGGGAAAGTGACATTGCCAATGTATGAAAAGCAAGGAACTGTGTCGGCAAATGGATTTTCGTGCACTTTGATCACTATATTGCATAAGTATCATAGGAACAATACTAAACACATATATTTATTGGCCTAAGCGTGTATAAACTGCACTTAAGCCAAATTGCACAAACTTGAGGTACACGTGCTTGTATTTGGAGTGCCGATGTTGGCAACAACTTGACAGGAGAGTGAAGTGATGCGCGGGAGACCAACTCTCCCATGATGCCATGCGTGAAGTGCGTCGCGAACTATTGCTTGCACCTTGCCTCAATTAAATAGAGTTAATAGACATTTACACAAATAAATAACATTTTATGTGTGTCAATTATTGTTCTTAGAGATATGTTCTTAACATTTCTGCAATATAGGGTTACCTTGCACCCGGTATTTCATTCTTGCAACAAAATTAAGTATGATCTTTAAGTATACATAGATTATAGCGTTGTAATTTTACCCTTCAGCAATTCAGATATATTTTTCGTGATTTAAGGAGCTTCATTGGCTAGATTTATAGTAAAAAAGCATAGGTGGTCATGCTGGTAGTGGGTGGGGTTAGATTTATAAGTTAATAAATTGTTTTAGCCTACTATTTTGCTTGTTTCAGACTGCAACTTGTATGAGGATTAATTATCGAAATAGGAAAATAAAACATATTTTAATTACAGTTGTAGAATTTCAACAGAAGGTATTATAAAATTTATTCTCGTAAAATATAGCACATGAATTACTTCTCTCAAAGACTTGGAAGGTGATTTGAATATGAAATATTTTTTACAGAAAGTTGGGCATTGATAAAAGAAGTTGAGTGCTGTATTGAAGGTTGAATTATAGAGAAAAGGATGTGAGAAGGTTCTTTATTGGGCCACCTGAAGGACGAAATAAAAGACGACGACCCAATTCATGTTGATACGTAGAACGAGTGACGTCGGCAAACAAAGGACTGTGAAGAGGATCTAAAAGCGTTATAAAAAGCTTCTGAATACATTCAGACAGAAAGGTAGCAAGAACAAAATGTAGCAGAGGTGTTGATAAAGAGCATATAGGGATACCCACAAAGTGCTTCACGGTGGACTACTGTCTGCGCACCAGAAGAAACCAAACTGCAGGAATTTGCTCAGTAAACGATTTAGCGATTTAGATATCAGTGTTGCCAACTAATGCTAGACAAAAATCGCTAAATTCTAAATAAAAAATCGCTAAATCAAAATAAACGCTCGTACTATAAGACATTTGTATACCATTTAATAGGTTTAAGAGAAAAAGTTACCTTCCTAACCAGAAGAAAATTTGCTAGTGTACGGAAAATGACGAACTTTGCACAGTGCCGTGTGTATACGCTTACCACTTTTACACACAACGTTTAGTGGACGTTTGCACGTATTTCGTAAAATCCTAACACCGCTTCTGCAGTATAGATGGCACTAGCAGTTCAAATATTTCATCAATTTTATTATTATTATTTTAAAAGAGTGAATAGATAAATTCATATGTTAGTGTTGGGCGAACATTTTGTTTATGGCACCTATTGTGAAGTACGAATGAGTTTGAAGGTTGGGGGGGGGGGGGGAGTCTTGAGCCGCCATGCTTATGGTTGTTCGGAACACTTTCTGGCGAACCAGTAGTAACAGTTAGTGTAAGTTTGGCTTCACGCCATGCGCCAACCATTACACAGCTAATCACTCGGCCATTCATCATCGAGCTTTTCACGTACACAACACGTTCCTCTGCTCCTATTGCTAATTGAAAGGAAGGAAGGAAGGAAGGAAGGAAGGAAGGAAGCTCGAGATTTGAGCAAAGCTTGTTCCTTCCTCTGCCCAGCGCATTCTTGGATGCCAATGTGTAATTTTAACGATTTCACGCCTACGTAAAAGTTGTACCGATTGCGTGTTTCCTATTAATAGCGAGAGATACTCCTGTCATGGAAAATAGCCTTCTCCTACCAAGATAAAAAATATGATGTGTTGCACTCACATGACTTTCTCTACTCTTGTACTAACCATTCTTACAAACTCTTATTCCTACATCTTCTTCGTATTAGTAAAGATAAACATTTGTACAAATTATCTTATTGCTTATTTCCTTGTAGGTACAAGGGGAATATTAGAATACACTAGGCTTTGTGTGATAGTCAAATGTTTTAAAACTCTGAGATTCCGTTCTCTTTGCACAATTAACATATAAAAAATGGCCAACGATGTTGCATTTCGCGAAAGTTTTTAAGTTTTCCGAAACTGACACACATAAAAAAGAATATCTCCGAAATGGCTCACCCTACAAGAAAATTTATTGGGACATAAATTGTGTATTTTAGCAAGATATACATTTTTATATACTAAGATTTGGTCTATCTCTAACGGTTTACCAGTTACGCAGAAGTCGTCCAGAGTAAATACGACTACAGGGGCTATAGCCAGAAAATTCAAGATATACATTTCATTTGTTATAAAAATATCTCAAACATATGACATTTTAATCAAAATGTTTAGAGCCATTTTCAAGAAAATCAAAATTTTTGAAAAATTTTCCATGTAAAGGGTAGTTTAGGTTGGGGCTATTTTCTTCAAAATCTTTGTGCCGCATCCTTGAAAGACATTAAACTTAAATACCAACTTTGGTTTTCAAACTACTTTTCGTTTTTGAGTTATGCTGTCCACAGGCTGACACACAGACACAGAGACGGACCTTTTTCTAATAATGCTTTTTTTGGATTCAGGGGGCCTCAAAACATATATTTCCGGTGAAATCTCCACATCTCTTACTTACAATAGAGAAAGTAAAAATGATATACTTTTTCAGAAAACAATTCTTTAGAAATCTTGTATTCCACTTACAAATTCGATACAGAGATTTCACCGGAAGCATATCTTTTGAGGGGATTGTTAGAAAATTGTCTGTGAAACAAGAGATGGGGAAAGATGTTGCACAGAAGTATCTTCTAAATCTGTTGTAGATAGAGAAATGTTGTAGAATGTTCTGCCAGGATCTCAGTTTTCAGCAGCACGCAGGCTAACTAGCGAGTCTAGCCAGCACACTCGAGGGGGTCTATAGGGAGCTATAAAACACACTTCACTACGCAGCTGCGTTTACTCAAAGACAGCGCGCGCGGTCAAGTGTCATTGGAAAAAACCTAAATGTAACATTTCTTAAAGGGAATATCGCTAGTTCACTATTTACTAAACTATAAAACTATCAACTGTGTTGTAGGTCACAATTGCCTGCTCATTCAAAGAGAAATGATTTACTGTCAAAGCCCCTTGAGCTACTTCTATAGGCAACCCGCTAAGATCACGTGTCGGAGAAGTTGCCGACTGCAAAGGGAGAAATAAGGTTAGAGAAAATCTTACTATGCATAAAATGTAGATGTCGCTAAAATACATACAAATAAACTTTTCTTAGAGTGATCCATTTCGGAGATATTGCTTGTTATTTGTGTGAGTTTTGGAAAACTCACTTTGGTCAATTGGAACCTCGTTATTCATTTTTACTTTCTCTACTGGTAAGTAGGGGAAGTATTGTATTCCACCAAAAAATTCGATGTCAAGATTTCACCGGAAATATATGTTTTGAGGCCCCCTGAATCCAAAAAAGGCATTTTTAGAAAAAGGTCCGTGTGTGTGTGTGTGTGTGTGTGTGTGTGTGTGTGTGTATCTGTCAGTCTGCGGACAGCATAACTCAAAAACGAAAAGTCGGTTAAAAGCCAAACTTGGTATTTAAGTTTAATGTCTTTCAAGGATGTGACACGAAGATTTTGAAGAAAATAGCCCCACCCTAAACTACCATTTACATGGAAGGTTTTTCGAAATTTTTTATTTTCTTGAGAATGGCTCTATCGATTTTGATTAAAATGTCATATGTTTGAGATATTTTTATGACAAATGAAATGTATATCTTGAATTTTCTAGCTATAGCCCCTGTAGTCGTATTTACTCTGGACGACTTTTGCATAACTGGTAAACCGTTAGAGATAGACCAAATTATGCTATACAAAAAATGTAGATCTTGCTAAAATACACAATTTATGTCTGAATAAATTTCCTCGTAGGGTGAACCATTTCGGAGATATTCCTTGTTATGTGTGTGAGTTTCGAAGAACATAGAACTTTAGCCAAATGCAACAATGTTGTTCATTTTTTGTTAATCGTGCAAAGAGAACGGAATCTCAAAGTTCAAAAAGATTTGACTGTCGCGCAAAGCGTTCTGTATTCTAATATTCCCCTTGTAGCTACAAGGAAATAAGCAATAAGATAATTTCTGCAATTGGTTATCTCGACTAACACAAAGAACATAGAGGAATAAGAGTTTGTAACAATGGTTAGTATAAGAGTAGAGAAAGTTATCAGATTTCTTCCCTTTTTTTGTTGCAGAAATAGTTCTTTATTGACAATAATTAATTGTTTTCAAATCATGGGATCAAGAAATATTTATGTAGTGTAATTATTATTTTGTATTGGTTTGTGAAGGTAAACAGAGGTAAGTGAGTGAGAGAGAAAGAAATGGCGAATAATCGCACTTAACAAGATCGCGTGTTGAAGCAAGCAAGCTGTTATCATAAGAGTGGGCATGCTGCTTCCTGCCGTTCCAACAGAGCCAGCGAGGTGGGTCTGCTCCGTGACTTATTGATCTCTGTGTTTAGGGGCAACTCGGCACTAACCTTGTGCAACAACAACAACAACAACATGTAAAACGTTTAAACTTCTTTGCGTGTGCTATTGTTCAAGTTGGGAGAAGATCACACCCAAGATACATCCATAACTATCGTTTTAACACTGGAAAAAATTAACATATTTCTAAAATATATGCTTTCAAATTTATAGTCTATTTGGCTTACGCTGTATCACATTGTTCCCCTTTTTAACTCGAGTAAGGAATTGAATTTAATATATGAAATTCATAATTATTGATCTAGAAAGGTTTTAGAATACATCCTCTTTAATTGTAATTTCGGAGTGGTAGGGGAATCATTACATTAATTTAAACTAGTGATATATCTCGGTACACATTTTGTATATTACGTGTAGACCTCTAGAAAGAACACATTTTCGGCGAACACACCGAAGATGGACAACAATTTTTAAGTTTTATGAAACCGGAGCGAGCTTGTCTAGGAAAATAACCATGTGACTAATCCCACACCTGACACCACCGTGATTAACTGACAACGAAGTCGAATTACTCTTTCTTTCACTTTTAAACTGAAACACCAAACACAGTTCTGTTTTATCTTAAACACAGTCCAAATTTTGTGACCTAGATAAACTCACAACTGATCTGTACTCTCGTAACCTCTCTAACAAACTTCTGGCTTCCACAGTCACACTAGTTTCTAAATTTTTCTAAACATTCCTAGCTAAATAATATTTAAATGATAGATTAGTATAAAAATAAACGATAAGACATTATGGTAAAAAGGGTTTTATTTGAGAAAAAATATCTACATCATTTAAGGCTTATTTAGTGATATGTATGACTAAAGCTGCTTCTGAATAGAATTCCGAAGTGACGTTGCATGTTCCAAACTGTCTCTGTCGACACATACAATTCATACACACAAACGCACTGCTAACAGCTGTATCGCTCAACATTCACTATAAAATTACTATTCTTACCTGTGACTCACAAACTACCCCTCTTTTCTCCAAAGAATTCACATTTTTGTTGACGCTTTCACAAACAAGCCTGTACTCGAAGTTTTCGGAACGTTCTCGAAAATCTTTCTTCTGTCGCGCTCATTGCTGGGTGTTTTTGACGCACACGTCCTCTAAGTGGTGTGAGATAGCTAGACTGAGTGAGGTGTGCACACGCGGCCGGCGTTACAAAATAATTATAGCTGGTTAACCTTTAGACAATAAAGATAACCATAATGATAATGTATAATGAAATAATGGTAAATTTAATAGTATAATACAAAATATAACTACAAATAAAACAAACCAAAAATACGAACGGACCACGGATAGGCCACCAGGTATATTCGTGTGCCATAAAGGCATGCTAAATTTGTGGTATTTTAATGCAAATATTTAGAGCCATTTGAAAGAAAATCGAAATTATCTAAAAGTGTTCCATATAAAGTGCAATCTGAGGTAGAATGATTTTCATAAATTTTCGTGGCGTATCCTTCAAAGAAGTAAATTTAATACAAACTTTGGTTTCTAACCCACTTATTGCATTTCTGTTATGCTTTTCAGACACAGACAGACGTTACTCTTAAATTCATTATTTTTTTGGACTCAGGGATTTTGAAAACGTGTATTTCCAGATAAATACAGTTAAATTCTGCGTACTTGAACTTCTAACACCTTAGCTTTTTCTTTTGAGAAATTCACTATATTTCTCACCAACTTACCTAAGACTTTATGGATAAACGTTTGTCTCAATTATGGGCAGCTTGCATCTTGCTCTCACTTCTAGATTCGTCTTAATTTATTCAGTCTGTATTCCATCTATATTTTGACGCCGGGAGCGGTGCACAACAAACGACAGTCGGGGCCGGGTTGCCCCAACCCACTGACGCTCAAGGTCAGGCTACCTCGCGTGATTGTCGTAAACACGTGACAACAATTAGAGTGACATAACAAACATTGGTTTTTCAGATTATTGGAGAAGTTACAAGGGGCCGGCGTATTTGCAGAAGTTCGAGAAAGGTACAGTCAGTCCGTTCTTAATTTGAATTAGTGTTTGAGAAACAGATAAAGGGAAGAAAGACAAAGGAGTGAGTCAAGGTTAAGAGAAAAGAACAGTGCTAAAAACTAAAGCGTTCAGATAACCCATCTGTGAAATTAAACAAATCACTATTTCTTCTCTAATTATTCTCAAATTTTGAGGATAGACTTGTTGCTCAGAACTAAAATGAAAGACGTTTAAACTTTATATCTTGAGTAGTTGTGTTTTAATAACTTGTTTTTAAATTTTTGTAAGCTTACAGTAACAATGCTTCTCGGTGTATAGTTTTCAAATAAGGACATTTAAACTTCTACACCTAATCAATGACATATAATGCTACACAAGCTGGCTTGTTTTAAAGTTATATATCCCAAAGTCTGAAAATGTTACTAATTTAAAAAAATATTTTTAGCATACACACATAGGTATTAAGGTAAAGTAAAAATTTAGCATATAGTTTTCACCCTATGGTTTGAGCAATGTGTGCTCCAAGTTTTAAGAAATTATCTGCAAAACTATACACCAAGGAGCATTTTGAGGACAAAGTTTTAGGAGAAAATCAAGTAACTGGTGTCAGTAGTGGGATTTGTCGAATTGTGAATTTCTTACAATATTTTTCATTGTGTTTAATACCATTAACTAATGTTAGCGATCCCAAACTCATAAATCCAAAATCTGGAACAAGGAACTGTACAGAAAGATCGGAAAAAGGGTGAAGATGATGAAATGAGACGAGGGTTGTTTGCTAAGGCCCTTCACCCTTTAGAAGAGCCTGCACATGCCAAGGCTACCCTTGTTTTATAAATGATAATCCAACAGCTAGCTTTAGACGGCCTTGTTCTTCCGAAATCCTGTACGCTGGAATGCAGAGGAATTCCTTTCTTCTGCCGCAGTGTTGCTGAACGTTTCCCCTGGTGGTACCGCAACCCCGCATGACACTTTGGGGTCAGTATTTTATTAACGACCTTCTCTTTCTCTGCCACTCTTTCAGAAACTTTTACCGCATTTGAAACTTTACAAAGCCAAGTTTACCATCTTTATCTAAAAATAGTATTTTGTTTTTAATGTAACCCGTAATCGAAAATTGCATGCTCCTTTCGTGCCAAAACATACGATGGAATCTATGTTGTATGAGAAGACGCCACAGGCTAAAAGCAGATTTTGGTTATGTGGTTTGTCTCTAATTTCAGAGCAGTCAATTGTTACTAGTGTTACAAATGATGACATAGGCTTTTTGCCCATTACCTCTTTCTTGTTCCCTTTTTCAACAAATTAAAAATTAAAAAATAAAAATTGTATCCCCGTTTCGCCGCAAAATTATGTCCGGCTTCTTAATTGGGGACTGCAATCTGAACCAATTAGTCACTGCCTACTCTGACTGGCCTCGCTGTCTTATCCCTCTCGCAATTCTATTGGTTCCTTCTCCTCCAATAGGAAGTCGTCCTGCTAATAAGCTCTTCCATATGTGTTGAGTAGTTTGCGTGTGTCACGGTTCAGACTGCTCTTTTCTTTAAATATTTCCTTTACTATTTTTACTTTCTCTACTGGTAAGTAGGGGAAGTATTGTATTCCACCCAAAAATTCGATCTCAAGATTTCACCGGAAATATATTTTCAAACCCCCTGAGTCCAAATAAAGCATTTTAAGAAAAAGATCAGTGTGTCTGTGGACAGCATAACTCAAAAACTAAAAGTAGGTTAAAAACCAAAGTTGGTATTTAAGTTTAATGTCATTCAAGGATGCGACACGAAGATTTTGAAGAAAATAGCCCCACCCTAAACTACCCTTTACATGGAAAATGTTTCGAAAATTTTGATTTTCTTGAAAATGGCTCCAATGATTTTGATTAAAATGCCATATGTTTGAGATATTTTTATGACAAATGAAATGTATCTCTTGAATTTTCTGGCTATAGCCCCTGTAGTCATATTTACTCCGGACGACTTTTACACAATTGGTAAACCGTTAGAGATAGAACAAATTATACCACACAAAAAATGTGGATCTTGCTAAAATACACAATTTATATCTCAATAAATTTTCTTTTAGGTGAACCATTTCGGAGATATTCTTTGTAATGAGGCTGAATTTCGGAAAACTTAAACTTTTGTGAAATGGAACATCGTTGTTTATTTGTTTTACATCTTAAGTGTGCAAAGAGAACGGAATATCAAAACTTTAAAAGATTTGACTATCGCACAAAGCCTACTGTATTCTAATATTCCCCTTGTATCTACAAGGAAATAAGCAATAAGATAATTTGTACATATTTTTATCTCAACTAACACGAAGAAGATATAGGAATAAGAGTTTGTAAGAATGGTTAGTACAAGAGTAGAGAAAGTCTTGTGAGTGCAAGGGTTAAAACCTGGTGGAAATGTATCAAAATATTGTTTTTTGTTAGATGTTCGTACGTAGCGACATAAGTTGTGAACTACATTACCTTGGGTTTTGGAAAATCTGACAAATGGTTCCCCTTAAAACCAAGAGGTAGCAGCACTAGCGCCAGAAGACGTTACAAAGTGGCTGAGATTTTGAAGTTGAATCTCGACGTCATAAAGAGGAGTGTTTACTGCCGAAGAAGCAATATCCTGCTGGGAACGGACCAATAAAGGAAGTGTGGACCGGAATTGTCCGTGTCTTACCGACCGATCCATCGATAGGTGTCGAGGAGGAGGCGAGTAATGTCGTGTCATGCCGCTGTGAGTCGCCACTTGTCTCTCCAGGTGAAGGGGTCAATATAAACTGCCACAAGGTCAAGCGCTTGTTGTTAGTGTGGTGGTTGGTAGTGCTGTTCCTGAGAGGGGCTGGAGGGGAAGGGGGGGGGGATAACACTGATATCTTGAGCTGCGAGGATAAATTGCATTGTTTTCTTTCCCTCTCCTATGCAAGCCATAACATCTCGTCCTTTAATGACACTCAAAGTATAATGAGAGCCAAAATAAATGCTGAAAGTTTATCTAGGCCATCATTTCATACTCGTCGCGTACTGGTACTGAAAAGTACTTGTTTTCTCTACCTGTAAATAGAGTAAGTACAAAAATCCGATACTCAGATTTCACCCAAAATACAGTACAGTTCAACCTGTTCTAAGAAACTCATAAGTAAATTTTTGCAGATCCTTACAAAATGTAATTTAGAAATGAGTTAATACAACCTTACTTAAACATAATGCATTTATACGTAATTCGCCCTTATATGTATAAAATGTCAGTGAAATAAAATTGTCTGTTGACAAACACGCAAGCCGAGTGGGCGGCTTTCGGCCGCGGAAACAAAAGACAAAGGCGTTTCCTGGTAGAGCAGGCAGCTTTCGGTGCGACAGTATCGTAGCAACGAACGAGAAGGAAATATATACATTTTCGGTATCCGGTGTTTACTGATTAACAGCGGTTTTGTCTTTCAGTTCTCGATTCCCATTAATCAGCCAGGGCAGAAAAAGGAAATGTTGTACATTAGATCTTAAAGTAAATTTCATTTCTATGAAATCTCGATATCTAATTTTTAGGTGAAATGCAGTGCTTCCCCTACTTATATAGGGAAAGATTACAACATTTTTATTTTCTCAAAAATGACTAACGATTTTAATTAAGTTATCTTCTTTTTATATGCTTCCGCTCCTCTTATGTAGGACTTACAAGCCAGTGCCTAGGGTCAGACACCTGTCGGGGAGCAGAGGAACCTATGGACCGGACAGAGAGAAGACCTGGAAGCGGGTGGTCAGCCCAGCACCACGTATGAGAGTGAGGATGATATGATATGAAATGCAGGCAAAGTGAAGGAATGGAAATGTGATGATGGAGCGGTTGATGGAATGAATGTCGGGGAAACCAGAGAAAACCCGACTAGACCCGCTTCGTCCACCACAAATACCACATGTGGGTCCCCGAGATCGAACCCGGGCCGCCTAGGTGATAGGCGAAGGGGCTAAACGCTCAGCCAAGACACCGTCAAATTTATTTTTCTAAATTAGTAAAATAATTACAAATATGCATAAGAATGACTTTGACTTCGATGCGCCTCTGAATTTTTGAACAGTACTAAACTCGGATAAACAATAAGGAATTTACAAACTCAGTAGGGTGCCAGGTTTGAATTCACTGTCCACCCGCTAATCGACTGAGTCACCCCATACTGGCTAGAAACAGGTTTGATGAATAGGCCTGGTTTACATAGAGATATCATAGGAAGCGTTCAGCAGAGTCACAAATACGTTCTCTGCCGTATATATGAATCCCTAATGACGTATTAATATGCACTGCACAGATAAACAACCCTCCTACATACGGAACAATGAGTTAGCTTTATTTTTACAAAGATTTCGGAAATGGGACATCACAACATCGAAATCAGAAACAGTAAAGTGGAAAAGCAGCTGGCCAAAACAGAAGCTTTCCAATTTATAACTAACCAGCAGTGTTGCCAACTACATATTGTTAGCCAAAGTCATTACGTTGCTTGACAATGCACCTCTCGTTCTAGTAGATAACGTTTCCTGCTTAGCTCGAGCAATGAAGATCTTAATCTCAGGGTATGCGTGAGTTTTGTGAAAGATGACACCGGATTCAAACTTTAAAACATTTTAATGACGTATTAATTTGTACACTATTGTGCTGAGATATGCCGACAATTAAACCTTGATTTCACAGTCAACTAAAGAGCCCAAGTTTACGGACAAGCGATGCCTTGTGCGCCTATCACTCCCGACAGAGGGACAAAGAGCGCCATTTGATGAGATGCGATGCTCAGTTTAAAAATGACCGTTGGCTATTCCGCTATCCTCGCTTTCAAACTTACCCCCTATTTTAATAGCTTTATCCCTATATTTCCTTATATTAATTCCAAATCCTCACAATATTATCATTTATTATTATTAAATGCTTTATCCCCTTTAATCTATTAACTACCATTTTTAAATTAATTGTGACTACCAATATCAAATAAATCACTGTGAGTTTTAGACTTTAGCACAAATTTCAAACTTTCAAGGAGATTTAATCAAATGTTTATTAAAAACCAAGATTTGCATACGTTATAATTACACCGCAGCATACGTACCTTCAGGTAGGCGTGGCACAGAAGGCATAAAAGTCTCATGATAACGAATGGTGTACCGGAACCGTGTTCCAATACTTTCTGTAGGCCAATGACCTCAATGTGGTGGCACGTTGGCACGGTACCTCAGTGGTTACAGCGAAGAGGGCAAGATCTGTGATTCAGATCTTGACTATGCTATTTAAGTTTTCAAACTCATTCTGACGTTTCAATTATACATAGCCACACTAAAATACAAAGCATGCTACTAAAATGGAGACACAAAATGTAAAATTAATAAAAGTATTTAGATGCAGTAATCAATACAATTTGTTCTCACAACTTAATTTTTTTATGGTAGAACAACATTTTCCTTTCAATATTTACATAAAACTTTCGCTAAATTTTTATATGTATTCTCCATCATAAGCAAGTTCATTAATGTGTTAACTAAATAATAAATGAATAAATGGTTTCGGTTCGATTTCATTGTAATCCAACTCGTGGATCTTGTATGTGGCAGAACACCACATTTAACAGACAGCTTCAAAATGAGGGAAAACTTTTCCACTTGCATATGGCGAGTTCAGGATTGGATATTACATATGGATCGTTACAGACAGCAATGAGATGGCAATCGTATCCTTGCTTGAAGCTAAAGGATAGGATACTATTATCATGATTTATAATAATCTGATGTATTATACTCACGTGACTTTCTCTACTCTTGTACTAACCATTCTTACAAACTCTTATTCTTTTAGCTTTTACGTGCTAGTTGAGATAAACATTTGCTTATTTCCTTGTAGGTGCAAGGGGAATATTAGAATACAGTAGCCTTTGAGCGATAGTCATATCTTTTAAAGCTTTGAGATTCCGTTCTCCTCGCACCGTTAAGCTATAAAAAAAGAATAACAATATCACATTTGACGATAGTTTTCCGAAACTAGCACAAATAACAAGGAATATCTCCAAATTGTTTCACTCTAAAACAATTTATTTGGACATAAGTTGTGTATTTTAGCAAGATCTACATTTTTTGTATAGTCTATCTCTTACGGTTTACCAGTTATACAAAAGTAATCCAGAGTAAACAGGACTACATAGGCTACAGCCAGAGAATTAAAGTTATACATTTCATTTGTCATAAAAATATCTCAAACATATGGCATTTTAATCAAAATTGTTAGTCATTTTCGAGGAAATCAAAATTTTCGAAACATTTTCCATGTTAAGGGTAGTTTAGGGTGGAGGAATTTTTTTCAAAATCTTCGTATCACATCCTTGAAAGATATTAAATTTAAATACCAACTTTGGCTTTTAACCGCTAAAGATACATTTCCGGTAAAGTCTCGATATCGAAGTTTTGGGGTGTAACACAATACTTACCCCTATTTACTTTAAATACGTAGCAGAGAATGTAAGAACGTAGTAAAGGTGAAGTGAGGTAAGAATCCTGAAGGAAGGTTTCAGTCCTCTGGGACTCAAACCCGCTGCAGCAAGTTACGCGACAGCAGACAGAGTGACGCATGTTCTGCACTGCAGCATGTGGCACCATACTGCATTGCTGCAGACGGTTTCTCCCTCTGTCCTTACCTAACTTTCACAGCACCAATGCTTGCTTATCTTTTTTATTCTTATTCTTTGTTAATGTGACTTAAAATATTCACTTTCTGTTTCTATTCATTTTCTTCCCCCACCTACTGACCCCCACTCCCAGCTGAGCATCACTAGTAGTCGCAAGGGAGGTCGATAGATGGTGCTGGTATCTGTTTCCGAACGTATTCTCTTAATGGACAACATTTAAACGATTACTATGTTTCATTTTCTATCTCGAAGCTGTTTACAAATGTCCACTTTATCTAATACTCATAATAATTAGAGAGGGCATTGTGTTCCATTCAAAAATACCCGTAGAGATTTCACTAGAAAGGCACGTCTGAGACTTCGTGAATCTAGAAAATCAGATTAATAGAGACAGCCGTTTCGAACTGGCGTCTGGCGTCTGGCGCGTATATTAACCTCATAAATTATAAGTTCGATTCTTGCTTAAAAATCTGTTCATTTTAACATTAGTCTATTTTTGTGTGTTTTAAATTCTAGAAGATATTTTGACATGCATGTGCAAAGAAAATTTAAACGAAGTGATCTTCAGATTAATTCTTATTTATTACTTCTTGCTGTTAAGCTAGCTCAGATTTACTCCCGAACTTATATTTCCAGTCCCTGTGATTTTTAGGAAATTATTCTTGTTAAAAAATTCCCTGCCCCTGCCGAGAATTGAATACGGGACCTCCTGGTGGAGAAGTCTCAACCTTCGACTACAGAAGGTATAAAAATTATATCCCTGCTTATGAATTAAGTTATTGAATATAAAAAACTAAGGTTTGTAAAGGGGCTAGTGCTATTTACATTTTAAATGCTTATAATATAATCCTTTACGATTCGTACTTCCAGAATACGGAGATTTTCAGGCAATGTATTGCTGAATATTTGTCTCCACACTCAGAGGATTAAGTAATATATACAAAATTTCAATGTCCTATGTCAAACCATTTTTAAATTATTATATATTTATTAATAATATCCCGCCTAAATTTTAAAATTGAGTTCAGTATACAAATGTAAAGAAATTGTCGTACTAAAATTGCTTAGATCTAATTATTTTAAGAGAAAAATGTGTATACTATTTATCAATATTTTCGGTTTGAGTTATGAAAAATATTTAATTTCAGCTCAGTTACTTAATATTTTTAAACTAGCATTTTAATACCTTAATTTCTGAAAATTTCAAGCTAATAACTAAGAGTCCAAGGAGATTTTTGAATCGTGAAAAATGCTGAAAAAAAACTGAGAAAAATGAATTTTGAATTTTAACAGTATGTCTTTGTTCTTTAAATCTAATCAACTTAAAATTCCTCAGCATAATATGTGGAACTCTGTTTCTTTCTTCTTGATCTCAGTAGCATTTTTTGAGAATTTTAAGTTTGCTTGCTCGTTTCTTAATATGAAAACTTTCCTTTCACCTTGTTCACAAAATTGTAGAAATTTGTTGTTCTTAGCTAAGCTCTACATTATGCATTTTCGCAAATTTATACACAAAATTCATAAAATATCTACTTGTTTCGGCTCTACTGTAGACTAAGAATAACTTATAAACTGTTAACTACCTAAAATGTATAATACATAACTGGAACACTGAAATAACCTGGCATGATTATAGAACTACAGAACATTCCTCCCACCAACAGCTCCATCATCACTTTTCCTTTCGCTCTCATTTCATATCACCTCCTTCCTCGTTTCGGGGATACGCAAAGCCCATGCTGAAAATACATTTCCAACTTCTCCACGCTGTTGTGCGTATCTCAGGACATCTATCGGTGGTTTCTTAAGGTAGCTTAATTTCTAGTCCCTGATTCCACAGCTATCAGCGCATGACACTTACTGATGACGTCATAGAGAAGGAATTCCGGCATATGGACATTGAAATGATCGTTTCGAGAAATGAGTATCTCTAAATAAACATAGGACTACCGACTTTATTGCCCTCCCATAGAATGCGATACTAAGGATTTTTACGTCCTAAAAAGATCAGGTTAGAATGGTAACTCCAACACAACGGAAGCTGACTAAAAGGTATTTTGGGGGTGCATTAATTACGTATGATTTGTTTCCCTATTATTGGAAATTGATAGAACAACCAAAGACACTCGTTTATATAGACATCTTCCTGGAATTTTATAGTTAAGCAGTGGAAGTTTCTATACAAGCTTCTATACTCTTACTCCTATATCTTCGTGTTAGTTGAGATAAACATTTGCAGAAATTATTTTATTATTTTCTTGTTGGTACAAGGGGAATATTAGAATACAGTAGGCTTTGAGCAATAGTCAAATATATAGCCAAAGAATTCAGAATGTACATTTAATTTGCCACACATATATCTCAAACATATAGCATTTTAATAAAAATGGTTAGCCATTTGCAAGAAAATAAAATTTTTCGAACAATTTTCCATCTAAGGGTACTTTGGGGTGGAGGAATTTACTTCAAAATGTTGTTGTCCCATTCTTGAAAGACAATAATCTTGAATAAAAACTTTGGTTTTAAACCGACTTTTCCTTTTTGGGTTATGCTGTCCACAAACTTGCAGACACAAGACACCACACACACACACACACACACACACACACACACACACACACACACACACACACACACACACACACACATACACACAGACACACACACCCACCCGCGCGCGCATCATTTTCTAAAGATTTTTTTTTTCTGCACTCAAGGGGCTCAAAACATATTTTCGGTGAAATCTTGAAATTGAATTTTTGGTTGGAATACAATATTTCCTCTACTTTACTATATAGTGGAAAAAGTAAAACTGTAATTTCTATTTATACGAGCACAATCGAAATAATTAATAAAGTGTAATATATTCAAGGAGATATAAAAAGAAAAGACGGCTGTACCTATAAGAAATGGATAAATATTCTATAAACTGTAGACATAAACTTATCATTAATAATAATAATAATAATAATAATAATAATAATAATAATAATAATAATAATAATAATAATAATAATAATAATAATAATAATAATAATAATAATAATAATAATAATAATAATAATAATAATAATAATAATAATAATAATAAATATATCGCAATTCGTTTTATTTTCCTCGTGGTAATGTCGATTAACAGGCAGTAAATGTAAGAATACGCCTTTCTGGCAAAATAGCTAGATAAAACGAATTAAACGAATTATGTAAATTTAACTTTTCTAAAAGGAAATAAATGTGTAATATAGGAATAATTGAAGCCACTATTGCACACAGTGCGGTGTGCTTGACAGGCAGCAGCCTCTTGCGGCAGATCTAGTAACTATGCCCCTTGTGCCTCTGCAACCAGCACTAGCAAATTGGGGTCGGCGAGCAGACGAAGCTTGAAACATGAAGGGAGGGACGGGAGGAGGGGAAGGGGGTACATACTGCACTCCACGGGATTGGTTGAACGTTTCAACTATAAATACGAGTAGTAATATTAATAATAAACTTCTCAGAAATACCAGGAGATTGATATGACGGGGAAAAATTAGACGGAGAAAACTAAAGGAGAGAAAAATGCAGGTTTTAGGCTTCTTCGCTTTAGACTAGAGGTTAGGAATTTAATCTACTATTTGCGGAATATTCGCTCTAAAATTACATCAACAGTTTTAAAACCATAAAAGTACCATTGTTCCATAAAAATGTTCTCAGTGCTGATTGGTCTTTAAACATGGTTTCACTGTATTTGTTTTTAAGTATTCCGAACGTTCTAATAATAATTAATGTGTTTCATCTTCCCTCCCATTTAATACTGGACATGTTTCCTTCAGAGCAGTCGAAATGATGAATTCTGTGATTTTTTTTTCAATAAGCATAATGCAGCATAAGAGAATAAAGTAATTACTTAGGGGTGTTGTGCTGTTGTGCATTGTAGGTACAACCTGGAACCCATTAAGCTTCCCTCTATTACTGCCTTATCCTAGCCCCAAAATACTTCTCGTATTTGTCGTTCTCTGTGGTGTATGGTTGATATGCTAGCCTCTGGTTCTCTAGGTCGCGGGTTCAAAACCGGGTGAGGGAATGAATCTTTTCTGGTGTAATACATTTTGAGTGTTTGGGATCTTCGTAATATATGTAAAAATTTTAAAGATACCCTCCATTTTATACCTAAAATACGTAAAATTGTTTCATTCTTTTTGACTCACCTAAATATCACAATAGATATTTTCAGTTTAGGTTATGTTGTGTTCATGTACAAACACAAGGACCTATTTCTAAAAATGTTTTTCCTCTGTGACGTAGTGAATAACTGTGGCAGGTGTTTGTCTCAACACTGTGTTAAGATTTCCTCATTAGAGAGAAAAATGGAGATTATTTAAATCACCTCTTAATTGTGGAAATGTTTATGGCACATTTATTTAGTCACTCCTGTCCAGTGAAGTAAGTATAGCTTGATTTAAGCCTGGTTCATTTTGTAAGACTTACCGTATTATAGATCATTGTGGATCCTTGGGAGGCAACAGGCTGGGACTATTGCTCCTTCGATCATCCTTAGCAAAAATATTTCCCATGTTTGAGAAATCTACAGATACTTAAAAATTCAAGCCTAGAATAAGGAATATTTTGAAAATACTTATTTCTACAACGAAATTTGACAAATTGTATGCTTTAACAAGATTTAAGATCTGTGGAGTAAGATTTTGTCTATCTTTTATGGCTTACCAGTTATACAAAGTCATCCAGAGTAATTGGAACTTCAGTTAATTTCTCATAAAGGTATCTTGAACATATTTCACTTTATTTCCCTTAAAATTGAAGCACAAAAACACACTAATACAATCTAAAATTCGTGGTGATCTTACAAATCACGGTTCTTCTGTCCTTTTGTAACCCTGACACTTGCTTCACTGTCTTTCAGTTCTACTTTCTTTGTCTCACAAACTACATCCGACGATACCTCACACTCATTCAGAGAGGCTTAACTTCACACAATAAACAACTCCTTCGCGACTAGACGTGTCTACAGCTGTCTCTAAGAATAGTCAGCACGTGTAGGTTCTCTCAGCACGACATATACCCAAGAATAACTTAGCACGGAGTTTTCTCGAAATTCACCTTTTCGTAAAGAAGGCCGACACAGGGTGTAATGGCTTTGTTTTGCCGCGCAGTTATCGCCGGAATACGTACTTAGAAGCATTGACATGAGCTAGCTTGACTTGAGCGTCTTTTGACGTCAACTGTCGATCGGCAGCACAGTATTTTAGTCAAAACGCTAGACGCACTTTTAAGAAAATCAAAATTTTCGAAACTTTTCCATGTATAGTCCATATGGGGGATTTTCTTCAAGATTTTTAAGTGCTATTTTGGGGTTCCAGATGCGTTAAAAACACAACTGTAGTGAAATCTCGAGATGAAATTTTTGGGTGTGATAGAAAACTTTAGAGCAGGTAACAAAATTTTTGTTTGCCACATACGGAAATTAAGGGGTGAGTTCTTACGTCTCCTTGAGAATATGTTGGTATCCCTGTCGCAGATCCAGCAGTAAAGAAAATCGACCGCTTCTGTGGAGACCTTCCAGTCTTAATTATCAAATCTGCATATTCAAGTGCGTATTAAAGCAAGGTCTTGATCGGTTAAATGCAAATATCTGACGTTTGGTTTCGTGTAATTAAGGAAATTTGTAATGAAACTTACTGGAAGGGAATTTCTGTTCCAATGTCTACTAATGAGAAAGTTTCAAATGGATGCCTATATCCAGATTAAACAAGTCAAACATTTCTTGAACTCTCACATTTACTTTTTAATATAAATGTCAATAAATATGTATATGACACACGAGTAAATCCATCCAGAGTTTGCGTTGCCGTGCATGAACCATATACCCCATCCAGCCTTAGATCCGAACCTAGTATCCCTCCGCACTGACGTGCCACGTGGACTGATGCCTCGTGTTTGTGACACAACAGAACGATATTTACTCGGGAGTTTCAGGAATAGCGCTGCTATCGCGTTACATTCAAGTAGTCCTTACCAGGGTTATCATACATCTTGAAAACTTAGAGATAATCGTCAAAATTTAAGGTACTATATTTTGTGGAGTGCTTTGGTTTCAGCGTATTGTGCGTTAGTTGTTGACTGTGTTTACATCAGGTCAGGACCTAGAGTGGAGCGATTATAGTCCAATCGTTGCTTTTTATGAAACATCTATCATTGAAATTAACCTAATTAAACTCACAAACTCGTTGTTTTATAAAACATCTATTCCTGCTTTCACTATTAAAAAACTTTTATAGCCTTGATTTTTCGATGCTATTGATGGCAACTGAAGCACGACTTCTTCATATCTCTGTTTTGTGTGTAATTTTGAGGGCTTAGAGAAGCAGCTGCTCATTTTAGGATTATCATAAAAACACACGTTGCTAATAAATTGATAGAAAAGAACAACTCTAAACATAAACAAGGCCTAAAATATTTTATATGAGAGTATTTGACAAAGTGTAACGAATACGGTTGTGATTGGGTTATACTCGGAAAGTAAACACGGAAGGACAAGTATGCGTTTATGTTCCCAAGACGCACCGTTACGCTGTTTGTTTATGTACTGAGCTACGGAAAGTGAAACCTACATAAACTGCAGTGTTGCCAGGTTGTTTTCAACAAAACTAAAATATCTCTATAGGAAATGTGTTCCAAATACCACTGGTTTTAATTAATGTAATGACTTCCCCTCCATATATAGCGATTATTTAGGAGCTACTGTTAGAAAGAATAAATAATTGAATACCAAAACGTCTCATCTGTTGTACTCACATGACTTTCTCTATTCACTTGTACAAAACATCACCTATTCTTTTTTTCTAGGTTATGTTAGGTTAGATAAACTCTTGTTAAGATGGATAATTATATATTTTCTTGTAGGTAAAATGAGAGTAACAGCTTCAGCGATAGCCACATATTTTAAGGGGTTGTCACTATTTGATGACTTGGCATTCTATTCTCTCTGTGTGGCTAAGACATGAAAAGTATAATCATTTGAAAATTCAAACCAATAACAAGGAATAGCTCAGAAATATATAGTTTCACATGCTAATCTGAAATAAATTGTGTGCTTTAACGAGATATTTTTTTACGAAATCCAACTTTTTCTAATTTGTTTTAATTTTTATGTGTTGTTTCTGAATACAAACACATTAAAGAAAATCACCGTTAACAGGTTTAAGACAATTGGTGGTGGTATTATCGCTTTAGTTATATCACCTCCTCCTTGAGGTTCCGCCAACCTAAGCATTTTCTTACGTTTCTGAACATTTGAGGTATTCATGCGCAGTAGGAAGAATTAGTCAGCTATTACTAATAGCAGACCAATGATTGGCCAATGTTCCAGTGGGGATATTGATGTTTTAATTTAACAAGTGTAATTTTAAATATAACAGACCTACCTTTAAAGAACGCAATCCGTTCATTTATACTCATATGTCTAATTTCTCATTTCCATGAATTAAACGCTAAAATTGTTGTATTCCCAACTGTGAAAATAAATGGTAGCTAAAATGTACGAATTTTTTTGGAAGTTGTAAGTAATCACTATTAATATTAAATAGTATTAAATAAATGAATGATTGATTTCTTACTTCTTTCTTGGCATCCGGTTGGACCGCGGTGTGTTGGCTTTTATAAGAAAATTAAATATTAAAAATTATGCAGTTAGCTATATTCGGTTTCGTCAGTTGGCAACTAACACTCCATTAGTCATTGCTTACTCTAACTGGCCTCGCTGTCCCGTCCCACTCGCAATCCTATTGGTTGCTTCTCCTCCAATAGGAAGTCGTCCTGTTAATAGAGCCTTCTGTATAGTGTTGAGTGGTTTGCCCGTGACGCGGTTCAGACTGCTCTTTTTTTTTTTAACATATTTCTATGCTTTTCCTGAATGTCGGAGAAAGAGGTGCGGACAAAGGCCGTGGAATTCTAAGTAATAAATTATTATTTAGCGGAATACTCGAAACAAATATCGCTTCGCTCTGGTAAAGGTATCTTATATGAAGTCTCTCAAGGCATTATTACAGATAATCCTTCGTTTGTTTTGAAAGTAATATGACAAGGTTTGGACGCACTGTACGTGTAATGGCAAGGGATTTATTAGTGGTGCAGCATTCCCCGTTACAATTAAAATGCCTGGTGTCTGGACCCGCCGTCCATTTAGAGTCAGTGTGACAAACAGTCGTGATGAAATAGCTACGGCCAGCTAAACACTGGCCGACAGGGTCATAAAAATTGTCACGTTCCGGTTATATATGTTCCATTATATTGGTATGGTTAGTGCGGAGTGATTTGTTTGAAATGCTTCCTCTCAAACGCTTGCCCTTGGACGGCGGTAGCTTCCGCCCCAGAGTTAACCAGTGTTTATATTCAGATGGTAAAAGTGAAACATACGACAGAGTTTACAGGATTAAGATCAAGGATGTCCAACCTTCTCTCTTTAGAGACGTTTATGTAGTGAGCGGCTCTTCCCCACTCCACTCCTTCAGTCGCAAGGTTAAGCAGCTCACAATCTTTGCGATCCCGTTCTCTTTGCACGCTTAACATATAAAGAAATGAACAACGATGTTGCATTTTCACGAAAGCTAAGTTTTCAGAAACTCACACACTTAACAAGGAATATCTCCGAAATGGTTCACCCTACAAGAAAATGTATTGAGACATAAATTGTGTATTTTAGCAAGATCTACATTTTTTCTATAGTATGATTTGGTCTATCTCTAACGGTTTACCAGTTATTCAACAGTCGTCCAGAGTAAATACGACTACAGGGGCTATAGCCAGAAAATTCAAGCTATAAATTTTAATTGATAATCAAAATATCTCAAACATGTGACATTTTAATCAAAATCGTTAAAGCCATTTTCAAGAAAATCAAAATTTTTGAAAAATTTTCCATGTAAAGGGTAGTTTAGGGTGGGGCTATTTTCTTCAAAATCTTCGTGTCGCATCCTTGAAAGACAAAAAACTTAAATACCAACTTTGGTTTTTAACCGACTTTTTGTTTTTGAGTTATGCTGTCCACAGACTGACACACACACACATGCGCGCACGCGCACGTACACACGGACCTTTTTCTAATTATGCTTGTTTTTGGATTAAAGGGGTCTCAAAAGATAAATTTCCGGTGAAATCTCGACATCGAATTTTTTTGGGGGAATACAATACAGTAGAGAGAGCAAAATCACAGACACACACTTTTTATTTAAAGTATTTTATACCTTAAGCTATAAGAATTATATTTTTTTAGGTTACCAAAACACGAAATTAGAAAAAGCAGCCAATAAAATATCTGAGAGCCTAACAAATGTATGTTGCACGCTGCAACGTCTTACATTCACAGTTTTCTCTACTTGCTTTTCTTCCTATGGTGTTTTGGGTTATTGAACTATAATTTTGCATAGTTCTTTCACGGTGTTTTTATTTGTTTATTTATTTTGTTGTTTTTGGTTCTTTATACTATACTGTAAGTCCAAAAGTTGGAGGGATAAAATGGTCCAGCCACGACGACGCCACGTATTTCAGTTAGTGACAAAGAAACACAAAGCTATCAGACAAGTGCATCCTAAGTCTAAAAGTTGTAGGCAAAATCGGTAAAATTACGACTAGTAAAACTAAAAATTTCAAAATTGATATTTTTATTTTATCGAGTAATGTCTCCTCTGTGTACAACGCCTCAGGTTGCAGTTACGGAGGTAAAATACGTAGGATTCATTGACTCTTCTTCAAAAGTCCGCCTTAGATTAATTTTACTTCTGTGTGTCTGTAGATTGTCTACCAGACTCACTATTGTGCCATGGGTATAACTTTAAAGAGCTGGTTATTTTCCTCTTTTCACAAGCCTGTTACTTTCCTGTCAGCTCTGTCAAGGGAAACGCACAATAGCCATATGAAGGATATTTTTTTCTTCTCCGTTACTTTTCATCTGCTTTGGATTCGAGTGATGATGCTCTTTGTGTTGCAAGTGACGCGAAAAGAGTAAAGCTTTTGATAAAAGTGTCGCTGCTTCTTATATTAAAAATACCGCTTCTGCTTGCTGTTTTGTTTCTTTGTGAAATCCCAAGGTATTGATTACATGGAAAAGGTGGTAAACGGATGTGGGATGAGCGTTGTTGCTTTGTCCAAATTCTTCCTCTTGTTGCTTACGTCACGCCTGCAAGTGCTACAGAGATTTAAGCTATTTAGTATGGCAAGTTCTTCAACAGTTATATTTATTTTCTCAACTAGTTTAGCAAGTAGAGGAGGTATTGTAATCTACCCAAAAATTCGTTGTCTAGATTTCACCAGAATATATATTATCTTTTGAGGCCCGTTGAGTACAGAAAAAAAAATTAGAAAAAAAGTCTGTCTGTCAATCTGTGGACAGCATAACTCAAAAACGAAAGCTCGGTTAGAAACCAAAGTTGGTATTTAAATTTAATGTCTTTCAAGGATGCGACAGGAAGATTTTGAACAAAATAGCCTCACCCTAAACTACCCTTTACATAGAACATTTTTCGAATATTTTGATTTTCTTAAAAATGGCTTTAACGATTTTGATTAAAATGCAATATGGTTGAGATATTTTTATGACAAATGAAATGTATATCTTGAATTTTCTGGCTATAGCCCCTGTAGTCGTATTTACTCTGGAGGACTTTTTAATAACTCGTAAACCGTAAGAGATAGACAAAATCTTACTATACAAAAACTGTAGGTCTTACTAAAACACACAATTTAATCTAAATAAATGTCCTTGTAGGGTGAACCATTTTGGAGATAAAACTTAAAACTTTCCTGAAATCCAACATCGTTGTTCATTTTCTATATGTTAAGTCTGCAAAGAGAACGGAACCTCAAAGGTTTAAAAGATCTGACTATCGCTCAAAGGCTACTGTATTCCATATTCCCCAACTAACATGAAGAAGGTATAGAATATTGAATATTATATTATGTTGAAATCTCAGTATCAAATTTTTGGGTGGAATACAATGCTTTCTCTACTTGCTATAAGTGGTAGAGAAAATAATTAATATTATTATCCGAGCATTGAAAACGGGACGTTCTGGTTTTACAAGTAGCATGCAATTATTCGCTCTAAGTTAATGATCTTTTAACACGAAGTTTATATTCTCTTAATTATGGAGTTGATATAATAAAATATATTACTGTTAGAGGATGACCTATGTTGATGCCATGAACCATTGAGGTGTCGAAGTAAAGAATTATTTATCCATGGACACACGCCCTAGTACAGAATGTTGGCTAAACTGGCTGTCACGCACTGATAGCGATAGGCGTCGCGACGCCTTTAGGGACCTTGGCCTGGCTCGTTTTAGTTCAACATGTCCAAAAATGATGGCCCTGAAAATTAGAGATTATTCGCTCCGTTAGATAATATTACCACATAACACGTAAGTTGTCGATATTTAGAATATCATTAACTCTACATTCTCCTATTATATAAAATAAATGTTTTAGTCGTTTAGGGTATGACAAAATGTAACTCTAGCTCGAGCGCTGATGACCTAGAAGTTGAGCGCCCTTAAACCAAATCCAAAATCTAGCTCGAGGTTATTGCTGTCACGTGATTACATAGACATCTTTCCTGGTCTAGACGTCGAGGTCGCAGGCAATTTGATGGATGTGCGCAGAAATTTTTTTATCAACTTTGGAAGTAATTAATTCAGACAAAAAGCATTGCGCTGGAACTTTGTGTGGTAACTTATAACCTTTATGTGTGCAAAGTATTAATTTCACAAATATAAAATAAAGAGAATTTAAATTTCAGTCCCAGGTTTCCTTAAATAAACTTCCAATCAAGCTACATTAATAATCCTGGTCTTAGACTGAGATGAATCCTTTGTGTATTGAGTGGTGAAGATAATAAAAGTTGAATGCAACTGTCCGTGCGGAACGTGAGTTGGTTGATTCTCAGTTTTCTGTATTCTGTTTCTAAAATTAGAAACTGAGTACTGCGCATGCGCTAAGGCTACTTGAGAAGGAATCTAGATGCAACGTCATTCACAAACACCACTATTTTAGATTCAGAACACCCCCGTTGGCACGCAGCTCCAAGGGTTGTCTTCCAGGGGTTAAAATTAGCGGTGATGACGTGGTTAAAGGAGAAAGCAAAAACCACCGGCAAGAAAAAGTGTTGCCATGGAAACGGGACATGTGATCGTTATAAGCAATGATTTACGGATCCCTTGAAAACTTTTATTACCTTTTGTCAGTAGATGCAAGAATAGGTTTTATTGGAAATATAAACATTGCGTTAAAAGCTCAAAGCTATTGTTATTGTTCTGTATTAAGTTCACATGAAGTTCTCTGTTGACGCTTGTAAACTATTATTACAAAATCTTAGTCTTTTATATAGTTCATGTTAGACAAGAAAAACAGAAATATTTGTGGAAATAATTTATGACTTTATTACATCTTTGCTTAGGATGACTTCCTTGGGAAGGGAAGTAAAGCCGGTGGTCCCGTGTCGTAGATTTATAGAACATAAAAGAACATCAAGCGTGGTGAAAGAAAATTTAAGGTGACCATTTTAATAAATATGTCTTAAACATATCTAGTTTGATCAAAATCACTAGTCAGTTTTGAGAAAAACAAACTTTTTTAAGGATTCTCATGTGAAAGGCACCTTTGATAGATGCTTTTATAGATTGTTTTCTAAAACTGCTCTTTTTTGTAACCTAACGGTCTCAAAACGTGTGGTTTTGGCGAAATTTCGATGTAAAATCTTTGTTTCTGTAATATTTACGTGGCAGAGAATGTAATATGATTAATAAAAGGATATAATGTAGAGAAAGTTATGTGAATGTATCACGCCAGACTTTGCGACCAAGGGAATATTGGTGACGTTTCGTGTTTAAAGCTTGGCAGACATCACTGTGCGTTTCGAGCAGAAATAATGCAAAGCCTGTTGGAAATGTCGCCCCAACAATTGAGAGCCGCTACACGCATGCTACTTCCGGCTTAACGAGATGCCAGTCATGATAATTCACACCCAGGCTTACTCACACAAGTCTCCTTCAGTTTTAGTAACAAGCAAATTACTTTTAAAATTGAATCGGAAACCAAGTATAAATTTCACATCTGTATGCTTCTTGGATTTTTTAAGGGTAGAATGTGACTTTCCAAAGTAAGAGGTTGAAATCACCTCATTCCTCCCGCTGGCACACTCACTTTTAATATACCTATACTTCATTCAGAGTCTTTTAAGACAGTGACAAGTAGAGATAAGGACTTCGCGTGGCCGGCGCGTGTATAGGAACCAAAACAACCCAGGCAGAGTTGCAAGGTTTATGTAGTTATTCAGACACAAGTAGTGGCGCACAACGGAGATTGCACAAAGTTCTTAAACCTGTATAAATATGTGGGGGCCGTGGGAAACATGTATCGGCCACTTATAAAGTCTCGCCTAAGGGACGTGGAAAACCAGTACATAAGCACACATTATTCGAAATGTGGACTGCAATTACACCCTCAATTCAGATTCAAATAACAAAACAATTCTAGGAAGTGGTTAGTTTCAAGAGAAAAATGTATTTGACATAAGTAGCTTTTCTTCAGCGCTCCGATACTTGAGGATCTTTGTCCATGCTGTGCTCCTCGCCAAAGGACACTTCAAAAACACACAAATCTTTAACTAAGAGCGAATTCCAGGTTTCCATCCGATTTTATACATTTTTATTAGAGTATACATAGCAACACAATTCAGTAAACGCCTCTAATGAAAAGGACCAATCATATAAGTACGCTAACAACATCAACTAAATAGAAAATAGTGGAATTTGTACCTCGAGCCTGAGTTGGTTGCAAGAAATTGGGGTGTGTGCCTCATCCACCATGGACCCGTACAGTCAAAACATACACATTAAGTAACGGTTTATTTAAATTATGGCGTAAACTACGTCTCGTACATCTAAAATAACACGCATAATAGATTTTGCCATTTAAGTAATATCAAAACGCCCAAAAAAGGATTAAAACTGTCTTAAAAGGCTAAATTGGGCACGAAAAGTCGCGAAGTGGCAATGGCGCAGCGCGTGGCATGCGGATTCTACGATAGAACTTGGAAAGTGCTTTCAGTCAAGCGTCCAAATAGCTGGATAGAATTATGTCCTGTGCGCTAATCTCAGGAACACAGGTTCGCATTTCGACGTTGTTCAAGGACATCATAATTTAAATCGTCTTCGGTTGTCTGCATTTTGTAATACAACAGGTATAGTGACTTTAGCCCCATTTGAGTGGCATGATGCAGTATGTTACAAGAACACCTACTCCCTCCATTCTCCACGTGTATGCTGTCACACGATATTTTGTGACACTCCATGAAGTATTAGACAGCCGAGCATAGTGATACGCCTTTGATCCACGGAGAAGCAAGAGCCAAGCACAAGCAGCTCAGCATCTATACTATGCGAGATATCCTGATATAAAACAATACCATAAAATGGAACTAAAACAATTACGAATCAAAATAATAACACCTTTAAACACAATAATTGTTCAACCGAGGTTATTAGTGAATATTGCAGGATAAAACAATTAATACATGCAGCGGATTCGAATTAAGTATTACTTGTGGTTGCCAATGTGGCTATTGTACGGAAAGCAGGTATCATTTCACTTATGAGTTCATGTCCCAAAGTATAGACGAGACACGTTAGTTTTCCCTTTTCGTATTAATAATACAATTACGATATTCCTTTTGCGTCATGTTTTAGACTATGAAATCCTCTTCATAGGCTATGAATTTCATATAATATAAAAACTCAGATTTCTTAAGTTCCTTTTCCGATTATTCAAACAGGAGCATCAAAAAATGCATTATAATCTATCTAATCATTATTCTCATACCTACTTTTGCTACTTGTTTAGCACTTATACCCATTTATAACTTAAATTTTAGCTTTCATTAATTTTGATAAATAATACAATATATAAGAGGTGGAATCAGGACTGAAAAATTCAATGCTATAGCCGAGATTTGAACCATGGATCTTTCGCTTATCGAGCGGATGCTCTAATCACTAAGCTACCATGGCCAACTTGCCAGCATGACATTAAATTCCCCAACCGATTCGTACTTTCCAGGTTTGTATCATTACATTCTTTAGTTTTGAATACTAGCTTCATATGTAAAATATGTAAAGATAACCTAAAACTGAGTAAGGTGAATTTCGCGGATCGTCAGCGAATATTTTAAGAGCAGTCCAAGATGCAACTATTTCATGTCAAGATTTCACCAGAAATAAGCTTTGAGGCCCCCGGAATCCTGAAAAGCATTTTTAGAAACCGGTCCGTGTGTGTGTGTGTGTGTGTGTGTGTGTGTGTGTGTGTGTGTGTCTGTCTGTCTGTCTGTCTGTCTGTCTGTCTGTCTGTCTGTCTGTCTGTGGACAGCATAAGTCAAAAACGAAAGGTGGGTTGAAAGCCAAAGTTGGTATTTAAGTTTGTCTTTTAGGGATTCGACACAAAGATTTTGAAGAAAATTCTTCCACCCTAAACTACCCTTTACATGGAAACTTTTTCGAAAGTTTGGATTTTCTTGAAAATGACTGACGATTTTGATTAAAATGCCATATGTTTGACATATTTTTATGACAAATGAAATGCATATCTTGAATTTTCTGGCTATAGCCCCTGTAGTCGTATTTACTCTGGACGACTTTTGCATAACTCGTAAACCGTAAGAGATAGACCAAATCATACTCTACAAAAAATGTAGATCTCACTAAAACACACAATTTATGTCTCAATAAATTTTTTGGTAGAGTGAACCATTTCGGAGATATTCTAGTTATTTGTGTAACTTTTGGAAAACTTATACTTCTCTCAAATGGAACATCGTTATTCATATTTTTATATGTTAAGCGCACAAAGAGAACAAAATTTGAAAGATTTTACTATCGATCAAAGCCTACTGTATTCTCATATTATTATTATTATTATTATTATTATTATTATTATTATTATTATTATTATTATTATTATTATTATTATTATTATTACTATCGTCATCATCACCTCACTTTCATATAAAGGTTTATCATTAGTTGAATTTTCTAGCAAGTAGCAGTGAAGGAAAGATTCAGGGAAGCTTAGCTGGACCAGGTAACTTGCATCTCATTACGAACAGAATTTTCTGAATGAAGGCTGGCTGCTTCATAAGTATCAAAGGACAGGCGGGGGCGTGTGGTATTCCGTATACAACACAGAATGAAGTTTCCAGGCGGCTTTGATAAACTGCACCAGTTTCTGGTTCTTCCTGAGTTCGGGTGTGACGTCTAATTAAGTATTTGCAACGAGACAGACAGACAGACACACTGTGAACCGCTGACCGCAGAAGGCAACCCTTGAGCTAAATACTGTCGGCAACTTCTCTGACTCAGCGGTCATGCGGGCAAGCATCACATCAGGCGCACCTCTCCAAAGGTGGAAAAGTCAATAAGACATGTGGGCGGGCGCCTTATTTCCTCTACCACTAGGGCAAGTAGCAAAAACATTTTTAGAAAAAAAGTCTGTTTGTCAACCTTATTGCTTATTTCCGTGTAGGTACAAGGGGAATATTAGAATACAGTAGGCTTTGAGCGATAATCAACTCTTTTAAAGCTTTGAGATTCCGTTCTCTTTGCACGCTTAACATATAAAAAAATGAACAACGATCTTCCATTCACGAAAGTTTTGTTTTCCAAAACACACACATTACAAGGAATATCTCAGAAATGGTTCACCCTACAAGAAAATTTATTGAGACATAAATTGTGTATTTTAGCAAGATCTACATTTTTTGTACAGTATGATTTGGTCTATCTCTAACGGTTTACGAGTTATGCAAAAGTTGTCCAGAGTAAATACGACTACAGGGGCTCTAGCCAGAAAATTCGAGATATACATTTCATTTGTCATAAAAATATCTCGAACATATGACATTTTAGTCAAAAGAGTTAGAACTATTTTTAAGAAAATCAAAAGTTTCAAAAAATTTTCTATGTAAAGAGTAGTTAAGGATGGGGCTATTTTCTTCAAAATCTTAGTGTCGCATCCTTGAAAGACATTAAATTAAAGTACCAACTTTAGTTTTTAAACAACTTTTCGTTTTCGAGTTATGCTGTGCACAGTCAGACAGACACACACACACGGACCTTTTTCTAAAAATTCTTTTTTTGGATTCGGGGGTCCCAAAACATATTTCCGGTGAAAACTCGACATCGAACTTTTGGATGGAATACACTCTACACGGTCAAAGATTCGCCATTTCAGATGAAATAAAACGAATGAAAGCTAAATGCCCATGTATTTACTGCGCATGCGCCGAGTTAGCAGCCGACTGTAGTTACCAACACTGTTTCCACAACACCCGAAACTTTCAACCCCAACGTTAAAAATCAACACACGATAATCAAATGAGCTAGTGAAAGTTGATCTTACTCATGTAATTGTTTTCATTGAGGATATACCACACACTAAGTGAACCAATCAACTACTGTTTTGACGTTTACGCTGGTGTAAATAGTATAAATAGCAGTACTTGGGCAGGGGGTAACCTAAAGGTAGCGCTTTAACCATTAAGCTACTGTGACAACTTGCCAGAATGACACCGAATTTTCCAACCGATTCGCATTCGTATTTCTCCCGGTAAACCACAAAGGGCGTCTCATATCAGAGACAATTACCCTAAATTAAGATTCTTTTGTTGTTTAAAGACGCTGTCAATTGCCAGGATCATATCAGCGTCGCCAGTGTGCCGGAATTTCGTCACGCAGGAGTTATTTTAGTTATTTTCTATATAGTATTATTTAGGGTGTATTGAGTATTTTCATTTAAAGGACATAACTTTGGTTTTATTTTCTGATATTTAAGTGCAAAAACTGTAGAGCAATTTGTAAACCATCTTACGTCTATTATGTAATTATTTGATCATCGGAAAATACATATTTCTAATACCATCATAACCACAATATTAATTATAAGGATGGTAACTTTCCAGCACACGGCGTTTTTTATCTGCGAAGGCGTGGCACTGAGTTGCTTTTAGTAAAAATAGTCCCACGCAGTAGAGTGCCCCAGTTCTACCAACATTTATATTCTTTTCACTATCCCACCCATTATATGCGTTCTGTTTGAAGTCCAGGCTACAGTATTACGTCATACGGACGTTACTGAATACAACAGGGTGTGTGTGCAAAACTGCAGCAATTTCATAAACACTCTTTTTATATTCTCTGTCGGTAGTGACGTAATTAATTAATACAGAAATTACATCTTAGAGACAAATTAACTTAAATTACCACCGCTCTTAAATTATTATTTATTTATGCCAAATAACTTACTGCTGGTGATTTAAACCTGGGACAAAAGCACTTACAATTATTAAGTCACCCTTGGGGTATTTATTTCTGATGTGAGATTCTCTTGTGGTCTACCGGGAGCGTACGAATCAGCTGGGGAATTTAATGTCATATTAGCAAGCTTAGTAGCTTAGTCGCTAAAGCAGCCGCTCGATAAGTGGAGAATTCGTGGTTCAAATCCTGACTATGGCATTAAATTTTTCATTCCTGACTCCACTTACATATTTCTGTTTTCTTGATGCCAAATTTTTGGTTGGAATAGAATATTTCTCTCACTGACCACATTGGTCCGAAAACAACACATTTAGCAGTATTTATTTCTAAAGAGAAATCAAAATGGGATTTTCGTGATTGTTTTTCCCCCATTTTCATGTTTCAATTGCATATGAACATTTCGAATCTCTTCATTTGTTTATTTTGATCGAGAACTTTTACTTTAGCTGTTGGCATCCCGCTCATATATCCAACTAGTGAGAGTTTCGAAGTTCTGTTTGGAAAGTTAGGTTAGATTTTTTGTGCCACGTACGCGTTTAAGTGTTTTATTGTGTTTTGCAAATATGACATGGCGTTTTCACGAGAATAAAGTTTAAATCTAACATATATATCCATACGAATACTAAAAATACTGTTACAGATGAGGTTATGCAGTAAATGAAAGCATTTCGGCACCTAACCTCACTTATCAAGTATTTCACAGAGCAAGTTACAAATAGTTGAACATGCCTAGAGGATAAAGGTAAAAGAAGTGGATTGGTGCGTTTTTATTTTTTTGTTTTTGAAACCATTTTCTGAAAAAGTAAAATTTTCTAGACAAAAGCCCCAGTATTTCAGAAACTAATTAAAATTAATTGTTGACATTTGTGCCACACATTTGAAACTAAATAGGCTTTATTTTAATGAAAAATAGTTTATGTATATGTATTAGTGATTTTTTTAAATTTAAAGACCATTTTTAATAACATTTTAGGGGGTTTATTTAAAAAATCATACCTTTCCTTCTATTTAGATTTAAATTTACAGTTGTGCGTATGCCAAAACACCTTAGGGTGAGTTAGGTGACAATATATTGTACCCTAGGGCGTCTCCCCTGAACACTTACCGCCCGCCGCTGCCTCCTCCAGCCGCAGTTATCATATCTCATAACAAAGGTTTATAATACATACGTCTTACATCTAAATATGGGTAAAACTTTGATAATTTTGCTGTTGTAAATCCGTGAGTTGGTTATTTTCGTGCGAAATATATATGTATTTCTTTTTCTGCTTCTTTAAATATTTAGTTGTGGTGTTTATATGCGTTGGCGGCGTATTTTCGGTTCCGTACGTTGTATAAAATTTTCGATGGACACACACACACACAGACGCGGGAATCTGTTTTGTGACTCGTTCGGGCGTGGACCTTATGTCTATGTTAAGACGGCGTAAGTGAATTTTTGGGTGAAAGGTAACAGTATTTGAGGGTTAGGTAGGAAATAAACATACGGAATGATGTTTTGAAAAGAGCGCAATAAAATAATTGGGTGAATGTTAAGAAAGCGGTGAAGGAAGACCTTGGCGACGGGGGCACGCGCGTCAGCGCCAGCAGATATCGATTTGTGGTGTTATAGCGCTGGGTTGTGCGAAGGCGCCGCACTGTGAGCCGAGCCAGTGCCGCGAGCACAGCTAGACAGACACACCACCACCACCGCCACCACCATCACCGCCTTCCTCTCTCCCCCGACCCCCTCTCTCTCCCTCTCTTCTCAACCCCCACTGAATGGGTGGCCCCGGTTCCGCTTCCTCTAACCTTAGCGCCGCGGACAATTCTTGCCACCACGTGAACATCGAACCTCCACAGCCGCCTCAAATCCAAACAGCATCGACCAGGAAGGGCAAGAAGAGCAAGAAGATGCCGTCCGGTGGTGGACAGTACCGCCGCGGAGGGGGCGGTGCCGGCGGGGGTGGAGGGTTCGACGACCCCACTCTCAACGGCGACTACCGGCGTCCCAGAAGAATCAGGAAGAGGTAAACAGGTCCAGCACGCGCGATAGACGTCCTCTCCGCGCGTGTATCCAATTTCGCACGGCTTTTTTTGTATGTTTGTGTGTTTTGTGTGTTTCTTTTGTTTGCCTCCAAGTATACGATTGTTAAACTGCTTTGTTGCCCCGGCTGTGTTTTTTCTTTTCAGATAACTGTGTCTGTCTTTCTGTGCTACGCAAAAAAAAATAAAAAAAAAAAAAAATAAAAAAAAAGAGAATCTGAAAAAAAGGACTGCCTTGCCCACTCACGCCAACTGCAAGCACTACTTAAGTATAAGACAGAGATGTTTTTGTCACTTGTTTTGGTTTTGCACTGCCTTGAAAAAAATATTTGCACACAGGAAACCGAAAAAAAGGAAACAAATAAAGGTGTCCATGTGTTTTAATGTCTGCTTTTGTCTCGCATATTCACCGAATCCATGCTTGTTGTACCTTATGTTGTCAGAAAAAAAAAAACAATAAAACAATAAAAAATGAAAAGCACCACTATCACAGCTCCTTCTTCTTGTAAATATATATGCATACCACCACTTACTTCCACCACGCAATCTTCTTCCTTATACTTTATTACACTCCTTTATTCACTACTGTTCACATCTGTCCTTTTCTCTACAGGTTTCTCACAAGCTTGAGTAATATAACTGTTGGTAAGCCTGCATTTGTGTCTGTTATGTGTGAAGGAAAAACAGAAACATCGATGTTGACAAAGTAGTGACTTTTTGTTTCTTTGGTTGGTAACAGCTACAGTTGAGTTAGGACCTCCCAGCTTTTGTTTGCAAAGGCATCTGAGGTGTTTGTTGTAACCGTAGCTGCTTCAAGGGCTGAATGTTGGTAGCATTGTGATCGTGGACTGGTAGAACTGTTTTGGCTTTGGCGGAATTTGCTGCTGTTAGTGTGGTCACACTGCTGCTAGCACTTGTGTGCACATAATATGGACCCCTGTATGAAGTTGGTAGCCCTGATCACGAAAGGCGTGTCTGTGAATGCAGCTTTATTTATTATTGCGTGGAGTGCTAATGTTAGTATTGAAGTGTTAAATATGTAAAATACGTCTTTGTCCGGAAATAAACCCGTGACGCCAGCGTCTGTTTGCGCCGCGTACTCAGATAAATAATTAGACGACAGCCACACGTAAAGTGCTTTGTTGACTTTTTCATGCAGCATATCGCGTGCGGGTTGGCAGTACTGTGTGACCCGAAAAACAGTTGACAAGTAGTTGGGATGCTCGAACTGGCGCCACATAGCATCGTTACCATGGTAACCGCGCGACCTTGGCGCAGCCACTCCAGCTGGCTGACAAACAAAAGAGGGCGCCCTTGCGCAGACCTGCAGAGACAACGCTTCAGTTTGCAGCCAAATTATGTCAGCCGAATATTCCGCATTAAAGGCAACCTCTTCTGGCGACATTCAACTGTTTATCCTTCTTCAGAGATATGCAGATGTTCTGTACGTCTGCTGCTGATAGGCAATTATGAAATGTTATTTGCGGATTGTAAGCATTTTAATTAATTTTCCTCGTTATACCAAGTTTGGAAAACATCAGATATTTGTATACCTATTTATGCCAGTCATATCAGTAACATATATATCGAGAACTTATCAACTATGTCGTATGTTTTGGGTGTGACATTTTGACGTTCTTTTTCAGTTTTAAAATGTATGCCTTTTAATTTTTTTTTAATTCTGAAGAGTCTTATATTTCGTTACATAAACAAGAAAATTCAGAAGCTGTGATTGCAAATGACAAGTTTAGGTTGCGTTATTAATTTTACGTACTTCATTAGTTCCTGTTCCAATATAGAAGCTTTAGATAGAAATTAAACTGAGCTGAAAATAACAAAAATCACTTATATTTTATTCTGTTTCGTTTCAAGCTGAGAATAATTGAGGAAAATTCTTCAAGAAGGACATTTTTATTTCTTTCTGCAGGATTATATACTGCAATATCCTTTTTAATTTGATCTATTATTAAACTCACAATACCTGTGCTATTTTTACTATCAATTATGCATTGCTTTGCAGAAAAAATAAAAATTCTTCCCTATTTTGGTGTAGTGAGGTGAATTTAGCCCAACTTTAAGGGGAAAATTTGTTCTTTATGTTGGTACTTCTGATAAATATACACAAAGCATGCACGGTTTTCTTTAATTTTCTTTCGAACAGTTTCTCTACTGAATGAAATTTTCTGGCGTAAATCACGGTTTCCCCAGAAACAATTTAGAAAGAAATCTTGCTTAATAAAGTCACGAGATAAATATAATAGGTGAAATCAGAAGATATTCTCGTGGCATTTGAGTCATTTTTAGTGAAAATGTGTTTTTGGTTTCTCTTTGCATTGAAAAAAAATTAAATTTCAAAGTCCTATTAGTTCAAAGGTTCCTTTAATTACATCATATTTAAAGAATTTCGTTATTTCATTTTCCTTGGTATTCTTCAGAGTTTAATTTTTAAAATAAATATGCACATTCAAAATTTAGCTGCTATTTTGTAAATTAAATTATCAAGCTGAAAATATTACCACCCGTTTCCATAACTGTTGTTAATAAAGCTTCTGGCCGCGCATAAAAAATGATTTCACCATGTGGGAAAAGAATTGGCGCATGACGTCACAATCCAAATTCGAACTTTTGTCCACTTTTGGTTAAAAGATGGCATCAGCTAGTAGATTAATATAAATAATAGACGCCGACAAAGCAGTTTTTGCTCACAAATGAAACGATAAAATTTCAGCGGTCTATTTGCATAGAGTTCCCAACAAAGGAGTTTGTTCTTGGAAGTTATTCTCCGCCCCTCCCCGTGATATAAGGATCCTTCCTCACCTGGGAACGTGTTGTAGAAAGCTGCCGGTCACGAAAAGCATCCTCCGGCGTGGGAAAGGATCGTAAATCTCGGTGTAATGTTAGCTGAGACGAGAGCCTGCCCAGAAAACTTTTCTCTTTAAACTGCCCTATTCCACTGTATGGAATCGTGCCGATAAAATGGGCAGCGGTTTATGTTGGTAAGGAAATACTAAACCACCCTGCCACGCCCCTTACCTGATTCTAGCACCCCACTTAAAGACCTTAGGAAACCGGGCGATCACATTGGCATTTTCACATGGGTTAATGTTCCAAATTCGAGAAGAAAATATAATAAATTTCAACACACTTTAGAAGAAACAATCTTAGACTCTAAATCACCTTCAGAGGTTAGTTTTATAGTGTGATTAGAAATGACAGTTAATTAGTTAATTAAATTTTGTTGATAAAATATGATTATCTTCCGCTGTTCCCAGGACCGAGTAGTATAATAATGTATTCACGAAATTAGAACACTTTTCTGCTAGATTGAATTTCTTATGTTGGTTGGAAGCCAAAATTCCATGGCAGATGACGCCGAGCATCAGGTGCGACCTTTCAAATGAACTTCAGACACTTTGTGCTCTGTTTGCTAGATGAATGTGGCTCTAAAAAGAGCTATTTAGTGTAAATAATCAATAACTTGCAGAAATTTCGCTATTGAAACAACTGCTCAATCTTCTTCATACTTTTGGGTTATACTATATTCCACCCAGAAATTCGATATCGAAATTTCATCGTAAATACTTGTGGAGCATAACTGAAAACTGTTATTTGGTGTACTCACATGATTTTCTCTACTCACTCGTGTACAAATTATTAATACAGTTCTTCTATCTACTTCATGTTTCATTTGTAGAAATGGTTTTACTAAAAGGTTATTAAATTATGATTATAATGGCTCCATTAAAAATAATTACATATTTTCTTGAGATATAATAGAATTGCAGAATACATGGTGGGCTCAAGTAATTCTGGAGAATGAAGAACGACTTCCTATTTCCGAAAAGTGAAGTATTGATAAATTAAAAATAATAAAAGGTATATATATATATATATATATATATATATATATATATATATATATATATATATCCACAAAAATGGGATAAATCGAGTCCTTTAAGAAGACCCACAGTTTCTATGTAGTAAGATTTTTCTATCTCTTTCGGTTTACCAGTTTTGCAAAAGTTATTCAGGATGAAGAAATATTCCCAAGAAATTCAAGATACAAGTTTAATCTTTTGTAAACATTTCTTAAACACATGGTTATGAAATAAAGACCGTGACAGCTATTTTTCAAAAAAATAAATATTGTTGAATACATTTTTACGTAAAGGTTAATTTGAGATGAAGGAATTTTTTTTTTGGAAATCTTCCTGTCGCATCCTCCATAAAGAGAAAATTCGATTACACGAAAATGTAGACATCCTTAGAACACGAAATTTATAGTAAATAGTTCCTTTCCTAGGTATTCGTTGTTATTTTTTCAATAACTTAAAGTTTTATCAAATAAGAAGCCGTTATTCACGTTTATACCTTTTGGACATGCAAAGAGAGCCTAATTTCAAAGCCGTCACATACCGAGCAGCTCTTAAAACAATTGCCAACACTTGAAACCTACTATATTCTCATGTTTTCTTTCCACCTACAAGGAAATAATAGGATAATTTGTACAAATATTTATCTCAACTAACACGAAGAAGATAAAGGAACAAGAATGGTTAGTACAAGAGTAGAGAAGGTCATGTGAGTGCAACATACTCTGTTTGACAGCTGTATTATGAGACTCACATACATACAATCCTACACTCAGCGGGACACTTATAAACATATCGATGTCACCCTAGACTTTGAAAGTGAACACTTAGACACAAGTCAGCTGTTGCCTGAAGACTTATAAAAGTACAATATGGACCCATAAAAGTTTGAAAGCTTCGATCGTATCAGGCGACACGCACCAGTTTGGGTCTTCCCATTGACTTAAACTGTTACACACTCAGTGCTGCCTGCAGTCACGGAAGTATAGGGGATTGAAACATCTGCAACACATGGCACCTGTGTTCGATACCACCCATGGGACAAAATACCTCTTAGAGAATCTCAACCAAAGTGGACCCCAGTGAAGCTTTGGAACATGTTCATTTTCTATCCAATTTTCACTATATCTTCAGTATTTATTACAATGATCAAGATTAATATGTTGTCCGAATTTGAGGTCATTCTGATGTATGCTAAAATAAAATTTTTAATCAGTAATTCGTTTCAAAATATTTGATTAATTTCTCTGAAACCCTTTATTTCACACATTATGGGTATATAAACAAATATATTACGGCCAGTATTTTGTGGCTAGTAATACAATTTTGATTTTCTTGAAAATGGCTTTAACGATTTTGATTAAAATTCCATATGTTTGATATATTTTTATGACAAACAAAACGTATATTTTGAATTTTTTGCGTACAGCCCATGTGGCCCTGTTTCCTCTGGATGACTTTTCCATAAGTGGTAAACAGTATGAAATAGACCAAACCTTACTATACAAAAAATGTGGATTTTGCTAAAATACACACTTTGTGTTCCAGTAAATGTTTTTGTAGAGTGAACCATTTCGGAGATATTCCTTGTTATTTATGTGGGTTTTGGAATACTTAAACTTTAAACGTATATTAAACATCGTTAGAGCCATTTTCGAAAAATTAAAAATCTCAAAAAATGTTCATGTAAAGTGCAGTTTTCTGTAAAACTTTGGTATTGCATCCTTAAAATATGCTAAACTCAAATACCGCCTTTGGTTTTTAATTGACTTTTCATTTTTGGCTTATGCTTTCGCGCGCGCGCGCGCGCGCGCGCACACACACACACACACACACACACACACACACACACACACACACGTGCCTTTTTCTAAGATTTTTTAAACTGTAAAAGTTATGTATTTTTCTTTAGCTTTATCTACATCCTCCGATAGCGTGGGCCAGGCACGCGGCTGTTTCCTAAGTAACTGCCTAATTCACGCTTCCCATGATGTGTTTTGTTTATCTGCCTCTACTAGGCGTTCAAAAGTGCTTTCGTATCACATAGAATCTGGTCAACAATGTGTGCATCCTGGTTCGTTGTTATGAAACACTCTGTAGATATAACAGGAATAGTGATAGTAAAATATTTAAGCGCTGAGTGTTGTACTAGTCTCAGAGTGTCATGTTCTTCTGCATGCATTTGTAACAACTGAGTGACGACACATTCATGGCGCATGCAAGAAAAGCTACTTCAAATAAATAGTGTTTTATATACATGTTTACTTTCTCTACTGCGTATAGTAAGTAGTGAAAGTATTGTATTCTAAACAAAAATTCGATGTCGAGATTTCACCGGAAATATGTTTTGATGCCCCCTGAATCTAAGAAAAAACATTTTTAGAAAAAAGTTGTGTGTCTCTGTCAGTCTGTGGACAGTATAACTCAAAAACTGAAAGTAGGTTAAAAACCAAAGTTGGTATTTAAGTTTAATGTCTTTCAAGGATACGACACGAAGATTTTTAAGAAAATTCCTCCACCCTAAACTACCCTTTACATGGAAAATTTTCCAAAAATTTTGCTTTTCTTGAAAATGGCTCTAACTATTTTCATTAAAATGCCATAAGTTTGAGATATTTTTATGACAAATGAAATGTATATCTTGAATTTTCTGGCTGTAGCCCCTGTAGTCATGTTTACTCTTGAGGACTTTTACATAACTGGTAAACTAAAAGAGATACACCAAATCTTACCATAGAAAAAGCATAGATCTTGCTAAAGCACACCATTTATCTCTAAATATTTTTTTTCTAGAGTGAACCATTTCGGAGATACGCCTTGTTACTTTTGCGTGTTTTAGAGAACTTATACTTATCACATATAACATCGTTTTTCTTTTTTTATATGTTAATCGTATAAAGAGAAGGTAATCTCAAAGCTTTAAAATATTTTACTATTCATCAAAGCCTATTGTACACTAATATTCCCCTTGCTACTAAAAGGAAATAGGCAATAAGATAATTTATGCAAATGTTTATCTTAACTAACACGAAGAAATAGGAATTATAATTTGTAAGAATGGTTAGTACAAGAGTAGAGAAAGTCATGTGAGTGCAACACATCAGATATTTTAAACTTTTTCTACTACTTGTATTAGGTGTGAAAAGTACTACATTCTACCGAAAAACTCGATACTAGATTTCTCGGGAAATACATGACTTGGAACCCCTGAATATTGAAAACCTTTCGTGTGTGTGTGTGTGTTGTAACATGCTTTTTATACCTATATATTTTGAATTGGCTTTAGTGTACCAGATGTGACGGGGTATTTGCGTATGAAAGCTTAGCTTAGAGTTTGAGAGTTCTTACATTTTAATCTCAGAGGTAATAGGGATGTAATGTAATTACTGATAAGAATGTCTAAAACACTTTACTTACACTCAGAAATTGCCAGTCTATATGTGATTCCTTTTACTAAATTTCTCGCTAAAAATGGCGTATTCCATCGTAGCTAAGCTGCTAACGATCGTGTAATAACTGTTTCACTTGCTTTAATTCACAGTAAATAGTTGAATTAAACTAACATCACTTGCTAAACACTTTCATTTATGAGCATCACATATAAATCACACAACGGGCTTTTAACATCTTCTGTAAGTAAATTATTAATCAGTGTCCATTTCTTCTCAGTGTCGTTGAATCTTAAAACAAAAGAAGGTAGCCTATGCTGCCTCTATTCACACAGAATTATTTCAGGAGGCTTTCTGCTGTCTTTATTTTGTACAATTGGTATAATTTCAGAGGGCCGTAAGTTTATTCAAATCTTACCACACTAATAATGTGGATCTCGTTAAAACTAACAATTCATGTGTGTTACATAATTTTTGTTGAGTAAACCATTTGGTAGAAGTTTCTTGTTACTTATCTGAGTTTAAATGTGAACTGGATAGAGGGATAAGTGTAGTTTGTACAGAAGTTTTGGAACGTAGAGAACGGTAAAGTGAAAATGAATAACTGTTGAATATTTGCGGGATGCTATTAGCAGCCATATGATGCAGTGATACTGCTGATGAAGAGCAGCGAATAACTGCATCGAACTGCTGGTAGAAAAGCAGTGCATTTTCCTTGCATCGATCCCTGGAGTGGGTTTGACCGCGGCGTTTCGTGCAGATGTTATTAACTGGAGGGTGGGTCTCCCGAAAGACAAACACGGGGCAAACGCTCCCTGCCTGCCTGCCAGGCTTCGCGACTTTCTGACGGGGGAAAAAACCTGCCTCCCTTCCTGTGCTCTGGTACCCAACTCACCTATACAAAACCAACATTAAACATAAAAAATAACTAATTAAGTATATACACAAATTATCACTAGATCGTTCCTTTTGTTTAGTCAGTGTTGCCAACTCTACCCCATAAAGACACTAGGAACTGTTTTCGTTTTATGTGATTATTTCAATATAAGCTTCTGCTGCCTGATTTAAATGAAATTTGGGGTGTTTATAGAACAAATACTTCTACATTTAATAACTCGATAATATTTACGTTAAAATTAAAACATTTTGCACAAAACTGGCATAAGTGTGGCCATTTTATTTTTTTTCTATTGTAGTGGATAGTCTGATATGTGGGCCTAAGTAAATATATATGCCATAAAAACGAGGAGGGGAAAAATGTTGTAATATATGACACATATTATATATATTTTATAGGTAAATTATTTTTAGCCACAATAAACTTAATATTTCTGGATGTATAAAGATTGGTTGTTTGCAGGATCGTTAATGTTTTGAAAGCTAAACGTCCAGGTTTAATTTTAGTGCCTAAAGATATTACTAAACACAACTGTGTGAGTCTGATATTTGGGTACACTAAACACAGCTAGACCAAGGACTTTGTGGAAATGCTCTGTCAGATTTTTGTAGAGAACAAAATGACTGCTCAAGCATGAAGTGAGAACGCGGTAGTGACGTACAAAGGCCAGATACCTGCCTGGCTAGCTGGAATGGTTCCGTGCCGAACGGTATGCAGGCATACCAACTGTGTGGTATCTCGTAAGACGCGTTCAAACTGGACTGGTCAAACGAGGCTACTCAGCGACGCGAAATGAGCGTAATGCGAACAAAGGACGCTTCCGTGTATACCCAACGTAGTGTATGAGAAATGTGTTGCACTCACATGATTTTCTCTACTCTTGTACTAACCATTCTTACAAACTCTTATTCCTATATCTTCTTCGTGTTAGTTGAGATAAACATTTGTACAACTTATTGCGTATTTCCTTCTAGGTGCAAGGGGAATGTTAGAATACAGCACGCTCTGTGCAATAGTCAAATCTTTTAAAGCTTTGCATTTTTTGTATAGTAAGATTTTGTCTATCTCTTACGGTTTACCAGTTATGCAAAAGTCGTCCAGAGTAAACAGGACCACATGGGTTATAACTAGAAAATTCAAAATATACATTCAATTTGTCATAAAGATATCTTAAACATACGACATTTTAATCAAAATCGTTTGAACCATTTTCGAGAAATTCAAAATTTTCGAAAAATTCTCCATCTAAAGGGTAGTTTAGGGTGAAGGAATTTTCTTTAAAATCTTCGTGTCGCATTCTTGAAAGATAGAGTTAAATAGCAAATTTGGTGTAACCAAATTTTCATTTTTGAACTATGCTGTACACACACAGATCTTCCTTTTGGATTCAGAGGGCCTCGAAACATATTTCCGGTGAAATTTCGGTATCGAATTTGTATGTGGAATACAATAATTCCTCTAGTTACTATAGGCAGTGCAGAAAGTAAAAACAGTTTAACATAAGCAGTTCAAAAACAGAGGCATTCGCAAACCAAAGCGACAAATACTTCCGAAATGGTTAATGTCACGAACAATAATATTAGGCATAATGTCTGTGTTTAAACGTGGTGTATATATTTTGTAGTAAGTTCTTGCTATATCATTTAGGCTTTTGAGTTATATAAACATTTATTCAGAATAAATGAACATTACAGGCTATTTGTATAAATCTCGTGATACAGATCTGATCGCTCTGGTTGCGAACTTAAGTTAGCGACTGTCGTCCTGAAAATCGGTTCAATTTCTAGCTTTGGGGCCCTACCTGTGACTATCTCATACAAGGCCCAATGTCGTTTGTAGTCTATCTAAAAGCTGTAGGTGCTCTCGTCCCATCGTCATTGTTCCATCTGAGGCAACGGGCATAATAAAGGCTTGCTCGACAAGGGTTTATCATTTATAGATTGTACATTTTATAATGTAAACATGGTGTTCATATTAAACTGTTGGAGTTGCTTTTAAGAAAAATTCCAAATAGTTTTACCGAGCGCGATGTCTCAGGCGGTAACATCTGTGACCCGCAATCGGGAGGTCGTGGATTCGATCCCTTTGGCCAACCTTCCTGAACCATGTTTTTTCGGAAGTTTACCAGGTTCGACAGGCGAATGCTGGGAAGCTTTCCTATATCCACCAAATGTTTGTCCATCCATTTCGTTACACTACTAATTTCATGTCACTCCTCATCCCTTAAGGTTTCTTTCAGGGTTGGAAGCATCGGCAGTTTCAGGGCAGGGGAAACAAAGGCGCTTTCAAAACCTTGCCCCCGTATTGAAAGGAAATTATACTGGTTTTTGGGCCACCCAAGGGATGGTAAAAGCCCAAGGGTGTAGGGAGCCTGTTTCCGAGTCCTGCTCCCCTCTAGGGAGTACGAACAGGAGGAACAGGACTCAGCCAACCTCCACCGGGGTGCTTCTAACTGGGAAAGCTTCAGAATCCTACTCTTGTCTCTGTCGTGTCAAGGTTCCGGTCGCCCTTCGCACCCATTCGCCTCATCCATCCTTCTGGAAGGTACTCGCCTTTCGGTCGAGGTGCAAAGTCTCCCTCCAGAAGTTGTCGGTAGTTCTTTTTGCAACAGGCAAGTGGTAGGAAAGCTAAAAGTTGAGTCACACCACCTCAAAGCAGGTATTTCCAGTTAAAGCAGTGTATTCCAATTCTTTGATCGAATGCAACTCTTTCTCTTTCTCTGGTAAGCGAAATCCTTCAAAAAGAAGGGGCAAGTGAAATTTCGTAAAGGAGTTGCAGAACTATACAAGTATTTCTACCATCGAAAATATGCATATTCTTAGTCTGCAATTTACGTGGGGCTTCAGCCCATGAAGTGTCAATGCGGCGCCCTTATTGTACCGTTCCCCTCACCCCAAAGAACCCCCTGGGGCTCCGAGTAAGTTACTTTCTTTTGCTTCGCTAAAATATCTGTTGGAAGGCAAAGTACAGGCGGCGCTGAAATCGATGTTCGAATCCCCTGAAGGAATTCAACGGGATTCTTCAATAATTCTATGGCCCTTGGAACACAAGAGCGCTGAGAGGAAGCGGCGGAACCCTTCCTCAAGTGAGGCTAGGTCTATAACGCCTTGGGCCTGCTGATTCACAAACTTGATAGCTTTATAAGTGTTTGTTAATCTTTTGCCTTTCTTTCCGACGTTTCTGCTCTCTTGTGTTCCACCCAGACCGACTTTAATTTTGACTTTCTCAAAAATACAATGACAAAATATATATCTTGAATTTTCTACGAATACCACAAAAACTTACACACAAACTATGTGTAGTACATTTTTTTTTTTGCAGTGAACCATTTCCGAGATACTCCTTGTTACTTGTCCAAATGCTGCAACACCTATCACAAATGGCAGATCGTTATTCATTCTTTTTATCTGTTGGCCACGCAAACAAAACGGAATTTAGAAGCCTTGATACAGCGACGAGGTTTAAAATATTTGACTATCGCTCTACAAGGAAGTGAACAATAAGATAATTTCTTCAAATGTTTACCACGAATAATATGAAGAAGAGATAGGAATTAGAGTTTGTGCGAGAGTAGAGAAAGTCCTGTGAGAGCACCACATCACATTTTTAGAATGAGGCGCATATGTGTGTCTGTAAACGGCTTAATTAAAAAAGAAATGTCTAAGAACTATCTTGCCTGGTATTTAAGTTGAGTGCCTTGACTTATTGGCAAGATCTTTGGGCTTTGAAATTTGTGGAAGGATATTCAAAGTAAGTTTGTTATTGATTGTGTTGTTTAAACTTGTGCATTGAGCCGTTTGCAGTGCATTTGAACATAAATTTAGCTCCTATTGACTCCTGTAGTATTTAGTATGTTTGCCGCTCGCGAGGGGCGTGATCGGCGCCACATGTTTAAGAGTCTGTTACTTGCTGCCGTAACAAAATTACTACCAAAGTTGTGTCAGAAATAAGTTACTCTACACATCTTACAAGTAAAAAACTTATCTTCGTACATTCTTATTGAATTACAATCCAATTTGGAACAAAAAATTTATTTTTTTGAAATCGGCTGATCAAAGAACAAAATATTATTAGACTTTTTTGTTTCTAATGCCTCTATGAATCACATATTGCCACTCTTCTACCCAGTATAATCAATGTTGCGGCAGAAAATCCCCGCCAAATGCGAGGTGTGTGTGTGTGTGTGTGTGTGTGTGTGTGTGTGTGTGTGTGTGTGTGTGTGTGTGTGTGTGTGTGTGTGTGTGTGTGTGTGTGTGTGTGTGGAACCTTTCAGTAAACTAAACTGTAGCTTCGCGCTGACTAATTTTCATATCTTCAAGCACAAAAAGTGCTTAAAATTCCTTATTTTTGTTTTTATAAGCTGTTCCAAAACCCATGGTCACTAAGCAGAGATGAAATTGACTGATTATACACTCAAAACTGAAAGAAGTGAGTTCCAATTCCAGTGAGCGCAGTAATATGTGGCGTTGGTAAAAGATGGGGAGCGCCCACGTAAAATAACGGGTGTGATGGCATACGTAGATGATAATGTTACATTTGAATTGCATTACATTTATAATATGAAATAACTACAAATACGTTGTTTTATTGCCAAATACCAATAAAACATGAAGGAAACACATTTTAATAGATTCTCAAAATTTTCACTAAAGTGATTTTTGATAGCCTAGAAATCAAGTTAGCTCCGGCCGTAAAAAAATTATCTCTGCAAACGTCTATCTCAATTAGTTGAAGTAAGAACTGTGTTAAAGAACGGTTTATGAAGAATGAGTACAAAAAGTCTTGTGAATCTAACAGAATAGTTGTACTTCATTTACTACGTATAATAATTAGGGGAAGTATTGTATTCGATCCAGAATTTCGATGTCGAGGTTTCACCGGGGATATATGTTTTGTGGCCCCCTGAATACAAAAAGGCGTTTTATCGAAAAGGTCCAGGTTGGTATTTAACATCTTTCAAGGATGTGACACGAAGATTTGAGGATGTGACCCTAAACTACCCTTGACATAGAAAAATTTTAGAAACATTTTATTTTCTCAAAAATATCTCAAAAGATTTTGATTAAATGTTTAAGATATTTTTATGGCAAATGAAATACTTAAAACGTTCTGGCTTTAGCCCTTGTAGTCCTGTTCCGTATTGATGACTTGCGTAGCTGGTAAACCGTAAGAAATGGACCAAATTTTACTCTACAAAAATCTAGATCTCGTTAAAATACACATGCTATGCCCAAATACATTTTTTTATGGAATGAACCATTTCAGAGATATTCCTCGTTATTTGTGTGGCTTTTTCAGAAGCTTTTCTGAAATGCTAGGTTTTTGTTCATTTTTTATCTCATAGCCGCAGAAAGGGAATGGAATTTCAAGACCTTCATATACCGAGCAGCATTAAAATATTTGACTAATGCTCAAAGGCTGTTGTATTTCCATACTGCCCTTGTACCTACAAGGAAATAAGCATTAAGTTTCTGTAAATGTTTATCTCAACTAACGTGAAGGTATAGGAATGAGGGTTTATTATTATCATTATTATTATTATTATTATTATTATTATTATTATTATTATTATTATTATTATTATTATTATTATTATTATTATTATTATTATTATTATTATTATTATTATTATTATTATTATTATTATTATTATTATTATTATTATTATTATTATTATTATTATTATTATTATTATTATTATTATTATTATTATTGTAAATAATTTTCTCAACATGGCCATACTGATACTAATTGAGTCTCTAGGCTGGATGACGTGGGGAGAACAGATATTACTGCGCGAGTATATTCAGCTAGTTTGAAAGGGCCTTATTCCTGGAATAAAGGCGTCATGTTATTCTCTGGGTTCTGAACATTGCGCATTTAAAGGCCAAGTGTTGGAGTCCCTTCATCTTCTCTTTCGTTTTCATTTCAGAGCAGCTTATCCTACACCACTGCTTATTAATACTCCAAAATGCAAATTATTCGACCGTTGCATTACACAGGCTTCAGCATAATGTTAAAATATGTTCATGTTTTGGGCTTTATTATTGTTTTCTATGTCGTGTATTGGAACAACTTTATTACAAACGCCTATAGTTCTATCTACTTCATGTTGACATAGTTACGTTTGTATAAATTGTATAATTACGTATTTTCTTGTAGATACAAGGGGAATATGGGAATATCTTAGGCTAGGGATCGGCAGCTCACTCGCTCTGTGACGTCAATTAACAAATAAAACAACATAAGCCGCCACGGCATTACACGTGCCTACCGCTGGTGTATGTGTCTTCTTTTCACACAGTGCTTCGTTAGCGTTCGCCCGCTCCTATGTCCTAAGTCCGACCGCTGCAGTAGCTTAAAATGATAGTAAATCTTTGAAGACCTAATTGTTACGTGATGGCTTTGAATATCTATAGGTACGTTTTTCTCTGTAGGAACTTTCTAGCTCTTATGCTTTGCCAGATGTAAAAATAACTCAGAAAGATGGTAATACAGAGGCATTCCATGAAAATTAAAGGTAGGTATTTTGACGCCTGTAGACGGTAGTGGTAACAGAAACGATTTGGGACCGGGGTGCCTCACAACATTGGCGGTGCATGCAACAAAACCGCTCAGGCTGCTGTTGTGAACACGTGACAACAGATAGGGTTTTCGAGATTATTTTAGAAGTGTCCGGCGGCCGGCGTATTTATAGAAGTTTGCGAAAGTGTTATGTTATTCTCGTTATATAAGCAGGCGAGGGAAGGAGAGTGGGGAGTAATTTTTTAATTTTAGTGTGTGTGTGTCAGCTGCGTGTGTGCGGTCGCTCCATCGACAGGAATACTGCGAAGCAGTTAATGAGTGTGGAGTGATTGTATCGTCCAAGTCAGGTGTTTGAGAGACAGAAATACTGAAGAAATTCTACTGAAGGACAAAGTCAAGGTTAAAAGAAGAAAACAGTTGTGAGTACTTCAAAGTACTGACTGGCTGAATAAATCTCATATCCTAGTACTGTATTTGTGTATGTATATATGTACATATATGAAATGCTGTGCTAAGAGTGTTGCTCTAGATTACTAGAAGCTTAATGCATATACGTTTCATAGCTTCCTATATAGTTGTTAATTATTACTGCATATGAATTCTTGCACTGCCAATAGAAGGCTAAATCACAAACTTACAACTATTAACCCTAGCATAACCAACGCGGGAGGGGCACTTAATACCCACCTTGTGCTAAGTAGAGGAATCATTGTATTCCACCCAAAATTCGATGTCGAGATCATACCGGAAATATATGTTTTGAGACCCCCTGAATCCAAAAAAAAGAATTTTTAGAAAAGGTCCGTGTGTGCGCGTGTCTGTCAGTCTGTGACAGACTAACTCAAAAACGAAAAGTCGGTTAAAAACCAATGTTGATATTTAAATGTAATGTCTTTCAGGATGCGACACGAAGATTTTGAAGAAAATAGTCCCACCCTAAACTACCCTTTACATGGAAAATTTTTCGAAACTTTTCATTTTCTTCAAAATGGCTTTAACGATTTTGATTAAAATGCCATATGTTTAACATATTTTTATGACAAATGAAATGTATATTTTGAATTTTCTGGTTATAGCCTATGTAGTCCTGTTTACTCTGGATGACTTTTGAAGAACTCCGAAACCCTAAGAGATAGACAAGATCTTACTACACAAAAAATGTAGATCTTGCTAAAACACATCGTTTGTTGATTTTTTTTTTTTTTTTTTTTTTTTTTTTTTTTTTTTTTTTTTTGTAGAGTGAACCATTTCGGAGACATTCCTTGTTATTTGTGAAATACTTTCGTGAAATGGAACATCATTGTTAATTTTTTATATGTTACGTGTGCAAAGAGAACGGAATCTCAAAGCTTTAAAATATTTGACTATCGCTCAAAGCCTACTGTATTCTAATACTCCCCTTGTATCTACAAGGAAATAAGCAATAAGATAATTTGTTCCAATGTTTATCTGAACACGAAGAAGATATAGGAATAAGAGTTTGTAAGAATGGTTATTACAAGAGTAGAGAAAGTCATGTGAGTGCAATACATAAGATATTTTATTCAGAGACTGTAAACGTAAATTTCCGGTGAAATATCCATATCGAATTTTTCCGTAAAACACATCGTTTTGTCTAACGTAGATATCTGTAAGAAAACTGCACTCACATGACTTTCTATTGTCACTCACGTTCAAACTACACTTAGAAACACGCTTCTGCCTCCATCATGTTAAAGGAGATAGAAGTTTGTAGAAATGGTCTTCTTTTCTTGTAAATATGATGGGAGTGACAAAATATGGTAAGGTTAAGTGATAGACAAGGATGAGTCGTTACGTGATGACTTTACGATTGTTCTCTTTGTATGTTCAAAACATCAAAAAGAATGACTTCCAATTTGACAAAAGTATAAGTATTGGAGCACTCATATGAGTAACAAAGAATATCTCGGGAATGGTTTATGCTTAAAAAACTGTATTCGTCATAAATTGCGTGAGTTGTAACTAGCAGTAATATTTAGTGCATGTAAGTCATGCTAGAATGAAGAACACTTCTGAAGACATTTCCAGAAAATTCAAGGTGTATATTTATAAAAAGTCAAACTTTCTGAAAATCTTTCCATATAGAGGTAGTTTGGAGGGGAAGTTTCTTAACACTTAAATTTAGTATTTAACGTACTTTCGTTTTTCAGTTATGATGTGCGCAGACAAGGACAGGCATACCCAATAACTTCTCCACCTATACTAGAGTCGCTCTAAGAAACACACTTTTGTATAACTCCGCGCAATACAGGTACAACATAAGCAATTGTTATGCAGTAACTGTAAATTGATTATTTAATTATTTTATACTTCCAAATAATTGTGAAAAATGCAGTGCATTGCAATAAAATGATTAAACTTATTAACTGGTTCATTTTAAAAGTCGTACCGTAAAAAAACTATAGGAACTATTTTCTACTCTTTGTTTACCGCAAGTGTGTATAGTATGTGCGTGTTGGAGAAAGTAAAGTTTAATTAATTAAAGGTGGTTTCTAGCTTGTGTAGAGTACAAAGGCTGATCCGCGCTCTCACTTGTATGATTCCCTGCTAAGTCCCTGGTGCCATATCCCCATAAGCCAGAGATCCTATTGTACTTCATAATCCTGTTCAGGAATTAGCGGATTTCACACAGCGGACATATTGTAATGTCGGCCGGTCTGCGCATCAAGGCTCGAACTGGTCGAGGCTCCCAGTTGCACGACAATACCATCATCCCTTATTCTGATACTCGTCTTCCACCCTCTTTTACCAGCTTTATTTTAAAAATTTGACTATGTTTAACCTACTGTGTCTTGAATCATCACTCGCATTTGTGCTAAAATGCAAGTTTTCTTACAGACACGTTTCGCTGTAGTTGTGATGACGTCATTGCTATCTTGTTGGCATGAGAATTACGTCATTCATTTTGTGATACTGGTCTTAGAAATGTGGTAATTTTGCACGGTTTACGCCCGATTAATGCTAGAATTCCTAAAAAAATAAAAATAATTTTCAAGTGTTTTCGGTTCAGGCGCGTAAGATGCGTGTCCCATACTTGACAGCGGTGATGGAGGGGTAAGTATATCACAGAGTTCAAGCGATATATCCGTGTCATCACATTATTATTCAAGCCATTAGCCTTTGGACTGGAATTAATAGTCTATTTTGAATAACAATAAGCTTCATTAAAATCTTCTTTGTGAATTGACCCCTTTTGATCAAATTTGCCTTCTCCGCATTATAGCGCAAGCACCTGTTATTTTCTCATAACCCAGTTTCATCCTCCATTTGCGTGCCGAAAACTGTGAACAGCTGTTGTCAATAGTTGTGCAAGGGTTTATACCACGGCAGTGCCTGAATGACAATACTCTCAACTATTCAGGTATACAGGTATACCCTGTGTGATGTCCTATAATTACTACCGAACTTAATGAATACCGAGATATAATAGTTCGACAAATCCCACCGCTGACACCAGTGTAACACAAACGGGAAATAATTGTTAGTGACTTTGTCTACTGTTGTCTCTCCTGAGGTCCTGCTATCGCTAGTATCCTCCCTTCCGGGGGGGGGGGGGGGCCGCTCTCAGGGGGATAGTCACAAAATAGTTTGCATATACCTAGATGCAAAGTCGTACTTTCGATCCTTCAATAGTCATACTCGTATAAAGCAACAAGATGCTGATTTTGGAAGCACGAGTTGAAATCGGCGCTGTGTCTGTTTCCATTTGCAGGGTAAAGTCAGAAGTGCGCAAGTATATCCGACAGCCGCCGAGTGACTCGGCACAACAACGCTATTCCTTCCCTACGGGATTAATTACGTAAAATTCCAGCAAGACAGCGCAACTGCCTCTGAAGGGTGGAAAAGAAATAGCTGTGGTCATTTCCTCGTGGAACGTCGATAACTTGTACACCCTTTTTGTCCTTAATCCATAACGACATAACCATTCAGTAGGAACGAACACGAGGAAACGAAAAATCAGCAATAGAACGAAATAAAAGTCACATTCCCACAGCTTTCTCTACACATTCTTCATAACATTGTTATTTCATCAAAGTCTTTTACAATATTGAGTAGGGTAAGTATCCTTTTCAGCCCAAAAATTCGAAATTTCACCCAAAATGTATGTTTTGAAGACCCCTAAATAACAAGAAAAGCATTTTTAGAAAAAGGTCCGTGTGTGTATGCCTTTGAATAGCATAACTCAAAAACGAAAAGTCCGTTAGAAATCAAAGTTGGTACTTAAGTTTAATATATTTCAAGCATGCAATACGAAGAATTTGAAGAAAATTCCTCCACCCTAAACTACCCTTTACATGGAAAATGTTTTGAAAATTTTGATTTTCTCAAAAATGCCAGATGTTTAAAATATTTGGGTGGCAAATGAACTATATATTTTGAATTTTCTGGCCATAGCCGATGTAGCTCTGTTTACTCCTGATGACTTTTGCGTAAACAGTAAACCGTAAAGGATAGACCGAAATTTACTATACAAAAAATGTAGATATCGTAAAACACTCAATTTGAGATGTGCAACGAACCACTTCGGAGATATATCTTGCTATTGGTCAGACTTTTGCAATACCTACTTATAGACCGTTCTCAAATGGCAGGTCGTTATTCATATGTTATTTCTTGGTCGTGTAAAGGGAATAGAATTTCGAAATCATTATATAGCGACAACCTTAAAATATTTGACTATCATTTCCACTTACAGTTACAAGAAAATTTTTGAATAAAGTTATATCTGTTAGGCAAAAGTGAGTGGATATGAAATTTTCGGTGGTGTTTGAAAAGATTTTATATGTACTGAAGTGATTTTCTATTGTAACAATTGCCACATTGGTTTTCTTAATTAAAAAAAGGTTTCATGTATAAAGAATGGTATTAAACTTTCTTTAGGTACCTATAGTTATAAAGGTTATAGGAAAATGCGTAGTTCTAAATGATTGTCACTATTTTTCAGAGCTCTCAAATTCTGTTCTTTTTAGACTATTAAACTTGTTTTCTGTCATAACAGGAGAAAGTTGAAATAAATATAATTCTAGGGTTTCGTTTTCCTCAGTTGGCAGCCCTCAGTAAGTTGAACTATACTAATCCAAATTAATATATTTTAGGTTAGTTGAATACTAAACTTTTGCGATATAGTGTTAAAATACATATTTTATTTATGAAATGGCTCAATGACGGGGCAACCCTCGAGAGGATGCATGAGGTGAATGGATCTTAAGGGTGGCCGGAACGTTGTCACTAGAGCAGAGGGCAGGTACCCTACTTATTCTCAGTTAGAAGCACTCCGGTGTAGGCTGGCTAGACCGTTTCCTCATGTTTGTACTGCCAAAGGGGGGTGCGGGACTCTGAAACCGGTTCCCCTCCCCCTGGGACTTGCACCATCCCATTGGGGGCCCGAAAAAAGGGGGCTCACCTTGAAATCTGGGGGCGAGATTTCCAGAGCGCATTCGCTGCTGCCACGACGCTCGTCGACGCTTCCAACCCTGAAAGAAACCTAAGGGGATGAAGGGTGAAATGAAATTATTAATGTAATAAAATGGAGGAAATTCTGAGGATATAGAAATTCTTCCCAGGATTCGACTGGTGAACTGGAGAAACCTCCGAAAAAAAAGCCCATGGGCCAGGAAGTCAAACCCGCGACCGCCCGAATTCGGCCCACAGATGGAGCCATCCCACTCAATTTGGTCAGTTCTGACTTAACCCTGGAAATAAAAAAAAACAGATAGAAAGAGGCGCTGTACTTCTAAAAATAGCTTTTTTCTTGCCTTATAAAACGCAGGTTTATTATTTGCATATCTACCGCACGCGTAGGTATCTCTTTTATTAGACACCCTGGGCTGCCTTTATCTTCAGTGGAGAGTACTTGCTTTATGTTAATGAAAACACTTCAACTGCCACCTAACAGGCTCAATTGTTCTCTAAGGCCGCGGATACAACGCTTAACCATTGAGAATTCACCCTTATAGCGCCTTTTGTTTTCAGAGAATTAATATGAGCTTTTCTTCTGTCACGTCGAGATATAAATATACTTCAAGTCTCGAGCATTTATAATGAGTTCACGATAAACAGGAATACACTCTTAAGAATTTCATATTCTTTAGGATTTAAGTGGTATTTAATATGTAATAATACAAGGTGGGATGTGTGTGTGTGTCTGTGTGTGTGTGTGTGTGTGTGTGTGTGTGTGTGTGTGTGTGTGTGTGTGTGTGTGTGTGTGTGTGTGTGTGTGTATCAGTCTGTGGACAGCAAAACTAAAAAGCGAAAAGTCGATTAAAAACCAAAGTTGGTATTTAAGTTTAATATCTTTCAAGGATGCGACACGAAGATTTTGAAGAAAATTGGTTCACCCTAAACTACCCTTTACGTGAAAAATTTTTCGAAAACTGTGATTTTTTTTAGAAATGGCTCTAATTATTTTGATTAAAATATCATATGTTTGAGATATTTTGATGACAAATGAAATGTATATCTTGAATTTTCTGGCTATAGCCCCTGTAGTCGTATTTACTCTGCACGACTTTTGCATAACTGGTAAACCGTAAGAGATAGACCAAATCTTACCGTACAAAAAATGTAGCTAATGCTAAAATGCACATTTTATGTGCAAATAAATTTGATTGTAGAGTGAACCATTTCGGAGATATTCCTTGTTATTTGTATGAGTTTTGGAGAACTTATATTTGTGTCAAATGGAACATCATGTTAACCGTGCAAAGAGAACAGAATTAGAAAGCTTTAAAATATTGGACTGTCGCACAAAGTCTACTGTACTCCCATATTTCCCTTGCACCTACAAGGATATTAGCAATATGATAATTTCCACAAAGGTCATGTGAGTGCAACACATCTGATTTTTTTGTATGCTATGTTTTTATGTATCCCTTAGTGTTCACCAGATATTCAATATTATACAAAATTCCTTTCGAAAACCTTAGGGGCTTTTCGTAGAAAATTCCAGATATACTTATTCTTTATAATTTAAATGTTTCAAAACATATACAATTAGTCCAAAATAGTTGAAAAACCTGAAAATGTCTAGAAAGTTTCCTTGTGGAAGTTAGTTTGTGGTGGGGAATTTTCTTAAAACTCTTTGGTCGCTGTTTTGAAAAATACTCAACCAGAATAACAAGTTGGTATGTATTGAACACTTATTTTTTGATTATGCTGTTCACACACAAACACATACGCACACCACAATCTCACGACTGCAATTTTTCATACGACTTTTTTGGATTCAGGGGCCCCAAAGCATATATTTCTGTTGAAATCTCAACATCAAAATTTTAGGTGGAATACAATACTTCCTCTACTTTACTGTACGTAGTAGAGAAAGTTAAAAAGTAAATTTGATATAAAAAGCTGAACTTTGCTTTAGCGCAGAGTGGTTTCAAAGCAAACTGGTGTTTGTCCATCCATTACTGCCATCGGAATGAATGAATTTTCTAATTGTTAAATAAACGAATACAATCAACACTGCAGAAGTTCCATTTAGCTAAAGTATAAAGGTCAAAGTGATGTTACTAAAATTAAAACAGGTTGAAACGAATTACCACATAAAGCTCAGGATTCCCATTCAGTATGACTGTTGTTCATCTATTTGAGCATATCACGACGGAGGTATCGTAGATCGGGTGTGATGGACAGTTAGCCTTCTAGGTCTCACGCCGCCTATCTTGCTTCGTCACAAATCCACAAATGAATCTGCCTCAGTGACGCAGATGGCATTAGGGCACCATTCAATCCATCTGCTTTCATTATTCATGGATAGATGGCACAACATTCGCCATAGCCATCCGTTTTCATTTTTACTATTGTTTTACACTTAGTAAAATTTTTGGTCATGGTATTTAAATGTAGAGTTCGATATTTTTCCTGACAATTAAGAAAACTACAAAAAAATCCCAATCATGTTGTAAGAATCAGGGGATTTCAACACGGGACTCCCGAATGCGAGCCACAGAGATACTGTTTAAGCCATCCCACCAGTAGTATGCATTAATGCGAATGGTGGGATATTTCAAAAATTATTTACAATAAAACTTATAATTTATATAAAATTCATGACCGCCTCCATAGCGAAGGTATTAGCGCGTCTGCCTCTGGCGCGGAGGATCCGGGTTTGATCCCCGGTACCGGTATGGGATTTTTCCCCTGCTGGGAAGTCTGATACAGGTTGCACTCAGCCTCGTTAGGCCAATTGAGTCGCTATCCTGATAAAGGTAGCGTCCATAAAAGGTCAAGTAGTCGCCTTACGGTCGGTGCGCTGACCCCCGCCACCCCTAACCTGCACTCCTCCGTGGCCTTTGCCGCACCTGGAGGACGCAGTGGCAGGGCGATGAGGGTAACTTCTGCATAGAGGAACGCCCTAGGGGGATTATAACATTTATCTACAGTGAAATAAGACGAAAGTTAAAAATAGAAGTAAACAAAACAATAAAAGAACATAGAATTCATTGGCAAACACAGTTGTAAAAAATTCCAGCCGGCAGAATATCCCGTGAGGCATTCCCAAGGATATAGAAACTCAGGACGTCCGAAGAAAAGATGGACACAACAGGATTTTGGAGCCGGAACAGGCTAAAATGGCCTAAACCGTGAAGCAGAAGAAGAAGAAAATAAATTGTATGTTTTTTATAGTAAGATTAGGTCTATCTCTTACGGTTTACAAGTTATGCAGAGTAAACTGGATTACATAGATAATAGTCATAAAATTAAAAATATATACGTATTTTATTTGTCATAAAAATATCTTGGCATTTTAATCAAAATCATTAGAGGGATTTCTCAGAAAATCAAAATTGTCCATGTTAGTTTAGGGTGGAAAAAATTTTCTTCAGAATATTCGTGTTGCATTCCTGAAAGATATTAAACTTAAATGCCAACTTTGTTTTTTAACCGACTTTTCGTTTTTGAGTTACGCTGTTATAAAACCGTTCTTTTGGATTCAGGGGGCTTCAAAAAATATATTTCCGGTGAAATCTTGATATCTAATTTTTGGGTCGAATACAATACTTCCTCTACTTTATATACCTAGTAAAGAAAGTAAAAAATAAAGAATATATAGAATACTAAGCTTTTGTTTACAGAAAATTGAGTAGAGAAAGTCATGTAAAAGTAGGTTTCTTCTGGTATAACATGTTGATTTGATGTGGAGTTGAGGCTGGAGGTATTTTCTTCTTAAAGTGGTGTTTGTGGTAAACCCACCGGTAGGTAATCTTGGAAATATCACTGTTCCACTTTATGCAGAGGACGGTTACCCCATGTGCAAGCCCAACGTAATAAATCGCCAGGAGGTTATTTCAACTGTGCTTCCCCAGCCTTTGTTTTTTGTTCTCAAGGATGAATTTACGCACCCTACGCTCTTTGAACCTTTGCCAGACATAACCGCACCCCCAGGGCATCAAGACAGGAGCAGCTTCGGCGCACCAAACATTGGAAAATACCAGCTTCAGAACAATAGTGACAAAAGCGTGCCACGTAAACGGGAGCAAATTCTAAATCAGGCACAGGGAAAAATATATCTCTATTCACGCTTCGATTTGGAATCGTATTCTATAGAATCGGTATTTGCTATAGTACGGCAAGCCACGAATGGTCGTTTTTTCATTCCATTAGCAATATTTCCTATTAGCGTTTTCTTGTTGATAACGTAATTATTGAATCATAAGATTAATAATTTATAAGGTAATGAGAGTTTAAATATCTGATGTGTTGCACTCACATGACTTTCTCTGCTCTTGTACTAACCATTCTTCCAAATTCGTGTTAGTTGAGATAAACATTTCCAGTATTATCCTGTAGGTACAAGGGGAATATTATGATACAGTAGGTTTTGAGCGATAGTCAAATATTTTAAATCTTTGAGATCACGTTCTCCTTGCACGCTTAATATATAAAATGAACAACGATGTTCCATTTCACGAAAGTTTTGTTTTCCGAAACTGAAACACATTACAAGGAATATCTCCGAAATGGTTCACTCTACAAAAAATTTATTCCCACATAAACTGTGTGTTTTAGCAAGATCTACATTTTTAAGCGCCCAAATGACCTAGCTGTCGACGGGCCCTTAAACCTCACTCACTCACTCACTCACTCACTCTATAACTTTATAGAGTAAGATTTTGTCTACCTCTTATGGTTTACGAGTGATGTAAAAGTCATTCAGAGTAAACAGGACTGCATGGGCTAAACCAAACATTTCAATGTATAGATGTTATTTCTCATAAAAATATCTTAAACTTCTGACAGTTTAATCAAAATCGTTAGAGCCATTTTCGAGAAAATACAAATTTACGAAACATTTTATAGGTCGAAGATGGAGGAATTTTCTTCAAAATGTAAGTTTCGCATCCTTAAAAGATTTTAAACTTTAATACCAACTGTGATTTTTAACCGACTTTTGGTTTTTTTGAGTTGTGATTTCACAGACTGACACACACACACACACACACACACACACACACACACACACACACACACACACACACACACACACACCACACACACACCACACACACACCACACACACACACCACACACACACCACACACACACACCACACACACACACCACACACACACACCACACACACACCACACACACACCACACACACACCACACACACACCACACACACACCACACACACACACCACACACACACACCACACACACACCACACACACACCACACACACACCACACACACACCACACACACCACACACACACACCACACACACACCACACACACACCACACACACACCACACACACACCACACACACACCACACACACACCACACACACACCACACACACCACACACACCACACACACCACACACACCACACACACCACACACACCACACACACCACACACACCACACACACCACACACACCACACACACCACACACCACACACACATCGCCTGCTATGCCGTAGTAGTAAAAGCGGGCGTTAAACACTACAACACACACACACACACACGGACCTTTTTCTAACAATGTTATTTTTTGGGTACAGCGGCCTCAAAACTTATATCTTCGTTGAAATTTCGACATCTATATTATGGGTGCAATGCAATACTTCCTCTACTTACTAGACGTAGTTGAGAAAGTAAACGCGATTGTTCTATTTAATTTCTTACATCTTTCTCTCTTTCTCTACTCATTTGCCATATTTGTTTAAACGTTCTTTTGAATCTTGACCGCCTATGAGGACAGCCCTTCGTTGGATAACTAATCGAAATTGTGACTCGTCGAACAAACTGTTGTTTTCTGCACGTATTGGCTAAATATCTCTATTATTAATGGCCGACCTGATCGCGGTTCATTATGGATACTGTCCCGTCTGGGCTTGAAAACTCACACTTAGGCACTTCGCTGTCACTCATCGTGTACACTTCACTAATCTGTCGATGAATGTCCGCTGTTGAAACACTTCTTGTTGTTAAAAATCGAGTCGCAGGCCTATTTCACACTCTGCGGGCCCATCGATTGTTGTAAACATTTTAACCGACACTATGAACAGCACACTGCAATACTTCCAATACAAATGAGTTGGTTCACGTGAAAGTTATGCCAGGAGTTGGCGCGCATGCCCGTTTTAATATTCGCGTGAAATTCAATGATCTCCGGCGATTCGGACCTTACTTTTTTTAATTGCCCTCGTATGTATAACTTACATGTGACAATGACAAGTGCAGTTACCCTTTGTCACTTTAATTCCCTTAAAACTGATTAACAATTTATAACTCGTGACCTTTGAACTCACAGCTGTTCTGTTCTGTACTAACAAACACTTCTCAACAATTGTACATCACTAGCTAGGACAGTTCTACTCCCTCACATAAAATTGAATTAATCTGACCTCTCTGTTCGTGCCGATTCGCTTACATAGCGGAAACTTAGCTGTGTGTGTGTGTGTGTGTGTGTGTGTGTGTGTGTGTGTGTGTGTGTGCGTGCGTGTGTGTGTGTTTCTGTATGTGTATCAGTCAGTCTGTGGACAGCATAACTCAAAAACGAAAAGTCGATTAAAAACCAAAGTAGGTAATTAAGTTTAATGTCTTTCAAGGATGCGACACGAAGATTTTGAAGAAAATAGTCCCACCCTAAACTACCCTTTACGTGGAACATTTTTCGAAAATTTTGTGTTTCTTGAAAATGGCTTTAATGGATTTTATTAAAATGGCATATGTTTGAGGTATTTTCATGACAAATTAAATTTATATTTTGAATTTTCTGGCTATAGCCTATGTAGTCCTGTTTACTCTGGACGACTTTTGAATAACTCGTAAACCGTAAGAAATTGACAAAATCCTACTGTACAAAAATGTAGAGCTCGCTAAAACACAATTTATGTCTAAATAATTTTTTTGTGTAGAGTGAGCCATTTCGGAGATATTCCTTGTTATGTATGTCAGTTTCGGAAAAGAAAACTTTCGTGAAACGGAACATCGTTGTTCATTTTATGTCTTAAGCGTGTAAAGGGAACGGGATCTCAAAGCTCTAAAATATTTTACTATCGCTCAAAGCCTACTGTATTCTAATATTCCCCTTGCAGCTACATGGAAATAAGCAATAATATAATTTGTACAAATGTTTATCTCAAGTAACACGAAGAAGATAGAGGAATAAGAGTTTGTAAGAATGGTTAGTACAAGAGGAGAGAAAGTCATGTGGGTGCACCAGATTTTTAACTATGTAACATTGCTACATTGAATAAATTATTTTTAAAAATTCATGTTTCAAAAAGTTTAAGTAAAAATCGTTAGCTTTTTGTGTTAATATTATTTTCTATTGAAGTAAAAACACTAAAATAATTTTATAAATCTAAAAGCGTGCAATATAAGCAGTAATATGGAAAGAATACGCAATAAATTAGTTTTTATCACTAAAACATACACATTTTGCACTGATATAGCTTCAAAATAGAGAGCTAAAAAATCACTCATGAAACAGTAAACAAATCGTGTTCAAGTTAACATTGTTTTAATCATTTTGGCAGTAGGTATGTCTGTGAAGTATGCGGAAGTATCTTTATGTATCATTAATTTAACCAGTTTCAATTAGCTGTAACAGTTTCAGTTGTATTATGTTTATAGACAGATAATATATTTGATATCAAACAGTAATTAAACACTCACAATAAGTGCATATGTTGAATGCAGCATTTCCACCTTTATCAGTTTCTAGTTAACGGCTGTAAATTCACGGGAAATAGCAAGTTAAATATTTTTACTTTTTCTGCTACGTAGAAGCAGTATTGTATTAAAAAATTGGTGTTAAAATTTATCGGAAAAACTTTTTATGAGGGCGCCGCTCCCTCGAATAAAGGAAACATTATTTAACCTCCAAAATAATTGAGCTTTATTTTTCCAAGCGGCATATTAGAGCTGTAGTCACTTACAAATTTAGGTTATGTTAACAATGTTGATAATCTGAACAAATTTATGAAGATCTGCAGATATGCGGGTATAAGTGCATTATGAGGAATAGGAAATTCTAACAAATTTCTCTATCGTAAAAGGGACAGCGAAATTGTTGAATACATAATCTAAATAGTGAACAAGGTAGGACTGAAGATGCAAATATTTTGTTTACTAATAAGGTTAATCCTGTCGCGCATGCGCTCACACCTACAACTGATATTCTAAGCTGAGCCAAGATTGTAAAACTGATTTAGCCACGTGTCTGTATTTTTCACAGCTAGCGCAATAAACAGGGGAGCAGAAGTATTCTTTTAAGCTTTCCGAGCAGTAGGAAGAGACCTGCGCAGTGTCAACGTAGAATCACGAACTTATTCCAATAGACACGCTGTACTTTTGTGACGAAACGACACATTTTACCAACAACTTTCACCAAGTTTGGTTTTATCCGACTTTTCGTTTTTGAGTTATGCGGTTGACAGATACATATATAGACACATGGACCTTTCTAAATATGTGTTTGTTTGCTTTTTTTTTTTTTTTAAAGGTCCGGGGACCTCAAAGAACATATTTCCGGTGAAACCTCGACACCGAATTTTTGGATCGAATACCATACTTCCCCTATTTACTGGGGGAGTAAATGGGGGGAGTCTTGGAGTAACCAAAAACGATACAGAGTAGGGAAAGCCATGTGAATTTAACATGTTACAATTTGTTTTATAACTGTCTAGTATTGTAATTTCGTTGCATTTTATCACGATGAAAGTATTATTAAAAGTTATAATAGGTGTAGCCATTAATATCTATTTTCGGCTCTAGTTTAAACTATTTCTTATTCATTGCGTGGGATGAACTATATCCTTAATGATCACATCGATCCATAAGACATGTCAAACTCCGGTTTCAGATCCGGTTAGAGGAAGTATTCTTGTACTACGGTAATTATATGACGTCTTTCAAAATTAAGGTCAAACATTAAACTGCTATAATAGTATATTATACCAAAGCACTAAAAATGCATTCCTTTTTAATCTTATAATGGATAAATTAATTGAAGATTTGGTAAAAAAAAGTGGGGATTTGTACAAGATGTCTTATAATGGGCTATGCAGATGATGCTTTCCTCATAGCAGAAACAGAAGGTGGATTATCCAATTCAATATAAAGGCACAAAAATATAATATGGAGATAAACACACAAAATACTAAATTTCTAACAGAATCGAAAGAACCATTGAGATGAAAATTGGATTTGGAAAGAAAAATGTTTTAGAATTTAATTATTTAGATATTCAATTAATTTAAATCGAGAAGTAGAAACAGCAGTACAGATATCAGGATACATAAAAGACAATTTGACGTAATAAAGTCCGAATTTATAAAACAATAGAGAAGTACTAAGTACCGACGAATTGGAAATATTAAAAATAATTCAAGGAATAATCTTACTAGATAAAATACACAATACAGAAATCAGAGAAAGTTGATAAATTCTGGGTATAAAAAATTTTATTAATGAGCGATGGAAATACTGCAAAGAAGATTGGAAACCACCGTCTAGTAAAATGACCCAATAAAGGCTGACCTTTAGATGGGAAAAGGAGAAGAGGAAGACCCGCTAGGAGATTGGAGTACAAGGTCGATAGTTTCAAAGTTTGCGACAATTCTTCAAAGTACACCAGGAATACATTTTCTGAAAATGAGGTTATGCATTTAGATTTTCTCGTGACCAAATTTTTTACTTTTTGTAAACTCGCGCTAGCTGTTCTTCGATTTAACGTTCAAGAATAATCTTTCTTCTGATTGGGGGAAACCTGTAGTTTAATGAAGAGATGCTCTTAAAAAATACCACAATGTTAGACGAACAATGATGTTTAGAAAACATTGCGAGGATGTCCGCCGTCACCATGCAGAGTATTCTACAGATGAGCAATAATGCCAATTTCTTGCGATATGGCATAATTCAGTTGCAGTGGGGTTGGTGGATGTATCAGAAATACTCGTTCTGTAGAGTTAATCCACAACCAAAACATGGTCGGATTCAGATCTGGTGATCGTGGAGGCCAGACTGTTCGGAAGTGCCTACTGATAACTAGGCTGAGGAATCACCACATAACCATGCAAGATGACGCTCCACCGCACGTCTTCACCATGCTAACCTCTGGTTGAAACCCGGCGAAAGTTCATGAATGTTTTAAGGCATAAAGATCCTTAGCAAGCTTCTCTTTGGTAGGGAAGTAAAGTTGGTGATCCGGTGCTACATATTTATGGCACGTAAAAAACGCTCAAGGCTGATAATGAAGCGCGTCCATAAATACTCAATTCACATCTATATGTACCCATACTAAACAGCCGCAGATGTTTCGAAACTGTGATATGGTCACTATGTAATACCTTTGAAATTTCGTTCTTTTTGTGTGGCCAAGAGAACGCAAACAACAAGGAATATATCTGAAATGGTCCACTCCACACAAAAATATATTTTCTACAAATTTTGTGCTTTAACGAAGTCATTTTTCTGTAGTAACGTTTTGTCTATCTCTTGCGGTTTACCATTTGTACGAAAGTCAACCAGAGCGAAGAGGAATTCAGTGGAAATTCCTGGAAAATTCAAAATACACATTTCATTTGACATCAAAATATCTTAAGTATATGGTGTTTTAGTAAAACTATTTTGATCCATTTTCATGAAATAAATTTCCACAAAATGTTTCATGCAAGGGGTAGCTTGGAGTCGGCAAAATTTTTTAAAGAACTTCGTCTTGCATCCTGGGAAGGTCTGAACCTAAATACCCAGTTTGGTATTTTACCCACTACACGTTTTTACTTTCTCTATTATGTATAGTCAGTAGGAGAAGTATTGTATTCCACACAAAAACTCGATGTCGAGATTGTATCAGAAATATGTTTTGGAATCCCGTGAACCCCCAAAAAGCATTTTTAGAAAAAGGTGCGGATGTGCGTGCGAGTCCGTGGACGGCATAACTCAAAAACTAAAAGTCGATTAATAACCAAAATTGGTATTTAAGTTTAATGTCTTTCAAGGATGCGACACGATGATTTTGAAGAAAATCCCTCCACCCTAAACTACCCTTTAACATGGAAAATTGTTCGATAATTTTTATTTTCTCAAAAAGGGCCGTAACGATCTTGTTTTAAGATATTTTTTATGGCAAATGAATGTGTATTTTGTATTTTCTGGCTTTGTAAGAGACCAAATCTTACAGTAGAAAAATGCGGAGATTCAAAACACACAAGTTATGTTCAAATGCATTTATTTGTAGATTGAACTATTTTGGGGATAAGAGGAATAAAGGCTTGTGAGAATAGATAGTTAAAAGAGTCACGTGAGTGTAACACATCAGATTTTCAGGTTATGGTTCACACACTGGGGTGCTTTTTCTAAAAGTTATTTTTGCTTAATTGAAGGAACTTGGAAACGTGGAATTTGTGTGTAGAATTTTGGGGTGAAATGCAGGTTTAGTTTTACCTGCTGTTTACCTGGTAGAGGGACACAAAGTCGAGGAATGTAAGTGTTAATTTTTGCGAGGTTTCTGCTGGATGATCTGAGAGGCGCATCCCCTTAATGGGGTAAGGTGGTCCAGCACGTTGAGATGCTAGGCAACCAGCCACCCGCCCGCCCGCGTGGTTCGAAACCCCCGAAAGTAGCACGGACGGCGCCCCCTCTACTCTCACTGGGCAAGTCCGGGCCGTGCCGAGCCGGGCCGGGCCGGGCCGGGCCGGGCCGAGCCGCCGTGTTTCCCTCACCGGCCTGCCCCGCACAGTCCTGGCAAGCCGATGCAGCAGGGGTGTTCCTGGGCTGCTGCAGAATGAACTGTGACAGGTGAAGATCACAACGCGCTTCCGTCCTCTTAGTGTCTTATAGTGTCGTGTGTGCTGGTGCAAAGACATGACCAACAGCCATGTTCGCTATGACGGAGTATTTCGGCGAGTTCGCCCTGGCCAGGTGTGTAAAAACGTGTGCATGTTATTGCCCAATGAGAGCAAAGTGCCATCGCTCGACCAATCAGCAATCGATATGTTTCCGCATACTGGTGAATTACAACAACATCATTTAAGTTTTGAAGTTATCTTCTCATGAAACACCACTAGGAAACCTAATATTTTAGTGCTTTCCTACATTTGCAACTAAAATTGTGATTATTTTATGTACGCACCACTTATAACAGCACTTACTCGATGTTAATGAAGTTTTCCACATCATTTATCAAAGTTAAACACCTTGACACTAATGCCAATCCGCCACTGACTACTTACAGTGCGCCACTTACATAAACATACTACTCTGCCCAAACAATATACGTACGTATATGCGTGCGGTGTATGTTTCTTGCGTCTATGATTTTCCTTGTACAAAATTGTGCGACAGGAAATGCTATGGTTGTGGGTTTGCCAAGAAGTGTGTAAACAGAGACCATGCTCTCACATATTACACCCTCCCTCCCTCCCCCCTCTCAGCTCTTGGCAACTTATATCATCTTAATTTCAACAGGTCTCTGTCCAGTCCGGGCCAATTTCTTTTTTACACAATTTTCGACTCTGGCTAAATCTCAAACCCTTTCACTATATCTGTGTTCTGTGCCTTTTGCCTAAGTCAGCAAAGGTGCTGAGTTTTACCCCGAAGGTAAAACATCACATTTCGACTAAAATTTCGGTTCTGAGCCCCTTTAAAACACTTCCAGAAATAAGCCTACCTTTTCTGCGTATCTAGACAGCGAAATACTAAATTTGAAAGTGAATTTGTGGGCCTTTTTAAGGATATATCGAAGATATCACCTTTCACCTCACGAACAAACACTTTTTCATTTTGAAATAGCGAGTAAAATATCGAATTTAAATCAAGTATTTGGGCTACAACTTAAGTATGACAAAATTACAGAACTCAGATACAATACATTTAATGTTAGATAAAATTATTCGTAGCATTAGCATATTCCAAACGTTTTCCAGGTTGAATTATCGACATTTACTTCGCGGTTGAGGTAAATAATCGCCTTTAATATGAATGGCGTGATATTGGAGGGACAAGTGTGAATTTCTGATACGCAGAACAGGTCATGTGACTGTTAAACGTTGCATTTTTTATAAAGACTATCTGAACTCCTCCTAATCAATGACTTGGGGAAAGCCAAACGCCGAGAAAAGATAGGAACACGTGAAAGTCAAACCTAAACACGAACCAGGGACAATTATTTGATCAATATCGGTTCGAAATGCAGCTGGAGTCGATATCCTTGAGAATACAAACTCGATATCTGCTTCTTGAGCAACACACAAACGGGAACCATCCTATAGATTAAAGTTTGATACACGAAATAGTATCTTATCCTTGAAATGGGTTTATTGCAGTCAACTAAGTTTTAAAAGTATTTTTCATTACATAAATTACAAGCCAAAGTAGTAAACTAAGGCAAAAGTTATATTCTTCCCTTTAAAAATGGCTACCTGCACTACAGGTGGTTTAAGCATGGTTTATACAAACATTAACAGATATCGCTACTTGTCAAAAGTTATATCTGTATTTAATTTACTCTTAAAACTGATAAAAATACTATCTTTTTCGTCAAAATGAATCTATTTTCGTCAGAAAAAAGTTGCTGAAAAGAAGAAATTTATTGAACATTTGGTTTGGGAGGGAATAAACTAAAGCACTATAATATTTTTGTTCTAATATATTCTTTTCTGACTGTGTTTGCATCTATAAATGTTTAATTTTAATAGTTATGAAGATGTAGAAGCTTTTGTGTGATTTTTCTACCTCCAAAAAATGAAAGTAACGAAAGTTACGAAAGTTCATTTTCTTTTTCACGTGTGATATGTTCTTAGTGCTCAATATAACAAATGAAGATCTACAGTGCAAACGTGTTCTGAAGATGCAGGCGGAAGTACAGAAGTGTTCAGTGTGTGATATAAGTGCAACTCAGCAGTGTCTGTGTGTGTGCTGTGGTGGATTTGGAGTTGTTGAACCTTGCCTGGAGCTCTTATGTGCAGGTTTTGTTCACCTTGCTCAATTATTCACACATTTTACTTTCTAATTTGAAGTTGAAAAGGTTAAAGGCTTATTTTTTAATGTTTTTACAAGAATGCTTAGTGACAGGTTGACTCTTGTAAGGTCTCTACAGCAACACTTGAAAGAGAGCAAACACTTGGTTGCGGAACCGTTGCCTGCATTGGGCTTAGTTTGGTACACTCCCCTTCAAAACGCTATCACTCTTACCCTCGCTAGATCCAAGCGCTGGCTCAGGATGCAAAGAACCGCTGCGTTACTCCCACTTCCTTACTCTGTTGTGTTGCACTCACATGACTTTCTCTACTCTTCTTCATGTTAGTCGAGATAAACTTTTGCAGAAATTATTGTACTGCTTATTTTCTTATAGGTGCAAAAGGAATATGGGAATACAGTTCCCTTTGTGTGGCCAACAGACAAAAAATGAATAACGACCTTCCATTTGAGAAACTTTTGTGTTGCTAAACACAAACAAATAACAAGAAATATCTCCGAAATGGTTCACTCTACAAAAAATAACATTTGACAATATACTGTGTGTTTTAATTGAGATCTATAAGTTTTGTATAGTAAGATTTGGTCTATCTCTAACGGTTTACTAGTTATGCAAAAGTCGTCAAGAGTAAATACAACTACATGGGCTGTAGCCAGAAAAGTCAAAATATACATTTCATTTGTCATAATATCTTCGGCATGAAATTTTAATCAAAATCGTTATCCATTTCTCAGGAATTTAAAATTTCCGAAATATTGTCCATGTAAAGGGTAACTTAGGGTGTATTCCATCCAAAAATTCGAGATGTAGATTTCACTGGAGTCACTGATTCCAGAAAGAGGGTCTTGGAGAAAAAGAGTATTCAATAATAGATATAAACTTAATTGAGTTTCTGGTTTTATAGTTTGTATTCTCAATTTTAATTATGATCTAGTTTAATTATTAGTCCAAATTCTTTATTACGACTTTAGTTGAGATGAATTAAGTTTAGTTCATTTATTCTTTAGTTACTTATCAAAAAGTATTTTAATGTTGCTATATTAACTGCCTTATCAACTCTGTCCTTCTGTGAATGGCACAACCCAAAATCTAAAAATAAGTTGAATACCATACCTGGTATTTAAGATGAGTATCTTCAAAGGATGCGACTCAAAGCTGCATTTACATGGAAAATGTTTTGAAACTTTTTAATTTTATGAACGCTTTTGGTTTAAATTGCCATATTGTCAAATACATGTTTCGTGGAGCTAACTTTTTCTGAGATATTCTTTTTAATGGTTGAAATTTTCTAATACGTGTGCTTTTCTCAAATGGAGAGTCGCTATTCTCTTTTTTTCATGCAAAGAGGATGCAATTTCCAAGCCATCGCAGGGAGATCACATTTAAATATTCATTGGGGTTACTTATTTACATTATACCGACAGGAAAATATGTAATAAAAGCATTTGTACAAATTTCTATCTATAGTAACAAAAATAATAACTGCTTGTAGTAACAGTTTATACAAGAGCGAATAAAAAAGTCATATGAGTCCAGAAAATCACACTTTGTCAGGACATGTATTGAGAAATTTGTAAAATACTTCTAGTATAACATTTACGGTGCCCCAAATGTGCACAGTCATATATTCAACATGAATTAGGGCATTTTATATGTGCTTTGGTACTTACTAACCCTAAAAATTGACCAAATATTCCTCAAATTCATAAAAACGAAGTTCTATGTAGCTTTTATAGCTCTACAGTCTTATAAAGGACATTATATAGCGATTTAATATCTGAATTTCGGTTTAATGTATACCTAATAAATAAATAAAGTGCCATACATATACTTAGTTTCCAAAATAATATCGACATGATCTGTTAAAGAATTCCATGTATATATCCTGGACAGCACTGAAACATTTAAGCCATTATTCCTAAACAGAAACCAGAAAGAATAGAATTTCCCATTAAATCACTGACTACTGAAATCATAAATAAAATAAGTATGGAAACTCGTTTTAACATAATTATATTAAAATGCCAATAACCTTTCAAAATTTACAGTTTCAATATAAGTGTCCAAATATCAACGTGTCATTAGAAATACATGTTTCGAGTTCCCATGAATCCAAAAAGGACAGCTCAGAAACTAAACTTCGCAAAAGTACCAAACATTTTCCAAAGATGCGATACGAAAATATTCAAGAGGCACCCCATACAAAACTACCAACCTTTTCAAAAGATTTTGATCATAAAACAAACATTTAAGACGTTTATCAGACTAGTATTAATGTAAACATTCAATTTTCTGTGTATAGAATTGATTTTAATTATACTTATGTAATTTTGTATAATAGTAATCAGGAAGTAACTGAAAAAAACTTCACAAAATGTACATCTCGTTAAAACGCATAATTTATGTTAAATAACGTTTTCTGTAACATTGGCCATTTTCGAGAGATTTGGTTCTGTTAGTATGAAATTGCCACACTAAGTGTTGTCACTATTCAGTTGTTTCTTACGATGGAATTTCAATTTCTGATGAAACTCTTTCTGGAAATGTTTATTCCTAGTTCATGTTTTTAAAGCATTAATTACAATAAATAAAACTAGTAGACTCTCAGAAATAAAGCTGACAATTCATTATTATACCCTTTATATGAATATAAACAAAAGATGAAGCATTTCACCCTAAACATAATAACAAAGACACACTTCATGGCTTTTGAGGTTAATAAACTTCTGTATTTTCTAACTATTGCCTATTTTAAACGTTCGTTTCCGCGTTTTCAGATTTATTGTTTCGAAATATATAAATGTAACCTATATCTAAGAGAAATTCTACACTAAAGAAAGCTCACTAAAGAAAAAACATCCCTAAGAAAGGATTTACGAAATATTATAATGATATATCATAATTGAATTTTAGATGGTCTAAACGCCAGGTTTCTTTGCTATGGGCTATTAAATTGATATGAAGTCCAATCTTAAGATAAAATGTATTTTATATGAGACAAAATTATGGTAACTGAAGTGAACTAATGTAATAATTAGATCAGTGTAAATATTCGTTATGAAATGCTCCACTTTCATTGTGTAAAATGGTTTATATAGTTAACCATTCTAGTAACCAATTGTCTGATTTCATGTTGGATCTATTTAGGTCAACCACAATAAGCTCTCTCTCTCTTTCAATAAAATGGACTTCAGATCTTTGTTATATCCAAACTCCAAAGCTGTCATAATTTAAGTTTATTTTAAAACACATTTATTAGAATACTCCTCCACTAATAAATCTTAGATCACCAAGTTCCACGTAAATAATATGAACTTGTAATTTTGAACTCAACTCCCCTTTAAATTGTATTTAAGACACACATTAAGCAATTATTTTAAATATACTCACATAACATAGCAAAAGTTTGATGTACTGTACTCATATGACTTTCTCTACTCTTGAGGTAAATATTCTTACAAATCCTTATTCCTCCATTTACTTCATATTAATTAAGATAAGCATTTTTAGAAATTATTTTATGGTGCAAGGTAATATAGCAATAGTGAAATGTTTTAAGGCTGGTAGCTATGTAATGGCTTTAAAATTTCATTTCATGTCCAGAAAATAAAGAAACGAATAACGACTTCGCACTTGAGAAAAGTAGAGCATACAACGAATATTTAAGAAATGGTTCACTACAAAGAAAATGAGTATTAACATTTTCTTGTGCAAAGGTAGAACTATTCCCTGAAAACTTAAGATATACATTTCATTTCAAATTAAAATATCTTGAACATATTTAATTTTAATAAGAATAGTTAGAGGTGTTTTTGAGAAAATCAAAATGTTCAAAAATTGTTCCATGTAAAGGGTTGTTTTGGGGGTTTCGGAACCAAAACTGGTTTAAATACCAAACTTTATATTTAACTTAAGCATCTTTGAAGGAAGCGACACGAAGATTTTGAAAAGAAATCCCCCATTCTCAAACTATCCTTTATATGGAAAAATTTTCCAAAGCTTTTATTTTCTCAAAAATGGCTCGAATGATTTATTATTAATACACCATATATTTAAGATGTTTACATGACAAATGAAACCTAGGTATCTTTAAGTGGAATTAACCGTTTCCGAGGTATTATTTTTTATAGTGTGAGTTTTCTCAAACACAAGGTGGTTATTGATTTTTTTATCTCTAGGCTATATAAAGAGCATGCAATTTCAAAGCCATCACATTATTATCGGTTCTTAAAAGCATCTGACTATCGCTTAAGCCACTTTCTTTGCTTTCTTTGTATCTATAAGGAAATCAGGAATAAGGTAATTTCTACAATTGTTTATTTCAATTAACAATGAAATGGATAGAAAACTTTGCGTCTGTAACTATATTTTCGACAACAATAAAGGACGTTATGCGAGTGCTTCAGATTTTCTAAGTAATTGTCAAAGATTATATGTACAACTGACTGAATAAAACAGCATAGCATCAAATTGTGTTTCATCAGGAAATATTCTAAAGATTGAACAATAATTTAGGATGTAAAATAAACATTATTTAATTTTGCTTATCGTAAAAAAGTTTATAAGAAAATAATTTCAGGAAATTTTTGCTACAAAAATAATAAATATAACACATACGACAGATTTGTATGTTTGGTTTATCCTTCAAAGTTTACTTCAAATTACAGTCTAATGAAACTTCTAATATTATATTTAATTGAGAGTGTATTGTCTATAATACTTTAATTCAAGGACGATTTTAATTTTTGAACCTGCTTTTTCGAACTTTAAGCGATGGTTTTAGATTTAAATGTTGTAAAACACTTGATTAGGTGTCATTTTTTGCCTGTTTCTTATAGTTTGAGAAAAACTAAACCACCTAAAAACTTGCATACCTACTATAAAGAATATAAAATGAAATTGTTGGGCTTTTTTAGCTGTATAAAATGACCTAAATGTTATCTCCTAATCAAATCTATAATATTTCGTTTAGTACAAAACTAAATCACTACTTATTTGAAAAATAGAAGAGGGATTTTTTTTTTTAATCCAGAAAACATTTCTACAAAAAGGTCCGGCTGTATGTGTCTATTTCTGTCTGCATATATCAAAAACAAAAAGTCGATTAAAAACCAAAGTTGGTATTTAACTTTAATGTTTTTCAAGGATTCAACACGCAGATTTTGAATAAACTTCCTACACCCTAAACTGCTCTTTACATGGGAAAATTTTCGAAAAATATTTTCTCAGAAACGGATCAAGCAATTTTAATTAAAATGTTATATGTTTAAGATATTCTTATGTCAAACGAAATGTATACCTTGAATTTTCTAGCTATAGCCCATATATTCCTGTTTGCTCTAGATGACTTTTGCATAACTGGTAAACCGTGAGAGATAGACCAAATCTTACTATAGAAAATGTAGATCTTATCAAAACACACAGATTATGTACTTTCTATGGATTGAATCATTTCGATGATATTCCTTCTTATTTGTGTGAGTTTTCGAACAGTTAGACTTTTTTCAAATGGAAGCTCGTAATTAACTTTTTTATATTTTGGCTGTGCAAAGATAATGGCATTTGTAAGCTTTAAAAGATTTGACTATCGCCCAAAGCCTACTGTATTCCCATATTCCCCAGTAAAATAATTTATGCAAATGTTTATCTCAACTAACACGAAGAATATATAGGAATATGAGTTTCTAACAATGATTAGTAAAAGAGTAGAAAAAGTCATGTGAGTGCAACACATAAGATTTTTCGAGATATTGTCCAAAATGTGCATCCCAATTTCACTTACAGCCTTAAAGGGAATGCTCCCTTTCTCTACTGAAAGATCAAGCTTTCGATCCATTGTGTGTGTAGCAAAATCTTAAGTAGGGCTAAGTTGTAAAGTTCGCATGAATTTCTCTTCCCACTTTTCTACAAATTAACAATCCTTATGGTATCTAATACTTGATCGAAACAAGCGTTTGTTGATATAATTTGAAGCTAAAAGAAGGATACAAGATAGTGAGGTGATAGTCAAATTTTAAATGATCACTAAAAGTTTTGAAACACCTTAATTTTGTATGTTCACTAGAAACAACTTAAACTAATAGGGAGTTAGCATTTAAAGCTATAACGTACTTTAAATTCGAAGAAATATCTCAGAAATTGCCAGTAACACACCACTTTTTAAATATTGGTCTTTAAACTTCTTATCACTTTCTGCTCAAAATGCTTTTTTTCGTACTGTTTACAAGTGTACAATATTCATTAAGAGTGAAGTCTTCACAAACTAAAAATAAAAAAATCTGGTGTGTTGCACTCACCTGACTTTCTCTACTCTTGTACATAGATATTCCTATATCTTCTTGGTGTTAGTTGAGATAAACATTTGTACAAATTATCTTATTGGTTATTTCCTTGTAGGTATAAGGGGAATATTAGAATACAGTAGGCTTTGAGAGATAGTCAAATCTTTTAAAGCTTGGAGATTCCGTTCTCTTTGCACACGTAACATTTAAAAAATGAACAACGATGTTCCATTTCACAAAAGCTTTAAGTTTTCCGAAACTCACACACATAACAAGGAATATCTCCGAAATGGTTCAAGCTACAAGAAAATTTATTGAGACATAAATTGTGTATTTTAGCAAGATCTACATTTTTTGTATAGTATGATTTGGTCTATCTCTAACGGTTTACCAGTTATGGAAAAGTTCTCCACAGTAAATACGACTACAGGGGCTATAGCCAGCAAATTCAAGATATACATTTCATTTGCCATAAAAGTATCTCAAACATATGACATTTTAATCAAAATCGTTAGAGCCATTTTCAAGAAAATGAAAATTTTCGAAAATTTTTCCATGTAAAGGGTAGTTTAGGGTGGGGCTATTTTCTTCAAAATCTTCATGTCGCATCCTTGAAAGATATTAAACTTAAATACCAACTTTGGTTTTTAACCGACTTTTCGTTTTTGAGTTAGGCTGTCCACAGACTGACAGACACACACAGACATCGATGTATTTTAACGAGGCCCTATTCTAAGACTAATCTCACAAAATAGACTGTATTAGAATAAACAAAAGGGATGAATTAAGAGAACAAGAATAGTGGCCATGTGAAGAGCAAGAGCAGCTATTTTTAACACACTTTGTGATATTTTTAACATACCCTGTGATATTTTTAACCTCTTTGTTTTGAAAGGAAACCATCTTGGACACTTAGTGTACAATAGTTGCTTGCCTAGGAAAATACAGAGGCAGAAATGGGAGAGGGAGGAGAGAGAGATAAAAATGTTCGTTGCCCGCGCGTCGCGAGGTGTTGAGGATACTTCAACAATGGCGTGGAAGACAATAGCTGGAGAGCTGCATCCAACACCTTAGGAAAACATGTGACTAACGTCTAGTTCATTTTATTTTCACACCGAATGTGGAGAGCCTCGTTTAGGACACGCACAGCGAATATCACATATCTACCACTCGCAAATGGATACTATATGAAGTAGTCTGTATATTTGAGGCGAAGTTGCATGAACTGCAGGCCTGTAAACATTATCAGATGTGTTGCACTCACATGACTTTCTCTACTCTTAACTAAGTACTCTTACAGACTCTTATTCTTATATCTTCTTCATACTAGTCGAGACAAACACTTATCGTACTGTTAATTTTCTTGTAGGCACAAGGGGAATATAGGAACACTCTAGAAGAATTACAAAACTGAGACAAATAAAAGACTGTCTCAAATGGTCGTGTCCATACAAAAATAATCCGACATAAGTTATGCGTTTTAACGAATTATGCGTTTTTTATGTAGTAAGATTTTGCCTGTTTTTACGGTTTAGCAGATATACAAAAGTGTAAAAGATATAGAGGTCTTCTGAGGGAATTGTTACCATTAGTCATTAGAATATATTAAACATTTATGTTATTTTAAACCAAATGGTTAGAGCCATTTTTCAGAAAATAAATTTTTAAAAATTGTTACATGTAAAGTGTAACCTAGCCTGATGGGAGTTTGTTAAAAATCATCCTATAACCTCCTTGGAAACGTAAACACCAAATTTAAATAACTTTTCACTTTCACAAACCAGGTACTAAAATCTTTCTTTTAAGGTTAAGAGGGTCCCAAACATTTATTTCCGGTGAAACATCGATATTGAATTTTTATATGGAATATGATATTTCCACTACTTACTACAAATGCTGCAGTAAAAACTATTTGTAACTCATTTATTACTTCCAGGCATTTTATTGGAAATAAATAATTTATTCAGTAGATTTTCCAAAACCTTCGATGTCGAGGTATCACCGCAAGTATATGTTTTGAGGCATCCTGAACCCCAAAAAAGTATTTTTTGAAAAAGGCCTGTATGTGTATCATCCTCCACGCTAAACTACCCTTTACATGAACAATTTTTCGAAACTTTTAATTTTCTCGAAAATTTTAATTTTCTGGGAAATGGCTCTTAACGATCTTGATTAAAATTCCATTTGTTTAAGATATTTTTATGAAATGTAGATTTTGAATTTTCTGGCTATAGCCTATGTAGTCCTGTTTAATATGGATGATATTTGCATAACTGGTAAATCGTAAGACATACACCAAATCTTACTATACAAAAAATGCACACCTTTCTAAAACACACAATTTATCTCCTTTTTTTGTAGAGTTAACCATTTCGAAGATATTTCTTGTTACTTGTGTGACTTTTGGAGTACCTAAACTTTCGTTAAATGGAATATCGTTATTCATTTATGTTACCCGTGCAAAGAGAACGGAATTTGAAAGCTTTAAAAGATTTGACTATCGCTCAAAGTCTGCCGTATAGAACATTGAATAGAAAACGTTGGGCCGCAATTCTTAAGGGGGAGAAACTAAAAGGGATATACGACCATAGACGATGATGATGGTGAACAGAAGGTTATGTGAGTGCAACATATCAGAATATTTTAGCTTTAGGGTAGCATATTAATGTGAATGATTCATCCAATATCGAAAGCTACAGTTGATTGCGAATATCAGATACATCAAAATGGTCTAGACTTGCAATTTGCATAATATGTGAAACTTTTGTTTATATTCCTTGGCCGAAAGAATTTTCCACAATGTAATAAACAGTTTTATGAATCGTGTGCCTAAAAAGTTAGCGAAAGTTGTAGGTTTTGGGTTAAATAGAACATAAAAACAGACTGGAGCGCTGGTGGAAAGTTCCGGGCGGTTTACACACTCGAAAGCTTACCTTTTGATTACACGCTCCACGTCGCGGAAAAGCGACCCCGGGGGAAATTGTAATGCAACGTGATCGGGAATCGAAATGGAGCCTACATGATAGCTCTGGGGTTAACTGACAATATTGCACGGATTGAAATGTCTAACCTGAACATTCACACGTTTTCACACGTGTGTATGTATATGCCTAAGGGAAGCGAACAGGCTGTTATATTAACTCAGCTGCTTGATATCTTTCATTGCGTTTTGTGTATATCGTTAAAAATCTGATTAAATCTTTTACGTCTAAGTGCTATGGGAGAGCTTTGACATTGCGATCCCTTTACACGGCCAGGAAATAAAAAAGTAACACACAAAAAATGCATTTGGACAACATAAATTGTGTTTTATCAAGATCTACATATTTTGTACAGTAAGAATTGGTCAATCTCTTATAGTTTACCAGTTATGTAAAAGTTGTCTACAGTAAACAGGAATGCACAGGCTATAAACAGAAAATTCAACGTATAGATTTTATTCGCCATCAAGATATCTTAAATATACGGCATTTTAATCAAAATCGTTAGAGCAATTTCGGACAAAACCAAAATTTTCGAAACAAATTGCATGTAGAGGATTTCTTTTTTTCAAAGCGCTCGTGTCGTATGCTTGAAAGACGTTAAATTTAAATACAAACTATGTTTTTAACCGATTTTTTGTTTTTGAGTTATGCTGTTCACACACACACACACACACACACACACACACACACACACACACACAGTTTTCATATAACGACTAGCTTTAAAAATTGAATATGAGTTAAAGTCTACTGTATTCTAATATTTCCGTGTACCTATGTACAAGAAACTTAGCAATAATATGATTGCTGGAAACAAGAATAATATAAAAATAGAGGGATAAGATTTTTTGCAATACTTGATACGTAACTTAATCATTGCAAACACATATTTGGTTGTGTAAACTAAATTTACAATTCAGTTATCAATTATCATGGCAAAATGGCTAAAACTGGTTTTTAATACTTACATTACCTTTAGATATGAAATGACGTCGCACTCCACAAGCGTGCTAACCTAAAATAAGTTATTAATGAATCCTTAACACAATATGCCAATAAAACTGTCTCACTGTTATTCGGAAACTATTGTAAGCTTCAGCATATCTTTGTTTCGAGTTCGCTGGTAAAAGTGATACACATGCTAGATCTGTAGCTTCTTCTATAGCAATTTCGCTCATTTTTATATAATTTTACTGCTTGATAATCACTTATCAAAAGTCGAAATATTCAGTTCGGCTACATAACCTAGAAACCAAGACATGTGCTACTTCAAGCAAAGAATCTATTGCGACAATCATTAACAAAAGAGTAGATAAGAAGGCTTTGGCCATATAACTTAGATGTAGCTTTTGATTTGTTCACATAGAGATTTCATCTGTGTTAATGTTAAATAGACTATGGAAGAGCAATTTTGATTTATGATTGCTTTTTACTGGCCTTTCAAGTATTACAAACAGTATTTGACTAAAAAGGAACTCAAATGTGCTATTTAAAGCTCTAAGGCATGTTTTCTATGATTGTCTCACAAAAATTAACCTTTAAGACCAAGACCTTCATAAAAACAAACCATTTTTTCTCCACAATTAATTACATCAACTTCGATCGAATAGTTACATTTATTTTGCACTGTTCCAAAGTATCAGAAAATATCTACGTACTTAACAAATGAGAATATTAAGGCAGTTTTAAAACTTTTGCTTTTTTCACTAAGTAAGTATATTTGTGCCATCTAAGAGGTTGTTTCAAATAGAGTTTTGAGCTGATATACAGTAATTTCATTTGTCCTACTTAAATAGCTTTAAAATTGAATCGGTGATTTGAAAAGGGAAACAAGTCCTCAGCCATAGTTTTTTGGAAAACCAAGAAAAATTTAATAATTTGGAAATTTATGTTCCACAGATAACTTGCAAATCTATTCAGTATTGACTTTTTGGGCTACTCAGTGATCCCAATTTTGCAGTGAGTGTTCTGTTTACTAATATGGCATGAAGCATGCGTTCACACATACGACAAGTGAAAGTCCAGAAAACCGGTTTCGTCACGTGTTAGTGTATTTGTTATCAGCTACTGCATATAACGAGTTGAGGGGAGGGCTGCTATTCTTTCAAGCTTTCCGAGCAGTATTCACAAGACCTGAGAAATGTCAACATTCCTGAACTTCCAGATTGCACGCTTGCAAAGCTATATACATGTTTTTCGTGCTTATTTAATATTATTTTGTGGTTAAACGACTCATTTAAAAAACAAATGGAAAATACATGAATAACTTCTTTTAAAGCTCTGGATACTAATTGCAGAGGTACATGAATGATAAAGGAATTGTTACATATTGACAATCAAATATTCCACTAATTTTATTTTTACTTTCTCTACTATCTATAGTAAGGGAAATAATGTATTCTTCCCAAAATTTTTGTTGACATTTCACTGGAAATACGTGTTTGGAGATCCCCTGAGTACATTTTTTTAGAAAAAGAAGCGCGCGCGCGCGCGCGCGCGTGTGTGTGTCAGTCTGTGAACAGTACAACTCAAAAACCTAAAAGTTGGTGAAAAACCAAAGCTGATATTTAAGTCCAATATACTTCAGGGATAGGACAGGAAGATTTTTAAACAAATTCCTCTACCCTTAACCTCCCTTTATATGGAAATATTTTCGACATTTTTTATTTTTTTCAAAAATAGGTCTAGGGATTTTGCTTAAAATGACTTACGTTTAAGATATTTTTATGACAAGCGAATATTCTGAATGTTCTGGCTGTAGCCTATGTAGTCCTCTTTATTCTTGATGACTTTTGCACTACTGGTAAACCCTGTGAGATTGACCAAATATAACTCTTAAAAAATGTAGATCTTGTTAAAACACAATTAATGTCCAAATAATATTGTTGTATTGCTATTTACTTTATCTTTTCGTCCTGCAAAAATGATGTAATTTGAAAGCTTTAGAAGATTTTACTGTCGTTCCAAGCCTATATTCCCTTTGCACCTACAAGTAAATTAACAATAAGATAAATTCTGCAAATGATTATCTCAACTAACACGAAGAAGATCTAGGAACAAGAGTAGAGAAACTCATGTGAGTGCAACACATTGGATTTTTTAATGTTGTAATGATATGCCACCTTTAACATCGGATATTATCTATATCGGCGGTTTTTAATCTCTCGGAACTTTGGGTTTCTATTACTTTGTTTTTCTTTATTTCTTTTAAATTTATTACATTAAATCCACACTCCCACTCATAACTCCTGTATGTAGAAAGTGTGTGGAATAATTCTAGGGGAAGAAAAATTTTCACTCCGTAGCCGGGAAGCGAACCCGGGACCCCTGCACAGCAGGCAGGTGCTCCAGCAACTGAGCTACGTGGCCAGCCTGGAATGATCATCTTTGTCACAGTATTAAAGTAGCTTTGCAGGTAACTGTTTTACACAGAGGTGTTTAATAGTCCACGATTTCCAAATTGTATAACAGTGTTGTAGATGATTTTTACGCGCTGGTGTACAGGAAGTTTGACCCTGAACCAGCATGTAGGTATATCACACTGCTGACGCTGGCAGTAATTTCAACACAGAGGGTTTCCGCATTGTCAGTCAGTCGAGTACAAGGAAATGGGCTTACAGGGAGAGAGAGAGGGAGATTCCGTCCGTACGTCCGTCCGGATTCATGCCTCGATATTCCGCTGCGGAATACTAAGTAACGCTCCCGACACGCAAACCGCCGCTACTACTGCAGTAAAACACACCAAATAAAAACTTTTACCTTTCTTCCCGAAAGTGAAATGAGCTAGTATCTTCTTTCTTTTGTTTCCTTGACCCTAAAACGTCGTTTAAAACACAGGTATGCAAATTGCCTTCGGACTGCGTTACTTGCTCCATATTATTTCAGACACCTAAACTTTATATCTAGAGCAAGCTATTTAAAAATGTGATGTATTATTTTCACCCAGTTAATTAGTTTTTCTACCACGCATACCTCGTGGAAAGGAAGTCATTACATTAATTTAAATCAGTGGTAGATCTCAGTATTTGGAATATATCTTCTATCTTACGTTTTTACCTCTGACCATTTCCTACGGAAATATTTTAGTTTTGTCGAAAACAAGCTGGCAACACTGTACATTGTGTGGGTGTCAATTTCCCTAGCTCAGTACATAAACACCATAGCGATGCGTTATCACAATTGTTAGCTCCCAAAATCCTGCACCACCCTGCAAGCAACCGACCCGTTTACATCCAGAAGCCGGTTCAATTCCCTGACCAAGCTCAACGCAACTTTTTCGAGCTACTACACGTCTGAAAGAGCTGCTCGGGGTATTCATTCACGTCTTACAAGTAACAAACTTAACTTGGCACATTCTTGTGGAATTACCCATCCAATTTGGAACAAAAATCATTTATTTGTTCCAAAATCGGCTGATCAAAGAACAAAGTGCCATTAAACCTTTTTGTTTGAATGTTTCTATGAACCACAAGGAATGTAATAACTTCTCTTCCACCCTGTATAGGGGTAGACGAAGCACTGCATTCCACACAAACTTTCGATATTGAGATTTTACCTTAAATACAAGTTTTGAGACTCCATGGATCCAATAACTGCATTTTTAGAAAGTCGTAGGAGTCTATGTGTCTGTTTGTCTCTCTCGCTGTGTGTGTGTGTGCGCGTGTGCGTATGTGTGTGTGTGTGTGTGTGTGTGTGTGTGTGTGTGTGTGTGTGTGTGTGTGTGTACAGTATAACTCCAAAACGAATAATGGTTAAATTTGGTATTTAACTTCGGCATCTTCCAAGAATGTAACACAGACATGTTTAGAACTTTCAATTTTCTCATAAATAACCCTAACCTTCAAGATATTTCCAGCACCAACAAACCGAAACTCTTTAATTTTCTGAGAATTGCTTCTCAAGGTTTCTTCATTCTGGGTGACTTTTGCATAACTAGTACACCGTAAGAGATAGATAAAATCTTAATGCACACAAAATGTACCTACCACTCAAGAAATACCTTCTTATTGGTTTTCCTTTGTCAAACGAACGTCCTTATTCTGTGCACTTAAGGACATGCAAAGAGAATGGATTTCGAAGCCATCACTTAATGACTAACTCTTGCATTGTGTTCTATTCACATTGTACCTACAAGAAATCGTGAAATAAACGATTTATACAAATGTCTATCTCGATTAACATCATAGAGGAAAAACCTACTAAAGAATACTTTGTTGAAGAACGGGTGGAAAACGCTATGTGAATGTACCATCAAATAGCCTTTACATATCTTTTAGATATAATAAATTTTGATAGTTCCTCTGGAAATAAAAAATCTGATGTGTTGCACTCACATGACTTTCTCTACTCTTGTACTAAGCATTCTTATAAACACTTAAGAATGTGTTAGTAAGATAAACATTTGTACAAATTATCTTATTGTTTATTTCCTTGTAGGTACAAGGGGAGTATTAGAATACAGTAGGCTTTGTGCGATAGTCAAATCTTTTAAAGCTTTGAGATTCCCTTCTCTTTGCACACTTAACATTTCAAAAATGAACAACGATGTTCCATTTCACGAAAAGATTTTAGGTATTCCGAAACTCACACACATAACAAGGAATATCTCCGAAATGGTTCAACCTACAAGAAAATTTATTGAGACATAAATTGTGTATTTTAGTAAGATCTACATTTTTTGTACAGTATGATTTGGTCTATCTCTAACGGTTTACCAGTTAAGCAAAAGCCGCTCAGAGTAAATACGACTACAGGGGCTAGAGCCAGAAAATTCAACATATGCATTTCATTTGTCATAAAAATATCTCATGTGAAATTTTAATCAAACTCGTTAGTCATTTTCAAGAAAATCAAACTTTTCGAAAAATTTTCCATGTGAAGGGTAGTTTAGGGTGGGGCTATTTTCTTCAAAATCTTCGTGTCGCATCCTTGAACGACATTAAACTTAAATACCAACTTTGGTTTTTAACCGACTTTTCGTTTTTGAGTTATGCTGTCCACAGACTGACAGACATACGCACATAAATACACACGGACCTTTTTATAAAAATGTATTATATTGTATTATATTAATACAATGAATTTTAAGAGTATTCGTTAGTGTAAGCTTTTGCCAGGTGAACATGCTCAGCTAACTGGAGCTTGCTGTGGGCCCTGAAGCCAATAAGTCTGCTTGTCGTCGGAGGGGGTGGTTCGCTGGCTTGCTGGCTCACTGGCTGGTTGGCTGGCTGGCTTGCTGGCTGGCTGGGTGGCTGGCATGCTGGCTGGCTGGGTGGCTGGGTGGCTGGCATGCTGGCTGGCTGGGTGGCTGGGTGGTTGGCTGGTTGGCTGGTTGGCTGGCTGGCTGGGTGGTTGACTGGCTGGCTGGCTGGCTGGGTGGCTGGATGGCTGGCTGGCTGGCTGGGTGGTTGATTGGCTGGCTGGATGGCTGGTTGGCTGGCTGGTTGGCTTAAAGACGCAGCTAAAACGTTATGCCCCGTCGCTGTAGGTGCCGCCATTATTGTCAATTAGGCAGATACTTGGCGAGCCTGCCTCCAGCTATTAAACCTCACCCTCTCTAGGGTCGTCTACGGCCCATCATCATAATGCTGCAGTCGAGTCGAGTCAACCGAGCGAGAGAACAAGAACAACTAACTGTCTTTAATATTAACACTTCGATTGAAAACTTCTCTCCAGTCGCTTAGATATAATCGATCCAAGTGGATCCTCTTTTCTCTGCTACGGAAATTATTTAGGACGTACAGGATCTAAAGTTGTGTTCGTGTTTAATTGTGCAGGTTCTTTCATTCCCTTTCCTCTTCCTTACTCGCTCACAATCGCTATCCCTCCCTCCTCAAACTCCCCCCTCTCATCCCCCTCTCAGTCCCTCTCACTCAGCCACCCTCTCGCTCTCGCACTCTCTCCCTCTCGTACTCTCTCCCTCTCGCACTCTCACTCTCGCACTCTCATTCATCCTTCTCGTTCACTCTTTCTCACTCTCTCCCCTTTTTACTTACTCTTTCCCCTTCTAATTCACTCTCCCTCTTTCACTCTCCGTCACTTATTCATTCTCCCTCTCTCTCATACACTATTGCTTTCTTAGTCTACTCCCCTTTCACTCACTCTCCCCCACCCTTTCACTTTCCCTCCCTTAATTCACTTTCTTTCTCTCAGTCATTCCATCTCTCTACCTCTCACTTACTTTTTCTTTCTCAGTTCCCATTTCCCATTCAGTCCCGCTTTCTTACTCTCTTCCCCTCTCATTCACCGCACCTCTCAGTTTCCCTCTTCCCATTTCACGGTCAATCTCTCCCCCTTATAATCACTTTCGCCCCCTCTCCGTTTCTCACACTCTTGTCTCTCTCCCTTGTCTCTCTTTCTCTCCCACTCACTTCCTCATTGTGTGTAAATGTTCTAAATTATTTACTCTTTCCATTTGACTGTACTATTTTCTATGATAAGCAAAACAAAATTAGGCTTGTGCAGGATTACATCCACGTGACTTCCCGTACACAAATGCGCTTATCACGTTCTTCAACTATTTATAACGCAAAAAAAGGTTATTGTATTCCACGCAAATATACGAAGTCTACATTATTTCCCTGGAAATACGTTTCCAAGTCCCCAAAATAAGAAAAAAGTCCTGCGTGTGTGTTAAACAAAAGTCAGTTAAATACCAAACGTGGTATTCAAGTTCTTCCAAGATTAGAGGCGATTGAGAATAAAATTTCTGCCATCATAAAATAGCCTTTATATGGAAAACTTTTCATACATTCTGATTTTCTCAAAAGTGGCTCCATCAATTTAGATATTTTTAAGATAAATGAAATATTTATGTTAAATTTGTTGGAAGTAGCTTCTAAAATTCTATTCCGTAAAAGAATGTCTAATACTTGTGTAAGATTTTGGAATGTTCCAGTACGCATGTAATTTTAAAGTTACGCGTTTTATGGCGTTTTTTAAGGAAACGTGATTTTATCTTCACTTGACCACGCGTGAGATCGTAAAATTCATTGGTGGGCAACAAGTGGATGCAATAACCTAACATATGGCTAGCTTTTCTTTGGACACAGTCCAAAAGCAATGCATCCTTTAACTAAAGTTTTTCCAGCAACTCGATAGTGTCTTTAACAAAGAAAGTTTTCCAGGCTAAGGCATTTAACAACGGCAAAGTGTTCAACGTTTGTGAAAGAGGTGAGGTTGCATTTACCTCCCTTCAGTATACGCGGACTTTGCCCCTCTTGTCATGCTTAGAATAATTTCATGACAGTTGAAATGCCTAACTTGAATTTTCTGGGAACAGTCTTTGAAGTCCTCTTAATTTTGAGTGCCTTAAAGTTGATAAACTGTAAGAGATGGAGGAATTCCTATCACATAGAGAGTAAACCTCGTTAAAGTACACAATTTATATCTACTACATTTTTACTTTTTTTACAAAAAGGTACGTGTGTGTGTGTCTGTCTGTGTCAGTCTGCCACTCTGTGAACAGCATAACTCAAAAACGAAAAGTCGGTTAAAAACCAAAGTTGGTATATAAGTTTAATGTCTTTCAAGGATGCGACACGAAGATTTTGAAGAAAATAGCCCCTCGCTAAACTACTCTTTACATGGAAAATTTTTCGAAAATTTTGATTTTCTTGAAAATGGCTCTAACGATTTTGATTAAAGTGACGTATACTGAAGATATTTTTATGACAAATGAAATGTATATCTTGAATTTTCTGGCTATAGCCCCTGTAGTCGTATTTACTCTGGACGACTTTTGCATAACTGCTAACCGCAAGAAAGACAAAATCTTACGATAGAAAAATGTAGATCTTGTTAAAACACTGATTATTATTTGAGTTTTGGAAAACAAACGTTCGTCAAATAGAACATCGTTATTCATTTTTTATATGTTAACCGTGCAAAGAGAATGGAATTTGTAAGCTTTAAAAGATTTGACTATCATTTAAGCCTAGTAAATTCTCTCTTTTCTCATAGTAAATGCAACGAAATATTTAATAAAAGTTTATTCAATTGTTTATATAGATTACCATGAAGTACTATTCAACCACGATATTATTGCCGTACCTGCTTAGTGTGACGTCACCGCGTGTTTCCGATGACGGCCACGGGAGGCTAAGTGCAGTAATATCGCGGTTGAGATAGGAGAAGAAGCTGTTGAAGGATAATTTATGGAAGATATAGAACAAGCAAGTAGGAGAGAAAGTTATGTGGATGCAACGGAGAAAAAGTTTATACTTTCTGTGAATGTAGTTATGAGAAATTTCAATTTCGTAACAGTCGATAGCAGCAAGGAATGTAGGAGGTACCTTCCAAACGTGTGGCGAGGACAGTCCAATATCCGCGGTATAACGGGGAATTTTTACGAGCCATATTTCCAATTTCCTATGCTGTATTTCATTTCTTCCTCTCTAATTGTAAAAAATTCCTACCAATGTGGAAAATGCGTGCAAGAGTTAATTAAAGGCATTCCATTAACAAATATTTTACAGTTACGAATATCATATAGAGCATCTGGTTTTTTATATTTCTATAGTAATAATCGTTTTATATAGGAAATACTTTTTACTCTACGAAAATATGAAAATATTGTTATGATACTGGATAACACACCGACAGGGCATGCAATGTCTCCAAACATTGAGATGACGCATAGCACCATCTTGTTGGAAGTAAACATTCTTTGGATCCATTCCAATCCTTCTGAGTTCACGTAATATGCGTCATTTTCTGCTGTACGCAACTTTTTATATTAGAAGGAGTTTCAACTGATGTCGGAAAAGTATGTTCTTTCCATTTCTTAATATACAAGATGGCCTCAATAACGAGCTTAAAAACATGCTTTTTGCAACACGTGACATGTGAGCATCTAAGGTATTAATTCCATTAATGAATTTCACGTAAGCTTACCTTTAAACGGCATAACGAAAAAACAAAGAGCATCGTACAAGGATGCGACACAATTTTGCACAAATGTTATTAAACAACGGTTTATTTAAATTTTGGCGTCAACTACCTCTTGTACATCTACAATAACACATATAACAGCTTTTACCATTTAAGGAATAATATTAAAACGCCCAGCAAAGGTTTAAAACTGTCTTAAAAGGCTAAATTAAGCACTAAAAGTCGCGAGGTGGCAAAGGCATGCAGGTTCTATGGTAGAACTCAGAATGTGCTTTCAATCAAGCGTGCAAATAGCTGGATAGAATTATAACTGTGTCCAGTGCGCTAACCTCAGGGACACAGGTTCGCATGTCGACGTTGTTCAAGGACATCATAATTTAAATCGTCTTCGGAAAACTGGAAAATAAGGCGCAGCTGACTGACTCACCTGGAATAATGAAACCATTTCTACAAAAGCATGTTTCGAATAGCGTGAAATAGATATCAGAATAAGCAATATGACCTGCCAGTTTTTTACTTTCTCTACTGATAAGTAGGAGGTATCGTATTCCATCCAAAAATTCGATGTCGGGATTTCATTTGAAATATACGTTTTGAAACCCCCTGAATCCAAAAAAGGCATTTTAGAAAAAGGTCCGTCTGTGTGTGTGTGTGTGTGTGTGTGTGTGTGTGTGTGTGTGTGTGTGTGTGTGTGTGTGTGTGTGTGTGTATCTGTGTGTCAGTCTGTCAGTCTGTGGACAGCATAACTCAAAAACGAAAAGTCGGTTAAAAACCAAATTTGGTATTTAAGTTTAATGTCTTTCAAGGATGCGACACGAAGATTTTGAAGAAAATTTCTCCACCCTAAACTACCCTTTAGAAATTGTTAGAAAATTTTAATTTTCTTGAAATTGCCTCTAACGATTTTTGTTAATGTCATATGTTTAAAATATTTTTGTCACAAATGAAATGTATATTTTGAATTTTCTGGCTATGGCCTATGTAGTTCTGTTTACTCTTTATGACTTTTGAATAACTCGTAAACCGTAAGACATAGACAAATTCTTAATGTATAAAAAATGTAGATCTCACTAAAACACATAATGTTTTTTGAAGGGTGAACCATTTTGGAGATATTCCTTGTTATTTGTGTCAGATTCGGAAAACTTGAAACTTTCGTTAAATGGAACATCGTTGTTCATTTTTTATACGTTAAGCGTGCAAAGAGAACGGGATCTCAAAGGTTAAAGATCTGACTGTCGCTCAATGCCTACTGTATTCTAATACTCCCCTTGTACCTACAGGGGAACAAGCAATAAGATAACTTCTGCAAATGTTTATCTCAACTAACACGAAGAAGATATAGGAATAAGAGTTTGTAAGAATGGTTAGTACAAGAGTAGAGAAAGTCATGTGAGTGCAACACATCAGATTTTTGTGTAAAGGAAACGATGTTTAAAGATACAAGTGTAATTGGCGGTGTGCAAAGGGACGGGGGGGGGGGGTCGTTTAAACTGTTACTCGTATTTATAAAGTATATTATTGCATCTGCTCTATAACTATGAAAACCTGAGGCAACTAGAGTATGATAAATAACGAAGCAGTTGTGAAATATTGTTGGGGGAAAAAGAGAGGGAAAAAAGGAGAAAAAGTGGATAACAAGAAGTAGCCGTTAAGGGTATATAACACTTCCACACAGATAGACATATTTTTATTGCAACGTTCTGCTATTTGCCCATTACACGCTGGCAACCAAACGTTCGTTTGCTGTTCACAGCTACTGCGCAGTGAAGGCCGTAGGGCGTTGGCATAATTTTTTTTATCGCTCGAATCGTGTGTAGGTGTCTTTATGCAAAGTTCATCTCATTAGCAGAGGTTACTCTTGTTAACAGCATTTCTGCAGATGAAGCCTTCGCTTGAAGTTGTAAAATATCTCCTAATGTGAAATACCTAAAAACTCACAATTTACATTTTTATTATAGTATGATAAATTGATAAGGTATCATAACGATTGTATACAAAATATTAATCGGATGATCTGCATTATTGTCGGATATATTAATGGTTTTGCAGTAGATTCCATTAATATAGATGTGTTAATTAAAAAGCCACCACGTGTCACTTTTTTTACATTCTACTAAAACCCTTATTTTGCCTTTGGCAGACAATTATAAACGATCCCACGTTGAATTTTTCTATACTTAAAATGAAGCTATACTAGTAAAATCTGGTGTATTGCACTCACATGACTTTCTCTACTCCTGTACTAACTTACAAACTCTTATTCCTCTATCTTCTTCATGTTAGTGGAGATAAACATTTGTACAAATTATCTTATTGCTTATTTCCGTGTAGGTTCAAGGAGAATATGGGAGTGCAGTAGGCTTTGAGCGATAGTCAAATATTTTAAAGCGTTGAGATCCCGTTTTCGTTGCACGGCAAAACATAAAAAAGTGAATGACTTTTTATTTGAGAAAAGTTTAAGTACAACAACACGGACACAACGAATATCTCCGAAATGGTTCACACCATAAAAGCTTTATACACACAACTTGTGTGTTCTAGCAAAATCTACATTTCTTATACAGTAAGATTTCGTCTATCTCTTACGGTTTACCAGTTAATTAAAAGTCATCAAGAGTAACCATGACTATATAGGCTATAACCAGAAAATTCAAAATATATATTTTAGTCAAAATAATTAATAATTTTCAAGAAAATACACATTTTTAAAACATTTTCTATATAAAGAGTAGTTTAGGGCAGACGAATTTTTATCAAAATTTTCGTGTAGCATCCTTGAAATACATTAAACTTAAATACCAACTTTGGTTTCTAACCGAGTTTTCGTTTTTGAGTTAAGCTTTTCAGAGACAGAGAGATACAAACATATTTCCCCTACTATCATAGTGGACGAAGTAAAAACAAAAGGATGACTTCTGTGTTTTGCTATGTTTCGATTTTATACGCATCAGGCTATTAGTAAATGAATAATAATTATAAAATTATTATCAGCATGTCAGTGTCTAAAATCTATATTCATGAATTAACGAGTACAATGCTGAAACTTAGAGCTGAATTATTGGAAAATTTTGACACATTTAAGTTACAAAAAGTACTGAGAAGAAGAAGAATTTTCGAGAAAAATGACACTTAAAATTGGATAGTGCATTTCAGTATGCAGTAGAAAGGAAAATATTCAGTGTTTGCATCTTTTTAGATTTCCATCCAATTTCCAAACTGCATGGCAGCGTAATAAATTAATATTACATAGTGCCTCTGTAAAAAGAATGCCGGCTAATTTTGCGAACTCCGTTAGGAGTGTTGTATGCAATTGGAGTGTTGTATGGAATTACAATAAACATGGTCATTTTCCCGCTACTGCTCATGCGCAGTATGAACTGCCAACCTAAATGAAGAGCGAAATCCGATAAATTAGCGACGTTTTCATTTTCTGTTGTTCCTCTATACGCTTTGCATTTATACAAACAGGGTATTGTTGAAAGTTAATACACGAAACAATATGGCCTGAATTAGAAACCTAGGCTTATATACATACTGAATTATAGGCATCGTTAAGGAATGATACTGACTTCCATCGCGTGCTTTGATTTAATCATTGATCACTGATCTGGGCTTATGAAACAAAACCTAACCTAACCAAGTGTATATTGAAGGGGAACAGTCCACAAGGTACGTGAATCACGCATCAAGTATTTTACACGTTGTTTCCATCAGATCATGTAACTTCGAGCGCACCTTCTCCAAAATATAGACAGTGTTTAAGTAAAATGTTACGTTTGAAACTTTTAGAAAGTATATTTTAGTGCGCTATAATACTAACTCTACAACCATTAACGCATAACACGAAGAAAGAACGGACCAATAAAGAAGCTTAGGCCAATGAACACTGAATTTCACTATGATCATTTAGCATTTCTATTTTGAATAATATACATATACATGGGTTGTAAATCTGTCACATAAACTGAAAGTATTTTGATATGTAAATATACCTATACTGTTTTTACTATTAAAATTTTGGTATATATTTATTATTCATCAATTCTTATGCATACAAAATATCCTTCTGCACGAGCCATGTAACCAAACAGGTGCACCACGAGAATTACTAACCTTATTTTGAAGTTCTTCGCAGCGTGATCGACGAGGTAGTACGTTGACTATTGTGTTACATTTATATAGGTTTGTTTTGACTTACCACTGTTTTGCTGATGGTAACAACTTACGGTGTAATTACTCCTAACCTATTCCATTGGTGTCCTTGTCTCGCTGCCTGATCATCATTAAGGAATGCACCCTCGCTTTGCTTATGTGCTTTTATACAACCAGTAGTTCTAAATTAACCTACGCTTGTGTGCTTTGGTACGATGTTTATCGTTTTGCAGTCGTTGGCGATGTCTGTGTTTTCTATGTTGGCAGCATACGGTAGAACGTGCCATCTGCCGGGACGTTGAGAAATGAGCCTATGTAGTAATAAACTTTCAAACAGTATTCAGTGCAATTTCTTGGATTTTTAGCGTAAAGTATAGTAGCAATTAATTGCGTTTATTCTTTTACGAGCTATGTTACCCAAATTTGAACTCCGGCAATGCATTAATTATATGGAGAGCTTCTATAATGGATCATAACCTTTACACTATATAATTGTAACTTCGTGCACGCCCAATATTCCCAATCATGGGCGAAATAGCCCTGATGTTCATATAAAAAAATGTGAAATATCGGTGAAACGTCTGATTTCTTAAATTCTTCTAGACAGTTTTAAAGTTCTGGAATACTTTATAGACCTTTGGCAAAGGAAGAATCCTAGATCGAAATGCTGCCACTTTTTTCTACTTATTTACCGCTCCTAAGCTACCAGTTCAGAATAAGTATGATAGCGATGGTAATGTAACAATTAACCATTTCTAAAATATTCCTGTTATTGAGTTGAATTTTCAAATACGTAAACATTTCTCAAATAGGAATTCGTTAGGCTTTTGTTATTCTCTGGCCATAGGGGCAGCTCTTAAAAGACTTGACTATCACTTAAGGGCTAATGTATTCCCGTATTCCCCTTGTACCTACAAGAAAATGTTTAATAAAATAATTTCTGCAATTGTTATTCCGATTAACAAGAAGTAGACAGAAGGATAAACATCTGTAAGAATAGTTTGTACAAGAATAGAGAAAGTCACGTGAGTGCAATACCTCGAATGTTTTGAATAATCCCCTATTGTTCTATGTTGTGTTTTGGCGATTTTCTTCAACTTTTGCTCTAATTATGAAAAATAATACAAGGCTTTTATTGAGGACAGTGTAATGAACAGTATTTCATCAATATTTACTTAATTTGCGAACTTGTAATTTTGCTTATTATGTGCAGTATGTTTTCAGGTTGGTTAGTATCTGTAAGTAGACAGAAGAGTGTCGCAAAGCGGCAGGACTCGCTATAATGCAGGTTATATCGGAACAAAATTCTAATGCTTTGTAGAATAATCTTACTATATATATACAATATATACTAATACAATGTAACAGATGAAATATCACCAAATATAACCAGATCGCGTCATAGTGGGGGAAAATGTCACAGTTGGTTTTTGGGGTATTCCAATAAGCTGTTTCCTATATATATATATATATATATATATATATATATATATATGATATTTCATCTGTTACATTGTATTAGTGCTGCCAGCTGTCGTAAAATATAACCAAGATAAAACTACGGCCATAATTGGTGTTATTGCGTCTGTTATGTTGTCACAGAAACCCTTGTTTTTCAACCCGTTGCAGAGAAGCCAACCGATACATTTTAAAACAAAATTTTGTTTACACACCGTTTTAATTTGTGTACGCCGTTGTATTGCTCGCGTGTGCGTGGTTTTGTCTTGAATAGTTTTAGAGCATTATTATATTATTGTAATGTTCTTGTTACTTTTGTGTTCGTAACAAAAGTGTGGGATATTATTGTATTAAATATATTACGATATTCAGCGTTCAGAAATTATTTTTATCTAAAAGTGCTGTTGCAGAACAAGATTAGGTTCATGTGTTGTGTGGTAACGATTTTTAAGCATTATTATAGTTTGAAAGCATGTTACTTTAACCCTGTGATGTTTGAGGATATAAATAATGCTTCGATTATGTAGGTTGGGATTACTGCTTTTTGTTGTAATGTCGACTATGTCGAACTGCCGTTAAGCTGCATCCCCTAACCTTAAATTATCTTAAAGTAAGGCAATTTTATATAAATAAATATGAAAAATGGTGCACTTATATTATGAAGTGTTTAACTTACTTACCACAAAGCCAATTTTTCGTAAATAAATATTCCAGGCATTTTCATGCGAGCGTTGCCTTGAGCAATCTAGTTGAATCGCTAGTCTGTAGCGTTCTCCTCAGTATGGAGAAGATTTAATTCATTAGAGGAAATCCAGGCCTCTTTCATTTTCCTTTTGCTTCAGAAACATTACTTTGAATTCTCCCTAAAATGAAATGTCTGTGGTAAATGAGGAAGAAATAATGCGAAGATAAGGTAATAAGGACCGAGAGAGCGCGGTTTTATACATCCAATGCTATATACTGTTTTATATTACGGACTGTGACATCAGCGAATTCCATTTTCCCTTTATAAAATCAAGATTGAATTTGCAGCCGCCGAGGAGAGTCAGAATGAGCCTTGTGTTTATCAAAGTATGAAAGAAAACCGTCTTATGTTTACGTGTGAGCCTTTAGGTGTATCTATCAGACATACAGGGGGGCTTAGCACCTCGAGCGAACTACTTTTATCTCCATGCCCCTCCGGGGGGATGGATGAGGTGAATGGAACTTAAAGAAGCACTCCGGGGGAGGCTACTTACCTCCCCACCCCCCTCGGGTCCAACGGGGGGCCTGATTATCTGTAAGCTCGCCTTACAATCTGGGTGCATCCCTCCCCCCCCCCTTCCCTTAAGCGTTTGCTTAAGCTATTAACTAATATTTTTAAATGTATCCAAAGAAAGGCAACCTAAGTCTACAAGTTGTGGGGATAAATCGTTAAATCAGGTATTTCAGCTAGTACACATATAAATATAGAAAATGTCACCCATAACCAATTAATCATTCAATTAAACAATTATAATTAATTTTCATACCGAAAACTAATTATAGCATGACTATTTACCATGAAGGCACACATTTCAGAACATTTATTTATTGCAAATCTGTTAGATGAATTCATTTCAAAAGGTAATATATTAACTCCCTTTGGCAGTCGTTTGTAGCAATTGAAATGTTAACGCATTTGGGTAAAAGCTTTTATTAGAAAAAGGTCCGTGTGTGTGTCAGTCTGTGGACAGCATAACTAAAAAACGAAAGGTCGGTTAAAAGCTAAACTTGGTATTTAAGTTTAATGTCTTTTAAGGATGCGACATGAAGATTTTGAAGAAAATAGCCCCAGCCTAAACTACCCTTTACATGGAAAATTTTTGGAAATTTTTATTTTCTTGAAAATGGCTCTAACAATTTTGATAAGAATGCCATGTGTTTGAGATATTTTGATGACAAATGAAATATGTATCTTGAATTTTCTGGCTATAGCCCCTGGAGTCGTATTTACTCTGGATGAGTTTTGAATAACTCGTAAACCGTAAGAGATAGACCAAATCTTACTCCACAAGAAATGTAGATCTTGCTAAAATACACAATTTATGTCTCAATGCATTTTTTTGTAGAGTGAACCATTTCGGAGATATTCCTTGTTTTGTGTGTTAGTTTCGGAAAACAAACTTCCGTGCAATGGAACATCTTTGGTCATTTTTTATATGTTAAGCGTGCAAAGAGATCTCAAAGGTTTAAAATATTTGACTATCGCTCAAAGTCTAGTGTATTTCAATATTCCCTTTCCACCAACAAGCAAATAAGCAAGTAAGGTTATGTCAACTAAGGCGAAGAAGATATAGGAATAAGAATTTGTAGAAATAGTTTGTACAAGAGTAGAGAAATTCATGTGAGTGCAGCACATCAGATTTTCTAGCGTTATGTTTGCTTACCTGGAATATCCACCCCTTTGTTCAGAAGTGATTAAGCGAAGACCAGAAAAAGATACCGTTAGCCGAGACTGTGTGCTAATGGCCTGAAGATGAACCAATGAAATGGACCCACCTTCGTACAATGATAAATAACGTGACAGATTGGAGCTACGGTGAGATTTTCTTTGGTGATCTTTGTACATATAGTGCTGTCATTTTATCCATATTCAAACGGACCAACGGATAATATTACTGTAATATTTGCCGTACTACACTAACTTGAAGCAACTTAAGTTACTAATCTGAGACGAGTCTCAATATAGGGCAAGAAAATGCGTGTGTGTGTGTGTGTGTGTGTGTGTGTGTGTGTGTCTGTGTGTGTCTGTGTGTGTCTGTGTGTGTGTGTGTGTGTGTCTGTGTGTGTCTGTGTGTGTGTGTCTGTGTGTGTCTGTGTGTGTGTGTGTCTGTGTGTGTGTGTCTGTGTGTGTGTGTCTCTCTGTGTGTGTGTGTCTGTGTGTGTGTGTCTGTGTGTCTGTGTGTGTCTGTGTGTGTGTGTCTGTGTGTGTGTCTGTGTGTGTCTGTGTGTGTGTGTCTGTGTGTGTGTCTGTGTGTGTGTCTGTGTGTGTGTCTGTGTGTGTCTGTGTGTGTGTGTCTCTGTGTGTGTCTGTGTGTGTCTGTGTGTGTGTGTCTGTGTGTCTGTGTGTGTGTGTCTGTGTGTGTGTGTCTGTGTGTCTGTGTGTGTCTGTGTGTGTGTGTCTCTGTGTGTGTCTGTGTGTGTCTGTGTGTGTGTCTGTGTCTGTGTGTGTGTGTCTGTGTGTGTGTGTCTGTGTGTGTGTGTGTCTGTGTGTGTGTGTCTGTGTGTGTGTCTGTGTGTGTGTGTCTGTGTGTGTGTGTCTGTGTGTCTGTGTGTGTCTGTGTGTGTGTCTCTGTGTGTGTGTGTGTCTCTGTGTGTGTCTGTGTGTGTGTGTCTGTGTGTGTGTCTGTGTGTCTGTGTGTGTCTGTGTGTGTGTCTCTGTGTGTGTGTGTCTCTGTGTGTGTCTGTGTGTCTGTGTGTGTGTCTGTGTCTGTGTGTGTCTGTGTGTGTGTGTCTGTGTGTGTGTCTGTGTGTGTGTGTGTCTGTGTGTGTGTGTCTGTGTGTGTGCCTGTGTGTGTGTGTGTCTGTGTGTGTGTGTCTGTGTGTCTGTGTGTGTGTCTGTGTGTGTGTCTGTGTGTCTGTGTGTCTGTGTGTGTGTGTCTGTGTGTGTCTGTGTGTGTGTGTGTCTGTGTGTGTCTGTGTGTGTCTGTGTGTGTGTGAGCTATTCCAACATGTGATTAAGTTACAAACTTAAAATTACTTCTCTACTTGTAGAATCTGTTTTCTCAGTTGAGTGGTATGGAAATTGTTACAGTTCTGAAGGATGTAACAGCTATGTTTCAACGATAGTGATTTTTCATCCATTTCTCATTTATGCTGCCAAAGCAGAAAGTTGAATTTCCTACATTTACTGCTACAGAGGTGTGAGAATTATTAGACTCGAGTACATTCTTACGGCATAATAATAAATTATTCCAGAACAATGTTTACCCTACATGTGTTAAGTACTCGTGTGTTCTTGAAACTAGCTCCTAGTTCTATTGCATATTTCGCATTAGAGTGTACATACTGTGGAGAAATGAGTCGACGGGTGAATATATTTCTCTGACAATAATGAACCCAGAGAGAGGGATGAAGAGTTAGGAGAGAGGGGAGAGAAAGAGGAGAGGGAAGGACTGAGAAAGGGGAAAGAAAAGAAGCGGAGAGTGGAGCAATGTGAAGAGTAGGCGAGATAAAAGCGCAGACAGAAGAGAAAACGAAGGGGAGAAAAGTGGAGGGGTGGAGAGAATGGAGTGGATAGAGAGAGCAGAGAAAGAGGATCAGGGATAGACATCAGGATGGTTGAGAGAGAGGACAAGATGATAGGAGAGAGTGGAGGGGGAAGAGTGACAAAGATGGGCAGAGATCGGGAGACATGATAGAGAGGAAGCCAGATGGGAAGAGTCGGGAAGTGGGGCGTAAGGAGCCGAGAGTCAGAGGGGTTGAGGGGCGGTTGGGGAAGCGGCTCGTCGGCGGGTTAGTGATGAGGTTCGTGAGGGGGCTCGTGAGAGAGTTTGCGAGAGGGTTAGAGAGACGGTTTGAGAGAGGGTTAGAGAGACGGTTCGAGAGAGGGTTAGAGAGACGGTTCGAGAGTGTTCAACAGAGGGTTCGAGAGAATGTTCATCAGAGGGTTCTAGAGAGGGTTCAAGAGAGGATTCGTGAGAGGGTTCGAGAGAGGGTCCGAGAGAGTCCTAGAGAGTTCGTGAGAATGTTCGAGAGAAGGTTCGTGTGAGGGTTCGAGAGAGGGTCCGAGAGAGCCCTAGAATGTTCGAGAGAAGGTTCGTGTGAGGGTTCATGGGAGGGTGCGTCAGTATTCGTGAGAGGATTGAGCAGAGGGTTCAGGTGAGGGATCGACATAGTTTTACTGAGGTTTTGTGAGAGGGTTCATGAGTTTGTTCGTGAGAGGGTTCATTAGAAGTTTCGTGACAGGGTTCGTGAGAGTGCTCGAGAAAGGGTTCATGGGAGGATGTGTGAGTGTTCGGGAGAGGGTTGGGCAGTGGTTTCGGGAGAGGGTTCGTGAAAAGCTCCGTGAAGGGGTCGGTGAGGGGGTCCGTGAGAGGGTTTGTTTGAGGGTTCTAGAGAGGGTTCTAGAGAGGGCTGGAAGAGGTTTCGAGAGAGGGCTGGAAGAGGTTTCGAGAGAGGGCTGGAAGAGGTTTCGAGAGAGGGCTCAAGAGAGGTTTCGAGAGGGTTCGAGAGGGCTTGAGAGAGTTCCGAGAGAGGGTCCGTGAGAGGTTCGCTACTGGGCCCCTGATATGCACTCTGAGTAGGCCCCTGAGAGGGTCCACGAGACGGCCGCTGCGAGGGCCCCTCTAGAAGGCCCCTTAGAGGGCCCCCTAGTGGTTCCTGAGATGGATCTTGAAAGGGCCCCTGAGAGGGTCCCCGAGAGTGCCCCTGGGAACGCTCATGTGAGGGTCCCCGAGAGGGCCCTCGGTAAGGCTCATGTGAGGGTCCCCGAGAGGGTCCATGCGAGTACCGAGATGGCCCCTGAGAGTGCCACTTAGAGGGCCTCTGGGGCGGTCCCTGTGAGGGTCCCTGTTAGGGCCCCCGGGAGGGCCCCTGTGAGGATCCCCGTGAGGGCCACTGTGAGGGCCTCCGAGTGGGAACCTACGGCTGTCCCTTAGAAGGCCCCGAGACGGTCACCGAGTGTCCGCGTGCGGGTCCGTGAGGGTGTCTAAGCTGTACCGTGACGGTGTGCGTAAGGGGCTCCGTGAGAGGGTACGGAGGGAGGGGCTCGTAAGTGGGTGTGCTCGTGAGTGGGTGGGCTCGTGAGTGAGGGGGCTCGTGAGCGAGAGGGTTCCTGAGAGGGTTCTCGAGAGGGTTTCGTGACGGTGTCGTAAAGGTGGGAATGGAAAAGTGTTTGTGAATGGAATAGATGGTGATAATGGGAGCGGTTGACAGTGGGAGATTGAGGATCTGAGAGATTATGAGGAATGGAGACAGTGTGAGAATGGGAGAAAGCGTGAGAATTGGAGAGAGGGAGAGAACTTGAGAATGGGAGTGAGGGAAAGATGGAAGAGATGGTGAAATGGGAGAGGAAGAAGAGTGAGATGGTTGGTATAGGGAAGAGAGGGCGAAGAGAGGGGGAATACTGGGGATAGTGAGCGTAGAGGTGTGGAGTGAAGATTTAGTGCAGAGCGAGGGCAGAGGTATGGGAGGGAGGAGAGAGTGGAGCTGTTGTGGGAAAGAGTGAGATTGTGGGAGAGTGCTATGGGATATGGAGGTGGGAGAGAGGGGAGAGGCCAGCGTCTAACCAACTGAGCCACCCAGACCCACACAAAAACGAAACATTTACATAGACATAGATATGTACACTGGTATTTACTCAATCTTAGGTTATATTTTCCTCTTCCTCCTCTTTCGGGCAGTTTAAGTTGGAGGAATTTTCTCTAAAATCTTTATGTCGCATGCTTAAAAATACTAAACTTAAATACCAACTTTGCTTTTTAACAGACTTTTCGTTTTTGAGTCATGCTTTTCACAGGCAGATACATATACGGACGTTTTCCTAAAAATATTTATTGGGTTCAGGGGGCATCAAAACATATATTTCCGGTAAAATCTCGACATCGAATTTTTGGGTGGAATACAATATTCCCTCTACTTACTTGTACGTATTAGAAAGTAAAAATGCTTCATTGCACATAATCACCACGTGCTCTACCGTACAGTTCAAAGATGGCACTAGTGTGCTGGTTACCAATAAAAACTTAAATGAATGCATAATTTAAATGAGTTATGTTTAGAACTTCATGTCTTACTGGATTAAGGCTGACAATTACTTGTAAACCTACATAAAACAAAAGTTATGCAGTTTATAACTCCTCGAACATCAGAGACTCCGATCGGAATTGGGATAAACGGCATGTTATTAGAAGAAATAGACATCAAATTTCTGGGCCTTCTTCAAGTTGACAATATTGACCAGCATCCCTTGCATGGCACTCGTGGGCGGCTCGCTTTCGAGCCACACGAGAAAGCCACTGTGTTCGCGGAACACCTTGAGGTACAGTTCGAACCCCGGGAGGACCCGCAAGACGAAGACTTTACTGAACTTGTGGAAGCAAGACAGTTTCTAGCTGTTGTAGTGACAAATCAATTACATTTGCTCGATAACTGCTTAAACCTGTATGTAGGGATAAACTGACTGAAGAAGCCATTCATTGATAATTATATAACTACATGGGACGAGGCAGGAAAAGCCTAGTCAAAGTTTAAAACAAATTTGTGTTTGTAAACATACATTATTCTAATCCTATAACCGCAGGGAACATTCAACTACCCCTCCTTTGTTTTTGTTTTTTGTTTTCTGTGCCTGTATTTTTTTTACTTTGTCAAGTGGTAAGTAGGGGAAATATTGTATTTCACCCAAAAATTCTATGTCGAGATTTCGCCGGAAATATGTTTTGAGACCCCCTGAATCAAAAAAAAAAAAAAAAAAAAAAAAAAAAAAAAAAAAAGCATTTTTAGAAAAAGGTCCGTGTGTGTCAGTCTGTGGATAGGATAACTCCAAAAAAAAAGTCGGTAAAAAATTAAATTTGGTATTTAAGTTTATCATTCAAGGATGCGACACGAAGATTTTGAAGAAAATAGCCTCACCCTAAACTACCCTTTACATGGGTGATTTTCTTGTAAACGGCTGTAACGATTTTGATTGAAGTGTCATATTTGATATTTTTAAGACAAATGAAATGTATATCTTGAATTTTCTGGCTATAGCTCCTGTAGTCGTATTTATTCTGGACGACTTTGGCATAACTGGCAAACCGTTAGAGATAGACCAAATCATACTACACAAAAAATGTAGATCTTGTTAAAAGACACAATTTATGTCCAAATAAATTTTCTTGTAGGGTGAACCATTTTGGAGATATTCCTTGTTATTTGTGTGAGTTTCGGAGTTCAGGCAAATACAGCTTTCTGTTCCATTGTCGCCGTCTCGTATTTACAAGCAATGGTGTTTGACCTTGAGCGTCTCTTTGACGGGTGCCGGTGTCAGAAGCTTAGCAACACGTTTTAAAATAAAAGAATTATAGCAGGGTTTTAGTTGAGGAAAGTAGTCCCTCCGAGCTCAATATGGGGATGCACATAAACATTGCGTTTGTATCACTCCGCGAACAAACACGTGTTGGCATTCTCTGCGCACAGCTGTTTACGTCTAACTTACTATTTGCGGTGAGAATAATTTAAACATACGATACTTAATAAACTTCGTTAGCCATTTTTGAGAAAATCAAAATTTTCGAAAAATCTCCGAGAAAAGGGTAGTTGTTGATTTTCTTGAAAACTTTCGAATGGCATCCTTGGAAGGTACTGAGCTTAAATACCAACTTTGGTATTTATTCTACTTCCCTTTTTTGAGCTACCCTATTCACACACATACACACACACACACACACACACACACACACACACACACACATACACACACGTTTCTTTTTATAAAAAATCTGATGTGTTACATCACATGACTTTCTCTGTTCTTATACTAACAACTCTTACGTCTTATTCCATAATTCATGTTAGTCGAGATAAAAATTTACAGAAATTATCTTATTGCTTATTTCCTTTTGGGTACAAGGGGAATATTATAATACAGTAGGCTTTGTTGGATAGTCAAATATTTTAACATATACAGAAATGAACAACGATGTTGCATGTCACAAAAATTTTGTTTTCCGAAGCTGACGTACAAAACAAGGAATATCTCCGAAATGGTTCACTCTACAAGAAAATTTACTGAGACATAAATTGTGTGTTTTAGCCAGATCTATATTTTTTTTAGAGTAAGATTTTGTCTATCTTCTGCGGTTTACGAGTTATTCAAAAGTCATCCAGAGTAAACAGGACTACATAGACTATAGCCAGAAAATTCAAGATATACATTTTATTTGTCATAAAAGTATCTTAAAAATATGAAATTTTAATAAAAAACGTTGCCATATATTTCAAATAATGAGGATCACATTACAGAATACAATTTGCTACTGAATGGGAAGTTTCAGCCTGTGAAATGCAGTGAGTCATGTATGATAATACGATAATATGATTTGAACAAGTTTTCAGTGACAGATAAGCTGCAGTGAAACCAGACTAATTCCTAAACCTGATTAGTAAATTCAAATTGAGTCAAATGATGAACAACCCCGTGTTGTGGAGTGATATGCGTATCTGTGACTGTTTGTATTGGCTGAGGAAAAAAACGTTGCTTGACTGCGAGCGATGGGATGAAGATTTCTGGGACTGTCTCAGCGGGGATTTGAAGGATGGTATTTGAGCAGTGCATACCTCCACGAAGCAACCCCCCCACCACCACCCCCCCCCCCCCCCTCGCGGCGCGCACCGCTATGAATATAATCCGACCACCACCGTAGGAGAAGTTCAGAGTTGAAGATGAAAGTAAAGTGGCTTAGCCATATATGTTAATGCAAATCCGTATTCTTAAATCTCCCAGCTGCGGAATAAAGTATTTGTACATATTAGTGTGACTGTGAAATAATGACTCAATATCGACTGAACAGAAGAGATCATGGCCAGTAACGGTAGATCGCCGTTGTCTAGGACATACATACAACGGAAGGAAATAAACACTAAATAGATAAAATAAATACATAAGCAAACAATGAACTAAATAAATTGAACAAAGAAATAAAATCAGACATTGTTTCCCTGTATCTATATAAACTTAGATCAGAGTAGAATCTAAGATCACCGAGTCTGAGTTCAACTTTGATCTTAGTTCTAAATAAAACTTTTGGTGACATAAAACTGCAACAGCAATCACTTGTTTTTCATCTTTGAACGCATTCGAAAGGGCGCACTACGATAGGAAACAAGAAACAAAAGAAATCAAAATTTCTCACAAGAAAAACGAAACTTTTTTTTTCGATCAAAAGTGTAAAAAGTAAAAAAGAAAACGCGCAGTTTTAGTTTCCCCAAAAGAAACTGCATGAAAGTAATTTGCTAGGGATTTTAATTCGAGCTTAAGCAAAATAACTGCTTAATTATGTATTTGTACTATTAGTCGTTTACATTTAATTAATTTAATTTAATTAAATTTAAAGAATACAATTCACTTTTTTATGTCTAGAAGGCAGCCTCTAATACGGACTTTACCATTTGTGAAAACTTTTCCAGGTCAGCTATAATTTTTCATCCCTGAAAACTTTTGATTTCTTAGACATAAGAAAGAGAAAATTCGCCAGTCAGATTTGATCTTAGATCAACATGCTATGAACGTACATAAAAATTTTCGGTTTAGCTTGACTGAAGATTATTTTCAGGTGGTTGAACTCAGATTAACGTTTGTGCAATCGCGCCCAAGACATTAATTGAACTGAATGAAGCCTGTTGTGTTCCTTTTAGCACAAAGGCCGAGCGAAACAATGTATTGTTAGCCAACTTGTATTATTATAGGTGTTCATAAATTAATTTATCTTCTTAATGTTTACGTTTTTACTTATTTCCTTAATTTATTAAATTTTATTTCAGTAATTATGAACTATGTATTTTATTATCATAGGTTGGTAACACAGAAATTTAAGCGATTGTTGCAATGGTGACCAGCTTTTTCACTGATACCTTTGATTAAATGTGAAACTATTTTGTCTTATTTTGCGTTGGATTTCAAGAACTTTCAACAGATATTAAGATAAGTGAAGCTTATAATCTCTAAGAAATGTGCTATTAAAACGAATTAGTTATTTACATTTACCCCCATTACTACAAGTTTAGAAAGTGTAGTTTTGAATATGTCATGTTTTGCATATCTGTGGTTATAAAGGAGAGAAAATAGAGTAATCCATGCTTTATGTGGCATGGCGTTAAAATGAAATGTTAAAAATGAGCGAAGGAACTCGATATGTTGTACATTACGAACTGAAAACGTGTTTTCACTACATTGAGGTGTAAGATTGCAGCTTTTATTTCGTTATTGTTCATCACGCTGTGAAATTATCTCATGGCAGAAACCGTAACAGCTAAAGTAAATAAATACCTTTGGTAAACATCGTATTCCCAGCGATTCAGCGTTTAATCTAGTAAATATTATAGTAAACATAACCTATATTTCTTCTCCCACGCTCTAGTAACAAGAGCATAACAATGTTGCGTGAGATTTCCGCTTTCCGGTGTTTACGTTTGCGCTTTGAGTGCCGCGTGTGGCGGAAGTTAGCAGCTTATCCCGCGCATGCGCCGTGGGGCGATGCGACAGCGGACGACCGCGTGCGTGACTTTGCACGCGTTACATCGATCTCACAGAGGTTCGCGGGGGGTAAGAGGGCAACAATTAATGGTGTTCAAACTTTCGCTTTTAATCCCTGTAGCAAGTTAGAAGAGAAGGGATGTTGTTGGAGGAAGTCGGCGAGGCAGGCAGATACCAACCTACTTTACCTGATATCTGACCTAAATGCTGGCTGGGATTGTTTGGCTCGCAATTGATCGGCTAAGTAATTGCATTTCCGCAGACGACGGAGGGATTTCGCAATGCGGATGTTGTGTATCTTCTCGCAGCCGTGTTGTGATCGCATAACGCCAGAGAGCACTAACAGCGTGCCCTGTGGGAACGTGCGCACTGTGTGTGGGGCGATAACCACTCAGCCACACTTTATTCACGTAGCTCAGGCAGTAGGTCACACGTCATCATGTGGCCGCGCCGAGGCCGAGTGGTTAAACCCTCCGCCTCTCACCAAAACGGCCCAGGTTTCATCCCAGGCGTAGGTATGTGGAAATTGTGATGGACAAAGCGGCGCAGGGGCGGGTTTTCCGGTTTTCCCGCCATCTCATTCCACCTCTACTCCATTTCCATTCCATATATCATTGTCAAGGCCTGCGGTGCCACATGTAGTAAAAGCAAGCATTAACCACTAGCAAAAAATTTTGACACATTGCACTGACATGATTTTCTCTACATGATTTTTTCTATGTAAATGCAGTGATAAATCAATGGTTTACTCCACAAAAAACATGCACATGTGTGTTTTAACGAGATTGTATAGGAAGATTTGGTCTATCTCTTACGGTTTACGAGTTATTCGAAAGTCATCCAGAGTAAACAGGACTATATAGGCTATCGCCAGAAAATTAAAAATATACACTTCATTTGCCATACAAATATCTTAAACATTTCATTTTAATCAAAATCGTTACAGCTGTTTTTGAGAAAATCAATATTTTCGAAAAAATTTCTACGTAGCGTGGAGTAATTTCCTTCAGATTAACCAACTTTGGTTTTTAACCAATTTTTCGTTTTCCAACTATGCTGCTCATAGACACACACGCGCACGCGCGCGCTCACACACACTCCTTTTTGTAAAAATGCTTTTTTACTTTCTCTACTGGTAAGTAGGGGAAGTATTATATTCCACCCAAAAGTCCGATGTCGAAATATCACCGGAAATGTGTTTTGAGGCCCCCTGAATCCAGAAAAGAAAAAGGTCCCTGTGTCTATCTGTGGACAGCATAACTCAAAAACGAAAAGTCGGTTAAAAACCAAATTTAGTATTTAAGTTTAATGTCTTTCAAGGATGCGATACGAAGATTTTGAAGAAAATCACCTCACCCTAAACTACCCTTTACATGGAATATTTTTGGAAAATTTTGATTTTCTTGAAAATGGCTCTAACGATTTTGATTAAAATGTCATATGTTTGAGATACTTTTATGACAAATGAAATGTATATCTTGAATTTTCCGGCTATAGCCCCTGTAGTCGTATTTACTCTGGGCGACTTTTGCATAACTGGTAAACCGTTAGAGATAGACCAAATCGTACTATACAAAAAATGTAGATCGTGCTAAAATACACAATTTATATCTCAATAAATTTTCTTGTAAGGTGAACCATTTCGGAGATATTCCTTTTCATGTGTGTGAGTTTCGGAACATTTGAAACTTTCGTGAAATGGAATATCGTTGTTAATTTTGTTTTATATGTTAAACGTGCAAAGACAACAGAGTCTCAAAGCCTTAAAAGATTTGACTATCGCACAAAGCCTACTGTATTCTAATATTCCCCTTGTACCTACAAGGAAATAAGCAATAAGATAATTTCTGTTAGTGTTTATCTCAACTAACACGAAGAAGATATAGAAATAAGAGCTCAGGATAAGAGACCAGTGTAACTGCTACATGTTCGGCTTTAGCATTTGGGAATCTGGTGGAGAATATTCCACAAACTTGCTTATACAAATAAAATTTGCCTTCTGGGAAACAATATTGCGAGGAGTTTAAATCTGTTTGCTTTTATTTCCCTAGGCCAGCCTGCGTGGTCGGCCGGCCAGCCAGCCAGGCCTACCAAGTTCTACAAGCCATGCCTTTGTGTTGAGACGTGTTTGACTTTGTAGGATGAGGGTTGGGCTGGGTTGAGGGGGTGATAAGTGGTTCGCAGTAACATCTCCGCTGCTCCAGGCACTTCAGCTATCTTCATTACATCCCCCATCTTGTCTCAACTCTAAATTAAATCTTACTTCTTGCTACTACCCAAGTTTGCGGCAATTTCCAATCTTCGCCCATCATGAATCTGAGAAAGGGAAATTAAATTTCCTTCACTAATGTAAAAAGGTAAATTTGGCATAACAATATGAGAAATTACTTCACTTAGGTATATAGATCAAAGTGATTCCCAGAATGGCTTCTCACTAACAGGTTTACCACATTTGCCACAAAATTCTGATTCGTTACACTCGTATGAATTTCTTTTTGGGCCAATTTTTGTTCAAATATTGCCGAAAATTTAAGTAGAAAAGGGGCGTTTTAATGTAGCGTACATGGCATTTAAAGTCTGCGCTAGACCATTAAAAGTGACATAACCTAAAAAATGCCATTGGCAACCAATGACATTTTGGGGGAACATTTATATGTATAAGCCTAAAAATTGTCAATTTGATAATTTTTCGGCCATTTTTGGGACCTAGGGTCATTTAAATAATACTCCATAGCTTAAACACGGCGTTAAATGGCTCCAAAAGTTGTGTGGCACTCCATTTGAATAGTTCAGTGGCAGAGCACATAAGGAAACAGTTGAAATCATTGCACTGCGCATCGAAGTAAAGCCTTCTTTTGTTTACTTTAAGTAGGAACTCCGAACACAGAGCTCACTGGAAAAGCCATCATGTGCTTCTCGAGTTTCTCTCTCGCACGCCCTCTCCCTCCCCCTCCCTCTCCATCTACCTCTCTCTTGCCCTCTCCGTTCTCAGTGCCGCAGAGAACGACTTGCCGAATCAGATTCTGTCTTCAACCGAAGAACTATTTCCCTGCTCTCTTGTTATTGATTCCCTTACATCAAAATGTTCACCTGCATACAAATGTGCTACATTCATACAACATTCTCTACTCGCTCTTCTTCAAACTGTTCCTACCTTACAAAAATTAGAAAATCAGTCCAGTTACTTTTGTGTCGGTTTATTACTTTCTCTACTAGTATTCCTCCTAAAAAATTGATGTCGAAATTTCACCGGAAATATGTTTTGAGGTCCCTTGAATCCAAAAACAGCATTTTTAGACAAAGGTCTGTGTGTGTCAGTGTCTTTGTGGACAGCATAACTCAATTGGTTGCACTAGATCTCAAAAAGTGTATTTCCGGTGAAATTTTGACATCGAATTTGTGTGCCGAATACAATATTTCTACTTATACATAGTATAGAAAGCTAAAATGAGCAATACAGGTTCTGAGCATCGTGTTAGTGAGGAGAGAAGCTATATGAGGCAAACTTTAGATAAGACCGATGCCTTAGGAAACGTTTATATCCTGGGCGGAGGTTAATGGTTCATTGGGCGCCTGGGCGTAATGGCTGATCATTCATCAGAAATCATTACCGCAGTGCTCTGCTGCCGATTATCTGCTTCTCGCTTTGTTATGGACAGTGCTTGTGGAAGGAGATGGAGGCAAACGTCTACGTCATTACGTAATACCATTCACTGCTTTCACATAACCTTCTCTACACATTCAACAAACTATACCCACCTATAAAAGGGTATTTTTCTATTTCAGGAGATAAATATTTACAGAAATGATTTTAGTATACCTTCTTGTAGATACAGAGAGAACAGGTAAATAAATATGTTGTAAATAATTAATTTAGACATAATTCCTACATTTAAATGTTCTAAAAGTTATACTGAATTAATTCCGACACAAAAAATGTGCTGTATTTTTGCCCCACCCGAGCCGTGGCCCTCTGCTTTGCAGTGCGCTCAAACAGAAATAACAGACATGCTGGAAACTTTTAACATGGTAAGCTTCGTCACCAATAGATGGCTCTCTGACGTCACCATGTGTATATCTAGAGTGACGGCAGCACATCAAAACGAGCCGAGGTCATGCTACACTTCCGGAAAGCCAGTAAACACCTGAGTGGTGAAACAGTTTACAGAACATTCGCGAGGTTTCTAGCCGCCGGCTTGTTTTTGAATAGTTTGAGAAAGATCCGCCCTTATATACCACTGTGGTGGGCCTCATTCTATCATAACGTATCATCTGTATATGGTAATCAATACTTTCTCGTCTGCGCACATTTCCACGCAACTAAAAGCGAAACTTTCGAATCTCCTTTGTTCAACCAAATAAACAGCTTGTATATAAAATAAACCTACTGTGTTTATTTAATAATTATTGTTAAAGTTATAAATAACCTTATAGTAAATTTCATTGTGTTCATAGTCTTTAAAGAATACTTTTAACAAGCGTATACATACTCTGTGTTCTTGTGTCAAGGCCGACATAACAAGAAAAGTTGAAGGCCTAACTATCGATTGTCGTATGTACAATCGAATAACAAATACATTATTAACATACCAGACACCAGTAATTTTATTTTATTTAATAAAATTGCAGTCTTACATTTTTGCATATTCATTTATAGATTTAACTCTTTTACTGCACAGTTCTATTCAGAGATATTCTTGTCTTTGAGATCCAGTGCTGTTTTTAGATAAGTCGATTTTACCTTTCCTAGATTTTTTCTGTCACGTCGTCCCATATAACCTCAATCCCTAGGCTGCAATTAGCCTGCACGTTCTGATGTATGTTTGTGAAGCATTTTTGAGCATTTTGCCTCTATTGCAGAAGGTTACCATTTTGACTTTTATTATCTTGACACAAGTAATAGTAACATGCAAATTAAAAACTTAGACACGTGGTCGAGCATAAATGGTCTTATGAAACTTGACTATAATGACAATAATGCTTTCATTGCGTAATCTACTATATTATAGCAGCCAATTTATGAAATTCTAAGCTTTTTTCCGCGTAAATATTATTCGAAAGACTTAGAAATCGCTAAATTTATTTCAATTTACATGAATATAATGTACGCACAATGCGATTTTTACAGCAGTGCCATCTAATGAACCCATGGTGAACACTGTGTTCGTAAATCGCTGGGAAGATTTAACATTACCCTTTGTTCTAGCCCTTTAATTAACGTTTTAGGGGATTGTAACTTGCTTGTTAAAACGACAGCCCTTAACGAAGGGTACTTATGGTATGGTTTACATTTTAAGTACTTTTGCTACTGCAGCAGGGTAATTAGTAAGGTGTAAGAGCCCCCATACATTCATGTAACAGCTGACAACCCCCTCCAGCACACCCCCCCCCCCCTGGTTTGACAACAGCTGTGCTCCCTGTTGGTTTATTTATACTTGGAATACAAGAATCGTGCAGAATTGAGCTTTTGTAAGTTTTGAAAAATATACTTGAATGTATTTGGATTTTAGGTACATAGAGAAATGTTATTAACGTTGAGAGATTGAAATTGTGGAAAGAAAGCAGGAATGGTAATAGATTTCAATTTATCTACAACGTATAACTCACAACGCTCCGAAAAAAAATTAATTACAGCGGGTTTTAATTCATCTATGCTTGAATATAGTATTAAAATTCACAACGTTGCTAAAAGTAACGAGAAATTGTAGTGAGTTAAAATTAATTACGTAATATACCTATGGCTAAATATATTATTTAAATTCACAAATTCAAGTGAATATTAAGTTAAACATATGGCGTTTTAATCAAAATCATTAGAGATATTTTTAAGAAAATCAAAATTTTCGAAAAATTTTCCATGTAAAGGGTAGGTTGTAATGAAGCAATTTTGTTCAAAATCTTCGTGCCGCATCCTTGAAAGACATTAAACTTAAATACAAACTTTGATTTTTAAAGGACTTTTCGTTTATGAGTTATGCTGTCCACAGACTGACAGACACACAAGCTTTTTTTATTTTTTATTCAGGTGGGCCTCAAAAGATATATTTTCCGTTGAAATCTCGATATCGAATTTTTGGGTAGAGTAGTAGAGAAAGTAAAAATGTTCTTTTGTGTCGAAGGAGTGTCAAAACGTGTATTTCTGCTGAATTCTCGATATATAATTTTTAATGGTATGCAGTATAATTCCTCTGCTTCTATTAGTAGATATGTTAAAATTTAACAGATGAATTTCTTAATAAAAGTTCAATTGCACAGTTTTTAGCGCCACCTATGCGGCGGTACAAGGAAGTTCATTGATCATCTTGTGGGCTAACCTTATTAGATGCAGGTTTTTCGCTCAAGACTGTTATTTTTGTGGCCTTGACTTTTGAACGAGGGGCGGCAAAACGCCAAGTGCCCTACTTTCACGACCTCTTTCGTCACAAGCTGGTACTACATGCATGATTTGAATAGCAAGGCCTGATTACATCATGCGGAAGTTTGTCGTATTATACGAGTTCCATTCGGGGTGAATCTTGGGTAGAAATCACATTAAGAACGATCACAGGGAAGTTTTTACAAATCTGAAGTAACTGCAAAATTTTCAAAATATATATCTTTATGGATTCGTGAATACAGGAGGTTAAAATAATAAATAAATAAACAAATAAACAGAAGGTTTACAAATTTTTTGTATAACAGATAAAATGCACACATTGAATTCTCTAGGAATGCGTTCTTTATTCCTTAGGAGTTTTGTGTAAATTGTATAACTGATATAGGTTAAGAGAGACTAAAACACCCTACATTAAAATCATACCTCTTCTGAGACACAATGGCATTAGCCATTTTCGAGATATTCATTGTTGTTGATCTATTTTCTATAGACATTCCCGTAAATCTTTTCTCCCTGTTCATTCGTAACTAAAACACTAAATATAATTCTTAAAATATTAATTTTATGAAATGGAGAATGAAAAATCGTTTATAACACCCTGTCTAATATAGGTGAATATGTAGAACAACACATTTCAATTCAGTGATTTAATTAAAATTAAGTATTTTAAATCGTCTTGATGAACAATAGACTTTTATGTTTAATTAGTGAAGCATCTAAATTTTATCATTTAACTAAAATAAAAATCCACTCAATAAATTCTTAACAGTAGATATAATATATTTGTCATATATTTGAGTTTTTTTAAAGAGAACACTAAACTTTATTTAATTTTTTGACATATTTTATAAAATAAATGGACTATTATTCCAGAAAACTAAAATTGTTATAGTGAAAATGCATTTTATATAATTTTATTAAATAAATATAGATTTTGTTTGATATAAAATCTGCAAAATTGAATGAAATTAAACAAAACAAACATGTAGGTAGCAAGTTCGCACTTAATTGCTCTGTAGAGGAAGCAATGTAACTAAAAAAGTAGAAAATACTGTTTTTTCCTTCCATATTAAATAGTTCCAAAACTATTCCTTAATAGGTTACTAAAGAGAAGATTGTAATTAATATTCCCTACACTTTCTGAACGTTACAAAGATGTTACGTGGTTATCATCGAACCCAGGTCCTCAGCATCCGGTAATGATGTTATATTTATACATAATCCTTACCACTAAAATCCATATACTCGTTTAATGACGTCATCAGTGACGGTGCTGCCCCTACTACTTTTCTTGTCCAGTTGCCATGGTGAGGGAAATGTAGTTGCGGCTTCACCTGCTAGGTGGCAACACCATCGCGAAATCTGTTACCTGACATTGAAATCCATAAACAAGCTCTGACGCTCCTTTCTCACGAGGATGGGAACGGAAAATGTTGTTTCTCTCTCAAGAAATGCTAAAACTGGTGCTCTGTTTGTATGCAAAAGAGTGGCAAGTTATTATTTTTCTCCTACAATTATTTATTTCTCTTGTATATTGTTACTTTCTCTCCTAGTAAGTAGGGGAAGTATTGTATTCCTCCCAAAAATTCGATGTGAAGATTTCACCGGAAATATGTTTTGAGACCCCCTGAATCCAACAAAAAGTATTAGAAAAAGGTAAGTGTGTGTGTGTCAGTCTGTGGACAGCATAACTCAAAAATGAAAAGTCAGTTAAAAACCAAAGTTCGTATTTAAGTTTAATGTCCTTCAAGGATGCGACACGAACATTTTGAAGAAAATAGCCCCACCCTAAACTACCCTTTACTTGGAACATTTTTCGCAAATTTTGATTTTCTTGAAAATGGCTCCTAACAATTTTGATTAAAATGTCATATGTTTGAGATATTTTTATGGCAAATGAAATGTATATCTTAAATTTTCTGGTTATAGCCCTTGTAGTCGTATTTACTCTGGACGACTTTTGCATAACTGGTAAACCATTAGGGATAGACCAAATCATACTATACAAAAAATGTAGATCTTGCTAAAATACACAATTTATGTCCAAATACATTTTTTTGTAGGGTGAACCATTTCGGAGATATTCCTCGTTATGTGTGTGAGTTTCGGAAAACTTTTGAAATGCAACATCGTTATTCATTTTTTTATGTTAGGTATGCTAAGAGAACGTAATCTCAGAGCTTTTAAACATTTGACTATCGCTCAAAGCCTACTGTATTGTAATATTCCCCTTACACCTACAAGGAAATAAGCAATAAGATAATTTGTACAAATGTTTATCTCAACTAACACGAAGAAGATATAGGAATAAGAGTTTGTAAGAATGGTTAGTACAAGCGTAGAGAAAGTCATGTGAGTGCAAATAATTTGGATCTTTAAACTTTAAATCTGTTTATAACAACAATTTACAACCCATTCATGTACTCGGAAATATCGGAGTAATTATAATGGTCTTTAAATTGTGACAAAAAATCTTATGTGTTGCACTCACATTACTTTCTCTACTCTTCTACTATCATACCAATTCCTATTCCATGATCTCCTTCATGCCAGTCAAGATAAACATTTGCAGAAATTATTTTACTGTTAATTTTCCTGTAGGTACAAGGGGAATATGGGAATACAGTAGGCTTTGAGCGATAGTCAAATATATTAAAGTTGGTGGCTATATAAAGTCTTTGAAATTTCTATCTCTTTCCATGGCCAAGATATAAAAAGTGAATAACGGCTATTTATGAAAAGTTTTAAGTATTGCAAAACTCACACAGATAACAAGCTATATCTCCGAAATGGTTCACTCCACAAAAAAAGACATTTGAATGCATCTTGTGTGTTTTAACGAGATCTGCATTTTTGTTTAGTAAGATTTGGTTTATTATGGTATACCAGTTACGCAAGTCATGAAAGGTAAACAGGACTACATGAGCTTTGGCTAGAAAATTCGAATTAGACATTTCGTCCGCCATAAAAACATCTTAAATATATCGCATTTTAATCAAAATCGTTAGAGGCATTTTTAAGAATGCATAGTTTAAAGTCGTGGATTTTCTTCAAAATCTTTGTGTCGCATCCTTGACAGATATTCAAGTTTGGTTTTTACTGACCTTACGTTTTTGAGTTATGCTGTTCAGACAGAAATACATATGACATATGTACCTTTCTCTTAACATTTTTATTTATTCAGGGGACCTCAAAACATATATTTCCGGTGTGATGTCGATATCAATGCAGATATAGGCATATTACACAGGGTTACCCGTTGACCTTACAGGAGTGGGAAACTCTTCATACAACTCCACAGAAAATACTTGAGAGGTATTAGATCGGGCGACCATGGAACTTGTCCTCCTCCACCAATCCATTGATTTGGATATGGGGCGTAGAGGGGATTCCGCACACTTACATCAAAGTTGTGTACTGCTTAAAAACGTTATTATATTATGGTTATGACTACTATAATAATAACAGGTCCTTTATTTTAGTACAGAGATGGCTAATGGGTTACATACCTTTCATGTTTTTTGGAACACCCAGTATATATATCCGAAGCTGGAAGATCCTCACTTTCACTAGGTTCGTCAAAGCTGATTAGCTTTGATTTCTTTCTTTGTGCTAGCGCAGCTTTTTCAGCTCACTTCCCCTCTTCTTTCTCTCTTTTTCATCTCTTGCCTTAAGGAGAGATTGTTTTTTCTTCAGGTTCATGGATGAAGTCAGTTTCGATGTGCTCAGTTTTTTGGATCACAGATTTGGAAATGAACTCACTTTATGAAAAGACGTAAAGCGCTTCACTGAAGTCGATGGAACATCAATATTATGAAAACTTTCAGGTGTATAACAGGCAAGGTTCAAAAGGATCACTTCATTGACCATCCCTCCCCTTCACAGCCGTTCAGCTTTCCTTTGCTTCATTCAGTGGAGAGTATGGTTTCAGCTGGACGTCTGTTTCATGAAGAGTGGAAGGGATAATTTTTGTAAGCTACAAAAACAGGAAAGTTTGCTGTTTGATATGAGCATTTTAGTTTGAAAATATAAAGCGTGAATAAACTAGCATGTCATTGTGAAAGAAACAAAAATCAAAACATCGCTAATACCGTGAATTTTGCTTCTCCTATGGGTTTAAACTCACCATTCCGCGTTCTCTGTAGCGTACAGATGACCATGTTTGTTGTAATTACTTGATTATATTACTGTATATGAAAAGTACTAAACAGGGTGGGTGGGCGGGCGGGTTCCAGGCTGTACCTACAATGCACAACATCACAACACTCCCGTACCTTAGCTTATATTACAAACAGTGAATCGTTGGCATCTTAAGAACGCTGGCTTCGCTCAAGTGATTTCTTATGATCAGTTTGTGCTAATTAAATTCAAGAGGACCATGTCCAGAGATGGTTGTGCTTTACCTGGACAGGAAATGGTACATTATATGGGAAAACCTTTTTCAACCATCTCCTTTGCTTTTATAATGGTTACTATGATTTATCGCATAATGTTCCAAAACTTGTTGGCTCTCAAGCAGAATTTACACAATGTATAGTGTTAAATTTGTAGGTTAGTATCTCTGTAGACAGAAAATGCAGTAGTAATTTGAGACAGACAGTCAGAGACTATAGACGTCTGTTCCCCTTGGAATTGCTAAGGTATCTGGAATCTGTGTTTGTCGTGGAACTCCAAGACCTGCAGTGTTTAAGAAGTGCTTGACAAGGCTTCACTTCCTAGTGCTACGTTGTGTGTGGGGATCTCAAAGTGGCAGACATGAGTCTAATATGCCTGTTAAAAACTGCTATCAACACCACCTAATAAGGGATGTGCGCAATTTTGTCAGAAAAAAGGACAAGTAAGTTTATCGCCTTATTAAACCCTATCTTTACTCTGTTTCCAGCAAGGAAGTCATTTTACGTTCTTTATCATACATTTACAGTAAGTAGATTTTTATTCTACCCGAAAATTCGATGCTGGAAGCCCCCTAAGGTTAAAAATTTGATGTGTTGCACTCACATGACTTTCTCTACTCTTGTACTAACCATTCTTACAAGTTCTTACTCTTATTAGTCGAGAAAAACATTGGTAGAAATTATTTTATTGCTTATTTCTTATAGCTACAAGGGGAATATCAGAATACAGTAGGCTTTGAGCGATCTTGACATATTTTAAACCTTGTCGCTATATGATAGCTTTAAAATTCCGTTCTCTTTACACGGCCAAGCGATAAAACAATGAATAACGACCTTCCATTTGAGAAAAATATAAGTATTGCAAAACTTACCCAAACAACTAAGAATATCTCTGAAATGGTTCACTCCAGAAAAAATTCATTTGGAAAATAACTTGTGTGTTTTAAATAAATCTACATTCTTCGTATAGCAAGTTTTGGTATCTCTTACGGTTTACCAGTCATCAAGAGTAAACAAGACTACATGGGCTATAGTTACAAAGTTCAGAACATACATTTAATTTCCCATAAAAATATATAAAACGTGGCATTTTAATCAAAATTTTTAGTCATTCTTGAGAAAATAAATATTTTAAAAATATTTTCCTTGTAAAGGGTGGTTTAGGATGAATGCATTTTCTTCAAAATCTTTGAATTTTAACCAACTTTTCGCTTTTGAATTATGTTGTTCATACACACACAGCGACCTTTTTCTAAGACTTTTTTTTTAAGGGGGGCCTCAAAACATGTATTTCCGGTGAAATATCTATATTGAAATTTTGAATCGATTACAATACTTCCCTTACTACACCTAGTAAAGTAAAAATTAGGCTTCTAGTCTAAACATCCTCAAACAGCACCTAAAAAAAATGGTTGTTATTGAAATTTTTATCAATTACTATATAAATCGTGACGATTATTTCAAGTGGTTATTTGGATCGATGTCTTATGTGGTTTAGTCTATAAAAATTACTTCATCCAGCAAAACAAATACTGAAATTTAGTCTTAAAACATGAAAGCCCTTGTACCTTTTCCCCTAATACTATTTCGATCTTCTGAACCTAAATAATTTAGTTATGTGGACCAGTTTACTAGAAATTGCGAAAAGGAAAAACTACCCTCTCAAATTCAGAAAGATAAAAGTGCGTAAAATGCAATGTGGTAGCTAATATATATTATAAAATATATATTAGTAATACATATTAATTTGTATAATTTAGAATAATAAGAAATAGACAGAATCGTATATACAAAATTTATTTTAAATAATATATTTGTAGCATTCGCCATTTCCGAGATATGTCATTATTTGTTAAAATTGTTCACCACATGACATTTTCTTCAATCATTGTTGCTATTCCTTGGTTTCTCCTAATATTGTTTGATTCCAATATCATTGTAGTGCGACGCAATTTTAAACATGTATAGATTTGCCAATTCCCTTGTATCTAAAACAATATGCGAAATAAAAGAATGTTTGTAAAGGTTAATTTAGATGAACATAAATATCTAAACTGCGCAATTGTGGAGGAAGTATTGTATTCCACCCAAAAAGTCTATGTCGAGATTTCACCGGAAATATATGTTTTGAGGACCCCTGGATCCAAAAGTGAGCGTGCAGTATAACTTAAAAACGAAAAGTCGGTTAAAAACCCAACTTGGTATTTAAGTTTAATATCTTCCAAGGATGCGATACAAAGATTTTGAAGAAAATTGTTCCACCCTAAATTACCAACTACATGGAAAACTTTTCGAAAATTTTATTTTTCTCAAACTGGCTAACGATTGCTATGTTAAGGATATTTTTGTGACAAATAAAGTGTATATTTGGAATCTGGTTATAGCACATGTAGTTCACATAACTGATAAACCGTAAGAGATAGACCAAATCTTAGCATACAAAAAAATGTAGATGTTAAAAAACACAATTTATGTCACGTGATCTTTTCTGTATTTCGTAGATGTTCTTTGTTATTTGTCAGAATTTTACAATACTTATAGATGTTCTCAAATGGGAGGTCGTTATTTAATTTTTAACTCTTGGTCATGCCAAGAAAACTTAATTTAAAGTCATATATAGCGACCATAACATTTGACTATCGCTTAAAGCCTATTGCACACCCCTACAAGAAAATTAGCAATAAGGTAAATTGTAAGAATATTTATCTCAACTAAGCCAAAGTAGATATACGTAAGAATAGTTTTTGCTAGAGTAGAGAAACTCATATGAGTGTAACACTTCAGAGTTTGTATACTAAACATCTAGTTGAATGTCTTAGTGTTAAACATGGCTCGCTAACTTGCATCATATAGGCAGTATATAGGATCTTTGAAGAGTAAGCTCAAATATTAAATTGCTATAAATATTATTGGGAAGACGTCCACCATTTTCTTGTTTTCAAAGTATGCCAGTATGTCTGTGACACCATGCACAGCATTTTGTAGATAATGTGTTGCAATATTAGCAATTTCAGTTCAGTGCATTTCTGGATGTCTCATGAAAACTCCTTTAGGTGGACCGCATTCAGATCTGGAGATCGTGGGGGCCATGCTGTTGGGAAGTGCCTACTGATGACACTATTGCCAAACATTTGCGTGAATATTTGTTTTACAGAAGTTTAGATATGGAGCGGAACGCCATCTTGCATGAAAATTATTTTCCACATTGTGATTCCTCAGTCTAAGGATGACTTAGTTCTGTAACATGCCGTATTGGCGCTGCATTTACTGTAACGTACTGTCTTATTCTATTATTATATTCTTCAAAGATATATCGTGGTGGTGAGCTGCGGTATTCCATACTTCTCCCCTTTCGCCGCTCACCTAGGCCTAACGTCTGTTCGTAAGTTAAACTGTTTTTGTCTTGTTTGAATTCAAACCAATAAAAACTTGGCGCACAGATTAAAAATAGAAAAAAATATAATTTAAGTCAATGTTTTGTTGCATTCAGCTGTACGTGGAAGGGAAAGTAAAAGCTCAAGTAGAATTAAATCTGGTAATCTTGGAGGCCAAGGAATCGGTCCAAGTTCTGCCCGAAACGTTGGTTAAGGCGATCACAAATGGAGTGGTGGTCATTTTGTTGAAACGCGAATCAAGCGATATTCCGCAGTGCATGACCCAAGGCCAGAATTAAATTATATCCGCGTATTCTCAGTTCACGTGAACATTAAATAAGCATTTAGAGATGCGATATTTGTTCAATAATATGCAGTTACGTGTCAGTGATACACAAACAGTACACGGCGCAGGTGGAAACACATACACGCGGAAACACATCTGGTCCGTTCAACCACCAACTAACTCTTTCTAAAAATTAGATTAAAAGCTTAACTGCAGCTCGTGAAACATATGCAGGGGGAAAAAATGAAGGTGAATACAAAATACAGAGTTGTTACCTCTGGGCTTACAAATAAAGTGGCATCAATACATACATATTAGTTTCTCTACTCGTTCTTCTACGAAATATTCTTGCTAAAGCTCTTTTGTAATATCAACTCAATTTAAAAATTGAGTTTAGACAACGCGACGCTCAAATTTTAAATAACTTTCAAATTTCATGAGATTTGCATGATCACGAAATACAAAAACACACAGAAAAAATAATTATTTCAGCTGAGAAAGATATAATTTCACAAAAATTCAGTCCAAAAATGAGGTATTTGCAAACCCAAAAAGGGCACATATTGTGCAGTGAGACTTTCTTAGGGTTTACCAATTATACAGTGATTAAGAATAAAGTGATTTCAGGGGCTAGTCCCAAAAAATTAAATATACCTTAAACATATGCAGGTATTTTAAATAAAATCTTAAACGGCATTTTGACAAGAAAATTTCGAAAAAAGTGCATGTATGGCATGGGGGAGATTTTCCTGAGAATCTTCGTTCGTCTTCTAGGGGTAACGTGCCAGCCTCTGGTTCAAATCCGGCGGTGGGCAATGCATTTTTTGCTTTGACTTATTCAGTCTGTGAAGGTTTCATTGATCTAGGATAAGTACTTTCAAAGAAAAGGAGTATAGGGCTTTAAAAACAAAAGTTAGGAACATTAGTTTTATAGTACTAAAATCCCCTAACCTAACACTGTGATTATCACTAGATGTTGTACACTTTCAAGTCCGGAGTTATTTTCACTGTCATCATTATTTATATTAACTTTTTCTGAACACTTTATCAGCAGTTTTAGGAATTTTCCTCATGCAATATCACACCAAAAATGTATTTATAGTTGTAGCAACATTGAGTCATTTAAAATACCTCCATGGCATAATAGAAAGCGTTGAAATCTGTGCCTCGCATTCTGAAGGTTATGTGTTCAAACCCGTCAAAATAGCTGTTGTTTTCGAGGTTTATGGCACTTATCAAGAAGATATTGCATTATACATTCAATTACAACACTCAAAGTTCCTCCTACACCACAAAACAAAATATAAATACAAATAAATACTAGAGGAAAGCTGTTATACGCATCTAGCGCCATCTGTCGAGTATTACAATGACTAAGTGTACACTCGAGATAACTAGAATTATATTGTCCGAAAATTGAATAGCAGGAGCCTAATGTATTACATTTAAATTACTTTCTATGTTCACAAAAATTTCGATACCAAAATTTCACGACTCACCTTCCCTGAATTTAAAAGAATCAAGAAATAGGTCTGTGTGTGTATGTATAAACAAAATAACTGAAAAACGAAAATTACCCCACGCCAGATTACCTTTTATATATAACAGTGCTGACATAGTTGATAATGGCTTTAACGATTTTGATTAAAATAAGCAGGGGTGTCAAAAAATAACCGGAATTATTTTTTTGCGTTTTAATGTGCCCATGCTTGAGATTGGTTTTGCTGTTGCCACATCTACCTTACTCACCGGACCTAATGTCGTGTGACTTCCTCCTATTTCCAGTAGTGAAAAAAGAGCCTCAAGATCGTAATTTTCACAATGATCGAGAGCTAAAGAATAAATGTACTCAACAGACTATCAAAAATGGGCTTCAAGGGGTGTTTTGAACATTGGACTGAACGATAAAATCATTGTATTCTGTTCCAGGGAGATTACTTTGTGGATCTGTAATAAAATGGTAATAAAAGTGAGCAGTTTTTTGCAGTAAAAAATAATTGCAGTTATTTTTTCACATCCCTCGTATATTTTTAATATACCTTCATGAGAAATGAAATGTCTATTTTGAATTTTTTGGGAATTTCTACATTTTTGTGTAGTAAGACTTAGTCTATCTACGATTTACGAGTTATGCAAAAGTCATCAAGAGTAAATGGAACTACCTGGGCTATAGGCAGAAAATTCAAAATAAACATTTCATTTGCATTGAAAATATCCTAAATACGTCGAGTTTTAATCAAAATCGTTAGCCATTTTTTGAGAAAATCAAAATTTTTCAAAAGGGCAGTTTAGAGTGCAGGAATTTTCTTCAAAATCTTCGTGTCGCATCCTTAAAATATATTACGCTTAAATAAAACACACACACACACACACACACACACACACACACACACACACACACACACACACACACACACACACACTCACACACATAAGTATTAATATTAAACACCGTTAATAAAGATTGTCATTTTCCCCAACGAGTTAATTTAGTAAACCTGTGGTTCTTACAGTTTGTGTAATAGACCACGTTTTGAGGTATTCAAAGGTAAGCAAAAAAATTTGCTTCCGGTATGAACAAAAAATCGAAGCATGTGTATTTAATGCTCTAAATGGTGTTAACAACATTGGACAATATTTCGCAACAAACGATGCGACTTCATTTCCGTATTCAATTGGCTTAAAAAGGGATAAAAGAGCGACTCATCTCTCGTTTATGGCCCATTTTTCATGCAATGGGGAAACTGCTTTTATCTCCGGATTTTAATCTCTCGCCAAGTTTATGAACATTAACTTATGTATCCCGGCCGGTCCGGCTCGGCCGAGTTCCCAATACACGCCACTTTGTTCATGCAATGTGTTTAATGAATTAGAAATTTCTGGTTTAAAAAACAAAGAAAGAAATTACTCCATTGCAGGAATATATTCTCCACATTTCCGATCTAGTTCAAACCCTATTATTTTAACTTCATAAACCGTGTTGCAATGCATAAAAGGTAGACATATCAGAATTACGATATACCTGGTAGTGTGATACAATAAATCGAATAGGGGAAGAGGTGGTAATATGGACCACTTTTTATTTCTGAATTTATTTATTGAATTTCAAGTACATTAATTACTTAATACTTAATACTGGACGACAGTCAAGCTTTGAGTTTCTGTTGTCTTTGCACGCTTAACATATAAAAAAATGAACAACGATGTTCCATTTCACGAAAGTTTTAAGTTTTCCGAAACTCACACACATAACAAGGAATATCTCCGAAATGGTTCACCCTACAAGACAATTCACTGAGACATAAATTGTGTATATTAGCAAAATCTATAGTTTTTGTATGGTAAGATTTGGTCTATTCCTTACAGTTTGCCAGTTATGCAAAAGTCATCCAGAGTAAATACGACTACAGGGGCTATAGCCAGAAAATTCAAGATATACATTTCATTTGTCATAAAAATATCTCAAACTTATGGCATTTTAATTAAAATCCTTTGAGTTATTTTCAAGAAAATTAAAATTTTCGAAAAATTTTCCATGTAAAGGGTAGTTTAGGGTGCGGCTGTTTTCTTAAAAAGCTTCGTGTCTTCAGAGAGCGGAAGAGTGAGCAAACACTGCAGGTGCATAAGGTTCAAATCCTGTAACTAGAAAGATGATAATCTAATTATTAGTATTGGCGTCCATCGGTGCGTATAATGAGATAGTTGCATACCTGCCTACCTTCTTGCACCTTTCCGTCTTTCTCCTCTCTGTACAGTTAGTTAAATATTACCTAATCGTTTCCATGATGAGACAAACAAGTATATAACCATTCCTTTCTCTACAGAAAAATACCACTTCGAGATTTCACAAAATTGTAGAAAAAATATCTGGTGTGCGTATGTCAGCAGTGTAACTCCGGCATGGGCACGAGAAGAGAGGTAGCGATTGAACTTGCCTTACTCTGAAGGTTGTTTTGATACAAGAAGCACAGTGGTGGCTTCGTGCCACCTGCGCGGTTGTAATAATTTCTAGCTGATTTTAACTATTATTTACAACATTCTCTACTACGTCCACTAAGTAGAGGAAGTATTGTTTTCCTCCTAAACATTCGATATCGAGATTTCACCGGAAGTATATAATTTGATATATGGAAAATTTTTCGAAAGTTTTGATTTTCTTGAAAATATGTCTATCTTGATTGAAACAGCATGTTTAAGATATTTTTATTACAAATTAAATGCATATTTTGAATTTCCTGGCTGTAGCTTATGTAGTTTTGTTTACTCTGGATGACTTTGGAATAAGTGGTAAACCGTAATAAGAAACTAAGCCCTATAAAGTGGAATCCTACGTCCTGCTTCATATTTGCAAATTGAAATCCGCATATTACACAATCTTTCCGTTATTCAGAGTAAAGTGGCTACATTTTATTTGTCATAAAAATATCTTAAACATGTTAGAATCACATTTGAGAAAAGTAAAATTTTTGAAAAATATTCCATGTCAAGGGTATTTTGGGGTTGAGTGATTTTCTTCAAGATATTCCTGGTGCATGTTGTACGAGTACGTGGGTGAAACTTTTTGTAAAAATACCATTTTTTGTGTTCCTAGGTCTCCAAAACGCGTATTTCCGTGTCTAATTTTTGGGTCTAATGCAATATGGTGTTATGGTGTTTGTGAAATGCACGTGTCGCTCCAATGTGCGCAGACATATTGGGAACATATCGATTTGAGGTATCCACGTGTTCTCTGTGATCTGTATTCATCATTTAAGGCTGACACATATTTTATACTTCTCCATTAACTGCGGTAACATATATAACCATTTCCAGCCCAAATTGTTTTGCTAATCCTCCTGTAATTCATAAAACCGGTTTTCATATGCGCGTAAGGGATATGCAATTGGGTAGAATAGCCGAGATCGTTACGGCGAGACAAACGGACTGGCATCTTTGATCAGCACAGTGCTGCCAGTTTGTTTTCGACAAAACTAAAATATCTCCGTAGGAAATGGTCCGACACAAAAACGTAAGATACAAAATGTCTTCCAAATTCCGAGATCTATCACTGGTTTTAATTAATGTTACGACTTCCCTTTGTACATATATCGATATACAGATAAATCGATTTTAATTTTGGTAAACCAATTAGGATAATATAGGATAATTTTTATGTGTCATGTGAGTGCAACACATCAGATTATTTCTGATTAGTGTAAGTAGTAAGGAAAATAAAAGCTGAAGTTGTTTTATAGATTTATTACTCCATATTCAGTCGATTATTAGTTAGTTTTTACGACATTTTGGCTTGGAATATCCTTTAAACAAACAGCGGTGTGGGATTTTAAGGTGAAACAAACATGTTTACTCACTTTACGCTCGAGAAATTGTTTGTGCCTCAGAATTGGCGATGAACAAACAGTAAAATCGAAGTAGTCAGCTCAGAGAGACGCAATTAACACAGAGTTGAGGTTATGTTAACAAGCCAGTGTATACAGACAACTCCTTCAGATCTTATCTGCCTATGGTAAACTCAATCTAATAGCTTTTAACATTTTTCCACGTGTAATTACTTTCCCTTCTGATTCTCGTAAATGGAAGTCAATTTTTATAGATTCCGCACTGTAATACTGAATATAAAAGCAAAAATGCTAATGAGAATACGAGGGAAAAACTTGCACCTCGCGGGGGAAATTTTTTCTTTTCTTTCCTGGTGCATTCACTGTGTATTTATTTACATGGCAGAGAAATTAAAATGCTGAATATCAAGATTTAATTACGTTTAATGTATGGAATTTGATAGCGTGGTTGTATGTTATAGTTTTATAATAATTTATGCTCGACTATGACATAATTTAGCACTAGTATACCTCTGTAATAGACCTAATTATATGCATCTCTCCTTAACAACCCACCAATCAAAGGTGCACATGTTCATAACGACACTGTTAATCCATCAATCGAAAGATCTGCATGCACATTCAATACTTCGACGTCTGCGCACATTTCTACGCAACTGAAGCTGAGACTATCGGACAGTGAAGCCTGTTGAGATTTGCACTCATTCAGTTTACGGCGAGACGTCGGCATGATTGATAAACCCAACAGGGCGCGGCCCATACCTGAAGTCAAAAAAGAATTAATTATGTTAGCGATAAAACAGGGGACTGTTTTGAGATTCACTTTCAGAAGAAATAAAATAACTGGAATCCTCATTTGTGATATATATTATATTATATATGTCGAATGAAATCTGAAATTTCAGGCTGGAATACAACACAAGGTAAAGACTCCCTGAGAGTAAGCAAGCAGGGAATTGCAAGGTGATTGTGTTTGGAACCGAGAAATTTATTGCTATTGTGGGATATCTACAGACAATGGGAATTAATTAATATGCTGCATTAAATTTGATGCTGGTGTAAGCAAAGATGGGAACATAGATCATGGAAACTAATTGGTACGAGCAAACTGTTTTGGGTTTACGACTTACGACTCTGTAGCCGAAACGCAGTGGTACGTGCGTGACAAGAAAGGTTAGGACCTATGTAAAATGTATGTAGAAATATGTCAATAAGTTCCTGGAACCATTAACGAACCTCTCGTGTTGTAAAATATATCTGCACATGATTTATAGCGAACAGTTCCTTAAATATTTCTGTATTAATGACAAATGGCTCAATATTTCAAATACGTTTGATGATTTATGGAGATGTCTGTATACAAACGTTCTGATTTTGGTCTTCCCTGATTCTACATTATTGATGACCCAGGTTCTTGCTTTTGCTTCCTGGTTCACGAGGATTTCGTGGAATATGGCAGTTTAACTGGTACGTACTTACGTAACTAGAAGTATTGTGTTCCATTCAGAAGGTCAATGTCCAAGTTTTAACACAAATACACCTTTTGAGGTCCCAATTGATCGAAAAAGCATTTTTACTTTCTCTACTGGTAAGTAGGGGAAGTATTGTATTCAACCCAAAAATTTGATGTCGAGATTTCACCGGAAATATCTGTTTTGAGACCTCCTGAATTAAAAAAAAAAAAAAAAAAAAAAAAAAAAAAAGCATTTTTAGAAAAAGGTCCGTGTGTGTGTCTGTGAACAGCATAACTCAAAAACGAAAAGTCGGTTAAAAGCCAAAGTTGGTATTTAACTTTAATGCCTTTCAAGGATGCGACACGAAGATTTTGAAGAAAATAGCCCCACCCTAAACTACACTTTACATGGAAAAGTTTTCGAAAGTTTTCATTTTCTCGAAAATGGCTCAACGATTTTGATTAAAATGCAACATGTTTGAGATATTTTTATGGCAAACGAAGTGTATATCTTGAATTTTCTGGCTATGGCCCCTGTAGTCGTATTTACTCTGGACGACTTTTGCATAACTGGTAAACCGTTAGAGATAGACCAAATCATACTATACAAAAAGTGTAGAGCTTGCTAAAATACCCAATTTACGTACAAATAGGTAACTTTTTGTAGAGTGAATCAATTCGGAGATATTCCTTGTTATTTGTGTAATTTTCATCAAATGTGACACCATTATTCATTATTTTATATTTTAAAAGATTTGACTATTGCTCAAAGCCTACTGTATTCCCATATTACCCTTGTACCTAGAAGGAAATAAGTAATAGGATAATTTCTGAAAATATTTATCTCAACTAACACGAAGATATAGGAATCAGCGTTTGTAAGTAAGTTACTTTCTGAATACTCGTATTTGTAAACATACAAGAGGGACGATATGATTTCAGTTTCTTATTAGTTTTCTTCATATAAACTATTGTATTTCGTGTTTCAAAGGTTTAACATAATGTTAAATTTAAAACTAAAGAGTCTAGTGGTTAAAAATATTTTTATGGCTAAATAGGAAAGGTTATAAACTTTAAGACTGAATAATTTGCCTAACCACAGTAATAATTATTGCATGCAAAATACGTTTGAAAATATATAAAATAGTTAATAACAGCGTAGAAATTATTAATACCCCGCAAGCTGGAGCGAACCCACCACTGCACGTGTTGTATCAAAACAACTTTCGTCACTTGGCAAGAGAATGTGAGATGGATAAGGCAAGTTCAATCGCTACCTCTCCTCTCGTGCCCATGCCTGTCTCTGGAGGCAATGTCCTTGTTCTTTGAGAAACATTGATTGGAAAGGGACATTTTATGTGCCCTTAGGCAGTGATGCCGATAATGGCTAGAAGACAGCCAATCACATCGTGCAACCCCATACCTGACGTGAATACCCTTTGTGCAATGATCTGTAGTGTTTCGAATCCTCAACTTTGCCCATCGTGTGGAATCTCCTACAGACGCGTGTATTCCTCGTAACGCTTAGGACTTTAAAAGATTTTTCTTGATGAATAAAGAGAAAAACTATATGAGAGAATTATTCCTATATATACTTCATGTTAATAAAGATACACATTAGTAGAAAAATATCTTATTGCCAATTTTCTAGTTGACGCAAGAGAATTAGGGAGCACATTATACAATAGGCTGGTCGCTATATGATGGGTTTAAAATTTCGTTCTCTTTGCACAACCAGGAGATAAAAACTCAATAATGGCTTCCCATTTGAGAAAAGTATAAGTATAGGATAACTCAAACAATAAAGAATATGTGCTTTAATGACATTACATTTTTAGGGTTGTAAGATTTTGTCTCTCTCTTACAACTTACCATTTATCCAAAAATGATCGCAGGAAATTAGTAATAAGATAACTTGTACAAATGTTTATCTCAACTAACAGGAAGAAGATATAGGAATAAGAGTTTGTAAGAATGGTTAGTACAAGAGTAGAGAAAGTCATGTGAGTATAACGTTATCTGTTTTACGGTGATATGGCATCAACACAGGACCTGCGTTTACTGAAACCACACTGCCCCTAGGACTAATTGGAGGTAGAAGATGACACTGAAGAAGCGTGTGGTGATGGGACATGTGATTCAGGAATACGCGTCGGCCAGTCATAAATCCATTCATTCAACTGGTGGCGCCCTCAAGACCCAGCTGCTGGCTCGGTTGGTGCAATGCGGAGGCTGCAGAACTCCAATCGATTAGCCAACCCTTGCTCCAAAACAGCGATCTGCTTTACCGACCGGGACGGATCATCTGGTTCACTGCCAAACGCCTAGGAGGCTCTGCAGTAGGCTTGCCCCACGGTTATGTCATTTTACGCAATAATCGTCGTATCAAGGGCACGACAATGCAGATAAAAAATGAAATATCATTTTACAGCAGACTGCGGGAACACATTCTGTGTTAAAATTGCCTTAACGCTAGCTTATAACCTCTCTGGCCTTTGTATTACAAACTGCCGTTCACTTTAATCTCCATTTAGATTTAATTATAAAACCACATTTCAAATTATCGAAAAGTGATATCTCTTTACCGCTTTCCGTTGCATGGAATCAGTTTTTGAAGTGTATAACCTTCACATTCATTTTCACTTGTTTACTACTGTACTGGATAGCATTTAAAAGTTGTAAACACTGATTTTGGAGCTTTATCATAAAGGTTTTTACAATTAGGTTTTCAATAATATTAAACAACCAGAATTTTAATTTCTCCAAAGCAGGGATGGACAAACCACCGTCAGCAGCAAAGCGATAATAGCCGTTCTTCTATCCTCTCCTCTTCCACCAGCACACGTTCAAACGTAAACAACCAGTGGTGCACCCCTCATCGACACGACACGCCTCTTTCGAAACAACGAAAACTCACAGGAGCAATGCTGGCTGGCCCGATAGCTCAGTCGGTAGATCATCTGGCTGCTGTGCAGAGGGTTCTGGGTTTGATTCTTGGCTGGAATTTTTCCCTCTATCCAGGGTTATTCCCCAGACTGTGGTCGCAGGAATGAGAATGTGAATGTGTGTGTTGTAATATTTAAAAGAAAACCAAAGACTCAAAACCCACTGTACACCAGTTAACACTATTGCAATATATTCCAAAATAAAGGCCGGCAATATGACCATTAGAATTAATGGGGAGATATAAATGGAACAATTAAAAAACAATATTTTGGATACGCTTTTGGTACTAAGTTTGACTCAACTTGTGACTATTTGTTTTCTAAACTGAAGATCGTAAACCAGATTGCGATAGACAGATGAAAACCTACATGCTTTGTTGTACATGAGTACTTGTGAATTAACGTTAGATGTGTGCGAAACTCTAATGCCCCGGATGAAGTAAATAATAAATTAATGAAAAAATGCATCAATCTCTGTATATGTATTAAGCACGCAGCTATCAAATCCCCTCCTTAGAGCCGTGCGTCATGTGTATGGCGGGTTGCGTTTCTTGACGTCACCCTTCGTGCAATCAATGATACGATATATACCAGAACTACTATTCGAATAATATATATTAAATTAAAGTAGTATATATTTGAAGTTATCTCTCTAAAGACCAGCACAAGCTTGCTGGCGTCTCGTTTCTTTGTGCAAGGGAAGCTTGTGTTACCGGTCTTTAGTTGGTTCAGCAGCCGCTAACAGCGGTTGTGTCTACTTCACCAACTTCGGCTCGCCAGCCCTTCTTTTGAGAAGTTGCGGCCCTCTGAGGAGGGAAAGGGAGGGGAAGGGAATCTCATACTCCCCTGAATGCTAATGTCTCACACACTTCCTGGTTTCATCAAGTCTACTCAATGATTTTTTCCACGTTTAATACTGTTATTCAATATTTCTTTTTTATACGATTTTATTTCTTGGAATTTTATTATTTCATTACTACCTTTTTATTAAATCGCTAATACTGATTTTCCGGTCAATTTTAAGTTTAAGGACAGCCATGGATATTTTGAAATCTTCTCTTCGAAGAACACATACACTACTATAAATGTATAACATATTGCTTCAAACATACAATGCAGATGATTTTACACTTTATTGGACCTTCTTTGGCTTTCCCACACAGTAAATTTACTCTTCTGGAATACTCTTTAGAAGGTTCCTACTCTAACCTCACAGGGCGATGCAACCCTTGGCCTACCACTTTGCTTCAGCTCTGAAAATTTATTCTGTGTCCCACACACACCTTTTACTTAATTCTAACTGAATTTCAGTATCTCTGTATAGCCTATTGCACTTATGCATACCAATCACTTGCTATTTAATAGCCTTATTGAGGTTTTTACCCATTTTTACTTAACCTCTTTTCGCACCAGAACAAACTGTAACCTGCAAGTCAACTGATTGTCATGCCATCATGACAAGATCAACATAACTGCATTCAGTGGCGCGATTTGTAGTATAAACAATACACTACAAGCAGGCACCACTCCGACCTCGCTGGCTCATTCGTCATGGGATTAAATCCATTGCTAAATAGTTCAAATTTAAACTCTTTTTCTACAATCTGTTTTAAAGTTATAAACACTGTGTCAATTGCTGATAAACAGTGTATGATAACAATGTCATATTTATAAATATTCTTCACATATGTGTTTTCCCTTCAGGGAAAAATAAAATTGATATCCCATATAATTTCATGGTCAAATTTCCAAGAGATTCAAAAAGATAATGACATTTACATAATATTTTTAAATGTACCTTTTAATAAGATAATTTTTGACGTAATATAAAGCGCTGCACAAAACAGTTTAAGGACAGATGAAATATGCAGGGCCCTTAAATTTTTGGTAGCTTCTGTAAAGATTTCGAGAGTTGAAACTGTAAGTATAGCTCGGAACTGGATAATATACAATATTAATTCGCTTTCAGGAAAACTTCCACATCCTTAATCTGGATTTAAACGCTCCATTTGGTATTTGAAAGACTTTTCGTTTTTGAATAACGTTATTCAAAGAGGCACAAACCACGGGCGTGCATGTGCACAGGAATTTTACTAAAAATACCTTTTTTGGATTTAGAGAGCTTTAAAGCATATTTTCAGTGAAAACGCGATATGCATTTCTTTGCTGCAACAATGCCTTCTCTTTTTATTATAGGCGAGAAGTAAGGAAATGGAAAAAATCAAAATATGTCTATTCTATTCAGCACTGCCATGACTCAGCTAAGCTCCTTTGTCAATTTGAGACAAAAAAGATTGTTTCTAACTCACAAATAAAGCTTTAAGAGGGAGACAGATAATACTCCTACTATTTTGCTCTTTGGTAATTATGTATAAAATTCTGGTCACTATAGATAGGAATTTAACATGTGAATTTACGTATATTGGTCACTGTAAGAAAAAACACTTTTGTATTATTCCGCACAATACCCGTGAAGCGTGTGCGATAGCTGCTGTCACTGTAAATTGTTTTATATTTCCAAATAACACTGAAAATGTAGTGCATTGCTATAAAACCACTAAACGTATCCATTAGTGCATTTTAAAAGTGGGATCTATTTTCTGTTGTTATACTGATGTGATGCGGTCGGGGCCAATGGGGGCATTCACTGCCTTCCGTCTTTGTTTACCTTAAGTGTGTTTGTTATTTTGGGAAGAGTGTAGAAATATGTCGAAGAACCAAAAATTGAATATCAAGATTTCACTGAAAAGACGTGTTTTGAGAGCCCTGGATAAGAAATTTATTTAGTTTTAGAAAAATGTAGTGTTGGCATTTCTTTCTGTACTCCTCATTTTAATCGAGATAAACATTTGTAGAAATTATATTATTGCAAGGGGAATATGGAAATACACTAGCGTTTAAGCGACAGTCAAATGTTTTACACCTGGTCGCTATGTGGTGGCTTTATAATTCCGTTCTTTGCATTACCAGGTTGGGAAGAAACAAATGAAGCTCAGTTTGTGAGAGGTATTAATATTTCTAAAGTACAACCAATATCAAAGGAATATCTCGGAAGTTGTTAACTCCAAAAAAAGAAGTGAAGAAAAGAAATAATTTGGGTGAAATTGTATACTTTAGCATGTTCAACTTTCACAGAAAATTCAAACAATACATTTCACTTCTCTTGAAAACTCTGAAGCATCTGGTAATGTAATTAAAGTGATTACAACCTCTTTTTGAGAATATCAAAGTTTATCTATAATTTCGATGTAAAGGGCGGCTTGGCGTAGGGAACTCTTCAAGATCTTCGTGTCGCGTTTTAAGTATTTATATAACTCAGAACGTGCATTTTCGAGAAGTATCGATATAAATCACTTGCTCTGTCTTCCTATGTGCGTTCCCTCAGAGATCTAATGAACCTCACCACATTTTAGGTATGTATATGTACTAAGAATATGCTAAAAAGGCAAGGCAATCAGATATTTCCTGTTTCCATTTCCAGCCTGTGAATAATATTTATTCTACGTTGTTAAACAGTAAGCAAACATAAGTATTATTATAATTTAAGTGGTTTTAACGATCCATGAATAACTATTTAAAGTTTTTATAGCTTAAGTAAAAGCGTATTAAATTGAATTTTCATCTTTGATTTCGTGAATTTGTTTTTTACTGTCGAAATGTTAACTGTACTTTTGTGTTTCTCTTTGCAGGTGAGTATCCTGTAGATATGGAGTGAATTATGTAAACCTTGCAGTCGAAGTTAGTAAAGGTAAAGTAAATATATAAGTTATTTCATTTCCTAAGATTGCAAGATCACAACAGTGTTCTGTAATAGGCAACCACAGTCTGGCAACATTTCGTTATTTTAGTGAACTAAGAAGATAACCAATCTAAACTTAAAACTAATATTTATATATCAGAAAGTATTTTCAAACTATGTTTAGAACATCCCTCATAAACCTCTCTGAAATCTGAATTTCAAATAACGCTGAAATCACCAGTGATTTGCCATAGTTATTTCCATCAAAATCTGATGTTTAAAACATTCTGTTTGTCAATCTAGCACGTCTGACTCTTATAAAACTTCGTATTTGTTTCATAAAGATACATTATGAAATATATTCACATTGTAGGGTTATCTAGCGTATCTCGTGCACAATTGCATAAGGTTATGATTTCAGTTATTTCAAGTTGTATGGTTTGTACCACCAAAACACAACTTTGTATATGTTTCATAAACGTATATTTACGAAATAGACCCATATTTAAGGTTAACTATCTGCTGCATAACCGCATAAGCTTATAATTTCATAATTATTACAGGTTATGTGATTGTGTGAATTGTGGTGGTCACTGTTATATTTGGAAGACCTTTTGGGTTGAACTGAGGAATGTGTGCGCAATTTAAACAGTTTCCTGCCTTCTAGTAGCCGAACGAAAATAGTTTCTCACCTTTTCCGTATCTACGTTACCTATATTCACGCATTGCTGGAAGTTATCTTCATTTTCATCTTTACGCATTGACATTTATACAATTCCAAGGTCAATCAAATGATGTTTCGCTACCGTTCGCTATTTTCGTTTCTCATACGTTGGCGCCCTGCGTTACGCGGTCCCTAAGCTCGTATTCTGCAACATTAACCTTTAAATTTCATTATAATAGCAATTTCTCAAACCTCGCACTGATATCCACATGTACAGCTGGGATTATCTTACAATATAACATTAAACTGTAGATAAACGGAATATGTATTCCAGTAAAGTTAAACTGGAGCACAACTGAAGATTAAAACGAAGGCTCAAAGCCAACTGGAAGTGTAGCCACCTTTATAATAACGGCCCTAAGTGAGGTACACATCTAGAGAATTTAAGAAGCGATTAATTACATATCCAGTCATCTGCCAGATTCAGGACTATTTAAAATATCATATTGAAAATTTCATACCATATAGATGTATACGTCATAAGTTATTTGATACACTTTATCTAATACCTTTATTTATTAAGGAATGATGGGTTATTTTCTTAATTTTCTTAATCTTTTGATTAAAAGTTATTTAGAAAAATAAACCATATCATTAACACCAAGGTAGATCTAAAACAGCCCTTAGATTCTTTTTAACATTTAATTTAGCTATTTTAAATTGTTTGTGAGAAAAACGGAGATTTATTTCAGAAAATGTAATTCACAGAAAAATTTGCCGACAGCAACAATTTAGAAAAAAAAATCGCACGTACACAAAAGAAACTACATTTTCTCTAACAAATAGGGTAAAGTTTACGTTCTTTACTATAAAGTGTGTAGGAGTTATGAAGGTTTTTTGTAAAGTGGTGCAGAATTCACAAACAAATGGTAAACTCAGTTGGTTTCTAGAAATATGTTTTAAATATGTGCATTGTGAGTATAAGTATAAAATACTTATACACAGTAGAAGCCCAAAATAGAGCAATCCGAAATACCGCGGAAATGGGTTTAACGCGGGGAAAGTATGTCGAAAAAATATCATAATTTTTATTTATTTATTTTTGAAGGTTGAGTTTAAAATGTTCTCCAATGAGCGGTAGTGGAATATACTTTTCGCTACCTCTAGCGTTGACCTTGGCCACTGCATTACTGAGAATTTCCCGAAGTAACGAGACACGGAAGAAGATATGCCAGGGGTGTATTCTAGTCCGGCTGTCGAACTTAATTTATACAGTACATACAATTACACAGTACCCATTTTACATTGTCTTAAAGAAATTAGTAAATTTTGTTTGGTGGCAAAATTCGCGATGTTTTTTCTCTCCATGTATTGTTTGATTGTAGCAAGATGGAGATGAATACGGTTTCTCCATACACAGGTGTGTAATTACAATAAAAGTAACGTACTTTACTGTATATTACATACTTTACAATGTAGTGTAATTTATTATTGCACGACTGTTTCCCACCACCTCCGCCAAGTGCATTTTTGTCACTTCTAACCTCACATTTCGATATACCGCAGAATTGCGTTAACGAGGGGCTAACACATGTCCCCCAAGAGCTGCGTTATTTCTGGATTCTACTGTATGACATTAAAGAGGAAACTACTGTTTATAAGACTGCACAGAAATTTAAAATGCCAGTTTTTTGCTCTTTAGGAATTTAGTCTCATCTTAGATTGCTAAAAATCTAGCCCCAGGGCACAACAGTCCGACCGTGGCATATCCCACCTCTGCGCATTTCAGCAGTGGGGTGCAGTACTGGAGGGTGGGACATGGACCCCGGTTCCTCTCTGCTAGGGATCGCTAATTCTCAAACAAGGTGCTTCTCAATATGCCCCTCAAGGGCCTAACGGGGGTTAGAGCACCCCGGACACATTATATACACAAAACTTATGTTAACTTGAATATTTGATTCATAAAATGATTTCCGAGTTTCCTTACTGCTGTCGCCCTCCAGCGGTTCGTGCGTTTTTCAATTGTAAATGTTGTTCTGTCTAACATACTGCCAACGATGATTTAGAACTATCAGCATAAGAATGAGGAACACTGCTGACAATTGACAGATAACATAAGATGTGAGCTTGGATTCACTATTTTTATAAACTAAGATTTTCTCATTCACGGGAGGTTAGGTTAGGGTTAGTTAGTTTTTCTTTCCTTTTTTTTTTCCTTTTGCAGGCGTTGGTTATACCAAAACACGCGAGCCTTCTTAATTTGTTTATGATTCAGTACTTATGCAAGTTTGGCTTTTGATTTACGGGAGGTTACGTTAGGTTTAGTTATACATACACATTATTACCTACATAAAATGCATTGTATCACATGGCGGCGCCGTGGCCGAGCGGTTAGCGCGCTCGCCTACCACCTAGGCGGCCCGGGTTCGATCCCAGGGACCCGCATGTGGTATTCGTGGTGGACGAAGCGGCGTCAGGGCGGGTTTTCTCCGGGTGCTCCGGTTTCCCCCGCCATCTCATTCCACCGGTGCTCCATCTTCATGTATCACCAGTGTCACCGCCTGCGGTGCCGTAGTAGTAAAAGCGGGCGTTAAACACTACAACAACGCATGTATCATGTTGGCCACACTGATTTCCTTGGTTCGTTTGCTAAATGTGTTTTATTTGTGTTAAGTTTCACTTCGGGTTCAACATGATGCCATTTAAGATCAAAAATGAAAATAACATTTATACTTTAGAGAAAATTAGGGCCCAATCAACTAATAAGTATGTTCTTATACGTGTGCTATTGTTATTTCCCATTCAGTGTAAAGCAACATAGAGCTGTTTTGAGGTTAAGGCTTCGCTTGTACCTCATCATCAAAAACACACATGGAATTATTAATTCTGAGCCTAAAATATAGTTGTGTACATCTTTTCTTGCATGAACACTATTATTTTAATAGCTGGAACTGTTGTTAAATAGCAGTTATGTAATTTTCAGTGATGTGTTGCTGTTTTCTTTTGCTTAATTAGAGTACATTATTAACCCTAGGAACACCAAGTTATTTTAGGTTACATGGAGTGTCAACCAAGGCAAAATTTGCCGTTTTACAATAGGTTATAAATCTTACAAGACGTATTTATTTTAACTGATTATGTTTCCAAAGTGAGATTAGTTTATTAATAAGGGATTAGTAACTTTATAACTGCAAATTTAACGCTTGGAACATGCAGGTTGTCCAAAATGCATAAGTTAATATCCAGTTTTTCTCTGTTGAAATATAACAAGCACGAATGGGCAAAATTTGAACAACGAAAGTTTATGTAAAGTAGAATCATATATTCAGTATTTGAATATACAGATTGTCCAAGATCTCTATACACTATTTGATCTAATATTTTTTACGTATTGAACACATTCCCACTTACTCGTTTCCATGTTGAATTCAATACGGAAATAATATCGAATTGAGTCTGCAAGATTCGAGAACAACAAGAAATAATTGACTTTTTTAAAGTTGGTCGACTGGTTTACGTTACGTTACGTTGAAGAACTTGTGTTCGTTTGTTGTTTAGCATGTTTTGAGGTTAACTAATCTTTGACATTACTTTTTTATGAACATCGTGTTCCTCTTACACAACACTAGAAATTAATTGCAGTGATCGTTAAATAAAACTTTACTTCACTTAGGATTAATAAATGACTAACGAAAGCGGCGAACGTGTTACCAGCGCGGTAGGACACAGCATCTTTGGCAGATTCAGTGTTTTCATTTTAATATGATCCAACGAAATGGATCCAGTGGTTGACCTGCGTTTCAGTCCGCATCTCCATGTGCTATTCGGTCTGGTAACAGAACTCAATACATATTGAATTCGCCATTGATATGTAGTAAATGAATAGTGCATTTTTCCTTGACGAAAAGTTTCAAAAACACGAACAAAAACGTTACACAAATATAGGTTACAGTACAGGTATTGAAAACTTCCAAGAAACGTCCTTCAGTCGGAGAGAATACTGTCATACAAATAGAGAACATTTACTCCCTGTACATTATCATTAGAACTATTTTTGTGAAAATAAAAAGTCCTCTGTAACTATACTCATCTAGGAGGGTAAAACCGTCGAATGATTTTTATCTGAACTATTTCATAAATGAAATTGAATTTAAATATTATATACGAGCAGAAAATATTGAATTATATATAAAAATAATAAAATATAAAAATATTCATTATGGTTAGGGCAGTTCAACTTACTCAGCCTGACAACCGAGAAAAACAAAATCCAGGAATTAAATTTGGATTTCCTCTAGCTGTTGCAACACAAAAGCAGTTATAACCTCAAATAAACTTCATTTCATTTTTAACATTAACAGACGACCTTTTTCTTGGAAAATACATCAATTATTAAAAGAACAAATTGTTAAAAACACAGTTGTCAAACTTAATGACAGTAGCATTTCCTTTAGAAAGAGTACACATCGAGTTTAAAGACATAGACGTGGAATTAAAGCTTCACGCTTTATTTAACAGTTCCGTATGATGATGTTGATTAATCTGTAGATAAATCTTTAGTGCAGAAACATTAGTATATCCTGTAAATGTGATTAATTCTTGTTCTTGGATTACTGCTTGTGCCATTTGCAATATGAGTAATCAATTGTTTTTCAGCGACTTATCGGAATGAGGTTGGCGACATTGATTAAAGAAAAGAATGACGTAATAATGATTTGTATACGATAGTTTAAGCTCTTTTTGTATTAACATGTCTTCCAAACAAACACGTTTGCTCTATTGTGACAAACTGCTAACAATAATGGTTATTTCATAAAGGAACAGCGAAAATCAAGCTGAAAAATGCAAATACCCTGGAACATGCAAGTTGTATTTTTCATTTCCAATTTTAAAACTTCTAACCACATAAATGTTCAGCGAAATACAAATATAAAAAGATACATAAACATAGAAGGGTATTTGCTATGGCTTTTTAATAAAAGAAAACAAGGGCAGTTTTTGCTCATGCTTGGTAAATATAGCTTCATTCAGAAAGCTTAAGCCATTTGCAGATAAACTTGCTTTATTAATACACTTAACTAACGTGAGAAATTACTATTTCATTGTAAAGAAAATCAGGTGTAAGGTCCATAAACTTTCGATTGTTAATACTTAAACTTATTTGTAAATTTTCATTGTAAAATTGTTTTCTAAAAATTGCAAGCGTTGCAAACGTTGCCAGGCTTATACGGAGCTAGGATAAAAGGCATCTAGAGCGGGAATAACAAACCTGTGCAGGAAGAATGGAGATGTTTTGATATCTTGTTGACTTGCCAACAGTCCTTACTCACATCTGTCTTCTAGATTTTTTGGTACGAATACCAATGTTCTTGCTCTTTCGTCAGCTTCCACGATTTCGTTCAGCTCTTGGAATTCAATATCATCCATATCCATTCCTGCCTTCTTGTTGTGAATTATTCACCTCATAAATAAAAGAACAACGTTTCATATCAAAGACAGCACAAGGTTGCCAACACAACGAACAAGGTAACCAGACAACGCATTGCGATAAATACAAGAATGAAGATTATAATTGTGAGCAGAAAATGAAGAATTAATAATGTAAATATCTGATGTGTTACACTCACATGACTTTCTCTACTCTTGTACTATTCTTACAAGCTCCTGTTCCTTTATCTTCTTCGTGTTAGTTGAGATAAACAGTATTTTATTGTTTATTCTCTAGTAGGTACAAAGGGGATATAGGAAAACAGTAGGCCTTGAGCGATAGTCAAATCTTTTAAAGCTTTGAGATTCCTAGTACCTACAAGAAAATTAGCAATAAGATAATTTTTCAAATGTTTATCTTGAGTAGAGAAGGTCATGTGAATGCAACGCATCACATTTTTACCAAAAGATACGAACTTTTTAGCCAATATTTGCTCGTTTCTAGGATTCCTGTATTGTTTCTTTCTACTGCGGACAGCCGCAAAGAAGAGCATGAAATGGGTTTATTTTATTCAGCCGATTAAATGGAAAATGGGTTAATGTTCAGAGTTGTTGATATGCAGAGAAGTTGCTTGTACTGGGCACTTAACGACAGCCGTTATCTGGGGACGGCAGTTCAGCAATTTTATGGCGTTTCCGGCACTAAATACCTTATCTTACAAAATTTATGAACAAGACCGTTTCCACACAGGAACAACGTCATAAAGGAACATCAGAAAACGTTCTTCGAAAACGCTTAACCGCAATTTCATCACTGTTTTGCTTTGCTCCCTGTAACCCATATGCAAGTTTGCTACCAAATCTTCATTATTGGGGTCGGTCTGGGTGGCTCAGTTGGTTAGACGCTGGCCTACTGTTCCCAAGGTCGCGGGTTCAAATCCGGCCCAGGCCGATGGTTTTTAAGTGTGCTTAAAAACGACAGCTCCATGCCAGTAGATTTACTGACATGTAAAAGAACTCATGCGGGACAAAATTCCGGCACACCGGCGACGCTGATGTGATCCTGGCAATTGACAGCGTCGTTAAACAACAAAATAATTTAATTTTTCATTATTGGGGTTATTACAAATAATAATTGAACTAACATGTAACTATCAATTTCCACTGTATTCAAGTTTTATACCACTATTTATGCTCAACAAGTTTAAAACTTTTATTAAACATTTTTTAAAATTCTATACTGCATATTATTACTCACTGGTATCCAATATTTCAGTCATGTATTTGTTATTCAATTGTATATACGAGAATCGATAGTTGCGCCTTCAACTTTTATTGTTCTATTGGCCTTGACGCAATGATGCGTACTATATATGGTATAGCCTTTAAAATAATAGACTGTTAAAATCAAGAAGACTAATTGAAATTATTAGAACGTTATTTGGAATATTAACCCTACTTATTAAACTCGAACGAGCTTTTATTCGATTAAACATACAACAATCGATAACTTCGCTGAAATTGTATCTGAAGTTGTGTGAGGGCGAGCATACATGTGCAAGGCATTTGATTGTGCAAACTAACATCGACGTTTAAATAAACTTCATGCATATCGAATAAAAGGATATGTAAATATACTCATAGTCTCGTTTCAACATCAAACCATTGGTATCACAAACTGAATTTTCTCTTACATTAGAATTTAAAACATTTCAAACAAAATTTGACCGTTATAGAGCGCCGCAGGGCTCCGGTTTGGGACACCTCATATTTATTTAATATCTGAATAATATACCAAAGATAAATAATATGACAAGGGTAACGTCTATACCCAGTTATTTTACTTTGGTTTTAAACTATTTAAAACTGAATAACATGTTCTGTAATATTAAAAACCAGAATGTAATATGTAATTTCGTATATAAATATGCAGAATTTTCCATTGATATGTGTAAATAAAGTTTACAGCTATACATTGGGTCAGCTATATATTGATATACTGTGTATTCTAATTGTAATATGTTGAAAACCGACTCGTATAGACATGTTTTATTCGCATTTACATATGGATTGAACGTTATGTAACCATTTCACTTATCTAGAATTTTAGATTTATAAAAAGTATATCTAAAATTACCTTTGAAGACTTTATTAAGCGCAGAACTTTTAGAGCGTTCGCCTCTCACAAAGGCGGCCCGGGTTCGATCTCAGGGAACCACATGTGGCATTTGTGGTGGATGAAGCGGCGTCTGGGCAGGTTTTTTTATAGTGGAGATGACATCACAGTGACGCTTTTCTGCTTCCACAAACGAACCGGCGATGACGTAGCCAGATCTTTCTGGAACGCTCTGAAAACTCTTCGTGTTCCCGCTTCATTGTTGTTAGTCACGTGTTTGCTCACGTGAGTCGTGTGCGGAACCTTCACCTTTCGCCTTTGTTAAGAACTCTCCTTTCATTGCGTACAAAAATTGGATACGAAATTTGAACCAAGCTACAGTTTTGAGGTTTCTGGACTAAAAAAAAAGGTATTTTTATAAAAAGATACGTGCGTGCATGCCTAGGCACGTGTCGGAGCAGAATAACACCAAAATTGGTATGTTATTCAATATTTCACAAAGACACTAACATTTTTAATCAAATCCTTCCACTCAAGTACGGGAAAGATATTTCGAAATTTTTAATTTCGACAAAAATATCTAATTCTATATTAAAGACATTTCCATGACAAATGAACTGTTCGTTGAATTTTCTGAGGAACATAGAGGCGTTAATGTGTCATCTACGGCTTACTACCTGACCATTCGTTTGTTTTCTACCATTTATCGTTACGTTTAGTCATTGTCACCAACTGTGCAACCACAAATAGTTGAACATCTGTTCTTATTGCACGTTACAATCGATTAAAAATCAAAACTCAAATGTAGAGCAGTTTAAAAGGTTACAACATTTTGTAACCAATATTGTTGCAATTTCCAGCAGAAACTCGAAAAGAGAGCTTAAAATCTTGACAATTGGCTTTTTTTACACATTTAAATTCAAGATGCAAGACAATTAACTGAAAATTACATTTATATATTTGAAATAATAATAAAACTGAAACATTTTCTTTGTATATTAATATTTTAATAAAGCGACAGTATTTTTATTTCTTGAAATTTAATTAGAGAGGAATGTGAAAAACTTTTGAAGTTACTTGGATTGAAACTGCGTAATTTAGAAATGATTGCGTGGAAAGCGTGTTGAATTTTACTTCCACATCTGTACCGCGCAGATGGCGTTAGTGTGTTATCCAGTGTATCTGCTTTCATTATCTGAGCATAGAGAGCACACCATTCGTTATTACCATCTATTTTTCATTTTTATTGTTTTAGAATTAGGGTGGGACCTGAGTGTCGTGATATTAAATATCCAAGCCGGTATCTATCTTGGTGACTGAGAAAAATATCTGGAAAGGTTTATCTTGATGAAATGAGGTAGATAGAAGAATAAAATTTGGTAAGAATTGCTTTCGTACCCAAGATATATCATACATATAGCCATGGAAATGAAATAAATTTTGAAATTACTATGCCCTTATCAAAACAGTATGGATATCTGTTGTGTAAAGACAGCGTATGCCAAGCTCAATATGGTATTCAGCTGTATGCATTTCAAAATTGGAAGAGGGAATTTAGTTATCAGAAGGTAATTTAAATTACATAATGTATCAAATGTATTCTGACACGTCGATAATACAAAACTCACATTACTTCCTATTTTCTTTCAATGTGTTTTTTAAGCGAGGTCTATAAATTAAATTTTAAAAGCCCATCGTTAGATACACATGCCTGCCCAGTTTACAGAGCTTCCAATGTTTTAGGTGGCATAAAGTAGGTACTTAACGACAAAGGATAAATGGATTAGTTTTTTATCCAAAAATAAGCAAATAAATAAATAAAAGCTCGCCTTGGTCGAGCGGTTAGTGTTCGCCTCTCACCAAGGCGATCGGGTTCGGACCCAGGGACCCAAATGTGGTATTTGTGGTGGACAAAGCGGCGTCTGGACAGGTTTTCTCCGGGTTCTCCAGTTTCCCCCGCCACTCATTTCATCAGTTGCTCCATAACCAGCTTTCCATACATAGATTTCGCCTGCATTTCTTCCTCACTATCATACCCGGCGCTTGGCTGACCACTCGCTTCCAGGTCTTCACTCTGTCTAGGTTCGTCTGCTCCCCGACAGGCGTCTGACCTTAGACACTGCCTTTTAAGTCCTACATGAAGGAAGGATAATCAGATGAACAATAATTTTATTTCTTACATAGGAATTTTGAACAAATGAGACATTGCAGCCTAAAAAAATTAAAATTATTTGCTTATACTATTAGACCATTGGAATGCAAGAGCTTTTGTTTGGCTTTAGAGATGTTTAAAGCATACGTTTTATATGGATTTTTGTAATTTAACCTTTGAGATACAGATTAGAACTTGTGATCTGCAAATAAAACAGTCTAATAACCTCTTCTTAATCTTAAAATGAATCTCTAGATGTGTCTGCTATTCTTTATTGACATTATCTGTATAAATAACGCCGTAATTTATTTCTATTAACTTATCAAAGGCTTTTTTCGTTTTCAATGAATGCCATATACTATGTTGCTACACCAGGTGAGTGAGCTGCCCCTTATTCTCGAGTTTTATGCAATCCCCATTTTATATTCCAACATGAAAACATCGACCCCATTACCAGGTTCTACCCGCGTATTTAACATGGATGTTAAACACTCGATGAAATTAGTACTAATATGGATGTTATCACATCGCTTTTTAATATTTTCGTAATTAGACAGCTGACGTTTGCACTTCTGCAAATGTTCACTGGAACCAGCGAGTATTACATCTTAAACGGAATATTTACCTCACACGTTACTAGGTAGCTCAGTTGGAACGGGCGCAAGACTCCGAAATAATCTGTCTGTTGTGAAGGTGGTTCGAATCACCTGCATGTACTAATTCTTTTTTTCTTACCGTGCAATCCTCACAATTTACAATCTATTATTCTGAAAACTGTTATATTTATTTTTATTGTTTTATTTATGTTTAATGGCATTGTTTGATGTTTCTTTATTGGTGAACTACAATTATGTAGTTGTTTAAACACACCTATAGGTAGGTGCAATTGAAATAAGGATCATTCATACAATTTTGAACACAGAAAGCAAGGGAATTGTATTGTCAGAGTTTAACATGGAAGTTAAACTCAATTTTGCACACAATAAATTATTGTGCTGTTAAAAATGCAGACAACCAAAAACGATTTAAATTATAATGTCCTAAACCCTCAGGGACTTCATAATTAGATTATTGTGAATTTGGTTTCCATGTTTTGATGAACATAAAAAAAAATTTACAATGCTGAGACTCGAACCTGTGTCATTGGGGGTTAAGCGCAGAGGACCCGTCACAATCCTATTCAGCTATTTCGAGATTTTCAGAAAGCACCTACCACGTCCAATAGTAGAACTTGTATGCCTGGCGCTATGCCATTGCCACCTCGCAAGTTTTTGGGCTTCATTTAGCCTTTTAAGACAGTTTTAATCATTTACTGGGCGTTTAATATTATTACTTAAATGGCAAAAGTTGTTATGCATATTAATTGAGATGCACGAGGCGTAGTTCACGCAAAAATGCAAATAAACTGTTATTTAATGATATGTCCGTTTTGACTGTACGGGTCCATGATGGGTGAGGCGTGTCTAAATTTTTCCTAATTTTTGGCAGCCAATCCCTGCTATAAGTACAAGAATCCACCATTTTCTTTTTAGCTGACGTTGTTAGTGTACTCATATGATAGGTCCATTTTTTCCGAGGCGTTTACTGAATTACGTTGCTATGTATACTCTAATAAAAAGTTTGTAAAATCGGCTGGAAACCGGAATTTTCTCTCAGTGAACGAGTCGTATGTTTTTGAGGTGTACTTTAGTGAGGAGTACGTTCTGTCCCTTAAAGCACTGTTGCTCTCAATTTTGCACATTCCTCTCTTTAAGAACGTCAAGCAATACATTTTAGTAAGCGCAAAACTGGACTAAGGCGCACATGCCGTTATATGGGTGGCCTACCTTCCAAAAAAACAAGGCGCCGCTGACTCACCTGGTATTATATTTGTTATGTTTTTCTATTATATGGTTTATACTAAATATGCAATTTAACTAAGCTCTTTCTTCACAAAATGAATTTGGTGATTCTGAAATAATATTCTTCATTCATAACTTCAATCGGTTGTTCATTATTGTTTGCAGTTTGTAACACATATTTAGAATGCATATTCCCCTATAGTTCTCACAATTGCTCCTTTCGCCTTTCATATATATTTGGTATATCTTAACTAAATTGATAATAGCTTTAAAATTACAGTCACATAAAATTAGGTAAATGTTGCAGGAGGGTGAAAGAAGTTTGATTATAATTAATTTATAACCAAAGCTGTTTGCGCCGTCGCCTTGATATTAGGCAACTACTCCGGCACATCCGAGCTAGTGTGGCCAAACCAAAGGCGCAAACAAAGGATAAGCTTCTGTTCAGCATACAGGCAGAGTAAACAGAACTACAGGAAATTCAAAATATATATATTTCGTATACCATAAACATATCTCAAACATGTGACATTTTAATCAAAATAGTAATTTTCAAGAAAATCAGAATTTTCTTCGAAATCTTCGTGCAACATCCTTGAAAGGCATTAAATTTAAATACCAACTTTGATTTTTAACCGACTTTTCGTTTTTGAGTTATGCTGCCAACAGAGTAACAGAATGACACTCGCGCGCGCGCGTATGTGTGTGTGGTGTGTGTGTGTTTGTGTGAGTGTGTGTGTGTGTGTGTGTGTGTGTGTGTGTGTGTGTGTGTGTGTGTGTGCAAATCTCGAAAACGCATTCGTTCAGTATCTTTCTAAGATACAATAACGATATTTTAAATTGGATAAAAGGTTTTGTTACGTTTGGGGTTCTGAATACAGATAATAGAATGGAAAAATAAGGTAACTTAAAGTAAGTAGCACTCATTCGCGTTAAATAAGACAAAAGCAAAAACATTAAAGGTCTGTTTGTTGAAAGTCCGGTCCGTTCAGCTGTTTGCCCAAGAGGTTCGCCCGTCTTTTGTTCTACGTCCCAGTTTTATATTAAACGCCTCTCCTCGGCCGGGGAGAGCGAGAGAGAGAAATCTGAGTGAAATAGAAAGATAATTGCGGCGCCTCCAGGGAAGGGATAATGTGGACCGGACATGGGCATAGCAGTCCAGGGTGGCGAATACACCAATTGACAGCTTCTGCTAGGAAATTAGGTTAAAGTGTTGGTAGTAGTGCGGGAAACGGCCGGTAGAGGGCTGCGCGCGCACACAATCGATGAGAGCTGGACCTACCCCACGCAGCAGCATCACTCAACATAATATCTTCCCCCTCCCCACCCCTCCCCCACCCTACTTGCTGCAACTCTTTCTTCCAGTCTCAAAGGGGAGAGTTGAAACATGTAATTTTGTGCTTACCATTTCAGAAAGCATTTTGAAGAAGTCCCATGTTCCCACAAGCGCTCTTTGTGATCATTTTATTGATCGACCACGAGGAGTTAACTGGCAAATGAGGTGTAATATATGACAGCATGTAGGTTGAAATCTTCACAAAAGACTCCAATATCGGAATTTTAAACACACCAGTGATGTTTCTTAAAACGGCTGCCTTTATTTTTTATATTGCTCTCTCATTATTTGTGAATAACTTTTGTATACAGAAAAAAGAAAGGTAGGTTCATTCCAAAAGAAAGAATGTAAAACAAAATATATTGTGATTTTTTCACTACATTCAGTTTTTAACGTCACTTAATTTAGATACTTGTTCAATTTTCACTAAGCTTTTGCTTAGTTCACACTGTCTACTAATTGAACTACTCGTTCACGCTCACTTCACTTTCTTCTATGAAGTACTTCACTGGGGAGTCGAACACAAGACTTCTCTAATCGCTGATTATTTAAAGTTATTTACATACTGCATAAATGACATCTATAATCGCTCCTATAAAGATTTAGTCTTTATCTATCTATTATGATTTACTAGTTATTTATTCACAATTTAAAGGTCTTCACAGTCTATTTTCAGGAACCCAAAATACACGTTTAATTTGTTATGCTGATATCTTAAACGTATGGGATTTTAATAAAAACAGCAACAAAAGTTTTTCAATAAATTATTAATTTTGAAACTTTTTAGGTAAAACATAAGAATATTCATGAAAATATTTTATTATTTAATCGACATTTTTAAGCTATTCTGAAACACATACATACACATAGATGGACTTTTTCTAAAAAGTTATTTTTACTTTCGAAGTATTGCATTCCACCCATAAATTACTCTGGATGACTTTTGAGTAACTCGTAAACCGTAAAAGATGGACCAAATCTTACTACACAAAAATGTAGATTTCTCTAAAACACACAATTTGTGTCCAAATAACTGTTTTGTAGAATGAACTATTGTGTCATTTTTGTCAAATGGAACATCGTTGTTCATTTTTTATATGTCAGCCGTGTGAATGGAAGAGAATCTCAAAGCTTTAAAAAATTTTACTATCGCTCAAAGCCTACTGTATTCTAATATTCCCCTTGTACCTACAAGGAAATAACCAATAAGATAATTTATACAAATGTTTATCTCAACTAACACGAAGAAGATATAGGAATAAGAGTTTGTAAGAATGTTACATTACAATCATATCTCGCTATTGAATTTTTGGGTGAAGTGGAACAAATTGTGTGGGTGTATTACATTGTAGACGAACTAGAAATACGAAGTGGGCTATGACTAGGGTCGTATTATTACGTGTTGGACCTTAATGGCTTTGTACTAGATGGCTGTATCACTGCTGATTGTCATGCATGCACTTAACGGGGAACAAACATGCCTATGTCTTATCAACAATGACGCATCTTCTTCTCTGAAATCAGCGTGAACTTTTTATTTTATCAGTTACCCATTTCGGAGAGAACATTGTGTCAGATCATGACAGAAATTCCCGAAAACACGGTTAATTACCACTTTAATAATTTAGTTCAGCATTTTCCAAGTATGTGATAGCAACATTTTCAAGAAGGGATTAAAGAACCGTATGTTTAAATCAATGTCATGCATTTATTTACAATAAACTTTGATGTAGAATATACCATTTCCGAGATATTCCTTGTTATTGAGGTTTCAAACACTAATACTTTTGTCAAACGGGAATACATTATTGGTTTCTCTCTCTTTTGACTATGTTAAGGAAACGTAGTTTCAAAACCATCACTTGCAGAGTAGCTCTTAAAATATGTGACAATCGCTTAAGGCGTTTTACAAATGGCTGTCGAGATTAACATGAGGTAGTAGGAATAAGAGATTGTAAGAATAGTTTTTACTGAGTAGAGAAGGTCATGTGAATGCAACACATCGGATTTTAATTTTGAAATATGTAAGTAAATCGTGTCTCCGATTACGTAATTAGTTTATGAGAGACGTTGGGAAATGATTTAAAATTATAGTGTTTTATAGCTTATTTACCAATAAAAATGATTCAGGCGCACGAGATGTCAAAATATACTCCCCACTAACGTTAGTAAACTACTGCCATCTTCTTTGGAAGTTTATTATTGCGTCACCATTGTTTTGGGGTATAGGTATTCACTGGTGGACAACTGTCATTCCTTATTGTTGCGAAAGTTTACGTTGTAGTGCAGCTTTCATGTTATGAAACAAACACTTTTTTCTCAGGTGTCTGGCAGTGGTTCTTCCCCAGTTTGTCCAAATAATCTGGATGGTCGTTCTCCATTTCCAATAGTTGGCAGCTCTGCTCTCCTTGGCCTTTGTCAAGTTACAATGTGCACACAACTCTCACATCTTTTTTAGTCCTTCCTTCCCTAAAGACAATGTTGCCCATGATGTCACCTTTGATCTTGTTCTTGGCTTTCTCTACTTAACAACAAACAAGCGCTGTGCACCCTTCGCAACTGCCATCTGGTGTCTACGTGATATACGATTTTAGATTAACACATACACACATATACACAGTTTGTCATTATAATATGAATGTAAACTGAATCGTTTCACAGATTACATCATTATGAAAGGTCTAGCATGACCTATTGAGCACAATTCAGGGAAGTAATGTACGCTTCATAACTAATTCAGGTTCCAGGAAATGAATCATGCAGAAGAACACGAATACTACGATTTGCTCTAACATTCATGTGGGAAATGTGTCAGAAATGCATGCCGGGAAGAGGCAATAAAACGCTGTTTTGTTTTCTGCTAGCAGGAATGAACCAGTTGAATATCCATCACTTCTCCAGTCGCTCTTCACCAAGATTTTACTAACATTGTTCTGAAAATCTACAATATACAATGCAGGTTGGTTAAATTGAACCTGAAGGGGTAAGAAAAATTTCCTCTATCGTCATGTTAGTCCAGACAAGCATATGTAAAAATTATCTCAATGCGAATTTTCTTGTAGCTGCAAGGAATAACATGGAAATACAGTAGCCTTTTACCAATAATCAGATCTTTTAAACCTAGCCTCTATATTCTATTTGCACAGCCAAGAGATCAAAAATTGAATAACAACCTTCCATTGGAGAAAAGTATAAGCATGTGTTTGGTCTTTTGAAAGATACATATATTTTACCCATGCAATTTCAAAATTTAAAGTCAGTGGTTTTAGTTTTATTATCTCGTAACATCTGCTTTGTAATTTCCAATACGCGGGTAGTTAAATCTAGCACATGCTAAGCGTCTATTACTCCTGGACTGACCAATTTGAATTAGACTTTTGCGTTGTATCTCTCAATTGCTAAGGTAAATACCCCTTTGAACATTTAATGTCACTACCCAAAGTTTCATCGAAAGTCTGAAACAATGGTATAAACTAAAACAGATGATAATAGCAAACACTGTGCCATCTATACGCAGTTAATGAAAGCTCACGGATTGGGTCAGGACCTCCTAAATACCGGACCTGACACTGTAATTCAAGATGGCGGCCAAAGTGGTGGGAACTACTTGTAAACAACTCGTCTACAGGCTACGATTTCAACGCAGTAAAATAAAAATGTGGTGTAATAACACGCCTATTTTGTGAATATGGGCTGTGTTAAACACAAAAACACTGTCTTAAACATAAACTCAAGTAAACAAAAAAGAATGACATTTAATATTAAACGATAAACCATGGGCAATGAAATATATAACCTCAAATATCATTCATGCAATCTACAGGTTTACATGCCATTATGTAACTGCATTACACACTCAAATTACAAAGAAGATAGACAAAACTGCAAGCAGCATGTTACTTAAATAAAACAGAAGTGTTGACAGTGAGTTGACTCAGAATTATTAATCATTGTTTACACTGTTTTTCACATTTGTACAATGTGCAGAATGTTATATACCTACACAAAACATACTATACTGGATGGCTGATATACAAATGCTGCCATTTAGAATGACCTAAAGCTACCTACTGAATTCAAAACCTTTAGGGTGAAATTTTGCTTTCACTATTACTGAGAACTTGATTACTCAGTTTGCAACAACATATTACTCAGCACTTCAGGACACTTTATTTTACAGGGGGAATCCACAAAAGCAGATGAAATATTAAAAATAATAACCGTAAAACAGCACTGTAAATGAAATACATGAAATACGTAATCTTAAATCAGTATTGTAAAGCAACATTGTGTTAGCTTAGGTTAGGTTAGTTTTGCATATGAGTGGGGTGACAGGGTCCTGTGTTATCGAAATATTTACAATTTGGGTAGTGTTTATGCAATCATTTCAACGTAAATGCATTAATCAATCATTGTAGCATATATTACACTCGTTTATGCACATTTATTAGCTAAATATCCGCCGCATAAGCGAAATAAAACCACTTCATCGACCGTACGAAATTTTCTCATAAATAAAACACGAAGCTTGAGCGCACAATAAAACTTACAAGATCGTAATCAGCAATAAAAACTGCATCCATTGCACTATGTTTCATTCGTTTTCTCGAGCGGACGATTTTGTAAATATTTACCAAACTTTGCTATAGTCTACAGTTTTACATGCAGCAACATAACACATTTCTTCTAAACTACAGCTACACATTTAAATTACAAAGACAAAAGATAATGTACAAATATGAGCAGCATACTACTTACATGAAACAAACTGTTGGTGTTGCAGATGCCACTAATTGAATTCACTCGAAATTATTGTCTTTCACTATTCACACTATTCACCATGTTATATACACACCGGCAACTAATACACATAACGCTGCAATTTATTGTAATTAAATACTGAATTTAGAAGCTTTATGTTGTAATTTACCTTTTGTTTTAACTGAAAGTTTCTGATTTTTAATTTGCATCCGGGAATGCAACAGTTACGGTGCATTGTCGTGTTTGAGGTTAGGTTGTAGTATGGCAACATTAATATACACTACTGGAACAGTTTTTCTTCAACAACCTCTCACCACTGTAATCGTGACACAAATTGTACTTGCAAACAGATAAATTAACCACACTATACGGCTAATGTAGCCATAGTCCTAGATGGAACACAATAAACATGGACACGTGGATAGCACACGGCACAGTCAAAACGTTATTACATTTATTCCTGTTCCTATACTGCCCAAATAAAACTTTTGAAACACTCGCTTTGCTGATATGAAGACAAACTTACATAGGAATTATTATAAGAAACAATAACTCGAAGACATAGAAAATAATACGAAAAACAGCGTGTGGAAACACCTCAGAAATAAATCCCACCAGCCGACGCCATTTTTGTACAACTTAGATGGCAGTGTCAGGTCCGTTAATCTAGAAGGTCCTGATTGGGTGACACCTTAATGCCATCTATGGCCGTGATGAAGTAATATCTCCTCCGGGTTGGCAGATACATCGTAAAATGAGGACTTACTTAAAAATCTATCACAATTTTATCTCCTGTTGAACGATTATTAAGCTTTAAAGGTATAGAAAAGTTGTAAAACTAGACTTAAAATATTAAAATTTACAAATACTTTTCTAAGCCTTATAATTCAAAATTATGACAGATTTTTAAGTCAAAATCAGGTAAATGACATTGAACTTTAGAAATAGAACTATTTTCTCTACTACGTATACAAAAGTGGAGGAAGTATTGTATTGCACCCAAAAATTCGATGTCGAGATTTCACCGCAAATATGTTTTGAGTCTCCTGAATTAAAAATAAAAGCATTTTTAAAACCAAAGTTGGTATTTAAGTTTAATGTCTTTCATGGATGCGGTACGAAGATTTTGAAGAAAATTGCTTCAACATAAACCACCCTTTACATGGAAATTGTTTTGAAAGTTTTGATTTTCTTGAAAATTTCTCTAAGGATTTTGATTAGAAGGGCATATGTATTTATAGTTATTTACTTTTTATATGCTAATCGTGCAAAGAGAACGGGATCTCAAAGCTTCAAAAGATTTGACTATCGTTCGAAGCCTACTGTATTCTAATATTCCCCTTGTACCTACAAGAAAGTAAGCAATAGGATAATTTGTACAAATGTTTATCATATTTATCAAAGACAACATTTTAACTAATGTTGAAGCTAAATAGGCTAGAAATTTTAAAAAATAAAAATTTAGCAACCCCTTAAACCTAAACCTTAGGCAGAAGTGACATAATCTCCGATATTTATTGATACGTTGATACACTTGAGTCATTTCACTTTACCGTGAATTTTGTCTGTGAACAACTGGCTCATTTTCACAGCAGTCGAGTGATAGTCTTTCGGAACACCTTAGTGGCCCCAGGATGGCATGTCTGCCTGTCGTCTAGGGGCCGTTTGAGGCAGAATGTGTTTCTTCTTGACAACGGGGAAAGCCAGGCACCAACAGACTCAAATTGGACCATAATTCCATTCATCATCCAGAAATACCTGTGGATGTTAGCGAAACATTTTCTGAAAGGGAATATTGCGCAAAGAAACACATTCCCAGAATAATAGGATTTTATAATTGGCGAATGAAGCATTTTATTTGACTTTTAAATATTTCTTCCTTCTTACAGTGCCCTTTTAGTCTTTATGGTCCTGTCAGGGGATTTGACTTAAGAATAAACTATTTCTTACTCTGTGACTTTCTCCGCGAAAAGTCGAAGCCATCTTGGCAAATATATGTTTTGAAGACATTAGCACCTTAGTGTTTTTAGAGCTCATAAAGGACCGTTTTAACCAACAAATGTTAAATTTTAACACAATGTTAAAACGCCGAACTTAACGCAAATTCTGATTCATTGAACAATGTTAACTTTAACAAAATGTTAAAATCTGCGTTAAGATGGTTAACAAATGTTAGAAATCAGAAAATGGCTGCCGTAATCCAAGCTGTGATGCGAGTTTACTGTATTCCACATTTTAAATGCAATACAACAGTAGCTGTGCGGCTCAATAAATGTGAAAACCTGGCAAAAGATTTTTAAGGCGATACAGTCTGTCCAAAAGTGTTATAAGTCAGCACCGGATTTTTAGGTTATAGAAGGTATAAATTACGTGTGATTTATCACTGTTTCAGGATTTTATAGGAACTTATATGCTCAATTTAGAAATGTATAGGTATTCGTGATACGTATATATTTATATAAATCCCTGGGCGTGTGTCTAGTTCCTTAGGTCAAAAATCGATTATTTTTTCATTTCACTACTGAAATCTGCATTCGCTTCCTTGATTTTTTGATATATAATGTATGCATTGTTGAACGTTTATTGTTGTGAAAATCGTCTTTAAATAACATTCAACTTTTTGCATTTTCCCGTAACATAATTTTCTGTATGTAGGTACCGTTTTCTCCAAAAGTGTGGCTTAGTGGTTAGACCGCTTGCCTACCACATATAATAGAAATATAGAAGACGTCACAGTTTCCACATTGAGGGGATGATGCTACAGTGAAACGTATTTTTTCTGAAGTGTTTTTCGAATTACTTCAATATTTATTTTCGATGTTACCTTAGATAAAAGTTAAAGCATTTCAAATTTCAGGATGATATCGCTTTTAGTTTCGAATTTATTAAACTGTAAAGCTAAATTACGTTTAAAATATTTATAGATGTGAATTATATCTAAATTAATCATTTGCATCAAATTTATTGAAGCTAAAGTCAGTTTCTGTTTAGTTTTGACATCAAAAGAGAGCACATTTTAATTTTGTAGAGGGAAGCGGGTGGTAAACCTGTGAAATGAATGAAAACATGGACAAGGATATGTTATAAAACAATCTGCTGGATTATCAACTATAAAAAAGACATACATACAAATAAAAATTAAATAAAAATACCAAATTAAAAAAGTCCATAGTTTACATAAGTGTTTTCTGTTTAACTGTGTTTCTTAAACCGCCGCTTCATGCAATACAAGCAGTAGAAGGCCGTTAAAATTTCCTCCGACTGGTGGTCTAGGTACTCCAGTCTTTTCTATTGCTTTACATCCTTCACTGTGGCTGATTCTTTTCATTCTGTATTTCAATATCTTCATTGTCACACTCCCGCCCCTACATAGCTTTGTGCGCCGCTTCTATTGTTAATGTCTACTACGTTTAGTAAGTAGAGGAAGTATTGTATTCCACTCAAAAATTCGATGTCGAAATTTCACCGGAAATATGTTTTGAGGCCCCCTGAATCAAAAAAAAAAAAAAAAAATTACAAAAAGGTCGGTCTGTGTGTATGTATATGTGTGTCAATCTGTGTATAGCATAACTCAAAAACGAAAAGTCAGTTAAAAACCAAAGTTGGTATTTAAGTTTAATGTCTTTAAAGGATGCGACACGAAGATTTTGAAGAAAATATCCCCATCCTAAACTACCCTTTACATGGAAAAATTTTCAAAAATTTTGGTTTTCTTGAAAATTCCTTTAACGATTTTGATTAAAATGCCATGTTTAACATATTTTTATGGCAAATGAAATGTATATCATGAATTTTCCGACTATAGCTCCTGTAGTATCTACTCTGGAAGACTTTTGCATAACTAGTAAACCGTAAGACTTCTTACTACCGTTCTTACTATAGAAAAATGTAGATCTTGCTAAAACACACATTTTATGTGTAAATAAATTTCGGAGATATGCCTTGTTGTTTTAGTGAGTTCTAGAACACTTAAAACTTTTGTCAAATATTCATTTTTTATATATTAGCCGCACAAAGAGAACGGAATCTCAAAGCTTTAAAAGATTTGACTGTCGCTTGTAAAGATAATTTGTACAAATGTTTATCTCAACTAACACGAAGAGGATATAAGAATAAGAGTTCGTAAGAATGGTTAGTAGAAGAGTAGAGAAAGTCATGTGAGTGTAACACATATTTTGTATGTTATTTCAGAAGAATTAATGTTGAATTGTCGTTCGGGAATAATTAGTAGAGCCTTCATTTTGAAAAATGTGTTTAAATTACTGTTTGCCCCTGCTTTACGTTGCAAATGTCGATGTTTGCGGGGTTTATATTACATTTTAGAGATGCATCCCTCTAAGGTCCCTGAGGTCACAGAGTTGTGACGCGGTGGGAGAGGGACCCTGCCCCCTGCGGTGTGGTAACAACATTTCGGACACGCTTAAGTTCCATTCGCTTCGTTTATCCTCCCGGATGGTGCCCCTTCAAGGGCGTAGGTACAGATGGTCCAAGTAGACACATTTACGAACGCTTCTATCGTTAATAACCACTGTTTACATGTCTGTTTTAACTGTGAAGCTGGCATGTTAAGAAACGCGTTATATTTTCCTCTTGTGTAGTTTGATAAACACGACAAGTGAGCCTTTATTAGCTTTGTGAGCGAGGGAGCGAGTTCAGATTTGAGTGCTGTTTGAGAGAGCCATGTTGGTCAGGAAATTGGATGGGATGATATACTGGAGTGGGGGAAACCACATCACAGTCTTCAAACCACAAAGCATAACTGGAACTAAATGAGGGACTTCTGTAATCACAGATGACGATAACGTTTGCTCAGACGGAATTGATTTCACTACCTAGAGGGATCTCGTCTTCAAAATACAGTAAATATCTTCTACTGTGCGCATGCGCGTTGCTTGGACCCCACGGAAATGTGACGTGTATTCCAAAACAGACGAGGTCGAGGTTATTGACTGTAGCAACTGGCAAAGTCAATGGAATATAATTTATTTCCTTCTACATGCAAGGAAAATACAAAAATACAGTAGACTTATAACGATAGTCAAATATTTTTATTTGCTATTTGAATGAAAATCGTTAGAGCTATTTTTAAGAAAATCAAGCACAACATTGTTCCTTGTATGCTGATTTCCAATAAACTCTGAACAGTCATTTTCGTTTTGTCATGTTTAAATATATTGTATTATATAATATAAACACTATAAACACCAACACACTAATAAAAATGAATCTACACTATTTTATACACAATACGTTGACAAAAATAACCTAGAAAACTAAAACCAACAATTGTAAACAACGCAGCATCCATATTGAAAGTATTACCAACATTTCCAGGTATACCAACATAGCGCGCCGCACCGTTTGACATCACTGCTCTGAGACAAGGTTCCCGAACTTCAGTGTAGATGGCGAAAGAGTCGACTATCGGCCTTTGCAGTGATGGAAACTCGGATTGTGGCTTTGCAATACGATAAATTACCCAAAAAAGAAAATATTTTAATCTAGAAACCCATATCGTCTTTATAGATTATATAAAAGCATTCGATAAGGTGTAGCGTAAGAGCCTTTGGGATGTAATGATAAAACAAGGCTATCTAAGACATCTTATTCTACTGATAAATAATATGTATGAAAACACAGTCATAACCATTGATAAAGGATAAAAAATATGTTATAAACATGAACGTGAAAAGCAATAATAAATCTTTAACAGTAAGAAAAGGTGAATTCTCTATGTAAACAAATGAAAAGCTACATCAAAATTATATGACGAAAGCCTTCTTCTTCACTCTTTTGTTAATGAATTTCGCAATAGATTCTTTAGTTGAAGTAGCACATTTCTAGGTTATGTAACGGAATTGAATCCTTCGACTTTTGATATTCTCAAGCAGTAAGATTCTATAAAAATGAGCGACATTGTTATGGAAGAAGCTAATTCATGTGCATAAATTTTACCAACGATGTCGAAACAAAGATATTTTGAAGCTTAAAATGCTTTTCTAAAGTGGTACTTGGATAAAAACATTAACAGTTATACCAGTGAGACAGTTTTATTAGCATATTTACGTTTTTCCCGTATAAGCTTATTTTTTTATGCTTCTAAATCTTGAACATATCGCTAAACTTAGAAAATCCATTTCCGTCAAGATACGTTTTGATTATAAATTGTTAAATTTTCCATGTTTCAACTCCATATTTGACAGTAGTTTTCACTATTGTATTGTATCCACAGGTTATTCAGTATTAATGTGATCATTTTACCTTTATTAACTCTGTTCTTAATGTCATCTTCCTTTTAATCTTCTTTTCACACCCTCTAATACAACCTTTCTGTTCTTCAATAATGATAATAATCATATTGATGATAATCATAATTTTAATATTTAGAATTACAGTTATAATAATACAACTACAGTAATTCCGGTGTAGGGAACTCAGTTAAGATCAACACCACTAATGTATTAGTCCGCGCAGCACGTGGGGAAACGCCTGTGACTTCGCGTGTTGTCTGTAGCGATCTGCTACGCGGTATCGGTTATAATATCTGCTTAAATAGCTTCCATTTAAAAGACCACAGGTATATTTTGAGGTTAAGTTTGCTAAATCATTCACAATAACATTAAAAATTGGTGGATCTTTTTTTTTCTCCTCGGAGCGCTTCGGCCAAGTAACGAGCGTTTATATATTTGAAGTAGTTTGCTTATTTTGGCAGCACTGTAGGTGCCTGGTAACTACGTCATATAAAAGATAAAAGAAGAGATGCGCATGCTGTTGGTCAGTAGGGTAGAATGACGCAAGTTTGTCACTCGACTTGGTCGGAGCAAATAGGATCACTTCCTTGCCTTGAGGCGGAAGTCCTGGAGTTGGATAATCCTTTTCCCTTCAAACGGATCGATGTGGATTGTAGACGGGAGCTCCAACGGTTGCCTTGAAAACTTAAGATCCGTTCTTTCTCTGCGGGGCATCTTGGCGGCACATCCACAAAGCGCGCTTTCAATTAAAATGGAACCTTCAGCAGAAACACATGAATATCGAGCAAGATGGCGTAGAGTCGAGCGCTTATAATTCGAAATCATCGCCTATTCGAACATTTTTATTGGTACCCTGAGTTTTGTATTGAAACAACGTCATGCACTCACATGACTTTCTCTACTTTTGTCCTAACCATTCTTACAAACTCTTATTCCTATATCTTCTTCGTGTTAGTTGAGATAAACATTTGTACAAATTATCTTATTGCTTATTTCCTTGTAGCTACAAGGGGAGTATTAGAATACAGTAGGGTTTGAGCGATAGTCAAATCTTTTAAAGCTTTGAAATTCCGTTCACTTTGCACACTTAACATATAAAAAAATGAACTACGATGTTCCATTTCACGAAATTTTTAAGTTTTCCGAAACTCACACACATAACAAGGAATATCTCCAAACTGGTTAACGCTACAAAAAATTTATTCAGACATAAATTGTGTGTTTTAGCGAGGTCTACTGTTTTGGTATAGTACGATTTGGTTTATCTCTAACGGATTACCAGTTATGCAAAAGTCATCCAGAGTAAATGCGACTACAGGGGCTATAGCCAGAAATTTCAAGATATATATTTCATTTGTCATCAAAATATCTCAAACATATGACATTTTAATATAACTCGTTAGAGTCATTTTCAAGAAAATAAAAATTTTCGAAAAATTTTCCATGTAAAGGGTAGTTTAGGGTGGGGCTATTTTCTTCAAAATCTTCGTGTCGCATCCTTGAAAGATGTTAAACTTAAATACCAACTTTGATTTTTAACCGACTTTTCGTTTTTGAGCTATGCTGTCCACAGACTGACAGACACATTCACGGACTTCGTTTCTAAAAATGCCCTTTTTGGATTGAGGAGATTTCAAAACATATATTTACGATGAAAGGAATGAAAGCACTTGTTGACAATGGCCCGTCCCACGGTTTGAGAACCAGTTTAAAATGCCACTAAAGCTAACTCGATAAGCTGGTTGGCAAGTTTGCCTCGCGGGAAAACAATCACAGTTCCTCATAGCCCAGCCCAGCTCAGAGGCTCTGGCCCAGTGAACTCTCCACGATATGTCTGAGATAATGGAGGAAATATTAGAAGAACGTGACATGGAAATAGTCTTTGGGGCATTTTAAGTTATTACCTTCTTCTGAGAAACTCTTTCATTCTCTCTACTAGGTCCTACTTACAGTCGAGGAAGTATTATATTTCACCCAAAAATTCGATGTCGAGATTTCATTGAAAATACGTTCTGAATCAAAATGTTGACTTTCTCTTAAAAGTTTTGACATGAACGAAGTACAAGTCTGGTAACTGGGCTGGTATGAGATACTGCACTCCTCCCAGTTTGCCGCTCACCTAGAACTGACCTTTGTGGATAATCTAACAAGGTGTTAGCCTTGAAATAGTTGTTATCTTTCTCCATAGAGGGAGTGCTCAGACAATAATACATTTGGAGCAAGAGCTAGTCCTATACATATATTTGTGACAACCAACAAAGGAGTAGATATATTTTCGATTGATAAAATGTCTGCGTGCACGTAATGATACGTTATTGTTTTGTCAAAGTATAAAGTCTGACATATTTGCCTAACATAAGTACACAAGGAATTAAGTATCGGTGGAAAGGAATTATTTATAGATCACCTCACGCAAACCGAATTTTTCAAATGATCTTCCAAAACTAAAGAAATCCAGTATGAAGAAAGCTTGGCTAGATAAACGTTGCATTCACACGAATTTCTCTACTCACTTTTGTAATAGCTAATCTGATAAAACGTATTCTTTACCTACTTGTGATAATACAAAAATAAACGTCATTTACACATTTCGTTAAAGAAAGAAAGCTTTAGAAAAGCAATAGCCAATTTTTAGTCGCTGCATTTGAAAACTAAACCCAATAACAAAGAGTACCTCAGCAATAGTTAACGCCACAAAAAAGTATTGGTTCTCAATGCCACTAGCTACATTTCTTGTATATCAAGATTCTGTTTAACTTAACGCTTGGTTGTATATTTTAATAAAAATTATTAGAAGCTAAGCCTAAAATATATTTTCTAAAGATTTCACAAGCTATTTCCAGAGAATTTAAGCTATATAAGCTGAATATAACTGAAACATGATGTTTTAATAAAAAATCTGATCTGCTACACTCGCATGACTTTCTCTACTAACTGTTATCGCATCTACGTCGTATTATTTATCGTTATACCAAGCCTTTACAATCATTACTTGCTTTAGACCACGATGTAAAGATGTGCTAAATAACCTTAAAACGCCTGGAAAGACTCCAGAAAGCGAAACAAAATGCGCAGAAGGTTTTCTTTGCCGCTGTTTGTACACATGGAGCCTTCTGTTTAATTATTTGTCCATAAGTATGGATGTAAGTGCCCATAAGGCCTTACCAATACCTTAGTTTACCCTCTCCACTATCAGAAATAAACCGTAGGATGTAACAGAAGCTCGTATAAATTTTTCCCCATTGCCGAGCTGTTATTTCAGTGACGCGATGTAAAAATACCCTCTGTTTAATGACCCTTGCTCTCATCATGTTTACAAACACAATATTATGATGTGGTGGTTATGCAGCAGCATACATAAACGTGTCGGTCGGTCGGTCGGCTGCAATATAATTGCCTTTTAATAACAAGAGAACATCTCTTACTGTGGTAGCGTTTTACAACTACTCTAGTCAAAGAATTAATAAACCAGCGTCACAGACAGTAAACAAGTTCATCTTCAAAGGAACAAGTATACTCTTTATCACATACAGCTGCTCCGGCAAGTAATATCCGTATTTACCTTGTACCTACAGAACACAAGAGTGAGTCACTAGAGAAAGTGATCTATTCCACGAAAAATTCCACAGTAGGGCATATAAGCTGTTGTGTCAAACGTGGCAGGCAGGTTATGAAGGTATTGTGCACCCCTGTCTATATGGGAGTATAATGAGCTGTGTTCAATTTCATTCCATTGCAAGGGCGGGCGTTTTTCCTACACACACACTCACGAAGCCCATAAAATATCAATGTGTCACTCAAACATGGCCAGAACAAAAGACGTACACAGCGCACTGTGAAAGGCAGCCATGTAAATATAGGAGGCGCTGTCCTCACCCGCCATTAATTCATATCCTCCATATCTAGGTCTTCATACATGTCGTCTCTCTCTGTGAAGGTTTAATTGTGCTATCATTTCTGCATAGCTAGGTGGTTCAATAGCAAATTTGGTGTCTAAACTCAGGGTATACGACGCAAAATTTAAAATAAAAATTCTTCCCTATCCCAAACTACTTTCGTTTGTATGAAAATATCTTAATATTTGCTATTTTAATCAAAATTTTTAGAACCATTCTTAATAAAATAAATTTAGGAAGTTGTTTCATGTAAGGGGTAGTTTAGGGTGGATTATTTTCTTCAAAATCCTAGTGTCGCGTTCTTGGAAAACGCTATATGATTATTTGGATAAAATAATTCCACCAGCGATGCACAATAACTGTTTCTTTGTGTAAGGATGGTATGCTATCTATTTCGCCGTTTGTTCTTCAGATGTTATAAATGCTGTGAATCCATCGTAATAGCGAAAGAAATTTCATACTGTGTTTTTAATCTATTGAGTGATAACTAGTGTTGAACTTACTCTTTGTAGAATTGTTTACAAACCCTGCTAACGATCTGGATTATAAAACACTAAAGAAATACATCAAAACGTTCTTATTTCTAATTTATTGAAATATATTTGCATTGGTATAGCATGCAAGTTTTGTGGTTATGAGCAGATTCGATTCTCTCTTGTTTTTGCTGCGTCATAGTTGATAAATGGTAGACATCTACATATATATTACTTGGAATGAAATATCCAATGCCTTTGTTTTATTTTAAAAGCGTTTTCTGTGGATAAACAGAAATATGTTCTGCTGCATGGGATTCTGAGCTAAAGTAAAGCGTCCTTTGTACATATGAGTTTTATAAACACCGAATGTTCGTATTGAAGTGCAAGGACTTGGTAAATTAGTTCTAATATTTTAGTAATTTGTAAATAAAGCCAAAAGGCATTTTACACTATGTCAGTGCTCAAAATCGATCAGCCAAAGCTGGTTAAATGGTTTTTAATATTACTTTTTCTTGATCTCTCTCTCTCTTTCTGACATTATACATTCCTTAGTACATACCGTCTCCCCTCACCGTTGTATGGATGTGTGTCTACTTGACTCTGTAAACAGAGCTGTCCGTTCAGGCATTAGGGACATTGTGACAGCATTAATGGAGGTGAGTGTACATAGAAAAAATAAAAAATGTGCTCTCTGTAGCAGATAGTTCTAATAAGATAGAAGATGCTCTACTACCAAGTGTGAAATATGGGCTGGAATTTCATTTAAAACAGTTAACTCAAGGCACATGTTTGACCTTTACATTTCTATAGCCCTGTGCGCGAACTGGATTCACAGAGAGACACTAAAAATCGTTTTATTGGCAGTTCCTGTTGCCACCCAATAACTACGCTTAAATCTTCCATACATAAAACCGCCATAAAACGTTTTGTACCGCTTCTTTGTTTGATTCTTCTTCCACATTTATCTTCTCTGCTCTATTTGCTTCTTCTTTGTCAGCACGAAAAATATTTCAACTCGGCTCACAGAACTACATCGCTAACAGTATGATAATTCTTTAAGGGAGGCATCTGCGAAAATTACTAAAATGCATAAATTTTATCACAATAACGTGAAAATTAATTTACGCGTGTGCCAAAGCATATCTAGTAAATCTACCGAATTTTAATTTTCTATGTAAGATAGATTCGCTGTAATTTTAGTGTTGTATAAGAAATTCCTATATAAATATTAATTATTATAAATAAAATAAACTGTGGATATATTTCTGTTGGTTATATTTACAAAACATGGTGTTTTGATGTGGCTGGGTGAAATAGTTTTGGAGAAAACATTATTGAACGCATCGATGGTCATTTTTCTTCTAATTATTAATAATTTTCAAAATAAAAATTCAATAACATACAAACTGTTCTATCTAGGTAATTTAAAATACCACGTTTTATGAAGAAAATTAATATATATATATATATATATATATATATATAAAATAAAAAGGGGGGAAAATTGTTTTAATATGTATACTCTACTGGTAAAGAGGTGCCAGGTATCTTAAAGAACACCAGGCACAGCCTTCCATCCTGACTTCATTACTATTCTGGTCGTAAGGTAAAAAGTGCACATCACACTTTGGGGGGAGGGGCTTGCGGGGGGGGGGGGCTATAGCACAGCCACGGGGTTAATGCCTCATTTCCTAATGCACAGGTAAGCAGAAATAATGTGTTGCAGCCCAGCACGGAAGCTCAAAAATCCTTGTCAGCTGATGTTTCCCAGGTATTAACATAATATTCCATCTGTAAACATAGTTTGGTGTTAAATGAACATCAGCTGGCACTAAAAGTAGAGTTTTCCACATGCTAGAGTTAGGTAAAATATAACGAACTGTTTATGAATAGAATAACTGATATTTAAAATGTCAAATAAATTCTGTGAAAATGTCTACAAAATCCAGTGCAGTTACTTTTTTCTCACTTTATCCTCTTCCAAAACTTTTGCACAGAAAACCGTTCTCTTTTACTGACGTTAATACAGTTCACAGTTTTTCCTGATATTACAATTCACAACTGTTTTCTTCTCTTAACCTTGACATAGAGTACGGTTGTCCAAATCTGTTATGCAATCTTTGATCTATGCATACACTTCTTGACAAAATGTTTGCAACTGAGAAAAATAGTACTTACACAAATATAGGTTATGTTCCATAAACATAGATACTTGTTATAAAAAAATTTTTAATATACCCTATTATAATAAAAGAAAAAAATGCCCGTGTCTGGGTTAAAATTGTAATGCTGGTTAACCTGTTTCATATCTGCAATTTTTTTCATATCCTATACAGAAGAAAGTGTTTGAAGAAGTAAACAATATGCTTCCAGCAGTGACTTAAGTAAAAAAGCGGCAAGTGTTTTTGCGATCTGCCAACTGTCTCGACTAATGTTTGCGATTTCGTTTTTTGTCGTTTTACATCCTATCATAAAAAAAAGAATGAAAGAATAATGAAGTTAATGCCCTAGCTTTGTTACCGCGAGTCCACAACCCAGTGATGATATTTTATTTCTATTCTCTCAGCAAAAGTTTCAGAGGTCAGTATTTACTCTTTCCTCATGAGTATGTTTTACGCACGAATAAAAAATAATAATACTGGACAAGAGTGTAAGTAGTAGGGAAATTTTATGTTCATCCAGCAAGTTAAGGAACTCTGGGACTAAAAATAACCAAACGTTATCAAATTGATGATTTTTAAGTTTATGGATATAACCTAAAAATCGACCAGCAGAGAAATGTTTTAATTTTGTGCTATGCTTCTAGAATGTTTCCAGCACATGTTCCATTTATGGGACTTCAACTTAGGTCGTTGGTTTCAAAATATGAAAATTTGTTTAGATTTAAAAAATAAATATACAAAAAATATTTTCATTGTCCATCAAAGAAAATAAATGTATTACTTTAAGAGTAATTGCCTTTTCTTGCTGCCAGAACTTTGTGTGGACATAGTTTATAACATTAACACCCTTAAATCTGCAAAGTATTGATTTTATATCTATAAAGATATAGAGAAATCAAATTTCAGTCCCAGGGTCCCTAAATATATTCCTTAAAAGGAACAAAAGTGAGGTTATATTAAGATATTTTGCTCCCAAAGCATAAAGTGTAGTTCGAATGCTATTGGAAGGTTATATGGAATAAGTTCCTTGGGATATTGTTTGAAAAATGAACTTATAAATCGTATTTTACAACATTTTCTAATTAAAAATAAACTACTTACTCTTTACAAACATGTACTCGTCTATCTACTTCATGTTAATCGAAATAAACATTTGTAAAAAACGTTGTATTCCATATTTCCTTTCCACGTATGACAGTTGAAGCAGTATTGTTGTTCAGCCTTCTGAAATTATTGCAACTGTAGAAACAGAGACATCATAAAGCCCCCTGAAATGATTGTATGAGAATAGAGACAGCGTAGACTAACTTCTTTTGTTGAATATTCAATAACCAAGAAAAGGAATGGATTAAAGACGGAAAATGTTAAATCTACATTGTGAAGTAAAAGGAAGTATTATTTTTATGTGATGATCATAAATGAAACTGTTTTACAAGTGATAATAACTGAAATCAGCTCTTCGCTGTGAGTTTTGGTAAGTAATATTGACGTTCTAAATTGTTGTTTGTGCCTAGCCATTTTTCGCTAACCGCGAAATCTCCAATTGTTTAGCGAAGAATTTTGAAAGAGATTCATACGAAGGCTCGCAATTTCTGAGTGCAAATAACGTGTTTAAGACATTCTCGGAAGTTATCTTGATTGTTTCATCATTATAATACTCCCGTACTACCGCTGTGATTAAAAAACTAGGAATTTTAAAGCTCTCCGAGTGATCCTAACCCGCGAAGAGTAAAAGTTAGGCTAAGGTTTTCAAATACAAATAGCCCGTCCCACGTATATACACAAATATGGGATAAAAGTAGAAAAGCTTCGTTCCACAGTGTAAGTCGCCGTTGGGGTATTCTATCTTAAAATTAATTTGAGATTGTCTTATGGTTTACTCCTTAAATACCGCTCAATTGGAGAATTTGTCTTGCTGCCATATTGCCAAGATAGCATAGCGGTTAGAGCAACTAGGCAACAATAAGAATATCCGTGGTTCAAATACCTGAGCTTTCAGCCTTGAGCCATACAGGGCTAGTGTGAAACAACAATTAACATAGCCTCTTATTGCTTCAAATCAAGTCCAACACTCGCGCATTACAAAGGCATAACTTGATTTTTCTCGGAACGTCCTCAGAAGACCTCTTCAATTTGGATGACTTTTGCATAAATGATAAACAGCAAGAGGCAGAGCAAAGCTTACTAAATAAAACATGTGGATCTCATTAAAACACAATGTATGTCAAATATTTCATTTTTCTTTAGAGGGAACCATTTCCGAGTTAATCTTTATTATTTGTACTTTCCAATACTTATACTTTTGTCAAATACGAATGTGCTATTCTTTTTCGATCTCTTGGCCTTACAAAGAGAAGGGAATTTCAAAGGAACCACATAACAACCAGTTCTTAAAACATTTCAGTATCGCACAAAGCGATATATTCCCATATTTCGATTACACCTACAAGAAAATTAAAAGTATGACGTTTTGAAAATGCTTATGTCGATTAGAATGTAGTATTTAGACAAAAAAGCATTTACAAGAATAGTGTGTTGCGAACAAAGTTTCTCCAAATTGAACTAAGACTGTATCGCACGACGATCACTTGGTGTATCTTCTATCGACTTTGTCACCAAATATTGACAGACTTCTTAAACGTAAGCAGTACCAAAGAAGTCAATAATGAACAGATGTTTATCGCATAAGATTTGAAAGTGCTTTCGTAAATCAAACGCGACGTAGATGTAACCAACCCGCCACTGCAACACAATGCACGTGTGGAGTTAAAGGAGAAATCCGTTGCCAGGCGACCCTTTTGTTGTCGTGTTGCAGAGAGTTATTAGACACGCATGCGCAGTACCAGGCGCCGCATTGTCGGCCACTGTGCGCTCTGGCACGGCTTTTGGCTCCGAAATCGATGTGCTTTCTTCTTCCGGAAGATAAACACTACCAAATATTACGGAATTTTACTATCTGCCTCGCCTTTTGACATCTCTGCAGAACCCTTCTGCCAGCTTTTAGATGCTATACTTCCTTCTAAAAGTCAAGGCACCGTCTTTCCAAAGTGGTTACATGGCAAGCTTTAGGAAGAGTCCTATTTATTAAACCCAGTATTACCAACTTTATACCCTCCTTCTGTAATTTTTACTCTCTGTACTACGTATAGTAGGTAGAGAAAGTATTGTATTTCACCCAAAAATTAGATGTCGAGACTTCACCGGAAATAAATGTTTTGGGACCCCCTGAAAATGCATGTTAGAAAAATGTCTCTCTCTCTCTCTCTCAGTGTGTGTGTGTGTGTGTGTGTGTGTGTCTGTGGACAGCATAACTCAAAAAAGAAAAGTCAGTTAAAAACCAAAGTTGGTATTTAAGTTTAACGCCTTTTAAGGATGCAAAACGAAGATTTTGAAAAAAAAAAAATGCTCCACACTAGGTTACCCTTTACATGGAAAATGTTTCGAAAATTTTGATTTTCTTGAAAATCTCTAAAGATTTTGATTAAAATGTCATATGTTTAAGATATGTTTATGACATGACTTTCTCTATTCTTGTACTAACTATTCTTACAAACTCTTACATCATGTTAGTCGAGATAAACATTTACAGAAATTATTTTAGTGCGTATTTCCTTTTAGCAAAAGCAAAAATTGAGAAAAGCGATAAAAAGTTAAAAAGCATATTGAAAAACTCACATAAGTAATAAGGAATACCTCCGAAATGGTTCACTGCATAAAAATGGATATATAAATTGTGTTTTAACGAGATTTACATTTTGGTATAGTAAGATTTGGTTTATATCTTACGGTTTATCAGTTATGCAAAGGTCATCAAAAGTAAACAGGACTATATGGACTATAGACAGAGTATCTTCGTGTAGCATGGTTTTTCACAGATTTTTCGTTGTTTTATATATATATATATATATATATATATATATATATATATATATATATATATATATATTCAAAGGGCCTCAAAGCATATATTTCCGGGGAAATCTCGACATCGAAATGTTCGATCGAATACAACACTTCCCCTACGTCATAGTAGTAGAAGTCAAAACGTGCAAAAGTTAAAGTGCAGAAACTGATGGAGGTAACTTTTCCCAAGGAAGATTGTCTGGAGATTTCCTTCCATTAATGTTGTACATCTGAGATTTAAAAGAGAACAAGCGGTCGGTGTATTACTCCATTTTCCACCTTCTTACCACTCTCCGCAAGCCTCTCTCTGTGTTATGGAGAGGATAATCAGCTTGTGAGAGGCTCAGATATGCACATTGCCGGTCCTGCATATCCGACAGTCTATATACTAGACAAACCGGCTCTCTTTAACTACAAAGAACAGAAAAAGATTCAAAGTGAATATACTTAACAGTTGTACCACCAACAAACGATTAAAACAAAATGCAGTCACTTTCATGGGCGTTGGAAACTTTACGACAAATGATAGAAGTGCAGTTGAGTTATTTTTACTATCTCTACTGGTAAGTAGAGGAACTATTTATTCCATCACAAAATTAGACGTCGAGATTTCGCCAGAAATAAATGTTTTGAGACCCCCTCAATCCAAAAGAAGCATTTTTTGGAAAATGCCCGTGTGTATGTGTGTGTGTGTGTGTGTGTGTGTGTGTGTGTGTGTGTGTGTGTGTGTGTGTGTGTGTCCGAGGACAACATAACTCAAAAACGAAAAGTCGGTTAAAAACCAAAATTCGTATTTAAGTTTAATGTCTTTCAGGGATGCCAGACAAATATTTTAAAGAAAATAGCCCCACCCTAAATTATCCTTTACATGGAAAATTTTTATTTTCATGAATTAAAATTTTTATTAAAATGCCATGTATTTAAAATATTTGTATGACAAATGATATGTCTGTTGTGAATTTTGTTGCTATTGTCTATGTAGTCCTGTTTACTCTGGATGACTTTTGAATAACTGATAAACCGTAAGAGATAGACCAAATGTTACGCTACCAAAAATGTAGATCTTGCTAAAACACACAATTTATGCCCAAATATTTTTTTTGTGGAGTGAACCATTTCGGAGATATTCCGTGTTATTTGTGTGAATTTTTGTAGGATTTGACTATCGCTCAAAGCCTACTTTATTCTAATATTCCCCTTGCACCTACAAGGAAATAAGCAATAAGATAATTTAATTAAGGAAAACGAAGCTATTAACACTGAAGCAACAAGATTCTAAACTAAGAACAAATTAGAACCTAAAAACTTCACTTATCTTAGTAATGTTGCAAGTTATCTTTTTCAAACACTGACTCGAGTTTCGAGTTGACTCCAACTCATTCTCAAAGCTATACAAACAAATTCGTTACCAAAGCTACAATTCTTCATTTTTCTCTGAAAACAAAAACATAGATACTGATGTTCATTTTAATTACCAACGTCTGAAAACAAAAATCTATAAATACAATCTATAGAAGGTAATTCAAAGTTCATAACACGGTTCCTGTTTTTTAAAATAAATTTTTTTTCCCAAACCATTAAATCTATAGGTCCACTTAATTGTTTTAATAATTTAACTTCTGGATTAATTTCATGATTAAATGACCAAAAATGATCTGCCACAGCTGATTTATCAGTTTGTTTATATTTAATATTTCTAAAATGCCTTTTTTATTCCGGTTTCTAAATGACGTTTAGTTTTACCAAGATAAACCTTATCAGAATATAAACAGGTAAATTGGTAAATGCCAGATTTTTTAAAATTTGGTATTTTATCTTTTTCAGAAAAATTGAGTAATGTTGTATATTAAATTTATTATGAGGGACCAAATTTATTCCATATTCTTTAAAAATCTTTGTAAATTTTTATTGGTCCATGGATGGTAAGTAAACTTTTTAAAAATACAATTATCTTTTATTTTTTGAGGGTAGAAGCTTCTTTAAGAGCTTTTTGATGCTTAAATTTTTCTGAATAAAATTTGTATTAAAACCATTAATTAGTGCAGTGTTAATGTGTTTATATTCTGTGTCAAATTATTTTTTATTAAGGGATATATTTATTAACCTATAAATTAAACTATTGAAAACAGAAAATTTATGCGCAAATGAATTAAAACTTGTATTTTTATGTAATTATCAGTGTGAGTAGATTTTCTGTAAATACCAAAATTCAATTTGTTATGTCTTTTAATTTGTAAGTCCAGAACTGAAAGGCATCAATTATTTTCAGTTTCCAAAGTGAATTGTATAGCCTTATCTTGTAAATTTAAAAGTTTTAAAGCATAATTTATCAGTTTTTATGGACAACAGCAAAGATGTCATCCACATATCTATACCATATTTTAAAAATTAGAGGGAATGATTTTATAATTCGAGTTTCAAAAAGAGCTCATGAAAAGATTAGCAAGAAATGGCGAAAGTGGACTACCCATTGAAAATTTGACCTAAACAAAGATTTGTAAGTTTTACAAAATCATCTATTAAATCTTTGTTTAATTCTAAAGAATTTACTTTTTTTTTAAAAAATCAAAAAAAAAATTTCTAGGAATACTAGGAAATAAACAGTTACATCAAAAGAAAGGAGTTTATCATTATCATACATTACTATGTTGTTAATCTTTTCTAATAATTCAAAATAATTTTTAATACTTGAACTTTCAAATTGATCAAAAGTACTAAATTTTTTAGTTAACCATTTAGCTAAATTATACGTAGGTGAATTTATACAATTTATAATAGGTATTCTAGGTATTTTGGAGTAAGAGATTTTTTAAAATCTTTGTTGCACTCTTGGAATATGCTAAAAGTAAATACCAGTTTTGGTATTTAAGGGACGTTTCGTTTTTACTTTCTCTACTGCGTATAGTAAGTAGAGAAAGAATTGTATTCCACCAAACAATTCTATGTCGAAATTTCACCGGAAATATGTTTTGAGGTCCTTTGAATAAAAACACATTTTTAGAAAATGTGTGTGTGTGTTTGTGTGTGTGTGTGTGTGTGTGTGTGTGTGTGTGTATCAACCAAAGTTGATTCATAAGTTTAATGTTTTTCAAGGATGCGACATGAAGATTTTGAACAAAACCTCTCCATCGTAAACTACCCTTTACCTGGAAAATTTTTCGAATATTTTAATTTTCTTGAAATGACTCAAAACATTTTGACTAAAATGACGTGTCTGAGATATTTTTATGACAAAATGAAATGTATATTTTGAATTTTCTGGCTATAGTCTATGTAGTCCTGTTTACCTTTGAATAACTCGTAAACTGTAAGAGATAGACCAAATCTTTTTGGGTTATGTTGTTCACAGACAGACGCACAGTTTTCTTATTGAAATATGAGTGAAATAATATATCCGAATTAGTATATAAATACTAGTAAAATATAACATGCCGCGTCATATGTGTAAAGTGGTATAAATAGCTCTGACTGTTTTTCATGCAGTTGTGGTAAGCGTTATAGTAAATTAATTGAGCTTCTAGTTACATCATCATTACTGGTTTCCTGGAATTTCAGCCACCAGGGGTTGTAAATCTGTTAACATGAAACTCATATTTATGAGCTTTTAATGCGATCACCCTGGACTAAACCCATAAAATTGGGTATAAAAACACACTAATCATAGTGGTATGCCATATATGGCTAAGGATAGAAACTGCTTTATAGAGTCCTACAAGTTATTAGAGTAAAGGGGCAGTATTGAATATCTGCGGAGAAAAGGATTCATTACCAAGCATTGTATATACACTAGCTGAAATATACGGTATTGTTCGTGGTTTGGTGATTTGAGTTCGGGACACTTGCCCTCAGTGACAGTTCCGCTTAATAACATTTCCACTCAACCAACCTTATAAACCCCCTTAACGCAGCAGCCTATAATGGGCCACCCAGCCGCTGCGTCCCCCACTATAGGTGTCATTGGTAGGGTGCAGTACTGGAGGGTGGAACGTGGTCAGGGCACCGAGCCCTCCCGGCCAGTTATACGGCCTTGTCGACCTGGGACCGCTACTTCTCCATCAGTTGGTCCCGTCAAATTTTGTACATTTTCACCCTATCATGCTTGGTCCTTCAACAGTGAAAATATGTTTATTGTATGTTTATATGCCATTACTTTAAGAAAAATGCAGAAGATTTCCATTTTCCTTCAAGTTTATCAATACTTCATTAATTATTTAATCAGATTTTACTGCTGATTTAACCCCTTTTTTCCTTCAAGATAGACATCTTTTGTGTTACATGTATGAATATAGTTTTTGACATCTTCTCGAAGGGTATTAACTAATATGTATACATTTGGAGGTGCATTCAATATTAACTGCCCAGCCTTCAGAGACATTGTTGGTCCTGTGTTGTTTACCTGAGCACTTCGATACAGAGGAAGTAATCGTAGAAATGCTGGAACTTTGCATTTTCAGATGTAAAAACAACGAAAATAAACTTAAGTCTATCTCAGCTGAGTAAGTTGAACTAAGAAACCCAGCTTCAGGAAACAATAGGGGTGATTTCCCCCACTACCGCCTCCTAATTTAGGCTCCACCCAAGCACTGATAGTTTCTCAGAATTATAGCGCAATTGTCACTAAGTGCAAACCTCGCCGACTCGGAGATTTATCCCTACAACTTGCAAATTAGGTTATATTTGGTCAATAGCCTTGTGAATTAAAACTATAAAGAGCAAAAAGCCATAGAAATAAATAAAAAAACAGTGATAAAACACTGCAAAAGCACTTCAAAACAACAAATACCACAGGAAGAAAAGTAAGAGCTGAAAACTATGTTTCATTTCTATTGTCATACAGAAAATTGTGTGATAGTGCAGTGATAAAACACTGCAAAAGCACTTCAAAACAACAAATACCACAGGAAGAAAAGTAAGAGCTGAAAACTATGTTTCATTTCTATTGTCATACAGAAAATTGTGTGATAGTGCAGTGATAAAATACTGCAAAAGCACTTCAAAAGCACAAATACCACAGGAAGAAAAGTAAGAGCTGAAAACTATGTTTCATTTCTATTGTCATACAGAAAATTGTGTGAATTGTTTGTAGAACAGTGAGTAGAGAATGCCATATAAATCTAACATGTTGCACTTATACAGCTAGTTTAATTTATATTGTATTTCCCCCAAAACATATATTGAGCAAAAGTGGCTAAAATGTTCCCCCTAATACGAAGAGTAGATAGAAAAGTAATAGAGAAAGTAATATGAAATGTAATGTATTATAATTACTTTATGTCGTGTTTTAGTTTCTAGGTTTTCTTGTAGATTCTATGAAGCTGCTTTTTCTATCATTCTCATCTCTCAGCGACACCTAAATCAACTGGGAAAGTCCCGTGTCCACCAGCGACGTCTGCAGTGCAGTTGTCTGGCGCATAATGGCTGCGGAAAGGTTTAAAAAGTGGTGGGCAGAATCTGCCAGATAGACATTGCAGTGACTTAGTGGACTAGTTACTTCTATACGTTCTTTACATCGAAACACAAAAATACGAAGCACCTCGTTCCCTCGTATGTCTCGTCAGTCTGGGTGGCTCGGTTGGTTAGGCACTGATCACAAGATCGCAGGTTCAAACCCCTGCCAAACCGATTTTTTTATTGTGTTTAAAACTGACAGCCCCATGTCAGTAGATGCTACCAAAAAGAGTGCTAGAATACAAACCTAAAGAAAGAAGTTCCATAGGAAGACCAATGGCCTAATCCATGAAAGGAGAAAGGAGTAACAGAACTCCGGTGGGACGAAATTACGACACACAGGTGGCGTTCACATAATCTTGGCAGTTTACAGAATGGTTATCAAATAAATGTTTTTCACAGCATGCTATTTTAAACAATTTCAGATAGTTCCTTATCTGTTATAATATTCATTTAAACTGCTCATTTTAATTATGTTATAGCTAGATAGTGTCACAAAACAACAATGTTAGAAATCCCACTCCTGACACCCATGTGACATGAACATTAACAAAAAGATATAGTACAAGAATACAGACATCAGAAAGTAAATTTGAAAGAGTAATAGTTGGGTATACTAAATAGGACCAACAGCGCCATCAATATATCAGACAAGAATTAAAATTAGAAGAAATACGTCATATTATTGGTAACAATAGAAATCAATGGCAACAGCATGCTCAAAGGATCAATAATAACAGAGTTCCTAAAAAGCCTAATAGTAAACTCAAAGACACAGAAAAGCAAGACCGAAGAAAAGACGGAGCGGATTGAAAAGTCCAAAACAACAATCTAGAATTCGTCAAGACCTTGCACCTCACAGTCTTATCATAAACTTGACTTTAACGATACACTCACTGAACACTCACTAAATTGCTTCACCTCAAGACTAACTCCGATGCGACGATCAAATGTCCCAAAAGTGTTTTGCCGACACACATTTGTCTCAACAACGCCGTCGCACTATTTTATATAGACGAGAATGAGAAGCACGGACTTTTCTAGAAATTCACATAAACAAACCGGCAATAGAAAGCCTGGAAACGCTTTGTTCTGCCGCTTCGTTATAGTCTACCTCGTATTTACAAGCCGCGCAGTGGTGTGAGGTAGTTTGAACTTCAGCGTCTCTCGCTTGCTGGGGCAAAAATTGATCAACAAACTGATATGAACAAAAGTAATCTCTAATTAAGAATATATGCCTGGGAGTATGCACGGAAAATAAAACACTACTCTTCGTATATCCTAAATAATTGTTACTAATGATCTATGTATGGACAAAGAAGTATCGAGTAAAATCCTTTATACTACGTGGTCCATCTCATCCGCCCTTCGTGCGTTGAAACAGTTACAGAACGCAACGGGGTAATTCCAGTTACAGAGACGGCGGTGACTTCGTTCTGCTTATCACCTTATGAGAGGCAGTTGAACTAGCGTGTGTAGTCCGTGACAATAAACAATAACAGTATCAACAACCAAAAAGGTCTCACTTTAATTACAGGACCTTTATCTCCCAGGGAATAAACTCACTTCTGTATATGGTGCTATTATATCTAACATTCCGAATTACAGATTCTAAAGTGCACGTAATGTTTCATTGGCATTGTTCGTTTCTTATTATTGTTATTGTTGTATTTTATTATTATTTTTATGAATTATCTATTATTATCATTAAAACGTATTATTACTGCTTTTATTTTATTATTTATGATTATTAATATTTGTATATTATTACATTCTCTACTGGTAAGTAGGGGAAGTATTGTATTCCACCCAAAAATTCGATGTCGAGATTTCACCGGAAAAATATATGTTTTGAGACCCCCTGAATCCAAAAAAAGCACTTTTAGAAAAAAGTTTGTGTGTGTGTGTCAGTCTGTGGACAGCACAACTCAAAAAACAAAAGTCAAATTAAAAATTTAAGATTGTATTTAAGTTTAATGTCTTTCAAGGATGCGACACGAAGATTTTGAAGAAAATAGCTCCGCTCTAAACTACCCTTTACATGGAAAATTTTTCGAAAATTTTCTTGAAAATGGCTCTAACGATTTTGATTAAAATGATATTTGCATGACAAATGAAATGTATATGCATATCTTGAATTTTCTGGCTATAGCCCCTGTAGTCGTATTTACTCTGGACGACTTTTGCATAATTGGTAAACCGTAAGAGATAGACCAAATCTTACTATACAAAACATGTAGATCTTGCTAAAATAAACAATTTATGTCTGAATAAATTTTATTGTTGAGTGAACCATTTCGGAGATATTCCTTGTTACGTGTGTGAGTTTTGGAAAGCTTTCGTGAAATGGAACATCGTTGTTCATTTTTTATATGTTGACCGTGCAAAGAGAACGGAATCTCAAAGCTTTAAAAAATTTGACTATCGGACAAAGCACCTACAAGGAAATAAGCAATAAGATATTTTGTGCAAATGTTTATCTCAACTAACACGAAGAAGATATAGGAATAAGAGTTTGTAAGAATGGTTAGTACAAGAGTAGAGAAAGTCATGTGAGTGCAATACATCAGAGTTTTAGCATTCACGATGGCTCAGTTATTTTTTAGAACTAAAATGAAAAAGGTTTTTTCTCAATTTTAAGGGAGTTAAAGTCGTAGATATCTTTAACCTGTACGTGGCCCTTATACCTCTCCGAATATGGAATTCTATTCATGCTCAAGGTTAGCTGTCTGATGTTCAAACATTTAAGGGTTCTTGACCCGAAGTGATATTTGGGAGAATGTTTGAGTTAGGATCGGTTTGTGGTCCACACGTGGTCTCAAATTGTGGGCTTTCTCATTCGTATGCTTCTTGCAGCCTCAAATAAAGGCAATCCGCCCAACAATCTTAAATACCAATTTCGAACACAACCGCTTCAATTTCTGAGAAGCCAGTTACATTTGCAACTCGAATGAACTCGCAGTTGTTCCCTGTACTTTCACTGAAATCCTAATTAGGGTTTTTTGCATCCACTGCAGTACTTCCCATAGCGATTTTTTGTAACTGTTACCGATTCCGAAGACAACTTTTGAGGTTCCCTCTTTCTCGAACTAGTTAAGATAAACTTTTGCACAAATGATGTTATGGCTTATTTCCTTGTAGGTACAAGGGGAATATTAGAATACAGTAGGCTTTGAGCGATAGTCAAATATTTTAAAACTTTGAGATCCCGTTCCCTTTGCACTACTAACATATAAAAACATGAACAACAATACTGCGTATGACAAAAGTTTTCTTTCCGAAACTGACACAGATAACAAGGATTATCTCCGAAATGGTTCACTCTACAAAAAAGTCATGTGAGTATAACATATGAGATTTTTATCTCTGTTAATAGGCAGTAGATACCGTCAGGATCATGATGAGGAATAACTGATGTGCGCCGTTCTGACAGAATGTGTTCTAAAAAATGCATTAACATCTGAGCATTACTTCGTATTTTACTGAGACTCTATGCCGCATGCGCAGTGAATTCGAAACTGCCCTGTTTTGGGAAGTTGTAATATCCGTAAGTTGTGCAAAACTGTATTTATGAATAATATAAACATGCATTTTTATATTCTCTACCGTCCACCTATTTTAGGTAGATGAGGAATTACATTCCGGCGAAGTATTTCATATCGAAGGATGTACCTTTTAACGTCATTGAATGAAGATTAAGCTATTTAGAAAATGGTCCAATTAGCACGCGTGTATATTTGTGAATAGCCTAACTAAAAATCAAACTTGCGGAAAAACGCTAAGCGTGGTGTTAGGTTTAAGAATGCGATACCAAGATTCTAAAGGAGCTACAGCCTAAACTGTCCTTTGCGTGTAACACGTGAAATTGCCTTCATTGTCGTTCACTCAGTTGCAAATGCAAGCCACCATTGCACTGACAACACTGCCACGTGACTATAGCAAAATGTTGAGGGTAAATTCACACTTATAGTACATTGTTTAGAAAATAAAAGGTGCCTAATGGCCTCTAAACAACTATAAACAGTCTTAGATAGATTGTCATGAAAATATGGGCTTCATGGGAAGTAAAATTAGTATTTTAGAAACTGCACGATGCTTCCATTAACCCCAAGTGCTTCAAAATGTCAGTATCATTATACGTCTCTACTGTTTTCATCTCCAGTTAAAAAGCAATATCAGTTGTGTGTCGCGATCTTTGTTAACTAAGCAGTCACCGTAAGAAAATCGGCAGTGCAGCTGGAGTATATTGCAAGTTTTGTTTTGTGTTTCTTCTTTCTCCAAGAACGGACACACAGAATAGAAGCATATGCGACTGATTCTTCAAGTGCATGAGATATTGATAAACCCGCTCATATAGAAAATACTAATAGCAAATACATCTACGAGAGAATATCTCTTGTGACGTAATAAGCTCAAGGATGGGGATCAATAGATAGGAGAAGTAATACATTACATGTTAATATTTAACTTTCACAATAAATATACCTTTTGAGGTAAATTTGACATTCCATTCTCTTTGCATGACTAGGACATTAAACAACGAAAAGCAATTTCCTGTATAAAAAGTACAAACATTTGAAAATTGTAACCAACAACAGGGAATTTCTCGGAAATAGTTAAATCCACAAAAAAGTATGGCACAAGGTCTATATTTTTTGTGGTAAGATTTTGATTATTTGCTACGATTTACGAGATAATTCAGAAAGAAGAAAACTTCAGAGGTTATTCCCAGAAAAGTCAAGACATACATTTAATTTGTTATGAAATGAACCCTTTATCAAAAATTTTACTTTTCGAAACTTTTTCCATGTAAAGGATTCTTGGAAAACGCTTAAATATTTATTAACTATATAATATATTTTAATATATTTATTAACTATTTAAATATATTAACTTGTTTTTATACATATCTACAGATTTTGTATATGGTAAAAGTCAACAAATAGTTAATAGGAACTGCACAGCTCGAAAAATAATCATTCAATAAATTAATATAATGTTATTTTTTAAAGTAATTTGTTAGTCGGAATGATAGAAGTGATTGCTCTAAAATTGAACATTAAAAGGTAGTTTTCGGTTTATCGTATATATAAACATGATTTTAGGGCCATAAGTACAGATATTTTGGTAATTCTACCTTAATATGTATCCATTCGATGATTTTCTCTTCGCCTAATAGTTTGACCACAAACCAATCACATAGGTTAATGTCTCTTTTTTTATATATATTTCCAAATGAACAACGCTTGAGATAGGCTATTCCCTATGCTTCACACCTCAATGCGTGACCCACTGGTATAGATAAGGTGAGGTTATTGGCCCTGTAGAAGTATTAGAATTCAGTTCAGATGTAGCATTCATTCCATCTATTCTAGCACTCTTAATCAGTGGCGAAGGGTGAAGTATGTAACAGGGCAGATTTATCTTGCCCTCATCGTTCACCATCGGCTCACTTCGGGAAACGAAACTAAAATAGCGACTTTTTTTTTTCAGGAAAAACACTTAAGTAAATAAACTTAAAAGGCGAAATCTTATCTGAGTAGAACATTTGATCCAAATCCTTAGAGCTGTTTCAGAGATACGTTTTATACGTTTTTTTAATTGCTCGTTTAAAAATATTAGATTTATAACTTTTAAATAATTGCTATTTATACAGTAGTATTTTGTTAATTCAGAATTTTTCTACATATATATCAATTCAATTCAAATTCATCGCTATAAATGCGCTTGAAAGGTAACCAATAAGAACACTTGTCCCTTGCCTCGAAAACACTGCATTATCACAACAGCCAATCACAGCCAAAAAAGACGGAGGCTCTACTGTCTACTGGGCGGAGAAATCGCAGACATTGTAGTTCACAAACCGCTGTCAGCTGGCGCGCTTGTTTCTCCCATGGTTTAAGCATGGCAAAATATACAGAAAGTCAATTTTTCACAGAGTTCATTGGGTAGACACTGTCTATCCTGTCTCTCCTGAGGCTTCGCCCCTACTCTTAATAGGTGTAAAACTGAAACAAATGAAACAAACATTGATTTAATATTGTTCATTACGCTATCCTCAATTACCAGTAGAGTACATATATCTTTACTTTGTGTGAAATCAAACCTTTGTAGGACATTGTTTAGTAATTAGAACAAATGGAATGAAGTACCTGGAACAGAGCACTTCTAAGTGGGAAGGCAGTGACATCGTGAATTTTTAAATGAACATTCAACAGTGTTGGCGGTTACAGTCATAAATAATTACAACCTTTAGCTACAGTCTACCAAATACTGTGATGACGTAATTCCCCGTCTGGAGTCGGATGCGATCTTTCTCTCAGAGTATGCAAGCAACATCAATTAATCTGGTTGATAAATTCAATAACTACTTCCAAATCTTGGCACTGATTTTTAACTATTGAAATATTTTTAAGAAAATCTTCACCCTAAACTACCCTAAACATGTAAAATTTTTCGAAAATTTTGATTTTTTGAAAAATGGGTCTAAAGGTTTTGATTAAAATGCCACATTTTTATGACATTTTATAAATAAAAATGAAATTTATATTTTGAATCTTCTGGCTATAGCCTATGTAGTCCTGTTTACTCTGGATAACTTCTGAATAACTCGTTAACCATAAGAGATAGAGAAAATCTTACTATACAAAAAATGTAGGTCTTGCTAAAACAAACAATTTATGTCTGAATAAATTTTCGTGTAGGGTGAACCATTTCGGAGATATTCCTTGTTGTTTCTGCCAGTTTCGGAAAACTTAAAACTTTGCTGAAATTGAACATCGTTGTTCATTTTTAGTTTCTCCACTGGTAAGTACGGGAAGTATTGTATCGCACCCAAAAATCCGATCTCGAAATTTCACCGGAAATATGTTTTGAGGCCCCCTGAATCCAAAAAAAAAAGCATTTTTAGAAAAAGGTCCGTGTGTGTGTGTGTGTGTGTGTGTGTGTGTGTGTGTGTGTGTCTGTGTGTCAGTCTGTCAGTCTGTGGACAGCATAGCTCAAAAACGAAAAATCGGTTAAAAACCAAAGTTGGTATTTAAGCTTAATGTCTTTCAAGGATGTGACACGAAGATTTTGTAGAAAATAGCCCCACCCTAAACTACCCTTTACATGTAATATTTTTTGAAAATTTTGATTTTTTGAAAATGACTAACGATTTTGATTAAAATGTCATATGTTTGAGATATTTTTATGACAAATGAAATGTATATCCTGAACTTTCTGGCTATTGCCCCTGTAGTCGTATTTACTCTGGACAACTTTTGCATAACTGGTAAACCGTTAGAGATAGACCAAATTATACTATACAAAAATGTAGATCTTGCTAAAATACACAATTTATGTCTCAATAAATTTTCTTGTAGGGTGAACCATTTCGGAGATATTCCTTGTTATGTGTGTAGTTTCCAAAAACTTAGAACTTTCGTGAATGGATCATCGTTGTTTATTTTTTTATATGTTAAGTGTGCAAAGACAACAGAATCTCAAGCATTTGACTATCGCACAAAGCCCACTGTATTGTAATATTCCCCTTGTACCTACAAGGAAATAAGCAATAAGATAATTTGTACCAATGTTTAACTCGACTAAAACGAAGAAGATATAATAATTTCTGCTGGATGAAATAATTTTATAGTTTCAACCATATAAGCTATTAATGCAGATGTACAATAATTCATAAAACTTTGAGAAAAAATTCTTGAGAACGTTAGTCTGAATATTCAGATTATCTTGTCCCCTTAAATTGATGATTGTAGCTGTATATAAGTGGCAGAAAAAGAGATAATATTAGTGTTATTTGGTGTTAGGATACTTTTATCTTGGAACAAACGATGCTGAGTTTTCTGAAGCCGCACAGACGATGTATTAAAACAGATAGTGAGAGTGTTTCAGTGGATTATCAGATCCAAATCGCTATTATCACGGAACGAGTTTTTATGTAAACACAAATGAGATACGCAATAGCTGCTGGCTCTTGTGTGCAAAACGTGGCGTAGGCAGCCAGTTGGTACGTCCGTCAGCAAAACGAGTAAATGAACTCACCGCCCCCCCCCCCCCCTCCCTCCCTTGCACAGAAAAAAAATGTTTATAATTTCATCACCGAATAAAATTTCAATTTGCCTCCTGGTATGAAATTACGACAATGATACTTTGTAATTTGATGTATTTATTTATGAAGGTGCGGGTGACGGAAAATCATGAACTAAAGTGTTTAATACTCCAGTAGAACACCGTTTAACCAAACTAAAGGCTGCAGAGCTGTTTCTGACAATGCATTTGTTCGGGAAATTGGCGGTAATGCCTTTAGGCAGCTGAAGAAAGAAAAGAAATGTGTTCCAAATACCGGAGGGGACACTGGGAGTGAAATTTTGGTCCAAATTGTCAAAAAGTCGAAAATTGTTTTTTTACCTTAAAATGTTCCTGGAACGCCGATGCATTTGAATCAGCTAACATTTTTAATATCCCCCACTCCATGTGGTCATTACGGCCCAGTGCTCTTCCCTTAACGTACACAGGATCCTCCTATATTGTGACTTTTGTGGGTGGGTGTGAAGTATAGAAGACAGATGTAGTCGAGATAAAGAAACACTTTTATTTCCGTAAACAGTAACTTTGTACACTCGTTGCAACAACAAGAAAGTCTTTTCCGATTCTCCAACAGCACGGCTTCGAACTCGTAACACAAAGAACTAACTCTTCTCCGTCGGCACAACTCTCCACATCGTCTGTCCGTCTCCGTCGGCACGACTACTCAACCTTCACATACGTCTGACTGACTCTTCTCACACTTTACCGCTATTTATATCTCCCCGGCACTATTCTGGAAGCTTCAGGAACGTTCACTTATTGCGGCGAGATACAAAGTAAGAAGACTCCAGAAGAATCTATCCTTTTCTCTCTTTCGGCAAGCGCCCCAACAATGCGGCCATTCTCTGTCTCTTTCCTTCGGCTCCTTTGCGGTAGTGCCGACAATAATGCGATGGGTGACACTGCGGTTGTCGGCAATTAGATGCGGCGGGCGCGGTGACACTATAAAAGCCTGTTTTTCTCAAAACTACATTTCTGCATATTCCAAAAGAAGGTCGCGCCTGAGTTTTGCTTCAAAGTCAATGAAAACTTCCAAAAGTATTCATAAATAGCAGCTAAACAAAACTATGATTCAATATTGATGTTATCATTAACATGAATTCCAAAAACATTTTTTGTATGAAAAAAATCAATAATTTTTAAGATTAAATTTTCTTTGTTATTAAAAAAATATTTACAGCATAATCAGCAAACGTATTTGAAGTATCTCTTTATACAATTGTTACCCATGTTTTAGAGTACCAGTTCTGACAATATAAATGATATTTGAGAAGTCAATAGACGCGAGTTCCATTTTGAAAATGTGCCTATTAAATTCATAAAATAATTTATATATCATAAACGAATTATCTAATTTTAATGAAATTTGGTGTACCTCCTATTCTCATATAAATACAAACACAGTAAAAATTTCAGAAAAATGTATAAAAAACTGTGGAACGTTCAAATTTCACTCCCAGTGTCCCTTAATAATATGGAATAGAATTAAATAACGATTGTTTACAAACATGATTTCATAACGGGAAGAGAAAATGATGAAACATTAAATAGTAGAATGTCAAACTATTTTATAAACAAAGCGGAATAATGCACAAAATCAAAATAATAATAGTAGACCTCAAAACGGTCTTCTACCTCCTTAAGTACTCTCCTTTAACCCTCTTCTCTTCATACTCTACTTCACCCCATCCATCCAGCACTCCTTAGCTTTCCTACTTTTTCTTTTCCCTTCTATTTTCCAATTTAAAATTTTATTGGGTATTCGGTCCTCTGACATTCGTGTCCACACCATTTAAAGCGCCTTTCTTCTTTTTCTTCTTCTATTAATAGTAATAATATACTTCTATTAATATTAGTATTATTTATATTTTATAATTATGATCATTATCACCGTTTTTATTATTATTATTATTATTATTATTATTATTATTATTATTATTATTATTATTATTATTATTATTATTATTATTATTATTATTATTATTATTATTATTATTATTATTATTATTATTATTATTATTATTATTATTATTATTATTATTATTATAAATCCAACAATGAAAACTGTGAAACATTTACATAATTCAGTACACTTGATTGCAATTCAAAGCGTCAGAACAAATCCACAGTAAATTTAGTAATCAATCCACGAGCTGCGGAAAATGACGAGTCCGATATATTTCACTTTATTTCTTCTAAAATTGAATGACATTTCACAATACCTGACGTGAAAATCACAGCTGTTCTGTTGTATTCTAATTTTGACTGCTATAGTATTAACAACTTCTCTTTCCGTCGTACAATCACTTTTGAACTGTTCACAATGAACCAACAATGCACAAGCCAGTCTGCTTATATGCTTCCTGAATTACCGGTGGTTTTTCTGTGAATCGCGTCTAACATGCGGCTGCCGCGGTGCTACGAATTAAGCAAATATATTGATATTTCTTTAATAATGATGAGCATACCATACTGTCTGCTGTACTAGGTAGGGGTCTGTGTTCGATTCCCGGCTGGGGGAAGTTTTTATATAGCCAACATTATTTCGTACCCTCAGTGTGGAAGGTAATGTGTTCCTGCGCAGGACCGCTGGTATAACCTTAGCAGTTAATGCCGGAACAATGAAATATATGATGCGTTACACTCACATGAGTTTCTCTACTCTTGTACTAATCTTTCTTACAAACTCTTATTCCTCTATCTTCTTCTTGTTAGTTGAGATAAACATTTGCAGGTATTTCCTTATTGTTCGTTGTTTTTAGGTGCTTTTATACGCCTAAATCTGCTTTACTTCCCTCCAGGTTATGAACCCGCAATCTCGGGATCTAGAGGCTAGCATGTTCCCCGTAATCGCAGCTCAATCTTTGATACCAATGTAACAATGGAATTAGAGTACATATATTTCCTGCTTTTTCAGGCAAACCATGCCCCAGAAAATCTGTGTTGGGTTTGCACAGGAAAATGTTTTCAGGTCAGATGCTGAAAGTATTTTACTTCCCATAAATTTTGACATTTGTGGGCAAATTATGATACATGCTACTAGGATATATTCAACACAAATCAATAATCCAAACTACCAAAACCATCGAAGCAGCATTATATACAACGCAAGCTACAGAATTCGCCAATGTGACCCATTTTCCCAATTACTGGTTACCTTTGCTGACATTCCGTGAATATCTAGAAAGTAGAGGAAGCATTGTATTCCACCCAAAACTTGGATGTCGAGATTTCACCGGAAATACATGTTTTGTGACACCCTGAATCCAACACAAAGCACTTTTAGAAAAAGGTCCGCGCGCGCATCTGTGTGTCTGTCACTCTGTGGACAGTATAACTCAAAAACGAAAAGTCGGTTAAAAACCAAAGTTGGTATTTAAGTTTAATGTCTTCCAAGGATGCGACACAAAGATTTTGAAGAAAATAGCCCCACCCTAAACTACCCCTTAGATGGAAAATTTTTCGAAAATTTTGATTTTCTTGAAAATGGCTCTAATAATTTTGAATAAAACTTCATGTGTTTGAGATATTTTTATGACAAATGAAATGTATATTTTGAATTTTCTGGCTATAGTCTACGTAGTCTTGTTTAGTCTGGACAACTATTGCATAACTGGTAAACCGTTAGAGATAGACCAAATCTTACTGTACAAAAAATGTAGATCTTGCTAAAATACACAATTTATGTTCCAGTAAAATTGCTTGTAGGGTGAACCATTTCGGAGATATTCCTTGTTATGTGTGTGAGTTTCGGAAAACAAAGCTTTGGTGAAATGGAACATCGTTGTTCATTTTTTATATAAGTGTGGAAAGAGAACGGAATCTCAAAGCTTTAAAAGATTTGACTATCGCTCAAAGTCTACTGTATTCTCATTCCCCTTGTACCTACAAGAAAGTAAGCAATAACATAATTTCTACGAATGTTTATCTCAACTAACAAGAAGAAGATATAGGAATAAGAGTTTGTAAGAATGGTTAGTAAAAGAGTAGAGAAAGTCATGTGAGTGCAACACATCAGATTTTTAGTCTGGTAATTTGTCTCCTCAGATTCGTAGCTTAACCACTTCTTTCAGCTGAATTTGGTTGCTTATTAGCCCGTTTTTTTTTTTTGGCCCGTATTTTGTTCAAATAGTGCCATAAATTTATGCAGAATAGATATTTAAAAGTAGCGTAAATGGCACTAGACCTTTAAAAATGGCGGAATCAAAAAATGTTTCACTGCCAACCACTGGCAGAAGGTTTGGGTAATTTATCTGTATAAACCTAAAAATCGTCAATTTGACAATTTTTGGTCATATTTTAGTTACCCTTTTGGTTACTTCCGCTTGTTAAATGTACGACCATTTTCAACTGTTATGTTGGCAACACAGGTAGATGCGTGAACTATTGAACTATTGAGACTTTAAGCAAGGAAGCCTTAGTTGTGTAGACGTCATTGCGTTCCAAATCTGCGTTTATTTGGAACTGTCTTAGAGCCTACATAAGTGTTCCACATTTTCCAACCTCTGTTTTTGAAACAGTTTCCCGTTAAATATATTTTTATGGGCAAAATATAACTTGATCCCTGTTACTTTTTCGAGTAGATACAGTAGGTAGAGCAAGTACTGTGTTCTACTCAAAACTTCAATACCGATATCTCACTAGAAATACATGTTTTGAGGCTCCGTCAGTAAAAAAAGCATTTTTAGAAAAATTATGTCCAGTCTGTAAACAGCTGAACTCAATAAAGAACTAAATGACAAATTTGGTAGATAAGTTCTGCATCTTTCAAGGAAGATATTAACATGTTCTCCCCTCTCTAAACTACCCTTTACGTCAGTGATGTCACTGAAAGTAAACAAGGCGGTTACTTGCCGCTCTTCCTAGTTACCCTTCGCTAGTGACGTAATAGGTTACACGTCAAGGAACCATGCTGGCACGGCTCCGGGTAGAATTTCTAAGGGGATATTTCACGCCCGCCTCTTACTTTCCTATACTGAAAAACTCAAAAGTGCAGAGCTATCGCACCAGCCAATGCCAGTTACCTTTCACCTGCATGGCCACCCCACAAAGTCAAAACGAGTGGAGGGGGAAAAGAGGAGAATCAGTCGCGTTGTGACTTTTTGGTACCTCTTTTTTACATGGAACATTTTCCGAAAAGTTTTGTTTTCTCAAAATAGCTGTAAATGATCATATGTTTAAGCCATTTTATGATTATATTCCCGAAATGTTTCATTTTATTCTTTTGAATTTCCAAGTACTTATGCATTCCCTAAATAGATCAAGTATATAAAAATCTGATGTGTTGCACTCACATGACTTTCTCTACTCTTGTACTAACCATTCTTAAAAACTGTTATTCCTATATCTTCTTGGTGTTAGTTGAGATAAACATTTGTTCTAATTCTCTTATTGAAATTGCTGCCCATTGGCCCGGAATATGTTGTTTCTAGTATTGACACCGGCCGTGAAAGCCTTAGAATCTCAATACTTCCTCTAGTTACTATATATAGTGAAGAAGGTAAAAATGCATGAATTATTTACACAGAATGTTCCTTTATTGGTGCCAAATATTTTGGAGACATCCTTCGAACATAAAAACGTTCATATAAACATAGGAACATGACTGCTCCAGTCGTGCTCTTACGTCAACAGCAACTGTGGGAATCCTAGATGATTTTTACCTTTTGCGCTCACCAGAGATACACTTGTTTCCAATTTATTTACCAGTTCCAGTATTGTATTTCTTTGGGGAGGATTCCAAACACAAAATTCAAATGTGTTAGTTCTTCATAAATCACTATGTATACCTTTTTTACTAGGATTCTCACGAATTCACCAACGCTTGAGAGTGGCCCATTTGAAAGGATTATTTCGGATGTTGCGAGACCAAGAGTGGCACGAAGTATTGACCGCAAACCCATTAGTTAAAGAGGTATTGCTGTAGGAAACGGTGTCCGTCACATGAGTGGACAACTGTGTATGAAAGTCTTCTGTTATTGCATCACCTTCAGCGTAAAAGATTAAGTGTGTCAGTCAGAAGGAAGTTTCTTGCATCGCGTGCTACTGAACGTGCAATGTTCATCAATTTCTTACATGCACTTGTTCACTGACGTGGCTGGGTTTACTCGCGATGGTATGCTCAATTACTCATAACTCGGTCTGTGAGACATCAACACAGATTCTGCATAAAGGTTTAAGGTGAAATCATTCATAATCACTTCATTTCTTGCTTAGCGGAACGCCTGGATCTGTTTATCGCTCGATACAGATAAGAGTCGCCTCTTACTAAACAACAGAACTCAAAAAGGAAACATCCGTTAAAAACCAAAGTTGGTATTTAAGTTTAATGTCTTTCAAGGATGCAACACGAAGATTTTGAAGAACATAGCCCCACCCTAAACTACCGTTTACATGGAAAAATTTTCGAAAATTTTTATTTTCTTGAAAATGGCTGCAACGATTTTGATTAAAATGACATATGTTTGAGATATTTTTATGAAAAATGAAATGTATATTTTGAATTTTCTGGCTATAGCCTATGTAGCCCTGTTTACTCTGGTTGACTTTTGAATAACTCGTAAACCGTAAGAGATAGACAAGATCTTTCTCTACAAAAAATGTAGATCTTGCTAAAACACACAGTTTATGTCCCAATAAATTTTTTTGTAGAGTGAACCATTTCGGAGATATTCCCTTTATTTGTGTCAGTTTCAGATAGCTTCAAACTTTTGTGAAATGGAACATCGTTGTTCATTTTTTTATATGTTAAGCGTGCAAAGAGAACGGGATCTCAAGGCTTTAAAATGTTTGACTATCGCTCAGAGCCTACTGTATTCTAATATCCCCGTCTAATGTTTATCTTAACTAACACGAAGAAGATATAGGACTAAGAGTTTGTAAGAATGGTTAGTATAAGAGTAGAGAAAGTCATGTGAGTGCAACACATAAGATTTTTTATTTAGTAGGGTGTTATCTGTCTCTTTCTGTTTACCATTTATACATAAATCATGCAGAATGTAGGGGTCTTATGAGAATATTCCCAGAGGATTGAAGGTATGACTTATAAACTGCCATGGAATCCCCTGTTTGTGTCCGTAACTGGATACTGACTGTCGGCTTGTGGTTATACACGCCACAGCAAAGCTGGTTCACCCTATGATAGAACCAGTGGGTTGTAAAAGACGCAAGAGACACGGTTGGACATCGCTGATATACCTGCATAATGGTAATACGAATTCTTAGGTTGGCTATACTGTGCTTTTGTGTAATGTCGGCCATGTTGAATTCTTGGGAACATCTATTGCATTGTATCTCCTTTCTCTTGAGGTCACAAACAACTTCGCTGAGGACCTTCGTGTACAGTTCTTGGAATGTATGATAACAATCAGCTAGGAAAGACATTTAGCTGAAGGAAGGAAAACAAGGCCCTCTGCCAGGACATCTAGATCACAACTATTAGGGTCTCTCCCTCTCTCTTATAACACTAAACTGCCAATTTGAAAAATGGTGTTCAGCGGGATGCATATATATGTCTGTGTTTTACGTCACCATATAAGAGTAAATCACATTCCTTTTATTCTACCCCCGAGAGTTTATATAGATTGCTGTGGTAGCTGCTGCCAGCTACTGGGGGTTCCCAGCATCGATCCTGGCACAGTTGAAAGATTTGCTATTAGGGAAATACACATGCTTTGCCATTTGGCGCTGGTACTGGTGGCAGCCCTGCATTCTCATTTCCTGGCGCAGAGTCGTAGATATCCAAAGGCTTAGACCACGCACAGAGCAGTGTCAAACTTTGGGAACCTAAATCCTTTGTTGTACTCACATGACTTTCTCTACTCTTGTACTAACCATTCTTACAAACTTTTATTCCAATATCTTCATGTTAGTTGATATCAACATTTGCAGAAATTATCTTATTGCTTATTTCCTTGTAGGTACAAGGGGAATATTAGAATACAGCTGACTTTGTGCGATCGTGAAATCTTTAAAAGCTTTGAGATTCCCTTCTCTTTGCACACTTAACATATAAAAAAATGAACAACGATGTTCCATTTCACGAAAGTTTCAAGCTTTCCGAAACTGACACATATAAAAAGGAATATCTCCGAATTGGTTCACTCTACAAAAATTTTATTCAGACATAAACTGTGTGTTTTAGCAAGATCTACAGTTTTTGTATAGTAATATTCTGTCTATCTCTTATGGTTTACGAGTTATTCAAAAGTCATCCAGAGTAAATACGACTACATAGGCTATAGCCAGAAAATTCAAAATATACATTTCATTTGTCATAAAAATATCTCAAACATATGTCATTTTAATCAAAATCGTTGCAGCCATTTTTAAGAAAATCAACATTTTCGAAAAATTTTCCACGTAAAGGGTAGTTTAGGGTGGGGCTATTTTCTTCAAAATCTTGGTGTCGCATCTTTAAAAGACATTAAACTTAAATATCAACTTTGGTTTGTAACCGACTTTTCGTTTTTGAGTTATGCTGTCCACAGACTGACACATAGACACACACACGGACCTTTTTCTAAAAATGCTTTTTTTTTTTTTTTTTTTTTTTGGATTCAGAGGGCCTCAAAACGTATATTTCCGGTGAAATCTCAACATCGAATTTTTGGGTGGAATACAATACTTCCTCAACTTACTGGTAAAGAAAGTAAAAAAGAGTGGGGCTGGTTGCATACACTCACATGACTTTCTCTACTGACTCTTGTAGAATCCATTCTTACAAAGCCTTATTTGTCTACCTTCTTCGTATTAACCAAGATAAGCGTTGCAGAAATTGTGTTATTGCTTATTATTACTTTCCCTACTACATATAGTAGAGGAAGTCCAGATTTCAGCGGAAATATATGTTTTGAGACCCCTTAAATAAAAAAATTTTTTTTGACAAAATCCATATGTGTGTGTTTGTCTTTTAGCGAAAAGTTGGTTAAAAACCAAAGTTAGTGTTTAGGTTTAATGTCTTTCAAGGATGCGACACTACCCTTCATATGAAATTTTTTTAAATATATTGATATTCTCGAAAACGGCTTTAACAATTTTATTAAAATGCCATGTGTTTAAGATATTTTTATGACAAATGAAATGTATTTTTTTAACTTTCTGTCTATAACCCAAATAGTCCTGTTTATTCTTGATGACTTTTGCATAACTGGTAAACCGTAAAACAGAGGCAAAAAGAAGGAATTTCAAAGCTATCACATAGGAACCAAGTCGAAAAAGATCTGACGAACGCTAGTGCTTACTATATTCTCCTATTTCCACTTCCCTAAGGAAATCAGTAATAAAAATGTACAAATATTTATCTCAATTCATTAAAGAGGTTGTAGACAAAAATATAATGAAATATAATGAGATTTTAATGTTTTAATTGCATAAAGGTTTTTGATGTTTTTCAAGGCTGTACGATAAATAGGCAAAGTACAATGAAATGAAGGAGACATTAAAATAAGTAAACACTCAACAAATCAGCGAACTACAGACCAAGATATCTGGGATGTCTAAGGAAAAGATAGACATTTGAAGCAGCCGCAAGAGGCAATATTGCATATCACATGAACAGAAAAGAAAAAGGAAGTATTCCTAGATTACAACTGAGAATCCTTGGCGTGACGATGATTAATGACTATCCAAATGAAACCAAGGTTCAACGAGCAGACATTCGGCCGACATTTCATAAGATGTGAATCAAGAAAATCCTTTCTAAAACTTTGGTACATTTCTGCTTTTTTGCTTTAAATGTAATTTAACAGTGATCTTAGATATAGAGAATCATTTGAGGGAGATTTTGTATTCTGAAAGAAACTTAGAATTAGCAATTTCCTTAAGAAAGGTGTCAAAAGTTTCATACGAGGATCCCCATTCGTTGTGGGTAAACTGGTATTAGGTACTGTCTCTCATGCTGCAGGAATTGCAGCAGCGCAGCGATGAACAACCCGCGGCACTCAGGTAGCCAGTCCCTGTAATGGAACTTGGAAGAGATCATTTCGTTCGACGATTTTCTACTATCTTAGAAGTGCCTAAGCTTTGAAAGTTTTCCACATTTTGGGGGCATTGCTCCTTCACATGCCACAGATTTCAGGTGGTTTCAAGAATTTAAAAGTGGGCCAACATACGTGTTGAAAATTTAAACAAGGTATTTTACTCACTGGCACTAGAAAATACGATATCAAATTTTTTCAAGATAAAATTCCAGTGTTTACTATTTTCCCTCGCATAGGCAGCGGCCATTTTAGTGGCAGTGATACCAATCGCTGCAGCGTAAATTTCGCTATAAAATGACCTAATTTCATTATTTTAGCGGAACTGGTTTTAATAACTACGGTATTTTTTCTGTAACGGTGCGAATGAAGGTCAAGTGCAGCAGAATTTTGAAAAAAATATATTTAAAATGTTTATAATGGCTCCCTAATACTGAACTATATATAAAATGTTCAGAAAATTTCAAATAATATCGCTCTAAAAACTAAAAATATTGCATTTTTAGATAAAGGTACGGTGTGTGCGTGTGTGTTTGTACGTGTTTGTGTGTGTTTGTCTGTGGGCAGCAGCACTTAAAAACTAAAAGTTGGTTAAAAACCAAAGTTGGTATTTAAGCTTCATATCTTTCTAGGATGCGATACAAGAATTTTGAAGGAAATTCCTTCACCCTTAACTAACCTTTCCATGGAATATTTTTCGAACATTTTTATTTTCTCAAAAGTGGCCCTAACAATTTTCGTTAAAATGCCATTGTGTTTGAGATTTTTAATGGTAAATAAAACATATAGTTTGAAATTTATAGCCCATGTAGTGCTGTGTCTTTTTTTTTTTTTTTTTTTTTTTGTGTCGGTCTGGGTGGCTCAGTTGGTTAGACGCTGGCCCAAGGTCGCGGGTTCAAACCCGGCCCAGGTAGATGGTTTTTAAGTGTGCTTAAAAACGACAGCTCCATGTCAGTAGATTTACTGGCATGTAAAAGAACTCCTGCGGGGCGAAATTCCGGCACACCGGCGACGCTGATGTGATCCTGGCAATTGACAGCGTCGTTGAACAACAAAATAATTTAATTTAATTTTTTATGAGTTTTCCATAACTGGTAAACCGTAAGAGATGGACCAAATCTTGCTGTACAAAACCACCGTTTATGTTAAATTATCGTTTTTGTGAAGTGAACCATTTCGGAGATATTCTTTTATTCGTGTGAAGTTTACAATACTTAAACCTGTAAAGAGGATGGAACTTCAAGGGTTTCATACAGCGCGCAGCGTTAAAACATTTGACTATCGCACAAAGCCTACTGTATTCTAATATTCCCCTTGCACCTACAAGGAAATAAGCAATAAGATAATTTCTTGCAGTTTTCCTGACCAGAATAGTAACACGCTTTAAGGTTTGAATGCGTTAAAGTTGGACAGCGGAACGTAGTTAAATGACTCTCATGAGCAGGCATGCCAACGTTTTCACTTTACCCGTGCGTGACGTAGCGATGGCGAACACGAAGCCTGCAATGACTGGCTCTCATAACCAGCAGTGTATTTAAGGCAACGACCTTCCATGTATTAGCTTCATAAATACAATTTGTAGACGTTATATTGGCGCACTCTGTCAGAATCAAACGTTCTAAAACAAGTAGCAGTAATAACATAAGTCAAAACAGAAATGTCGGTTAAATAATTGGTATTTAAGTTGGTCGTCTTCCAAGGATGGCACACATATATTTTCAGCAAAATCCTCCATCCGAAGCTACGCTTTTCATGACAAGTTTTTAATAAAAATCTGTATTTCTCAAAAATGGCTGAGGAAATTATCATCTGCTGGGTTGGATAATTGGATCTGAGAGTATCCTCTCACCCCTTTCATAACTACATTCCATTTTCGTCTTCTTCACCGCAACTCCAACAATGGGCTGATCATCCATCCTGGGTTTGCTGTGTCGCAACTACTAACCAAAGGCATGTATTGAGGGTGTAAGTCCTACAGAAGGGTATACCTTGAAAATTAAGATCTGTTTCTTCACTAACGTGGTTCATGTTCTATGAAATGTCCTGAATATATTAATCTTCGAATGTTTTAGAGAGGTGTCAAAAATACAGATAGAGGTTATGTCTCCAAAACTTCGAAGATTTAGTCTGATGAAATATTTTAAAGTTTTCTACCAATCAGAACACGATTAATGTCTATGAAAAAGTGGAGTGACATTAAAAATGTTTTTTTTTTATTACTGTATAGATGGAAATATTTTAGATAAATTAAATAAATTGATAAAATGGATATTTAATTTTGGTTGTGTCTAAAAATAAACAGTAAATATTTGTCTCACGAAGTATTTTGCATTTTCTATGTAATGTTTTAAGACTGTGTTAGAAAAGTGTTCTTTTACCAAGAGAAAATGTCAAATACAATGTTACTATTGTGTAAAGGAATTTTAGTTCGAAAAAAGACTTAAAAAGAAATATGTATGGGGTAGAATGTTTTCAATTCAGAACACCTTAATTTTTATTTTGCCCCAGTTTTTCTTATCACACACAGTTGAGTGATAATGTTTCACATTTATTTAGTGGGTATCTCAGCGTGGTAAATGCGTTGGGAGGGAAAGGAAATTAAAACAGTTGCGAAGCGGGCAACTATCACTTGTTTTGCTCCGAATTAGACGTCATCGTGACGTAACACGCACGTGAGCGGGAAGTGTTTAACGTCCCCGACCACCTTTGTGGCACTCTCTTTTCGTCGATATTGACTCTTAAGCCTAATATGTGCCTGAAGAAGAAGAAGATATTCACGCGGAGGGCAGACGTGTAGTTGAATGTTGGCAGGACTGTGTGGGTATCGAGCGCCCTGGCGAGCCCCGCACCCCCCCGTAGTGGGCCCACCCGGCGGGCTGCCTGGCCTAGCTGTTTCAGTCTGCCCGTGTCAGCCAAACTCTCGAGGTGCGTGTTCATGCTGATGATGATGAAGATGATCGAGGCACAATGATGATGTAGTGATGCAGATGATACTCGTGGCCGGTGGGTAAGTGTCGGAAGTGACGTCACACTTCAGCAAAAAACTTCCTCTCACAATTATCAGTAATGGCATGCAAATATAGCAAGCAAGTGGTGATACAAGAATCTTCAAAGTGTGCTCCAGTCAAGGATCTATCTTAAAAATCCCAATTAAAGTGAAAATTGATCAACACCTTAGTGAGAAAAAAAAGAAAAAAAAAACAACCCTAATTTTTTTTTCTTTATTTTTGAAGAGAGATTTCTCTGAGATTCCTTGCAGGTGTATATGTGTGTGTATCAACAGTGTGTGGTGGTGGAGGTGGAGAGAAAGTGAGGTTGTGAAACAGTGTTAGTGCCAGTGGATTCTTCAAGAGAGTTCTTCAGCCAAGAGCAGAAGATCAAGAGGAAGTGACGTAAAAACACGTGGAGGGTTGTAGTCCATAATTAGCCAGCGAAAACAAAGCAACAAGGGCTGCTTCTCTGTCTCTCACACTTAAACTGTATTTTATTTTAATCTCATTAACAAATACTACCACTAAACCATTGTGCAATTAACAATTGATACTCACATATACACCTGTAACGTTATGTCATCAGTAGGAGGACTTCAAAACCTAAGTCCATTTCTAACACTCATTGCTTACCTTGGTATATTAACCCTAGCAGCGCCAACCCTTACACTGCCAACTGGGGTAGTTTATCACCACCACTGGCAACAAAATATCTAGGCAATTTTTCTAACAAATTTATTTTAAAATTGGGTATTATATCTTAACTGTTTAAAAAGGTTATATTTACTACTGTTTAACTATTTATTTCATTTTTTATAACGTTACACCCATGGGCTACTTTATGACCAGCTTGGCATTTCATTGTGTCTCAAAAGGACCAACAATGAAAATGTTGAAACAATAACAGCATATCTTTAATCAAACTTTAAATCACAGAATTATAGAAATTATAGAAGGTGGGCAGAAAGCACCCCATTGGTATTCCTAGGGTTAATATTTATATTTTGGCCTAGTAGATTTAATATTGCAGAATACGAAATAAACACTTTTCTGTTTAAATTCAAAGCAAATCTAATACAATGACTAATATTACTGACAATATAAGGAAATCAAATGTCACATTACATACAAATTCTGATGCATCCAAAGTCTGCCTCGTGAAATTCTTTAGACTTGGTAGAATTTCGAGAAAATTGTTTATAAAAAATTGCTTAGGTAATGATCAATGTCATATTTATACTTGCATATAATTTACGGAACATTTTGTTTAAATTCACCTGTTTACGTTCTTTAAAAAATTAATTACATCTTCATAATTATTATTTAAAAATTACGTTCAAAAGAATACCCAATATGCCATGTAATTTTTAAATACCTGGTTTACTTTCATAATAACCAGAAGTAACCGAAAAAAACAGTTAAAATATTTTAATAGATATCATAAAAATACAATTTTAATCTGCAAAATATATCACAGAAACTTCCACACTTACAGACTGCCCCAGAACTTCAATCTTGCACATGCAGTGCGTGGCATGTTTGGAAGGGTTGCATAGATCAGGCGTTGAACAGTGTGGTTAGGTAAATACAGAAGCTTAGGCAATTATGTGACGCCAGTTGGGTTGCCTAACCGAGTAATTGAACGGCGATTGCTATCCTTATAAATTAATTTATATTAACGTGATTTAAGATACTAAATATATGTATATATATATTAAGAAGATTAATTAATGGATTCAGTCAGCGTTCTTTGCTATATTCAACAGAGACGTAAAAGAAATAATTTAAAAATGACAGGTGGCGTTTGCTAGGGTTGAGTAGTATGTTTAATATTTATATTAATATTTATATCCAGGAGTCTGGCTTATGGAACAGTTAATAATTTCGTAGAATTTGGAGATTCCTTTCTTTAAAGCTTATTTTCATTGTGATATAAATATCAGCATATTTAATCATTTATATATATTACTATCATTTTAAATTACATTCAAAACCAACCAATGACAGAGTTCGCACCAATTCTAAAGTATTTTAGACTCTAGCTCGTGGAATAGTTCATACTTGCCTAGAATTTAGGGAGTATTTTCTTAAAAACCTATGGCACACTGTTTACTTTTTTTAAAATATACCTATTTATCTATTTACATCTTCATCACTATTATTAAAAAGTACATTTCACAATCATCAGGTGTTTTATGTAATTTATAAATATCTGGATTGCGTTACAGTCTTGGTAATTACACTTTTGGAATAAGAAAATACAAAATCTATTGGTTAACATATTAATTGCATAATAAAAATATAGTTTTAATCAGTAGAACAGCTCACGGAAGCTTTCAAACATATATACTGGCCCAAAAGCTTCAAACTGTACCCCAATGTAATCCCAAGGATCGCGTGACACGTTGGAAGGGTTGCATAGATCAAGGCTGCAATAGCCCAGCCATTGGCAATTCTCTGGTGCCAGTTGGGTTGCCTAACCGAGTAATTGAACGGCGATTGCTGAGTTCTTAACAGTTATTTATACTAAACAGATATAAGACACTAAATTTTTTTTACATTAGTAGAGATAAACTTTTGCAGAAATTATCTGTTTGCTGATTTTCTTGTAGCTGCAAGGGGAACATTGAAATTCCGTTCTCTTTTTGCATGGTCGAGAAATAAAAAGAGGAATAACCACCTCCCATTTGAGAAAAGTTTAAGTATTCTGGAGCACACAAATAACATGGAATGTCTTGGGTCATAGGGCAAAGGGTAGAGGGATTTTCTTCAAAATCTTCACGTAGCAATCTTGGAAGATATTATACTTAAGTACCAACTTTGGTTTTTAACCGAGTTGTCTTCGTGTTACGCTGTTCAGGCACGCGCGAGCGCACACACACACACACACACACACACACACACACACACACACACACACACACACACACACACACACACACTGGGACATTTATCTAAAAATGCTTTTTGGATTCAGGGTGTCTCAGACATATATTTCCAGTGAAATCTCGACGTCGAATACAATACTTCCTTTACTTCCTATACTTAGAGATATTTTGAGAAAAGGAATTCATGAATTCAATTGTTTGCTGCGTCGAACAGAACGGTTCCATTAATAAATGAAGTGAGGGATGTAAACAGAGTCAATTATTGACACGTAACTTTCCCCATGAGTTGCATGTCGTGGGAACAGCTGCTAGCTAGCAACAGTTTTCCCTTTTTCACAGTTTCATCAAGATGTGACTACGGACCTGCCGAATCCAAGTTAAAGCATTTTTCGTCTGTATGCGGGGCTGTATGCAATTAGGAGCAACTTGACCTGGATCGAAAGCTGTATGAATCGTGTAGCCCGCGGACAACGTTCTTTTCTTATTCATATGTCGGCCACGCGAACAGTGCTGCCAACTCGCGCGAGGAATTCTGGGAACATCACAGCTGATTAACCACTTCCTCTGCACGGATATTACTTCCGGAGTACTATTGCTTGAAATCGGAAGCTATTAGTGCGCTGTTTTGTTCAAATATAACCTCAAAATGTTAAGTGCTGCACCTAATGGACACAAGTACACAAATTAAAGCAAATGGACCATGTATATGAGTTAAACATTCACGAAGAGATTATATTCTAGGTTAGAGTTGTCCTCTAGCAAAACTATGGTTCAGTTCTTACTTTGTTTGCTACGTATACCAAGTAGAGGAAGTATTGTATTCCACCCAAAAATTAGATATCAAGATTTCACCAGAAATATGTTTTGAGGCCTCCTGAATAAAAAAGCACTTTTAGTATGTGTTTCGGTGTGTTTGTCAGACTGCGGACAGCATAACTAAGCAAACGAAAATTCTATTCAAAACCAAAGTTGGTATTTACGTTCAATATATTTTAAGGATGCGACACGAAGATTTTGAAGAAAATTCCTCCATCCAAAACTATCCTTTACATTGTAAATTTTTAAAAAGTTCTGATTTTCTTGAAAATGACTCAAAGTTTTGATTAAAACGCCATAAACATTATATTTTTTATGACAGAAGAATTTTACATAGCCCATTTAATCACAAAATACGTAGATCTTGCTAAAACACAATTTATGTCAAAATAAATATTTTGTAGAGTGAACCATTTTGGAAATATTCCTGTTTATTGGAAAACAGGGAAAATTTTGGAAAATTTAAACTTTTGTCAAATAGAGCATCGTTATTCATTTCTTTATGACAGCCGTGCAAAGAGAACAGAATTTCAAAGCTTTAAAAGGACTATCGCTCAAAGCCTAGTCTATTCCCATATTCCCCTTGTAGCTACAAGCAAATAAGTAATAAGATAATTTCTGCAAATGTTTATCTCAACTAACACGAAGAAGATTTAGGAATACGAATTTATAAGAATGGTTGGTACAAGAGTACAGAAAGTCATGTGAGTGCAACACATAAAATTTTTTACGGTTAGTATTGGTGGTATTGATAGAGAGAGAAACCGAATACGAAATACAACGAATTAAAAAATTTAATGAGAAAGTCCAATGGCCAACAGATTTTAGCCGTCACTCCAATTTGCCGATGATCAACTAATTTTAGCCGAAACTTGTTAGGGAATTTGTGATAAAAATGCTGAAAGACACATATGAACCATGAGATTTACAGTAAAAAAAAAAAAAAAAAAAAAAAAAAAAAAAAAAAAAAAAAAAAAAAAAAAATGTTTGACTATAAATAGCAATAAAAAAGAGAATTTAATGTTGGAAGAAGGAACTCAAATAAAGCAAGTGGGGAAACAAACCTATTCATACAGAAAAGGCTATTACTAACAGTCATTACCCAAAAGCTTGAAACATTCAGCAAGAAACATAATTAGTATAACTAATAATAGTAATTTATCCTTTAACCTTGGCTTTAATCCATCCAAAACCTCTTGAGCTATGAATGACATAAAACTTAAAGCACATTTACTATTAATAGTTATAGATGAAAGAATTTCATACCTCTTTTAACCTTCATTTTTAGTAGAATTCTAAGCGTGACGTCCATTTTCAAATATTCAAGCTTGGCGGTTCTTTGTTTGTCACTAAGTATAAATGCAATGTGGGCAAACTTGAAATAAGGGCAATCATTAGTAAAAAGTACTGGTGCATTTTTTTCGTCTTCTGTTTCCAATTTTATGATAAACCGACTACAACCTTAATCTTATGGCTTGAAAATTAAGAACGCCCTTCTGTGAAAAATGTGGAAAACTATCAAAGTTTGTCTCGGTTTACGTAATAATATGCCTTTTCATAATCTATATAATCATGGTATGTATCATGGAAGGTTAAATGCTTTCCTTTTTTAATACTTGTTGTAATATTAAAGGCCATAAACCTGATACTAACATAAGTGTTGCACTCACATGACTTTTTCAACTCATTTTTGTTCAAACTATTCTTACAAAAGCTTTTTCCTCTATCGACTTCATATTAATAGAGATAAAAATAGGTAGAAATGAGTTTCTTACACAATTATTTCCTTGTAGGTATAATGGAAATAGGAGATACAATAGAGCTAAGTAGAGTCAAGTGCTTTAAGAGCTGATTGCTTAGTGATGACTTTGAAATTCCGTTTTCTTTGTATACCAGGAGGGAAGGGGGGGAAAAACAATAAATACTCTCTTGAGAAAAATGTAAGCGTTAAAATATACAAACGAATTACAAGGGGCATTTTGGAAATGCTTAACTGAAAGAAAGAGTTTCGTATAAATTGGTTACTTTAACGAGATCAGTAGAGTTAAATATTGTCGAGAAATTCCTTGTTATTGCTTTGGTTTTTAAAGTAGTTATATTACTTTAAAATGGGAAGTCGTTGTTCGTTTCTTTCTCCTGATCATTCATGAGAAAGAAATTTCAAAAAATTACATAGTGACGCGTTCTTCACATAATTGACTGTCACTCAAGCCTACTGTGTTTCTCTGTTCTCATTGCACGCACAACAAAATATGTAAAAAAATAATTTCTAAAACGTTTAACTCGATTAATATCAATTAGATAGAATGGTAATTTTTTTAATAACACCGTCTGCTCCGTTAGGTTTTAAATGAAGAACCCTGTCAGGAGACTTTAGTTACGTCTTTCACTAAAGCTTTAAAAATCCACGTTATTATTTATCGAGGCAGCAATTTCGTTTACAGATCTTCCAATGTATTAGGAGACATAAGGTACTTAATGGTGAAGACTATCAACCAATTATTTTTTTTTTATCCAGTGAAATTAAAACTCTAAAATTTTTTGCACACAGAAAAGAAATATTATTCCACTTAAACGCATAATTTTTAAAAATTTAATATATTGCAGATAAAAATTATCGTTTTACCAACGTTGTTAAACTAGATGTTGTGTAACATTACAAAAAATTTCAGCCCTCTAACTTAAGTAGCTTCTGAGAAAACCATACCAAGGTAGAAAATTTAAACTTTCGGAAAAGTGCAAAAAAACTAACCGAGTTTTCAGTCTATTTCTCCATACATCCCTGTAGACACGGATGGTCCAAACCAGCGCCTCTCAAGGCCGGGTGCAATATAACGTGCAGCGTGGGCGACTCGGTTCACTTCGGCTCAACTCGTGCGTTGCAGACTGAAGAAGCGAGGAAGCACGTGTTGATAGACGGCTGTGAAATTTATAGATCAAATAAAGCTATCTAGTAATGGAACGACTTGCTCCAAAACAAAGGAAAGAATGCCGAATGCCCATTTAAAAAATCTGACATGTTGCACTCACATGACTTTCTCTACTCTTGTACTAACCATTCTTACAAACTCTTATACCTATATCTTCTTCGTGTTAGTTAAGATAAACATTTGTAAAAATTATCTTATTGCTTATTTCCTTGTAGGTTTACTCAGGGGCCTCCATCTAGGGGATATGTGAATAGCGACCACAAGGTATCCAAGCTGAGCAGAACATTACTTCCACTTACTGGTGTTTTGCTCCTCACTGTAACTTTTCTATCTGACCTTACCTTGGTCATCTCTTGTTCTCTTCCGACCCCGATGCTATTAGGGCTCCCGAGGGCTTGGGAGTCTTTATTTTTCCAACCTCTCCATTTCTCTAATCTCTCTATAAACTCTTAACCCCTAACATGCTGACCTGTCATGGCATGTATACGTCCTCTGATTGGTAATCAGAGGATATGGTCGGTGAATTTATTTTGATAATTCTCCCGGTCAGGTCGGTGAGACCCGTAAACCAACGACAGGTGTGGTCCTCCAGACATTCTGGGGGTTGTGAGAGAGCGATGTGACCGCCAAAACATAAAAATATGGTGCTCTCTAAAAAGCGGTTACTATTACTGCTATTGCTCTCTTCGATATCATCAGTGAAAAATATTGGATAGCAAGAGGATTAATGACTTCATTGTCAGAAATCCAGGATTAGCTAATAAATAATAATTTCCTTGTAGGTACAAGGGGAACATGGGAATACAGTAGGCTTTGAGCGATAGCCAAATCTTTTAAAGCTTTGAGATTCCGTTCTCTTTGCACACTTAACATATAAAAAAAATGAACAACGATGTTCCATTTCACAAAAGTTTTAAGTTTTTTGCAACTGATACAAACAATACGGAATATCTCTGAAATGGTTCACTCTACAAAAAAATTTATTTGGACATAAATTGTGTGTTTTTAGCAAGATCTACATTTTTTGTATAGTATGACTTGGTCTATCTCTAACGGTTTACCAGTTATGCAAAAGTCGTCCAGAGTAAATACAACTACAGGGGCTATAGCCAGAAAATTCAAGATATACATTTCATTTGTCCTAAAAATATCTCAAACATATAGCATTTTAATCAAAATCGTTAGAGCCATTTTCAAGAAAATAATTTTTTTTTTAAAATGTTCCATATAAAGGGTAGTTTAGCGTGGGGCTAATTTCTTCAAACTCTTTGTGTCGCATCCCTGAAAGACATTAAACTTAAATACCAACTCTGGTTTTTAACCTAATTTTCGTTTTTGAGTTATGTTGTTCACAGACACACACGGACCTTTTTCTAAAAATGCTTTTTTTTGATTTAGGGGTCCTCAAATTTCGACATCGAATTTTTGGGTGGAATACAATACTTCCCCTACTTAGCAGTAGAGAAAGTAAAAACTGTAGGACGACGAGGCAATTGTCACACTGAACTGGATACGTATTAGGGCAAAATACATGTATATGCCTATCACCCTGTATAAACCTTGAATTCCTCTTAGTTGGCGCACCTTACCTGTTATGAGATGAAATGTATAGTTTAGGAGCTGTGTGAGAGGTTAATCCTAAAGGTTTGAAGCTTATAAAATGGAAGGAACGCGCAGTTAAAGGTTTTTGCGGACCTTAATGGTGCAACATTAAACTATCATCACTCGAAGTGCTGCTTTAACTTAAGGTGAAAGGGTGAACAACCAGCAGCACGCCAAAATAGCCAGAAAGCTCTCGAGGGGAAATAAGCCCCTGCAAACTCTCTAGTACTTGCTGCTGCAGGAGAGATTTACGCTAGTAATGCGGTCAATAATTTTCTAATTAATATTTTAATATAACGAGTAATTCGCCTAAAACCATGCTGTTGATGTGGTGTAGAAAGTGGTTGTGAAATGTATGCATAAACATTACCAGAAAGTGGATATCCCGCATAGCAATTCCTTTTTGCTTCCTTTAACACGTAGTCAAGGGCGTATGACTGACTATATGCTAGGCATATAAAGCAGAATGTTTGTATGTTTGTCCTCTATGCGCCAATAAACCGCTTGGCCGATCACCGCGAAATTTGGCATGTATATTTATATTTAAATACATGTTTTGAGACACACATAATCATGTTTGAAGCTGTTAGTGTTTAAATCATTAGGTATACCATTAAACCAGTGGACTATGTTCAGCTGGAACGTCTGCAATTTTCTTCCCAATCTCGTTTACTTCAGCTTGTGTGGAATTTATAGGCCGTTATGAATCTGCAGCTACCTTGGCAGGTTTTACACCATTAACCTCACTCTTGAAATTCTTTTGATTAAACTATCCATTTGGTAAGGATGTTTCCAAAATAATTTTATTACAGGTTAATGTGAGAAATCTTGTATAACCAAGCACATAAATGCTGTGCACGTGTTTTAATTTAAGGTTCGTTAACTTATTTCGCCTAAGAGGTTCTACCCTGCGAATATACAAGGTCATTATAATGGTATTGAGGTTTAAAATTCTCTAACGTTAGTCATGTTTTCTTTAACAGCATTAGTAAATTTTGATTATGCAGATCATCCCTTCCACCTATCCCGCGTTTCGCCTTACTTTATTCTAGCGTCATAGTCCACATAACCACACTTTCCAATCAACTCCTCACACGAAAAGTCGGTTAAAAACCAAAGTTGGCATTTAAGCTTCAAGGCTACGATATGAAGATTTTGAAGAAAAGTTCTACTGGCTAAACTACCCTTTACGTGAAAAAGTTTTCAAAAGTTTAATTTTCTCCAACGTGCCTCTTAGCGATTTTAATTAAAATGCTACACGTGTAAGATATTTTTCTGACAAATGAAATGTATATTTTGAATTTTCTGGCTATAGCCCATGTAGTCCTGGATGACTTTTGAATAACTCCTAAACCCTAAGAGGTAGACCACGTCTTACTATACAAAAACTTACATCTCGTTAAACCGCATAATTTATTTCAAAATGAACCTTTTTATAAGTGAACCATTTCAGAGTTTCTTTGTTAGTTGTGCGAGTTTTATAATACTTAAGCTTTCGTCAAATGCATGATCGTTAATCATTTTTATATGTTAGCCGTGCATTGAGAGACTATCACGCAAGGGCTACTGTATTCCACTATTCCCTTTGCAAGAAAATTAGCAATAGGATAACTTCTGCAAGTGTTTATCTCAACTGACATGCAGAACATAGAGCAATAAGATACCGAAAGCGACAGTAGATGTAGTGGTCTCCTGTTCGACGCCAGTGTGGCGCATTGTTCATCACATAGTGTCTGGCCCACGCCTGCCGCTCGCCGGGAATGGCATTTTTGGAATAACAAGCCGCACGAAATGTAGCCGAATTGTTTCCGTGGAAGTAATAATACGCCCACACAAACGAAAACGTCTGCGATAAATCTTCCCCCAGATAAAATCTCAACCAAAAAGGGAACCGTAAAACCGCATCTGCATTTAATGACTCGGGTCTTTACACGGTTTCCTCTCGTCTCGCGACTGATGTTAGCTATATTATGAATCTCTGATTAATATTAAGTCATCTGTTTTAGGAAGGCAGTTATTTTCTGTCCCATTTGGGGGCGTTCAACTCTTAACGACACTATTACGTCTGAATGGCTCAAAAACCTATTTTTACTTTCTCTACTACGTATAGTAAGTAAAGGAAGTATTGTATTCCACCGAAAACTTCGATGATATTTCACCAGAAATGTATGTTTTGAGCATTTTTAGAAAAAGGTCCGCGTGTGTGTCTGTCAGTCTCTGAGCGGCATAAATTAAAAATGAAAATTCGGTTAAAAACTAAAGTTGGTATTGAATTTTAATGTCTTTTAAGCATACGACACGAAGAAATAGCCCCACCCTAAACTACCCTTTACATGGAAGATTTTTCGAAAATTTCGATTTTCTTGAAAATGGCTATAACGATTTTCATTAAAATGTCATATGTTTGAGATATTTTTATGACAAATGAAATGTATATCTTGAATTTTCTGGCTATAGCCCATGTAGTCGTATTTACTCTGGACGACTTTTGCATAACTGGTAAACGGTTAGAGATAGACCAAATCATACTATACAAAATGTAGATCGTACTAAAATACACAGTTTATGTCTGAATAAATTTTCTTGTAGGGTGAACCATTTCGGAGATATTTCTTGTTATGTGTGTGAGTTTCGGGAAACTTAAAACTTTCGTGAAATGGAACATCATTGTTCATTTTTATATGTTAAGTGTGCAAAGAGAAAGGGATCTCAGAACTTTAAAAGATTTGACTATCGCACATAAATATAATTTGTCTTAAAAATATCTTAAACATTTTAATCAAAATCATTACTGCCATTTTGGAGAGAACAAAAACTTAGAAAAATTTCTGCATCTAAAGGGTAGTTTAGGGTGGAGGAATTTTTTTTCAAAAACTTCGTGACGCATCCGTGAAAGATGTTGAGTTATGCTGTCCAGAGACTGACACACAGACACACAGCTAGACGTTTTTCTAAAAATTTTTTTTTTTTTTTTTTTGGATTCAGGGGGCCACAAAATATATATTTCGGTGAAATATTGACATTAAATTTTTGGGTGGAATACAATACTTCCTTTACTTACGATACGTTTTATTGAGAGAGGCGTTTTAGGAAAACACATTTTTGTATAAAGGAGTTTCGTATTTAACTGGCGGAGTTTAAATGGGTTGACTAATTCAGGATAAACGGCAGGCAGGAACAGAAAGCGTCCAGCCTGAAATGAAATAAATATTGTGGCTGCGTACGGATGGGTCACTGGGTCAACAAAGTCATAAACTGGGGAAATGGTTACGGTTTTTCTTGTGTCTTCCATCATATCCTGCAGCGAGGAGGATTTCGAAACAGGTTTTACGACGCAGAAGGGAGTGAAAAATCTCCCTTCGTATAGCAATATTCAAATGAAGTTTAATATTAACTCTAAGCTATGTCTGCGAGTGATGTTCAGCTGTTCCCAGTAGGTACCCACGTGACAGAAACATAAAATGTATTACATTGTCATCACCAACATAGACTTTGGCCTGTTCCTCCAATTTATCTGCTTAACCACAACTTATTCCGCTTTTGCACTATTTCTTTCGTTGGAAACTTTTTAAAATATGAATTTGTGTATAATAAATACATGAATTTGCAGAACGTTTTGCAATTTCATCAGCTTTCTCGTTTCAAGAACTCCAGCATGCCCCTTAACCCGCGGCAGACAAATATATTTCATATTTTCAATGATTCCTATTCTAATTATATTTCCCAGAGGACAGATGGCATTACAGTGACCTGCTTCCATAATGTGTGGATAGATGGCACAGCATTCGTTGTTGCCATCTATTTTCATTTTTAGTAAAAAAGCCTAAGCGTGTATATTTTTAATATTGTTTTCAAGTTAAGATTGGGTTTTACTATTGAATACCTAATCAAGTATTTAGCTTGGCGACCGAGGGAAACCACGAAAAAATCCGGTCACATTAGTTGCTCCACGGGATTTAGACTCAGGTATCCACAATCTGGGATACAAATATTACTGAGTAATAGTTAATAACGAGGTTCTATTTCTCGAATTACATCATCAGATCGCATGCAACAACGCATCAATTGTAAGCATGAAACAGATACATTAAGAACTGTTCATAAAAGTCTGATGTGTTGCACTCACATGACTTTCTCTACTCTTGTACTAACCACTGTTACAAACTCTTATTCCTATATCTTCTTCGTGTTAGTTGAAATAAACATTTGTACAAATTATCTTCTTGCTTATTTCTTTGTAGCTAAAAGGTCAATATTAGAATACAGTAGGCTTTGTGCGATAGTCAAATGTTTTAAAGCTTTGAGGTTCCATTGTCTTTGCCCACTTAACATATAAAAAAATGAACAATGTTCCATTTCACTAAAGTTTTTAAGTTTTCCAAAACCTACACAAATAACAAACTCCGAAATCGTTCACTCCACAAAAAACGTATATGGATATAAATTGTGTTTTAGTGACATATACCATTTTTCTATAGTAAGAGGGCCCAAATGACCTAGCTGTCGATGGGCCCTTAAACCCCACTCACTCACTCACTCTATAGTAAGATTTTGTCTCTCTCTCTCTCTCTCTCTCTCTCTCTCTCTCTCTCTCTCTCTCTCTCTCTCTCTCTCTCTTACAGTTTACGAGTTACTCAAAGATCATCCAGAGAAAACAGGACTACATAGGTTATAGCCAGAAAATTCAAAATATACATTTCATTTGTAATACAAATGCCTTAAACGTATGACATTTTAATCAAAATCGTTAGAGCTGTTTTCAAGAAAATAGAAATTTTCTAAACATTTTCCTTGTAAAGGGTAGTTTAGCTTGGGGCTATTCTTCAAAATCTTCGGGTTGCATCCTTCAAAGACATCAAACTTAAACACCAAGTTTGGTTTTTAAGCGACTTTTCGTTTTTGAGTTATGCTGTCCACAGACACACAGACTGATAGACACAGACACACACATACACACGGAACTTTTTTCTAAAAATGCATTTTTTTGGATTTAGAGGGTCTCAAAACACATATTTCTGGGTGGAATACAATACTTGCTGTACTTACCAGTACAGAAAGTAAAAAAAGGGGGACGTCCGACGACGACTTGGATGGATGAAGAACAAGTAGCATTAGCATGAAAAAATTTGGACCCAGAACAATGGAGAAACAGAGAGGCGTGTAGTTTGGCTTCCGGAAGAGGGCGCCAGCTGTTATAAACCGGAGAATGATGATGATGCCTGAATGGTGTGAATGTAACTGAAATGATGCATTCCTTTACGTAATAATGAGGATCGTTTTCCTTGATTAAGATAGCAGAAAATTAAGTCAATTGAAACCACGTATTTTAGTGTTAAAACAGGGAAATAGGTTCTCCAAACAATGGACATCTTTTTCTCATTATTATTATTATTATTATTATTATTATTATTATTATTATTATTATTATTATTATTATTATTATTATTATTATTATTATTATTATTATTATTATTATTATTATTATTATTATTATTATTATTTAATACCGAACCAAAATAAAATTCATCTCATAAATGATAGCTAAAGCTGCCACCCTAACTACCTCATCTTAAACCTGGCCCGTGAATTTGTTGCCTGTGCTACCCTTCCTCCTCACTTTCGAACCACCGTGAGAACAAGTGGAGCAGACGTGACGTGAAATTAAAATTTGCATGACATTTTTACACTAGATTGTGGCTAAATTCATTCGAGTTGTTCACACAAAACTTGCTTGACAGTGAAATAATAAACCACTTATATCCATTCATCAAGAAAGTCGATGACTCCAATTTTTCTTTTCAGTGAAGGAGTTCTTTGTTGACAACAATTGTGTTGAGCATATTTGTTATAGTCATTATTAGAATCCCTCGTTAACGTAAGGCCGAATGTGCTACTCGGTATAAATTATAGGTCGTTTATACACATCATAAATAGTGCCGGTCGTAACACTGAACCTTGGGTTTTGAATAAATGATCCCTTTAGCTTCTAACAGCGTTAGTATCCACATCAAACACTTTCCAATACTCGAACCTGTGGCGTGGAAAAATCCATTTGCTCGCATGAGATAGCCCAATGATAGCAGTGTTTAACTCAATTTGTTAGTCCCATATCCTCTACTCTACACGGTAACAATAACTGTAAACATTACTATGGGCTGCAAGTTATTCTGGGTGCCTGGTCATGTAGGAAGCCATAACCTCCTGTAATAACCCACCTCCTGCGACTTTATCGCAGCCCTCTGCTATAAATAACACAAGTAGATGCATAGATCTACTGAGTAGATCACGCCACTACTCTACAAAATAACATTATGAATACAGGAACTTATAAATCTTAACTGCTAACATTGAAGTTAAGCTTTAACGTGAATATGTCTTAAAATAAAAACAAATTGCTAATATTACGTTCACGACGTAACTATGTATTTACAGTAAGTAAATGAAGTATTGCACGCCCCCAAAAATTCCATATCAAGATTTCACCGGAAATACAAGTTTAGGTACTGTCTGAATCTTTTTTTTTTTTTTTTAACAAAAGAGTAAAGAAAGCTGGGAGTGTCTGTGTGCGCCTGCGCATGTGTGTGTGTGACAGAAACATAACCTTAAAACGAAAAGTCGATGAAATATCAAACGTAACTTAGGTCTTCCAAAGATTTTTATGATAATGTTTAAAATGTTGTGTTTATTAAACATGCAAATATTAACTTGTATCAAAATATAAATATAAAAATTTTATGACAAACCGTTCGCCTATCACTAAAGCGACCCGGGTTCGATTCCAGTGGACGAAGCGGTGTCTGGGTGGGTTTTCTCCGGGTTCTTCGGTTTTACCCACCACTCATTCCACCAACTGCTCCATTATCACATTTTCAATCATCCGTTTCACCTGCATTTCGTGTCACCCTGTGCCTATCATACCTGGTGCTTGACTGACCCTGTTTCTGTCCGGTACATAGGCTCCTGTGCTCCCCGACAGACGTCTGTCCCTAGGCACTTGCTTGTAAGTCCTAGGGGGTGTAAGTCCTACATAAGGGGAGGATAATCAGGGGACCGCGGGATCGAGTGAAGCTGTTTATATTTTGGTAGACGAATGAGTGACTCTATTTACACCCTGTAAGATTCAATTAACAACAATGGAAAAAGGGTCCGAAATTCTAAGACAATATAGGACTGCGGCAAGGTTACTGTCTTATGTATTGTTTGATCTATATGTTAACAGAGAAAGTCTAGAGTGGAGAAGTACCAGTAATCCCAAAGAATTCGAAATATATAGAAGTAAAAGTAGATACCATTTTGTTTGCAGACGGTCAGATGTTGCTGGCGGAAAATGAAATGGTGTTGCATAGAACAAACCTAAAAGTGAACGAAATAATAAAAGAATATACATAATATGCAAATTTGAAGTGAAAAACTGAAGTACGGCTGACTGGGGAAAAGAAAAATTCAGAGTGAAAATAGTTATGTAGGAAAAATCAGTAGAACAAGTGTCAACATTCAGAAACGTACGAAGCAAAACATCAGTCATTGAAAAGAATGTGAAAATTGAAGAAAACATTGAAAAATACAATAAACGCAATGGTTTGATACGAACAAATGTTGGAAAGATCATGAGGCAGGAAATAAAACTGAGAATTTACAGTAAAACATCAAAGCCGTATTAAAATATGGATGTGAAACAGGATTGGTGAAAAATCAAGGCCTCAGGCTGCACAGAGATTTCTAAGATCAGTATTGGGTCTAACAAGAGCAGATTGACCAAGAAATGTAGACAAAACAGAGAAAAGTATACCGGGTGGAAGGAAAGTCACGACATTAATTTAAATCAGTGATAGATCTCCTTATTTGGAACACGTTTTGTATCTTACCTTTTTGTCTCTGACCATTTCCTACGGAGATATTTTAGTTTTGTCGAAAACAAGAAGATAATGTGTGTCACTTTCCCAAGCTCAGTACATAAACAAACACCGTAACGGTGCGTCTTGGGAACATAAACACATACCCTGCCTTATCCTTCCGTGTTTACTGTGCCACTGTAGGCCAATCAAAAGAGTTAGCTCCCAAAACATTACACAAAGGTGAAAGCGCCCGACCTGTTTATATGCCAGGTGAATTCCCTAACCTCAACGCAACGTTGTCGACTTACTTCATGTCTGAAAGAGCAGCTCGGAGTATTCCTTCGCGTCGTTTAAGTTACCAATTATTTCGAAACCCTGTGTGATGTCAGAAATAGGTTACTGGACGCATCTTACAAGTAACAACCTATTATCTTCATACATTGTTGTAGAATTGCAAATCCAATTTTGATAAAAAACCATTTATTTTTTCGGAATGGGGTGATCAAAGAATAAAATGTCATTCGAATTTTTTGTTTGCAATGCTTCTATGAAGATGGGCTGCACCGCAGTACCCACCCCACCTGGGATTCAAATCTGCGACCCCTCTCCAACAGGCAAATGCTCTGTAGAGTGAGTTTAAGGCCTAGCCCATTACAATTATTCATCTATCTTTCTGACATTTATTCATAAAATTAATAAAAAAATCCCTCGTCAAGGTAAGCAGAAAACAACCCTTGCTCTAGATAAAGGGGTTGTTCCCTTCCTGTTTTAGCTTGATGAAGTTTGTTAGAATACCCCTCGACCACCTTAACTGAAACTATTTCTTCATTAAGTTTTCTGCAGAGTCTGCAACATTTCTTGCTTTGATATTTACTCCCTCTTTCAACTGTTATTCTGCAGGTTTCATCCCCCCTCCTGAATACAAAAGCCGATGACAGAACGCATCTCTTGCTCGTTGTGACGGTACAAAGGGGTGCTCTTTTTAAAAGGATAAAACATGTCTTTAATTACTGACTAACGTGCCTCCTTCATAATACACACAAGTGAGTGTATTTTGGGAAAGTGAGGCTCCTCCATAACGACGACTAGATGGATAAAGTTTGCAGTTTATCTTCAGATAATTAAATTCACATGCCTTTCTCTACTCGCTATATCCAATAATAATTCTGTGTTTTACCTTCAATGCGATTTGACACGGCATGTGACAATTTGATAGTTCGAGAATCCCACTCCTGACACCATATGACGACACAATATCAGTCCAATTGCCTTTTTGTCACTTTATTGAATCAAAAAGAATCATATATTGTTTTTCGACTAAGAACACTCCCCTTAAAGCAATTATGCACCGTTATAGTATGATTTTATAGTCGTTTAGGTACCACCATAAAGGTTTAGTGAATCACTATGTAGGATATTATGTGGCTCGTCGAGGAAATGGCAGCCCGATCGTTAGCCAAGGAACTGTGTGGGTCTTTAATTGCTACTCGTGCCATCTTGTGTTCACGGACCTGAGTCAAACTATGAAACATCTAAGATTTATGTTCTACTATGCAATTTCACTCGTTTCTCTTCTGCTGTGAAAAGGCAACCCCTTGGCTTAGCTTTTTGGCATCAGCAGACAAAAAATAAAATATATAACCTAAAGCGCATTAAATGAGTAAGTAATAATTAGGGCTAGGAAGTTCATGCATTTGCATGTTTTTTACTTTCTCTACTGGTAAATAGGGGAAGTATTGTATTCCACCCAAAATTTCGAAGTCGAGATTTCACCGTAAATACATCTTTTGAGGCCCCCTGAATCCAAAAAAGCATTTTTAGAAAAAGGTCCGTGTGTGTGTCTGTGTGTCTGTCAGTGTCAGTCTGCGGGGCGGCGCCGTGGCCGAGCGGTTAGCGCGCTCGCCTACCACCTAGGCGGCCCGGGTTCGATCCCAGGGACCCGCATGTGGTATTCGTGGTGGACGAAGCGGCGTCAGGGCGGGTTTTCTCCGGGTGCTCCGGTTTCCCCCGCCATCTCATTCCACCGGTGCTCCATCTTTATTCCATGTATCATCAGTGTCACCGCCTGCGGTGCCGTAGTAGTAAAAGCGGGCGTTAAACACTACAATAACAGTGTCAGTCTGTCAGTCTGTGGACAGCATAGCTCAAAAACGAAAAGTCGCTTAAAAACCAAAGTTGGTATTTAAGTTTAATGTCGTTCAAGGATGTGACACGAAGATTTTGAAGAAAATAGCCCCACCCTAAACTGCCTTTTACATGGAAAATTTTTCGAAAATTTTGATTTTCTTGAAAATGGCTCTAACGATTTTGATTAAAATGTCATATGTTTGAGATATTTTTATGACAAATGAAATTTATATCTTGAATTTTCTGGCCATAGCCCCTGTAGTCGTATTTACTCTGGGCGACTTTTGCATAACTGGTAAACCGTTAGAGATAGACCAAATTATACTATACAAAAAATGTAGATCTTGCTAAAATACACAATTTATGTCTCAATAAATTTTCTTGTAGGGTGAACCATTTCGGAGATATACCTTGTTATGTGTGTGAGTTTCGGAAAACTTGGAACTTTCGTGAAATGGGTCATCGTTGTTCATTTTTTTATATGTTACGTGTACAAAGAGAACGGAATCTCAAAGCTTTAAAAGATTTTACTATCGCTCAAAGCCTACTGCATTCCAATATTCCCCTTGCACCTACAAGGAAATAAGCAATAAGATAATTTGTACAAATGTTTATTTTAACTAACACGAAGAAGATATAGGAATAAGAGTTTTTAAGAATGGTTAGTACAAGAGTAGAGAAAGTCATGTGAGTGCAACACATCAGATTTTTTCATATGGGTTACAAATGTATGCTTTTACATTATGTGCACAAATTACGGAATTTTCAGTTATTTGGACGTGATTTTATGATGCATATATCTGCATATTTTCTTGATTTTTGATAAATGCATATTATTTCAATACTATAGCCCCTATATTGCATATTTTAATGATTTTTATGCTTTTTTTATTTTTTCATTTGTATAATATTTTTCAAATTGGTAGCATTTCTGAGACAATGGTTCTTTCCCATTGGTAGATATATTTGTGTCCAGTACGAAGATAATTTTTGTTAAATCTCCTAAAAGAGTTAAGTTGTTTAGATCAACAGCACCTAATATCTGACTTCCTGCTGCACCAGTGATGGGGAACATGGGTCGATGCAGTTTTATATTATGCTGAGCACATAGAAATAGCCGAAGAGGTTATTAATTCATTGGACTCGAAACATGCTTCATCAATAGAAACTGTGCAAAATATTCTGTCAGGCACTGGGTTAAAAGAGGATCTTAGTTTCATATCTGCCCATTTTACTTTCTTACCAACAGCCATAACGGCATTGGAAGCTGTAGGAGCTCCTTTGCATGAATCACTTACTGTCTTTGAAAAAAACAATATGTGATCTAAGTTCGGTTCCTGGTAGCATAGGACTAAAAGTGAAAGAGAAATTGAATTATGTAATTTCAAAAAATTCTGGTTATAAACAGATGTGCGATATTCGAGACATCCTCAAAAGAAAACCATCTGTCACACCAAGAGACTTGACTCTCTCTCTCTATGTGTGTGTGTGTGTGTGTGTGTGTGTGTGTGTGTGTGTGTGTGTGTGTGTGTGTGTGTGTGTGTGTGTGTGTGTGTGTGTGTGTGTGTGTGTGTGTGTGAAGCATTTAACATCATTTAAATATGCCCCGATAACATCTTGTGACGTGGAGAGAAGTTTTTCACGTTACAAAAGTGTTTTGTGAGACAACAGACGATGCTTTACAGTTGAAAATTTGTGCAAAGTGTTGGTTGTGTACTGCAATTTAGCAGTTAATACTAGCAGCGGGACTAACTTTATTTATTATTTATAATAACTCGTCTTGTCCACTGCAAACGGACATTAACTGTTTTAATTAAATAGTGCATATTTCTTGGCATATCTTCAAGTTTTTAAGAGCATATTTGCATGCATATTTCAGTGTTTTTTAGGGCATGAACTTCCGAGCCTTAGTAATAATACACTCGTCAAATTATCAAAGGTAGAATCTGCTAACTTATGACTTGACGTATCACAGTTGTATGATGTAACACAGCTTTGGATATCTGTAAGAGTTTAGAGTAAAACTGCGTATTTTAGAAGTTCGATATACCTTTTAGATATATCGTTTTTTTCGTTAGTCTATTATGTAATTTTAATACTATTTGAAATCATTTTAATAGAAATGTTTACCTTGTCCACCATGGCAGGCGGGGTAGTTTTTCATTTGCACGAATACATAAATAATTTAAAAACATTTAAATTTCGGTATAACACTAATATTCACACAGCACATTGAAAATGGTTTCCTTTGTTATCGGAATGCTTTGTGAAGAATTTTGAAATTTTGGAAGACGCTGAAATCCCTGTTTCATATGCAAAAGTTCTTCATTCTGAGTTACCTTTGCATAAACAAAAACATAGTGCAAAAAATCTACTTGTTAAAGCATGCAATTCATGTCAAATGCTTATTTTGTAGAATTAGCCATTTCCGAGATATTTCTTGTTATTGGTTTGAATTTTCTAAATTATTTTCCAAAATAGGATGTCGTTATTCGCTTTTTCTTATTTTTGCCTATAGAAAGAGAGCGAAATTTCAAGCTGTTAGATAGCGGCCAGGTTTAAAATAGTTTACTGTGCTTAAAACCCACGATTAAGTAGAGAAACATACATTGTAAGAATATTTTGTACCTACATGAGTAGAGTGCAGCACAGTTCCTTATCCTTAACAGGAAGGCATACTAGATCAGTTTCGATGTATCAGATTCGTATAATTATAAAGGACCTTGCGCTAACTGGGGTAGGTAAGTGACTGTACTTAGCCTAGAGGGGGGGGGGGTAGATGGGGTGAAAGCAGCATGTTGCTGCATCCCTAAACTATCAGACTAGGTTTACACGACAGTACAGAATCCTGCCCCAGGAAGTAACTTGCATACTTGCCCGCAGGACGGAATAGGGACATTTCCGTGTTTAGCTGTCGGCAATGTGAGCCCTCGCTGCGTACTGTCTGTTTACTGGTCTTAGGGGAGAAGACAGTGTAACCAGAGTTGCGCAAACATCCTAGATAACGTTGTTGTGCTGGTTACGTTGCCAATGTTATTCACGCCATGAACACTCGGCTTCATTTCAGTTGTAAAATACGAGTCACTAGTCTCATATCCAAAGTAATGAAAAACGTATTCTATAAATAGACAATCCTCCACCTAGGAATGCTGTGAAATCTATGATATTGAGGTTGCAGAACAAGGGGGTTGAAGTCAACAGTTCTATAGGAGATTGAAAACTTCTTAAATTGCACGCATTTTACCTTCTCTACCACGCACCCAAAAATTCGATGTCTGGCTTTCAACGGAAATATATGTTTTGAGGCCCCTGAATGAAAAAAAATTTTAGAAAATTATTTGTCTGTTAGTCTGTGGGCAGCATAACTCAAAAACGAAAAGTTGGTAAAAAAACAAAGTTCTTATTTAAGTTTAATATCGTTTAAGGATAAAAAACGAAGATTTTCCTCCTCTCTAAAGTATACCTTACGTAGAAAATCATTCGAAAATTGTGATTTACTGTAAAATGGCTCAACTACTTTGATTAAAATGCTATATGCTTAACAGATTTTTACGACAAATGAAATGTATAATTTGAATTTTCTGTCTATAGCTGTATTTTTTAAAATTTTTTTAGAGTGAAACATTTCGAAAATATTCCTTGTTATTTGTGTGAGTTGGCTCTGCAAACAGAACGGAATTTGAAATCCCTAAAAGATTTACTATCGCTCTTAGCCTGCTGAATTCCCATATTCCCCTTGTACCTACGAGGAAATAAAGAATAAGATAATATCTGCAGATGTTTATCTCAACTAACATGAAGATATAGGAATAAGAGTTTGTAAGAATGGTTAGTACAAGAGTAGAGAAACTCATAAGAGTGCAACACATCAGATTTTTGTTTTATTGGGCCACAGTTAAATTTATCGTCTTCATTTCGAAAACAAAAATATGAGCCCTTACATAGAATTGTATGTATTACGATACTCCGTGTCATCCGCCTCTGATTAGCAGGTCTAGTGTGCTCGCCTGTTTGGCACTGCTGATCTAACGTGAATATACATTCTGAGGTTGGCACTAGTATCGTAAGTGTGATTAAAAGTACGACTCCTGCTTTAGATATTGCTGTGCACGTGGAGTTGTTTACTGTCGTGCTGGCTGTAAGCAACCATGCGCTGGTGAACAAACTGTAGCTTCATACCTGCCCGTAGGGTGGAGTAGTGAAACGTTCGTGTTTAGCTGGCGGCGGGAATGTGAGCCTGTACCGCCCCCACACTGTACTCAGCCGCCTTACCACCCGCGACACCGGTTTAATAAAATTGATTAAAAATTTTAATTATGCACGGGTTTGGATTGGATGGAAGCGCCGACTGAAAGTAACCCCAGAAAGAACGAGGCATATTGTAAAATCGTCTGCGTGTTTCCTGTCCCGGTTAAAAATAAATTTAGCTGCAATACATCGGGCAGGTTCCAGCAACGGTTTTGTTTTTACAGTTCAACTCGTCATATTTGTGTGTTTACATTCTGCTGCTATATTTCATCATGTTAGTCAAGATAAATTATCTTATTGCTGATTCCCTTCTAGGTACAAGGGGAATATTAGAATAGAGTAGGCATTGAGCGATAGTCAAACCTTTTAAAGCTTTGAGATGTCGTTCTCTTTGCGCACTTAACATACAAAACAAATTAACAACGATGTTCCATTTCACGAAAGTTTTGTTTTCCAAAACTCGCACACATAACAAGGAATATCTCCGAAATGGTTCACCCTACAAGAAAATTTATTCAGATATAAATTGTGTATTTTAGCAAGATATACATTTTTTGTATAGTATAATTTGGTCTATCTCTAACGGTTTACCAGTTATGCAAAAGTCGTCCAGAGTAAATACGACTACAGGGGCTATAGCTAGAAAATTCAAGATATACATTTCATTTGTCATAAAAACATCTAAAACATATGGCATTTTAATCAAAATCGTTAGAGCCATTTTCTAGAAAATCAAAATTTTCGAAAAATGTTCCATGTAAAGGGTAGTTTAGGGTGGGGCTATTTTCTTCAAAATCTTCGTGTCGTATTCTTGAAAGATATTAAACTTAAATACCAACTTTGGTTTTTAACTGAATTTTCGTTTTTGAATTATGCTGTCCACAGACTGACAGACATACACAGACACACACACGGACCTTTTTCTAAAAATACCTTTTTTGGATTCAGGGGGTCTCAAAACATATATTTCCCGTGAATTCTCGACATTGAATTTTTGGTGGAATACAATACTTCATGTACTATACGTCGTACAGAATGTAAAAATGTAAATACGTGGTTCGTAAGCGGTAGACACGGGAGTTTAATCGAGGTCTAGTTTGTGATATTTAAAAACCATTTTCGTATGTGTCAAGGTAGTACGGCAAGCAGGTCGTACATCAGTTAGATATATTCTAAATATATCACCCACCCACCCACCCATCGAAACACACAGTTGGCCAGCGGCACCCAACATTAATAGTTGTACAGTACGGTTCATAAAAAAGTAATTATTTTTTAAAACCTTGGGTGTTGGTGTGATATGCGTGGAATGCCGTATCTTCAAAGCCCCCATTTCAATAGAAATACTTCATTGGGTTGACTGAATCTTGCAAGAGGTTGTTGAAAATGCTTTATCGAATACAAATTCTCATAATTATTTGGCTGAAAATGCCAATGAAGTCTCAAAGGGAAGATCAAATAATTTTGTGTCACATTCATACGATTTCTGTGTCCATTCTTCAAATAGCTTGTTCTTCTATCTTCAATTTTCTTACCGCTACAAGAAAAATAGCGGAATATCGTATGCTTAACCGATAGTCAAATATTTTAACAGCGGGTGGCTATTTCTCTTTGCACGACAATTAGAAAAAAAAGTCTGATATACTGCACTCACATGACTTTCTCTACTCTTATACTAACCATTCTTACAAACTCTTATTCCTATATCTTCTTCATTAGTTGAGATAAACATTTGTACAAATTATCTTATTGCTTATTTCCTTGTAGGTGCAACGGGAATGTGGCAATACAATAGGCTTTGATCGGCAGTCAAAGTCCGTTCTCTTTGCAGGGTTAAAGAACTATAGAAGTTCTCCAAAACTTACACAACAAGAAATATCTCCGAAATGGTTCACTCTACAAAAAATGTATTCAGACATAAACTGTATACTTTAGCAAGATCTACGTTTTTTGTACAGTAAGATTTTGTCTATCTCTTACGGTTTACTAGTTATTCAAAAGTCATCCAGAGTAAATATGACTTCATGCGGTATATATCCAGAACATTCAAGATATACATTTGATTTGTCATAAAAGTATCTCAAACATATGGCATTTTAATCAAAATCTTTAGCGATAATCCTCAAGATAATCCAAATTTTCGAGAAATTTTCCATGTAAAGGGTAGTTTAGGGTAGAGCAGTTTTCTTCAAAAGCTTCGTGTCACATCTTTGAAAGACAAACTTAAATACAAACTTTGGTTTTTAACCGAGTGTTGGTTTTTGAGTTATGCTGTCCACAAATTGAAGGGCAGACCTTTTTATCAACCTTTTTTAGACACAGGGGGCCTCAAAACATATATTTCTGATGAAACCTAGACATTGAATTTTTGGAAGTAATACAATACTCCCGCTACTTACTAAAATAGAGATGTATACTGCTGGTTCTTATTTAAGAATCTTTTTCCAGTCGTGGAATAAAAAATGTTGATGGGTGATTTTTATATAAAATGTGTTTGTGACGAATATAACATTCACGCAATGCAGACTTTAATGAAGAAACATAAAACTTAATATGTGGGTTATTGGACACATATTTGGGAACCGTTGCTATTCAAGATTTTTAAATGTATGTATAATTTTGATTTAACAATATCAATATACATCATTTTGAATACAGGTTTCTAAGGCTACATTTTTCAGTATATGACCTAAGAAGGCATATAAAACCTGTGGTGACATCTATGTCTGGTAAGATGAAGTTTTATGCTATGCTACGTTTTCGATGTTTGTGCGACTGGATAATTTATCAACTTAAAATGTGTGATGTATTACACTCACATGTTCTTCTCTACCACAACCCCAAAATAACCTTTGCATGGAAACATCATCGAAAATTTTCATTTTCTGCATAATGACTCTAATGATTTTGATTAAAAGTGCATATATTTAAGACAGCTGTGTTTGAAGGGTAGCCTGTCCGCCTAACATTCAAGAGGTTCCGAGTTCGAAACTCAAATAGGGTGAGTTTTCCAGGTGTTTTTCCTGGATTTCGACGGTCCCTTAAACCCTACTTACTCACTCCCCTTACCCTTATCTTTAGAAGACAAATTTGGTGTAATTCTAAGCTCTATAGTGCCGTTGAATATTCTTTCACCTATTTCTTCATTCATCAGGTGACTTACCTACCGGATTAAAGGCGTTAAACTTCATAAAATGAACAAAATGAGTATCATTTGTTTCTCAAGTCAAACCCCCGATGTGATCTAAGAATAAGATATAGAAATGTAACAATTAATCCTCTTATGAATAGTGTTTGTCTCAGAAAGCAAACATATTTCGTCACTTTTTGGATATTTTGATAGTGCTTTTTAGGGAACGAACCTTCATACAGGGAAGAAAAGCTTGTGGAGTTTGGACTATAAGTGGGAGGGGGTCAGTCTGTAAAATATTCACTTTAAAATCGTTGCACATGTTCAGCCATTGTTTTGTGCTGTCACTGTACTCGCGTAATGACGTCACGTTCTGTCCATGTGGCAGGTAACTTGTGATCGCCTCATTTCTCCATTGCTGTGTAAAGGTTTTAAGCTCAGTCATTTGGATAAACTTCATGTTATATAGTTAAGCTATTCTGATTAAAACAAGATTATTTTTAGCCATGTTATATCGAAGATATTTGTGTTCTTTTGGTTCGATCTTTTAGAATAAAAAGTGAAATTTCTGCAGCTGCAGTCATATGTAACCCAGTTATCACACGCCGTTTGTTTACGTGGTCCCTCCCCAACCTTTACCACAGCCACATTTGATTGCATTTACTGGTGTTTCTGTTTAAATTAATGACCAGACCATTTTATCTCACCTTAATGATCACGGCTGTCTGAATCGTTTCTGTTAAGGTGCCACTGACATGGATAGAAAATCGTTTAGGACTTAGAAGGGTAGATAAATATAAAAATAATTCATGTGATGCAGAGTTACAAACGTTTATTCCTCTGTGTTCTTCAATGTTCTTATGCTAATTTGCTTTTAGGTACAAGGGGAATGCAGTAGGCTTTAAGAAATAGTCAAATCTTTTAAAGCTGTCGCTATTTGAAGGCTTCCAAATTCCGTTTTCTTTGTATGGCCAAGGGGTAGAACAGTGAATAACGACCTTCCGTTTGAAAAAAGTTAAAGTTTTGTAAAACTCGCAAATGATAAGGAATATCTCCGAATTGGGTGTTTTAACGAGACAGCTGCAGTTTTTGTACAATAAGATTTGCTCTATCTCTTACGGTTTACCAGGTATGCAAAAGTCATGCAGAGTAAATAGGATTACATGGGCTCTTGCCAGAAAATTCAAGATATAGAGTTTATTTAAAAATAATATCTTAAACATGTGGTATTTTAACCAAAATAGTCATTTTTGAGCATATAAATTTTTTTGAAGAATTTTCCGGTAAACGGTAGTTCACCGTGGAGGAATTTTCTTCAAAATCTTCGTGTCACACCCTTGAAAGATATTAAACTTAAATATGAGCTTTGGTTTTTAAGCGACTTTTCGTTTTTAAATCATGCTGTTCATACGCATGCACGCCCGCACACACACACACACACACACACACACACGCACACACGCCCGTACACACACACACACGCACACACACGCACGCACGCACACACACACACACACGTACGCACACACACACGGGCCTTTTTCTAAAAATGCTTCTTTATTCAAGGGGCCTCAAAACATATATTTCCGATAAGGTATTCCCATGTTGCAATAAGAAATCTTTTGGAATCTCATTGACTAAGTTTGTCAGCTGTTTTGTAAGCTAAATGCATTACAAGGCTGTAAGTGAGTGGCCGGCCGAAACACCAAACATCTGTAATACGGTTTACTTACTCCCAAAGGATCAATGTTGCATATTTCCCGACCGACACGACCGCGGCGTTTTATACACAATATGCAAGTGATTTCCATAACAACAGACAAGCGGAATATACTGTGCTTCGTACAAGAAGACCGCTTCATGAATTATTTCCCCTAAGGCCGCATTCAAACAGTCCTACCAACTTTCACTTATAAACGAGGGGGTTTACAAACAGAGAGGTTTAATAAAACCATGCATTTTATATCACAGTGCCATTATTAACTTATAATGTCGAATACTGTAACCTTTTTCGTGCATAATATTAATCTTATGCCCAGAAAATCTTACGGGCATTCCTAGACTGCCTTTCTGTGGTAATGGTCACCTTTCCTTTGTTTACTGATATAGTAAGTAAGGGTGCTATGGTATTCCAGCAAAGAATTCGATGTCGTAATTTCACCGGAAATATGTTTTGGATTCAGGGGGCCGCAAAACATAAAACTAAAGTGGTGGCCTTTTGTGGAAAATACCCTGTACCGGCAAAATTGTTTTGGACAGTGAAAGTTTAGAACGAATAAACGAATTTAATTATTTTTATTGCTACCTGTTTGTATGTATATAACCTGGGTCCTGAGTCCTGGCGGGCCGGCAGATCTTGTGAGCCATTTTTTTGTTTACAGGACGCTGCGCTGCCTCCAGCATCCGATTGGAAATGGACCATATTGGCCCACTCCTCTAAGAGTAAACATCTTCTTCCGCTTCTTCTTCTCGATGGTATCAAGGGCGAGCGAATCTGTTTACACAGAACTTTGTCAATGAATTGCCCCCCCCCCCCCCCCCCAAGCAGAACCATCTTTTCTCGGAAATGCTGCGGATTTTTTCGTCCCATCGCTATTTAAATACGAAACTCGCTTCAAACTTTATACCATTTTGTTATATTTACGGAAGGAAGAGAGGAAGTAAATATATTTTGATCAAATAGTGCGAATGGTTTCCTTGGAAGATTGAAAATTCATAAGGTTTCTTTTGTGTGTGACAGCTTTGATGCCGTCTAAGGTTCACTGACATACTCACCGGCTCGTGTCTGCAACTGTAACTGTAACTCTGCAACAACTGTAACACTGTTTTCTCGCCTCGTTATACAACGGGCATGACGTCACACGGACCTTTAGCGAACTTCTACAAACACGCCGGCGATGACTTAGCCAGATCTTTCTCGGAGGCTCCTTAAAATGCCCCTTTTGCTTTTGATTACTAGTAGAGAAAGTAAACATGAAGTCTGTGCCTTTAAAATTGTGCAAAATGGGTATTTCATCCATCAGGTGTCTGTATAAAGTGTTGGAAGGAATTTGACAGCAAAATTGGAGTCAAGAATTTGATGGTGTGGAAGTAATAATGTGTATAGGAAGATAATCGGTGTGAAAGGTGGAGAAAGGCGCTGACTGTTGTGCTCTTAGCACTGACTGACCTGAAGGGGGGGGGGGGGTTGCACCACTCATTAGCGAGCTCAACTCTTTACAGAGGCAACTGCCATATGAGCAGCTTCAGCAAGCCTCCATAGATAGCAAGAAATATTTAAACTAAATGATATCCACTGCCCCCCCCCCTTCCAATTACATTGATGCGCCTGACGAAACACAGGGTTCCCAAAATACACACTCACTCTCTATTTTTACACAGTGTTTCATCTTTTTCTCTGCAGAACGAGTAATGGTACGGTCTTCTGCAAATATCAATACATCACTAATGTTTACAAAACCAAGTGGGATAGTTCTGTGGCCTGCAACCCTTAGCCTTCACCCCTTCCTCACAGAGGTGGCCGTCCGAACTAAGTCACTGTCAATGTTTACAAATGTGAGGTTAGGTTTCTTTGTACAAAAGGGGATTATTTATTAATTGCATTAAGAAAAGGCTTTCCTAATTGGTTATTAAGTTTTCAAGAAACCGTGCTTTGAATAAGCAGGTAAACTCAATTTTCATATATTTAAAAATATAAGTTCATGAAAAATGTAATGTAGATCTTGAATTTACAAGCTTTAGCCCATGTAGTTAAACACAGAAGTTATATCTAAACGCATTTTTTTTTTTTTTTTTTTTTTTTTGCAATGAACCATTTTGGAGATATTCTTTGTTATATGTGTGAGTTTCTAAAAACTTGAAACTTTCGTGCAATGGAACATCGTTGTTCATTAGTTGTTAAGTGTGCAAAGAGAACGGAATCTAAAAGCTTTAAAACATTTGACTATCGCACAAAGCCTACTGTATTCTAATATTCCCCTTGTACCTACAAGGAAATAAGCAATAAGATAATTTCTGCAAATGTTTGTCTCAACTAACACGAAGAAGATATAGGAATAAGAGTGTGTAAGAATGGTTAGTACAAGAGTAGAGAAAGTGATATATCTTTTAAATATAATCAAAATACTTTCATTAATGAAAAACAGAAACTCCAATTAGCAAGTTAAGTCTCAATCAATTTTAATGAATAACTGTTGGAAGCCACACTTTGTATATGCCCAAAGCTATACTTTCCAGCCTTCAGGAACATAGCAAAAAAGTCACTTAGCATGCAAGAAAGTAATAAAAACTGCAGACTTTAAGTACCTATGGTCAATTACGGAAGTTGCAGGCGCCGGAGTGCTGGGAAACTTTACGTACACGTGATCCGTGTGTAACAGTAACACGTTTTTCTGCAACAATTACCAATTCTCTATCTCTCTCGCTCTGTCTCATGCACACACACACACACACACATACACACACACACACACACACACACACACACACAAGTAAGGAGTTAGAAGTAGTGACCCAGAGGGGCCTTCCGTAAGAATACAGTAACGCATATAGGGCAAGGTCAAGGACATATTTAAGGGGGGGAGGTCCCGGGGGGAGGGTCTTACACCTCTGAAATATTCTTTCACTTTTTATAAGAAGACCCAATCATAGTACTATGTTCTGAAGCCCTCTTGTAATAGCCATGGAAATAAGTGAAATATAGAATATCCCGAGATAAATGTTTTGAGGCCCCCTGAATCCAAAAAAGAGCATTTTAGCACATGTGTGTATGTGTTAACAGCATAACTCAAAAACGATAAGTTGGTTAAAAACCGTAATTGGTATTTTAAGTTTTACATCTTTAAAAGATGCAACACGAATATTTGGAAGAAAATTCCTCCACCCTAAACTACCCTTAACATGGAAAAATTTTAATTTTATCAAAAGTGACTCTAATGATGCCATATGTTTAAGATATTTTTATGGCAAATGAAATGTATGTTTTGAATTTTCTGACTATAGCCTATATAGACCTGTTTACTCTGGATGACATTTTCATAACTGGTAAATTAACAATAATGTGTATAAATGTTTATCTCGATTAACGTAAAAAAGATAGAGGAATAAGGGTTTGTAAAAAATATTTAGTATAAGAGTAGAGAAAGTCATATGAGAGCAACATATCGGACTTTTTCTTACTGTTTATCAGTTGATACAAAAGTCATTCAGAACGAAGAGCATTTCAGAGCCTACTCTCAGAAAATTCCAGATATATATTTCATTTGGAAGTATAATAGTTTAAAAAAGTTATTAAAAAAACCTATATTTTCGACAGAGATTTATTTGAAGGGTAATTTAGAATGGGATGTTTTTGAAAATTTTGGTGTTGTATTTTCGGAAGATACTGAATTTAAGTACCAAATTTGGTATTTCAATGACTTCTAGTTTTTTAATTCTTAGATTGACAGGCACAGAGACCTTTCTGTTAAAATTATTTTTGAGGAAATTCACCAAGTCTTAAAATATGAATTTGTGGTCAAATAACGGTCTCGAATTTTGGTTAAAATACAGGATGGAAGGAACTGCTTCGGCCATATAAGATTTCTACGTGATGAGTGTAAGAAATTGGTTCAATAAAATTGTCAATAAAGAACCGTCACAATTTTTGCTAGCTCTTTGAGAAATGGATATAAATTATTTATTATTTTACTAGTGTCATGTAAACATTGTGTAAATAATCCTATAATGCATTTTTACTTTAATTTGAAAGAATTTAGTCACAAATTAATGTTAAAAAGGGCATGGAAAGTTAATTTCTAAGAGAGATATGGCAACGTCACGTTAACATTACTGAATGTATGTGGCAATGAAAGTGAAAGTAAAATGTGTTTACTCACATAAAAAATTAAAGGTTTGGAATTTTAAAATGTAGTGCCAGTTCTTGGGAGATGTTACCCTGAGGTGAACGAAGGTGCAATTTTCCACCTGGTGGCAGAATGACAGACAGACAGACAGACTGGAGGTGTTGAACTGTGAACCCTGGCAGGACGATAGACAGTAAAGAAAAAGAAAGGTGTGCTCATGAGAATAAAAAAGAATGAACGCTGCACTCTAGGGAAATAAGGCAATAACACTGCCTCAGAATACGAAAACAAACCGTTCCGCTAGTTGAAGGAAAATGGCTCTAAAAATATACACGTTCTATTCCACAAACTGTTACAGTTTCACTCTTTTCAAACAACGGCCTTTTCTCTGCTCCTCTGTGTTTCTTTGTTTTTATTTATGCATTATGAATAGCCTTTACGTGTTTCATTGCTTCTTTTTAGTAGTTTTTAAGGCCCGTTCTTAATGCACACGGCACCACAGGCCGTGGACACTGATGATCATGAAATTATATGAAATGTTCCAGGCCTAGGTTTAGATTATCCTTCTGGCATTTTCTAGTTATGAGTAACAAGAAAATCCTGTAACAAAAACTTAGGAACAATGGTGGAATTGAACAAAGGATCTGTTCACGGGCCCGTACCTTAACGATCTCGGCAACCATTGGCAGTGAAAACTGAACTAAAATTACAGTAGAACTTTCATTTTCACGGAACATTTATTAATATAAATAATTTCACCTCTTACTGAAATTTCGTTAGTGTGATTCCGTTCAATTTTCACTAAAATGTATTACTGTGAGTAATTTTAGCTCTCTCTGAAATTTCTACTGTAATTCTAGTTCAGTTTCACTGTGGGTTTGCTAAAGTTATTCAGTTCTGTATTCCCCTATTAACATTGTACCTATAATGATATGTGTAATTAAACATTTCTACAAATGATTAATTATCTAGATTAAAATGAAGTGTAAGGTGTTTCAGTGACTAAACTGTCATAAATATTATAATATTCAAAAACAAAAGTAAAACAAATGCGTACTAGTGTTGATCAAACAATGGGGTTTGCAAACCATTGTGAGCATGTCCGCCGTTCTTTTGTTAAGTATGGCATTCTGTATGGGGGCTGGCATTTTGTAGATAATGTCTCGGATTGTTGGTAATTTCTTGCGTGATGGCATCTTTCAGAGTTATTGGATACGTCAGGAAAACTCGTTAAAGGTAATGCTGCAACCAAAAGTCGGTCGGATTCAGATCTGGAGATCGTGGAGGCCACGTTGTTGGGAAGTGCCTATGATGACACTATCGCCAACATCTGTGTATCTGTGGATATAGATGTGGGGTAGAGCGCCATCTGCATGCAGTTTGTTTTCCATATCACGATTCCTCAGACTTGAGATGACCAAATTCTCTAATATGCTGTACACGTTGTTAATTTTTAACTGTGCCTTCGCTTTCCAATTTATGACGTCACTCCTTGAAGCGAGTGTAGGGTTACGCAGAAATGCACCTTCACTTTGCGCCACCTAACAATGTATAGTTGTGGTATTCTATCAGCCTCGGCAGCTGAATCACTCACTTGGAGCTGTCCTCTAGCGACTGTTTGAAAAATTTCCACGAAAGTTTTCTTTTAAACTCTGCGCATGATATCGCCGCTAGTAGAGGGCAAATTCCAAGACACACCTCGCACAGTTCTAAAATGACTCTTAAAGTTATTTTATGGTACTTTATTTTGGCATACATAAAGGTATGGAATAATTTTGTATCTTCGAAATGTCTATGACATTATAGAGGAAGATGAGATTTTCAATTATTAGTACCCCATTCATAACAATGATTATATTTTAAATATATTTTTGGCATATGATATGTTTTACCCAAGGAAATCTAAGCCATTAAGCTTTTTATGTAACGCGTATTTTTTTGAAATCTTTTCAAACTAAAATGAATAAACATTTCTTAAAACTTTACCGACCCTAATATGTACGCACATGTCCTTAATTTCTCAATTTCGCTGTCGCAAAGTCTTTTACCAGAAGAAACTAACGTTGCGCGCTCTGTGAGAACCTTTGGGAAAGCCAAACATAGGCCTCGATAGCCAAACTAAGCAGCTCTGTAACATTGGAGCTGGCGCCATCTATGTAGACATTTTTGAACTTGTTGCAAGGTTCGCCAGATAACAGTGATGTCATGCGCGATCACTAAAGGCACAAAGAAAAATGAACATCGTGTAGCAGTGATCCCCATTTACTGTGACTGTCTTATTACATTATTTTCTTCTTCGAAGAAATATCGGCTAATAATGAATTGTGGAGTGAAGCAACATTAACATGAAACTCGTTAATGGCTCTTTTTTCTCCGGACAAATTTTTAACTTACCTTACATTATGCATTGATTTCAACATCTGGAAACTATAATAACCACTTCATAAATCCATCAATTTTATCCGTAAATAATTGCGGCACAAACCTATACTTACCTGCCGTGCGATTTCAACACTGCATTTAGAAACAAAGTCCTCTATTATCGGCCTCCAGCAAGTTTGCTCGTTGGTGGAAATAGAATTATTTAGTTGGTATGACTGCACAGCAGATCTGCACGAGATGGACTGAGGACCTTAGGCAGATAGCATCTCGTTCTCGCGTGTGTTAGCTACAAGTCGACCCGGCGACCTATCGATCCACCCACATTCGCTCCGTTTCAAATAGTTCACTAAAACCAAACACTTGAACCTTATCGACTATTATCCACTGGGATGCCGAAATTCGTTGTCATAATATCCGATATCCGCCCGCCGCCCGCCCGCTCGCTCGCAACAAACTTGTGGTTGCTTCGTTCATTTGAATGGATTTGATCTGTAGATTACGACAAAGGTGAACTCCGATCATAAACTGTCCTATAATCCTTCCTGCAGAAACGATCATACGATGAGTGTTCTTTCCACAGCGCTGATGTTTTTATCAGTCACTACTTTGCTGGTCTCCCACTTTGATCTTCATCTTTAAGAGATTGCCGCCCCCTTTTAAATCCTGCAAGCCAGCGGAACATAGTAGCACATGAATAGAGAATGCAACACATCTAAAACTATTATACTTTTCACGAAAGTTCTAAGTTTTCCGAAACCCACACACATCACAAGGAATATCTCCGAAATGGTTCACCCTACAAGAAAATTTATTGAGACCTAACTTGTGTAGTTTAGCAAGATCTACGTTTTTTGTATAGTATGATTTGGTCTATCTCTAACGGTTTACCAGTTATGCAAAAGTCGTCTAGAGTAAATACGACTACAGGGGCTATAGCCAGAAAATTCAAAATATACATTTTATTTGTCATAAAAATATCTCAAACATATGACATTTTAATCAAAAGCGTTAGAGCCATTTTCAAGAAAATCAAAGTTTTCGAAAAAGTTTCCATGTAAAGGGTAGTTTAGGGTGGGGCTATTTTCTTCAAAATCTTCGTGTCACATCCTTGAGAGACATTAAATTTAAATACTAACTTTGGTTTTTAACCGACTTTTCGTTTTTGAGTTATGTCGTCCACAAACTGACAGACACACAGACACACACACGGACCTTTTTCTATAAATGCTTTTTTTGGATTCAGGGGGTCTCAAAACATATATTTCCGGTGAAATCTCGACATCGAATTTTTGGGTGGAATACAATACTTCCCCTACTTACCAGTAGAGAAAGTAAAAATAGTATCTGTGGGTACCCTTAAGAAATTTGTAAAAAATTATGAGCCATATATCATAATGATGGTTTGGATTAACCACAACTGTTTTGGATACTTCGAGTCCCTTACAAGGTCTACCAACTTTCAGCTCAGAGAATGTCTTTTTAAAGCGATCCATGTGGATGGTCCATTGTTCATACAGAACTATATTTTTCAAAATACCTCATCTCGTATTCTAAAGAGAAAGTGCTTTTTCGACATCTGTTTCCTTTTGCCTCTGTTGTCTTTTACCTGAACAGTGGCGGCTATGAAAGAGAGACAGAGAAAGACTCTTATTCATTATTTCTCTTCAGATAAAAGCTTTTCTGTTTTGTTTTAGCACTGGTAAGGATACGATCGGGAATTACTGTATAGGAGTTACGTTACTACCGTAAACGTTTTTCAGTTGTTCCGGAGCTAGTAAATGTAAAAGCACGTGTACGGATTGACATATTCTGAAAGTTGGAGTCCCTGGAGGTTAAAATCGTGGCTTTTGTGTGATTTGAAAGCAAAGACTGCACCCAATGAATACACCAGCAAAATGAAGCTAATTCACGAGGTATTGTGTTTTGTTTCCGTGACGTGGATAACAGTTGTGTCAAATAGATCGCTTCGAAGTGAACAACTTCTGTTGACAAGAATGCTTTTAAAGAATGGCTGATCTAGGAGCGTATCTCAACTCAGGTTTAGTGCCCTGATTGTTGTATACTTTCTCTATAAATTAAAACACTAAACTTGGGCTGAACTACTTGCTCCAGTAGGGGAGTTATATTGTTTTCGTAACTCTTGTATTCTTGTGATGTTAACATATATTTGACAACAATAATTAATGAAGTTACAAGTATAATTTTATTTACAGTCAAGAAATTTGGAATTATTGCCTAGTAAGATTAATAGTCATCCCAAGGTCGCCGGTTCAAACCCCTCAGAGAGTGATGGTTTTCTTCCGACACGAAAATCCTTATCCATGGCTTCCTTCGGAAGGGAAGTAAAGCCGGTATAACGTTACGTTAAAGAACCTCAAGGCTAATAAAGAGGACTCTAAGAAAACTAAAGCGATTTTTTATGGCCAATATAGAAAACAGGATGCATAAACAACACAAAAATTCAATGATAAGATTAATAATTTTATAAACAGAATAATGAGATGGTTCTGAAAATAATTTCCATTGAAATAAAATTAGCAAAAAAATCTTTAAACAAAAGTTTTACCATTTAGAACACAAGACATACCCAGAACAGAAATAGTCTTGGAAGGAAAAAGGTTAATTGTTGTAATTACGTCGGCTACAATGTTTCCTACAAGAGAAATGCTTATATATATATATATAACAAACTGAGTAAAAGAAACTATACGGCGTTATTAATACAATTCTAAAAAAAAAGAAAAAAAAAAAAAAAAAGGTCCGTGTGTGTGTCTGTCAGTCTGTGAACAGCATAACTCAAAAATGAAAAGTCGGTTAAAAGCCAAACTTCGTACTTAAGTTTAATGTCTTTCAGGGATGCCACACGAAGATTTTGAAGAAAATAGCCCCACCCTAAACTACCCTTTACATGGAAAATTTTTCGAAAATTTTGATTTTCTTGAAAATGGCTCTAACGATTTTGATTGAAATGTCATATGTTTGAGATATTTTTATGACAAATGAAATGTATATCTTGAATTTTCTGGGTATAGCCCCTGTAGTCGTATTTACTCTGGACGACTTTTGCATGACTGGTAAACCGTTAGAGATAGACAAAATTATACTATACAAAAATGTAGATCTTGCTAAAATACACAATTTATGTCTCAATAAATTTTCTTGTAGGGTGAACCATTTCGGAGATATTCCTTGTTATTTGTGTGAGTTTCGGAAAACTTAGAATTTTAGCGAAATGCAACAACGTTGTTCATTTTTTAATATGTTAATCGTGCAAAGAGAACGGAATCTCAAAGGTCAAAAAGATTTGACTGTCGCACAGAGCCTTCTGTATTCTAATACTCCCCTTGTACCTACAAGGAAATAAGCAATAAGATAATTTGTACAAATGTTTATCTTAACTAACCCAAAACCTTGTTGGGTTGTGTAGTTGAACGACGCAAAGTACGCAGTTAAAGGATGTGAAATCGCAAGAAATAGTTACGCTCAGGATTTTTGGTTTCAACACCGTCCATAAAGTATTATTTGTCCCAAAGAAGAGATGGCAGCACCATTCAGAAAGTTCTAGTTTTGAGGGTTAAACTCTTTTTACGTACATACCTTCAATTGTTAGTAGTGTTCACTAGTGAATTGGGTGAGTAATGTGTGTCTTTGTTCACATCACATTGTATTTCCGTCGCATTTCTTGCCGTACTCAGGGGACGGCTGGTGGTAATATCGTTCCTGCGCAGTTTCAACTATGTATTCCTGAATTTGGGCACGACGTGTCGTAGCAGTGGTTAAGCCCTAAAAGGGCAGGTACACGTATGACATACCTCGGGCTGATCTCAGCCTGCCAGATAGCGTCGTCGTCAAATAAACATTTTTGCTTTGCTTTGCTTTGTTCATGTGTTCAGTCTTTATGCTCGAGAAATCCCTCCGTATCTCTGTGGATAGGAAGTTAAGAAAAGTCCCTTTTTTTTTTTTTACTTTGTCTATTATGTGTAGGCAGTAGAGGAAGTATTGTATTCTCCCCAGAATGACATTTTACCTGAAATTTGTGTTTTGAGGCCTTCTGAATTAAAGAAAACTCTAGCGGTGAACTCTGTAGTGACTTGCAACTCCGTCGGGCTGAACAATTGCCTGCACTTGTTAGGGACCCAGCGTAGTATGAAGCGTTCTTGCCGCCTCTAATATCATCCTTCCTCCCAGTGTCTGACGCAGAATAGCTTATCCACTCACGTGGCGGAATTCTCTTCCTGACAGGTTTGGTTTCTGCTTTACTGCCTTTTTAAATAGTTTTTGGTACAAATGTCGTGTTTTGGTCTTTTTATATCGCTTATCGGCTTTTGTGTTGCAACTTTACCTTCTGCTAATTACTTTTTTCTATCCAAGAGAATCTTAATTTCAATTTCTTTTTACTATTACGCACTTTTAAGACTGGCTACAATAGTTAGTTGACAAGATCCTCTTGTAACGCCGGTCAACGATAGCGGCAACACAACAAAGGTTCGGGGCCGGGCTGTCTCACCCCAATGGTGGTACGTGCACCAAAGACCTTCAAGGTCGTGCCTTGCACGAGTGTTTCTGAACACGTGGCAACGGTGAGCGCCGCACGGCAAAGGGGTTTTCAGGATTATTCGAGAAGTGTCCTGCTGCCGGAGTATTTGTAGAAGTTCCAGAAAGATCCATGTTACGTCATCGTTGATATAAAGGAGGTGGATAGTTTGGAGGCAGTCAGTTTTTAGTTTGTGTGTCTGCTGCGTGTGTAGGGTTGCGCCGAAAGGAAGATAGCGAAGCAATTAATGGTTGTATTGTGAACTTTGAGAGACACAAACTGAATAAAGGCAAAAAGGAGTGAGTCGTGATTACGAGAAGAAAACAGTTGTTATAGACTGTGTTAACGTCGCTAAAGGAGAACTATGCTTTTGTGAAAAAGTTTTGAGGGAAAATAAAGTGACAGAAAAAACAACTCTACTGGAATTTTGTTAGAATGTTCATGCCAGTAGCACCAACTGAGGGAATATATACATCCTACGGACCATCTCTAAATATCCCCCAATTTTTTTACCAGTATACTAATGATTTTGACCAGAGAGTAGATGGTAGGTTGTATGAATATAACTAGTAAAACTTCTATTTTGCGACAACTTGTATCTGAATTTGGACTGGAGGTACTTTCTACTGATGTAAGAATTCTTTTCAGCAAATATTTTTGTATGAAATTTACTGCATAAAAATGATTCCGTGGCCAGCTGCATATTGAGCATGATAACACGCGAGAGTTCCTTCCCCTGAATCCAAAAAAGCACTTTTAGAGAAAAATCCGTGTGTATGTGTTGTGTGTCTGTCAGTTTTTGGACAGCAGAACTCCAAAACTAAAAGTCGGTTAAAGACCAAAGTTAGTATTTAAGTTAAATGTCTTTCAGGGATGCGACAAGGAGATTTTGAAGAAAATAGCCACACCCTAAACTACACTTTACATGGAAAATTTTTCGAAAATTTTGATTTTCTTGAAAATGGTTCTAACAACTTTGATTAAAATGACATATGTGTCTGATATTTTTATGACAAATGAAATGTATATCTTGAATTTTCTGGGTATAGCCCATGAAGTCGTATTTACTCTGGATGACTTTTGCATAACTGGTAAACCGTAAGACATAGATCAAAACTTACTCTAGAAAAATGTAGATCTTGCTTAAATATACAATTTGTGTCCAAATAATTTTTTATAGAGTTAACCATTTCGGAGATATGCCTTGACATTGGTGTGAGTTTTGGAGAACTTACTGTTGTCAAATATAGCGTCGATATTCTTGTTTTTATATGTTAATGGTGCAAAGAGAACAGAATCTCAAAGCTTTAAAAGATTTGACTATCGCTTAAAGTTGGCTGTATGCCCATATTCCTCTTGCACCTGAAGGAAATAATAAGATAATTTGTACAAATGTTTATCTCAACTAACACGAAGAAGATATAGGAATAAGAGTTTGTAAGAGTAGAGAAAGTCCTATTCTAGTGGCATGGGAGAGTCACCTGGCTGAAGGTGATACCAGTGGAAGCCTTGAGAGTAGTTGATGGTATGTTTCCACTCAGGCCCGCTTGTTTAAAGAGGCTCATGACAAAGGAAGAGTTTGATATTACGTCAGTAAGGCAAGCATCTCAAGTTGTAAAGGGATGGTCCATTGTAGAGGTTGTTTTATGTGTTGATTGATGGGGCAACGTCTTGAGATAAATATCCTCTGGTGATGATGATGATCATCATGCCGACTTAAAGAGGAACACTGAAGGAGAACATCCTTCAAGAGGAAGTCGCAGTGTTCGTGAGTGTTGCTATTTGTGAATTACCTTCGACATTTGTTTCGGCTTTCGTGAGGAGGAAGGTTAACATTGGATCTGCTTCTCGTATCTCGTCTGGTGCAAGCTCCTGCTACCTCTAATCTACCAGCAGTCTATATTCGCGTGATTTTGGGTTTGATACCCAGGGCGAGCACCTTGCTAGGATGTTTCAGAACATGTGTTCATATTTTGTCAAATCTTTTTGACCTTTGAGATTCCGTTCTCTTTGCACACTTAACATATAAAAAACTGAACAACCATGTTCCATTTCACGAGAGTTTTAAGTTTTCCGAAACTCACACACATAACAAGAGATATCTCCGAAATGGTTCACCCTAAAAGAAAATATATTCAGACATAAATTGTGTATTTTAGCAAGATCTACATTTTTTGTATAGTATGATTTGGTCTATCTCTAATGGTTTAGCAGTTAAGCAAAAGTCGTCCACAGTAAATACGACTACAGGGGCTATAGACAGAAAATTCAAGATATACATTTTATTTGTCATAAAAATATCTCAAACATATGACATTTTAATAAAAATCGCTTGAGCAATTTCCCATAAAATCAAAATTTTTGAATAATTGTTCATGTAAAGGGTAGTTTAGGGTGGAGCAATTTTCTTTAAAATCTTCGTGTCGCATCCTTAAAAGACATTAAACTTAAGTACCAACTTTGGTTTTTAACACACTTTTCGTTTTTCAGTTATGCTGTCCACAGACTGACAGACACACAGACAGACTGAATATGAGACATTGAGGTGATTCCGCACATTTTGATCAAAGTGTGCTGGAGCTCATGTCGACCATGAGCTAGTACATGTCGCACTGCTGTTAAAAAACGGCAATACTTGAAAGTCACCAATAACACAGTAGCATGCGAACCACGGAATCTATGGAGGAATTTAGCGCATGCGCAGGAGTGTTGCTGTGCTTAGGTCTTTCATCCCTGTTCACAGATGCCTAAAGGGTTGCATACCTTCCGTATTAAGATACAAAAATGAATGTTAAATTGTCTCAATCAATCATTTTTCCATCCTCCACAATAAATTAAGCGTTGTCTGTTTTTAGGGGGGGGGACATTGTATATATAATATTCCTGGATTGGCATATAGCAGGAAGTCAGTAACTGGTTAGATGTTTTGGTAGCCACTTTTGTGACCTTTATTTAACAAAAGAATTCTTTAGAAACAGTCCCATTCTGTAACATTCTCCTCTGAATTTTGCTGTAGACCTACATATTTGGTAAAACACATTCATCAGTCATTCTACATCGTGATTCATCATTTCCATTGACCTGATAGGACAGCGCTATCACGCAAGGTGGTGCCATGTGTGCTTTATGTATCACGGAAACCAATTCTTCACACTGATCGCAAAAACATTCAGGATTCCACCGGAGAACTACTCAAAATGTCCTAAAAATTGTGAAGTAATAAAAGTAAATAAAGAATAAATGTATAAACAGCTCTTAGAAATGCTGTTTTTTCTATTCACTTCATGTATTCGAGATGTTTAGGGAAATGATTTTATTATACAAACCCGGAGATATTCTTTTGAACAAATTTGCCGTATAACGGCTAGGTACTGCGGTAAAAACACTTCGGGTGGGGGAATAAGCTTCCCCACTCGACTCGAACTGCCTCTGGAGCCTCTTGAACAAATTTGTCTCTTTAACAGAGTCTCAACGGAAGTACAGTTTAAATATTTTACCGCTGCAGCCACGATTTTGGACATGTCAATCACTTCCTCCATTATTAGGAAGCCAGGCGCAGCTGTGAGCGATTGTCACTTTGTTTTCTGTTGTTTGAGCGTTTCGAAATGTTGAAAACAACCGAATGATAGGCGGACTGTGAAGCCAGATCACTGATTGGTATTTTGAATGCCAGTAATACCACACCAGCAAACATGTATCGCCATTTGTGTGAGCTTTATAGGGAAACAATAATGAATGACAATGCCCGGCCACATACCGCCAACAAACTTGAGATCCCATTACATCATTTGAGTGGGAACAATTCTTGGCACCAGGGAATTTTCATCTGTTTCTTGACCTGAAGGAATCCCCTGATGGAAACACTTCAACGATGATTATGTAAAATAAGTTAAGACTCGGCTTTCATCATTTTTTGACAAAAGCATACAGAAAAACCTATAAGTATAAATACGCCGTTTTGGTAAATGACGCGTGTTAGTTTTTAAGTTGTTTCACAGACAAATACACGCAAGCATACACACAGGGATGGACTTTTTTCTAAAGATACGTTTTCTTATATTCAAGTGCTTCCGAAATACATTGTAACAAATGCCAAAATCCAGACCCGATTGATTTTCTATCATTTTATCTTCTGAAAGTTTACCACAAATGCACATTTCACTTAACACTCCAGTCTTTCGGGCTATCACAACTGACAATTTTTACTTCTTACAGCCTTGCACAGTCCTTTTAGTGTCCTTCACTTACTCTGTCTCTGATATTCTAATTACACGTTACAATCACTCACTGGCCGACTGAGGCCCGTAACTCAAAACTAAAACTCGCTGCCCTATTCTTCTCTGGTCTCCTTATATACTGGGGATGACGTCACACCAGCCTTTCTCGAGTTACACACACACGCACCGGGTATGACTCACCTAGAAGTCTCACGAACGTTCCACACCCGTTTTGTTTCTGCCGCTTCGATTGTTGTGACGTACACACAGCAGTCGCGCGAGGCAGCCTGACCTTTGGCGTATGAAGTAGCTTGGCCCCGTCCATTCCTTGTTGCGCGCCGAGCTCGGAGTTGCAGTATATTTCAGGTAAAATTTCGATATCCTCTTGCAAGTGTCTGAATAGAGGGTGGTGAAGAAATGGTGTAAGGTGTTAGGTAATTAATGATAAAGTAATTAATGATAATTAATGATGCACAATTAAAGAGCCACGGCAAACGCTATCTTAAACTCAAGGCGCATTTTCTTTTATCTGTTAACAAAGACGCAAACCTAAACGGCGGCTTTCGGCCGCAGAAAGAAAGGAAAAATACATTTGCTGGTAGAACCGGCGGCTCTCGGTGTAACAATGTCATAGCAACAAACGAGAAGGACATATAAACATTGTCGGTATTTGGTGTTTGCTGATTAACAGCGGTTTTGTCTTTCAGTTCTCAATTGTGTTTAATCGGTCATAAAGAACAGTAAAAGGAAATGTTATACACTAGATCAGAAAGTAAAATTCATACGAGAGATGGAATTTAATGCACACAGAGCCAATAACGAAATTGTTTCAGATTTAGGAATTGCTTATACCACGCTAAGTACAGTCAGTAAGAAAATGGGGTGTATGTATTTAGTACAAGAAAAGAGAAATAAGTTTTGAACTTGATTTCTTTAAAGTAGATCAAGTTCAAAACAATTTTTCCTTAGTACATATCATTGTTGTTTGTAAAATTTTACACATGCAGGTCCACTGTATTACTTTTTTTACTTTCTCTTTTACGTGTACTAAATAGAAATATTTAATCCCACCCAAAAATTCAATGTCAATTGAAATATGCTTTGAGGCGCCTTGAATCCAAAAAAAAAAAAAAAAAAAAAAAAAAAAAAAAAAAAAAAAAAAAAAAAAAAAAAATTTAGGAAAAGGTCTGTGTGTCTGTGTGTCAGTCTGTGAACAGAATAACTCAAGAACGAAAAGTCGGTTAAAAGCCAAACTTGGTATTTAAGTTTAATGTCTTTCAAGGATGTGACACGAAGATGTTGAAGAAAATAGCCCCACCCTACACTACCCTTTGCATGGAAGATTTTTCGAAAATTTTGGTTTTCTTGAAAGTGGCTCTAACGATTTTGATTTAAATGTCACGTGTTTGAGATATTTTGATGACAAATGAAATGTATATCTTGAATTTTCTGGCTATAGCCCCTGTAGTCGTATTTACTCTGGACGACTTTTGCATAACTGGTAAACCGTTAGAGATAGACCAAATCATACTATACAAAAAATGTAGATCTTGCGAAATGCAACAACATTGTTCACTTTTTTATATGTTAACCGTGCAAAGAGAACGGAATCTCAAAGATCAAAAAGATTTGATTATCGCATAAAGCCTTCTGTATTCTAATATTCCCCTTGTACCTACAAGGAAATAAGCAATCGGATAATTTTTGCAAATGTTTATCTCAACTAACACGAAGAAGATATAGGAATAAGAGTTTGTGAGAGTGTTCAGTGCAACATATCAGCTGCTTTTTATTTTAATTTTTTTTTTAAAGAAACAATCGGTATTTACTTTAAAAACACGGCTAGTATAAACTGTGTTAATCTTATAAAATAAATTGCTATCTTAATTTGATCGCATTCGATGGAGTGTTTCTGCAAGGATTTAACAAACTCTGAGCTCATTTCTTTGTATCTGTTGATACACTGAGTAATTCCTGTGCTAAGGTGACCGCTGGTAACTATCTATTTTCCCTAACGAGCCCTCCAGTGTTGCTGGGAAAAGTCGGCCATTTTTCTCATTTTTTATCAAGGTCAAAATCTTCTGCACTCAATTATGTTAGAAGGCGGTGATCTGAACAAAACAGCCCACTCTGTTTTCTCACTGCGGATGCTGCGTGTTCCACGCCGTGGGTGGCATCTCTTCGTCTGCAACCCCTAAAAGCAATCTGCTCAGGGGGTGTCTGTAGCGTTTCCTCACTCATCACATAATGCACTTGCTCTTCAGACTACATCTTCTTCTGTGCTTGAGAAAGCAGAAAGTTAATGAATAAATGAGAATTACTCTGAACTGTGTGCCTTTTGTCATTTACAGGATAATCAAGAAAGCGAGACAAAAATCTCCCTCGTGTACTAAACAGCTGAATTTGCATTTTCTGTTTTCAACGGAAACGCTTAATCCTTAAAAACATTTAAACTGACTTAGCGCCTCCTAACCATTCTAGCAAACTCTTGTTCCTATATCTTCTTCGTGTTAGTTGAGATAAACATTTGTACAAATTATCTTATTGCTTATTTCCTTGTAGGCACAAGGGGAATATTAGAATACAGAAGTTTTTCGAAACTCACACACATAACAAGGAATATCTCCGAAATGGTTCACTCTACAAAAAAATTTATTGAGACATAAATTGTATACTTTAGCAAGATCTACATTTTTTGTATTGTATGATTTGGTCCATCTCTAACGGTTTACCAGTTATGCAAAAGTCGTCCAGAGTAAATACGGCTACAGGGCCTATAGCCAGAAAATTCAAGATATACATTTCATTTGTCATCAAAATATCTCAAACATATGACATTTTAATCAAAATAGTTAGAGCCATTTTCAAGAAAATCAAAATTTTCGAAAAATTTTCCATGTAAAGGGTAGTTTAGGGTGGGGCTATTTTCTTCAAAATCTTCGTGTCACATCCTTGAACAACATTAAACTTAAATACCAAGTTTGGCTTTAAACCGACTTTTTGCTTTTGAGTTATGCTGTCCACAGACTGACACACACACGGACCTTTTTCTAAAAATGCTTTCTTTGGATTCAGGGGGCCTCAAAACATATATTTCCCGTGAAATCTCGACATCGAATTTTTGAGTGGAATACAATACTTCTACTTACCAGTAGAGAAAGTAAAAATTAGAAAAAGGTTTGTGTGTGTGTGTGTGTGTGTGTGTGTGTTTTTTTACACAAAAACCGTTGAATTTATTGAAATACGCCAAAGAAAAAAGTTGTTGTTTATTCAATTTTCTATGAATGTAGCCATAAATCAAGAACCTTCAATGAATAATTTTTCAGTCAGGTGATGATAAAATTTTTTTGATAAAAACATTTTTTTCTAAAAAACTATAAACTTTTTAACATTTTGGTATTAGACATTCTTGTTATTTACAACATGAGAAATTGACTGTTGAAGTCGGGCGGGTCATTTTTTCCACCCTTTCTGTTTCACTCAGTTTAGTAACAAAACATCCGTTTCTTTCAATTTCAAACAATGCAGATTCTCGTTTTAAGTGCAGTTGTGTAGTTAGAAGCTCGGAATGTAAATATTTACCACATGGAGACAAATATTCGGGCTCATTTTAAAATTCCGATACAGTTGTTTATGAAACACTGACAATATTACGTTTTATTAGTAAACAGTTTGCAGATCGATTGAGGGAAAATTGAATCGGGCTGACTGACGCATTTCAGTCTAGACACCTTCACTTGTTCCCTGCTGCTAACAATGGGGCTCTTCAAAATTCTTTCATCGCGATTCTATCTCGAGTTTATTATCAACAGGATGATGCATTGTTTTCCTCTCTCTCTCTCTTCCCTGACCATTTATTTTTCTTATGTTTTAACATTTTCCCTTTTATGTCTATTTTTAACCTTTTACTTTCAGTCTGGTATACGCCGTGCCTTTTGTGTTTCGTAAATCCAGACGCTGCTTTGGTTATTTTTAGCGCTAAGATCTCTTGTCATAAAAACGTGGGAGTTGGAACACGTGGTTTATGTTGGCAAGGAAACCCTAAACCGCCTCTGACACGTGGGTTACCTAATCATAGGCGAACAAGGTGGCGCCACGGTCAGGTATGTGACTTGCATTCTAAAGGTCGTGGATTCGATCGTTTGTTTTCCAAGACTCACACAAATAACAAGGAATATTTCGGAAATGGTTCACTCTACAAAAAAATTCTTTTGGACACATATTATGTATTTTAGTAATATCTCTTATGTTTTACCAGTTATGCAAAAGCCATCCAGAGTAAACAGGACTACAAGGGCTACAGCCAATAAAATTCAAAATATACATTTCGTTTGCCATGAAGATATCTCAAACATACGACGATTTTACTGAAAATCATTAGTCATTTTCGAGAGAATTAAAATTTTTGAAAAGTTTTCCTTATAAATGATAGTCTTTTGTGGAGGAATTTTCTTCAAAATCGTGTGGTATCTTTAGAAGACATTAAACTTAAATACCAACTTGGGTTTTTAACTGACTTAGTCACCCCGTTATTTTACTTGGAGGAAGGATATGTGAAATGAGTTAAATAAAACCGAAGAGAGTAGAGAAAACCATGTGAATGCTACGTGTTCAATAAAACGGATAGCTTGCAAATTTTCTCCGTGCACACACACACGCACACACAGACACACACACACAGACAGACACACAGACACACACACACAGACACACACATAGACACACACACAGACACACACACAGACACACACACAGACACACATACACAGACACACACACAGACACACACAGACACACACAGACACACACACAGACACACACACAGACACACACACAGACACAGACACACAGACACACAGACACACAGACACACAGACACACAGACACACACACAGACACACAGACACACACACAGATACACAGACACACACACAGACACACAGACACACACACAGACACACACAGACACACACACAGACACACACACAGACACACACACAGACACACACACACAGACACACACAGACACACACACACAGACACACAGACACACACACAGACACACAGACACACACACAGACACACAGACACACAGACACACACACACAGACACACACACAGACACACACACACAGACACACAGACACACACACACGCATGCACGCACGGCCCTCTTTCAATTAATCTAAATAAATTTAAACCAGTTTAAAGGTTTTAGGTGTTTTAATTAGTGTACTTTCTAAACCACTTCTTCACTATCCTAAGAAACTTCAATGGATATTTAAAAGTTGTGATTATATTTATGTACAAATGTTTGTTTTATATAGGTTTTTTAAAGTGCCTGAACGTTTTCCATCCGTGACTTGCTTGTGATATTTGTGAGAACGTTTGTCAGGTCTCTGAATATTTGACTTGTACATACAAGTAAAAATTCCACATTCTAGCCCATAGCGCAGCAAAAATATTGCTCTTGGAAATACGTTTTCGTTGTTTCCAAAGGACCATGTCGTATCAATGACGTGTGCACCACTGCTTGTTTACGCTTGAACGCGTGCTGTTTGTAGGAAGTGGAGTTGCTTCAGTGCTACGCATTGCTTTTCCCCAGACTGTGGTATTACGTCACAGATGGGGAGAAGTGATACATTGTGTCATTTCCTCTACATGGTAATTTTAACCCCGTCCACTCTGCCACGCTTTAGTTAGCTACCAGGCCACGCCCTCGCTGTTTTCTATCTACCTCAGAGAACCGGTCACTTCCTCAAAGTGTGACAGTCGTGGAATCAAAAGAAACTACGCGCAACCTAATCACAACCACGTATCATAAAGCCACTACGTCATGTTTATTCAGTTCCGCCACTGCACGCCTTGAAACTTGTTTGTAAATAGGTGTGTATCGTTAGAAAAATAGAACCGGACGGGGGTAAGTGACGGGGTAAGTGGAGAGGGTAAATACTCGATTGCATTCCTACGACCCCTGTTCCCCATGCCTACATTACCTCGCATCATCAGCCAGTACAGTTTTGTCGACCCTAGCTTAGAGTTATGACGAACATTACGAATTCCCTTTACAATTATTGTTATGTGTGTCTTGATACCCAAGTAACCGGGTGTGCATGAAGTAATGTAATTATTGTTTGCCTCGCTAAGAAGGAAGCATGATTTCATCTCCTGAGACAGACTGACTTTCTCGATGTCGTCTTTGCCTCCTTCATCTCTCATTAGGCAGATACTAAAGCTTTAATGAACACGCTCTAAGAACGTTTATTATAGCAGGCCATGGTTCACTACCTAACTAACGAGGTCGACCATGCAAATTACTTTATGGTAGGCCGTGTTTTCAAGATGTTCCCCTCCTATCGATTAAACCATTTTACTCTCGCCTGCTCTTAGTTACATGCAACTTGTTCCTTATTCCTCTTGGGTAAATAACAAAGCCTCAAATTTCCCCTTAATTGCTGGATGCACTGAAACTTTGTGCTCCAAGAAGACGATGGAAGTAATTGTGGTATCCACCAACTTCTTAGAATTTTCAATTCGGAAAAACAAGAGATTTTATGCCTTAAAATTATTACACGCCAGACTCAGGAAAACAGGGTATTACATTTCAGCATCATTATTAAGTATTAATGGGCAGCGGTCGCTATCTGAAAGATTTTTCACTCACACAGATAATCCTTGAGATTTCCGTAATTATTGTGGTTGAAATATTGCATTTAGTTAGAAAACATATTATTAGAGTTTTCAAAAACCAAAAGTATTTTTGAAGTGAAACTTCTTATAGGAGGGCTTTGAAATTCTGATCCGCAACCTTTTTGTGTGACGAAAAGTGGTGGGGGTAAACACTGTGTTGGGTAGTAGGCCTTCGGGAATCGGAGAAAAGTGAGACATACGCTCTTATCGCTTTCTTTCACTCTCGTTGTCCGTGCACTGCGTTCAGGCGGCGTGGCGATCACAGCTGTTGGTTGTCAACACAGCATCCGTTGAAACAGGTGTGTATAAGCAATAAATTTCGAGTATTGTTTATCTTCTCTGTGTTTATAATCTTTTTCTGAATTAAAATATACAATTTTATAGTGAATATACCTAAGTCAGGAGCCTATCAGTAATAATTTACAGTAGTCCGATTTTAACAAATTCAAGACTGCACATAATATTTTTAATTGAGATTTTGTAAATAATCCAATTGGTTTGAAGTATTGTGTGTGTGTGTGTGTGTGTGTGTGTGTGTGTGTGTGTGTGTGTGACAGATTGTGGTTTAAAATGTGACATACACACACACACGCACACGCACACACACACATTACAATTTTATGAATGATAAGCAGATAATGATAAACACAATGTATGCTATTCAAAAGTGATGAATAATTAAAATGTTTCCCTGTAATACAACAGCTTCACTTCTGTCGTGTGCCTTTGCCAAACACCCTTTCTTTTTTTTAATATATTTATTTTACGTAACTTTAACACGTGGACATACCGCGTCAGGAGGTGCTTGTAGATCCGTTGTGGTGGACAGCTAACCTTCAAGGTCTCATCCCTGTGTCATACTATCTTGCTTCCTCGCACATACGGATGATGACGACAGATGGCATTAGGGTGCCATCTAGTCTATTTGCGGATAGATGGCACGGCATTCACTATTGCCATCTATGTTTTATGTATACTAAGGTATACTTTATAGACTTAATGTGGAGCTTTAGGCTGTGGTATAAAATATTCAATCATGCCAACTGAGGGGAAACCACGAAAGAAAGAAAAACAATCACGTCAGATTGACCAACCCGCGGTAATTGAACTTCGGACCTCTGGAATAAGGACGTTACCTTTTGAGTCATCACACACTAGGAAAATTACTTCCCGAGACTCCACGAGCTCGTAATGGCGCATAGAACTGTGCGTTCATTTCGAGCTGCGTTCTGGAACGCAAATGGGGTTAGAGACCAGACACCTGGCCTGCTGGAGTTCGTGGACAGTCATGGAATTGATATCCTGATGGTCTGCGAAACGCACTTGCACGCTGGTGTGCAGTTTACCCTGCCAAGTTACGCCGCTCATCGGTCTGATCGGGTCGGCCGACAGGGCGGTGGTACTGCCATTTTCATAAAGAATCATCTCACCCACACTCCTGTAACCATTCCTCCGCTACAACACCTGGAGGCAACCGCCATAAGGCTATCCTTGGGCGGGAACGATCTGGTGCTTGTGGCGGTATTCGACCCGCCGGATGGTCACTTCTATGAAGCGGACATCACGGCACTCCTGAACCTACACCACAGGGTTTGCATTGCAGGCGACTTCAACGCAAAACACCCAAGCTGGCACAGCCGCACCCAGAACGTTAAGGGCCGGGGATTGTACCGTCTCATTAGAGGGGACCCCGCCCTTCACGCGCACGGGCCGAGAGGTCCAACCTACTACCCGGCACACGGCGCCGCGGACATCATCGATTTCATGGTCACCAAAAACATACCATTTCACTTGGACCTCTCTGTGATTAACGATCTGGATTCCGACCACAACCCTGTTGTGGTGGATGCAGACGTTAATCTTACTGCCCTGGGAGTGCCGGACTGGGTGGATGAGGTCGACTGGAATGCAGCCGTCCTAGCCCTCCAAAACTCTGTGGAAGCAAATCCTCGAATAGACTCGATAGAGGCTCTCGAGGAGGCAGCCACGGGGTTTTCTACCTCCGTCCTAAATGCGGTGCGTGCTCACACGCATCGCATTCCTACCGAAGCACCAAACCCGACATCTATCCCTGTCCCACTAAAACGCCTCATTCAAGCAAAGAATGCTGTCAGACGGCTATGGCAGAGATTCCGACATCCTAGGTTAGGAGTAATACACCAGAGGTTCAAATCCCTGGTGAGACGACTCCTAAGAAAACACAGGCAAGCAGCTTGGGACGAAACAATGCGTCGCGTAAACCTCCAAGAGAGGAAACCGTGGCGCATCGTCCGAGCCTTGAGGAAAGACAAATCTGCACACCAGCATCCAGTGCACAGCCCTCGGGGAAGACTTGTCTTTGAACCGAGGGAAAAAGCGGAGGCACTAGCAGACTATCTGGAAACTCAATTCCAGCCTAGGGTAGATCCTCAGAACGATGACCATACTGACCTCGTGGAACAAGCGGTAGAAGACTTCTTAGAAGTCCGACCCGCGGGCCACGAGGAGTTCCACATCCCGGTAGTTACCCCTCGCGAGGTAACTAACACCATCCGGCACCTAAAACCTAGTAAAGCCCCTGGGCAAGACCGTGTAACAGCGGAAATGCTCCAGCACCTAACCCATAGAGCCGTGATGCACTTGACCCGCATTTACAACGCATGCCTCAGCATGTGCCACTTTCCAGCTGTCTGGAAACAAGCGCGTGTGGTATGCGTTTTAAAGCAGGGGAAGAATCCGGTTTTTCCATCTAGTTACCGTTCCATCAGCCTCCTACCAGTTGTCTCGAAAGTGTTCGAGAAACTGTTCCTGTCCCGCCTTGGACCTCTTCTGGAGGAAAAAGGTCTCCTACCGGAACACCAGTTTGGTTTTCGTTCTGGTCATTCCACGACTGAGCAACTACTGCGTGTAGCCGAGAAAGCTTCCCTGGCTTACCAGGAAAGGGCTAAAACGGTGGCAGTGTTGCTCGACGTGGAAAAGGCATTTTCTACCACTTGGCATGAGGGGCTTGTCTACAAGCTCATACAGCAGGAAATCCCCCCTCCATACATTTACTTGGTGGCTAGTTTCCTACAGGAACGTAGCTTCCGGGTGAAGGTGGAGGGATCATTCTCTAGAGAGAGGCCCATTGGCGCAGGAGTCCCCGAGGGCAGTGTACTGTCACCGGCGCTCTTTGCAGCTTACATGGCCGATCTCCCCACGCACCCAAACACACTCATCTGTCAGTATGCGGACGATCTTATGATCCTCGCTGCTAACAAGAATCCTCGCTACAGTTACCAACAAGTACAAGCCCACCTCCGTGCCATCAGTAGATGGTCCGAGAACTGGCGTATGTCGATAAACCCGGAGAAAAGCTCTGCGATTCTCCTGGCGAATACGAAAGCAAACCGGCTCCCGCGGGACCTCGAGCTTCGGCGCCGTCGGATCCCCTGGGTCACTACGGCGAAGTATCTCGGAGTCACGCTGGACCGGCGGCTGACGTATAGACATCACGTCAGAGGCAAAGTACTGCAAGGCCATGCTGCTCTCCGGCAGCTATACCCCATATTCAGTTCCCAAACCATGCCTTTACGCCTGAAACTCCAGCTGTATCGAGCGATCATCCCGCCTCTAGTCCTGTACGGATGCGAGATCTGGGGAGTGGTGGCAAAGTCCACCTTCATCAGACTCCAGACGCTGCAGAACCGGGCATTAAGGATGATCTATGATACCGGCTGGAGATTTCCTGCCCATATCCTACATGAGCACTCCGGTATCCCGTACATTGTCGACGTGATTAAAACCCGCGCTCGCACAATGTACAACAAACTCCAGAACCATCCTAACCCTCTGGTGAATACTCTGGGTCAATACGACCAGAGAGAGCCACGCCGACTACCATCAAAGAGACTACCAAAGGACATCCTAAGCCCGGCGGTTTAACTCTGAAAATGGGAAAGGCGAAAGTACAATCTGTATTCAAAACAGAGAAAATACCTGTTTCAGTTCACCTCTCAGTGAGTGACTGACGGCCAGAACCCTACGACGACGACGACGACGCTATCTGGCAGGCTGAGATCAGCCCGAGGTGTGTCATACGTGTACCTGCCCTTTTAGGGCTTAACCACTTTATGACGGGATGTAGGATTTTGCAGGGTGGCGGGTGAAGTTTGAGGTAGTAGGTTTAAGGAGGCAGCAAGATTTTGCTCCTCAGCGGCTGCTTAATCAGTGTGCAACTTCCGTTGGGCACTGCTGGTGTAAAGGTCCAAATATGGAGGTTTATTTAATTTTGAATTTAGAATCCAAGCTTATCTTGGAGGACTGTGATGTATTCAGCTTTCGCTGTTGAAGGGATGTCTCCTTCGTTACCGGGGATGCCCGCAAGCCATGCGGGGAACCCGGTGTCCCACACGCGTGCGTTCAGTGGGGTTGTAGTCCCCAAGAGACCTAATCAGGGCACTCCTATGTTGAGGAATTTGGTCGTAAAATTTTGTTGCCCGGCGCCTAATTTCGTCCTCCACATACGGAAGAGACGAGGCTTCGTGCAGTAGTCTCGAAGGGAATCCGCGGCATACAGAATAGATTATCCGAAGACCTCTATTCTGTATACGCTGCAGACGCAGGAGATGGGAATCTGCGGCCATGCCCCAGATTTCGCAGGCGTATAGGAGGAGTGGGATTATGAGTGCCCGAAAAAGGCGTAGCTTTAGGGGAACTGGCATCCCCGACCGCAGCATGGGGTACAGAGAGGCAGTTGCCCCACCGGCCCTCGCCGACAAGTCGTTGATGTGTTCCCGAAAAGTAAGGCCCTTATCGAGCTTCACTCCCAGGTAGGAGATAGAGTTTACCCATTCAATCCTTCTTCGCAGATAGGTGAATGTGGGGAGATTGGCGGGGAATCGGCGCTTAGTAAAAAGTATGGCGCGGCTTTTCTCCGGGTTAATGGACAATCGCCAACGCCTGCACCATTCTTGGATAAGGCGGAGGTGTCGCTGTATTGGGAGGAAGGTTCTGTTAGGATGTTTGTTTGTTGTGTAGAGCAACACGTCGTCAGCATATTGCGCTATGTTGACGTTCGGCTCTGTAGGTAGGTCGGCCATGTAGACGCTGAAGAGCGTGGGTGATAAAACAGAACCTTCGGGGACTCCGCCTCGGATTGGCCTGCGTGTGGATTTATTCCCCGCCACTGAGACCACAAAGGATCTGTGTCTAAGGTAGGAATGTAATAGATGTATAAGGCGTGTGGGTAGCTCCAGTTGGATGAGCTTTCGTAGGAGACCGGCATGCCAGGTCGTAGAGAAGGCCTTCTCAACGTCCAGAGATACCGCGGCGGTATAGGCCTTGTCCTGGTATCCCAGGGCGGCAGCCTCCACCACCCGCAGCAGCTGCTGGGGCGTTGAGTGGCCAGGCCGGAACCCAAACTGATGGGGTGGGATGGCTTGAATGTCCCCTAAGATAGGGGACAAGCGGGCTAGTATTAGTCTCTCGAATACCTTCGAGAGTACGGGTAGGAGGCTAATGGATCGGTAGTTTGCGGGATGGACCGGATCTTTCCCTGGCTTCAATATGCAAATCACCCGGGCCTCTCTCCACTCACGTGGGAAGTGGCTGACCAGAACCCTAGAGGGAATTAGCGCGCCACCTGACCGGCCGGAAACGACCAACCAGAGACCGCGCAGAGCCCGCTCGCGGACCAATCCCCTCCAACCACCTCTCCAGCCCTATAAAAACCCCTTGTACCATCAAATATTTCCCAGTGTATCATACATCCCTGTAGTAACACCATCAAAACCACCGCGCAGGTTAAGCCGTATAACGGCTAGGTACTGCGGACATGACATTCGAACGGGGCAAATAAAATTGCACCCGCTCGACTCGAACTGCCTCTGGAGCCTCTGGACTTCCCGAGGCATTGATTCGGTGATTGGAACTCGCATCGTCTGCACCTCGAGTCTACTGGACACTGGAAGAACGGGGAAAGCCAACTGTGAGACCTCTCGCCAGGTAGGAGCTACTACGCACCGCGCCAACTCAATAGTGTAATAGCCAGGCCGGGCGCCGCTAGTTCGTCGAGGAGTGTCCTATAAGAGATCTGATAGCAGATTTTAGGGCACTCCAAATTGGAGAAGAAGAAAGAAGTTTTAGAAGACAACCTTTCCCGGAGGGGATCCGGAGCGGTGGAGGAAGTGGGCATCAGCCCTCTACTTGCCTCCCTACTAGAGATAGCTCGGCGAGCTATTTCAAACCAGCACCACCCAGACATCGAGGACTCCAGAGCCGACTCGGCACCGACCGACGGACTTACGAAACCGCAGGCCCACATGGTTGCAGCCAAGGGACCAGGCTCTAGCCTGGACCCGGGGTTCACTGGAACCCCCATAGGCGCGTCGCAAGGCGTTAAACCCTCTGTGGGATGCCGGATGGCACCTGCAATGACTAGAGACACGCCGAGTACCAACGCCAAGGTAAGACCTGACGCGATAGGTACCTCTACCCAGAACCCTTCCCACGGTCCAAGGGTGAATATCGTCAAGGCGAAAGCCAAGACGCTCCTCAGGGCCAAGAACAGGCCGAAGGCCAAAAAGGCTATTGGCCTTGTGAACCAAGGGACAGCAGTCCCTGTCACACCACCACCAGTACCTATGACCCCTGTCCCAGCACCTACAACACCGGATGACGACGGCTTCGTTGTAGTGCAGAACCGCAGGAGGAGATCTTCCGGTTCAAAGCCGGAAGGGACTCCTGCTTCATCAACATCTGCAACTGCAGCGCTCGCCCCAAACCAGGCCTCACAAAATGAGGGTAGAATCCCTCCGATTGTGTCTGATCCGTTCCCGAACCACATAAAGGTAATGAAGGAACTGAGACGGCAGTTAAAGGCCAATTTCCAGGCAACCCGGCATCCAGGACGGGTTGTCATCAGAACCACTACCTCTGACGACCACAAGGCCGCGAAAGGGGTACTGAAAGAGAGTGGAATTAAGTTCCACACTTACTCGCTTCAGCGTCCCCACGTGGTTCGCAGAGTTGTCAGGGGTCTTGATTCTGAGACAGACCCCCAGGATATCCGTGACGGCCTACAGGACGAACACGGAATCAAACCGAGGTCCGTGGTGCAACTAACCACCACAAAGGTAAAAGAGGGGAAACCCACCAAGGTACCCCTGCCACTATTTTTAGTGGTAGTTGAAAAACAGGGGGAGGGAACCCCAAAAATCGACCAGGTGACTCATTTGTATAACACGATGGTCACCATTGAGCCCTACCACAGCAGAGAGGGACCAGCCCAATGCTACAACTGCTTGGGCTTTCACCACTCGAGTCATGCTTGTGAGAGGCAACTCAAGTGCCTTCGCTGTGCGGGTGAGCACCTGGTGAAGGATTGCCCGACACCAATAGAGAATAAAAAGTGTGCAAACTGCGACGGGAGCCACATTGGCATCTATCGTGGTTGCCCAAAGCGACTTGCAATTATGCAAGGAAGACAGGGCAAAGTACCAGAGATCCGACAGGGGGTGTCTTTTGCACAGGCAATGTCGGAGCACGAAAGTGCCCTAGTACGGGCCGAGAGTGCAGAAGCAACCCCACAGAACCAAGTTGTCAGTCAAAAGACAACGCCAGTCCCAAGCGTCACCCCAAAGGTGGGCACAAAACATCCTGTGCCACCCCCCAGTGCTGCCCCAAAGGACAAACGTCCTCCTAAAAAGAGGAGGAAGGGGAGAAAGGCTCATGTGACTGTAAGTTCAGAGCCAGAACCAGCCACGGTGGAGGCAGGTAACAAAAGTGTTACCCAATTTCCCCCACCAACTGCACCAGCCAATCAGGCACCAGCCAATCAGGCACCAGCCGCTACAGCCAACCAGGCAACAGCAACAGCGCAGCCAATCAGCGCTGGCCCGTCATCACAGACTGGCTCTATAAGTAGGACCCACACAACAAGCACTCAGTCACAGGTCTTGGGAGAGGCCTTTGGCTCAGAGGACATGGCGGAGTTTATTGAACTGGCAACTTGGTTTGCGGACCTCGTACAACGTTCCCTCCCCATACTAAGGCGCTGCAGAGAGCAAATCCTCAACCCTGAAATTTCGGCTGTGAAGAAGCACCTCGTAGTGCTTCAAACGGCCAAGGAACTCTACGCTAATTCCATAAGCTCTTAAATGGCGCATAGAAATGTGCGTTCATTTAGAGCTGCGTTCTGGAACGCAAATGGAGTTAGAGAGCAGAGACCTGGCCTGTTAGAGTTTGTAGACAGCCATGGGATTGATATCCTTATGGTCTGTGAAACACACTTGCACGCCGGTGTACAGTTCAGTCTGCCAAGTTACGTCGCCCATCGGTCTGATCGGGTCGGCCGACAGGGCGGCGGTACTGCCATTTTCATAAAGAACCATCTCACACATATTCCTGTTACCATTCCGCCACTACAACACCTAGAGGCAACCGCCATAAGACTATCCTTAGGCGGATGCGACGTGGTACTTGTAGCGGTATATGATCCTCCGGATGGGCGCTTCTATGAAGCGGACATTACGGCACTCCTAAACCTACACCAAAGAGTCTGTATCGCAGGCGACTTCAACGCCAAACACCCAAGCTGGCACAGCCGCACCCAGAACGTGAAGGGTCGGGGATTGTACCGTCTCATAAGCGGGAACCCCGCCCTGCATGCACACGGGCCGAGAGGTCCAACATACTACCCGGCACGCGGCGCCGCGGATGTCATAGATTTCATTGTCACAAAGAACATTCCATTTCACCTGGATCTCTCGGTGATTAACGCTCTGGATTCTGATCACAACCCTGTTGTGGTCGACTCAGACGTTAATCTAACTGCGCTGGGAGTGCCTAATTGGGTTGAGGAAGTCGACTGGGATGCAGCCGTCCTAGCCCTCCACAACTCCGTGGAAGTATGTCCTCGAATAGACTCGATAGAGGCTCTCGAGGAGGCAGCCACGGGGTTCTCAACCTCTATCCTAAATGCGGTGCGTGCTCATACCCACCGTATTCCTACCGATGCACCAAACCCTACAGCTATCCCTGTTCCACTGAAACGCCTCATTCAAGCGAAAAACGCTGTTAGAAGGCTATGGCAGAGATTCCGTCACCCTAGGATAGGAGTAATACACCAGAGGTTCAAATCCCTGGTGAGACGACTCCTAAGAAAGCATAGGCAAGCAGCTTGGGAAAACACGTTGCGACATGTAAACTTCCAGGAGAGGAAACCATGGCGCATCGTCCGAGGCTTGAGGAAAGATAAAACTGTACACCAGCATCCTGTGCATAGCCCTCGGGGAAGACTTGTCTTTGAACCGAGGGAAAAAGCAGAGGCGCTAGCAGACTATTTGGAAACTCAATTCCAGCCTAGAGTCGACCCTCAGAACGACGATCATACTGACCTCGTGGAGCAAGCAGTAGAAGACTTCTTAGAAGTTGGACCTGCGGGCCACGAGGATTTCCACATCCCGATAGTTACCCCTCGCGAGGTAACTAACACCATCCAACACCTAAAACCTAGAAAAGCCCCTGGGCAGGACCGGGTAACAGCGGAAATGCTCCAGCACCTTCCCTTTAGAGCCGTGATGCACTTGACTCGGATCTACAACGCGTGCCTAAGCATGCGTCATTTTCCAGAAGACTGGAAGAAGGCGCGTGTGGTATGCGTGTTGAAGCCGGGCAAGAATCCGATCTTTCCTTCTAGCTACCGCTCCATCAGCCTCCTACTAGTTATCTCGAAAGTTTTCGAGAAACTGTTCCTGACCCGCCTTCGACCTCTTTTAGAGGAAAAAGGCCTCCTACCGGAACATCAGTTTGGTTTTCGTTCTGACCATTCCACAACCGAGCAACTACTGCGTGTAGCCGAAAAGGCCTCCCTGGCTTACCAGGAAAGGGACAAAACGGTGGCAGTGTTGCTTGACGTGGAAAAGGCGTTCTCTACCACCTGGCACGAAGGGCTTATCTACAAACTCATACAGCACGAAATCCCCCCTCCATATATTTACTTGGTGGCTAGTTTCCTACAGGAACGTAGCTTCCGGGTGAAGGTGGAGGGTTCATTTTCCCGAGAAAGGCCCATTGGCGCAGGAGTCCCCGAGGGCAGTGTACTGTCACCGGCACTCTTTAATGCTTACATGGCCGATCTCCCCACGCACCCCAACACTCACATCTGTCAGTATGCGGACGATCTCATGATCTTCGCAGCTAACAAGAACCCGCGCTACAGCTACCGTCAAGTACAAGCCCACCTCTGTGCCATCAGTAGATGGTGCGAGAACTGGCGCATGTCTATCAACCCGGAGAAAAGCTCTGCGATTCTCCTGGCCAACACGCTGGCAAACCGGCTCCCGCAGGACCTCGTGCTTCGGCGCCGTCGGATCCCTTGGGTCACTACGGCGAAGTATCTCGGGGTCACGTTGGACCGGCGGCTAACGTATAGGCATCACGTCAGGGGCAAAGTACTACAAGGTCATGCAGCCCTACGGCAGTTGTATCCCATCATCAGCTCCAAAACCATGCCCATTCGCCTGAAACTCCAACTGTATCGTGCGATCATCCCGCCTCTGGTCCTGTACGGATGTGAGATCTGGGGAGTGGTGGCAAAGTCCACCTTCATCAGACTCCAGACGTTGCAGAACCGGGCATTAAGGATGATCTACGACACTGGTTGGAGATTTCCTGCCCACATCCTTCACGAACATTCCGGTATCCCGTACATTGTCGACGTGATTAAAACCCGCGCTCGAACAATGTACAACAAACTCCAGAACCACCCTAACCCACTGGTGAATACTCTGGGACAATATGACCAGAGAGAGCCTCGCCGACTACCAACTAAAAAATTGCCGAAGGACATCTTAAGTCCAACGGGCTAATTTTCGCAGATGGGAAAGGCAAAATGAATATCTGTACTTAAAACAGAGTAAATCGCCTAACTCAGATCACCTCTCAGTGTGTGACTGACGGCCAGAACCAGGAGGAGATCAGCGCGTCACCTGATTGACTAACCAGCCAATCAGCATGTATGGGCAGTGCCCGTTCATGGACCTATCCTTACCATCATTCATCTTGTCCCTAAGATACCCCTGATCCCAAACATTCCCAGAGTTTAAATCCCTGTAGACCAAAACACCATACTATCGCGCAGGTAAAGCCGTATAACGGCTAGGTACTGCGGTAAAGACACTTCGGGTGGGGGAATAAGCTTCCCCACTCGACTCGAACTGCCTCTGGAGCCTCTCTGGACTTCCCGAGGTCAATGTCTAGTGTAGTGTGTCATAATTGCCCGTAGGTGACGCTACTAAGGCAAGGCCGCCAAAATTACCTTTGCAGTTGAAGGCGGGATATAAATGGAACAAAAAATATTCTGAAGTGTTGCACTCTAGTGACTTTCTCTACTCTTGTACAAACCTTTCTGGATCATGAAAACTTTCATGGGCGATCAAGAAAGGTCACCTGTCTTTAAGGTTGCTAATGTCAAATAGAGGCATGACCGGTAACAGGATACTCGTCTTGAAAGGTCAGTGTTGAACTTTATTACAGTTCACGATTCATTTAATTGCAAGCATCGAGTAAAATATCTCATTTCGGGACAATTACAATAGATTTCAGCTTATTCTTGTTAACGTTTCTTGTATACAAAATCTGTTATTTAATTAATGAGGGTTGATGCCGGTAAAATGTTAGAAAATTTGCACTTTTGCTTCTATTAGCACTCTGAGTATTACATAATTTAAATTGCAATGAATGTGTCAAGCCCTCTTTCTATCTTCTATTTAAGGGAACACCGATGTTTACTCAAAATATTGATTTTTTTATCTTTATTGCAAAAGATGCACCATACGTTAAAGAATATATCTGCCAAGTTTTAATCCCTTAGGGAGGGGGGAACATATTTTTACGCTATTTATAAGGGCGCCTCTGCCTTTTAAATGGATATGCCCACACATTCCATTTCAACTTTAAACTAGCTAGAGATATAAAACTTTTTTCCGATATAGTTGAGAATATGGGTAATAAAACCTCCGTATGGAATTTTAACACTGCTTATACACTTTTTTTTAAAAAAAATTAATATACGTAAGAATGCCCTAGTATGACATTTTTACACTTTGCTATATTAAACATTCTTTTATGAAAAACAGTTCTTTATTTCAAAATTTCCTTTCTTTAATTGGTTACAATGTTAACGATCAAAATCTGTTGTTGATGATTTTGATTACTCCCAATAAAATTAATACAAATTAATTTAGCCGGAATGGGATTAGATATTGGAATGTAATTTCGTACACAGGTTTATTTAATAACTAGTAATGTCCGTGCAAAAAATTAAGTCTCTAATTTTAGTTTTTTAGAAAATCACGTTTTTCAGTTCGGCATACCCTTAAAAGGATTTGCCATTTTTATATTTCTTGAATTCTTTTGTATTTCCGAAGTATTGCTTGTACTCTATTAGAAGGCCGTGAACAACATGGCGAAATTGCGCTTATTGGGGTTCCTTTGTTTTGGAACACCTCAGCACCAATGAAAATCAAAGTAAATCTATCTCAACTGTTCTATGGTTTACATTTTCTCATTTTGCGAGTGCATTTTCTAAAAAAAACCATATTTACAATAATTATGTCAAAGTAAGTAACTATTTTTGAGTTCAAAAACAATCTATGTAAAGATTATGTGTTGTGTATTTAAGGGATCCTGGGACAGAAATTTGAATTTGTATATTTTTATATTTATGAAACACTTTGCACACATAAGGGTGTTGATGCTAGAAACTACCCCACAAACTTCCAGCTCAATGTTTTATATATTCGTGGGAAGTAATTAATACCTGTATTCACAATACAAAAGTAACTTAAGACTCAAAATGTTCCGTTCGCCTCAGAAACTGCAATATCATAACAGTTTTATTATTTTATAAGCTCAAATTGCCCAACAAAAACCATCAATCTCTGAGAGGAAGGAAAACTACTTTAAAGTAATTTCTTGGCGTTCATGGACAACGAAAATATTCTTAAAACCTTTTACGTATATTTAATTTTTTAAAGCTAAACACATTTTCAGATAAATAAAGTACATGCTGGAAAAATTCTAGGAGCAAAACACAAAATTTAATGCAAATAGAGCAGATTGTCTATTAAAACTGTAAAGTTGAGAAAAACCAATTCTTCTACACACGGACGGACGGACGTCGCAATCATATGCTAACATAATTACACGCCGTCTGAATAAAATTAGCGAAGTAAACTGAAATGCAGTGTGAAGGGACGATCCTGTTCGGATTGTATGTTTTCTGCTGCAACAGATAATTCAGAAAAGAAGAGAATTGAATTTCCCAACTTACATTATTTTGTCGATTATATAAAAGCCTTTGATGTTTAAGAAACAAACTATGGAATATATTAAGTGAACAAGGGTATCTAATATTATAGTAAACGTTATTAAAAGTATATATGAAACATGAATATCAGTAAAAATAAGAGATAAGATAAGTAAAACATTGTTAGTAAATTAGGGTGTTAAGCAAGGCTCCATATTGTCCCCTACATTATTTAACCCTTTCATGCCTGGTGTGTCTTATAAGATACATTAGCTTTTTTTCCTATTTGTACTAGTTTTAACTTTTTTTCTGCTATATTCTTGTTATACTGTCTGTCACCAATTAAAAATACATATTTGAGACGTTTTGGATTGTAATTTTTTTTTTTTTTTTTTTTTTTTTTTTTTTTACAATTTAGAAAATCACGTTTTTCAGTTCGGCATACCCTTAAAAGGATTTGCCATTTTTATATTTCTTGAATTCTTTTGTATTTCCGAAGTATTGCTTGTACTCTATTAACATATAGATAGAGCCCACTGGAATAAAGTTAGGTGATATTTCTCAGGTGATTTTCTTTTGTTCTCTGCTGCGTATAGTAAGTAGAGGAAGTATTGTATTCGACCCAAAAATTCCTGCGAAGATTTCACCGGAAATACGTTTTGAGGCCTCCTGAATCCAAAAAATCATTTTTTATAAAAAGATTCGTGTGTGTTGTTTTTAATAGAATAACTCTAAAAAGGAAAATTGGGTAATAAGCGAAGCTGTTATTTAACTTTAATATCCTTCAAGGATAGGTCACGAAGATCTTTGAGCAAATTCCTCCATTCTGAACTACACTTTGTATAAAAATGTTTCCAAAATTTTGATTTCCTTAAAAATGGCTCTATTTTGATTAAAGTGTCATATGTTTAAGATAACTTTATAACAAATGAAATGCATGTTTTGTATTTTCTGGTGATCGCCCAAGTCTTATTCACTCTTGATGATTTTTTCATAACTGGTAAGCAATAGACATAGACCGAATCTTACTATAGAAGAATCTATATCTCATTAAAACACACAAAATAAATCCAAACACATTTTTTGTGGAGTGAACCATTTCGGAGATATTCCTTGTTATTTGTGTGAGTTCTGCAATACTTAAATGTTTCTAGAATCGAAGGTCGTTAGTCACTTTTTATATGACTGTACTACTGCTCACACACACACACACGCGCGCGCGGGCATGGGCGCGTGGAACTTTTTCTAAAGATACTTTTTTTGATTCAGGGCGCCTCAAAACATACGTTCGGTGAAATCTAATTTTTGGGTGGAATACAATACTTCCTGTACTTACTATATTTAGTAGACATAGTAAAAATGTAAAGCTTTCGATATTAGAAACTCCAGGTTTATCATGGCCTTCTTCAGGAAACATATTTAAACGTAGAGCTTGCATGGCCTTCTGGAACTGAATTCAGTAAAAGATAGAGCAAATCTTACCATACAAAAGAGTACATCAGATTTATTTTATTTGCGTCCTCCCTTGAGTACAAGATCATCCAGTTAAGAGTGCTAATTTACGTGATAATTCATTTACCAACTAAGTCGCTTGACATACCGGAACATGCACTCAGATCTCTTCACGTGCATTATTTAATAAGCAGTTCTCAGTGACCACGATTCCACAGCCACCTGTGCCGACAGCTTTACGCTTATCGATTCGCAAATGTTTTCACTTGCGACAAGGCGTGGCAGAACCTAGAGCCGCCTCCTACAGGGCCCTGCTACTGCTGCAATAAAATATGCAATGCTATTGCAAATTTATAGAGAGCGCTCTGCGCGGCGCGGCGCGGCGCGGCATGGAGAAACGTTTTGTTTCCTACAAGAGGCAGGCCATGTTTAAACACTCGCTGTTACGGAGAATAATTACTCAGCTAGTGCCCATCCAATCAGATGTGCTGCACTCACATTAGTTTCTCTACTCTTGTACAAACTATTCCTCTATCTACTTCTACATTTGTAGAATCATCTTATTGTTACCCACAGACTAGTATCTGCTCCAAATCTACTGTGCGCGCAACCTGCGTAACGTTCTTGCTGGTCGCAGCAGTGCTAGTTCGTTTCTTAAGCTGATGACAGTGGTGGATTGATACAGTTAACGATCAGCGCGTCTGTTTCAAACAGGAAAAGGTGGCATACTTTCACTATGTGGGATAGGAATTACATTAATTGTCCTCATTTGAACATTCCAGAAGTCGTTCAAACTCTGGCGTAATATCTGTAACACCAAAATGTAATCGCGCCGAGAGATGGTCATCTGAAACGTGAGAGAGATCTCAGATTTGATTTTGGTATGTTCATCACAGAAAAAAATACAATATAGCCGTCCAATTTTCAACTCATAAACACAAAACAATGGATTATATAGATCTAGTAGCAACACAACTGCAAACCATATAACACCAAGATAGGTCCACGGTACCGCATGGGCTCGTATTTGGAAGGTCCTGGGTTCAAATCCCGTGGAACTACCAGTTGGACGGATTTTCTCTCATTTCACAGGTTAAATACAAGATTGGATATTTAACATCACATCCAAAGGTTCCATCTTAAGTCTAAAACAATAGTATACGCGAAAAATATGCAGTAATAGTGAATACAGTGCCATCTATCCAAAGATAATAAAACCAAATAGACTGGATCAGGACCTCCTAAATACCGGACCTGACACTGTAATTCAAGATGGCGGCCAAAGTGGTGGGAACTACTTGTAAACAACTCGTCTACAGGCTACGATTTCAACGCAGTAAAATAAAAATGTGGTGTTATAACACGCCTATTTTGTGAATATGGGCTGTGTTAAACACAAAAACACTGTCTTAAACATAAACTCAAGTAAACAAAAAATAATGACATTTAATATTAAACGATAAACCATGGGCAATGAAATATATAACCTCAAATATCATTCATGCAATCTACAGGTTTACATGCCATTATGTAACTGCATTACACACTCAAATTACAAAGAAGATAGACAAAACTGCAAGCAGCGTGTTACTTAAATAAAACAGAAGTGTTGACAGTGAGTTGACTCAGAATTATTAATCATTGTTTACACTGTTTTTCACATTTGTACAATGTGCAGAATGTTATATACCTACACAAAACATACTATACTGGATGGCTGATATACAAATGCTGCCATTTAGAATGACCTAAAGCTACCTACTGAATTCAAAACCTTTAGGGTGAAATTTTGCTTTTACTATTACTGAGAACTTGATTACTCAGTTTGCAACAACATATTACTCAGCACTTCAGGACACTTTATTTTACAGGGGGAATCCACAAAAGCAGATGAAATATTAAAAATAATAACCGTAAAACAGCACTGTAAATGAAATACATGAAATACGTAATCTTAAATCAGTATTGTAAAGCAACATTGTGTTAGCTTAGGTTAGGTTAGTTTTGCATATGAGTGGGGTGACAGGGTCCTGTGTTATCGAAATATTTACAATTTGGGTAGTGTTTATGCAATCATTTCAACGTAAATGCATTAATCAATCATTGTAGCATATATTACACTCGTTTATGCACATTTATTAGCTAAATATCCGCCGCATAAGCGAAATAAAACCACTTCATCGACCGTACGAAATTTTCTCATAAATAAAACACGAAGCTTGAGCGCACAATAAAACTTACAAGATCGTAATCAGCAATAAAAACTGCATCCATTGCACTATGTTTCATTCGTTTTCTCGAGCGGACGATTTTGTAAATATTTACCAAACTTTGCTATAGTCTACAGTTTTACATGCAGCAACATAACACATTTCTTCTAAACTACAGCTACACATTTAAATTACAAAGACAAAAGATAATGTACAAATATGAGCAGCATACTACTTACATGAAACAAACTGTTGGTGTTGCAGATGCCACTAATTGAATTCACTCGAAATTATTGTCTTTCACTATTCACACTATTCACCATGTTATATACACACCGGCAACTAATACACATAACGCTGCAATTTATTGTAATTAAATACTGAATTTGGAAGCTTTATGTTGTAATTTACCTTTTGTTTTAACTGAAAGTTTCTGATTTTTAATTTGCATCCGGGAATGCAACAGTTACGGTGCATTGTCGTGTTTGAGGTTAGGTTGTAGTATGGCAACATTAATATACACTACTGGAACAGTTTTTCTTCAACAACCTCTCACCACTGTAATCGTGACACAAATTGTACTTGCAAACAGATAAATTAACCACACTATACGGCTAATGTAGCCATAGTCCTAGATGGAACACAATAAACATGAACACGTGGATAGCACACGGCACAGTCAAAACGTTATTACATTTATTCCTGTTCCTATACTGCCCAAATAAAACTTTTGAAACACTCGCTTTGCTGATATGAAGACAAACTTACATAGGAATTATTATAAGAAACAATAACTCGAAGACATAGAAAATAATACGAAAAACAGCGTGTGGAAACACCTCAGAAATAAATCCCACCAGCCGACGCCATTTTTGTACAACTTAGATGGCAGTGTCAGGTCCGTTAATCTAGAAGGTCCTGACTGGATGGCACCCTAATGCCATCTGTCGAAATAAGTATAGCTTTTTCAACTGAGAAGTTGATATTCGTTATTGGAAAAACCAACAACGAATTTTAGTTTAGAAAGATGTATTGAAAAATTCAAACAAATAAAAAGAAATAATCTGGGAAATGGTAAACCCACAAAAAAATGTATTTTACATAAATTGACAGGATAATGTAATGAAGAACATTGCAATAGTATGTATTTTATTTTGCTATTAAAGATACATATGAATGAAAATTTGAAATTCTGAACTAATTTATAGCATAAATGTAACAAATGCAAACTTGTGCTTTAAAGCTCATCCATGTTGCACTAATAGTTTACAAATTATGATCAAATTTATTTCTTGCCACATCACTAAAAAGTTCTCCGCGGCATAAAAAGTAATAATGATGATAATAATGATAATAATCTAATATTTTTACCTATACAAATATGTTTTATTTCTTAAAAATTGTCATTTTTGAGTTTGAAAATTAGAAATGTTTGCTTGGACAAAAAGTACTGCAATCCTGTATTTGTTATGTTTCTGTGAACATGTGTAGCATATTTCATAAGCGCAAAATTACACTATTGACAAAAACTGTTCTACAAGGAATATTCCACAGCAAGAAAATTGCTGGAAATATTAATATTTATAAAGAGTAACAAAACATTTCAATGCATATCTCAAATTAAAATGCCCGCAATATTTAAACAGAGTAGAGAAATCTAGGGACAACTTATACATTTTTACATCTATGAATGTCTCAGTTATTTTACAGAATTAAAATACAAAATCGATGTGTTGCACTCACATGACTTTCTCTACTCTTGTACTAACCATTCTTACAAACTCTTATTCCTATATCTTCTTCATGTTAGTTGAGATAAACATTTGTACAAATTATCTTATTGCTTATTTCCTCCTAACGATGTTCCATTTCACGAACGTTTTAAGTTTCCTGAAACCCACACACATAACAAGGAATATCTCCGAAATGGTTCACCCTACAAGAAAATTTATTCAGACATAAATTGTGTATTTTAGCAAGATCTACATTTTTTGTATAGTATGATTTGGTCTATCTCTAACGGTTTACCAGTTATGCAAAAGTCATGCAGAATAAATAGGACTAAATGCGCCATAGCCAGAAAATTCAAAATATACATTCCATTTGTCTTGAAATATGTCAAACATTTTAATCAAAATCATTAGAGCCATTTTTGGACAAAATAAACATTTTTGGAAATAGCAAAGGGTAGATTACGGTGGAGGAATTTTCTTCAAAATCTTCGTCTTACATTTTTGAATGTTATTAAACTTAAATACTAACTTTGGTTTTTAATATATTCAGTCCTGTTATTTGTCTAAAAGCTTTTTAGTGTGTCAGCCAAGTCAGCAATGAAAAATGGATGAAAGGACGCTCATCTGTACTTCTTGAATTGAGGGGCGACACGCTATGCCACACCACGAATGTGTACTTAAACCACAACCCACCTTGTAAATATTTAGCTAGGGAAGAAATCAAAAAAGCCTATGTTTACTGTGTCAAAAAATTTTCTTGTGGCGGTCAAAAGAAGAATTCCTTTGAAAACTTGTATAATCTGTTTTTAATATGTACTTTATATTTAAACTAAACTAATTTTACAGAAATCCGGAGGATTTGAAAAACTGTTCGAAAAACTGTTAGCGTATTACGTCTACAAAGTAAACATTTCAGCTTTTTAAGTTGTATACATACTTTAAAAATTTTCTTATATACGACACAGTTTACCATTGTCAAGATAGGGCATTCCTATCCCCTTAAAACGTGAATAATTTGTGTTGATAACTAACCTTTATATTTCAACGGAAATATGACGAATTTTTTGTGCGAGTAAAATCCTAACAGCACTACCAATCTTGTAACTAGCGACCGCTGCCGTAAATAAGTTTGAACCAAGGTTAATGACCCCAGACTACCCCAGCCAGAAAGTCCAAACCGTGAAAACAAAGTGGATAGTCTACATTGACAGACCATGTTAATTTCGCGAGTTAGTTAGGACTGTGCAGAAGACATCACTGTGCGATGTGTTTGTGCGAAAATGTTAGACGAAGAGAAAAAAGGCATTAAAATCCAGATAGAGATATTTTAAGGCGGCTATTATCAAACTTTCTGCATTTATTTTCTTAACACTTTTTATAAATAACACAGAGAGGTGCGTGTGCGCGAATTGTTGTTAAGTAACAAATTTCTAGATATATTCTACATTAATGTTTAACATTGAAGTTTTTGTGTTTCTAGAGAAATCTAGATGTAACACGTTAGAGTTGGAAAACGTATGTATAAGAAATTGTTAACATTACACGAGAGCGGTTTCTAGGCAAGGACTTACGCGTTTATCGCTGGAAAACTGTGCACGAAAGTTGTAACTCATCAGCGAGGGCTTTTTATCTGTCAGATCTGCAAAATGGGGAAACAAAATGGCTACTTACATGCAGTCGCAGAAGTCAGTAAAAGAGAATTATGTAAATGAGATGAATTTCTTGTCTCCGAGTTTTGCTGCAACATTGGTTCGTTCCTCGGCATGGTACCAACTGTATCAGATATCTACTTTTCTTGTAACTATATAAGCCTTGTTCTATTCACATTACTTTCTCTACTTAATTTTGTACAACTGTTCTAAAAACTCTTATTATTCTATATATTACATATTAAATCCACCTAAGCAGTTGTAGAAATATTTTTATTTCATATTTTCTTGCATATGCGCACGTATTGGAGGATGGATTTTTTCGGGCGTAAACAATCCTTAGCTTGGCTTCCTTTGGAGGGGAAGTAAAGCCGGTGACCCCTGTCGCCATTTACGTAAATAACACGTAAAAGCCCTCCAGCCTGAAAAAGAGGCATATCAGAAGAATTAATGACTACACATACAATGCCATTAATAGAATGCACTAAGGTTAAACCATAATCAAATCTTTTAAGAGCTGGTCGCTATTTGTGGCTTTCAAATTCCATTCTCTTTGCACGGCCAGAAGACAGAAAGAAAACCAAGATATACAAAATATAAATTTCGTTTAAGGACCGGCTTATGGCAGATGAAATGTTGTATCATTAACCATTTCCAAGATATTTTTTTTCCTTGGAATTTATAAATAATTTTTTCAACAGATGAATTGATATTAGTTACTTCTTTTTCAGTTTATGTAGTGGTACATCGTAACAGTTGATCAGTCATGCAACTATAATTCGAAATAAAAATTATCTTCATCGGCTACTCCCAGAAACTACGAATATGATAGGCAAATCCTATTGAATTTTAGTCATAAGTATTAGATCCATTTTTTAAAAATTCAAAATGGGGAAATGGTTTTAGTAAAGTGTAGTTTCGTTTTAAGGATATTTAATAATACAAAGTACCTAATAAAATTCCGGGAATCTTGAGTAAATGTTTTTTTTTTTTTTTTTTTTTTTTGCTGGTTGAGTATAGTAAGACACCTAATGGTATGAGCTACACTGACCTACAAATAATTCCTCTTCCTCAACCCTTAAATTTTCCTTCCTAGTAACCTCTTATTTACTATCAGAGTACTAACTGTTGCTTCTTACATTATTAATTGACTTTAACATATATGGGAATTATTTACATACCTAACAATCCTTTATAAAACTAATTTTATCAGTCAAGCTGGATATAAACCAATCAGTCATGAAGCTCTTTCACACTGTAGCAGTTCAAAAACAAAATCTGATGTGTTACACTCACATGACTTTCTCTGCTCTTGTACTAACCATTCTTACAAACTCTTATTCCTATATCTTCTTCGTGTTAGTTGAGATAAACATTTCTTGAAATTATCTTATTGCTTATTTCCTTGTAGGTACAAGGGGAATATTAGAATACAGTAGGCTTTGTGCTATAGTCAAATCTTTGAGATCCCGTTCTCTTTGCACGCTTAACATTTAAAAAATGAACAACGATGTTCCATTTTACGAAAGTTTTAAGTTTTCCGAAATTGACATAAATAATAAGGAATATCTCCGAAATGGTTCACTCTACAAACAATTTATTCAGACATAAACTGTGTTTGAGCAAGATCTACTTTCTTGTACAGTAAGATTTGGTCTATTTCTTACGGTTTACCACAGGCATCGGCAAACATGTACTCAATGAGGCCTCGCAACTATGACGTGTCAGGGGCAGCGCTTACTCTGTCTCCCCCTCCCTCGCAGCCTTAATTGGCAATGCAAACACACCGATCACGGACGAACTGTCCTCTCGTATTTACCTGTACTTCTAAACATGTCTGTCAAAGTGTAATTTAATACTAAGACTTAAAGATAAATTTTTTTATTTATAACGTTGAAGGATATTAGTTTATTTAACTTAGTCTTAGTATATTCATAGAGTTAGAGTGCATCTAATTACTCCTGGTCTATTAAATTTGATATCTGTAATAGAATAGCACTTTGGTGATTTCTTCTCATCATGTAAGGAACGTAAGGTGTTTGTTGTGCTCTACAGTTCAAAACGACACTCATCAATGGAACATCAAGCGGCATTATGATACATGTCATAAGATCACCATACAATTATAGACAAGCATGTATTCATAAATTTATACCACTATTTAAAGTAGCATAACACTGACGTAATGTATTTTACTCATTTTATTATTTTTTTTCAGATCTAGATTGGACGAACCAACTGCAACAGCTCAAAGAGCAATATTCAGATAATACACCTAATATTAATTCAAATATTATAACTGATAGACAACTTCACGTCAGCTATTCTGTTGCTTTGCAGATTGCTTAGTCACTGAGGTGTTTTAGTGATGGAGATTTCATAAAAAATGTGAGAGTAAATAATTTGCCCTGAATAATATGATATTTTTAGTAGTATTGCATTATGACCACGAACCATACAGAGAAGGATACATAAAATAGCAGAAATAACCGAAAAAAGACTACAAACCGAGGTCCGTGAATTTATAGCCGTTTCTCTCGCGATGGATGAAAGCACTGACAACGTTGACACAGCACAATTGGTAATTTTCACTGGTGGAGTTACTAACAACCTCTCGATACAAGAATATATGGTTGAAGTCATTCCACTTAGGGAACATACAATAGGTACAGAATTATCTCAAGCATTTCAGAAATGTGTAGAAGAAAAGAAACTGAATCCAAAAAAATCGTGTATCGCGATTAACAGATGTTAATTTGCGTGCTATACTGAGAATGGCTACTTGTGATATATCACTAGATTTTCATGGCACATTGCAAATAGAAGTGAATTTAAATATATTGCTCAAATATCTAGGCCTACCTAAAGTATTGTAGACCAAAATAGCTGGATTCAAGTATATGTACTATTCCTTATTGTAGTCTGTAGCGAGCGAGTTCAGCACTGACACTGAACGAAGGTCAATGCCATCCCCTGTTCTACATTACGTCATGTGTATTGCGGGTTGCATGTTGAGACGTCATACTGATACCTCATTGAGTACATGTTTGCCGATGCCTGGTAAACTTTACCAGTTATGCAAAAGTCATCAAGAGTAAACAGGACTACATGGGCTATAGCGAGAAAATTCAAGATATACACTTCATTTGTCATAAAAATATCTCAAACATGTGGTATTTTAAACAAAATCATCAATCATTTTTAAGAAAATCAATTTTTTTTAAAAAAATTGTCAAAATAAAGGATAGTTTTGGGTGGAGGAATTTTCTTCAAAATCTTCGTGTCACATCCTTGAAAGGCATTAAACTTAAATACGAACTTTGGTTTTCAAGCGACCTTTTGTTTTTTAATCATGCTGTCCAAAGACTGACAGAAACACACACACACACACGCACACACACACACACACACACACACACACACACACACACACACACACACACACACACACAAGGACCTTTTACTAAAAATTATCTTTTGGATTCAGGAGGGCTCAAAACATATATTTATGGTGAAATCTCGACATCGAAGTTTTGGGTGGAATACACTTAGATTAGTAAATTAAATTAAATAATAACTAATTTAACGTAATAAAGGCCTAAACTGTATGAATTAAATAACTAATCATCAAAGACATAAGAAACGTAGTTGAATAGACTTTTTATATACCAGAACTTTAACAAACTATTTTTCCACTACTAAACTAATAAATTATAATTATAATTAAATTATAATTAAAATGCACCGGGTAAGTAAAGCTGGTCTATAAACATTCAAAAATTAAAAATAAGTTAGGAATTAAACTCCCTTAAAAATGAGGTTATATTTAATAAAAAGAAGGTGAAAAAAGTTCCTTTGCCAACTTTAACTACATTACGTTAATGATAGTTGAATTAAATGAAATTCGGATTGTGTAAATAAAAATGTCAATTAACTTTTTTAGAAGAGTGAGTAGAGAAAATCGTGTGAATGCCGGAGACTCGGTTGCTAACGAACTGTTCAGTTATCTTCTTTAGATAGCATTTCCGGAAGGTTACTGCATCAATATAGTAGCAATGAGTGGTAATCAGGTTTCCTTTTGTTGTGATTTCCTGAATCACCGGCAGGAGTTCTCACACGGCTGCATGCAGTTAGCAGGAGGGCCAATAGATGGCGGGCGCTACCAGCTCCCATTGCAGTTATCGACATTGTGGCCTGCCTGCCTGACCTTGCCCTATTGTATTTGACGTTAAGGGTGTTGAAAACGGGCATTCATCGTTTGCAGTCCTTTGTCTCGAGGAAAATCTTTGTCAAAAACAGGAATATAGCACCGAGAGAGCAAAGGAATAAGAATAAATGTTCTCAGAGGACTTATGCACTGGACAATACCTGCACATTGCAATTCTGCAGTGTTTACCTTTACAATGATGGAACCTTGTTGGGCAAATTTATTGCAATATTTTCGATTTAGCAAATATTTTTTCTTTCTTCAAAAAATTGTGTGTATTACATTCATATGATTTTCTCGAACATTTAATGTTCAATTTTATATAGTTTTCTTGAACTGTTCTTAAGAAAAAATCTTTTTTACCCATTTTTAGTTAATCACAAGTAAATTCGGACCTAACCTTACCTGGGAAGGCCAGACCGACGAACTATCTTCATTTGTGACTATTTCATAAATAAAATGTGAATTTAAACACTATATCGCAAAGATTTGTTCGCAAAATTTTAAATTCTACAAAGCAAACAGCCTATAATATCTCCATTTCGACTTGCTCAGTACTACCAACTGACGAAAACGAAACCCAAGAATTACATGCGTTTGGATCTTCTAACAGTTGTCAAATTGAAATGGAGTGCTTTGTTGATTTTTAATCGATTGTAATGTGTAGTAGTTTGTTTCTAAGTGAATTGTGGGAGGCGACACTGATGAAAACAAAAGAATCGCCAGGTAGTTATTCAGGTGTGATAATTTGAGGCCCCTGTGTGAGATGGGCCTTTGCAAAAAATAACTTCATTTCAGATTTCATTGTGAGTAGAAGAGGAATGCTGTAGTCATCTGTTTAAGCGGGGTGCTGGTGAAATTTCAGCCACTTTCGGTCAAAATAAGCTTTGAGGATTTTTTGTATTCATTAAAGCACATGCATACAAAGTTTCAAAATTCTATGACTTCTACAAGTTGGAAGGGGAAGTATCGTATTCTACCCAAAAATTCGATGTCGAGATTACACCGGAAATATATGCTTTGAGGGCTCCTGAACCCCCACCCCCCCAAAAAAAGCATTTTTAGAAAAAGATCGCGCGTGCGGCTGAACAGCATAACTCAAAAACGAAAAATCGGTTAAGAGGCATAGTTAGTATTTAAGTTTAAAATATTTTAAGGATGCGACACGAAGATTTTGATGAAAATTCCTCCATGGAAAAAAGTTTGAAAAACTTGATTTTCTCGAAAATGACTCCAACGATTTTTATGGAAATGCCATATGTTTGAGATATTCTTATCGCAAACGAAATGTATATTTTGAATGTTCTAGCTATAGCCTATATAGTCCTGTTTACTCAGGATGAATTTTGCATACCTGTTAAACCCTAAGAGATAGACAAAATCTAACAGTAATGTAGATCCTGCTAAAACACACAACTTATGTCTAAATAATTTTTTTTTGTAGAGTTAACCATTTCGGAGATATTCCTTGTTATTTCTGTAACTTTTGGAACACGTCAATTAGAACATAGCTATTCATTCTTATGTGTTAGCCGTGCAAACAACGGAATTTGAAAGCTTCAAAAGATTTGACTATCGCTCAAAGCCTACTGTATTCCCATAATTGCCTTGTACCTACAAGGAAATACGCAACAAGATAATTTCTGCAAATGTCTGTCTGTATTAACATGAAGAAGATATAGGAATAAGAGTTTGTAGGAACAGTTAGTATAAGGGTAGAGAAAGTCATGTGAGTGCAACTCATTAGATTTTTACTTTCTCTACTGGGAAGTATTTATTCCACCCAAAAATTCGATGTCGAGATTTCACCGTAAATATATGTTTTGAAACCCCCTGAATCCAAAAAAAAGGCATTTTTAGAGAAAGGTCCGTGTGTGTGTCTGTGTGTCAGTCTGTCAGTCTGTGGACAGCATAGCTCAAAAACGAAAAGTCGGTTAAAAACCAAAGTTGGTATTTATGTTGTTGTTAGCTAATGCTGGATTTCTGACAATGAAGTCATTAATCCTCTTGCTCTCCAATATTTTTCACAATGATATTGAAGAGAGCAATAGCAGTAATAGTAACCGCTTTTTAGAGAGCACCATATTTTTATGTTTTGGCGGTCACATCGCTCTCTCAGAACCGCCAGAATGTCTGGAGGACCACACCTGTCGTTGGTTTACGGGTCTCACCGACCTGACCGAGAGAATTATCAAAATAAATTCACCGACCATATCCTCTGATCACCAATCACAGGACGTATACATGCCATGACAGGTCAGCATGTTAGGGGTTAATATTTTAGAGAAATGGAGAGGTTGGTATTTAAGTTTATTGTCATTCAAAGATGCGACACGAAGATTTTGAAGAAAATAGCCCCACCCTAAACTACCCTTTACATGGAACATTTTTCGAAAATTTTGATTTTCTTGAAAATGTCTCTAACGATTTTGATTAAAATGTCATATGTTTGAGATATTTTTATGACAAATGAAATGTATATCTTGAATTTTCTGGCTATAGCCCCTATAGTTGTACTTACTCTGGACGACTTTTGCATAACTGGTAAACCGTTAGAGATAGAGCAAATCATACGATACAAAAAATGTAGATCTTGCTAAAATACACAATTAATGTCTCAATACATTTTCTTGTAGAGTGAACCATTTCGGAGATATACCTTGTTATGTGTGTGAGTTTCGGAAAACTTAGAACTTTTGTGAAATGGGTCATCGTTATTCATTTTTTTATATGTTACGTGTGCAAAGAGAACGGAATCTCGAAGTTTTAAAAGATTTAACTATCGCTCAAAGCCTACTGTATTCTAATATTCCCCTTGTACCTACAAGAAAATAAACAATAAGATAATTTGTACAAATGTTTATCTCAACTAACACGATGAAGATATAGGAATAAGAGTTTGTAACAATGGTTAGTAGAAGAGTAGAGAAAGTCATGTGAGTGCAACTCATTAGATTTTTTGGTTAACAATTCTAATTTCACTCTCTCCACTGGTTGTAAAATTTCAATAGGTTCAGCACATTAAAATGACTCGCCATTTTACCCAAGAATTATTGTATATGATATTCGAGGCCTACTTGAATTACGCCATTGTCATTTCCCTTAAGAAACCAAACGTGGCATTACCGGAGTGTTAAAAACTTTTGAGCACGTAATGAAAGAATTTTATACTTCTAACACTTCGTGAACTGCTGAAAGGCCGACTTTTACTATCAGCTGGGAAAAAATGCATTCTTCCAATTGTCAGAGTTTTGAAGTCTCTGAGATTAGAACTTGCCACGCTAGGTGGCAGGTTAACGTTCTAAGCAAGATGAAGTTAAGCTCTGCACCTCTAGAGGACGGAATATGTAAAACTGAAGTTGTTACACAAATTATTAGATTTTAAGATATTTTTCTTCAAACTCCAACAAATACTATGTCATCATTAATGCTAGGAACAAGGCAGTAAGCAAACCCAAAATAAAAGCGTTCACATTTGCTATGAAACACCAAAATGTACAGTTTTTAACGTGGAGATTTTAAATACAAAGCACTGAAAAAACAACAAAACTTGAAAGGAAGGCGTTTTAGCTTTTGTTTATATCTTAAAATTCCTTGTAGTGTTATATCTAATCTTGTAGTGTTAGTGTTATATCTAAATGGTAAATGTCAGAGTAAACAAGTATTTGTGACTTTAAATGAGGCCTTGATCTATAGCGCGTCTCACCCTTAGAAGACAGTACACGTTAAATGGAGCGCAGTGTTGCAACATGTACTAGTTGCGAATCTTTCTCCGCGAGCGACTCGAGGTGGCCTGAGTCCTGTACTTAGTACTTCAATTGCTGCTTGACGAGACGGACACTTTTAACTTTGGTATCCCTCCACGCCTTTGTTACTGTATGACCTAATTTTACAAATGACTCGTCTGTATAAACAATTGATTTCCCCTGGTCCCTAAATCTTTTACGTCTTTTAGATATTTATGTCGCCATCTGATGATATCGATATCGTCTCTTTCTATTAATATGCACTTGTTACCCTTTCTTTCATATTCGAACCCCAAATCAGAGTGGCCCTTGAGAAATTTGGTAGGGTCTCATCACTGTTGAACTGTGACAAAATTATATTCAGCGTGGGTGGAATATTTGCAAACAGTAAAGAATGAACAATTCGCCACACTCCACATTGCACTATTCAATCATATTGCGTTAACCTAGCGTTTTGTGTAGTCCCGCCCTTTTTGCTTTCTTTTTCGATGGCGTTCTTAGAGGTCCTTTCATTAGTTCCTTTTTAATCATACACACTACTGCTTCTGAACACCCGATAGCCTTAGCTGTTTCTTTTACTCCCTTACACGCATTTTACTTCAAAAATAATCTAACACATTCATAATTATTTGGCGTTCCTTACTTCTTAATTTACCAACATATCGTCTCTTCCTAGCTTCCCCCTTCCATAACTACAAATATTTACAAAAATATTAAACAAATACCGCAATAACAGCTCACAGTTACACACACGGCTTCTTTCGAACTAATGCTAGTGCTGCTCCTTATACTATCTTCTGTGTCAGGCCTGACGCTGAATAGATGAATACCTTTTGTTTGCCTTACTGGATAAGAGAAAGAGGTTACTGCCTTTTGGTTTATTTTAAAAACTTTCTCCAGCCTTCCTCAACATTTGTTCTCGCTGGTTCCCTGATGTAAACTCAATAACAAAAAAGTTTCACACTGCGTAACTTTTGCAGTGCACATATATAAAATTTTCCGAAAACATTTAATTTAAAAAATTATAACACTTAACTGGGTAAACATAGAGAATTCAAAGTAGGCAGGTAGTAGCACTATAGTTTACTCTACCTAAGAAAAAAATATAGATGCATTCTAGCAGTTAGTTTGTTAGTTAGTGCGTGATGAGTGTAGAAACAGCAAATATCGGACTTCTATTGAAAAAAACGTTTTCTGAAGAAATTTGGACCTATAGAAATGTATAATGACTCTGAAAAGGATATAACCTGATAGAGAAAAAAATTCTGCATAGGATAATGTGTTCAAACCTGAAATTTATAACAAATGAATATTTATACCATGCTATTAGGAATGTGGCAACAGAGCGAGGGTAGAAAAGGACGCGGCTAATGGCAACTTGTATGCGCTAGATAGAGACAGAGATGTCCCATTTAACTCCATACTGTCTTCTAAGAGTGAAACGCTATATAGATATACATAATAATAATTAATATGTAATTTTAAACGAACACAAACAATAAGTCAGAACCTGATTGCTTGCTTGTAGCAATGACTTTGCAAAGGTTATCTTACATACTATAGCACATACCCTGTACTGTTTTTGTTAATGTTACTAGGTTGTGTACATAAACGGTAACCTGCACATGCGCAAGCAGATAGTGACCACAACGCTTGTGGCGGTAAATAGGTGAACCAGCTTGATTGGCGGATGTTTGTTTACGTACTGGAGTAAATTGATATTGTCGGCAGGGGTGGAGTATGGGGATTCTGCTGCTATCTGTCCTGTCAAGTGCTAACAAAATCGTTTATTTTTGCTTTAAAATCTAATGCCTTTCTCTCCTCGTTAACGTTTCATACATACTCCACAGGCTATTTGTAAAAATGCTAGCTTTTTCACCCGCAGGAGACTGAAACTAGAGCCAAAGGTTAAAAGAAACCTGATTTGCTGCTCTCACATGGCTTTCTCTCCCCTGTACTAACTATTCTTACGAACTCTTATTAAAATACCTGCAGAAGATATTAGTGAAGTTTTACTGTGTAGTGTGTGGTATTCTATACAGCGGAAACTTAAACATTGCGACGAAGCATAGAAAATTAATGTGTATATGGAGTATAATTGATCGTGTAAAATTGAGCGAAAAAGCAAATTATGCTATAGAATGGGCGATCTGAAGAAGCACATCAGTGAAACTAATGAGGAAGAAGAAAGTATATTTCTGAACTATTTTATGAGAATAAATAGGACATAGAAGGAAAAGAAAGTCGAAAACAGGAAGATTAGAGACTGCGTTTTAGTGAAAGAGCTGCCTTTGGATTGAAAACCATTGATTAATCGATTAAGTTTTGTTTCTGAAAGCCTGCTAAACATCCCAAATGGTCGTTTAATAAGTAATTCTTAGAGAATAGGGTTCAAGGTTGCAAGAAATTTAGAAATGGCTTGATTTTTAAATTTTGTATCTAAATGTAACCTGCATACTTCTTTCAATGTATCTGTTATTAAAAATCCCTCCAAATGAGGTACTTAATTTTTATGCATTTTGCTTTGCTGAGTTGGATATTTACTAATAAATATATTTTCTCTCTTTTCAGGTAAGTACTACGTTTGTATCTCCTGACGAATCACCATGATCCGTTACTCGACATCAGGTATGAAGCTATGACGTCATTGGAAATTCAAGATCATCCAATTACCGTTTTTCTAGGGACTTCGCCACTAGAGAATTACCCAGAGCCATAATCTAGTTACGCAAAGGTATTAGATTCAACATAAAGACCTAGGAAGGTATTTCTGGAATTATTTTAATTTATTTGAAGCTGTCACGGCCAGGAAGGTCTCAAAATACTGCGTTGCAGAGAAATGGAGACGAAATGTCTATGTTTACCGTGGTATTTTGCCTCCTCGAATAGAGTTGCGGGTGTGGTGGGAGCTACTGGCAGGCAGGAAGGAATAGATAAGTGAAACAGCTGAGATCTAAGAAGGGTGATAGAACGGAAAAGAGACGTGTGTAAGAAGAGCCTAGCCTTATGTTTTTATGAATTTGTTTTCCTATTAGTGTTACTGTGTTGTTTTATTTATTTGATCTTAACCTTTTTTTATTATAATATTGCATAATAATGCACCACAATGGGTATAACCGTTGTTCTGTGGGTTATTTGTTCTGAATACGCAGGTGTATTAGCAGTATTGCCAAACCTTCCCTCCCTGAATTCCCTCCGGTGGAGGTTTTTTAGTGGGTAGTGCCTTCGGGCGAAGCCTACAGTCACATTGTGCCATCCTAGCATAGTGGGTCTCCATAAATGGATTTTTCCTCCACTTGAAAATAAAATAAAAAAAGAAAAAGAAAAGAAATCGCCGATGTTTGATAATGTTTGTCCACACTCTGCTAAGACCTAGACAATTTTCTCTATTTACATTGGTTTTAATTGTTTTTTTTACAAGCCTGTCATAACATCGGTCACTAAGGCATAAAACGGTGATGTGAGATTCAGTGGTGATACCTACGCCAAATGTCAAGGTAAATGGACGCTGAGGTCTGGGAGTGTGGTGAAGGATTACCACTAGTGAAGTAGACATGACACTCTGGTATAAGGAAGTTTTAATCTATATAAACAAATTTACTAATTTACATTACAATGACTGCAGAGGAAGGCTCTACCTTCACAGAGACTCCTAACGTCCCAAGTTACATCTGAGATTAGACCCTTAAAAATTAAAGTGTCGCAGATTCCTCTTAGCGTGTGAAATTGACTTTCTGGTAAGTCAAAATTTGGGAGGTTTAAATATAAAACACTAGCTCAAGGTAGCTGACCGAAGTCTTTCTCAGCTAAGTTGATTCCTCATGTAAGTTGGGAGAACATTGTTCCTCAAGAAATCATAAAATTTGTTCCTGAAAAATGATCTTCGAGAAGTTTTATAAATTATACTTATCAGAAGCCTATAAATATATAATCACTACAATATAAAACCCCAGGAATAAGTTGTTGTTAACATGAAGCGCGTTAACAAAGGTATGTAGGTATGTTGTATATCCAGCTTGTCCTACTATTGGTCCCCAAAATGGCATCATTACTACGAAAGCAATTGGTAATGTCCAAATCGCCTTGCGCGTAGAATAACTCTATTTACATTGGTAGTGTTGCAGTGTGCTGTTCACAGTGTCGGTTTAAAATATGTCAAATGGCCTATGGGCCCGCTGACTGTGAAATACGATCTGTTATTTGGTTTTTGACAATAAAGAACGTTTCAACAGCAGACATTCCTCGACAGATCAGTGAAGCGTATGGTCCCAATGTGTTGAGTGACAGCAAAGTGCGTATAGGTCGTGAGATGCGACATGAACAGTTCTTGCAAATAGGGAAAGCTGCTTTCCTTCCCTCCCTCTCTGCAATGGCTGAGATGGGGCAAAGGCGAGCGACCTTGCCGCCAATGAGTAAACATTACCATTACAGCGTGCAGCTGAAACAATTGCATCTCACATGAAAGTACTTGTTGGCATATAGCCATAGTTATAGCGAAATCACTTTGTTCGTTATAATAATAAGTTTATATTATATCCATTATATATATGGACGAAAGCTACGCTGGCGAACCTCACTCCTTCCTGGGCAAAAACGCTATGACTTCTGCGCATACATAATTGCACAACTCCCCCCACTATCAGCCTCTCAGGTGAAGAGTTGTTACTGAGCAGCTAGGGGAATTGCTCTTGTCTTGTCTCACGAGCTATACGTGGGTGAGAGTTTTCAAGGCCGGACGAAACAATGTCCATAATGAACCGCCATCAGTGATCAGAGAAGATTTGGTCAATGCCGTGGATGAAAAGATCTGTAAAGATGGGCGTTTGACAATTTCCACTGGTCATCCAACGAATGGTCGGCATACAAAAGCTTGTAGAACGTTATGATGAATGTTTACGCAAATATGGCAGCGATGTAGAAAAATAGAGAAAAATGTAACGGTTTTGCAACTATTTATGATGGTTTGACGTAACGAGTCATTGCACCACACTTTATGACAGCGGTGTTAACCTAAGCGCAATTTCGTGACCTTGACGGTGCACGTGGGCATGAAGTATTCCGAGAAACACTGTTGTACATACAGCTAGCAGCTCGCTGTACCAGGAAGATCCACTGTCGCCGTTGTGATAAAGTGATAAAAAGCTCTGGTCACGTCTTGAGTGCCTTGTCCTTACGGCTAGTCTGGGAACTGTCCACATCGTAAAATTAGATCCTCTATTGCAGAAGCTTTAAAAGGAAGGGGGCACAGAGTATTTAAACTCTGGCCTAGGGTGACTCCGCCCGCCGTCCCACCAGGCTCATCATCTGGATATATAATCGATCCAAGAGTAAGAATGGAGCAACTAGCCAAAGTACATTCTGAGAAGTGTCGAATAAATGAACCTGAAGTACAATTTGACATCTATTACATTTATTAAACTAATACTTGGGCCAAGAGCAACCATACTTAGCTTTTTCGCAAGTTATTGCATTTGATTTTATGTACAACGAGCTGAAATACCCTCCGTTCCTTGTGGTCTGAGGATTTATTACTACAATTTTTGGACTTAATTGCACTTGCCCAATATTCTTGCGTTTCTTTGGAGACATTTAAACATATTACTTAATACGCTTCAAGAAAGACAATTAAAACTCTTGGGATACTATAAAGAACAAAAGAAATGAATAAAAACACTAAGAAGACAGTATAAAATTACATTGAACATTAAAAATAGTACACGAAGAAAAGCGAGTAAAGAAAACCGTGTGAATGTAATTGTTGAATTTATATTTCCATCATATACAAAACTGTATGAATTGTTTATTGAAGAGCAAGTAGAAAAATACATATGAGTGTTTTAAGTAATAAGAGGTGATTAGTGAAAACCATGTGAATGTAACACAGAATAAAAATCTTCTCCATGAAAAAACAGTTGGATGTGACAATTCTCTGGGTGATGGGTCAACCAGTGTTGATGTTTTGAACATACCAACATCCAATATCCCATATGTGTATAGATATTGCAGTTGTTTAAGTCAATTAAGGTCCTGCAAAACATATAATATATTCAAGAAACTTTGAGGTGTATTTTCCTTATATCTGTTTACAAAGACGCTAGCTTAGCTGGCGGCTTTCGGCTGCGGAAACAAAAGACAAGGCCGTTTGCTAGTAGAGCCGGTGGTTTTCGGTGCGACATTATCTTAGAAGCAAACTAGAAGTAAAGATAAAATTGTTCAGCATATGGTGTTTACTATTGACCAGCGGTTTTGTCTTTCAGTCCTCAATTGCTGTTAATCAGCGATGGCGCACAGAAAAATTGTTTCAGCCTTAGGAATTGCTTATAGCACGCTATGCACTCATCAACAGCAGATAACGCAAGAGAAGTGAAACATGTCGAATTAACTGATTTCTTTAAAGTAGGATCAAAATATATATTGCTTTTCTTAAAAATATACTGCATTATCAAAATCTTATTTGTAAGTAATTCTGAGTCACAAGTAATATTCCTTCTTCCTTTTGATATCCGCATATATCGGGTTGAACTGTATTTGTCATTTGTTCGCTTGGTCTACATCATAGATGGGGAGAACCGACACATTGTGTCATTTCCCCTACATCGCAGTTTTAACCCCGCCCACTCTGTTACACACCGACTAGCTACCAGGCCGTTGTTATCTATCTACCTCAGGGAATAAAAGATTCTTCAGAAGTAAAACTAAAGCACTTTATTTGCTATGCCAAAAGAAAATGTATGTAACGTAATCACATAGCCTAAATATTCGATTTCATTCCTGTCACCCTTCTTCCCCATGTGTTCTTTCAGAACAAAATAATAAAGCACCACTTTATATTAAGGCAATTAAACTAAAGAGAAAATGTGATGTTCAGAGTTGTTTTGTTGTGCAAGTGGCATCATTAACATGAGCACAGCCCTCTGAAATAGCCGCTATCGTCAGTCATCTGTTAATGTGGTCAGGAACGCGTGAAGATTGTATTGCCGTTGAACCGAGTTAAAACGCTGTTAATTTGTTTGCGAGAAGCTCGGTGTGTGTAGTGCAGCTGCGACAGATAGACAGACAGACAAACCCTTCGTTTGGTTCGCTGGCTGGCTTGAAATTTGTTTTCCGTAACAGCTGCAATTTGTTCGTCTCGTGGTCAAAGCTCTCGATCGTTGGCATGCGAGAATTTAATGGATAGATTGGTCTGAAGATAAGTCCCCCATATTTATTTAGCTCTGGATGGAGATGTTGGGTTCAACTGCTCAATTTGTGGTGCTCTGTCAGTTATTCTAATGGTGAGTATTGCAAAATTGTAGCAACCAAAGAGAAATAACGTTTAAATTTATTTATTTGTGGATATTAATAGGCATTCAGCCTGGTTCTGTGCCAGTTACATGCCACTTATAACAGCTTCTTAACAATGAAATATTCATTACAATAATTCACTAATATCCACACCAAAATCCAATCATTATTTCTACCACTCAAATTCTACATTATAATTTTCAAACTCTTTATATTCTATACCCGCATTTACTTATCTGACCACATCCACTTCTTTACTCTAAATAAACATTCTTCTATGTTAGTAATCTGTGTGTGTGTGTGTGTGTGTGTGTGTGTGTGTGTGTGTGCGTGCGCGCGCGCTGGGAACGGCGGCCACCCCCCCCCCCCCCCCCCCCAAGGGGGAAAGGTTGAGGCGAAGTGAAACCGGAATCGTGGACGAGAACGGAGGCTGACTGCTCAGCCCCCAGAGACGCACAGCAGTCCCTAACAGTTCCAGATATTGACACCTGGCGCCCGATGCATATCCGCCGCTCAGGAACAGGGCGACGAAGCGACCCTTGCGGCCCAAGTGGCAACTTCCTAGACAACCAGGAAAGTATGTTTCCAATGAGCATAGAACTGTGCCATCTGCCCGCTAAAGCCGGAACCAACAGCTCTACGAACCGCACCTGGAAAGATGAGAGAAATGAATGAAAGGAAATGAGAAAGGAAGGGAATGGAAGCACCCCAGCATTCGCCTAGGTGACATGGGGAAACCACGGAAAAATCCATGTCAGAGTGCGTGGCCACAGGGATTGAACCCGCGACCTCTCGAATGTGAGCCACAGACGTTACCGCCTGAGCTATTCCGCTCGATTAGTAATCTGTGAATGATTGCAGAATATCTTTCATGTTGCCACCTATTTTGGCATTTTCGACCATTTACTTTGTGTAAAGTCTTCCTGGAAATATCCGTTCCCTCTCATTCTAATAAAATATGCATTGCATCTTTCTTTCCTTGGCATAAAGGGCAAACTCTCCTCTGCAACCTTTTAATCTCCAAATTCCCAACTTAAACCATGAAACACCTTATTGCACCTCTCAATATACACATTTTCACCAACATTACTTCCAAACTCAAGCGCAACGTACATATAAGCAACCCGCCAGTGCATTGCTGGCCTAACGTCCCGGGAAACCCCCGAAAAGAGTTATGGGTCAAGGTCGGTCATGGTAATCAAACTTACGACCTCCGAAATGCAGAGTAAACACGTTTGGTCGCTAGAGAAAGTAAAATTACGATTATTGTAATCGATATGTTATGGGAATGAAATGTAGTACGAATTATCACCATCTCTGTCGTCTAAATCTGGTAAATGTTCCATAAACGCGCTGGCTGTCTCGTGTTAAATCTTTCGTGACCGACCGACGGACGGGGGGAGGGCAAAAGCGGTAGGCACCTCTAATCCAGCCCATTATTTTCTCCAGCTTTACAGCTCTCATCTAGCTATAAATATTTTGCCAGTTGACAGCCCTGAAGCGGACGCGATTGTTGTCACAAATTATCCATTCCATCATCACGCCCACATGTTTTGAAGGTACAACAATGCACTAGTAAAATATGTTAAGAGATAGCCATTATTGCGCCAACAAAAGCACTCGGGGACAATGTTAATATAGCCAGAGTAAATTCTCTGCATCGCTATCATACGTGTAGTTAAACCACCAAGGTTCATAACCGTGCAATGCGGTGCATTTGTTTGTATTAAGGCAATCAAATATGTTTATAAAAATACAAAGATCCAAGCTTTCTTTTGATTCGTATATACTTCAGTAATACCGAGAATTAATAGACTATTTCACAGAGACTATATAATTTATAACCTTTTGTTTTGTACAAATCATCGCTAAGTCAATCTTATGTTTATTCAGTGTCGCCAACTGTGTTTCATAAATCGCTGGAAAAGTTTCTTACAAACAAACACAATCGATTAGCAACCAAAATTGTGCTCCATTTCAATTTGGAAACTGTTTTTGCTTTTTCTACTACGTACCTATATGTTTTGAGGCCCCCTGAGTCCTGTGTGTCAGACTGTGGACAGCATAACTAAAAAACTAAAAGTCGGTTGAAAACCAAAGTTGGTATTTAAGCTTAATGTCCTTCAAGGATGCGACATGCAAATTTTGAAGAAAATTCCTCCACCGTAAACTACCCTTTAAATGCAAAATGTTTCGAAAATTTTGATTTTCTTGAAAATAGCTCCAACGATTTTGATTAAAATGTTTAATATTTGTATGACAAATGAGAAATGAGATGTATATTTTGAATTTTCTGCGTATAGCCCATGTAACAAGGGTTAAACTTTAAAATAAAAACAACATCATTGACATATGTTTAAAAATGGCTAGTGATAAACCTAGTTATAGCATAGAAATGTGCCGCCATTTTGAATAATTAAATTATACATGTTAATTTACTTCGAAATAGAAATTAGGTTCGTCTGGCATGAAAAAATAAATGTTTTAAGAATTCAGTAGAGAATTTTTATGGTCCATTCTCACAACAAAATTAATTGTTGAATATCACCAATTTTATACGCCTTACGAAAGGAAGTCGGTGGCGCCGTGGCCGAGTCGTTAGACCGCTCGCCTACCAGCTAGGCAGCCCATGTTCGATCCCAGGGACCGGCGTGTTATATTCGTGGTGGGCGAAGCGGAGTCTGGGCGGGTTTTCTCCCGATTCGTCGGTTTCCAGCACCACTCATTCCACAAATTGCTCCATCATCACCTTTTCCTTCATCCATTTTGCCTACATTTCATATTATCTCTTCTTCACTCTCATACTGACCACCCGGTTGTTGGTCTTCAGTCTGACCCTAGGCACTGGCTTGTATGTGCTAGAGGGTGTAAGTCCTACGTACGGGGAGGGTAAAGAAGAAGAAGAAGAAGAAGAAGAAGAAGAAGAAGAAGTAGTTAGGTAGTCCTTAACTGCTGTCTGTAGCAAAGGATTCGTGAATTGAGATTATCACCGGATTACGGAGTTAGGCTGTTCTTCTCCCACCAGCATTTGAACTTCCTTAAACCCACTCATCGGCTCTTTAAAGGGTAAACCGCGCCCCCACAACTCACAATTTATAGCAGACACAAGAATGAGTCTTCCAGTTCGCTCCCGAACTAACAAATGAAATATTATGAGCGCAGCGGAACTTAGGCGGAATCTTAATATATACCGCGCAACAATGGAACCCCAAGTCCGCGTGGAGAATCGATCCGAGCACCTTAGAGCTGCAAAAAGTTTGTGGGAATGCGGGGGTTGTGAAAATTAGTTTATTACTTCGAAGAAGATGCTGCTGCGGGGAAAACTTTCCAGGATTATGATGGAATTCGATAATGCGTCGCCTCGCGGTGGGAGCAGGACCTGGGTGGGCGGGGTGAAGTAAGGCAGTCTTTTTTGTGCCTATCAACTTCGTACGATTTCTCTTCAGGAAGTTCTGTTTGTTCTGGTTTTTTTCTATATCACTTACATTCACCCAAAAATTCGATACCGAGATTATAAAGGAAATAGATGTCCCCAGAATTCAAAAATCTGATGTGTTGTACTCACATGACTTTCTCTACTCTTGTACTAACCATTCTTACAAACTCTTATTCCTATATCTTCTTCGCGTTAGTTGAGATAAACATTTGCAGAAATTATGTATAATTGTTTATCTTCTTGTAGGTACAAGGGGAATATTAGAATACAGTAGGCTTTGAGCGATAGTCAAATCTTTTAAAGCTTTCAGATTCCTTTCTCTTTGCACGATTAACATAAAAAATAAATAACGATATTTCATTTGACAGAAGTATCAGTTTTAGCAAGATCTACATTTTTATATAGTAAGATTTGGTCTATCTCTAACGGTTTACCAATTATGCAAAAGTCATCCAGAGTAAATAGGACTTCATAGGATATAGCCAGAAAATTCAAAATAAACATTTTATTTGTCATATAAAATATCTCAAAAATATGGTATTTAATCAAAATATTTTTGCCATTTTAAAGAAAACGAAAATTTTCGAAAAATTTTTCATGTAAAGGGTAGTTTAGGGTGGGGGAATGTTCTTCAAAATCTTCTTGTTGCATTTTTTAAAGATATAAACTTAAATAGCAACTTTGGTTTTTAACCGACTTTTCGTTTTTGGGTTATGCTGTCTACAGACTGGCACACAAACACACACACGGACTTTTTTCTATAAATCTCCTTTACTATACGTAGTAAAGTAAAAAAGAAAGCACTGCATTTTTGTGTGTCGTTATCGATGTCAGTCAATAACTCAAGAAATATTGGTTAGTTACCAAACCTAATATTTAAGCTCAGAATCTTTCAAGAATTCGTCACGAAGATTTTCATAAAAATTAAATAATAAAAAAACAAACGTTTCATAACCAAAAATTTATGTTTATATGTCTAATATGTTAACCTGTAGCATTAAAACTGCATAAAACCTAAACATCTTTGAAGAGAAAATTGCAATTTATAAACCTGCAAAAGTTAATTGCCCATTTTCCCTAATAAGTTTTCCATTTTACAGTACTAATTTATATTGATGGATGACAGATTATAGGCAGTTCAGCGTACTTTACACCACTTCTAAAATATATTGGGAAAGTTATAGTGCTTCTAAATGGGCACTGCTGATGGATGGTCCAAATTTGGATATTTGGAGAAGATTTCGACTTCCAATCTTCTGTTGGAAGGACTGTAAGGAGCTCAGCTTGCGCTGTGCATAAAGTGACTATTGCAAATACATTCTTTCACATACTCAACTGAGATGTAGTATCTCAAATTACGTATTAAAATAAAGACGAACTTCTATTAACAAAATAAATTTTATTCTAAAAAAAACGTGGTTTGTCTGATATCAAATGTTATACATAGTTCATTGATAGCTATTTATAAAAAATAAAACAATGTTAAATACTATCATATTTCCCAATGATCAGCTTATTTTGGAAGAAAATGAAAATATGTTAGAAGTTGTATTTCTGTTGGGGAGGACAATGAAAACTTACAATGTAAATATGCCGGTAGTCAAAACCAAAGTAATGGCATCACTGAGAAAATACCCAATAAGGTCAAGAGTAGTGATCGATAATAAATCTATGGAACAGGTACAACATTTCAATTATTAGGATGTGGTGTTTCGTTTGACTATGAAAAGGATTTAAAAAATAACAGCTATAAATTTCAAGCTATCTATGGGACTATTAAGAGAACGTAAGACCTTGATGACCTCTGAGCCGGAACAGGTAAATTTGGCCATGTTGAGATGAAGGTGAAAGGATATTCCTTTACGTGCCGTAAATCAACGATACGTACCACCGACTTTACTTCCCTTGGCATACTAAAGACTTTAACGCCCAAAAGAAACCCATCGCCCTCTGCCGGCTTTGCACCCCGACCTCGGGAACCAGAGCCCAGCACGTTACCTCTACACGATGGAGGACGACTTTCAGGAGCGCCAGAACCTCCCTGTTGAATACGTTGTTGTTCATTGTCTTTGCAGGAAGACAACCTGAAAGAAAAAAGGACGCCTCAGTCAAAGCAGCACACAAACTGTGATTGGAGAAATAGCCGTTGACGGAAGTAAGGAAGGAAGGAAGGTATGTGCGAAGTGAAGTCGGAACTGCCACTTAGCGATGACCTTATTTTTGCCCTGTGTGGTGCAGCAGCAAGTAGACTCTACCGGATGGATCGATAGGGAAGTCCCGTCAGCTGACTGACTACACGCAGTCTGTCTGTCTATCTGTCTGTCTATACGCAGTGTACGGACAGGTATGGCCCACTGTCAACCAGGCTTTAAACCAGCGATGTCCATGGTTTGCGAAAGAGGAGGGTTTGGGTTTACCTCCGTCCACTACACGTGGACTTTGCCTCTCTTTAACCCCCAGTCGGCATCGTGTTGCAGTGGCGGGTTGGTTATGTGTATGTTGCGTTAGAATTACGAAAACAGTTTTAATTCTTATGCGATAAACATCTATTTATTAGTGATTTTTTGCTTTAAGAGTTCATACGTCATAGATAGTGCCATTATTGAATAATCTCGTTCTGTCTCTCTATTTGTTGTACGTAGCTTTAACTTTGAGGTCATATCGTGAGGGATCTGTTAGGAAACACCTGGTATATGGTTGAGAGTTAATCTTCAAGGTCTCATCCCAATACTATGCTATCTTGGTTCATCACGTGCATACAGAGAGATCGCTGTCTGTGACGTACAGAGGGCAGTGGGGTGCCCTCCGGTCAAGCTGCTTTCTTTATCCATGGATAGATGGCACGGCATTTCCTATTACGATCTAATTTGCATTTTTACTATTGTATAGACTCAAGGTGGGACTTTGGCTCCTGTTATTAAATATCCAATCGGGTATTTACCATGCCGAATAAGGAAAACCTCTCAGATGTCTGGGATCAAACCCGGGCCGCCTAGGTGGTAGGCAAATGGTCTCACCGCTCGGCCACGGCACTATATTATCGTCTTCAGCACAATTTACAATTCGTCATGACCTTTCAACTCACAACTGCTATTTCCTCTCCTGAGTTTGACATGCATCTATCCTATGCAATCTCTGTTACACAAAGATTACACGGGTTTACACTTTACACTCGTACTCACTAAAACTGCTTAACTCTGTACTGACTAAACAACTTCTGTATCAGTGCTCTCTCGTTTTTAGAGTCAATGCGCAGTGCTGGCGAATCCTCTCGAAAATACACTTTTACTCGAAAGTGCTCGTAAACAAGCCGGTAGTCGAAAGTTTCTCGAACTGACTATAATTGGTGTTAGTTTCGCTCCCTTGTCTACTTGCCAGGTGGCCCGCATCAGAATATTAGCATTTCTCCTTCTGAATAACGCCGTCTGCTACAATGGTGAACTACGGAATCTTTCTCTCAGGGCATGTTTGTGACTGCAAGAATAGACAACGGTTTTTAAGCCGTAAATTTATTGATATTTCAGAATACTAGCACAAGAAACTGTAATCAATAATTTTTATCGCTTAAAAAGTGTTTCCATAGCAATGTAGAAGCGTAGGTTGCCGTAGTCGCTGAAATCCTAATCGGCAAATGCCCTTGCAGCTACCGCCAAATATATACTACCAGAGCGCGGGCTAATGCGCTAAGGACTGCCGACAATTCATGACAGTAAAAGACTTCTGTAATGCAAAGACAATAAGATTATGAGAAAGAGAGGAATTTTAGAACTGCAGAACGAGGACATGGGACAGATTGAGCAAAGACTGTTTCAGGGGTTTGTGCACGTGAGAAGAATAGAAAAAATAAGTTAGCCCAGGATTACCCTGGAATAGTCACCGCGAGGAAGAAGGAAACGTGCACGGCCAAGGAAAATATAGAAAGGTGGTGTAAATCAGATGATGTAGGAACCAGAATGCAGTTGGTGAATGAAAATATCGAGAGAAAGGCAGAATGGAGCTAAGGGCAACCGCTGAAAGGTGAAGAAGCCCAAAAGAATAAAAAAAAAAAAAAAAAAAAAAATGGGTAATTTTATCGGTCAATAATTCCGTTATCACAAATATACATGATGCTACTTGAATTCTGGGAATAATCACAGGAAGTCTATCTGTTTATCTACCTTGATATCAGGAGCTTCAAATGTATGTGGATATAACGTTATTTCATATTTAATTAACAGAAATGACGTTCGTAATTGTTCAAATCTCAGTAAAGAAGCAATAAAGATGTAAAATGTAAGAATAACAGCAGTGAGGAAGAGACAGAGATATTTTAATGTGCGCTAGACGGTTGCATGCGGGAATAATGGCGCCCCTTCCAAGGGAAGTTACTTAATGTGGGAATATCGTCACACTCGGTCGAAAGGGAATCGATACGACAAGTGAGTGACCTGCAGACCATGACATTCTCCATCTACACACGCCACCTGCTGGCTCAAGAAATATCCTGCAAGAAGAAACTGAAACACACACACGCACACTCACGCACATGCACACACACACACCACACGCACACATACGTACACATGCCACCTGCTGGCTCAAGAAATATCCTGCAAGAAGAAACTGAAACACACACACGCACACTCACGCACATGCACACACACACCACACGCACACATACATACACACATTCGCACACACGCACACTCACGCACACTCACGCACGTGCACACGCACAAAACCACCACACGCACGCACACACACACACAGAAAACCACCACACGCACGCACACACACACACCACACGCACGCACGGACGCACACACGCACGCACAGACGCACACATACACACGGGTGCTAACAGGCACACAGTTTATCGCAAACACACCCACACTAACCAACAGCTTCAGAAAACCTCAAACCATCATCCACAACAAAAATGGGCCCTGATTCTAACTTTGGTGAACATAGCATTAAGAATATGCATCTAAATATCTTAGGGACTAAAAAGATTCACTGTATTCTTCGTTGAACTAAAGTTCTGAGGGACCTACTCACGTTGGTAGGAGTGTACCGAATACCTTCCTCTTGCGGGTTGGGAAAGAATTTACACCTTGGACAACCGGAGAAATCGGCATTTTCCCAACATGCTTTGGAAGGGATGGCTGATGGAGTGAGGCAAAAGCGGGTTTTAGGGGAGTGACCCAGTTGAGCTGATTTTGCCTGTCTACTTTAGGTATTAATTGTTATTTTTCTACTCCAAGTGTTTGTAGGTTATATTCCCCACACACGAATTACGTCTTTGAAAACTCCAGCAGTAAATTGGTTGGCATACAAAAATAAGGGGATATTTATGTTATTAAGAGGAGCCCAGTGAAACTGGATGCAGTTTACTGCAGGATGATGATGTACTTTTTGGCTGGCATCAAGACGTGGTATCGATTCCTTGGTAGTGGAGGTTCGCCTCAGGGCAGCCCCTCCGAACAATGCTTTCGACGATTATGATCCAAGTTAATGAGCTACTTGCTGCTGGGAACAAGGCTTCCTAAGGGAACTTTCACTCTTACCTTAAAAATAACATTACTGTGTCCAAAATTCCAGCTGTCCTTGTTGACAAACATAGCAGTCCACACAGCGCGGGGGATGAAATACAAATGAAATTATATGCTGTGGCAAAAAGGTGTTTAGTTTTGGAGAATTTAGATTTTAACTTGGCTTTCAGTTCTCGGTACCCCTCTCCCCCACTCTACACGCTCTGTGTCCCTCTCCCACCCCTCTCACTTTTCTCTTTACCTCTTTCCCCTCTCTCTTTCTCTAGCTTCACTCTTTCTCCCTCTTTCTGCCCTCTCTCATCTCAAACCCTCTTTCCCCCTCACTCTCTCCTCTCTTTAAGTATATTAAGTCATATTTTTGAATGTTTCCAAACTAAAGAGGAATAAAGAATTTAAACACTGCCAGCCTCTTCCAAAAGTAGCAACAAAATGCAAACATTGGGAACGCTCAGGCAAGTAATGAAAATAATTACTGACAACACATCAATAAAGTTGGTACGAGTGCTGTAGCTATTACAGCTTTTGATATTTCAATGTTGACAAATGGAAACCTCGAAACGAACTAACATGCTGCATTAAACTAAATGGTTGTATAAATAGGAACTCAGATCGAACTGGACAAGTGACATCAAATACACAGCGTAGAGTTAAATGTCAAAATCAACTTTTTAACATGCAAATTAAATTAGTTTGCTAAAATTGCTAGACAAACGTCCACTAAAGGCAAAATACAACTGGAAAGTATATGAGATATAAATAAAAACATTATTACGGAAATTATACATATAATAAAATCGTAAACCGCCTCTGTAGTAGAGTAGTAACGAGCCTGGCTCTACCGTGGCGGACCCGAGTTCGATCACAAGGCTCGGGGCGCTGCCCATACTGCAGCTTCAGATATTTGTTTTCTGCACTCCTGCCATGGACCAAGTAATACAATACACTTCTTTTTTAAAATAAACTGTAGACGAGACTTTAAATTTCATCATAAACATTCAAAAGATTCCCCAGAAACATTCCTTTAAAGTCCTCCGTATGCTATTACCCCATAACCAAGAGGACTTAACCAGCGTCCTCCACGTGACGTAACATGAAAGCCAAACGCCTCATCGACAAAGCTAAGAATTCCGAGCAGACACTGAAATACTAATATTTCTAGAAAATTAAGACAGAGCTAACTAATAGTTTGAAACAGTTATTATTAAAGCTCCAAAAAGCCGCTGAGTGATTTGCTTCTTGTTTCCTCTTATCTTCTCTCGGTTCCACCATTCATCTCCATCTTTGCCTAAATTGTCACTTTGTTCGTCTCTCCGACTTCATACTCTCCCCCTCCTTTGTACGCTCCCGGTCGCTCTCTCTGTTCGTTTCTGTGCATTGCCAATGCCATATGATGTTTTGAAAACCGAAAGGAATAGAGGCACTCCACCACTGGCGCCAAGTACCTCACCTAGGCAATTTCAGAAATTGCAAAGAACGATCATATACGGAAGACAATGCAGAAGTCGGGGTCCCTAACGAATTCAGAGTGAAAGCTGAGTTTGACGAAAGCTTGTCTGTACGATTGTCAACATTACTAGCACCCCTTTAGGGAGAATGCCTTCTAGAAATCCTGCCGACACCTTCAATCATGTCTATTGCAAATCCACCGCTAATGTATTAGTCCGCGCAGCACGTGGGGAAACGCGCGTGACTTCGGGCACTCTCAGCATTCATTTTTGCACGTTTTTTTTTACCGCAACTGATAATTTAGTCACCATATTCCTTACTGGCCGACTGGCATATTCCGTTCACGAGTTTAGAATTTAAAAACGACTCAATTCTCAGTCAGTGGGGCTTTTCCTGTTGTCAAATAAAATTATAAGTGTAGTATGTTACAAGGGAAACATTAATCAAAATTGAGAACAGAGATTAAACAGCAATAACACTAAAAAGTGATGGGTCCACGTTCGATTCCCGGCCTAAACTGGAAGAATTTTGCCTTAAGTAGGATTATTCCGCATGCGGAAGTATTTATCAATTTAGCATAAAAATTAACCCGAAGCTATAGAAACCAAAGTTAAGCTAATGAAAACCATTGTTGTTGATCAATTGTTACAAGAGTTAAAAAAGACGCTGATATTGCCTTCGGTGTTAAAGACCATATATAAAATACTTCTGACACTACTTGCACAAATTTCAGCATATATATTCCATGTATCATAAAATCTTACGGCGTTTTTAAGAAAACCAAAATTTTCAAAAAAATACCAACAAACCTATTTCTGAAAATGGTTTTTTAAGTTTGGGAAGTTTCTGTATAAATTTTTAATGAAATACAATACCTCTGTAGCTGATGTGAGAACGTAGCTGGAAGAATAAGAAGTAAAAGCAAGGTCGTAATTGAGTGGGAAGGTAATTTAAGCAGATATAATATTATCTGGCATCCGACTGACACGCCTCCTAGTGTGACATTCACTAACTTGCTTTGTGAGTTGGTCGTTATGAACTTGAATGTCAGAGGCCCTTGCCTTCCTTTCCTTGACATCGAGACGAGATAAAAGGTCATCTTCAGCTTAAGGCACAGTCACATCCAACAGCAGTGACCCGCAGAAAAACAAAATACCTTCAATTTCTTCTGACATTGTTATGCTGCCGATATAGGTCAATACAGAAACCGAAATACGGTGAAATAGCGAACTGTGAAAGTACTTATGTCAGTGATGAATATCTCAATATAAACTCAGTTGGGAGAGAATTGCATACCTACATGTTTCCCACTTCATTTCTTCTGTGCTTAAAAGAAAGAAAAAACGGATGTGTTGCACTCACATGACTTTCTCTACTCTTGTACTAACCATTCTTACAAACTCTTATTCCTATATCTTCTTCGTGTTAGTTGAGATAAACATTTGTACAAATTATCTTATTGCTTATTTCCTTGTAGGTACAAGGGGAATATTAGAATACAGTAGGCTTTGTGCGATAGTCAAATCTTTTAAATCTTTGAGATTCCGTTCTCTTTGTACACGTAACATATAAAAAAATGAACAACGATGACCCATTTCACGAAAGTTCCAAGTTTTCCGAAACTCACACACATAACAAGGAATATCTCCGAAATGGTTCACCCTACAAGAAAATTTATTGAGGCATAAATTGTGTATTTTAGCAAGATCTACATTTTTGTACAGTATAATTTGGTCTATCTCTAACGGTTTACCAGTTATGCAAAAGTCGTCCAGAGTAAATACGACTACAGGGGCTATAGCCAGAAAATTCAAGATATACATTTCATTTGTCATAAAAATATCTCAAACATATGACATTTTAATCAAAATCGTTAGAGCCATTTTCAAGAAAATCAAAATTCTCCATGTAAAGGGTAGTTTAGGGTGGGGCTATTTTCTTCAAAAGCTTCGTGTCACATCCTTGAACGACATTAAACTTAAATACCAACTTTGGTTTTTAACCGACTTTTCGCTTTTGAGCTATGCTGTCCACAGACTGACAGACTGACAGACACACAGACACACACACGGATCTTTTTCTAAAAATGCTTTTTTTTGGATTCAGGGGGCCTCAAAACATGTATTTCCGGTGAAATCTGGACCTCGAATTTTTGGGTGGAATACAATACTTTCCCTACTTACCAGTAGAGAAAGTAAAAAATTGAACAACAATGTTGCATTTGACGAAAGCTTGTTTTCGGAAACTCACACAAATAACAAAGAATATCTCCGAAATGGTTCACTCTACAAAAAGCTTTATTTGGACATAAATTTTGTGTTTTATTTACATTTTTTTTAGTATAGTAACATTTTGCCTATCTCTCAAGGTTTACGTGTTATTAAAAAGTTATCCAGATTAAAGAGGACTACATCTACTATAAAAATATGTTAAAATATATGGAATATTAACCAAAATCGTTAGAGCCATTTTCGAGAAGATTTTTCTTCAAAATGTTCGTGTCGCATCCTTGAAAGACGTCCTTCTAGGGGGTGACATACAAAAGTCAGCTTGGGCTCAGTGTCGGTATGTAAATAGTGGGGCGATTTATCATTTATCACGATTTTCTTTCTTTAATTTTCCTTCTATTCCACGTTCTTATCATCTTTCAGATATTGTTCTAGATTTCTGGTGTGTGACGGGGCCGGACAAATGGCACGAATGCTCATTTAGAAAATAGTGAAAAACAAGGTATTTAAATGAAAATCATGAGAGCCAATTTTGACAGAATAAATCTTTTGGAAAAATGTTACCTTTAAAGGTAATTTGGAAACATTCTTTGTAAATCTTCCTGTGGAATGAACATTAACATGATAATCTTGTAGGCTGTGCCAATGGACGCTGATGTTTTTATGTCTTTCATTTTTATTTTAAGAGGTTAGTAATTATAATACAGTATTTAATTAACATTTAATAGGCTATATAGAATGTTATTTAAATAAACATAAAATAAAAGAGGAAATCTGCATAAGAGTGTAGAAAAAACTAGATTTGTAACGTGTTGTGTAGATTTAGGTTATGGGGTGCCTTGTTGATCCCAAACATCTGGAAGAAGGTCGGTCGACCTTACAAGGGATGGATTGATAATGTTGGTAGGCAGTACTAGTAGGATCGGCGCATGGTTGTGCATGACCTAGAAGAAATCGATTTCACTGAACCCTGCCCGGGGAACTCTGCGCTTCCGAGGACTATGTCCCTGGTCATGAAGTACGGTCCCCTGTTTCAAGCTCCTAACTTTCCTTGCTTCATTACATATTAGCAATGAATAAACCATTCACACTGCTTTCTGTAACTCTTACTTGATCCAAAAATATGTAGCAATATCTTGCCAGAAAATCGTGTGTATGTATGTTTGTGTGTGTGTCACTCTGTGGACAGCATAACTCAAAAACGAAGAGTTGGTTAAAAACCAAAGTTGGTATTTAAGTTTAATGCCTTTTATGCATGCGACGTGAAGATTTTGAAGAAAATAGCCCCACCCTAAACTACCCTTTACATGGAAAATTTTTCGAAAATTTTGATTTTCTCAAAAATGGCTGTAACGATTTTGATTAAAATGACAAATATTTAAGACATTTGTATGACAAATGAAATGTATATCTTGAATTTTCTGGGTATAGCCTATGTAGTCCTGTTTACTCTGGGTGACCTTTGAATAACTGGTAAACCGTAAGGGATAGACCAAATCTTACTATACAAAAAATGTAGATCTTGCTAAAGCACACAATTTATTTCTCAATAATTTTTTTTGTAGAGTGAACAATTTCGGAGATATTCCTCGTTTTTTCTGTAAGTTTTGGAGAACACTTCTGTGAAATGGAACATCGTTGTTCATTTTATTATAATTTAACCGAAAGCTTTTTTCCGCTTTACTGTAATTTTATTGGTACATAAACTTGCTATGAAAGAATAACTAAGTCTAATCTAATGTATTAAATAAGTTTTGGAAATGTTTTGTTTTGCAATGTAGACAGATTTAATGAATTTGATTGCAGTCAGCTCTGCAGTGAAATACCACCATAAAGATTTGTCGTCATCATTTGTGGTTACGATAAATCTCTAACTAGGTTCATTACCGTTCCACACTAAATTAAAACAGAACGCATCATTATCGAGTGGGGTCGTTCAGCGGTGACTCTGAAACCGCTTTCGGTTAAGGTTAAAAGCCTGATTCCGATCAACCTGACTAGTGCTTCACGAGGTTTCCGGAGACCATAGAAGAGAAAATACACACTTTTAAAAAACGTTTACGTCAATTTGGTAGAATAAAGAAGCTATCTATACTGAAGCGTACAGAAGGCGACTTTAACGTCATCTATTCGACGTACTCCAACTGTTTCAAAAAAATCTGATGTGTTGCACTCACATGACTTTCTCTACTCTTGTACTAACCATTCTTACAAACTCTTATTCCTATATCTTCTTCGTGTTAGTTGAGATAAACATTTATACAAATTATCTTATTGCTTATTTCCTTGTAGGTACAAGGGGAATATGGAAATGCTTTCAACTTCCGTTCTGTTTGCACGACTAGCATATAACAAATGAATAACGATGTTGTTTTTGACGAGTCCGGGGCCTTTAGAATCGAGGGTTAGAAAGGTAACCACCAAACTAATCTTATTTAGGTTTAAGTTAGAATTCAGTTTTTTCTTTACCTAGCGTAACATTAGAGACAGTAATGCGTACAAAGTCTAAGAGGAACATTACGTTTTATTTCTCTTTAACAGCTTTTTTCCCGCTGTTTCTTTCTAGCCTCTCTCTTTTCTTTCTTTTTTATCTTTAGTCATTATAATAATTATGCATTCAACTAACTCTAAAAGTGTTACACGTTTTTAATGTCCAAAATATGTGTCTTTTTCCTTGGAGCGTAGCTTAATGCAGTTCTTCTTTCCTCTCTGAATCCAATTTGGAGGGCGGGAGGGAGGGAGGGAGGGAGGGATATAAGAGAAAGCTTCTTGTAACAGCGGTAAGTGAAATTATCAAAGTTTGCAACACTTTGATGCCGCGTCTCACTCGGACGCTTTGTGTTTTTCGCTTGTTTTCCAAACTCTGTGTACCGGTGGATTTAACTGAGCCAGCCCAGAGACTATAAACAACTGTGTCACTCCGACCATGCAGCGGGCATATTTATGTTCACTTTATAAGGAACAGACGCGCTTGCAACATTTTTCAAAATAAATGTCTACAATATTTACTGCTAAACCAAAACTACAATGCAATTGATACCGTTTTACCTCCATTTTCAAAGTTCGAAACTTACCTTGTAAATAGTGACAGAAGGATGAACACCAAAAGTACAAGAGTAGAGAAAGTCATGTGAGTGCAACACATCAGATGGGCTTCTTAAAATGTTACTCTGTTGGTAACATGAGAAACTCTATCGCCATGAAAGCATCAAATCTTATAACTGAGGAGCATCCGACTAACTTTACCCAGCGTTTAAGCTACAGTGACTTTTGTAGCTTTTTGATATTCAAGGTGTGAGACGAACTTTAAAATGTGACAACAATCTGCCAAAGAAACAAACGATAGAGGCTATAAGCACAGTGTTTCAACAACCTGCCACAGGAACGGACAGATATGCTTGAGAAAAATTTGCTCTAATTCAAAGGAAATGCAATAAAATATTTTTAATTAGCGAAAAAGGACAAAAAAGTTTCCAAAATTCCTTTACGCACTCATGTTTGTCGTAGAAGCATGATAACGACATAATTTCTGATACGTTACTGCAGAGAAAACAAATTTTGTGGAAGTATGTGATGGAACAGAAAAGGGGATAAACTGCAGCCTTGTGTAACACCTTGGTTAATTAGTTTCCATTCTGTATGGTTGTTTGGTACACTGAAATATATCTTTCACCATATATCTATATACAGCTTCTACCAACTGGTTTGAAACATTATCTGTTTTTAGAATTTAAACAATTTCCTTGTGTGTACCTTATCGTAAGCCTTTGTGAAATCGATAAGGTTTATATAATTATTTTTTCTTCCAACATTTTTATAAAGAAATACCCATTGAGGCATGATCTTCCTTTTCAGTATTATTATTTTTCACTCATTAAAGAAAAACACAAGTTTTTTATTTTAAATTTTACGCCACCACTAGATCTTTGCGCTGTGCCTAATATTTAAGTTTTTGGGGAAATTGTTTACAAAATATTGTTAATTTATTCTAAGGAAAGGAGAACATTATGAATTGCACTGAAATTAACTATAAATACCTACTAAGTTAAGAAAAAAACTTTTAACTATTGTCAAGGACTATCGCAACAGAAAGCGATGGCTATAACTTACGTCACTAAGGATTCTGAAAAAAAAATTCTCAACAAAGAAGAGGCGAATGAGTAAAGATTGTGATAAAAGTTAAGTATCAATAGAATTTGTGAATAAAGTTATCTGTAGTGATATCTCGAATGATATTTGTTTAGACTACTCCGCGAAATAATTAATAATTCATTGTTAGTACTATTTAATGTTATTATTAATTTAAAAGTTAACAACTTACAATAACATTCATTGTTGATTAAGATTTATCTTCACAGTTGGCACTACAACTAATCTAATTTTAGTCTTCATTCCAAAGAATGAGGAATTAGTCCAAGTACACATGATTTTTTACAGTTGAGGCAGTATTTTTGTGTAAGTCTTCTCAAATTATTCCAGTTGTACAAAACAGAAGCAGCAGTAAGCCCCCTGAAATAATTCTGTGTGAATAGAGGCAGCGTAGACTAATTTATTTTGTTTCAAGGTTCAACGACCAAGAGAAAGAGTGCACACTAATCGATTGTTTAATTATGGAAGATATTAATTGTCCATTGTGTTGTGAAAGGAATTGTGATTAATGTATGATGCTCTTAAATGAAAGTGTTTTGTAAGTGAAGTTAATTTAACTATTTAGTGTGAATTAAAGCAAGTGAAACAGTTGTTATACGATTATTAGCTGGGCTTAGCCATTCCTTATCTACGACGAAATCCGCCATTGTTTAGCGAGAAATTTTGTAAAAGGAATCATATATAGACTGGCAATTTCTGAGTGTGAATAAACTGTTTTAGACATTCTAGGAATTGATTTGAATTCATTATTAATTACATTACATCCCTACTACCTCTGAGATGGGCAAACGTTACGTTAAGGCTTTCATATACAAATACCCCGTTAAATCTGGCACACTAAAGGAAGGCGAATTCCTGTTTTCACAACGTATTCCTTAGTCATCACCAGGTTTCTTCATGTTTACAGCAAAATTTATTTCAGTTTGTGTTTCCACTCTGAGTTTGTAACACGTTTCGTTGCAAAACATCTGAAAGTGATTCTATACGTGTGACGTGCTCTTCTCGTATTTTTTTTATTTCGCGTCTTCAATTAAAATATCAATTTGTTCATTATAATATTTTGTCTTCCACTTTTTGAATGGCCCGCTGTTTTACTGAGCACTTCAGATGTTCAGAGAGGTAAGAAAATATTTAGGTTGGCAGAACCACAAGGAGACCGCCTCCTTAGTGCAGTTGGTAGCGCGCTTGCCTCTGGCGCGGAGGACCCGGGTTCGATCCCCGGTACCAGCATGGGGATTTTATCCCCTCTGGTAGGTCTGGCACGGGGTGCACTCAGCCTCGTTAGGTTCCGGGGGGACCAATTGAGGAGCTACTTGATGGAGAAGTAGCGGCCCCAGGTCTAGAAGACCGCATAACTCGCCGGGAGGGCTCGGGGCGTTGACGACGTCCCACTCTCCAGTACTGCACCTCACCAATGACGCCTGTAGTGGGCAGAGGTGGGGACGCAGCGGCTGGGCGGTAGGCCTTGGCCCCTTGTGGGCTGTTGCGCCGGGGTTTAGTTAGTTAGAACCACAAGGAGGAGGTGATATAACCAAAGCGGTAATACCACGGCCAACAGATGAGTGGAATATTCGAGAAAAGTTAAGCAAAATAAAAGTTTAAATACTATTTAGACCAAGAAGAAGAAGAAACACCATGAGTGTAAACCTTCCCATTGCAGAACCCAATTAATTTTAGTTTTAATTCCTTTTACACAAAATATTACACTCGTAGTGGAAATAAGACGGTAGAATCATTTCGAAAATGCCTGTCATTGTGTATTAGTTGAAAATCGCTGTGAATGAACCCCTCCCGTAAGCTTATATGTTATATCGAGCGGTGAAATCTGCGCAAGATACAAACAAATATCGCCGCCAGGAGAAAAACGCAGTCCAAAAACCGCGGCGTGCTAACATACCATCTGCATTCAAGAGAATGCGCCTCGCGTTCTGCGCATTGATCACAGTTGGTAACACTTGGACGGGTTATGACGTCATGACCTGGTCATGCCGGCCGACCGGCCGGCCAGCCGGCAGATTGACGACGGTAGGTAATCGATTTTTTAGCGCAAGGACGAGTAGCAAGCGGGTTTTTCAATGAACCAACTGGCACCAGTTCAATTCTCGACGCTAAACCTTGCTGAAATGCGGCTGTTCCTCTCTCCAAGGCTGCCCCAGCGTTGCGGTAACATCCGTCTAGCGTCCCTGCAGCCAGGGGTGCACAATTCACCCACCGTCCCACATGCAGCAGGTCGCTTGACATTGCCACACATCTCAAATACATGTACCTACATAAGAAACTTAGATTCCACTCTCGTGACTTTCTTACAAACTTCTTGTAGGTACACGGAGGATATCAACGGTCACCAGATATGTAGCAAATAGTGAGAGTGTTTTGGAAGCGGAAAGAGAGAGACAGAACTTGTCCTTTGTCTGTAAAACTAGTGTCTTCCTTCTTCTGTTTCTTTAGCATTCTTTTCATTGTTATTACTTTCTCTACTGCTAAGTAGAGGAAGTATAGTATTCCACCCAAAAATTCGACGTGGAAATTTCCCCGGAAATATATGATTTGAGACTCCCTGAATCCAAAAAAAGCATTATTAGAATAAGGTCCGCGTGTCTATCAGTTTTTGGAGAACATAACTGAAAATCAAAAAGTAGCTTAAAAACCAAAGTTGGTATTTAAGTTTAACGTCTTTCAAGGATGCGACACGAAGATTTTGAAGAAAATAGCCCCACCCTAAACTACCCTTTACATGGAACATTTTTAAAAAATTTTGATTTTCTTGAAAATGGCTCGAACGATTTTGATTAAAATGTCATATGTTTGAGATATTTTGATGACAAATGAAATTTATATCTTGAATTTTCTGGCTATAGCCCACGTAGTCCTATTTACTCTGGATGACTTTTGAATAAATCGTAAACTGTAAGAGATAAACAAAATATTACTGTACAAAAAATGAAGGTCTTGCTAAAACAAACAATTTGTGTCTGAATACTTTTTTTTGTAGAGTGAACCATTTCGGAGATATTCCTCATTATTTGTGTAAGTTTTGGAGAACTATTTCTGTCAAATGGAAAATCGTTATTCTTTTTTATATATTAACCGTGCAAAAAGAACGGAATTTGAGAGCTTTAAAAGATTTGACTATCGCTCAAAGTCTACTGAATTCCCATGGTGGCCGAAAAGAATGGAAATAAACTATAATTGTGGATTTGCATAATGTGTGCTTTTTTGTAGCCTAAGGACATAATACTATTATTATATATTTTTGTAATGCGAACTTTTTTCAATATTTTACTCACTGTAATTTCATTACTGTTGTAATTGGTGGTGTTTGATTAATGTGAAGTTGCAATTAATATTTCGGGCTCTCAGCTAATAAGCTATTATTGACAACATGCCTCAGGAAGTTTGTAATGCCATCATTTCTGTCAGTTAATCATTTCACATTATTTCATATAAAACAAAACATCAAGTATTTGTGAGTAAAAATAAAAATTATTTATTAAATGAGCTACTATTTGCGGATGACATGATATTAATACAGTACACAGAGGATAAGCTGTAAATAAGTATTTACAAGTTACAAAAGTTGATTCAAGTTTATGGGTTAAATACATATATTGGTAGAAAAGTAAAAAATTATGCCATTCATAGGAAAACGAATTAAAAGCATGGAAGATAGTAAAGAATAAAGTGAATAGATTCCAATATATTTTTGGAATAATAGCTTATACCTTGAAATGAAAAACCCGAAAGAATACAAATCTAAAATTCTATAAGACAATGGCTGTTCTGGTTTTCTGTGTGGGGCAAGGAAACTTAAAAATAAAGATTGGAACAAACACAAGCGGTAGAAATGAAATATCTCCGAACTTTGATAAAAACGTCAACAGTTATACCAGTGAGACAGTCTTATGCTAAGGATTCATTAATAACTTATTTTTAGGTTAGTATGCTGTTGTGTGTGACGTCATTTCCTCCTAGTACCGTAAGTATTAGGCTTGTTGCTACGGTAAGTGATAAATTAATTCTAAATTTAGCTCGCATTACCTATATGTGTTCGCAATGATTAATTTACGAATCAAGTATTTCAAAAACGGATGTACAGAACAAGATCATACTAGAAATAAATAAATAAGGGAAGAACTATATATATTTTCGTTAAAATAAAAGATACAAATTAATGTAAAAGTCAATTGCAAAGAATGCATCTTATATGTAAATATTAGTTTGAAAAGTTAGTCTCCAAGCAAGTGGAGGAATACAGATGGTATCTGACGTGAGAGTGTATGTGTGATAAGCGCTTGATTGGAAAATTGTTGAAAGCAATTAAAGTGAGGAGGTGTGGCGAGGTGAACCCAAACGGCTGTTTTATAGGACAACGCCCTGTGGGCAAGTCTACAGAGCAATTCGCAATATGACTAGGCTTCGGCTGTTAAATCATTCCTCATGTTCGTCTGCACTTACCTGTATCTCCTGCCAAGTTAGGTATTTGAGTTGCATGTCCTGTACTGAATACACACAAACACCCACATACACACATTTTCTTGAAAATAGCTCTAACGATTTTGAGTGCAACACATTAAAGTTTCGTTCTGTGTTCCTGAAATTTTTCAGTATGTTTTCCATTTACGTAATTTCAAGTTCAGGCTTTGGTTTCAAATTCTAAAGTTAAGTGCAGAAAAAGTTTAAAAGTATATTTTTATCGTTTCTGCCGCAGATTGATGGTGTCTTTGAAACAAAAATGCTATGATATTTTAATTTTTGATGCGCATGAGGTACTTTAAATATTATACTATTGCGTTGTAAATAATTCCCTAATAGAACTTATTCGAAACCAATGTAATGTCTTTCCCCAGTGGCTGCTCTGTAACCTCTGCGACCCGCATTCAGGAGGTACCGGGCTTTACATCCCTGTGCCGACCAATGTGATTGGGTATTTGTGGTTTCCCTCAGGCCCTGGGATAAATATCACATTGGATATTTAATACCATGATGCAAAGCCCCACCTTAGTCTAAAGCAACAGTAAAAATGAGAAGTAGACGATAATAGTGAATACTGTGCCATCTATCCACAGATGATGTAAGCAGGTGGACTGGATGGCACCCTAATGCCATCTGCCGTCATAGGCAGCACTTATAGAATGTGCCGTATTCAAATGCCAAATGTAAACAGGTATATATTAGGGAAGCACGGGGTAACACAGGATTATAATGAAATTGTTGGGTTAGACCTGGAAAGCCATTGAACGTAAACTTTCATTAATAAATTAATGAGACATAAGCTTATATGCTTTAGTGTAGGAAACCATACTCAAACTTTGCAAAAGTAGTTTTGAAGCACTCTATATATCCATAACCAACAATGATTTCCTTAAACAATACTTTTTTGCTTTCCCTACCACGTAGAGTAACTAGATGAAGTTTTGTATTCAACCCAAAAATTCGATGTCGAGATTTCACCGGAAATAGATTGTAAGACGCCCTAAATCCTAAAAAATAAGCATTTTTAGAAAAAGATCCGTGTGTGTCTGTGAACAGCCTAACTCAAAAACGAAAAGTCCGTTGGAAATAACATTTGGTATTTAAGTATTTGGTATTTGGTATTTCTACAAGGATGCGACACGAAGATTTTGAAGAAATTTCTTCCGCCCTGAACTAATCTTTACATGGACAATTTTTATTTTCTCGCAAGTGGCTCTAACGATTTAGAGTAAAATGCCCCAAGTTCAAGATATTTTATGGCAAATTAAATGCATATTTTGAATTTTCTGGCTATAGCCCACATAGTCCTATTTACTCTGGACGACTTTTGCATAACTGGTAAACCATAGGAGATAGATAATATCGTACTATACAAAAAATGTAGATTTTGTTAAAACGCACACTTTATATCTAAATGATTTTTTTCATGGAGTGAACCATTTCGGAAATATTCCTTGTTAAATGATTATGTGACAATTTTTCTCAAAGAAAAGTGAAGCAAAGTATAGAAATATTTAAATAAAAGAGCAGTCTTATCCATCGCAAACCTCTTAACACAATATGGAAGACAAATTAGAGGTGTTGAAGCTGATATCTCAAAACAGTTTTAAGAGAAGTTCAGCTGAAGAATGTAACACTATCATGGGGGAGATGGGCAGCTTTACTCCCCTAAAGCTTCCCGGCTTCCGTCTAGTCGTCATAATCGATAATTCAATACGATTTAAATATTGAAACCTTAAGCACACAAAATGCCGTTCAGACTGAATAGCTGTTAATATCAACAATGGATTCCTCATTTTGTCGTCAAAACAACAAAAGAGATGACGTAGATGGAACCGCTTTTCAACTTTTATGAGTATACTTTCAATTTTTATTGTATTTAATTATATTTTCATCGTAAAAATACGTTTTAACACACTTGCAGAAAGAGCCAATACAAATCCCCTATGGTACCATTCGCTTGCGTCCGTGCACTCGTTTTGTGACGAAATGTAGAGGATTATAATATATTATGTTTACTTCCAATATAGTACATAAGTAGGGGAAGTATTGTATTGTACTACACCCAAAACTTTGGCATCGGTATTTCACCAGAAATACACGTTTTGAGGCTCTCTGGTTTCAATAAAAGAACTTCTAAAAAAGGTGTGTGTGTGTGTGTGTGTGTGTGTGTGTGTGTGCGTGCGTGCGTGCGTGTGTGTGTGTGTGTGTGTGTGTGAGCTGATAGTGTAGTTAAAGCACCAATTGTAATGTAATGCTGTTCCAGAAAAGGAGATTTAAATATGTTAAACAAATTGAAAGAAATTTCGAACTGAGAAATTTTAAAACTTTTATAACAGAGCGATTAAAAGTACAAACTAATTTTTAAGTATGAAGAGTTTGTTCCATAGCGATGTAAAGACTATTTCGTTATACTTCAAAATTTTGTAATACGTTTAAAATAAAAACTAATTTATATTAACAAAATAATAAATTTTATTGTAAAAAGCATGGGGTGTCTGTCATAAACAGTTCATTGGTAGCTATTTATAAAAGAAAAGATATGACAAAGATATCTAAAAGTCATTCCGAATGGCATTTCTAAGACAGTCACAAAATAGGCCAAAGCTTTCCATGTAAACGTACTTTGTGGAAAATGAGTTTTAAAACTTTGATATCAAATTCTAGGTGGCTTTTAATTGTATCAACACGGTACAGCATATTTCCTTTTAAATTATTGCCCTGAAATCACAACAGGTATTTAAATAATCCTTTTTGAAAAATTCGCTTAAATATTTGCTGTATCCAATGACACATTTTTTAAAATTAATTTTTTGGGTACTTTTAGCTGTATCTTTGAACACCAAGTTTGGTACTAGCCTGAACACATGTATTCATACATATTTTTTCCAAGGGAGGGGGTGGGGGAAACGCGTATTTACGTTAAAACCCACATCTAACCCTGGGTTGAATATAACCGTACTATATAGGTTATAAAACTGCATGTAACATTCATAAAAAAGCTATAAACCCAGTAAATTAATTAGTACAGTAATTGTGGCTGTAAAATATTTAAATGAATACTGTTGGTATTCCAGACGTTCCCTCGGGACCTCTCATTGCAGCGTGTGTTACAAAATGCGAACCCCCCCCCCCAGCTTTGAAACATGCATTATAAATACAACACATGAGTGATTGAACTTCAAGTCTATGTGCCCATAGTATGTGTATTAAAAGTTTCAGAGAAATTATCTAAATATTTTTATACGAAGGACTTTTTCAATTTTACACCTATTTCTTCTGAAAGCTTTAAATTTACTTTTTGTGTGGAATAGGAGTGAAACAGATATTCATCTGGTAATATGCTTACACTGTGGAAAAAGTAATAAATATTGTTCATACTTTACATTTTTAAGTCAGTGGAATTACTTTGAGAATACGAAAGTTGTGTATAATTTGAGGTACACAAAACTAAGACGAAAATAACTGCCCTCAATGTTTATATTTATCTTTTGTCGATGTGTTTGTAGACCAAACGTCGTTTGTCATTAGAATAACTTATTTATCCTCTTGAAGTTACTGGAAGTATAGCTATTCCTCACGCCCACAATTCTTTCCGATATCAGACTAAGCATATTTATGCAAGGACAGACAAACTCCGCGAGACTTAACAAACCCAAAGTACAAAAAAATTGGGTTGAAACAGAAAGCAAAGCATGAATATCCATGAGGCAGAGAAAACAACTGCTTTAAAATAGACCAACATGGGTCGATGGGCGAGGACGTCTTGAAAACAGCCATGGAATAACTAACTAATCGTGAAGTCTTGTCTGGAACACGGATCTTCATGTTAACTTGGGTATTCGAAACGACACTGCACGCGCTTGTGTGTAACAGCATTCGTAATAGAAAATACTAGGTGAAGTGCCCGGCGTTGTCCTTAGGGGACCTACGGGTTCGGAAGTAAAGGAACGCAAAGTAAACAAAATAAATAAAAACACTCGGGAAACACTATGCAAAAGCACTGTGAAACAACGCTAAACACCACAGGAAGATAAGCAAGTAGAGAAAGCTATGTGAATGTAACACGTTGCATTTCAATTTCAGACACGGGATTAAGTGTTTGTAGAAGAGGGAAGAAATAAGTGTGATTGTGTTTCATAAAATAAACACAATCATTTTATTTTAATATCTTCCTGTTACAGTTACAGGCTGCCAAAATGACAGAAAGTACTATCTCTTATAAACAATAACAATTATATATATAAATAAAACAGAAAACCACATGTGTCCGCATTTCTATTTCAATGATAGATAACTGCCAGAATGAATTCTGTATAGGTAAGGAAGCACAAAATCTAATGCAATACTTATGCATACATATAGCTATAATTGATGTGTTTCACAAACAAACTAGTAAAGTAGGGCAATATTTAAACAAAGTTAAGAATAAATGGATCTGGATGATTTAAAGAGACATATAGCAAAGTAAAAAATCTTACAGGAAACAGGAATAAAGAAAGCAAATGACGTTCAGAAATTATTTACAATAGCGTTATTTAAAAAAATATTGCTAAATCTACGGGCACGACATCTCGTAGGACAATGAACTCATACTAGTACACCTCGCAGACACTAGATGGCAGTGGTGAAGGGTGTATAGGGAAGAACAGCGCTTGTTTGTTGTTAAGTACCGAAGGCCATGCACAAGATGGAAGGTATCTCATAGACACTTCTTATTGAAGGAAGGAGCCAAAACAGTACATATTCATAAAAGTTTAATATACTTAAAAATGATCGAAAAATTATCGAATCTATGATTCTTAGGTTTATGTATATACGTTTTCCCCAAACCTTCGGTTATCGGTTGGCAACGAAATTTCTATATTCCGTCATTTTTCAAGGTCTAGCATACGTTTTAAATGCCTGCCTGCTCTGCTTAAATTATCGGCATTATTTGCATACAATATGGCCCAAAATGAGCTCAAAAACGACCTAAAAGAAAAAAAGGTGCCTTAGCTATGGATCTGAGAGAGGAATTTGATGGAATTTCACCGGAAATGTATGTTTTGAGGCCCCCTAAATAAAAAAACAGCATTTTTAGAAAAAGGTCCAGGTGTTTGTGTGTCTGTCAGTCTGTGGACAGCATAACTCAAAAACGAAAAGTCGCTTAAAAATCAAAGTTGGTGTTTAAGTTTAATGTCTTTCAAGGATGGGACACGAAGATTTTGAAGAAAATTGCTCCACCCTAATCTACCCTTTACATGACAAATTTCGATTTTCTTTAAAATGGCTCTAACAATTTTGATTGTAATGACATATGTTTAACATATTTTTATGATAAATGGAATGTATATTTTTAATTTTCTGGCTATAGCATATGTAGTCCTGTTTACTCTGGATGACTTTTGAAAAAATCGTAAATCCTAAGAGATAGACCAAATCTTACTGTACAAAAATGTAGATCCTGCTAAAATACACAATTTATGCCTAAATATTTTTTATAGAGTGAACCATTTCGGAGGTATTCCTTCTTGTGTGAGTTTTGGTGAACTTGTACTTCTCTCAAATGGAAGATCGTTATTAATTTTTTATATATTAACCGTGGAAAGAGAGGGGAATTTGAGAGCTTTAAAACATTCGACTATCGCTCAAAGCCTACTGTATTCTAATATTTCCCTTGTACCTTCAAGGAAATAAGCAATAAGATAATTTGTACAAGTGTTTATCTCAACTAACACGAAGAAGATATAGGAATAAGAGTTTGTAAGAATGGTTAGTACAAGATTAGAGAAGGTCATGTGAGTGCAAGACATCAGATTTTTGCTATATATTGGACGTTCCCATGAAGATATTACTAAACAAGGGACAGACAACGCTCATGGTATATCGTATGGCAGAAATAAATAAATACAAAAATATAGGCTCCTACTTGTCCATTACTTTGCTAAAACGTGTCTTAAAGTTTTATTTTTGCTAGAGGAATTTTCCCCGACGAACTTTGTGAAGCCATAAAGACGTAGGTTGAAAACATTGCATGTCCGAGTCAGGTTATACAGTTCAGGAACCAGAGGGTAGACCCTGGTTACAGCGTTCCTTCTAAACTTCTATTTTTTAAACACTATCTGCAAGAACTTCTTGAAAATGTTTCCCATTTAAATAAAATAGTTATTTGTGAGAAATTTGTGGTATTATTGTAATTAATTCCCAGAAGGACAATGTATTTTTAGCACAGAAGTCTTAATTTATCTTAAAATCACATACGGCCTAAAGAGCGCATCAAAAATTGTAATGAGAACTGATGCAGCCGACAAAGTTTGGGGGCTGATAGATAACGCTATTTTAAACAGTTTTTGTTAAGCAAAGTTTTTTTGCTGCGGTGCTTCGTTTAAACGTTAGACAATCTAATGTCAGATTACTGCCTCCCACCCAGTTTAAGTATTTAGCGTAAAATTCGTAACGTAAAATTAATCGCCCATTGCGATTAACACAAAGAGTGCATCGACGTGCCCTATTGTGCCGTACTCTCGCAAAGGCACCAGCCATTTCTCTGGTTTAAAAGTTTCTCTGTCTAATTTTGAACGTGGTAGAGAAAATAGCTGGACTTAGGAGTGTATTTTACGCAAATGAAATTAAGAACTAAAGTCCTAATACTTTAAGCTGCTGGTAAATTTTTTTCCTTAAAACCTTCTGTAGAAAAGGTTATTTTTAACAAGTTGTAGGTTTATTGTTGAGACCGTACAAAAGGATGGAAGTCACAACAGGAAGGCCAACATAATATAACTAGTGCAGTGGGCAAGCTGTTGTGTCACGTGATGAATGGCTCTCAGCAGTGAATAGAAAGGAGTCACAACAATACATCAGTTGTCCAGACAACCGAACACACTTCCCATCCAGTAATTGGGAGTTTCTCAACCGTAAACATTCTTCAGATGGGCATAAAGTGATATACGATATAGGAAAGGAGAATAACTGTAAACCTTTATCAATGGTGGTTGCAGACCTCGCTTATCTACAACTAAATTCTTTCTTTCTAGGTATTCTGTATTATGTTCGTTATGTATTTTATTGTTGAAGTGGAGCACCGCTATTTTTGCAGGAAAACCATTAAATTTAGAAATTTCTATAAGCCCGAACGTACTATAAAGATGATATAACAACTTCTTAACGTTTTTCTTCTGTTAGGGCATTTCTTTTACGCTTATAAGGTTTATAATTTAACAATATCCTGTATCTAGTAGGCTGTATATGGAAAAACTGCTTATATTTTTCACTTCCTCAAAAAATGACTCGAAGGATTATTATTAAAAACTAAGAAATAAAGTACACATCCACAATTTGTGTAATAAAATTTTGTCTACCCCTTATGGTTTAGCAAATGAAGGTAAATTGACAGCTGTTCACAGAAAATTCAGGGCTGTATCTTTATCTGTCATGGAAGAATCTTAAACTTACGGTATTAATAAAATTCTTAGATATATTTTTGAACAAATAAGAAATAACGAATATTTTTACTTTCTCTACTGGTAAGTAGGGGAATTATTGTATTCCACCCAAAAATTCGATGTCAAGATTTCACCGGAAATACATGTATTGAGGCCTCCTGAATCCAAAGAAACCATTTTTAGAAAAAAGTCCGTATGTGTGTCTGTGTCTGTGTGTCTGTCAGTCTGTGGACAGCATAACTCAGAAACGAAAAGTCGGTTAAAAACCAAAGTTGGTATTTAAGTTTAATGTCTTTCAAGGATATGACACGAAGATTTTGAAGAAAATAGCCCCACCCTAAACTACGGTTTACATGGAAAATTTTTCGAAAATTTTGATTTTCTTGAAAATGGCTCTAACAATTTTGATTAAAATGTCATATGTTTGCGATATTTTGATATTTTCTTGTAGGGTGAAGCATTTCGGAGATATTCCTTGTTATGTGTGTGAGTTTCAGAACACTTAGAACTTTCGTGAAATAGGTCATCGTTGTTCATTTTTTTATATGTTACGTGTACAAAGAGAACGGAATCTCAAAGCTTTAAAAGATTTGAACTATCTCACAAAGCTTACTGAATTCTAATATTCCCCTTGCACCTACAAGGAAATAAGATAATTTGTACAAATGTTTATTTTAACTAACACGAAGAAGATATAGGAATAAGAGTTTGTAAGAATGGTTGGTACAAAAGTAGAGAAAGCCATTGAGTGCAACACATCAGATTTTTCCATATAAAATTAGATTCTCTTAAAATCTTCGGGTGACATCCTGAAAAGACGCTGAATTCATTTTTAGCCACGCTGTTTACACACATATACGTTTAAAAATGAATGCTTTGGGTTCAGGGGATCTCAAACTGTGTATTTTCAGTGAAATCACGGTATGGAGTATTATTCTGTAATCAAGTACTTCCTCGGTTTGATCAAGTAAAGGACGTAAAAGTTCCGGGAGTTTTGAAAGCAAGCCTTAATGCTTTGAGTAGTCAATTTTAGACTGGAACAAGCGCCTAGTGTATCGGCAACTACTTCGGCAGCTGTGTGTGGCAGGCTGCATGGCTACTGCAGGCTCAAAACACTGCGTAAGGAGAGATGCATGCCTGGTTTTTAAACGGGTCTTCGGTGAAATATTCGTTTGGATTTCTGGGTGAAATAAAACACTAATTAGTATAAGTATGCAGTAGATAAATTAAATCTCTGAAAATCGACTTTGAGAAAACCTCGACGATGGGTTGTAATGGCAATTAACTAAAGTGCATAAGCTGGAACAACTAAGTGCAGATGTTAAATGTTGACGTCATGCAAGAGTTGTAACTAATGTGAGTCGGTACTTGCAGCCCCCCTGGTGGCAGTAAGACGAATCTCTCTTCTCCCCTCACGACAGGAAGCGACAGGCGGTAATGCTGTTATCTCTACCCGACAACAAACTTCCTTCCCGTTTGTTCAATTGTCCATTGCAGACGCCCATTCCTCCAACTTAAGCCATTAGCACCTTGCTTCACTTAGCACCTATACTAATTATACTGCTGCATTGAAAACACCAGACAATATTCTCCTACGTCATATCTAAGGATACGATTTTAATACAAATGCTTATTGAAAATAGCAGACAATGTGCTTCTACGTCACATCTAGGGATACGAATTTAATGCAGATACCTATTGAAAATAGCAGACTGTATTCTCCATCGGTATATCTATACTGTATCCACTCTTAGAAGCACATTTTTGTATTACTCCGCGCAAGGTGTGCCCAGTACTTGCAGTCAAAATGATAATTCTTTCATAGTATTGTAACGATCATACCGTTTGCGAACACCATACACATCGTAAAGTGTTGAAAGCTAATCCAGGTCAAGTATCCATAACATCAGAATGCTGAAAAAGCAGGCAGGGGCTTTATTAACACGGGTACTCGACACCACATGGTCTCTCTGTTGCGCCTGTTACTCCGATTAAGTCGATCATCGCTACATCTACCGTTGACAAGGTAAGTCTGTGTGACCTTAAGACTCTGGCCCGGGCTTCGGCCTTTTCGAACACGCTAGTTAATAAAATGGCTAGTGTTAGCATGCTTTTTAATCCCAGGTGGCTACAAAAACCTTCCTAAGCCTCTTCTTTTAGTGCTTAAAATGGCATTGGGAGACCAATAGTGCATGTTTTGCATTTATAAATGACTCAATTGTTTTATAAATTTAAATAAATAATTTTTTCCCGAAATGTTCTCTCGAAATTTAGATCCTTAGCAAAGAAAATATTTTAGTATACACAGAGGCTAAAATACTGTTCAGGGAGTCTCAAAACATGTATCTCCGGCGCAACTGAGATTAATATCTAAAATACATATCCCCTCTAGTTATTCAAATTACATAGTAAAGGGGTACAATGTATAACATTCTGCACATAAGCTTCAGAACACCCTTAGTAAGCTAATTTAAAAGTTACGAAGCAGATCATAGTTAAATTTTCAGTAAGGAAGTATATTTTTATGACAGGGCTGAAAGAATACCTGCAATGCAGGGAATAGACCACCCGCCACACTCCACTCGCGTGCTGCTTCGTTATCTGTTTTTGGAAGCTTCTTATATCATTTATATGAAACGGATTTTCTGAAAGTTCGTTAAGTTTTCCGCAGTGACACTTGAAACATACGTCAGGAATGCGTGCGGTGTTTTTTAACTGCAGCACAGACTTTGTTATGCGGAATCCCGACTCTAATTCGCCGTTACAGATTTACCTAGTGGATCTTTGCTAATGTCCACGTGCTAAGTCCAGAGCTAGGCAAAATTTGTGTGATTCGTAAACGTTTCGCCGTATAACTATGCAACACAATGGTACACATTCCCTTCCTTAGCTGATTTCAGCAGTCCACAAGTCACTTCCAGCCGTTTCGCGACCGGTATCAGTGGAGAAATCATGTGTGTGTCAACATCAGTCACCTTACTTGTAAAAATATATTACATTATTTTCTTCGAGCCAACATTTAACTGTTTTATCCTATATATCATGCCACATAGATCAATATATTATGTTGGTTTCAGAAAAGTTGTTGCTTTGTTACGGTGTTACAGCAATAGATTGCTCCACGTATGTCTGTGAACAATTATTTTCTCCAATGAACATAGAAAAATCGAAACTGACATCTGGCGTTTCAGATGAGAACCTCTTGGCGCAGCTGGTTAAAAAAATTATTTTGTTGTTTAACGACGGCGTCCGTTGCTAGGATCATATCACGGTTGCCAACGTACTGGAATTATTTCCCGCAGGATTTCTAATAAAAAGGTATTCTAGATTTAGACCATTATTGCTGTGGTTTATTACCAGTGAACTCAAAATCACTGTATAATTCAATACGATTTTAAAAATAATGAGTGTATTCATCACCGTATCACCGATTATTTAACCTGGGCCCACCCCATTCGAAACCAGAAGCGAGATAAATCTCGCAGTTGATCTAGCCGAGCAGCAGATCTTTGGCATCTAGACACGACTTGAAGTTTCTCCGCTGCTATATATAGTATACCAGAGACCCAGGGCAAAATTTGTCAGCAAGATTTAACAGCAACAATTATAATTGACTTAAATTATTATTATAATTTCTAAGTAAACAAACATATTTTTAGCACACAATAATTAAACATTTTGTGTGGCTTCCATGCTGTTAAACTACGTCTGAGTTATATCAGAATCAGTTGCTTTTAATATGTTGTGACACCGAGCGCTGCGCAAAACAAAGGACTGTCGGGGCTAAGCTACTTCACGCCACATAGCAGGGCTTCAAGTCCAGGATGACTCGCGGGACTGTTTGCGTGTACGTGACAAACAATCAGAGCGGCAGCAGCAAAAGCGGCTTTCTCCAGAGTCTTCGAGAAAGATTCGGTACAGAGGGTTCGTGTGACGCCATCCCCGCTATATAAGGAGGCGAGAAAACACCAGAGTGAGTTACAGTTATAGTTTTCACTATCAGTGGCAAGGTCGTCGTGAAGATTTAACTAATGTCGAGTGTTTTTATTGAGGTTAGTGTTTGAGAGATACAGAAAGGATTATGTCGAGGTTACGAGAAGAAAACAGTTGTGAGTTGTGATATCACAAAGACTGTGTTAATGACGAGAATAGTTGCCACAATAGTTTTGAGATTTGTGTAATAGTTCAGGTAGAAGTGCATATCAAAAGTGTGGCCTATTTTCGTTGGAACTTGTGCGAGCATCACTTGCTGTGTGATCAAGCAATAAAGCTTGTAGAAGCTATTAGCTATATGCGCCTACAGAGGACACAGTTAATTTCCTTGGCAGTCTGTAGCAGGAGAATCATTGCCTTCCCCGTTGATCGCAACGGATATTATATCTCTTCCTGTTTCTGGCGCGTTCACCCATTCTGCCAAGCTGCCTGCATCTCATAAAGGCAATGACTTAACCAATACACCCCCTCCCCCCATCTCTCTCTGAAACTTCAAGCTAACTTGAACAATAACTTACCAGGAAACCTAGGATATGAGTGGCGTAGGAGAAATACCCTTGCATCTCAATGACATATCAAACAAGAGTATTGAAATTAAAATTATGTTTTTATTTATGGACGTGTTTCACCCTCTAATAGGAGCGTGCCCTCGTACAACGCCGTTAGTCGCACGGGGCCTAGTAGGGTGAAGCTGTCCGTGTAATGTACAAAACAAATAAAATAATTTATTAAATACGTGTAGGACAAGAGGGTAGAACTATTTCACCCCAGGCCATTAGCACACAGTCTCGGCTAACGGTATGTTTTCCGCTCTCCGGTGAATGACTTGTGAACAAAGGGCTGGAGACAGCGCAGAATGCAACATTTTTTGGCGTGCTACTGAAAACACGTTCTTGTATACACTTAAACCCGGTAGCGAGTGAACTGAAATAGTTTTGGGAGAATAAAGTTTATTAAATCGCGCAGTCATGGGTTTTCCTAAAAAGAAACCAACGCCACAGCTCCAGGACGCCCCACACCCTGATATAGATAAGGGTCCACCATTCAAGAGCGGCCTAAGGAAAACCTTGACACCCTTACATCCTAAACAAATTGTGAGGTGCTGAGATGGGTGACAATGTAACAGCCTCAAGAGCCACCCTATATTTTTGTGCTTATATACTTGCATTTTTCCTTCCTCCCCATGTTTAGCTTAAACATATATGTTTTTATTAGATTTAATTACATGGAAAGATAATCAATAGCGATGTTTAGGAATACAACTTGTAATTTGAACTGTATTGTCAACTACAACAATAGCAATAATAATAAATAATATCTCCGACAATCACATGACGCTTCCTACAAAATACATGTTACTAAGACATAAGTTGCTTTGATCCTCTTCATTATGATCAGTTTATGAATCTATAGATCTCATTTTCAGTTTATCTTCAGAATTGGAATTATCTGATTCATACGAATTGTCATAAATGGATAAGACATCATTATCCCAAGGTAGATGATGCGCTTCTTCCAAATTCTTGGAGTTTTGTAAATCATCCTTTTATTCCTGTTTTTGAGAGGTAGTAACATCTACTTGCAATCGCACAGATATATTGCACAACTAACGAGGAAAAACATAATATGTCAGTAATATGTAAAGAGTAGGCCTCTGCGACATCACGTGACTGCCCATCAGTTATACTTAGAGCTGAAGAAATAAACAGATCAGGTTGTTGCTCCACCAAACAGTCGAGTAAGGTGTAATATTAGTCAGGCGATTGCATAGGCGCACTCGTTCGAAAACTAGATAGTCTAAATAAAATTAGGGGTCTCCCAGGCCCTCAGCGATCACTGCAGGGTTAACTGCTATGGCTCTCTGTGCCCCATTCTATATTAAGCGTGCTTCCCTAGCGCACCTTGTAGACTCTCAACTGTCTGTCAGACTTGCAGAGCTCCTGGCGGACGATACACAACCAGTAGACACTTTTGAAGCGTTTAGCAATGGTAAACATGAATCTAAGAATTCCTAATTTTACATTTTGACAATTCATACCTTTAGGACCTTTTTGATAATTTTTTTTTCATTCTGGCTTCTGCCTCATTCGTTATATTCATCTATACTTGCCCTTTTACTAGTGTTTTGCATTAAAATTGTAATTTATACCTGGCTTTTGCCATGATGGACGTGGGAGACCAATTAATTTATACTCAAAGTACTATTTCTGAGCTTTAAGGTTCCTTTATGTGTCATAAACCTAGGAAATGAGACCACCGGCTTCCCTTCTAAGGTTAGCCATGGTAGCGACTTTTATGCCTGAAAACGTTTATTCATAAAGCTTTTCGCCTGGTACCGACTCATGAGCGAGGGCTTACAGGGTATAATTTTCATAGGTTTACAATCATCTACACTTCTTTAATGTTTCTTCTCAACATTTCCTGTTGGACAGTCGGTAGGTTAATTTGTTGGACATATACCAAATAAGCGTACTTTATCACTTACAGAATAAATGAATTATCCACAGCGATAACCGATTAGTATTTCGTGCGAAAGATAGGAAAGTTCTTAGTTCTTAGTTTATTTTAAAAGTATTGGCCTGGTGCCGGTACAATGGGCCCGGCTTACAGGCTATATTTACATTGATTTACAGTTGACTTTGTTCATATTTACAGTTTTCGCTATATACAAAAACCCATACGGTGACCATCTGTAGGTCACCGAGAATAGTTTTCTTTTGTCTTTTGTCTGTTTCGTCTTTGGGTTATATATACATATGTACATATTTACAAATTATATACAGACACATACACGCACGCATTCACCCACACACACACTCGTACACACATACACACACATCTTCACTGGGCACACCAGAAATATGCGTCCCAGCGCACTACACTATTTACAGTTTTGACACTATATACACTGTCCCGCGGTGGCAGCTCCTGAATATTTTCCGAGGCGAGGGCCTCTGCCGGAACATGTATGTGGCTTAGGGACGAGGTTGCGTGGACGCGCATTAGTCGGCGAGCCGAGCCGCTTCTAGAACATTTTTATCCTAGTATGTTTGCGGTGCTTCGGCTCGCCTTTGCCGATGTTAGCGATCACGTCATTTTCGTGGTTCCTAATGCGCGTCCATGCCGCCAAAGATAGGAAACCAGAAACTTGCTTATTCCCACTAGGTACATCACAGATGACAAAACAAGTCAAAGAGGTTATAGGTTGACACTCCGTGGGCCGTCCAATCTGACTGGGCTTTTTTCGTAGTTCCCTCAGAGACCAAGGTAAATACCGTTTTGAAAACGTAATACCATGACCCAAACTACCATCTTAGGTCTAAAGCAATAGTAAAAACGAAAACTGGATGGTGATAGAGAATGCGTTGCCATCTATCGACGGATAATGTAAGCAATTACACTAGACACACAAATGTTATATATCCAATGGAAGTTTTACATGATGATTCTTCTCTAAAGATTGTGGTGTTTGGTCACTAAACGTGGGATCCAAAGGCCACAAACTATTTCTTGCACTCCAGTATGTCCTAATAGAAGTTTTGGCACGACTTCATTCCCAGTGACAGGCCTGTCTTCTCTAATGAGCTCGTTAACTCTTACCTTCTTACGTTTCGTGGAGGTGGTTCGATGGCGACTTTATAACGCTCATCTTGGGTACTCGTGTACACATTTCTGAAATGTTTTACCATCTCCTGGCATCTTCATAGAAACATTGATGTCCGCCAACTTAGAAATTCTGCCTGCGGTCACGTGATATAAGCTTATGACTTTAAAGTCTCGCAACGTGCAGATTATCCACATCAAATCTCCTGCACATTGCAGCAGCCAATAGAAGTGCGCCATATGGTGTACTTGTGCGTGCAAGAAACAGTAGCATGCGCCGAGCGTTTCACTGTGCGTTTTACAGAGAGCTATTAAGTGGAACTGTAGATCAAAGCTTAAGTAAAATTTTGCTAATCAGTTAAACTAAATAAATAGTAATAGCAGCAGTTAACACTATCCACTGTCAGGAAGAAGAAACTTGGAAGACCTAGGAAAATATGGAAACAGCAGCAATTGGGAGCCAGAACAGAAGAATAAATGGTCTAAATTGTGAAGAAAAAGAAGATGATTTTCAGGATTTTCAGTATGGCCCTCATTATCATGTAGAAACGGATTTAGCACAATGCAAAAAGTGGTCTACAGAAAATGTGCTTTCCCATGCACTACTTTCAACAGTAACAGTTCATCACAGCCTTAAGCTTAGAATTCAGCGTACACACGGAAGTGGCCGATATTTGCCGAAAGATTACAGGGAAATGAGGACGATAAAGGAATGTAACGAAGTGCAGAATTTAACTCTTTTTTAACTAGAGTTGCTGTGAGCCGCGGCAGGGACTTTATAAAATAGGATTAGGCGAAGTCAACAAATAAATAGCTTTTTCTGTTAATTTCATTTTGCTACTCACACGTCATTCGTCCAGTAAAGCGGCTTAGAGCAGTGCTAACAGGGTTTTGGCAGGAAGTCGACAGCAACCTGTTCTTCTGCTGTCACATGTCATGGTTCTGCAACGCCTTTCGGCAGATATAACTAAAAATCTGATGTGTTGCACTCACATGACTTTCTCTACTTCATGTTAGTCGAGATAAACATTTGCAGAAAATAGCTTACTGATGATATTCTTGTAGGTGAATATGGGAACACAGTAGCTTTTGATTGATAGTCAAGTTTTCAAGGCTGGTGGCTATATGAAGACTTTGAAATTCAGTTCTCTTTGCACGGCCAACAGATAAACTGTATAACTATATGGGCTATAGCCAGAAAATTCAAAATATACATTTCATTTGGTGTAAAAAATACCATAAACATATGGCATTTTAACCAAAACCGTTAGAGCCATTTCTGAGAAAGTCTAAATTTCAAAAAATCTTCCTTGTAAAGGGTAGTTAAGGATGAAGCAATTTTCTTCAAAATCTTCGCGTTGCATCCTTAAAAGACATGAAACTTATATATTAAATTTGATTTTTAAGCGACCTTCAACTAGTCGGGTTTGTAAGTCCAACAGAAAGCAGCAGAAAGTGAAATATGTAAAGTTCTGAGTTTTAACAATAAAGCCATCTCTAAATGTTTACTATTTATCGACGGTGAAGCCTTTGTCTTAACACCTTAAGAGAAAACAGGATTGGAAGCCGCACAAATGGATTTGTGACAGACACACAGCGCCTGTTATGCTAAGAAATGGAATAAGTCTCACAATAACTCACAATTAACTCAATAACAGAAATAGAGCCAATACAACGATAGCTGGTGTTTGAAGGAAAATAACACAGAAATTTTAAAGTGGACATTTAAACTGCAAATCATTTCCTAGATAGCAATAGTAAATAGAGAAAGTATAACTTCCACGCAAAAATTCGATATCGAAATTCTATCCGACATACACTCTTTGAGTCTCCTGATACAAAACAATTTGATGTGTTGCACTCAAATAACTTTCTCTATTCTTGTACTAACCATTCTTACAAACTCTTATTCCTATATCTTTTTCGTGTTAGTTGAGATAAATATTTGTACAAACTATCTTATTGCTTATTTCCTTGTAGGTACAAGGGGAATATTAGAATACAGTAGCTTTTGAGCGATAGTCAAATATTTTAAAGCTTTCAAATTTCGTTCTTTTTGCACAGTGAACATATAAAAAAATAAATAACGGTGTTCAATTTCACAGTAGTTCTGCAAAACTCGCACCAATAACAAGAATATCTCCGAAATGGTTCGCCCTACAAGAAAATTTATTGAGGCATAAATTGTGTATTCTAGCAAGATCTACATTTTTGTGTAGTGAGAGTTGGTCTATTTCTTACGGTTTACGAGTTATTCAAAAGTCATCAAGAGTACATAGGCTATAGCCAGGAAATTTAAAGTATACATTTCATTTATCATAAAAATATCTTAAATATATGGCATTGTAATCAAAATTGTGAGAGCAATTATCGAGAAAATCAAAACTTTCGAAAGTTTGTCATGTAAAAGGTAGTTTAGGGTGAAGCAATTTTCTTTTAAATCTTCGTAACGAATTCTTAAAAGATATTAAACTTAAATACCTACTTCGGTTTCTAACCGACCCTTCGATTTTGAGTTATTCTGTCCACAGACTGACAGACACACCGACACAGAAACACAAACACACACATGCTTTTTTTGAGTCAAGGGACCTCAAAACAATACTTCCTCTACGTATTAGAGACAGTAAACATACTTTAGACAACTAATTCATCCTTTAATTAATTTAGATAAATAGCAAAGCAGAAATATATTATTTATTATGATGGCAAATCTTCGAGTGTTTTCTCCTTTACTCGCTGTGACAGCAATAATAGATTCTTACAGCTCTCAAACTGATGCTACGCGGCGAGTAATGAATCTTCGTAAAGACTTTTATTCCAACGAAGATTAATAAAATCTAAATAGAACCCCTACGTTCGTCTCACATCAACAAAATATTAAAAATCGTTTCAAATTATTAAGGAGTAACTGAAAACTCAACAAATTTCTGCCAATTAAAGGGTTAATCTGTAGTTAAGTTCCACTCAAGTTTAACTTGAGTTAAAGCTAAGATTTTTTAGCCTTTATAAAACGAAATCAAACCCTAAACTTAATCTCAGTTTAAAATGCCCCTTAATACGGGCCCTAAATGTAGCTACGAGCAACCCCAGGTATTTCAGAAGTTACTGGTATATCCCTAAGTAGAAGAAAATAGATTTAACGCGCACATTTTCCTTCCTGAAAGTTTCAGTGCGGTTTTCTTGCTACTAAACAACGATACAAGGGCTGCATGCCCCCCAGGGGCTGTGCTGCTTGTTCATCCAGCTAGTGAATATTGTTCACTCGATCGTGGCATGTTCTGCTCTGTATCGTGAATTTAAATTCAGCTTCTTTGCACATTAAAGACGCAATTACCATTTCAATCCGGATCTTCTTCCTTTTTCTGTTTCGTCTGAAAGCATCTTGAGCTAACGTGTGCGTCTTCATTTGTTCGTTCCTTCTCCTCTCGGACGACAAACTTTTACTGCACTTAAAAATGTCATATCAGCGATTTCCTTTTGTTCCTCAAGAAGTCCCCTTGCTTGCTACTTAACCCACAGATCCACACAAAAGAGTAGCGTTAGCCATAACTGCGCTCTGTCTGTCTGTCCTAATTTCTCTTTAACTGTGAAACACACAACAATAACTCTGGTGCAAGTATATTTCATTTCCTTGTTATTAATGTAGATTTGTTGTTCAACTTCTCAACTCTTATTCCTATATCTTCTTCGTGTTAGTTGACATAAACATTTGCAGAAGTTATCTTATTGCTTGTTTCCTTGTAGGTGCAAGGAGGCTATGAGACTACAGTAGCCTTTGAGCGATAGTCAAGTGTTTTAAGGGACACTGGCAGTGAAATTTGAAAGTTCCACATTTCTTGATTCATTTGCAGGATTAACATACAAAAAGTGAACAACGATATTACATTTCAGAAAAGCATAAGTTCTCCAAAACTCACAAACAACAAGGAATATCATCGAAATTGTTCACTCCACAAAAGCATTTATTTTAGATTTTCTGAAATTAAAAATCTTATTATCTTTGTAACAAATTAAAGAATGGAAGTTTTCATATAACGAATAGTTTTTGTTAAAAAAACTTTTTAATACGTCAAAGTGTAAAAATGTCATAAAAATAGCGCATTAATATTTTAATTATATTTTTAAAAACAAATTCCAAACGTACATTTTAGTAGCCATACTCTGAACTATATTGGGAAAAAAATTTAGATTTCTAGCTAGAGGTTAAAATACCACTCCCCTTAGAATAATTAAAACTACACATGAGAATGACGTCAAAGTCGGTACGCAGGCTAAGTTTCAACACTTTAATAATTTCTGAAAATATATTGACAGTTGGATGAAGTATAAAGCATTCAGAAAATTCACTATTGAATCTACTTTGGTAAATTTGGGTGACATCGCATCTGTCTTGTGAAAAGCGCTCTATTAATCACTGTGACCAACCTTAATGCCTTTAAAGCACCTCAGCAGTGGCGCGTGTGTTTAAGATGCAGGAGGTGGAGTCAAAGTTTTGCGACAAGAGACAGGGGGGGGGGGGTCGGTATCATTAAGAAAATGCGCTGCCTTTGCATCTAATGGAAAATGCTCATTTCCTCTCCGGGACCCTTCGCTTCCTCTCTCTCTCTCTCTCTCTCTCTCTCTGACTGGCTTATACCTATCTCAAGGATTTGTTGTGCCTTTACCTCAAAGGTTTTCTGTCTTACAAAAGCGCTTTCCGAATACTTTAAGACGGTTATAAGTTCACCTCCAGAACAAGCGAGAACTTCGGCCAAAACGGGGGCACCAATCTGTAAACATTTCGAATTATGTCTCTCTTAACCTTTAAGCTTCACTTTTAGCAATACTAGTACCATTATATAACTATAAAATTATTTCCAAAATTTTCAAACAAATGCATTAATTAGTTTTAAGAAAAAATGTGTTTTTGCTTTTTTCCCCACCTTGCGACTGTTTCCAAAATGTAACAAAAATTCAGATTTCCATTCCAGGTATACCACTTTATAAAATTTATGACATGAGGTTCATATCAAATAAGTATTGTAGTAAAAATACTTTAGACAACTCGTTCAGCCTTTATTTAACTTGGATAGATAGCAACGCTAAAATATTTTATTTGTTATTGGCAAATCTTCGAGTGTTTTCTCATTTACGATTTATTTTCCGCAATTTTTGGTTCATTCCGACTCTTTACATCTTTCACGTGCCCCTTATGTTTCGTAGCGTGTGGCATTACCGAAGATATGGCGCATTCCTTCTCACTGGAGGGCTGCTTGGTTGAATTGGTCGCATATTGACATGAGCCATGTTAAAAAAAATGTCCAATGTATGCATATTTTCGATACATTGACACACATTGATATTTTTAAATGTTCCCATAGCCAGAAGCCTAGTGATTTGAGAACTGCCAAACGGGGAGACCATGCTACTGAACCTCCTCTACCAATCCATTGTGCATTAAATATTTGCTTTAAGTATTGGCGTTAGATGCGTACAAAATGGGGTGGTGCCCACGGACTCCATCCATTGTATTTCTGGCTATGGGGACATTTAAAAACATTGGGTTTGCCCAACGCATGAAAAACGTGGATACGTTGCAAATTTTTATAAAATGGCTACATGGACAAGCATTTGTTTTGGGACACATTTTTACAGGAACATTTATCCTTTTTTTGACCAATCGCAATTTCTGTTGCAATATCGGACACTTTTTTAAAACACCCTGAAATATCCGGCGTTGCACGTAGTTTGACGATTTATTCCTAAGGCTTTCGGACTTGGATTGCACTTGTCCAATGGCCTTAAGCTTCTCTGAAGACATTTAAAAAATATTACTTAACACACTTAATTAAAACTTTTAGGATTCTATGAGGAGTAAAAATAAACTAAATAAATAAACGAAGAAAAAATACCAGAAAGACACTATGCAAAAGACTGTAGAGTAGAGAAAACAATATGAATGTAATACGTTGCGTTTCTGTTTCGATAAGCTAAAGAAATGTATTAATTGCTTGTAGAAGAGTGAGAAGAAAATACATGTGAATCGGTTATTTAAAAGAAACGTGAGTAGAGAAACCGTGTGAATGTAATAGGCGGCAGTTCTATTTCAAACATATAGAAAATTATATGAATTGTATGTAGAAGTGCCAATAGTGAAAGAAATGTAGTTTCGTAAAAAAAGGTGAGTAGAGAAAACCATGTGAATGTAATAAGGTACATAGTAAAATGTATGTCATTTAAGGGCTCTCCTAAAATTAGGTTCGTATGCGTTCTTCCCAAATTTTATTTTCTAATAATAATTTGATTTCATGTTCTATAGTGTCACCAGCTCTGGTGATATATGCATAAACTCCATCCGAGAAATATTCCTCCAATTCTGAGAGATTCGCCAACATCTACAACTATACTAGCATTGTGTTGTTTTTCAAATGAACTGATGTTGCCACAACACATCTGCAAATGCAGAGTGACCAACTTTACAGATAATAAGACCTCGACAGGGCAGTAGATCGTGACGCAGCTGTGTTCAGGAATGGCTCATGGCATCTAGCTGCTAACCAAATGAATGTTTGGAGGTTTATTTTCAGATAAATTCCACTGGGAAGGTATCTGGATTTGCCACCGTTGAATCAGTGCTTCGATACCTGTCAGGTCCCGTTCGTGGTTCAGTTTAACCCTTTCAGACCCGAATTATTTTGCTACTTATGCCGTTCTTCCTCCAATTCGAAACCGGTTTAGATTAGGTGGTCTGGGACACCTTCAGCTTGCTGGCTTGTATAGCCATGATCGTTAAGGCAACACGTAGTGCACTGGCCATGCACTCAAAGCCTGAGGTCGTGAGTTCAAGTCTCGGCAACCGCAGTCAAATGTGCTTGTGGTAAAGGACGGGGAGGGCCCACGTAAAATAATCGGTGTGATGGCACGCGTGGATGATGACGGGGTATCATTTGACTGCGGTTGCATGGATTTTGCTTCTTTTCTTAAAAAAAAAAAAAAACACTACAATGTAAATTGTAAAAAATAAATAATTTTGTACAATTCAGAACATGTTTTTACATAGGTTTAATTGGTGACGAACAGTATAACAAGAATATAGCAGAAAAAACCGTTAAAAGTATTACAAGTAGGCAAAAAATGCCTATGTCCATTATAATGGACACCGGGACTGAAAGGGTTAAACGTGTCCCTACCAAACAGATTACAAAAGCAAAGGTCTCCCTAACTCTCGACACACTACCCAAGGGGTGCACAACTTGCCAAGAAGGGTTGGCATTGAGTCAAGATTTAGGTTATGTTTCTACAGTTCATTTGCTGATGTTCACATGATGTGCACCAAAGACTTTATGGAGGAATGTAGCGCATGCGCAGGACTGTTATTTTAGGTGTACATCCCAGTACACAGATGGCTATTGTGTTGGATATCATCCGTATTAATACACCAAAACAAATACTAACAAATTGTCACAACCATTCGTTCTCCATCTTCGATGCTTTTGGGTTGAAACATTTATATTACGTTTTTGGATGGTAGAAAATATTTCATCTGCTTGCTGGTATGGAATACCCCAAAAACCAACTGTGACATTTTACCCCAATTATGGTTATATTTGGTGATATTGCATCTGTTATGTTATCACAGAAGCCCTTGTTTTTGAACCCGTTACACCGAAGTTGTTGTTCTGTTGTTATTTTTTTGTTCGCAACAGAGTAGTGCATTATTGTGATTTATCCAAAAGTGTTATTCCAGAACAAGATTTGCCGAAGGTTCATCTTTTGTTGTGTGGTAACAATGTTCAAGCATTATTATAGTTTGAAAGCATGTTACTTTAATTCTGTGATATTTGAGGTTAGAAATAACGCTTGTATTATATAGGTTGGCAGTACTGCAGTACTCAAATGACAACCTCAAGTACAAATTGCATTACGCATCCGCGTCGATGAAGGGAAAAGCTATAGGAAACATAAATTTAACTTCTAATTCTCCTCTGCTACATAATGTTTCTGTGGGTAATGAAACAGAAATGGGAAAGTATAAATTTAGAGGGTGCAAGTGGTTGCATATTATATTCGGAAGAGAAACTCCACACCTGTGTGGTGGTTTAACAGTAACCACCACCACGTGTAGGTTCATTTTTATCACTTCGCCGCGCCTCGCCTCGCCCTGCTGCGGCATTGCACCTCAACAATGCGGCGATTGCAAATGTGATCCGCGTTTATTGCAATATTGTTCAATATCCTGTCCATGATGAATATGCTGGTGGCTGCCACAGTGATGAACTATCCCGTCTCTAGGAGAATCTTGGTTACAGCTGCGGAGTGATTCTCGATAACGCTGTGAAATTCAACCATTTTAGAACTGTTGAAGTTTTTATTACACCTCACAATTTTTACTTCATGTAATCTTGCTAGGGCCTTTTAGTGTCTTTCTTCACTTTTACTATCTCTTATACGCCAATTACAACGTCCTCGACGCTCCTCAATTTTCTTACAATGCACACACGATGAAACAGTTTATTGCGTTTTAAAACTTTACCAAAATATGCACCGTGATGGCTAGAAGTCTCGAGAAGGAGCTAGAAAGGTCCCTTTTGTTTCCGCCGCTTCCATTGTTAGTGTTCGCTCGTGCCTTTGATTGGCTAGTGAGGCCGTGCAGCGCATCTTCCCGTTCCCCGCTGCGCACTACAATTCTCGAATAATCTGGATAGCCCTTTGCGTTCCCATCCGCTCTACGTTGTCACTACCCTTGAAGTTCTGAATAGTTTTTTTTTTCTGAAATTTTAATAAAATATTCTATTATTTAAAATGCTAATTGCATTGGTAGCTTATGTAGTTGAATCTATAAAATTATTTCACCCCACAGAAAGATAATATAATTTACTCTAAAACATATGAACTCGTATACTTTTTCTTAGAAATTACGAAACACAGAGCTGAAACGTTAGTAAATTAATATAGTTGGAGTCTCTCAACCACAATAATAATTTTATATCTATTACTGAGATCATCAAAGCATCATCATTGCAAATTTTCCACATTTTAACCTTGCAGACATATTTTTGAATTTATTAAACTATTATATATAACTAAATAATTGAGGTTAAGTACATTCTACTAAGAACAAGCATGCAAAAATATTATTCTGTATTGCAAGTAGTTAGTGGAAGAGCTACTGTTAAGCCCCTTCTTCGAACCTTGTCTCTAATAATTCTGTAATATAAGGCTTGTAAGAATGCAGGCCAGAAAAATAGGAATTTTAGAAATTCACCTAGGTACTATTTATTTCTTGAACACTCTACCATTATACGTTGCCAAATCTTAAGCTTCTTATACCTCAAACATTTTACCCTGTGACTGCCTAAATTCTAAGAAATATTTTGCCTTTGCAATTTTTAGAACTAGTAAACGCGAATATTTGCAGACGATTCTGGGATTTCTGAGCGTACTCAGTTCTAATTACCCGAACCTTTAGTTAATGGATATACTATGGGCTTATTGCAATGGAACACCTAATTGCCTTAGCTACACTGACTTATAAGTAATTGCTTTTCTTCAACACTTAATTTGACTGACTGGTAATTTCCTGTTCCCCGACAAAATTTCAGTTTGCGTTTCTCATATTATGAATTAATTTTAACATATTAAAATTCTTGTTTTTCTTCTTCTTCTACGTGTCTTAGGTTAAATAGCCCGTTCCGGTTATGTGCCTATCATCTCAATGATCTCTGTGTCAGTTGCACAGTGGAAGGGGTTTGCAGGAAATAATGGTAACCTTAGAAGGACGTTAGAGCTGAGAGGGACACCGGTTCAGTTTTTGGCTCGTTTCCCTTCTTGGCATGCTCCCATCGTCCATAAAGTTATACTGGCGTTCGTCCGTATAGGGAAGTTTTAGTCAAACTTTAATTACACAGATCCTGTTTAAATTTACTTTCAGTAACTCGAGTTTAAGTGTTTTAATATGTTTCCCTTCTGTGTAGTTAAGCTGTTTACCGACTAAAATGAGCAACACCGGAACTTAAATCTACGGAGGTACCTAAATATTCTAGTTGGTTTGATAACTGCTTGTTTACACTGGTCCTATATACAGTTAACTTAAATACCTGTATCACACTGGAAATTCGATACCACAGACGGGACACAAACCACGAATATCTGACTTTCTGTGCTAATTTAAATGCTCCGAGGCATTCCCCTTTAGGAATATGAGTATTAGGAATTCTGAACTTTCTTACATTTATGCCACAGGTCATCCATTTTGCTGTAACAGTTTAGAAATTATAAAAAAACACTTTGAAAAAACGACAATTTTACAAATCCCACTCCTGACACCGAGGTAACAAAGACGACAAAATCCAGTCCTTTCTATCACTTTATTGTCTCCTAAAGTTACATAAATATACACAATTTTTTCTCGTTGTTAGCACAGTCTACAGACTTTCGTGCTATCACAACTCACAACTATTACTCCTTGAACCTTTCTCAGTTCTTTCATTGTCTTTCTTCACTTTCTCTGCCTCTCATACGCTAACTCCGATGCTACAGTCTCTTAATGATCGTAGACTCTTCTTACAACACACCGGCACACACACAGCTGTCTCAATCTCACTGACGCATATATGTAACCGTAAAATCACTCACTGTGATTCCTGGCCTCCTTATATAGTGGGGATGACGTCACACGGACATTTCTCGAACTCCACAAACGGGCCGCCGTTGACGCAGCTAGATTTTTCTCCAAGACCTTTCTCCTGTGTGTGTGTGTGTGTGTGTGTGTGTGTGTGTGTGTGTGTGTGTGTGTGTGTGTGTGCGCGCGCGCGTGCGTGCTCACGTCTGAATAGCATTATTAAATGAAAAGTGGATTAAAAGCAAAAATTCATACTTAAGTTTATGGGTTTTGTAAAAAAAAGTTCTTCCACAAAAACTGCCATTTACATGGAAAAAGTTTTTGAAAACTTTGATTTTCTGAAAAAGAGCTCTAACGATTCTCAATAAAATGTAATAGTTTAAGATATTTGTATGACAAATGAAATATATGTTTTGAATTTTCTGTTTACTCTGAATGACTTTAGCATAACTGCTAAACCGTAAGATGTAGACAAAATCTTACTATACAAAAATACCCAAGGTATGTCCAAATGCATTTTTTTGTGGAATGAAGCATTTCGGAGATATTCCTTGTTATTTGTGTGAGTTTTTCAATGCCTAATTGGAAGGTCGTTATACAAGTTTTAATCTCTTGGCCGTGTAAAGTGCCTTCATATAGCGAGCGCCGTTAAAAGATTTGACTATCGCTCAAAGTCTACTGTATTCCAATATTGCCATTGGAACTGCAAGAAAATTAACAATAATTTCTACAAATGTTTTTCTGGATTAACATGAAGATAGATGAATAAGCGTTTGTAAGAATGGTTAATACAAGAGTAGTGAAAGTCTATTAGTTTGGCCTTCATTATAAAAATGTGCATTTTCCACGCCTTTACCCTATGCAGTATTTACAATCCTAACTTCTGGATTGTTCGTTTCGGATGGGGAATAATTGTGAAGCCAGTGTGCCTTAGGATGCATGAAGAATGGAGGTGAACTATGGTTGTGGTGTAACTGGCCATGTGTGACCCAAATTTGAATGATTCAATCAGAATGGGAAAATTCATTGACATGGCAGAGATCCAAACCAAGGACATTTCCCTGCGAACAGAAAGCATTATGCACATTAGTGCATTGGCCGTGATAGTTCAGTGAGAGTGAATCACCACCGGAAACCAAATATTCATCAATCGAGTTCTATCCGTGTTGATTGGTTTTCGGTTGTAAGTTCTTTTTGGTTATATAATGAATTGAGAGACTCATGATGTCCATAAAAGCAATGTAATCGTGTTTCGTAAAAAAGTGAGTAGAGAAAACTGTGTGAATGTAATATGTGGCATTTGTATTTCATTCGTATGAGCTGTATGTTAAAGGGCGAGTAGGGATGAGAATTTAATATGTAACAGAAAAGTGATTAGAAAAAAATATGTGAGGTTATGTTATATATTAAAATGAATAGTCAACTAGTTCATCATATTTCAAAATTTTATAATACATTTAAAATAAAAACTAATTTACATTAATAAAATAATAAACGTTATGGTAAAAATATGTAAAAAATACATACACACAAAATTTCACTGTGAGCGTATAGAGGGCAAACTTCCGAAGTGGATTTTTTTTTTTTTTTTTTTTTTTCGGTGCAGTGAATAAATCTGTAACTTATGTAACTTCCAAAACTGCAGTGAAGCGATGCTCTGACACTCAAATGGGCGTGCAGTCAGTATGGTGGGGTGTTCAGCTCCTCGGAGTAGTGCACAGAAACATAAAGCGGAAAGCCTCTTTTAACGTTATGATCTGGCAGTGAAAGATATCTGAAGCAACTGCTATTTCTATGTATACTCTTTCAAATGTCAGAACAGAAATTAAATGTCATTTAGTGTTTTAGGTAAAGGGGATGACTGTTAAAAATGCTATTCGCTTTAAAATATATAGCTTCTTTTTTAACAATGAACCTCAGTGAACAGTATTAAGCGTTGGAAAGCTCAAATTAAAAAGAATAAAGACACTTAGTAGGCTATTCAAGGAAAATTCAAGATATAGGTTAGATTTTATGTGAAAATGTCTTAAATATATGGTAATTTAGTCAAACTTTTTGAGAAAATCAATTTTTTCCTAAAATACTCCATGTAAAGATTAGTTTCCGATTTAGGGATATTCTTGAAAATATCCTTGGAGGATGCAGAACTTAAATACCAACTTTGGTATTTAAGAAACACGAGTTTACAGTCACAAACACGTTTTTCTGCAATACTTTTTTGGTCTCAGGGGTCCTCAAAACATATATTTCCGTTGAAATTTGGACATCGAATTTTTGGATGAAATACAATACTTCAGCTAGTTACTATACGTGGCGGAGAGAGTAAAAAATGCACTATACCAGAGTATTTATTTTCAGCTGTGTCATGCTTTTAACTGGCTATGTCATTAAAAGTCAGTCTTTGATATTATCAGTGTCAATTACCGCTTCGTGGTGATTATTCTAACAATAGCGTTTACACAAGTGCATATTGTTGCATTTCTACGTGTAAATAATGCACTATAACTGATAACAGAATCTCTAATGCTTCAACTACTCCATAATACAAATAAAAACTCTGTGGCACGCAAAATTACTATCATAGTTGCTAGAAAGTTGCAGTTTGTTCACCATCTTCCAATGATTTCATTTTAACCTTCTCTTCTATGTATAGTAAATAGAGAAAGCATTGCATTCTACCCAAACTGAGATTTCGTCGAAAATACACGTTTTTAGGCCCCCAAAATCCAAAAGAAAGCATTTTTAGGAAGTGGTCCGTCTATGTTTAAACAGCACAACTCTTAAGGTTTATCATTATGCAAAAGTCATCCAGAGTAAACAGGACTACATGGGCTATAGTCAGAAAATTCAAAATATACATTTCATTTGCAATAAAAATATCTAAAATAAATGGCATTTTAATTAAAATCGTTAGAGACCTTTTCGAGAAAATAAACATTTTCGAAAAATTGTCCATGTAAATGGTAGTTTAGGTTGGCGGAATTTTCTTCAAAATCTTCGTGCCGCATCCTTGAAAGACATTAAACTTAAATACCAGCTTTGGTTTTTAAGCGACTTTTTAGTTTTAGTTATGTTGCCCACAGAATGACAGACAGACACACACACACACACACACGCACGCGCGCACGCACGCACGCACACACACATACACACACACACACACACACACACGCACGCGCGCGCACACAAATTTAAATTATTTTGATGTTTAACGACGCTGTCAATTGCCAGGATCACATCAGCGTCGCCAGTGTGCCGGAATTTTGTCCCGCAGGAGTTCTTTTACATGCCAGTAAATCTACTGACATGAAGTTGTCGTTGTTAAGCACACTTAAAAACCATCGGCCTGGGCCGGGTTTGAACTCGCGACCTTGCGATCCGTAGGCCAGCGTCTAACCAACTGAGCCACCCAGACCGACACACACATGCACACACACACACATGGACTTTTTCCTGAAATGGCTTTTTGGATTCAGGGGGCCTCAAAACGTATATTTCCGCTGAAATCCGGTATAATACTTGCTCTACTTGCTAAACATAGTAGAGAACATAAAAATGAATGTCAGTTGAAGCCCAGAAGACAGCGCTGTTGAATAAATAAATGGCTAACGTCACTCGCCGATCTTGGACAATAAAGTCGATAGTCGTGGGACAGTGTTCATGATGAAGGGGATGATACCCGGCAAAGGTGGCTGATAGCTTATGATTTATGTACTACCAATGCCACCAGAGGCGGTGCAGTCGGTTGCCGTTACTTCTACACCTCTGCAATAGAGACAGACAGGCGCCGTATTTCAGGTGCTCCGAGCAAAAGCAGTTTAACCTCAGAGTGTCATTCATCTCCCAGGTCGTTATTCGAGCTGATGCTTCTCAAGTGAATCATTAACGACTTGACTCAGACCTCACTCTTCTCATTTACTTGATAGTAACTAAGTGTTTAGTAATTTAAAAATCTGATGTGTTACTTCATATGACTTTCGCTAGCCAGTATCGTTTATTTTATATAACTTCTAAAACACGACTCTTATGAAAGTATTTATTCCACCAAAAATTCTATACTGTGGGCTAAATACTATAACAAATGACCAATTTGTAGAATCCCACCTCTGACACCGTGGTGACAAAATGAGTAAAATCCGATCGGTTATTTTTCCATCACTTTATTGTCCTTTCAACCTTTGCATAAATACACAGTTTTCTTCTCGTTAACAGAGTCTATCACAACTTACAACTGATTATTTCTCGTGACCTTGAATCAGACCATTCACTGTCTGTCTTCACTTTCTCTGTCTCTCTTACACTAACCCCGACAATACAATCACTGGATGCTCGTTTAATCTTTGCGACGACTGTCACACTGTCAGACTGTAACTGTAACTGTCTCTTCTGCTATTTCCTCGCCTCCTTATATATTGGGGATAACATAACACGGTCCTTTCTCGAACTTCTACAAACACGTCGACCGCCGGTTGCCTTTCGAGGCTCCCAGCAATCCTTTGTTATGCGCCGCGCTCATTGTTGAATATCCTAGCTTTAAAAGTATCAATTTAGTATTTTTGCTTGACAGTCAGCCAAACATGAACAACAAGCATTTGTAAAATTAGTTTGCAGGCACCTGAGTGTAACACATCAGAGTTTTATAAAATTAAACTCGTACTTTAAGCTGAACTTATAAGCTGGCTTGGCTAAAAAAACATCAGTTTTTTGTTTTTTACTGGTTTTGCAATTTTAACCACTTTTTTATCACAGTCCGCTCTTTGAACCCTTAGAAACACGTCAGAAATGCTTTTAAAATAAATTTAAAAGTTCAATGACGGATATAGGTGAAAAAATAATATATTCATTATCTTGTTTTTAAAACCTATAGAAATGATTTTCTTGTAATATAAAAACGTCAGTACAATTAGAGGGCATTAATTAATATGTGCAGCAAATTTCACACTAATGGATCATACAGTATCTCTGGAAAGGCTGTTAAACTTCTTAAAATTAAATTTTTCAACATTTAAAATACTTCTTGTGCACCTTTTAACTGTGTAGAATTCTATGACATTTTAGAAGTAATATATATGTCATAATTCAGAATAAAAAGTTGCAAAATGGAGTCTAAAGAAGCATGTGCATTTGATATGTTGAAAAATGTCATAATTTGTATAAAGTATCCTATAATTTGGATCTATAAATCTTATCCAAATTGAGTGAAAATTGAAAAAGTGTTGGAATTCAGTAAGGGCCTCTTGTAGACGTGTAAGAGATGTCAATAAAGCAGAGATTCTAAGCCCTGATTTGTTCTTGGTACTTTTTTTGTATACTCTTGTATACCCTCTTACTGAAAACTTGCATGATGTTTAGAATATTGGTGTTGAAGTTATGTTTGCGTTCGATGGTTTTGTAAAGTAGGTCCGTTAAGGTATGAACACATGTCAATAATTAAAGAGTGACCACAACAAAAGAGAAGCCCGTGACGGCCGGCGCCCTGGCCTGTGTGCCGCAGCGAGGGCGACCCGCGCATGCGCACCAGGCCCTCGGTGAAGGAGCGGGCCGGCCTAGGCACAGTGTTTTAGTTTGAATCTCACACCGGTAGACTGAAGATGGGGCCCCGCGCCGTTGACTCCGCAGCGCAGGGGTCCTGGCGCGGGCATAGTGTTGTCGTCACGTGATGATGCCAGTCCGTCCACTATAGTTGTTATTGTTGAGTGAGCTGAGGTGTGTATTGTCATCCAAGCTGCAGGCCCAAAAGAGAAGCATGGCCGCTGTGGCGGGGATCTACGGGATGGGCGAGGAAGGTGGTAGCAGTAGATATTCCAGGGCATTTCTGGACAAGCACACTACCAACACATCGGACCAAACGTGAGTGTCGCGAAACGCCACGCCGTGCACCCGGTGCACCCCGTGCACCTATCTGCACCAGTGTTGTTGTTGCACTCGTCTACTTCACGCACCTGTCATAGTGCTTTTGTTTTCCTTGTGAACATCCCTTATTTACCCACGTGACTTTTTTTTTCAATTGTTTACTTGCGCTCTAAACCCTTATGATGACAGATTATGCGCTTGTTGGAATTTGGGAGAGTATTTACGTTTATGACACGTAAACGGCCTTCAATTTGCCTTAAGTGACACGTGTTTATTTTTTTCTGTTCAAGGCGAGTAGCCAACTTAACTGCGCAGTGTTGATTTTATCTTGTGGTTAGAAAATATATTGCAGTAATAAGGAGAATCTCTCCAATGAAATAAATATCCCATTATCTGGAATACTATTTCAGATAATTAACTGAATTTAAGTCATGTTCAGTGTCATTTTTTACAGTCGACTGAACACACACACACACACACACACACACACACACACACACACACACACACACACACACATTTTCTTCAACAAAAGAAAAGCTATAAGTTATAATACAATGCCTATATTTTTATCGAAATTAAATATAAAATTTAAAAAAAATAACTAGTATGCCCGCTACATAAAACCCTTTTCATTAAAATAAACCTTATGTTGTTTAAAATGTGTGATAAAAATCCAGCACATTCATAGGTCATAGATGATCAATTCTTCAAAAATTGCAGTTAAACAAGCTGAGAAAACCTAAATGCAGCTCTATTTTCAGTAAAAAATTTTAAAGTATTTACGATTAATAAAACCTCTATGAAACTTGTACCAAAATGAGTGGAAAACTTGAAATATTCATCTGGAAGTAATAAAACTTGAATTTGGAATAAAATCGCAAAATTCACCTTTTCGACTTCGGTTAAACCAATATGCTAGGAAAAACCTCCAGAAATCTTATTCTGTAACATCATAATAAGAATTGTGTTGACCTTTTTTAAATTGTTTACTTGACATAGCTCTAAGCTATGACGTTTGGTGTACCATAATAAGAATGTTAATTCAATTCCTCCCAAAAGCGGATCTCAGATAATAAAGCATCAGCATCACTAGCGTATTTTACTTTCTATTTCGCTTCCTTTGGCATTACTGTTTACGCATCACGTGACAAAAGCGCCAAACACAATTTACGAGTCATTTGTTATTTTCTTGAACCCCTCTGAGACCCAATCTGAATCAAATATTGAACCCACGAATGCAAACTGGGTTACTGACTGGTATTCAAAGTGAAATTTGAGTAACTTTCTGTAAAATTTGGAAATTTCATAAGTTAAACTCGCCTAGAAGTTGTAAATATCGTATTTAGAGATAGAAATATAGTATGAGAATTTACATATTTTACTAACACATTTTGCTGCTGAGAAAACATTGAAATATTATAGCACTCCTCATAACTTTAAAATTAAAAGAATCCTAAGATAAATACAAATGAAATTAGGAAATACTTTCAAAATTCCAGCATTATTTTTATTACTTTTATACGAAACTCTTGTAAAACTATTGAAAAGTATCATTAAAGGTACCCGAGGGCCTAGTTGTGAATGTAAACAAACATTCAATGTTTAAGGTTAAAGTTTAACTGAAAATAAAGGTTTAAAAGCTCACCGTTTGTCTTTAATTTGTTTGGAATGTTTCTGTCATTTCTTTTCTTCGCAGAATAATTGTCTGTTTGAGACATTTCGTGTGCAGTTGTCTCCTTCTTGGTTGAAGAGATTTCCTTGGGCGTTCCTTTTAAATTATACAAACTCTAGTAGCTATAAATATTCTTTGCTTTAGTTGTGTAGTGTAACTTAACCTATAAAATTTACATCAAGAAACGAATAGAACGCACACCGACCGTGTTCTGTTTTAGTTTGTTTCTTTTGTTCATAGTGGCCAATCAAAGAATAGCTTTTTACTCTTGTTATTGTAAAAGAAAGGTCCTGTGTAAAAACCAAGCGAACTTCATACCATTAAAACGCTTTACTCTTGACCTGTATCAGAACGCAGTTTCCCAAGAGATTCATCAACTCCCTCAAAGTTATTTAGGTGTTGGAAGTGTGTAGTGACTATAAACATTTTCTCCTTTCAACTGTTTTAGTTAGTTGCATCCTATTTACAAGATTATATTAAAATATAATAAATAACGCAGTCTCAAGTACAACGAAAATAAACTGACATAAGCTTTGTTTCTGTGAGTAAAACCATAAGGATTAATACACCTGGAGCAAACAGACACTTATACAGCCTTAATACTTTGATTTAGTGCTTTCCCACTTCGTTTCCTTCAAGATAATTGTAAAAGTCTTTTCTAACCTCAAATACATCTTGTTTTTATACCCATGTTGCAAGCCTTTGTTCCGAGTTTACATGCAGGCTCTCTGTTGGTTTAAACTGAAACTAAATATTACTAATAGACAGGAAAAATACAACAAACGAGGTAAGCATTTAGCATACTAATATTCTATTTGAAAATTTGCGTATACCTTGATATTTAAGGCGCAAATATAACTATAAATATAACCTTCACGTTCACCCACTGGTGAATTTAAGACAATAAACAAGTAGGCAATTATCCTGATGATGTAAGAGTAACTTAGGTATTCATAAATACAAGTCGCATTTAGAGGAAAAGGTCATTAGTATCTTAAAAAGCTGGTCTTGGTGTTAAGAAAGAAAAAATCTCAGCAGGCGTAACTCTGTTTACCAGGAAATCTACATAACAGCACTGAATAAACCTAACATTAAAAATAGCGCTTTATAAGAAATCACTATATGATTTTTGTTATCCAAGAGTTTTTAACTGGAAAAGAATGTATTAAATATCATATCTTAAACTAATTTTAGTGCTTCCTGGGATAGTTATCTGAACTTAACCATAAATCGTTTCACTTTTTCTCAAAACTATTTTATTTAAAAAACATTCCATAACTCTTTTCACTGATATTGAAGTTTCCGTATATTTTACTGCTACATTCCAAAATCAACAGTTAAAAAAAAAAAGTTAAAGAGCGTAAGAAACATAAATGTTCTAAAAGGAATTTCAGGTAAGGTTACAAAATTTTGTTCAGTATAAACTGTTTAGAGTTTGTATCTCTTAAAACTGTTTCTACTATTCATAGTAAGCCAAAAATATAGCAATTTGGAAGAGTTACTGAAGTAATAGAATCTATAAGAGGTGATCTTGAAATTAATATGTTGTTAACCGGAAGCTGTGACCAAGTCAAAGGGTAGATGTTCCGGCAAGATGTGGCGGATGCGCACCTCGTTGCCAAGCGATAACTGGCGCAGGATGTTACGTGGGCAGGGGTGTAAATCATACGAACCCACCCCCTCTGGCGTGTGATTGTCACTTTCAGTGGAAGCGAGTCTCTGCGTGAGCTACAAGGGGCAGAAAATCCACTTCATCTTCAGGATCATCCACTTTGCTAGCAAGTGAAGAAGTTGAGCTGGATCAGGCCAACATGTGAATGTTCAGCCACTTCTAAATGTGATCTGTGCTTCCCAAAAAGGTGAAACGGCTCAGCTATACAAATAGCCACTTTGTGTAATTTAATTCGCTGAATGCCAGGCTGTGAATGACAAATTCAAAGCAAAGTACAGTACAGTGAAGAATTGGATATCTAATTTTTTATGTTACTTTGAACATTTGATTGTTGTGTATCAAAAGCATTTTGTAGTTGTGTGATTTTTGGCTGTGTGGGTCAACATGGAAACAGAGAAATGAGCCTAGGACACAATCTTGAGGGAATACATTTGTTTTGTAACTTTTACAAACTTTTTCAACTTGCTTTAGTTGGTACGCTAGTTTTTAAAATATTAAGTTTCGAAGTGCTGAATATCCAGATTCAAAATGCAGTTTCGGAAATAAATTTTTAATATGATGCCTAAAGTCTATATCTCAAGCACCTTTTATATAGACGAAAAATGTATATAAACTGGTTTAAGCTCCAGATGCTTTCAATTGAAGTAAAATTATTTTCTTTTTTGAGATATTACTTCACCTTTCTAGATTTAAATGACATGATGTATCTTACATAAAGATCAGATTTGTATGCCAATAACTATGTGAATTAAATTAAAACTGTGTCACAAAGAGAGAAAATCTGACGATTTCCTGTGTTGCACCCAAATGTTTTGTTTAGTAATTCTTGGACAAAATATTGTATCTTCTAGTTCATGTTATTTGACATAGACATTTTGGAAACTATTTTATCTACTTGTTGGTACAATGGGGATAGGAGAATATAGTGGGTTTTAAATATTAGTCAAATGTTTTAAGAACTGGTCGCAATGTGATGGCTTTGAAATTCTGCTCTCTGTGCGTAACCAGGAAGTGAACATAATAAAGGGGAAAAACTAATTATTTTCCATCTTGGAAGAGTACGAGTATGTAAAATTCAAAACAACTGAACCCAAGGATCTCTGGATTTGAAGTTTAGCGTTAGACCATAGAGGCAGTCAATTGGCGTATTGGTTTTATTTAAGATATAACAGATAATCATTTAGGATAAATCGTAACACAATTGTATTCAAGTATTTAAACATTTTTTCCGATAAAATAAGCGTTATAAGGCATTTTTGTACTTTGTTATTGAAATAAAATGCTACTATTTTGACTGCTTCAAAATTACGATTATATGGCACGTCTAATTAATAAAGATAATTAAGATTAATCTTTTTTCAGAAAGCATATAAGATATCTACATGGAATTTAAGTCCCATAATTCATCAGGGCAGTCTGTAACGAATGTTTGAAAAAACTTATATAATAATTGCTGGATTTAGAAATTTCACTCATCGATGTTCTTAAATATTTACACAATTTTTTATTGTGGCCTGTGTATTCGAGTAATAAATTAAATAACATTAGGTTCTCCCGAAACTTTTAACCGCAAAGTCAGTTGACAGCTGTTTATTTTTAACACCGCCAAAAATCCCTATTTGCCAGTTGACAGAGATGGATTGCACTGTCAAGTTACTTAATGATATAGTCAGGTTCAATTCAAAAGGTTTTCATGCGTATTCATATTCAAAAGTGTTTTAGGATCCATAAAGTTACCTTCTTTTTGGTCCCTTTTGCGTGCCAGCTTAGTTTCCAACAGTTGTTTAACCTTAGGAGCGTCTAGTTATTTTAGGTTAATGGTTCACTCAAAGAAAAAAGAAACATTTCACATAAATTTCGTATTACAACCAGATCCACATTTTGATATACTAAGACTCTGTCTCTACTGTTTACCGTTTATTCAAGTCATCCAAAATGAATAGGTCTTCTGAGGACATTGCCAGAAAATGCAAGTTATGACTTAGAAACGGCCATGGAATTGCCTGTTTGTGTCCGTCACTGGATGCTGACTGTCTGGTTGTGTTTGTACGCGTCACAAGCAAGAGCTGATTCACTCTCGGACTGAAAGAGTATCCTGGGGAATAGCCACTAATTGCCTAAGTGTCTCCAACGAGACAAGGTTGGACATCGCTAAGCTAAACCCTTCACGTCTCACAAATATAAGTTCATAGAGGAGTAATGCACAAACTTGTTTGTTGAACTAAGGTTGAAATTTGAATTTACAGTTCATAGATTCAAAGATAAAAAAATGGGGAAAATTACAGTTGCAGATGGTATTAGTTACATTGCCAAATTTTAAAGGTATTTTTAAAGAACATTAGGAATCGAGGTATTTAGACTTACTCCTAAAAATAAATATGTTTATCTTAGAACATTTATATGGCAATGTGTGGCTCAACATACAAACGAGGCTCTTCTGGAATGAAGGAAATAGAATGTAAAAAGAGAACTAAGATATAGGTCGTAAGGTGAGTCATAAACAACTGTTGCACATAGGGGAAGCTGCTTTCCTTACCTCCTTCTCTGCAAGAGCTGAAAGGGGGGATAGGCGGCCCGGTTAGCCGCGAATAAGTAAACACTACAACACTACCACAACGGTGTGCAGCTGAAACAATTGCAATTCACACGAAAGTCATTGTTGGCACACAGCCATAATTATAGTGAAAACACTTTGTTCGTTATAAAGTAATTTTTATACTGTCATTAGCAATATGCACTAAAGCTATACTATCGAACTGCTTCCCCCACCATCAGCCTTTCAGGTAAAGAGTTGCCACTGCGCAGCTAGGGGAGTTGCTCTTGTCTTACCTCACGAGCTCCGTCTCTCGGCATAGCTAAAGATATCCATAACAGTATGCCGAATTTGAAGGCTATTGTGGCTTCCAATGACGTAGAAAGCATACAGAAACAAGTTAAGAATAGGAATATGTATGATATTGCTAAGTTTGTCAGTTGTATTGTTTATTATATAACATGCCAAAAGAAAATACAAATATAAAAATACAGAAAGCTTAAAGGATGTGTGGAACTGCAAAAAGAACTCTAAGAAAAAGATGCTTAACTGAAATTTTATAGGTTATGGTCGTTCCCACCATTATATATGGCAGTGAAAATTTGATTCTGACTCGCACAGATCGAAGCGGATGAAGTGAGTTCTGAGACAAACAGCGGGCTCCAGTCTTATAGACCAGAAAAGTAGAGATATAAGACAGCAATTAAATATTATTAGATTGACAGATAACATTGACAAAGACTTCTGCCATTAGCCCATGTAATCCTGCTCACTCTTGATGACTTTTGTATGACTGGTAAACCGTAAGAAATAGACCAAATCTTACCATACAAAAATGTAGGTGTCGTCAAAACACCACTTAATTTCTAAGTACATTTTTGGACCAACTAAGATAGAGGAATAAGAATTTGTAAGAATAGTTAGTACAGGAGTACTGACTGCAACACATAAATTTTTTTAGGAAAGTAGAATATTTCTTTGATGCCTCTAACGAGTTAGCGTTTCCCAGACAACCGCCTTTGCCTAGCATGTCGCATTCCGTGTATAGCGTATTTTCAAGTGTATGGTGCTAGTGGAGGTGCGGGGTCTAGGGGGGTCACGACGGCTGCATTGATTGCCTTACCTGTATACAATGTAAGGTAAAGCACCAAAAGAAAGGTCGACAACCCTTCCATATTCAGTGGAAAACCTATAACTTCTTAATCGTGTGAAGAAAGGACATTGATACCGGAACGATTGACAGCCTTGATTAACTGTTTTATATAAAAATTATAGATAGATAGGTGAAGCAATTATTTTTCTTCCGTTGCTCTGACTTTTGAAGCAGGATTCGCCAATATTAGACACAGCGATTTGTTCCGCCAATAAAGCTATGAGATTTCTCTCTCTGGGTATGCGTGGGTTTTGTTTTAAAATGATGGCACCAATTCTGATAACTTCTTTTAATAAATGTTTCAGTTTTTCACTATTTCCATTGAGACCTTACCGACCAGTTTACGTTTATTATAATATAATTCACCAGCCAAGTAAAACTGTGCTTACAATTACGCGCCTAAAATATGCTTTACTGTGGTAACTTTGTGTCCGTTGGTTTCCATGCACTTAGACGCTTCAAAAAGTGAGGTCTGTTCACTTCGACAGACAAGCTTAGAGTGAGGGTTTTCTCTCACTAAAGCGACGCTGACAACATGAAAAAAAAAGAAGTTGAAACCTCGCGTTGAACCTTTGTGTTCGATTTACTTTTTGTATATTTTATTCTGCTTATACTCTGTACTTTAATGTCACACTTTTATATTCTCAATATACAGAATTTTTAAAGCTCCAGCAGGGCATTTAATTGTCCCAGTGTGGATGAGCGTTCCTAGCTAAACTTCACCATTATAGCTTTCAAATGCAATTTTCATTACCTCTAGCTTTGATTTAAGTCTCTTGCAGGGAATTTTGCTTTAGAGAGGTTGTAGGTTGGCTGTACTGAAGTGAATTACATATATCAAGCTGAAATGATGCGAATTTGACACGTGTTTTGCTTGTAAATACAGAAGTGCAGTCAGTGTTCTGTAATTCTCTAATCTTGCTAGGTTATTTCAGGGTTCCAGTTGTATATTAGGAATGGTTCAGATATTTAATATATTTTAGGTTATTCCTTAGTTTATATTAAAGTAGTAATAATCGGTTATTTTATAATTTTGGTGTACAAATTTAATTTTTAATTTTTAAATTTTGTGAACAATGGGAAGGCGAAAGGAAAATTTTTATATTACGAAATAACCAAGCAAACTTAAAATCCTCAAGAACTGCTGTTATGTTCCGGGGGATTTTAAGTTGGTTAGAATACAAAAATTTATTGTTAAACTTTAAAATCCATTTTCTGAATTCTTTTTTAACATTTTTCACTGTTCAAAATAAGTTTATAACTTATTAACTTGAAATTTTCAGGAGAGCTTCAGAGATATATCTCATACTAAAAAAGTAGAAAATATCAATAAATTGTGGCCAAAACATTTTTCTCTTAACTAATTAAATCTAAGCAATGGTTATATGGCAATTTCTTAAATCTGTATACTGAGCTCAAATTAAATATTTAGGAGGGATACAATAAACTGCAGGACCCAAGGGTTATTTCAAATTATCATATCAAAAGTGATTTATGACTAATAAATATATTAATAATTTAAAAAGTTTGACACAGAACATTGAAATTTCGTGTATATTGTATATTTTATGTTCTGAGTGTGTGAAAAAAATTCAGAGCAATCAGAAGGGAAATTTGGATTTTTTAAATTTTCATACATACATTACCTTAATGGCATAGTTAAAACTTTGAACACATATCAATACTCAAAAGAAAATCTAATTACAATCCTCCACAACAACAGCATACACTTACATACGTTAACTTTTACATTCCTTAGGTTGTTATTCTCAGAATAATATAATTCTTTGCTTCTTGTCTTAAAAATTCCAATTATTTCCGTAGTGAACAAATGATAATTCAAGTATGTAAGAAAATTTTATCAACATTTGAAGATTGACTTCTAAGCCTCTGAAGTGCAAAAGCACTGTTGAACGACAACAAATACCACGGGAAGAAAAGTAAGTTATATTTCAGCAATAGAAAATTGTATGGATTGTATACTGAAGGAGTGTGATCGTGTTTCGTAAGACGGACAAGAAGAAAAAGTGTGATAGGGTTTCATGAACGAGGAGTGTGTAGAGAAAATAGTGTGATGTAATGTGTTGCGTTTGTACTTCAGTCATAGAAAATTGTATGCATGGTAGGGAGAGAATGTGAATTTAATACGTAAAAGAAAAGCGAGTAGAAAAAAATCATGTGAATGTTATGTTGTAGAGTAAACTGGATAGAATAGAAACTTTCTCCATGAAAAAATACATAAACGTGCCTAATTTCGCGGTTTTCGGTCAAGTGATTTAGGATCCCATAGGGTACATATATATCTGTAGGCAAGTTGCGGATGTTGTTATCCTTGAGTCTATTTGATTTCATTATCTGCGAACAGATGGCAGAGTATTCGCCATTGCAATTCATTTTAATTTTCATTATTGTTATACATTTAAGGTGAAACTTTGAATCGTAGTAATAAATATATTATCCGGAATTTACCTGTGTGACTACGGGAAACCAGAAAAAAATAGAGAACACTCCGATAACTCGGCCCGTGGGATTTGGTCCCGGACCTCCTGCGGACATTTCCGCTAAGTATCTGGAATATTATCAGATATATTAGGTAAAAAAAAGTGCTGTAAAACCAAGTGTTGGTTGGTTGGTTCATAAAGCTTTCTCAAACTAGTTCACCTCCAACATATCTTGTTCACAAAACTGTTCTCAGCATTTTACGCAAATTATATCTTATTGTATTCCACCCAAAATTCGATGTCGAGGTTTCACCGGAAATGTATGTTCTGAGGCCTCCTGAACCCCCCAAAAAGCCTTTTTAGTGAAAGGTCCATGCGTGTCTGAATAGCTGAACTCAAAAACGAAAAGTGGGTTACAAACCGAAGTTGGTCCTGAAGTATATCTTTGAAGATTGCGCTACTAAGATTTTTATAAAATTCCTTCACCTTAAAACTACCTTTTACAGGAAAATTTTTCGAAGATTTTGAATCTCTACAAAATTGCTCCAAGGATTTTGATTAAAATAGCACATGTTTAAGATATGAGAAATGAAATTTATATTTTGAATTTTCTGGCTGTGCCGCACATAGTCTTGTTCACTCTTGACTTTTGCATAACTGGTAAACCATTAGAGATAGACCAAATCATGCTGTACAAAAAATGTAGATCTTGCTAAAATACACAATTTATCTCTAAATAAATTTTCTTATAGAGTGAACCATTTTGGAGATATTTCTTGTTATATGTGTGAGTTTCGGAAAACTTAAAACATGCGTGAAATGGAACATCGTTGTTCATTTTATTATATGTTAAGCTTACAAAGAGAACGGGATTTCAAAGCTTTAAAACATTAGACTATCGCTCAAAGTCTACTGTATTCTAATATTCCCCTTGCACCTACAAGGAAATAAGCAATAAGATAATTTGTATAAATGTTTATGTTAACTAACACAAAGAAGATATAGGAATAAGAGTTTGTAAGAATGGTTAGTAGAAGAGAAGAGAAAGTTATGTGAGTGCAACACATAAGATTTTTTTACTTTTCCAACTATAGGTTTTCGGAGTATCTCTGAGTGAAATAAATCTAAGAAATGAGGCATTATATTTCTGCAATAAACATTTTACTGCTGGTTTCATTATATTTAGTTGCAGTAATAGATTTAAAGAATCAGTTACAATGCGAATCTCCGGCGACTTCTCGACACCGAACAGGACTTGTAAATAATGCTCGGAAAGCCTGAAAGAACACCAGCCTTCCCCTCGTTATATCCAGTAGCTGATAACCTACACACAGACACTTTTTCTGGGGGTGGGTTAGTTTGGACTTTCACTCGTGGTAGATGTAAACACAACAGTAGCCGTATTAGTAAACAAACCGTTCGCTTCTTCCGTATTCAATTATCTATAGCTTTCACGACTGGACTTTTATTGGTCATTTTTTAAATTACCATCACGAGCAACCTGTGCACTCATACCTCTAACACCTTATGTATTCAGACTTAGCCTGTGCTATCTCTTTGCAAAGAGAAAATGAGAGTAGGTATGTGTTTTTTTCTGAAAAGTGAGCTGTTGTCAGCTACTCTGGTGGACTTTACTGCTAGTGGGAGGCACTGAATGAAGTTGTCCATGTAGCAGGAAGGCATATGGCACATTTCCAGCAGATGCTTGCCGTGAATTTTATGACCGTACCTATTTCTACTGGCTTTCATCCCTTTTGTTACCAGCGAAGTGCAGTTTTTGTTGGTACTTCCACAAGCCAGTGCCTTTCTCCTATCCTAAAAATGGTACCATTTCATTGCTGAATAAAACCACGAGATGACAGTCTGCACGAATTAGAAACACTTTGTTACTCTTTTTTTATGCTTTCCTTAACTATAAAGGAGTGTATTCTGCAGTAGCTTAAAACTTACTGGTTCGTCCGTCTAACCCAGAGCTGCCCAAAGTTAACCGCACAAGGGGAAGGCGGATTTGCCACCACCCACTGTTCCCACACTATGACGTAATGCCCTTAGTGATGTCATTCTTATACCTCACTAACGCTTTTTTTTTAATTTCTCTATCCTTTAAAACTTAAAAAAAAACTTTAAAAAAACTTAGAAAATTCTGTCGTGGTGTCTGTGACAGGAGTTAAACTGTCCAGGAATTATGTAAAATCAGCATAACGCATGCAGTTAAGCAAAGAGAGACGATTGGTCTTATAAAATAAATACTGCACAAAGAGTGTACTCAAAAGCAATAATTCCTTGAAATCTCATTTAGAAATAACAGCTTGATGCACAAAGGACGGCCGACGATGTTCGTTTTTTCACATCTGAGGTTTCCACAACGTGAAATATGGCCTCTAAAACATGTGACCTGAGACTATTAAATTTAGTTCACAAGGAAGCCATACGATGTTCTACACTTCATTGGTTAAACCCAGCTCACGGCTAACCTTTTGAAGTATGCACTGGTCTCCAAGCTAGCCTGCAATACTGCCAATGTTTCCTAACCTGTCAAGTTTAATACTGGGTTGAATAAGGACAGCTATGAACGGAATACAACGTATACTTATATCTTCTACTGCGATCACTCTATTATAATATCAAAAAATCTGATATGTTGCACTCACGAGGCTTTCTCTACTCTCGTACTAACCATTCTTACAAATCCTTGTTCCTATATCTTTTTCGTGTTACTTGACGTAAACATTTACAGAAATTATCTTATTGCTTATTTCCTTGTGGGTTCAAGGGGAATATAGGAATAAAGTAGGCTTTGAGTGATAGTGAAACCTCTGCACGGTTAACATATAAAAACTGAACAAGGATGTTGCATTTCACGAAAGTTCTAAGTTTTCTGAAACTGACAAAATAACAATGAATATCTCCGAAATGGTTCACTCTACAAAAAAATTTATTCAGACATAAATTGTGTCTTTTAGCAAGATTTACATTTTTTGTAGAGTAAGATTTTGTGTATCTCTTACGGTTTACGAATTATTCAAAAGTCATAGAGTCAACAGACTGCACAGGCTATAGCCAGAAAATTCAAAATATACATTTCATTTGTCATAAAAATACCTTAAACATATGTCATTTTAATCAAAACCATCATATTTTCATAAAAATTTTCGAAAACTTTTCCATGTAAAGGGTAGTTTAGGGTGGGGCTATTTTCTTCAAAATCTTCGTGTCGAATCCCTGAAAGAGATTAAACTCAAATACCAACTTTGGTTTTTAACCAACTTTTCGTTTTTGAGTTATGCCTTCCACAGACTGACACACACACGGACCTTTTTCTGAAAATGCTTTTTTTTTTTTTTTTTTTTTTTTTATTGGGGGGTTTCAAGACGTATTTCCGGTGAAATCTCGACATCGAATTTTTGGGTGGAATACAATACTTCCTCTACTTACCAGTAGAGAAAGTAAAGAGACAACAGTTTTGTATATGTATGTACATTTAGGTGATCTCAAAATCATAACTGACTATTTGACACATAGAAGCGTTGAAGTATTGTAACAAAATTGCAAAATCCAAATTCTTGTTTCTTTCCTGACATTTTGTCCTCTAAATTGTATTAAAACTCACAATTGTTATGCTGTTGATCTTTCTCAGTCTTTCAATGTGTTTCTCCAGTTCCTCTTTCTCTTATATCTGGACTATTACGATACAATCACATACGTACTCACTGACAGGCTGGCCGACTCACTCGCGTAACTAAAAACCAACTGCACACGACGACTTACTCAACTAAACTCATGACTACAACTCTGTTAATAAACTCAACTAAACTGCTAAACTGAACGCACTATGTGTCCCATTTATACTAGAGTAGCTGTCACGTGACTTTTCGAGATCGTGCGCAATGACTCAGCGAGAATCAACGAGAAATTTCGCAGCCCCTTTAGTTGTTATCGGGCCAATTTTATCCCATATATCGCTGAAAAACAATGTATTACACATTACAATCAGTTAACAATCAAAATGGTACTGTGTATTTAACAATTGTTCTCTTAATAATTAATGTATTTTTACAGAAGAGTGGTTCTTTGTTAATTATAAGATGAAATATCTTCCAGGCCGTTTTGCCGCAGTTTGCTGGAGATCGGTGTTCCAGATGTTTCGGCTACAGCTGCGATAGACATCCTCAGTGGCGCTGTTGAAGTCTCCTAGGAGAAGGTATCGCCACGTCTGATCCGTTAACTGTCCGTGTCGTTCTATTTATGCTATGTGTGTTGTCCACTGATTGGCTAGGATGGGCAGGGGCGGTGTGGCTGGTAGGTGGGGGAGGGGAGGGTGGGGGTGTTACATCTCTCTTGTGCTACTGTTCTCTTGTGATTGTTCTTCCTTAATGTTAAAAATAATGTGAGATTTAAACTTGTATTCTTTTATAACAAAAACAGCTCGAAATACATGTAATTCTTGGGTTTCGTTTTTCTGAGTTGGCAGTACTGAGTACCTTGAACTATACTAATGGAAATGAATATACAACAGGTTATTTGTTATAGAATTTAACATTTTCTGGTCCAATCTTTCCAATATATTTTTATTAAATGCATATTTGATTTATAAAACAGTCCAGATAAAAACATAACTTACAATAGTTCTTTCACGTTTAAGAAGCCCTATTCTTTCTGAACGACTTGGATTTATAAAACAGCAAATTCTAATTCATAAAATACTTTGGGATTAAAAAACGATTCACAAAGATTTCATTGAGAGCAGAAAACAGAACTGCATAGAAGATAGTGTAAAAACAAAAGCCTATTACGTTTAATTTAACTATTCAGGAATTACGGGTATAAGTACAAATATTTTTATAACTGCTACTTAAAATGTGTCCGCTTTGGTCAATTAGTTTTATTTAATTCTTTCGCTAAGTTTTCCTACAAAACAATCATAAAGTTTTCTACTTGATATATTAGATTCGCCTCGAATGCAATGCATGATTTACTGGTCTAGATATTGTGGGGTTATAGACCTTGCAGAAAGCATCAGAACTTGGTTCCGGTACGCAATTCATTATCACGAGACCATCATGCCTTTTGTGCCACGTCTGCTTAGAGAAAATAACCAACAAGAAGGCATATTACATTTAGTGAGTAAAATTAAGTCCGCTAATGAAGCAAATATTGATGTAACATTGTTCGTTACTCTGTCCTCAATTACCAGTACAAATATATCACTAACAGCCTGTGTAATAAAGATAAATTGGTAAACATTAGTGCAATATTCTGAAGGGGTATCTGCGTACGCTATGAAGATGAAAGTCATCACTTTTTATTTTCTCTACTAGTATAGTAAACTACAGGAAGTATTGTATTCCACCCAAAAATTCCATGTCGAGATTTCACCAGATGTGTGTTTTGAGACCCCTGAATAAAAAAAGCATTTTTAGAAAAAGCTCCGTGTGTGTCTGTGTGTCTGTGTTTGGACAGTATAACTCAGTAACGAAAATTCGGTTAAAGAGCCAAAGTTGGAATTTGTGTTTAATGCCTTTCAAGTATGCGACACGAAGGTTTTGAAGAAAATAGCCCCTTTACAGGGAAATTTTTTCGAAAATTTTGATTTTCTTGAAAATGACTCTAACGATTTTGATTTAAAATGCCATATGTTTGAGATATTTTTATGAGAAATGAAATGTATATTATCTTGAATTTTCTGGCTGTAGACCATGTAGTCCTATTTACTCTGGATGACTTTTGTATAACTCGTAAACCGTAAGAGATAGACCAAATCTTACTGTACAAAATTTTTAGACCTTGCTGAAACACACAATTTATGTGCCAACAAATTTTCTTGTAAAGTGAATCATTTCGGAGATATTCCTTGTTATTTGTGTGAGTTTTGGATATCTTATATTTTTATTAAATGGATAATCGTTGTTTATTTTTTATGTGTTAACTGTAAAAAAAGAAGCAATTTGAAAGCTTTTAAAGATTTGACTGTCGCTCAAAGCAAATGTTTATCTCAACTAAACCGAAGAAGATATAGGAATAAGAGTTTTTAATAATGGTTTGTACAAGAGTAGAGAAAGTCATATGAGTGCAACACATTAGATTTCTATGATTTATTATATTAAATCACGCATACATTCATACTGCCATTCATACTTCCACACTCTAGGGAGGTTGAGGAATAATCCTAGTGGAAAAAAATACCCACCGTCTTATCTGGGAATTGAACCCGGGACCCCTTACACGGCAAACAGTTGTTCTACCGACTGAGCTACGGGGCCAATTTATTCCTGAACCTTTAGGGAGTTGTCAAAAATCGTGTGAATTTTTTCAAAAGAAAAGATAGAAAGGTTTTATATTATTTAAATACACACATAAAATACGGCAATGGAAGGAATTTATAGCATAACGATGTTCAAATGCTAAGTTTCGCAACAAAGAGCTATTTTAAAAAGTTAAGATGAAAAACTGAAAACCTTTTTGGAAGAAAGAAGACAAGATTGCTGAAGATTGTATAGAAACTCAATGCATCGGGGGATAATTGTGTAATCAGTGTTATAAATATGGTTTAAAAGTTTCGTAGTTTGTGTTGTTTGTTAAGTTTAACGCTTTGTTAAAAGTAGGTCTTACAAATACTGTTTTATTGCCATCGTCTGTGTGTTGAAAGAAATATCGATGGAAGAATTGGAGCTTAGCGCAGGCAAAAACGGACAGTAAAAAAAGGTAATAGTTCCTTTGATGCAGAAACAAATGCCCGCTAAAGGAATTCAAAAACCTATAGCGCCACAACGCGTATAAAAAGCCGTCCCAAATACAGAAATTGTCTTTGTTTTGAAGAGCAATTTTACCTCTTGTATTCGATTCTAGGGACCCGCATCTGTTATTCATTCCACCAATTACTTCATCACTTCATCACTTTTGCAATCATTCATTTCTCCTGTATTTCATATCATCCTATTCCTTACTATCATACCTGATGCTTCGCTAACCAGGAGAGTAATCAGTGTTGCCAATAAATGTTAGCCAAATATCGCCAAATGTTAAATTAAAAGTAGCTAAAATATCGCTAAAATGTCGGTAAATCAAAATCAATAAGTCCTATAAGTACTTGAAAGATATTTGTGTAATAATTACTAATTTTAAAAGGTTTAAACTCTACTAATTTTACATCTGACGTCAAACGAGTATCATATATTTCGTAAAATACTAACAGCATTTCAGCAATACAACATAAGCAGCTGCCATAGTTACCTTTGTTCATCTGATTAAAAGTCTTTCTACTTCCGCATTGCAATTGTGGAAGAGAGAGAATTGCGATTGTTAAATGTAGCTGTTATTTAAACGGGTTTGATGCCGCCGCATCTCTGTAACAATATACAAGTATACAGAAGTCCATTGCATTGGAAATGTTTTAATAATTATTTTCAAGGAAAATAATTTTCACATTGTAATTGCAATTTTCACATTGATATTTTAAAACCCAGTGTTGTCATTCCGAACCTAGTAAATATATCAAACCCAAAATTTAAACTCTCCAGAACTGTCTCCAAATGTGATCTGAAATCGTCAGAAAATCTTTGAAATTCTGTCGCTGTATGACTTCAAGAGTTGGCAACACTGTCATATGCACACATTTAGTAGTACACAAACTTAAAATTATTGCATTAATTATGTAAAATATTGGTTGAGACTTTTCACATATACAACAGTTTCCCAATTTTTTATTTTTAACTGCAGAGTCTCTCAAAGGCTCAAATTACGCTTCGCGTAGCAAAATTTCACTGTGATTGGCAACATTGAGGCTATAAGAGATAGACAAAAGAAACCGTTCTAGAGGGAAGGTGTAAAGCCCATTAAAATAAGCAACTCGCGTCAATTTTATTCACAGCGTAAGCCATTGTCGAAATATTCTCTGTAAGAAGTTTACACCCCTCGTAAATGTGACGTCTAACCGACATGTTTAAACGTTTACGACTCCCCTCACCTCCCGTCTTCTTTCTTGCCATTGTAAGAGCTTGTTACCAAGTTGAATAGTGTTTCCGCATGCTTATTTTGAAATGGATCCTAGGCAAAGATACATTGTGAACTTGTGGATAGAGAAATAAGTTTATATGTAGATGAATTTATTATTTCTTTATAAAATTTAGTTTCCACCATACATAGTAAGCAGGGAAAGTAATCTATACCACCCAAAAATTCAATAATATTTTGCCGAAATATATGTTTTGAGAGCACCTAGTAAAAATATTATAAAAAATGTCAATTTTTTTGCATGTGTGTGGACAGCATACCCAAGAAATGAAATGTTAGTTGAAAAATGGGGGAAAAATTGAAAATTGTGATTCTTTTTTTAAAAAATGGCTATAAATTTGTTTATTGAAACACTCGTGATAGACAAAATCATACCACAGAAAATCTCGTTAAAATACAGGTTTTGTCCTTTTTTAGAGTTAACCGTTCTCAAGATATTCTTTGTTATTGGTTTCGATTTTAAGGTTAAAATATTTGAGTGTCACTTAAGCCTCCTGTATTCCTACATATCCATTATACTACAAGGAAATTAACAGTAAAAATTTATATAAATGTGTATATAAATTAACATAAATTACATAAAAGAATATACATTTTTAAAAATGTTTGTGGAAAAATAAGTACAGAAATTTTTATCTGAAACTCCTGTAGTAACAATAATTAACTTTGTAAATAGAGCAGTTTTAATGTATTTTGGTCAAATAGGTCAAAGGTTTTGAAAAATCACTTAATATTCACTTAATTCGGCTTTTTGATGCTATCCTTAGTAAAGGATTAAATTTGAGGTATTAAAAGACGTGTCTTAATTTCTGAATACGCTGAAAATTTCTCTCCGTTTTCCACTATAAGTAGATATATTTTCTTCTCCATTTCACGGCGAGGGAAGAGTACACGTTCCTTCCCACAGTAATTTCTCTTTCCACTTCTTTTTATATTTAGCTACACCTGTCTTACCTTTTGGTTGATATTGAAATGTTAGTCTTGCAAAATGGCTGGGCACAGTCATCAATGGTGAATAGCCAATATTCCTTTCGAAATTCACTGTAAGAACTTGGTTTCAATTAATCTCACTGGGAATACAGTTACTTTTATGAGGATCACATCAAATTTACAATTAATGTTTTACTTTATGATGTATAATTAGTATTTTTCGTCGTTACACAATCGATCTGAGCCAATCCATTTTTCGTTGCATCACCAGTGTTGCCAATAGAGGATCAAGAAGAATAACCAGACTAAAATAAGAAATCCACTAAATGTCTTTGTTGTCGATGTTAAAAATACTTCTCTCCAACTAAATGCAGTTTACCAAAGAACTAAATTCCTATACTAGCAATGTTAAATTTATAAATGTTGCCAACTAAACATCTTCCCCAAAAAAACAGTTTTAGTTTAAAAACAACTAAATTGGCAACACTATGCATCACAATGAACAAAAGAAGTCAGCCTACGCTGCCTGTATTCTAACATGGTTATTTCAGGAGGCCTTCTATTGCGTGTAAGTTTATATTTGGTATTATTTGAGATGACCTATACAAAATACTGCCTCAATGTCTTAGTTTTCCTTAAAAAGTTCATCTGTTTACTTTGCATTTGGCTTTTTATTTTGTTCATAAGAATCCATGTCTCACTTCCATAGACCGTCATTGTTTTATAGAACTTTAACCTTGTCTATCTTCTTGTTTTCTTTCTCAACGTTCTATGAACCGTCCAACAGCTCTTTGCTTATTACTCTTTCAGTTATTATCATATAATTTTTCCAAAATTTCTGTTGTTTTCCCCCATAGATTTTTGTTTGATATTTTACAATAATGTTATTGACATAAGTGGTGTAATGCGTATTACGGGTACATTTTCTACAAATGATAATCAATATGGTGGCTTGCTTGAACTTGAAGCTTTCCTTGGGAGCCGTGACTAAACAAATGAAGCCCCCTGACTGCATTTGCAATAAGCTCAGCACGCGGGCCGAGATATTGCCTCAGGATCAGCAATTCACGAAGGTGTTATTCCAAGAATAGCAAAAAACTGTGAAGATAGAGAGAGCGCTTCGTGTACGTACCTACCGGCCTTAATCAATACACAGAGTGCGCGCATGAAATAGGTAGGCACAACCCAACTGTCAAATGCAAAATTGAATAACCGCTCAATATCGCACACTTCATGCCTACCTTACATATGTTTCACTTACAGCAAATTCAATTTCACAAGTTTCTAATTTTCCTTAAGGCTCCACCAAAGTGAAAAAGTTGATTTTATAAAGTATTGAAGTTACAGACTTAATTTTTTACTAGCAACTAAAGAAATGTATGTACCAAATTTAATTCCAATATTCCTGATATGTTAATTTATATAAATTTTATTGGGTATAATCTCCTTCAAGACATGTTTAACAACAGAGTTGATATTTTAGAATTGTATCTGTCACCTTTGTAACAAATTATAGGATGGAAACTTTCATATACTTAAAAAAATTTAACACCGCAAAGTATTTAAATATCACAAAAACTGCGCATTATTATTTAATTATTTTTATTAAAAATGGTATAATCAACATCAAAATTTCAAACGGAAATTTTATTACCCTTATTCTGAACTATGTGGGAAAAAATGTAGATCTCTAACTAGATTTTTGTGGGAGAAAATAGACTTTGAACATGAGAAAGTAACCGTAAAATTGTTTCCGAGAAAAATGAGTTTAAAGTTGAAATGGAAGTTGTGCGCATGCCCATTTAAAAGGCACAGGCATACCACTTTAAAAATGGCGTCCAAAATGTCCCCCTCCATATGGGATTAAAACTTCTCAGATGTATTTTTTTCATTTTAACAAGGAAAATCCAAAAATCGATTTTTTTTCACCGAACAGGATAAAATATTTCTTCGATTTTCCCTTAATCCCACCATTAATTTTTTAATTTCTATCCTTTAATTTTTTTATTAAAGCCATGCACTTACTAATAGTTACTGTCAATCATTGTTTCTGCTGCTGAATTACGTAATTGTTTGAAAGTATTCGTTGTTGATTTTTTTTTTTTTTTTTTTGAGAAACATTAAAACGTCAAGAGGGTTGTAAAGTATTGCCCAATCGGTATGTCATTCATGTAAAAAATTAAAAAAAGGAATTGTTAAACACTTAAATATTACCTTGATAAACAACATTACAAGATATAATAGGTACACAATTTAACAATAAATTTGCTTTAAAAATTTCTAAAACATTTTGTTGCTAGTGGTGGTCACAAAGCACACCCCCTTGGTTATCTAAGTTCCGAAATAAGGCTAGGGGATACTAGGGTTAGCGCAGTTATGTTTTGTATTTCACAGAAAAAACTATTAATGAAAGCATCTTTTCATTATGTAGGTAGTATTAGTAAACTTTAGCCAATTAGAAGGCGCGAATTGTATGGATTTGTCAATTTAGGGAATTTCTAGTCTCTTATCACGTTTTTCGAACCCTCTAACATAAGTTTTCTGCCTTTTTTAATTCTTTTAAACAGTGTTTTCTATCTGGGTCACTTTAGTTTAGTTGAACTCTTGCAGAAATATGTTTATTACACAGGACTTTGTAAATCCTTTAAAATACTTAGAAAAGGGGAAATTTCAGTCGATATAAATTAAGTTTCTAAGCTTTTTTGGACCGCAAATGCAGAGATGAATTGAACATATTTAAACTCATAGGACAACTGGGAACATCGTGTTCATAGAATGAGTGTGGCAAGATTGTTAAAAACATAAATAGTTTGAATAATGGGACGAAACGGTTCTTAAACCTTCAAGGTGAGGAAGATTATCTGCTAATGCTTACTTTCACGATGTATGACTCATTAGCAAACCATTATCTGGATATCGTTTCTACAGGGAATCCAGTAGTGTCTGGCATACATTCGTTCATCTATGTCTTGCTTCCACAAACTGATTGAATCTGATTTTTTTGTCCATCTCTTGCATTATGCAGTGACTTTGCACTAAGCCCCACATGCCTGAATGCAAATGGAACAATCGCTTCCATTGATGCCAACTTTGGATGCAAATGATATCGTTCTAAAGCAACGGCACCCTATTTTGTTTTTCGCCCTACTGCTAGAAGAAGGCGATTGCAAACACTCCTTGAGTATGGATAATAAAATACACTCGCTGCATTATAAGCTTCAAGAATAGATCCTTAGGCAAAACATGCATATGTTTGCTCTCACAGTGCTGTTCCACATCATTGTAATACAAATTACTCTATACATTTTTAAAATTAAAACCCTAGTTCTGAGAAACAAGTTATTATTAAAGCTTGCAAAATTCTAAATGTTGCAAAGTTAAAATAATATTTGTGCTCTCTCCACATTTCAGATAAAAATATGGAATTCTTCTTTTTGTCTTATAGTGTATTTGTCTTAACCTACATTTGTTGTTTTCACTTATTCTCATTTTCGCTCATCTGTCCTTTGGCTTTAAATCTTACTTGTTTTAACATTTGGCGTTAGTTCTCACTCATTTTAATGTCCCATCACGCTGTTTTAGTAGGTCCAGACGTTGTAATTCCTAGCACAAATTAACTATTGTCCACGTAATATGACAATCAAAAACAAAACAAAGAGGTGTAAAACATACATAATAGAAAATGATATACAGTAAATAATGTATAACAATTTCGTTTTTTCAATACTTGATGCCTAAGTTAATCATTGTGAACATATATTTGGTAGTGTAAGCTAAATTACAATAATTTCATTCATCAATTATCATGGCAACATGGCTAAAAGTGGTCTTTAATACAGTATACTAACGTTAAAATAAGTTATTGATGAATCCTTGTATAACTGTTAGCACTACTTTCGGAATGGATTGTAAGCTTCAATATATCTTTGTTTCGACTTCACTGGTAAAATTGATGCACATGCTACATCCGCAGTTTCTTCAATAGCAATGTCGCTTATTTGTATAACCTTTTACTGCTTAATAATCACTACAAAAGTCGAAAGATTCAATTCGGCTATATTAACACACAACCTACAAACCAAGACATGTGCTACCTCAACTAAAGAATCTATTACGTCATTCATTAACAAAAGAGTAGATAAGAAGGCTTTGTCCACAATATATAGATGAAGCTTTTCATTTGTTCACATAGAGAATTCATTTTTCTTAATGTTAAATAAAATGTGGAAAAGCAATTCTGATTTATTATTGGTTTTTATGGGTTTTTCAAGCATTGCAAAAAGTAATTGGCTGTAAGCTACATATCAGATCTCGAATGCTTTGGAAATGCATTCTCGATCTGATAAGTATCACTGATAAGGAAATCCACTGATACCCACCGTAGAACCTGCGACATCTAATTCAGAGGTAAACAAAGTCGTGAATTCGATTCCCGCGGCTGACCTTCCAACTCGTAGGCTTCTCGTGGTTTTACTCGTCAGTAGCGAATACTGGAAGGTTACTCACAACTCCCGGTTCTTCTACAGATCGAGGTGCTAAGTCTCCCCTCCGAACCTGCTCATAACTCATGCGGTCTTTATGCCCGTAGATTTACTAGCACGTGGTCCAACACCAGTTCCCTCGCACTAAGCACGTATCAAAACTCAATAAATACTGTCAAGAAGCAATGTTAAATCACTCTTTTCAGGCTCCAACCAAAAGCTAACTAAGCATTTTTTGTTACAGCAAAATTTGCCTTCTCTTTTTGCTGTATTGAATCTGGGATATTTGCCAAGTGTTCGCGTAATGGTACGGTTAATGTTCCCGATTGCACAAGTGCGAAAGTCTGAATGGACTGAGTCTAATCGACGGGACGTTTCTTGCCTTCGCTAGCAGGCCTGGGAAGTAAATACGTCACAGGAATGGAGTGTTCGCATTCTAATTCCCTCTGAAGGTCCCTGCCTATTCTGTCGGTTGAATATCCAGGCGGCTTAGAGTCTTATAAGACCTTCTGGAGACTTGGCACCCAGGAGCATCGAAATGTCATATGACCTTCTGGGAATTACTGGAATTAGCTGGAAGATATCTTCATCTAATAATTAGGTCACAGCACATACCAGACCGGTGAGATAAGAAGGTCGCGTTGCCTCGCGCGGCTGTTTGTGTACGTGACTAACAACAAATGGTGCTCTCTTCAGAGCCTTCTAGAAATATCTGGCTACGTCATCACCGTATGTTTGAAGAATTTTGCGAAAGGTCCGTGTGACGTCATCCCCAGTATATAAAGAGGCAAGTTAGTGTATTAGTGGCACGATCGTCGTGAAGAAGATTTAACGAGCTTCGAGTGAGTATACCGTAGTAGTTAGTATATAAGAGACAGAGAAAGATAACAAAGATACTGAAAGGAGTGAGTCACGCTTACGAGAAGAAAACAGTTGTAAGTTGTGACATGAAGAATCACACTCAGAATCTGATATATAATTAGTTTGTAAATTAACGCCTTTGGGAAGAAACTCCGGTAAACTGGATATGATCCTGTAAAACAAGATAAATAATTAACCTTTTCAAGTCATCGTGAGAAAAACTGAATTTACAAAGGGCAAACTATGGAAAAATTGAAACTATCACTCATGGACGAAAGATTGAGTTTATTCTGATCGGTTAAGAGCAATTGAAGATTTGGAGAGGAATATCGTCGCCGAAATAAACAATATTGATCCAGACGTGCTGCAGGGAACTGCCAGAAACAAGCAGTGCGTCACGGAAATCTACTGAAGGGAGAGAAGTAAGACAATTGTGCCAGAGATGCTGTGCATTTAGAGTGAGTGAGTGTGTCGGGTTTAAGGGCCCGTCGACAACTTGGTCATTAGGGCCCCTGTGCATTTAGAGAGAGGTATACCTTGTCGGAGGTATGAATGCCAACATTTCGGGAGACAGTAGATTCAAGCGTCACGAATAAGAAACTCCAGCAACAAATTCATCTATTGTTAAAACTAAAGGAGATAATTGAACATTACTGAATACTAGCCGGCGTTGTCTGTGGCTTAACAATACATTACTAAAATTTCGGACTTAGGTTGCATTTGTCCAATAACCTTGTATATGAATTACTTGTAGAAGAGTAAGAAAAGAAATATATATGATGGTGTTAAGTATAACGAAAATGAGTTAAGAAAAGCATGTGAATGTAATACGTTGCATCTGTATTTCAAGCATATAGGAAATTGTATAATTATTGTATTTGAAGAGCGAGTAGAGAAGCAAATGTGAATGTGTTATATAAAGGAAGAGTAGAGAAAACTGTGTGAATGTAATACGTTGCATTTCTGTGGCAATCGTAAAAATTGTATGAATTGTAAGTTGAAGCAATTAACTGTGAGTTTTTTACTCAAAAGAAAAGAGAGTAGAGAAAACATGTGAATGTAACACGTTATATAGTAAAATGAATTGGATAGAAACCTTCTATATGAAAAAGCGTTTTCATTAGTCAATTTTCATTACATTTGTGTGTGTCTGTTATCAGCTACTGCAAGTAACGAGGGGAGGGATGGCGTTCTTTCAAGCTTTCCGAGCAGTAATTATAATACCTGAGCAGTGTCAACATTCCTGACCTTCCGGTTTGTGTATACATGTCCACACACGCTGGGATCTAATTACTTATTACTTTTTGTGGCCAAACAATTCATTTTCGCAACAAATGGAAGCGAGATGAATAATTCATGTTTTAAAGCTTTGTCTATGCTAATTACAGAAGTAAAGGATAAAGTAGTGTGACATATTGGTAATGAAACATTGAACCAGTTTTATTTTTATTTATGAAACCAGGCAATATAGAGAAAAATGTTTCAGTTTAAGGTCAAGAAGCCGCCATTAAAGTTTGCGGATTTATACGCCTAATACTTTGTATAATGTTTGGGACGGTGGTCTTACAGCTCTGTTTGGGACATTTTAAACGCCGCCCGTCTGTTACGGTTTTCACAGAAACCGACTTGAAAGAACGCCTGCCTTTCATTCGAAACTGCGGAAATTTAAACCGAAATATTAAGGAAATGAGTTAATTTCCTTTAAAACAGTTGTTTGCAGGGGCAAATGTGCTTTAGATAACTAAATGAGTAATATGCTAGGGCTAATTAAAGGCCCAAGAGCCCTTGAACAAGTTAAACTCCAAGTTTGGGGAATTATATAAAAAGTTTCCTTCTGGACATTGGCACAGAATTCAACCGTTTACTGTTTATGGGCTGTTCCCCTTGAATCTATAAGAAAATGAACAATAAGATAATTTCTGGAAATGCTACGTCGACTAACATGAAGAAGATAAATGAATCATGGCTTGTAAGAATAGTAAAAGAGTAGAGAAAGTTATGTGAGTGTAACGCACCAGATTTTTATGATTATAACTTAGCTAGCTTTATGGAACATGAATATCTCCCGCAAAAACCGCTAATGTATTTGTTTCATCGTGAGATATTTAAGAGCTAGGATGCTAGTTAGAGGAATCTAATAAAAGCAGGGGGTGTAATGGATAGCCCTTAGCTAGGGTATGAAATATGGGTAATGGAGGAGAATGAAGAGATAAGATTAAGGAGACGCAGTGCCAGAAAAAAAAGAAGGTTCGCGAATAATCACTTGGCGTAAAAAGTGAGAGAGAAAGCGCTTTAGAGAATGAGAAAGGAAGATTAAAACTCTGTGAATGCAATTAAATGATAAAGGGCCACAAGAAAGGGAAGTGGTATCTACAAGGGCATGCAAGGAATCGTATGCATGCTTCTTAATAAAAGGGAACGTTTGAGATTGCCATTGAAAAGACAAATCAATTGTGTCCTCTATGGTAAATACTTTCTCTTAGTAACTAATGGATCAGAGATATAGAGATTAAGTTTAAACAAAATCACTAATATACTACTATTTGGAATATTTTCTTGTGACGTCGGCAGCGGTAGCTTATCAAAGACGCTCAAGGTTAAGCCACCTCACAACAGTGCCGACTGCCGGCTTATTTAAGAGAAGTTCGAGAAAAGGTGAATTTGGAGACAATTGCTATACCAATAGATAGATAATTTCTCTACCTTCTCTATTTCTTCAGGGTCTCTTGCATGGTAAAAACAGTAACAATAAGAACTCTTTTTAGTGTTCAAGAAATTAATTAGCAAGTTTGAACTTAAAGTAAAAAATGCTAAAAATACTGTCTTCGGGGAAAAAAGCGCAAAACAAAAACTTTAATTAGACTTTTATAATTAAAAATTATAACTTCCTGAAAATTTGTAACGAAGGTAAATAATACCTTAGCCGGTTCATATTCAGGAACTATTTATCCAAGCTTGTAGCTGTGCTAGCAAATTAAATGAATGTCAGAGAGTCCATGCACCTTTTCGGAGCCCCTAGCTTATACTTCGTGAAATACGATACATTTTGAAACAGTCAGCGCTTTAACGTTCAACATAGTATACTATTTAACCATGAGTCAAGTTTAAAACATTTATAAAATGTTTTTAACCTTCTGCGCTGCCTGTTGCTGTCACTGGAGTCCGTCATTTTAATCATGTATTTGTTATTCGATTGTACATACGAGCATTATTAGCTTCAGCTAATGTTTTGTGGTTGACTGAGTTCACTGAAACGCCTAATTGCCTTAGCTGCACTGACTTATGCTAATAGCTCTTCGTATTCCTATACTCTGATAAAAGATAACCTGTGATTCTTATATTTCAATTATATATTGAATTTCCTAATCATTCCTTTATAAACTGTTACTAAATCCGATACCATGTTCTTGTAGGATCGCAGTTATTAAAATTTAGTTTCAAAAGCGAGAGTTGTGTGTGGGGAAATAGATAGCAGAGGAAATTCAACAAAATTGGGAAGGGACAATAAATCAAAGGATATCAGACATATTTGACGTCTGCAATAAAACAACTATATATCATGTTTGGACGGAGTACTTGAGAATCGAAGTATCGTATTCCTGTGTCACCGCATTTACATTTTCATCAAGGTAGCTACGGGAATTCTGATAAGCGGCATTCAGTAAATTGAGAAATTACATCCCTGACAGTTTAAGGCAGGTAGATCTATTACAACATTCCTACTAGTACAGGTTGTGCAGATATTCTGATAAATTGTAAGGTATCTGTATCTTTTTATGTATTCCTTGATTTTTCTCTTCATCTAACAGTTTTTAAGAAACCAATCACATAGTTTACCACCTGATTTTTTTTGCATGTACGTAACTGCGTCGTGAAATGAACAGCGCCTGTCATATGGACTATCCTTTTTACTTCACAGTTGAATGCATGACGTCACCGGGCTTGCAGAAAGCATTAGAAATTGCTTTCCGATACACCATTCGTTATCATCTTTCCCAAATTGTCATTGAGTCATAATGAAGATTAATGTCAAGTAATAAAAAAATATTAACTCTAGCAATGCCAACCATTATTACAGAACTTATATCTGCTACCAATGAGAAGGGGTGTACATTGTGACTACCACTGTTAACAAAATGTCTTGGTATTTAAGTTAAATGTCTTTCAAAGATGCGACACGAAGATTTTTAAGAAAATAGCCCCACCCTAAACTACCCTTTACATGGAAAATTTTTCGAAAGTTTTGATTTTCTTGAAAATGGTTCTAACGAATTTGATTAAAATGCCATATGTTTGAGATATTTTTGTGGCAAATGAAATGTATATCTTGAATTTTCTGGCTATAACCCCTGCAGTCGTATTTACTCTGGCCCATTTTAGCATAACTGGTAAATCGTTAGAGATAGACCAAATCATACTGCACAAAAAATGTAGATCTTGCTAAAATACACAATTTATGTCTCAATAAATTTTCTTGTAGGGTGAACCATTTCGGAGATATTCCTTATGTGTGTGAGTTTCGAAAAACTTAAAACTTGCGTGAAATGGAACATTATTGTTCATTTTTTATATGTTAACTGTGCAAAGAGAACGGAATCTCAAAGCTTTAAAAGTTTTGACCATCGCTCAAACCACCTAAACATTTCATGGTTTGTCAAAAAGATCAACAATGAAAAATTTGAAACAATTTAGTAGCAGAAACAGTAACAATAAATATTAACTGTATGCCTCTAATAAAAAAATTAAAAGACAGCATTTAAAAAATTACAGAAGCTGGGCATAAATTGCTCCACCCCTGAGTAGAGAAGATCATGTGAATCCGACACACCAAATTATCAAAAGTCTTAATCGTAGTAAATGTTTGGTTCAGTTATAAAAAAAGGAAACATTCTAATCACTAATATATAAAATATTTTCACGTGTTACTGATTTTAAGTGTTGCGAACAAGAATGTGGAAGAAGTAACAGAAATTTGCAGGTTCGTGCTAATACCGGAGAGGAATGTGTCCGTGGGTGCGTGCGCGCGCACACAGTACACAAAACAATTGAGTCGGAAGAAGCCTCACAAAGAACAATTTGGTATGAAACCTTTGCAGTGTCAGTTTGTGTGCTGTCCAAACCGGAAGATGTTTTCAAGCTTCAGCAAATATATCTTTCGCTTTCTTCCCATTCTCGGCTTAAACCTTCGACCTGAATTTGCAGCTTTAGAATTGCGGAACTCGCATCAATTGTCAAACATCAGCCTCTTTTGATGTAAAATAGTACCGACTAGATGGCTCTGTAGTAAAATGTGAGGTTAAATATGTGCTGACAGGACACACTTTTCACTTTATACCTCATTCATGTTAATAAATATTATACAGAAATATGTTTTATATGTAGTTATCAAATAAGAAAACTCCAGTCCAGTTTTTTTCTTTATTTTCTTCTAACTGAATGCACAACAACACAATTCCTTTACTGAAGTTAGCAGTTTTTAGTAGTTCGTGATATTACACCTCACAACTGTTTTCTTTTCGTTGCCTTGACTCACCTATTTTTTTTCACTTTATCTGTCAACAGCTGACTTTGAGGATACAATTACTCAACACTCATTAACACGCTAAAACTAAAAACTAACTCCCTCTCAACTCTCGCTGCCTTAGACGGACGTTTCTTGAACTTCCCTTTTCTGGAATATCTACAAATACGCCGGCCGCTGGACGCTTCTCGAATAATCTCGAAAACCCTTTGACATACCACGCTCATTATCACTTGTTCACAAAGAGTCGTGCGATGCAGTCTGACATTAAGCCCTTTGGTATGTGTTGCGTGATAGCTGCGATCGTCCTTTATTGCGCACCGCGGTCGACGTCACAATCTACATGCATTTATATCTTTATCGCGTGTATATTTATTTACATAAAGTCAAAACTCAAGTGATGTTAGTCTATTTCACAACTGAAATTAAGTTTGTTAACTTAACAATAAATCACTGCAACATTGTAGACAACAGCACCACCAGGAGGAAGCGAGAACTCAGGGAACTACATAAGTCGCGCGGAAGTCCGTAAACTGTTCCCCCCTCGAAGATCAGTCTCAAAGTTAGAGCTACCCAGAGAGACTAATGAACGACCCGTCGACCAAGCAGCCCTCTAGTGTCTACTGGGAATAGCCTATTCTTTCAACAAACATCCGTGTCATCTGCTGGGCACTTCCATGATAAGACAATCGCATGAAAATGAAATGATGAACTGCAAATCGTGATAAATAAGAAATTACGCCAGTATTTGTCTGCCGAGCAGGGAAAAAAAAACGCATTGTTAGAGGGGAAATCGAAATTCAGGCATCGCGAATCGAACCTTCACGTTACTTAAAATAAAATCTATAGTGCAACGTCTTGGCATATATTTCCTATACCGGCAAACTTTATTATTGATATATTACATTTAATTTTATAAAACATACATTTGTGGAGTCGGCCATGTTTGCCTCAGAATTTACTGTTGCTAAAACGGAATTTGATACCGTTCTAACATTATAAAAGTCATAACTAGTACATTATTTAGTTGGATATTGATTTCGTGCGGTGATAAAAATGATAAATTGTTAGCAATAAACAGGATGATTGAATATCTCCATACATTTTAATGGTTGAAAGTACTGGGTGATATCTATAGGGTTCAACGGGTTTTGCGACAGAATTGGTTACTGTTTAGGCTTTATATATATACTCGTAACAAGCAAACAAAAAGTGAACCCTTAAAAATAGAAAGTATTTGCATATATCAAACCAGAAGTGCCTTCGTTCATTCCTTTCAGTAGAATTGGGACTAAAAAATTCAATTTCACAAGCTTTGCCGTCACACGGCTTGTGTGTTTAAAAAGTAGAATACGTGCTAGTTTGGAGGGTGTAAATAATGACAACAATGAACCAGCAACCAGCACCTTGGTTCAACTACCTCTTGCATAGATCATTGATAATTTACAGTATTCTGATTTTAACTAATTCAAGACCACATAATTTTTTTAATCGAGATTTTGTAAATAATCCATTAGGATTATTATACAATCTATGCACTTCAAAAGTGATTGATGAATAATTAAAATGTTTACCTGCAATAAAAAAGTTTCACTTCCATCCTGTACCTTTACGGCACACCATTTTTTGGACATTAAAATATATTGCCATTAGACACATAAAAGAATTATCATCTATCTGTGGACCCTTTTTATTCCCATGCGGCTTCCAGATGTCGATTTTTCTTCATTTCTTCTTTTGATCTCTTCCTCTAGTCCATTTCACACACAATCGTCTGAAAGACATCATACAACAATGGACTTGCTGAATATGCAGATAATATTACAGTTTGAAAGTTTTGATGATAAAAGAAAATGGACATAAAAAGGTTTTAAAAGTTCTTCTTCGTTTATGTTCGCCTAAAAGTACTTTTTAGACATCTGGGTGATCATTTATAAAGAATAAAAGGATAGTGTGTTAAATTCGCGAGACTTTCTCGACCCAGTATCGTGTATTTTGTGTAACTTCTACAGATATTCTTAGGAAAGCTTCGTATTTTGCTTTCTACTTTGGTAAACCGTTGCAAAATTACACCTTTCGTGGTAACCACAAGGTATTCAAGGCAACTTCTTAACGTTCCAAAAATAATAAATGACATTGATCGAATATTTGGTTGTGAATTAGTCACCACTCGTTTATTATTTACTTCTACACAGTGATTTATGAAGAATTGACACATTTCTTTATAGTTTGTGTTGAAGTTCAGTTAGTGAGCGATTTTAACCTCAAATTAAGCAGCATATTTGGGAGTTTCAATTCCCTGTACTGCCATATTTATTACTAATTCTCTATGTTTGTCTTTTGTCTTATTGTTGGCAGCTGTTTTTGAAATTTTTTTTTAGTCACATCAAAGCAACGGTTCTTCCTTGTGAAGCAATATTGGCTTATTAATTCATGTGAAAGAAGTTAATACATCATAAATAAAATTACTCAATGAAATAGTGACAATATTTTCTCTGATATTTAATTATTGCCACAATCACACGCTATTGCTTTTATTTACTGTAAGTATGCATTAGAGAATGTAAAACTCGCCCTCTGTGGAAAGATTTGGCGAGAAGTTTAAACTCCAGGCCAGGAAAATGCAGGGCTTATATGCAGAGAAAGTGGTATCTGTATTGAAGGGGCAAAGCGACTGGATTAAACGCTGAGTAACTTTCAAGAGTGGCTGCCTCGTTTTAACTTTTCCCCAATAACAAGTTGCAATGTTTCAGCGGGCAGACTTGTACTTTTGAAGAAGGATTACCTCCAACACAGAATATTGGAAACGTCCCATGTAAGGTATCCATTTCAGCCCTTTAAAAATGTTATACGTTGCACAAACTGTTCTTACATAACGGTTCCATTTGAGATAATTCTTCAGTACACATATGAGTAGAAAGGAATTTATTATATTCCTTCTAATATATACTTAATAAAAGTGTTACAAACAAAAAAGTATAATGGTATTTTGTTCTTTGATCAGCCGATTTCGGAAACATAAATAGCTTGTGTTCCTAATTGGAAGCGTAATTCCACAAGAATATACCTATGAATGTCATTGTTTGTCACTTGTAGAGTAATTTATTTCTGACATAGCTTTGGTAGTAATTATGGGACATCACACAGGGTTTCGAAATAATTAATCACTTAAAAGAATTAAAGGAATATTCCGAGAAGCTTTTTCAGGCGTTAAGTAACTCGACAACGTTGCGTCGAGGTTGGTCAGGGCTCTGAACCGGCTTCTGGATATAAACACATCGGTCACTTGTAAACACGGCTCAGGTTGGTGTAATGTTATGTCTAATACGTTATATTCTCTAATTTATCTCTAATGCTTATCGATCCATTTGAACCACCACAAGTTTTGAATAACGCACGCACGAGTACGCCGAAGTTTTAGAGACTTGTATTTAGTCTCTTTCCCTTTTCTAGAACCAAAATATTTACTTATTTTTATTAATTTCTATCAATTATAGGTACATGTGGAAAAGCTACAGCTTCCACTCCAAAAATTGCGCACCAAGATTTCAGTTGAAGTACACGTTTTGATACCCCCTGATTCCAAAAATACCACTGCCACGTATAGTAAAGTAGAGGAAGTATTGTATTCCACTCAAAAATTGCATGTTGAGATTTCACCGGAAATATATGTTTGGAGGCCTCCCTGAATCCAAATAAAAAAGCATTTTTAAAAAAAGTTCCTTGTTTGTCTGTCAGTCTGTGGACAGCATAACTCAAAAATGCAAAGTTGGTTAAAAACCAAAGTTGGTATTTAAGCTTAATGTCTTTCAAGGATGCGAAACGAACATTCTGAAGAAAATTCCTGCACCCTAAACTACCCTTTACATGGAAAATGTTCAAAAACCTTCCCAACTCCAACATCTCTTTGAATGAAACATTTTTGAGAGATTTTGTTTTTTACAAAAAAATTAACGAATTTTATTAAAAAACATATTGGGAGTGGAATTCATATTTTGAATGTTTTGGGAACAGCCTCTGAAGTTTTCTTAATTCTGGATCACTTTTGTACAACTGGGAAACCATAAGACATGAACAAAAACATACATCTCGTTAAAACACGCCTCGTATGTCAAATAATTTTTGTGCACTAAACCGTTTCCGAGATATACCTTGTTTCCTATAGTTTACCAGTTATGCAGTATTTATTCTGAAAGAAGATAGTTTGAGGCTGTTCACAAAACATTAAAGACGTTTAATAGATCGCAAGTTCGAATCTGTTAGGAATAGGTAATCGGTTACATTGTTTTCTTTTTGGGGGATTTTCGCTTTAAATAAATATCCCCTTAACTCTAGAAATCCATTTGAAGATCATTTCAATGATTTTGTTCACTTACGAAAATTGGGTGCATACTTTGTATTTTTTGATGCCATAAAATAATAATAATTTTGATAAGTTATTTATGGACTTACAATATAAGAAGATATATCTTACGTTGTAATTAATTATGAAACTGAAGTACGAACTGGAGGTTTTGCTGAAGGGAAGAATAAGTACAAAGGAATAGGACCAGAGGGCGTGGTCGCCATGTAACAGGTTCCCCTCGACCCATCCATCATCCAAGGACACTAAAATGTGTGGGTACTGCATTGTGCATAAATCACATTTCATATCTTTCATACTTGATACCCTCATGGGCGGAATGCATTTAAAACAACTGCTTTGAACGTGACGTCAGAAAGAATGAAGGAGGGAGAATACAGAACTGGGGTAAAGTCACACTATATACCGCGAAAATAGGACAACAATTGAGAGCACCACTTGCTATTAAACACAGCTTGACAGTTCACTGAACTCTAACTCAACTGTCTAGTGAACTGCCTTGAACTGAACTGTCTGCTTACCTCATCTCAACTTCACTGAACTGTCCTCCGAGCGATTGTCAGCTCTTTATGTAGGCCCCAAGTAAATAATATATCTAGTTAAAACAGAGTTTATGTCCAAATGAATGCGTTTTGGAGAACTTATATTTCTGTCAAATGGAACATTGTTAGGAATAAGAGTTTGTAAGAATGGTTAGTATAAGAGTAGTGTGAGTGCAACAGAGGAGTATTTTAAAGAAAGTACTCCGTTTGTGGTGGTCTATACGTAAAAGCCTTGCATTTAATTCTTTCTGTGCAAAAACCGCAACGATGAACGAAGAGTTTAATTGGAGTTTTCACATTAGTGGTCCCTGAGCGGAATAAAACTAGGGTAGGTAGGTGGGAAGGAAGGAGGGGGGGGGGGAAGACTGGGAGATTTAATTGTTGTGGAAGAAGACTGTGTCAGATGACACATGCGTGTGGGGCGGCAGTGCCCCGCATTGCACCACTTAGCAACATTTGTATCGAACGAGGAAATGGCACACAAAACTCAACTATTTCTGGCATTGCTTGTGTCATTCTTAACACGGAGGGGGAAATTTACAACACAAATGAAACACCGCAGTGTTGTGCATGATAAATGTCCCTGCATATTTATACAACTTGGCCATCATTTGTTTTTCACTTTCTTCATTCCTGCGCAGCGTAACAGAAACTTCGTCACTCTACACGCCCCTTTGTTGTGACCTTGACCGACATACAAGTTATGCACTTCTGTCACAAAGCGCACTATATACATTACAGGAGTACAGAAAATCATGAGATGTTTTAGTTTTGGGGGATTCAAGGATTCTCAAAACATGTATTTCTGGTAAAATCTGGCTGTCGAATTTTTGGGTCAAAAATGATACTTCCTCTACTTACTATGAGTACATAACAGAGAAAAAAATCTGATGTGTTGCACTCACATGACTTTCTCTACTCTTGTACTAACCATTCTTACAAACTCTTATTTCTATATCTTCTTCGTATTAGTTAAGATAAACATTTATACAAATTATCTTATTGTTTATTTCCTTGTAGGTACAAGGGGATTGTTAGAATACAGTAGACTTTGTGCGATAGTCAAATGTTTTAAAGCTTTGAGATTCTGTTCTCTTTGCACACTTATATAAAAAAATGAACAATGATGATCCATTTCACGAAAGTTGTAAGTTTTCCGAAACTCACACACATAACAAGGAATATCTCCGAAATGGTTCACCCTACAAGAAAATTTATTGAGACATAAATTGTGTATTTTAGCAAGATCTACATGTTTTGTGTAGTATAATTTGGTCTATCTCTTACGGTTCGCAAAAGTCATACAGAGTAAATAAGACTACAGAGGCTATAGCCAGAAAATTCGAGATATACATTTCATTTGTCATAAAAATATCTCAAACATATGACATTTTAATCAAAATTGTTAGAGCCATTTTCAAGAAAATCAAAATTTTTTAAAATCTTCCATGTAAAGGGTAGTTTAGGGTGGGGCTATTTTCTTCAAAATCTTCGTGTCGCATCCTTGAAAGACATTAAACTTAAATACCAACTTTGGTTTTTAACCGTCTTTTCGTTTTTGAGACACAGAGACCTCTTTCTAAAAATGCTTTTTTCGGATTTAGGGGGTCTCAAAATATACATTTCCGGTGAAATCTCGACATCGAATTTTTGGGTGGTATACAATACTTCCGCTACTTACCAGTAGAGAAAGTAATAAAAATTCATAAAGCTCATGGTCAATGCCCTTAACTCGTATCTCACGCTTTTTCCTGCGTTTCCTGATTGTCGTTCACGGACATTCGTGACAGTCCAGCAGTGTTTGTTTTTATTAAACAAAGTCGCTGGCTCTCTGCAGTAGGCAGGTTGGCTCACGGTGGCAGAGCGAGTTTCACTACCCAACTCCACGAAACAAATACAATAGTAAAGCATTGACTGACTGGTACATAGACTTTCCATTCCTAACTTGCTCATAATAAACAGAGGGAGGGAGATGTCGCTGGATTATTGATCGCTTTCTACTACGGGTACCGATACTCACTTTTTATCGCTTCCTCTACTACCTATAGCGCTGTATTGTGTCTAAAAATTCGATATCGATATACTACATAGAATATGTAGTATATCGATATGCATAACAATGCATAACAATGGATTTTTGTCACATGTTCATTCTTTAAAACTGCTCAAGTGTGTCTTAATTTCTTATCGGGACAGTTACTGTCACTATTCTGAATAATATATTTTACAAATCATGTATTTAAAGTTGAAGCAGTATTTTGTGTAAGCCCTGTGAAGTTATTCGAAAATAGAGGCAGCAAAAGGGCCCCAAAATTATTCTGTAAGAATAGAGGCAGCATAAACTAACCTCTTTTGTTTTAAAATTGAAGAACCAAAAGAAACAATGGACACTGATTAATTATGGGAAAAGTTATGTAACAGGGTTGGGTACTTACTTGTAACAGAGTACGTTGGGTGCCACTTTTTACAGAGTCTCTTTTCTGTCACATGAAATGCCTTGCTAGCTCATCCGGTGCAGTAGCTGCCTCTTCGCTGTGCGCCGCTGCGTTGATCTTGTTTGGGATTAGGTAGGCATGGGTAGGATATTTCTCAGGCGCGAGGTTAGATGACAAACACAGCATTCTCCACCGCGTCATCGCCTCGAAGTGCCGACCTGAGCGAGTTTCTGGTATTTCGTTGTACGATTGCTATTTACTTCACCTTACGCTAATCACTGTCGCCTTTCACACATCGACGTTTTTGGCGCGAAACTATCATATTCGCGATACAGGTTCACCCTCGTAGCGATATCGCAACAAACAGACAGTCAGTCCCCGTTCTCTTCCAATTTTTCCTATTTATGTATCTCACCCCCGCACTTTCTCTCTAGTCCCGTTATGGGGGAGGGGTGTTGTGTCCTTGGACTTTAGGCAAAACGTCCCTCGGCGCGAGATGACAACCTCTGGCCTTCAGAAATGTGCTCAGGTCAACATACTTTCAAGAGGCGACTTCTCTACAGAATTTATAATACGAAATTATACTTATACCTAAAAGTCTTATATATGTACATTCTGATTCTAAAATTACAAATCTATATACATAGAAGTTCCCCTCTCAGTTAAAAGCCCATTGTGTAATTTATTTGTGATGCTCATAAATACGAATAGACTGGCAATTTCTAAGTGTAAATAAAGTGTTTTACACATTCTCATTAGTAATTACATTACATCCCTATTACCTCTTAGATTAAAATGTAAGAGCTCTCAAGCTCTCCGACTGATGCTAAGCCGTGAGGAGCAAAAGTTAGGTTAAGACTTTCATATACAAATACCCTGTTACATCTGCTACATTAAACACATAATCCTATTCCAAAGTAGAGTGAATTATTCGCAATAATGGATACAAATAACGTTCACAAGTTTTATGACACTCTTCTGCATCGTATTATGCAGCTGAAATGGTTGTCAGATCCCTCCCTCACAGTATTACACCGTACGTGGTTTCAAATTATGTAACCGCACGAACTGATACACCATTGTGGAATTATAAATCACAACCCCCATACCTGTGGCACTTAAAAAATAACGCAATTATTGCCAGTAATTAATAATAACAACGATGAAGTGTTGCAATTTCACATCACGCTAATTCATATATTTTATTATGTACTATATAGCATTATATTGCTTTCGTTCGACCATTACCATATAACCCCATTTAAAATCAAAATTACGTGTAAGAATGACGTAACTTAGAATGTGATAAGGTCTCTCTCGGTGTTCTACACCCTTTAAAGTGAATGTGGTGAGAAAATAACTTTCAAAAACGTCAAGTTTCAAAATTATAAACAATTTTATTCTGCGTTTTAATGTAAACTATACAAATATACCTATTTGGAGTACGAAAAGTTAGCAGACATTTTCAATTTATGAGCTCTAAGAATACAAATGGAATACAAATGTCAATTTCTGCGAGATTTCTACTAGATTCCAGTTTTATATTCCCTTAAAGTGTTCCTGAATGCTAGTACTATAAACTACTAACTTCTAAAGTATCAATAAATGATAATAAATGATTCAGTAATAATTATCAGAACCAGATGCCTCTGCGACTACCACGAACTAACTGCTAACTCAAGCGTGGTCTTTAAACGCTACAGATCCCGATAATCGATCACAGTAAAATACTTTTATATTACAAACATTGTAAGACCGACAGAAAATTAAGGAACTTTAGAAGTATTCACTCATTTAATGACTTTGAATGAAGTCATAAAAACCACGCATAGACTCTGAATCCAAAAAAAGAAAGCATTTGTAGAAAAAGGTTCATATGTGTCTGTCAGTCAGTCTGTGGACAGCAGAACTCAAAAACGGAAAGTCGGTTAAAAACCAAGGTTGGTATTTAAGGTTACTATCTTTGAAGGATGCAACATGAAGATTTTGAAGAAAATTGATCCACCCTTAAATGGAAAATTTTTCGAAAAATTTGATTTTCTTGAAAATGTCAAATGTTTGAGATATTTGTATGACAAATGAAATGTATATCTTGAATTTTCTTGTTACAACCCATATACTCTGGATGACTTTTGCATGAAGAGGATAGAGGATTTAACAGTTTGTAAGAATGTAAGAATGGTCACCACAAGAATAGAGAAAGTCATTGTTGTGCAAGACATCAGATTTTTGTCAACTAAGTTGTGCACACACACAAATCTGTTTGGATTCAGAGAGTCTCAAAGGTTATATTTCCAGTAAAATCTCGGTGTTAAAATTTTGGGTGGAAGGAAATACCAAAAACTGACGTTTCGTATTTAAACATTCTCCTACGTCTTGAAGTGAACGTAGAGTGAAAATCAGGATGGATAGGTTCACTGTAGGTTCGCGAAGAGCTCGGTAGAGGGCACTGGATGTGTGCCGAGTTCTAGAACGGTTAGACATTGTTGGTTTAAGCTCTTTATTTATTCATCATTCAACTCCAAATAGGGCTGGCTTCAGGTACTCATCTAAAAAGGAACTGGCGGCATAATGCAGCAACAAAAGGAAGCCTTACGTCACAAAATATACTGCTTCAAGCTTTAGAGGTTGGAAGATCCATCCGCAGCAGGAACACTCAAACTAACAGATTACCGTAAACGAGAAAAAATCCATATCCATAGTAATTCAGTTCAGTTTATTTATTTTCACTTCATAAATTACTGAGCTATTAAAAACAATTCAAGGCATGTGCGTAAAAATGAGCTAACTCTCAAAACCAAGAGTTTCAGAGTATTGCTGCCATCTGTGGTTCGGGACAGATACTAATACTTAAAGGATGGGGTAGACGTACACTCGCTAAGAAAAATAGTGTAGTTTTTCTTACCAATGTTGGCACTACTGTGTCTTGAACAACTATGCGAGTTGTGTCGACATATTGTGGAAATGATCAATGATTATTGCTATCAGTAGCATTTGTCAGTTACTTAAACTGTAAGATTCCATCCGTAGTACTTAACGTTTTATGGAAAACGAATATGTAAAAGAATGTTGTAGATAGACACACTGTGTCCATCTATCGGTGACGAAGCTTACTAAACTGTAACTGTCTGTCGTCTGATTTATTTTCTGTTTGACCATACAGCGGAGCAGACGGACACGGCCCGGGTGTGGCAAAAGGAAAGTGCATTCCTACAAGAAAGAGAATGGTTGCCTGAATTCTGCAAATTGTTACCATGTTAGGTATGTAGAGACCGGAAATAATCCTTACTTAGTGTGTCATTATTGCTTAAGTGATGACACTGACTAAAAGTTTTTTTGTCGGTTTGTCCCAGCAGATGGGGTTAACTATCTGTTTCTGTTCTTGTATCTTATTTCAGAAGAACTAATTTTCAATCTCAGTAAAAAAAAATTTACCACAGTATCAAATGTTCCTTTTCTTTGTGTTTACAGAACTATATTCTTCTCACTTTTAAAAGATAAGGTTTAAATTATTTTTACGCACATGCCTTCAATTTACAAAGTCCTTGTTCTTGAATATGAACACTAGAGTAAAAATCTGATGTGTTGCACTCACATGACTTTCTCTACTCTTGAACTAACCATTCTTACAAACTCTTATTCCTATATCTTCTTCGTGTTAGTTGAGATAAACATTTGTAAAATTATCTTATTGCTTATTTCCTTGTAGGTACAAGGGGAATGTTAGAATACAGTAGGCTTTGTGCGATAGTCAAATGTTTGAGATTCCGTTCTCTTTGCACACTTAACATATAAAAAAATGAACAGCGATGACCCATTTCACGAAAGTTCTAAGTTTTCCTAAACTCACACACATAAAAAGGAATATCTCCGAAATGGTTCAGAAAATTTATTGAGACATAAATTGTGTATTTTAGCAAGATCTACATCTTTTGTATAGTATGATTTGGTCTATCTCTAACGGTTTACCAGTTATGCAAAATTCATCCAGATTAAATACGACTACAGGTGCAATAGCCAGAAAATTCAAGATATACATTTCATTTTTCATCAAAATATCTCAAACAAATGACATTTTAATCAAAATCGTTAGAGCCATTTTCAAGAAAATAAAAATTTTCGAAAAAGTTTCCATGTAAAGCGTAGTTTAGGGTGGGGCTATTTTCTTCAAAATCTTCGTGTCGCATTCTTCGAAGACATTAAACTTAAATACCAATTTTGGTTTTTAACCGACTTTTCGTTTTTGAGTTATGGTGTCCACAGACTGACACACACACGGACCTTTTTCTAAAAATGCTTTTTTCTTGGGTTAAGGGGGCCTCAAAACATGTATTTTCGGTAAAATCTCGACATAAAATTTTTGGGTGGAATACAATACTTCCCCTACTTACCAGTAGAGAAAGTAATAAAAATGGCATAGTCTTATACGCAAGAATGCCATGGAGTAGTAAAAAGCAGTTGTTACTACACAGAGTATGCATGCAAAATAAGACAAATTATGGGGATATTTCATTCCTAGCAATACAGCACATGTAGTTGGCCTTGGTGTAGCAACAGCAAAACAAGACAGAATGGAATCTTCTTCTAAGGGGTGGTCGCGCATGCGCTGCGAAAGCCTACATATTTTAATAACTCCGAAGTAAGAATGTTTCCTTTGTACGTTCTGCTCAAGGTCGCTAACAAGCATGTTAAATAATTGTTTAAAGAGAGACAATTGTGTTCAACTAGAAATCAGACAACCGTACTTTATAATTCACTCGATGGCCGCATGCTATACCTATTTTCCAAGGCGGTTAGTATGATGATCTGCGAGTGGAATTTTAGAAGATTTGCCTTATCACTTTAAGCTATTCCCCTTGTACCTACAAGAAAATACATAATAGAAGTATATATACAACTTTTTATTTCGATTAATATTAAATAGATAAAACAATAAGTATTTTAGATTCTCTACAACAGATAGGTGTGTGTAAAGCAAATATTATTTTGCACTTAAAATTTCATATCAATATTTCACAAGAAATATATGCTTTGGCACCCAGTGAATCTAAAAAAAAGTATTTTAGAAAAAAGTCTGTGTGTCTGTGGACAGCATAACTCAAAAACGAAAAGTCGGTTAAAAACCAAAATTGGTATTTAAGTTTAATGTCTTTCAAGGATGTGACACGAAGATTTTGAAGAAAATAGCCCCACCTTAAACTACCCTTTGGATAGAAAATTTTTCCACAATTTTGATTTTCTTGAAAATGGCTGTAACGATTTTGATTAAAATGTCATATGTTTGAGATATTTTTATAACAAATGAAATGTATATCTTGAATTTTCTACTTATAGCCCCTGTAGTTGTATTTACTCTGGACGACTTTTGCATAACTGGTAAACTGTTAGAGATAGACAAAATCTTACTCTACAAGAAATGTAGATCTTGCTAAAGTACACAATTTATGTCTGAATATATTTTCTTGTAGAGTGAACCATTTCGGAGATATTCCTCGTTATGTGTGTGAGTTTCGGAAGACTTGAAACTTTCGTGCAATGGAACATCGTTGTTCATTTTTTTATATGTTAAGTGTGCAAAGAGAACGGAATCTCAAAGTTTTAAAACATTTGACTATCGCACAAAGCCAAATATTCTAATATTCCCCTTGTACCTACAAGGAAATAAGCAATAAGATAGTTTGTACAAATGTTTATTTTAACTAACACGAAGAAGATATAGGAATAAGAGTTTGTAAGAATGGTTAGTACAAGAGTAGAGAAAGTCATGTGAGTTTACTTGGACTTGGGTGATGACTGTGAAATAGCTGTTGAGTTTTAAATACCGTTCTCATAATTTCGAATAATTGTGTGGAGTTAACTGACAAACGACACCTTTGGCAGTTTTTAATTTAGTTTATTTCTTTTAAAACTGAATTCACAATTCGGTATCTTGCAACTCATAGATCTTCTATTTTATGTTAACCTTGACAATGCCACAGTCTCACAAACATTTCCACTGTTCATAACTACTCTGACAATTGACTGCACAAGCCAGTCTGCTTATATAGCCTCTGAATTAGAGGCGACTTTTCTGAAAATCTAAGTAAATCAAACCTCTTGCCATACCACTCTGTTGGCTTCACAGGATTCATAATATGGTTTCTCTTCACGTTTAATTCGTTTTAAATTGTGATTTTAATGGACATAACCTAAGCATATTCTATATAAGGGATATGTCTTTAATGTGCATCATGGTTTTACTGGCATATCCTTAACTTCAGGCTGTTGGTCTTGAAGAATACCTTCTCTCCCGAGGTTACGTATTCCCTCCGAGATCCCTTTCCCCTCACATCAAAGAGAAACAGCTCTTCAACAGTTCCAAAACATTGGGGTCAGACCTTTTCAACTAATGAAGATTCTCGCTCGATTTTCTTCTTCAGCGACAAACTTTATATTGACTAAGCTTTTCCTTAACTTTCCTGCATTAAGTTTTTGCAGCAGCTTGATGGACACTGCATTAATACCTGAAAAGGGTATTTTTACAAATAACCGTATTCAAATGTACCATTATAAGTAGTTTATTCTTTTCACTTTCTCTACTACGTATAAGTAGAATTCGATGTCGAGATTTCACCGGAAATAAATGTTTGAGGTCCCCTGAATCCCAAAAGTCTGTGGACAGCATAACTCAAAAACGAAAATTCGGTTATAAACCAAAGTTGATATTTAACTTTAATGTCTTTCAAGGATGTCACACGAAGATTTTGAAGAAAATTGCTTCACCCTAAACTATCCTTTACATGGAAATTTTTTCAAAATTTTTCATTTTCTTGAAAATGGCTCCGACGATTTTGATTAAAATACCATATGTTTGAGATATTTTTATGACAAATGAAATGTATATTTTGAATTTTCTGGCTATAGCCCATGTAGTCCTGTTTACTCTGGATGACTTTTGCATAACTGGTAAACCGTAAGAGGTAAACCAAATCTTACTGTACAAAAAATGTAGATCTCACTAAAACACGCAATTTATGTCTGAGTAAATATTTTTGTAGAGTGAACCATTTCGGAGATATTTCTTGTTGTTTGTGTCCAATTTGGAAAAATTTCCTGAAATGGAACATCGTTGTTCATTTTTTATATGTTAACCGTGCAAAGAGAACGGAATTGGAAATTTTAAAAATATTTGACTATCGCTCAAAGCCTACTGTATTCCCATATTCCCCTTGCATCTACAAGGAAATACGCTGTAAGATAATTTGTACAAATGTTTATCTAAACTAACACGAAGAAGATATAGGAATAAGTTTATAAGAATGGTTAGTACAAGAGTAGAGAAAGTCACGTGAGTGCAACAGATTGGATTTTTGTTTCTCTTATCAAGCGGAGGAGGTATTGCTTTACACTCAAGCATTTGACACCGACATTTCACCCAAAATACTTTTTTGTGACTCTGTGTAGGATTAAGTAAGAGGTAATGGTTAATTACTCATTAATTAATACCAGTTAAGCATCCCCTTTCATACACGAGACACAATGCTATAACTGTCAGGTATCTGATAAGCTTACAAGCATTCCTGTGAAACATATACGTTTGGATTTGTTTAGTGGTTTGTAATAATTGCTTCAGTGTTAAGCAATGAAGAAACAAAAGCGTTGTTTTAAATGGTTTACGTAATACAGTTAGGGAATGCCCCAACCAGCGGGTACATCAAACACATGCTGATTTCAAACAGGAAACAACCCTGGGATGTTCGCTGCCACAAAAAAGGAATAAAAAGCTCGGTTTCTCGTCACACTTGCCGCGCACCATTCTCATGAACTTTAATTGAACTCTTTTTTCCTCCCTCTGTGACATTCGGGATCGTTCGAGCAGCTCAGTTTTAATTAATTAAATCCTTGTCTAGCGCCCATCATCACATTTCTGCACTAATTCGTCTGCAACATACGTGGTTTTCCTAGAGCCAACGCCGCCTTTATGTTTCAGCCTGGCACTTGACTGACGAATTCCACAGAAGTAACAAGAGACCAGTGTGATGGTCGTATAGTTGTATTATCATAGTGTCTGAATCATCTATGGATACGTTCCACAGCAAATACTACCGTAATATAATATGGAAAGTCAATGTGAACATAATGTAGCAAACAACTATTCCACAAATACCACATCTGACACCACTGCAACCTTCTATCACTTTGTCTTCTAAAACAGACTGACAAAACAGTTCTCTTTTAATATCGTTGTTTCTTTGGAGGCGCTTAGGCAATTAGCCGCTATCTCCCGCCCCACCCCTTCAGCTGGAAGGTGAATCAGCTCACAAACAGTCAGAGTCTAGTAACGGATACAGAGAGACGATTTCACGGCAGTTTCTAAGTCATAACTTGAATTTTCTGGGAATGTTCTCAGAAAATCTATTTCGCATAGGTTGGACATCGCTTATCTATAGTTTTCTTCGTAACCCTGAGCCACAGCTTTCTCTGTTTCAGTTTCTCTTAGCAGCTGGCTTTGACTGGAAATATGGATTTCAGGGCAGCTTGTTATGCAATGCTTCTAAACCAGTTTGCCAAAGAGAGAAACATTTAATTCATAAAAATCAAACACAATATGCTTCGTATCGCAACATGTCTACAAAACTTCATCGATGCTTCAGTTCTAAAGGCAATTTAAAATGCAAATGTCGAACGTTTGCGGCAAGCCATGTGGTGTTTCTCATTGGCGTTTTGTGTCAGCCGTTTCATATTTTCTTCTCTTAGCTTAAACTGGATACTAGTCATGAAAATGCATTATCTTTTCACTTCCTAACTTCCTAAAATGTTTGAATAATTTTTTTTAGAGTGAACCATTTCGGAGATATTCCTTGTTATTTGTGCCAGTTTCGGAAAACTTAAAACTTTCGTGAAATGGAATATCGTTGTTCGTTTTTTAAATGTTAAGCGTGCAAAGAGAACTTGATCTCAAAGCTATAAAAGATTTAACTATCGATCAAAGCCTACTGTATTCTAATACGTACCCCACGTTGGTAACATAAGCTCTGTAATAAGGGTTGACATTGCTAGCGTTAAGGGTTGCTCAGAATGCTTCGCCAATCTATAAAATTGCAGGAAGTAATATCTGTCCCATTCTTGACATAATACCAGGTGAGTCAGCTGCCCCTTATTCTCGAGTTTTATGCAATCCCCATTTTATAGTCCAACATGAAAACATCGACCCCATTACCAGGTTCTACCCGCGTATTTAACATGGATGTTAAACACTCGATGAAATTAGTACTAATATAGATGTTATCACATCGCTTTTTAATATATTCGTAATTAGACAGCTGACGTTTGCACTTCTGCAAATGTTCACTGGAACCTGCGAATATTACATCTTAAACGGAATGTTTAGCTCACACGTTACTAGATAGCTCAGTTGGAACGAGCGCAAGACACCGAAGTAATCTGTCTGCTGTGAAGGTGGTTCGAATCACCTGCATGTACTAATTTTTTAATTAATATACCGTGCAATCCTCAGAAATTACAAACTATTATTCTGAAAACTGTTATTATATTCATATTTATTGTTAATTTATGTTTAATGGCATTGTTTGATGTTTCTTTATTGGTGAACTACAATTATGTAGTTGTTTAAACACACCTATAGGTAGATGTAATTGAAATAAGGATCATTCAGACACATTTGAACACAGAAAGCAAGGAAATTACATTGTCAGAGTTTAACATGCAAGTTAAACTCAATTTTGCACACAATGAATTATTGTGCTATTAAAAATGCAGACAACCAAAAGCGATTTAAATTATAATGTCCTAAACCCTCAGGAACTTCATAATTAGATTGTGAATTCGGTTTCCAAGTTTTGATGAACATAAAAAAACAATATTTACAATGCCGAGACTCGAACCTGTGTCATAGGGGGTTAAGTGGAGAGAACCCGTCACAATCCTATTCAGCTATTCCGAGACTTGACTGAAAGCACGTACCACGTCCAATAGCAGGACTTGTATGCCTGGCGCTATGTCATTGCCACCTCGCAAGTTTTCGGGCTTGATTTAGCCTTTTAAGACAGTTTTAATCACTTACTAGGCGTTTTAATATCATTACTTAAATGGCAAAAGCTGTTATGCATATTAAATGAGATGCACGAGGCGTAGTTCACGCGAAAATGCAAATAAACTGTTGTTTAATAATATGTCCGTTTTGACTGTACGGGTCCATGATGGATGAGGCGTGTCTAAATTTTTCCTAATTTTTGGCAGCCAATCCCTGCTCTAAGTACAAGAATCCACCATTTTCTTTTTAGCTGACGTTGTTAGTGTACTCATAAGATAGGTCCATTTTTTCCGAGGCGTTTACTGAATTACGTTGCTATGTATACTCTAATAAAAAGTTTGTAAAATCGGCTGGGAACCGGAATTCGCTCTCAGTAAACGAGTCGTATGTTTTTGAGGTTACGTTCTGTCCCTTAAAGCATTGTTGCTCTCAATTTTGCGCATTCCTCTCTTTAAGAACGTCAAGCAATTCATTTTAGTAAGCGCAAAACTGGACTAAGGCGCACATGCCGTTAGATGGATGGCCTGCCTTCCAAAAAAAATAAGGCGCGGCTTACTCACCTGGTATATCTACTTACTTTTGAGGCTGTCTTAGCAGTGTTTCACTGTCACATACGTCACTCTTGTGCTAAAGCCCTTATTCCCACTGCAGGGGAAACGAGAGGCCCGCAGTGCCTACAAAAATCTGGTAGCAACAAACACATGACTATCGATTTCCAAATTCACTTGTAAGAATCTGTTGTTTCTTTTATGTGGAGTAGCTCCAAATGCTCACCATTTATCTGCTGCCCTGCTGCTATAAACAAAGGTCGATTCTCCGAGCTCATATAAACCCTCCACACACACACACACACACACACACACGTCAGCTCCAATATTGCAACTGTATAAAACGGGCTCTTCAAATATAAACCCTGCCGGCCGCTCTCACTGCAGGCAGATACACACACACACACACACACACACACACACACACTGCAGGCGCACTCTTGTTCAGATAACACACCAACATCATTAATTATACAAAATTGTTTCTCTAAGGTTGCACTAAGCGGAGTAAAGGTCAAGGCCGCTGCTTCTGCAGTCCAACATAATAGGAACTCTGTGATGTCTTGAGCCATTATGTCACTTGTATATTGCCCTATAATGAAGGTGAAGTGCTTTCCAACACTGTACACACCATTAGTGGAAGGCAACCTCTGTGGTCGTGGGTTCGATCCCTATGACCGACCTTCCTGACCCATGGGATTTTTTCAGAGGTTTCCCTAAATGGTGAGAAGGATTTCCATACCCTCCGAACTTTCTGTCCCTCCGTTCATCATCATTATAATCAACTCTTCATGGTTAATGCAGTATTTTGTGTAATCCCTCTGAAGTTATTTCAATTGTACAAAATAGATGCAGCAAAAAGCCCCTTCAAATCATTCTGTGAGAATAGAGTAGCGTAGGTTAACTTCTTCTGTTTTAAGATTGAACGACAAAAAGAAACAATGGACACTGGTTGATAGATTAATTACGGAAGAAGTTAAAAGCCCAATAAAGTGTTTTAGACATTCTCAGAAGTGTCTTAATTCATTACGTCACATCCTTACTACCTCTGAGATTAAAATGTAAGAACTCTCAAACTCTCCGACTGATGCTAAACCGGGGCAAAACTTACGCTAAGGCTTTTATATAGAAATACCCGAATTTGATATATAAATATCTTGTCTATGGTTTAGGAGAATTCTGCTATTCGTCCCATCTTTTTACTGGTCTTCCTGTTTTTTTATAATCACAAGGCTTATATTTGTATAATTGTAATGGAATGCGAGCCATCCATTCTTTGCAAATAAATATTCCATTTTCTCTATGTATTTCCATCTTTTCTTTTCAAGGTACGAGCAATTATTCCACAAATTTATAGGAACTTACTTTATTACTTATTTCTTCGTTGTTTGTTTTAAATGTCACGTTACAGCTCAAGTAGTTAAATATTCCCTCCTGGCCTAACACTTTATTATTTAACAGTCTTTGATCTTCTTATTTGTTTTCCTGTAAATGTCGTGATCTTTGACTTTTCTATTAATATACCGGTTGGAAGAGAAATCATTACATTAATTTAAACCAGTGGTAAATCTCGGTATTTTGTATCTTACGTTTTTGTCTCTGACTATACACAAACACCGTAACAGTGCGTCTTGAGAACATAGTCATACCCTGCCTTGTGCTTCCGTGTTTACTGCGCAACTGTAGGCCAATCAGGAGAGTTAGCTCCCAAAATATTACACGGCTATCAATTAACATTAGTACCAACATTGCTAAGTAAATTACAATAAATTTTCTTAGCAATTGTTTGACTGTCCGCATATCAGTTCACCCCATCCTAGCCCCTTTTAATGGGGAACGTTCACAAATCTGCGTTTTATATCTGTTATAGTCGAAGTAAATAATTTATTTCACAGTTTAGAGCATATAAGGTAAAAACAAGAACTGGTGGTACAGTCTAAAGGTTCAATGCTGCACTCTATAAATTACTCAAGCGAAGTGCATGTATACAATCAATAAGGAAAGTTGTTGCGTAACTTGGGAGGTGATTGACATGAAATGGTTCCTTTTAACATGTAACTGGGCTAAGTATAGCGGTCTAACTACATCCAGATTCGTCCCCTCCTTCCTTCAAGAACACAGAACTCAAGTTGTGTAATTGTGAGCAATATCTAGGTAGACCAATATCCATTAGACCAAGTACTGTATTCCACCCAAAATTTCAGTACCTATATTTTACCAGAAATCTTGAAACTACCTCGATAAAAAATCTGATGTGTTGCACTCACATGACTTTCTCTACTCTTGTACTAACCATTCTTACAAACTCTTATTCCTATATCTTCTTCGTGTTAGTTGAGATAAACATTTGTACAAATTATCTTATTGCTTATTTCCTTGTAGGTACAAGGAGAATATTAGAATACAGTAGGCTTTGTGCGACAGTCAAATGTTTTAAAACTTTGAGATTCCGTTCTCTTTCCACACTTAACATATAAAAAATGAACAACAATGACACGTTTCACGGACGTTTTAGTTTTCCGAAACTCACACACACAATAAGGAATATCTCCGAAATGGTTCACCCTACAAGAAAATTTATTGAGACATAAATTGTTTATTTTAGCAAGATCTACATTTTTTCTATAGTATAATTTGGTCTATCTCTAACGGTTTACCAGTTACGCAAAAGCCGTCCAAAGTAAATACGACTACGGCGGCTACAGCCAGAAAATTCAAGATATACATTTCACTTATCAAAATATCTCAAATACATGACATTTTAATAAAAATCGTTAGAATCATTTTCAAGAAAATCAAAATTTTCGAAACATTTTCCATGTAAAGGGTAGTTTAGGGTGCGGCTATTTTCTTCAAAATCTTCGTGTCACATTCTTGAAAGACATTAAACTTAAAAACCAAGTTTGGTTTTTAACCGACTTTTCGTTTTTGAGCTATGCTGTCCACAGACTAACACAGAGACACATACATACACGTTTTTCTAAAAATGCTTTTTTTGGATTCACGGGGTCACAAAACATATATTTCCGGTGGAATCTTGACTTCGAATTCTTGGATGGAAAACAATACCTCGTCTACTTACCAGCAGAGAAAGTAAAAATAGAGGAATATGGAACTCGATGGAAACAAAATGCGCCAAGAATGAATGAAAAACGCTTCCCTATGTTGGTTATGAGTATCAGCCGATTGAAAGAAGTGTGAGATTAACAGGGATGGAGAGAAGCGTGGAGAGCAGGAGACATTCCTAATCCATGATGATAATGATAATAATTATCCTTACCAGTATTGAGCTGGTGAGGTTGGGAAACCGCGAAAAAAAGAAACAAGGATGGGAAAGGTCGACCATGGATGTTGAACCCACACCTGGTATGTAGGTCGGGCATTGTACTGCAACGAAAGTTTGCTTGGTTTGGGGTGGAAGTCCCACATATGGGGGATAATCCGCATAATAATGAGAAGAAGAAATAAAGCGAGCACTGCAGTAGGTTTTAATACTATGTCGTAAAACAGAACTAGAGAACAAACATTTTTGTAGCTTCATAGTACATACATAGACGCTGTATTTCAGATCCTGCAGGAAGGGGAAGAAAACTGTACAGGACATGTGTTTTTAGGGCCATGTCAGAGCCACCCCCCCCCCTCTCTCTCTCTGTCTCTCCTTTGTCGTAACTCATCCCGTCAAACTGTTTTTGCAGTTCTCCTGCACATCACAGCGAACAGCTGTATGTATGGTTATGACTGACTCCACATTTCTTTTTCTTTGACTGCTGTGTCACGATCTTCTTCCATTGCACTGCAGAGAGTTATCCTCTGTTTTTCTTTAAAGTCTGCTTTCGTGGTACCAACGATTCAAATGCCTTCTGACAAGTGATTTGATATAGGACGCTTCAAAGTTAGCAAACCGCACGGTTTTTCTTCTTTATTAAGTACAAGGGTCAGCTAATAGAGCCAACTGATAGGTATTTTTAAAAAAACGTCCGACTGTGTGTGTCTGTCTGTGTGTCTGTGGACAGCATAACTCAAAAACGAAAAGTCGGTTAAAAACCAATGTTGGTATTTAAGTTTAATGTCGTTCAAGGATGCGACACGAAGATTTTGAAGAATATAGCCCCACGCTAAACTACCCTTTACATAGAAGATCTTTCAAAAATTTTGATTTTCTTGAAAATGGCTCTAACGATTTTGATTAAAATGCCATACATTTGAGATATTTTTATGACAAATGAAATATATATCTTGAATTTTCTGGCTATAGCCCCTGTAGTCGTATTTACTCTGAACGACTTTTGCATAACTGGTAAACCGTTAGAGATAGACACAACCTTACTGCACAAAAAATGTGGATCTTGCTAAAATACACAATTTACGTCTCAATGAATTTTCTTGTAGAGTGAACCATTTCGGAGATATTCCTTGTTATGTGTGTGAGTTTAGGAAAACTTAAAACTTTCGTGAAATGGAACATCGTTGTTCGTTTTTTTTATATGTTAAGTGTGCAAAGAGAACGGAATCTCAAAGGTCAAAAAGATTTGACTGTCGCACAAACCCTTCTGTATTCTAATATTCCCCTTGTACCTACAAGGAAATAAGCAATAAGATAATTTGTACAAATGTTTATCTCAACTAACACGAAGAAGATATAGGAATAAGAGTTTGTTAGAATGGTTAGTACAAGAGTAGAGAAACTCATGTGAGTGCAACACATCAGATTTTTAGAAAAACGTCCGACTGTGTGTGTCTGTCCGTCTGTGGACAGCATAACTCAAAAATGAAAAGTCGATTAAAAACCAAAGTTGGTATTTAACTTTAATGTCTTTTGAGGATACGACACGAAGATTTTGAAGAAAATTGCCCTACCCTAAACTACCCTTTACATGGAACATTTTTCGAAAATTTTGATTTTCTTGAAAATGGCTATAACGATTTTGCTTAAAATGTCATATGTTTAAGACATTTGTATGACAAATGAAATTTATATTTTCAATTTTCTGGCTATAGCCTATGTAGTCCTGTTTACTCTGGATAACTTTTGAATAAGTCGTAAACCGTAAGAGATAGACCAAATCTTACACTACAAAAAATTTAGATCTTGCTAAAATACACAATTTATATCTGAGTAAATTTTCTTGTAGGGTGAACCATTTCGGAGATATTCCTTGCTATGTTTGTGAGTTTCGGAAAACTTAAAGCTTTCGTGAAATGGATCATCGTTGTTCGTTTTTTTATATGTTAAGTGTGCAAAGGCAACAGAATCCCAAAGCTTTAAAACATTTGACTATACAAGGAAATTAGCAATAAGATAATTTGTCCAAATGTTTACCTCAACTAACACGAAGAAGCTATAGGAATAAGAGTTTGTAAGAATGGTTAGTACAAGAGTAGAGAAAGACATGTGAGTGCAACGCATCACACTTGTTTATATGTTAGCAGTACAAAGAGAACACTCGGGGAGAATGCTACTTGTATGAAATAACTCGGTAGGGACATGAATTGCGAGTTTCCTCTCTGGGACGAAGCTGTATTTCTCCTTTACAATGCAGGACTAATATTGGGGTTGCAATGGCAAACATTTAATGTGACTCCGAAGGCGAGGAGAGCTGGGAAATGGGATGGGTTCACATTTTGGTGATTATTATCATCATCCCGTGGCATTAGTTAGGTCACTTGCGCCACTTTCTCGCGGGTCACTGCACAGATTACCAAGCACTGTCAACCGTCCTATATATGTATGCCCTTCCTCGCTGGCGGCGGCAGCGGCGGCCAGTTATTCAATAACCACTGAAGCAAAAACTACACTGTCGGTGTGCGGAGGTGTGCAGCTCCAAAACTCTGAGTTTCTTAATGTTGCTCTTTGTATAAATTCACATTAAACTTACTCTCCTCTCCTATTTGTAGCATAGGCTTCGTTACACAGTTCACACACACACACACACACACACACACACACACACACACACAGACACACACACGCACGCGCACACACACGCACATACACACACATACACACACGCACGCAAACGAATTCTCTACTCTTGTACTAACCATTCTTACAAACTCCTATTCCTATATCTTCTTCGTATTACTTGAGATAAACATTTCTACAAATTATCTTATTTCTTATTTCCTTGTAGGTGTAAGGGGAATATTAGAATACAATAGGCTTTGTGCGATAGTCAAATATTTTAAAGCTTTGAGATTCTGTTCTCTTTGCACGCTTAACATATAAAAAAATGAACAACAATGCTCCATTTCAAGAAAGTTGTAAGTTTTCCGAAACTGACACAAATAACAAGGAATATCTCCGAAATAGTTCACCCTACAAGAAAATGTATCTGGACATAAATTGTGTGTTTTAATGAGACCTACATTTTTATAGTGTAAGATTTTGTCTATCTCTTGTGGTTTACGAGTTATGCAAAAGTCATTCAGAGTAAACAGGACTACATAGGCTATAGCCAGAAAATTCAAGATATACATTTCATTTGTCATCAAAATATCTCAAACAAAGTTTCCATGTAAAGGGTAGTTTAGGGTGGAGCAATTTTCTTCAAAATCTTCGTGTCGCATCCTTGAAAGACATTAAACTTAAATACCAACACACACGGACCTTTTTCTAAAAATGCTTTTTTTGGATTCAGGGAGCCTCAAAACATGTATTTCCGGTGAAATCTCGACATCGAATTTTTGGGTGGAATACAATACTTTCCCTACTTACCAGTAGAGAAAGTAAAAATGAACAACGATGTTCCATTTCACGAAAGTTTTAAGTTTTCCGAAACTGACACAAATAACAAGGAATATCTCCGAAATGGTTCACTCTGCAAAAAAATTTATCCAGACATAAATTGTGTGCTTTAACGAGACCTACATTTTTTGTAGAGTAAGATTTTGTCTAGGTCTTGCGGTTTACGAGTTATTCAAAAGTCATCCAGGGTAAACAGGACTACACAAGCTATAGTCAGAAAATTGAAAATATACATTTCATTTGTCATACAAATATCTCAAACATATGACATTTTAATCAAAATGGTTAGAGCTATTTTCAAGAAAATCAAATTTCTTGAAAAATTTTCCATGAAAGGCTAGTTTAGGGTGGGGCTGTTTTCTTCAAAATCTTTGTGTCGCATCCTTGAAAGACATTAAACTTAAATACCAACTTTGATTTTTAACCGACTTTTCGTTTTTGAGTTAGGCTGTCCACAGACACACACAGGTACCTTTTTCTAAAAATGCTTTTTGTTTTGATTTAGGGGGTCTCAAAACATATTTCCGGTGAAATTTCGACATAAAATTTTTGGGAGGAATACAATGCTTTCCCTACTTACCAGTAGAGAAAGCAATAATATGCTTGTTCTAAATGCAGTAGTTTAACCTTAATCTCTTTTTTCCTTTTTCTGTTTTAAAATTCAAACAAAGTTCGATAGATATTTTTTCATAGGGTTGTTCGGATTAGCGGGCTTATAATTGTTGACACTACTGTGTTCAGAAAACGGGTATTTTTGGTGAAATCTCTGTATCTAATTGTTGGGTGGAATACCAATGTTCTACTTTGAAAGCAAAAGTGGAGAAAGTAAACTAAAGGTGAACACCGAAGATAGAGCACATATTATGAGGGCTTCCTTCAACACAGTGTAGGAAACAACAGCCGCAGAGGAGAACGTGATATCCAAGGAAAAGTACTGGGATGTTTTGTTCTTCCGGAGACTTGATTGATCGATTCTCTGTCAATAGAAATCTAGGTAGATAAACCGCGGAATGTCGTCTGCACCGCATGCCATCGATTTTTAATCGTGCACTCACCGGCAGTACACAAAGCAAGGTACCTAACAGGACAGGCGATCCATACGTAATACAGCTTCGTATCGTTTTCACACTCCACAAGCCTCGCCTGTTGGGAGATGCATTCTGTCCACCGTGGTGAGACGACGTGCCTTCATCACCCCGATGACATTCTTTGGAGGAGGCAATATCGTCAACAGTGAAACCTTCAGGGGCTATCTCAAAAGGTAGGTAGCTCTCCATCTAGCACGTGATTCTCGCGGGTACAGTCTCTCGCGGCGGGTAAACGAACTACGGCCTACTGGACACGAACGGGGTTATGTAGTAAACAGGGCCGTGAAACCAGTGTGTATAAAAATGCTGTAATTGTAACTGAGAGCAAACCCAGCCTAGGATTTGTTTAATATTTAGCTTACTTGGAGTAATGACACCTTTACTTACTCACAGCGAGCGACACACGCCACTATCTGAATCGAAAGTGTTCTAATTGTGCTATCAAAGAAACCTTATTTTATATGTGTTTTGTTTGTAGCAATGGCGTCTATGTTTTCAAAGTTAATTATCAAAGTATTACATAGTGACAGCAGGGAAATAATTGTCGAAATCCCACACTTCTTGAAGTAAGAGCCAAAGATGAAGGAATGAAGATGTGTAGTAGTGCGTGAGTGCCTCACACTACAGTCTACATCTATTGCGCCAGCTATACGTAATTTAAGAGATAGTATTTAAGTATATCTCAGCGTTTAAAATTGTGACAAAATGACAATTCTAACAAATTCCACATCTGACACCAATGTGTCTTTGAGGCACATGCCACCAGCGGTGTTGGCCCCGACCTTCCTTTGATGTACGCCGCCGCAGTGTACATTATTATATGCAATATATACTAGGGTGTTTACATGTGGCGTGTAATAATAAATCAAGTTATTGTGTGGACGTTAGAAGTAAGTGTTGATTCACGTTTGAAAATGTCGGTGAAATTCAACGTACGTGGAAGCATGAGTTGGCAACACAGTCTCCAACATGTTTCACAATTTCACGCTTTGTGACAAGTGCTACCCTTTGTGTTGTATGAAACAGAAGATTCCGAAGGCTTCGTACAAATGCAGGTCCTGCTTCTTCAGCTATCTTCTTACATATGTTTGCAGCGTCACCTCAGAAGTCTGATATCCGAGTGTTTGTATGACAGAGGTTAGCAGTGGGAATGCATGACGCATTATAAATGCAAATTGTGGGCATAAATTCTTTGTCATAATTGTGCCAAATCACGTAGACGGGATGCTTAACAAACCCCAGAGGAAAATAATCAGGTGGTGTTAGGTCTGGTGATGTGGGAGGCTAGGTGAGCTCTTTCAGACCCATCTTCCAGAGAACTAACTGTCCAAGAATATCCTTAGTACATTGACAAAATGTGGTGGTGCCCCATCTTACTGGAAAATTGTCCACATGCTGACTGATAAACAATATATGTATGCTATGATCTGCGCATATGTGCGTGATGCGTGACTTTTCAAACTTCACACAGTGAATCATAATTTTGTTTACCGGACAGCAGTTTACCGGACTCTCACTTTAATACGACTCTACTTCTTTAAAAGTACATTAGTGACGTAAACATTAACCACGTACCCTTTATGAAAACAATAACGTTTTCTAATTATAAGACGGACACTGTCACCGAGGTTTTCCTTGACGTGAATCTGCATAGACACTGGACAGGACGAATGAGTGCGTTTTAGTTCCCAGCACGTTTAGTAAACTTTACCTTCTAGGGGTAGATGAGACAAGGAATCTGAATACAATCCCACCAGCTTGACTTAATGTTCACGTCCAAAAATTTCTGTAACTATGTTGACTTTGAATTTTATAGAAGTACTCTCTGAAGTGCACTTGATTGGGAATAAATGTAGTATGATTGTATTGTTTCTCGCGATTACATGAAAGAGCATTAAATTTTAAAGCCAGCATATAGTGCCCAGTGCTTTAACATTTGACTGTCGGTACTCCATTCGTACGTATGGTGGTCGTTCGTGTCTAGGGATCACATGCTAGCCTCTGGATCCCGGGATCGTGGGTTCAAAACTGGCGAGAAGTGATAGATTTTTTCTGCCCTAAAAGTCCTGAGGGTATCTCCCTTCGGAAGGGAAGTAAAACCGTTGGTAAATTATGTCGTAAATTTGCGGTACGTAAAATAACCTTAAGCCAGATACAAATCCTCTAATATACCGATAGAATGCCATTGTTATTGTTATTGGAAGAACTAAGTAAGAGGGAAAGGCACAAAGGGATATTTTGCCGACAGCAACAAAATTAAGAAAATGGTTGGTAATCCGTAAATGAGTGAGGTTGTGTATGCGGTAAAAGTTAGGTTATAGTGAAGTAGTGATATTGGAATAATGAAGATTACTGAAATGTATAATGTAAACCGATTAATAACAGTTATAACAGAGAAACTAATAAGAAAATTTGAGAAAAGGGGAAGGTGAATAATGATGGGAAATGAAATAAATCAGGAAATAGAAACTAAAGAGGATGGGAGCAGGATAAGATTAGTGCAAACGTTCACAAATTAAACGTGTGTAAAGTATATGTAAATGGTATATTACGTGCCAAGAACTGTAAGTGATACATATCAGGTATTACTTTTTGCAATACTTGAAAAAAACCGTAAAGATCAACAATAAATCAAAATTTCTTTTCCATATTTTATTGGATATTAAGAAAAAATGAATTCTCAATGGGAACAAATGAAAAGCTGCTTCTAAATTATATGCACAAAGCCTTCTTATCCGCTGTTTTGTTTTGGGTGTTACGTCATTTCCTTCTGCTACCAGCTTTAGCCTTCCTGCCATGGGAATTGATAAATGAATTGTAAATTTAGCTTACACTACCGAATATGTGTTAACAATGATGAACATTACATATCAAGTATGGAAAAAGGTAATTATGACTAAGGGCTGCCCAGTTTAGGGTTCAGTACCTAATAAATCACGAAATGCCACTTAAACAGCGTCTATAAATAAAAACAATTTCTTTTTCATTCTATATATGTAACAAAATATAATGTGGCTATTTCTGTAAACGTTTATCTCGATTGAAATTTAAGTAGATCTTCTGTAAATACGGTTTGTATACCCCTAATATACGATAGAGCGTAGAGAAGGTCATGTGAATGTAACACTCAAGTTGTTCTTAGCAGATCTGAAACTCCAATATTAGTGGGTGCTATCGGAAGTGTCTAACTTAACCTAAATACCGTGTTAAATCAGGTACTAAACACACACGTATCCGAAACTGACAGCCGTAATAGATGGTGTAATTAGTCTTTCAAATTTACTGGACATCTGAGTCGAGTACAACCTGTAAGTAGGCTATTAGCAGCTTCGCTCCAGTAAGATTTATAGCATTGAGTCAGACCAGGTATTCCTGGGACATATTTATAGTTCAGTGTTAACATTTTGGTTCAGACTATGAAATACCAATCAAAATTCTAGTTTGGATGTTCAACAACTGTAGTTCAATTAGCAGAAACTCCACCAATCATAACTTCATAAGTATGATACCATGATAAGGTTTGGCATTTCGACCTAAGAAAGATGATACTGCGCATGCGCGAGAGTTGTGGGCTCGATCAACTCCGTGTTTAACGGTATCTAGCACCAGATGTCACCTAGGAAAGCTAATTGTGCATGACTGCAGAATTTGTTGTTAAAGTTTTGACAGGGGCTGTAGAATCGCTCGCTTCAGAAGCAATGGGTTTTGCCTTCTTTCTCTAATGACAAGCGATTGTATTGGCTAGCCCACAATGAGGGCTACAAAACAATGCATTTCATTTCTCTGGCGCGACGCGGTGCAGTAATAATTCCGGAAATTACTTGTTACTGTATGGTATTGGAGCCTCTGTTTTGTAAGCTCAAAGTGATGGAATAAACGGCCCGTGTTGTCTGTTTCAAACGGGACAAAGCTAGCCACGAACGTAATTTTGCTCTTGTCACCATTAAAAATACTGCACATCCTTTCTCTTTTAATACTCGTGCCGGTTCTATGCGCATTGCAAATAACCGCATTTGTTACACAGAAAACGTCCAACACAAATCACATTCATATGACTCTTGTACTAACCATTTTACAAACACTCATTTCTCCACCTTCTTTACGTTAGTCGAAATAAACATTTGCGTAAATTATCATACTGTTAATTTTCTTGTAGGCCCAAGGGGAATACACTAAGCTTTAAGTCACAGTCAAATGTTTTACGAGCTGGTTGCTATATGAAGGCTTTGACACCTCATTCTCTATGCATAGGCAAGACATTGAAAAAACGTTATTTGATGTAAATTCTGTAATTTAATAAGGTCTACATTTTATTGTGTTGTAGGCTTTTATCTACCTCTTGCGATTTACCCGATATGGAAAACTCATCCAGAATATAGAGGCCATCAGAGGCTATTTCCAAATAATTCAAGATATATACTCTCCATTTGTCATGAAAATATCTTAAACATACCCTATTTTATACAGTCATGATAACCATTTCTTCGTAAATCAACATTTTTGAAAATTTTTAGACGTGAAAGCTAGTTTTGGACGGAAAATTTCCTTAAAAATATTTGTGGCGCATCCTTAAAAGTTTGGTTCTTTGGTACCAACTTTTCGTTGTTGAATTATTGTTCAGTAACACACTCAAAGACGTTTTAGTACTTTTTATTCAAGGGTTCAATACGTACATTCCCCAGAAATCTCCGTATCGAAATGTAAAAAAAGCAGATAAAATTAGTCAACTTTTATCTTTTATTGCCTTCTTGATAGATACAGATGATTTTCTTAATCAGAGTAGCCAAATTAATTTCAACTTTGCCAAAGATGAATCTTAGATCATCAATCATCAATTATCGATCATCAATTAATCTTCTCCTAGTGTTATCGTAAAAATCCAAGATCATACATGGGAATGAAGAACTGGATATTTGTTCTCTGATGTAGACCAGGCGTGGGCTAAATTGGCCTAACTGGTCCACTCAACTGGGTCACATTCTTGCCTCACTCCACCTGCCATTCCTCCCCTACACTACTGTTCAGGTGCCGACACGCCTCAATCAGTGACTGTTTCATGAAGAGTGTTAGAGGAAATTTGTTGTAAGCTACAAAAACACGAAAAATATTTGTTTATAATACGGATTTCAATTTGCAAATATAAAGCTTTACAATATCAAACGCTATTTTCATCAGAACATTTAAAACAGCGAAAGTTAAAATATCCTGTCAAAAATTACAAGAAATTTAGTTTCCAGAAGTAATTAGATGAAAAGCTGCAAGTGAATCTTAGAGTACATTCAAGGTATATGTATAAATAAGAATATTTAGAGAATAGCGTGAGATAAAAGGCATTCCAAGAATTTTACCTCTAATGTTTTCTAAGTCAGTTGTATTAATACCTCTACATAAATATCGTATGCCTGTGTATGAAGATGAAACAATGAAATTCCTGTACCACCTCCAATTAATTAATGTTATAGGGTAATTAATTGTTGACCTTTCGGACCACAGTGTTTTCCATTATATTATAAATCCAATAATTGATTGCGTAATGACTAATTCGTTACGGGAGTCAGTGAACCAAACATATTAACTGTGCGTTAAATGTTGCGTAAATACATACGTGCAGTGTATGCCATGCGTAATACAAAAAAATCTGATGTGTTACCCTCACATGACTTTCTCTACTCTTGTACTAACTATCCTTACAAACTCTTACTACTATATCTTCTTCGTATTAGTTAACATAAACATTTGTACAAATTATCTTATTGTTTATTTCCTTGCAGGTACAAGGGGAATATTAGAATATTAGAATATAACTTTTTGCGATAGTCAAATGTTTTAAAGCTTTGAGATTACGTTCTCTTTGCACGCTTAAGATAAAAAAAATGAACAATGATGTTCCATTTCACGAAAGTTTTAAGTTTTCCGAAATTGACACAAATAACAAGGAATATCTCCGAAATGGTTCACTCTACAAAAAAAAAAAAAAAAAAAAAAAAAAAGGACATAAATTGTGTGTATTAGTGAGATCTACTTTTTTTTTTCTCGAAAATATTGATTTTCTTGAAAAAGCTATATACATTTCGATTAAAATGTCATATACTTGAGTTCTATCTATGACAAATGAAATGCATATCTTGAATTTTCTGGCTACAGCCCCTGTAGTCGTATTTACTCTGGATAACTTTTGCATAACTGGTAAACCCTAACAGATAGATCACATCTTACTATACAAAAAATGTAGATCTTACTAAAATACACAATTATGTTTGTAGAGTGAACCATTTTGGAGGTATATGTTATTTGTGAGTTTTGGAGAACTTATACTTCTATAAAATGGAATGTGGTTATTCACTTTTTTATATGTTAAGCTTGCAAAGAGAACGGGATCTCAAAGCTTTAAAACATTTGACTATCGCACAAAGTTATATTCTAATATTCTAATATTCTAACATTCCCCTTGTACCTGCAAGGAAATATAATTTGTACAAATGTTTATCTCAACTAACACGAAGAAGATATAGGAATAAGAGTTTGTAAGAATGGTTAGTACAAAAGTAGAGAAAGTCATGTGAGAGCAATACATCAGATGTTTTATTATAAATTTAGCTGGTCGGTCAAAACAAATACTAAAAACAGAAGAATTTTACCCTGCACAACCTCAGAACCGAGTATTCAAGGGCTTGCTTCGCAGTTGCTAGTCTCCTGCAAAAATCCAGTGGGACACATCACAAAGAGGTTTGGGCCTTATATAATTATTTGTGGAGACCTCCATCTCATTACCTCTAATGCTTAGGGACCCTAAAGAGGATGAGGGAATCGCTGGTCCAGAACCTTTGGCATTGCCTACCTCATTTGGACGTCGCATTAAGGGCTTTTAAAGCTGCCTCACCAAATTTTCACTTCCGCCCATTTAGAGAGATAGGCTCAAATGACTGTTTTGATATCAGATGACAAGCAGGTACTGCCAACATGCACACGAGTTGAACTGTCAAGATTTCGTACACTCCAGTGCACCTGTGTTCTATCAACAGGACGCATGCTTCCCAGGAAAGAAGTAACTCGCGACTGGAAGCGCATGCGCACTTAAGAAGAGACTAAATCGCGAAAACTGCTCAAGAATGACATTTTTAGCTTTATATGCCATATTATTAGGTCGTCTTCTCCTTAATTATATTCATATTTTATAGCTGTAGGTATAATAAAATAAGTATGTTTTTACTTTCTCTACTTCGTATGGTAATTTGGGGAAGTATTGTAATCGACCCAAAATTGCAACGTCGAGAAATGTCTTTAGGCCCCTGAATTCCGAAGAAGCACTTTTAGAAAACGATGTGTGTGTGTGTGTGTGGGTGTGTGTGTGTGTGTGTGTGTGTGTGTGTGTGTGTGTGTGTGTGTGTGTGTATGTATGTAGTGGGGGGGGGGGGTGTATACACCGTAACTTAAAAACGAAGAGTCGATTAAAAACCAAAGTTGCTATTTACGTTGAATTTCTTTCAAGTATGTAACACGAATATTTTAAAGAAAATTCCTTTACCCTACTCTACGGTAACTAGAAAATTTTTATTTTCTCAAAAATGACTCTGACGATTTTGATCAAAATGTCATATGTTTGAGATATTTTGATGACAAATGAAATGTATATCTTTAATTTTCTGGCTATAGCCCCTGTAGTCGTATTTACTCTGGACGACTTTTGCATAACTGGTAAACCGTTAGAGATAGACCAAATCATAATATACAAAACATGTAGATCTTGCTAAAATACACAATTTATGTGCCAATAAATTTTTTTGTAGGGTGAAGCATTTCGGAGATATTCCTTGTTATGTGTGTGAGTTTCGGAAAACAACTTTCGTGAAATGGAACATCGTTGTTCATTTTTTTATATGTTAAGTGGGCAAAGAGAACGCAATCTTAAAGCTTTAAAACATTTGACTATCGCTCAAAGCCTATTGTATTCCCATGTTCCCCTTGTACCTACAAGAGAATCAGCAATAAGATAATTTCTACAAATGTTTATCTCAACTAACGCAAAGAAGATACAAGAATAAGTATTTGTAACAATAAAAATCCGATGCGTTGCACTCACAAAATTTGAAATTTTGAAATTGTGTTGTCTTTCCATGGCAGAATATAAAAAAGACCTCTTATTTGAGAAAAGTATAAGTATTTGTAAGTATAAAACAATAATAAGGAATACCTCGAAAATGGTTAACTCTACAAAAGCAAACTAATTATACATTGTTTATCTTACGTTTAACCAGTTAGGCATTCGTTCATACATTCATTCAGATAAAGCGGTCATTGGAGAATGTTCCTTCAAAGTTCAAGATATATACATTTCATTTGTCCACAAAAATAACTATTGTGTTTGAATCAAAACAGTTACAGCCGTTTTTGAAAAAGTTTTGGAAAACTTCTGCATGTTAACTTGAAGAGGGTAATTTTCTTGAGAGTCTTTGGATCCTACTCTTAAAACATGTTGCATATCCCGTGTTGGTATTTAAGCACACAGACAGAACTTTTTATATTTTTATTGCATTTAGAGAATCTGAAAATATATTGTCGTTAAAATCTTGTAAATACGTTATATAGAAGGTAAAAACTACAATGTATGCAGTATTTAGAGTAGAGAGGTAAAGTTCAGCTCATCTTTTAGGGAAAACTTGGTTCCATAAATTGGTACTACTGATAATTATGATCTCCTTTGTTTGTTGCACTCCACGTGATTTCTTTCATTCCAGATATAGAGTTTGTTTCCTTTACTTTTGCTTTGAATGCATTTTTCTGTTAATGATATTTTCTGTCTTAAATGGACCTTTTTTCTTAGAAACTACTGAAGACAGAAATTAAATTTTAAGGTGTCTATTATCACTTGGTTATTTTCTTTGGTACAAATTATCACTGGGTGATTCTTTTGTTTAGCCAGTGTCACAAACTGTTTCCCATAAATCGCTGAAAAACAATTGTTACTATTACAATTGACTAACAATCAATTTCATAACTGTGTTTTAACGATTGTTCTTTTAATAATTAATGTATTTTTCCAGAAGAAATGTTATTTGTTAATGTTAACAATAAAGTGAGATTTATTTGAGATTATAAACTGGTCTACTGTTATAACAAGAGAAAATCGAAATATACGTAATTCTTGCGTTTCGTTTTCTTCAGTTGGCAGCCCAGGTTCGATCTCAGGATAGCCTTAGTGGTGAGTTATCGTGGATAAAGTGACGCCAAGGTGGGTTTTCTCTGGGTTCTTCGTTTCCTGCGCCATTCATTGCAGCAACTGCTCCAGTATGACCTTTCCTTTCATTCATTTCGCCCTTATTTCATACTATCTCCTTCCTCACCTCGGACTTACGCCATCCTGGTTACTGTTTGATCGGTTTGTCTGCTCCTAGACAGCCATCTGACCACAGGCGACCACTTGGAAGTCCTGGAGGTGGGGAGAGCCCTCCATGCGAGGACGGTAAACAAGACGTTTGGTAGGATAGGTCTTTCAATCAGTCCTTAAACAGTCTTACGTTGCCATTGAAGATCTACATATAGGGTAAGAAATCGAATGCGTATTCCAAATGAATAGACCAGGTTAGTGTGACTCCTACGATACAATATGTCCGTACCTAGAGGTAGTAGATATGTCCAGGTATGTGACGTTCCTCCACTCACACAAAAGCGACGCACAACATTTCCTCTCTTGTGTGTGAAGTATTTACTTAACCTCTGCTTCAGTGTTTACAAACTACTCAAGCGGGAGTTGTACCAACTCTAGAAAACGTTTCCCCGTGTTTTAGCGCCTTAGTCACCTGAAGGTAAAACATACGGCTACCTGTGAACAGCGTCGGGTGGCTACCGGGTGCGTTCCATCAACTTGCACAAATATTCCCTACGAATTGTTTACTCTGACACCTGGTCTCGAACTAAGGCCTTTTGGGGGAGGTGAACTGCACTAAACGATCTTTACCTACTCTACTGCTTAAGTATTATAGTACCCAAAACACGTTTGAGACACTCTAAATAAATAGACTATTCCACTCATACGTGACGTGAATCAACCAATCATGTGCATACACATTTAAAATTTCAACAAATGAAAGTATTCATTCCCAAAAAGATTATCACATTTAATTATAACATCCCCTGCTTTTCTTATGTTATGATCAGGCTAGACAATCTAGCTGCGTGCGCAACGCTGACGTAATCTGACGCTATTCAAATGTCAAATATGGCTGACTCTCGCTTTCTAAAATGTAAACGAAATAGATGAAATAATTCGAAGAGGGAAACCTCAGAATGCTGAATACAACAGAAAATATATTTGGAATCAGTTTGACAAATTCACCGTTGAACTAAATTATAAATTAACAACACACTCCAACTTCTGTCATTGTCAACATCTTAAAAAAATTGTAGCATCAATATGATGAGTCTTTTAGATCGTGAAAATGAACGCTGACGTATATATGCGTGCTGTATGTTTCTTTTAGGCCGTGAAAATGAACGCTGACGTATATATGCGTGCTGTATGTTTCTTTTAGGCCGTGAAAATGAACGCTGACGTATATATGCGTGCTGTATGTTTCTTTTAGGCCGTGAAAATGAACGCTGACGTATATATGCGTGCTGTATGTTTCTTTTAGGCCGTGAAAATGAACGCTGACGTATATATACGTGCTGTATGTTTCTTTTAGGCCGTAAAAATGAACGCTGACGTATATATGCGTGCTGTATGTTTCTTTTAGGCCGTGAAATGAACGCTGACGTATATATGCGTGCTGTATGTTTCTAGTAATCAAAATACAGCATTTAAATACCATTCCATAGGCTATATCATCCTTTAATTCGTGAAATAGTCGTAATAAATGCAACTTGTGATAACTTCTCTAGATAAATTGACATTAATTATGACAAACTGCGGTGTAGACCGCCTAAATCAGAAACGAAAGCTCAGTTAAATACCAAACATGGCGTTTGCGCTCGCTATTTTCCAAAGATGAGACACAAACCATATTTCGAAATTGCTCTATCGATATTGATTAAAATACCATACATTAAAGACATTTAAATAAAAAGTAAAATGTATATCTCGAATTTTCTGGGAACGTGTGTGAAGTTCTTGATATGGACGGACCTTTGTGCAATAAACAATGGCAATGCTTATTCATTATTTTTAAGAGTGCTTCCGCTATTCAGTTGTTTCTCGTGATATGGAAAGAGTAAGAATTCAAACCCAACTTATAGCGACCCGCATTTAAGCATTCGACTATGTACTCATATTTGTGATTGGATTCACATGACTTTCTCTACCCTTGTACAAACTATTCTTACAAGCACTTATTTATCTACTTCATATTAATCGAGAAAAACGTTTACGGCAGGTAATTTTCTTGTAGGTGCAATGGAAACTTGGGAATATTGCTTTAAGCAATAGTGAAATGTTTTTAAGATGGTCACTATGTAATACGCATTGAAATTTTGTTCTATTTTCGCATGGCCAAGAGATAAAAACTGAATAACCTCCCATTTCAGAAAAGCATGAGCAATGGAAAATTCAAACAAATAATAAGAATCATCTCCGAAATGGTTCATTGCATAAAAATGCATCAATGCATATGCATCATATATGTGCATATTTTATGTTGTAAGATTTTGTATATCTCTTACGGCTTACCAGATATGCAAAAGTCACTTGGGTTGCAGAAAATTCAAGATATACATTTCATTATGATTAATACTTTCCTCTTTCTTCACTGTTTAATTAATTTTATTCAACGTAATACATTTGTCATAAAGTATGGCATAAATTTACAGTTCCACGTCTTTGGACTCGAGTATCCTTAGATGAAGCTTGTATTGTTGTTTCAGCAGATAATTGTCTTTAAAAAATACTGGAGATATTAAAAGTTTCAATAAAAACGAACATGGCATCAGTAAGATTTAAAGAGACGATATTTATATATTTTCAATCAGAAGGAATAGCAGAATATTTTTCCTTTAAAAAAGAAACGAAACGAAAATGTCAATGTCCAATTGGACAGCCTCTTGCATAGGCCCTGCGTACAAAGGGGAACGTTCTCGAAGAGGAAGCTTCACGAACCTGCCAAAGGGAATTTCCTGGAGCAGCGGGAAGGCGGCACACAAAGCGCTTGTCGTGCGGATCATTGTTCTCTGAAGAGAACCGATCATTACTGCAGGTAGCCGGTCGGGCCAGTATGTGGTAATCCCCTACCACCGATAATTAGCGGTGGCGGCGACAGTACTTTTTTAATAAATGAAAATGTTAAGCTGATTATGACAGAATCTGCCATAACGAATTTTAAAATCCAGCACAATCAATGCTATAACACTGAATAGATGGTGTTTTCATTTGTGGGGCATTTAAACTTAATTGGGTTACAGCACATAAAATTAAGTGGGCGATGATACCGTGTAACCCCGAGTTGTAGTGTTCTTTTATGATTATACGCGTTTATCTGTAGCGAGTTTTCGGTTCCCCATTCATTTCTATCTCCGCTTTCTCTCGCATACTCAAGGTTTTATTATATTTCGACCCTGTCGTTGCAAGCTTTGCCTTACTTGTTAAAAATTACTCTGTGCACTTAGTGTTCGTGTTTGCATTCACGCGGGGTTTTACAGCTCTATTCTCTGTTCAAAGGAGAACAGATTAAAGAGGGAGATAGCGAAGGAAATGCGTTTCGCAATACCTGAAACATATACATAGTTGTCCTTAAGTACAATGGGAATAGTGTGTATGTGAGAGTATATGGGTTGACCCTGCATTGTACACCAGTATACGACGCAAAAACAAATACGCCTTGGCCACTTGTATGCTCGTGGTTTCGCAGTTTATCACTAGTAGTATTATAAATATGGGACAAATCCTGGGGACTCAAATCTCTACTTCTAGGCAAAGATATTAACACTCAATTAAGATTGGAAACCCTCTAACCTCAAATGGAAATGTGGCTAGACTACTTGCTGACATATGGACCTATATGGGGCCCAAGAAGATCAACGCACTGGACTTCCGGAAGCGACTGGACCACAGTGGACAAGCTTGCGAGGAATAGGAAAGAGTGGAAAATCACAATTTTAAGTTTAGAACAAAGCACTAATAGATCTTAGAAACTGAAAGGGTAGTGTAGCAAAGTTTGAGCTAGGATTACAGAGAATAGCTCACCCCGTGTGTAAACTTGACCTAACCCTACCGCGGATAGGAGATCCCTGTCTGCAAAGGATTCAGTGATTTTTTTCTAATTTTAGTACTATAAAGATATTTATCTGGAACGATTTCATAAATAAATTATTAATTTAAACACTTCATAGCAATTATTCGATCAGAAAATGTTTAATTCTATTAAAAATTCCCTAAGATATAATTATTACGATTAGCGCTGTTCAACTTATTCAGCACTCTCAACTGAGGAAAACGAAACCCAAGAATTACATTGTAACTTCGATTTTCTCTTGTTCATTTAACATAAAATAACTTTTAATATCAAATAAACCCCACTTTATTTTTAACACTAACAAATAACATTTTCTGAAAAAATACACCAATTATTAAAAGAGAATAATTGTTTAAATCACAGTTGTCAAATTAAAATGCATTTTTTTTCAGCGGATTATGGAACACAATTATTGGCCACATTGAGTAAACAAAAGAATAACCAGGTTTTAATTCGTATGTGATAATACGGATGCAAAATTCCCTACAACTTTCAGTCTTAGGTTGCGCTTGCGCAGTAGCCTTGGAAATATTTGAAAAGTATTACTTAAAACACTTAAAGAGTTAGCCAAAACTCTTATGACGCTATGAAGAAATAATAAACAAAACTAATAAAAACTATACACAAGCACCGCTAAGAACCGCAAATTCTACAGCAGGAAAGTCAAGTATGACTTACTAAGAAACTTCATTTATATCATTTTTGGCATAACATAAAGCATGATTTCAGAAACACATGAACTACAACTAACCTAATTTCATTGCTGTTGTGTAACCAGAGTTTAAAGTAATATCATGGTTTGTTTATACAACTTCCTGAATGAATTCCACGGTCCTTGAAAATATTAAACTTTGTTTAATCTGCTACAATACAGAAATTCATGCAAACAAGACTAATCACATTACTTACCCACGGTAGCCCATGGTTTGACTGTTTAGATTTAGGTTGCACTCGCCCAATAGCCTTCGTTTTTTGAGCCATTTAAATAATATTATACAAGAACTTAAAATGATAAACTCTGAAGCCAATATAACAACCACAAATACCATGATCTCTCTGAGTAACTTGGCTACTTCGTCGCTATTTATACAGAATATCTCACTGGGCAGAAATAATAGCAGGTTAAGTAACGTCAATATAACCTTGTTTATTCTACTAACAAAGATACAGAGAACTGCTAAGAAAATACGAGAAAGGCGAAACAAAAGGAAGATAAAACCTCACAGTTTTATTACTCTATGATTGATCCCAGAGAGGAGATGAACGAATATTATATAAACTCACTCTTCCTTTGTTATTTTCTAAAGCCGTGAAAACATAAGAAATTATTGTTATGTTGGCAATTTTAGAACAACAACAGCAACAATGCTACAGATGGCCCTGCTGGTTGGTATTGCAGAAAGTTAAATAGTTAATTGTATGAATCAAAGTGGTATTTCGAATTCTAAGCCTAGACAGTAATTTTACGTTTGTGTCGAAGGTTGTTTTTGCCACGTTTGGTCGAAATTGGTGTAAGGATGTGGAAGGTTATGAGGAACACATACACACGCACGCCGACCTATATGAAGATATAGGAATAAGAGTTTGTAAGAATAGTTTAAGCGCGTTCCAGCCTTAGAAGACAGTACACGTTAAATGGAGCGCAGTGTTGCAGCATGTACTAGTTGCGAATCTTTCTCCGCGCGCGACCCCGAGGTAACCAGAGTCCTGTACTTAGTCCTTCAATTCCTGCTTGACGAGATGGGCACTTTTAACTTTGGTATCCCTCCACGCCTTTGTTACTGTATGACCTAAATTTACAAATGACTCGTCTGTATAAACAATTGATTTCCCCTGGTCCCTAAATCTTTTTACGTCTTTTAGATATTTATGTCGCCATCTGATGGTATCGTCTCTTTCTATTAATATGCACTTGTTACCCCTTCTTTCATATTCCAACCCCAAATCATGTTGTTGTTGTTGTTTTCTAGTGCCTTGCATCTGGCAATGAAGCCATTAGCATTCGTGCTTTCCAATACTTTTGAACTGTAGTTTCTTCTGATCTTAATGCTTCACAGGTCTTCAAGTGGTCTTCATTCATTTCTGCTGGATCGTTACACAGGACACATATCGGTGAGGCTGAGATACCTATTCTGTAGAGATGACTTGCCAAGCAGTCATGATTTGTCAATAGTCGGAAGGCTGCAACCGCTGTTTTCCTTGGTCTCTGGGGGATTATATCTGGATTGGAAAGTAGTGTAATCCATTTTTTATCTTTGGCATTTGTTTCTATTTCTTGTAGGTATGAATGACAAAAATTTTTAATGATCAAGCGTTTTATTGAGGAATATGAGAAATTGAATTTAGACTTTTGTGTTATTGTTGTGGCTTTCTTTGCAAGTAAGTCTGCAGCTTCGTTCCCCATGACTCCACAGTGTGCTGGAATCCATTGGAGATGAACAGTCTTATTAACTTTTTGGAGTTGTGTTAACATTTTGTAGCATTCTCTAATTTTTGTTGACTTCTTTGTAGTATTTGAACATATTCCCTGAATTGCAGCTTTAGAATCCGAAAGAATTACTGCCTTGTTAAATTTATTTAAGGGAAGATTTAATAATTGTCGGAGAGCAATGTATATAGCCTCTATTTCTCCATCATAATTTGTTGTGTCTCTGCCAACAGAATGATAAAAGGAAAAATGTGAACATGTAACTCCAGCTCCAGTAAGGTTTTCCTTCGAGGATCCATCAGTATATATGTGCAGCCATTCTTCTGTGGGATACCTAGTATTGATTGTTTCCAGAGCTAGAAGTTTTTGTATTTCTTTTGGTGTGTCTGATTTACTTATTTCCTCTATTAATTCCAAATTGAAGGTAGGTTGCAATAATTCCAATGGATTTTCTCTAATAAGTAGATTTTCTCTGGTGTTAGGAATGTTCAATTTGGATTTAATCTGTGTTACCTTTTCTAGGAAACTACTATGAGTTTTAAGGATTGAAGGGGGGAGGTTCTCTTTTGTCCATTTAGAGTTTGGCAGTCGTAACATTTTCTCGTGTTGGAGCAATGCTTGTTCTTCTATTTTTGTTGTTATTGATGGGGTCCGTATTAAGGCAAGCATAGCATCAATAGGTGTGGATTTAACTGCTCCAGTGATTAGGCGAAGAGCCTGATTTTGTATTTGTTCAAGTTTATTGATGTTAGCATTTGCTGCTGTTATTAAAGCTTCAGAACAGTACAAGAGGTTTGGTTTAATATACATTTTGTATGTTGTGTTAAGGACTCTCCTTGAGCAGCCCCATTTAGCACCAGCTAACCTTTTCAGGATTTGCAATTTCTTTTCAACCTTTTCTGAGATGTTTGTTATATGTTTTTTCCAACTTAGCTTTCTGTCGAAAGTGATGCCTAAGTATTTGGCATCATCAACTGCTTTGAGTGGTTTACCATTATAATTTATGCTAATATTAACTGGTTTGTATTTTAGTGTAAATAATTCATAATTTGTTTTTTCCACATTGATAGTCATGAGGTTTTTGGAGCTCCATTCATGTACTTTGTTTAGGGCTGTTTCTATTCTGTCTTTAATTAATTCAGGTTTTTTTGAAGAGCCTGAAGTCCAAATGACTACATCGTCAGCAAATAAAGCAATTTTGGTTTCTAAAGTTTTTATTATTGATGGAAGGTCATTTATATATATGTTAAAGAGTGTTGTGCTCAGAACAGCACCTTGTGGAAGTCCTCGGTGTGTTTGTTTATATTTGGAAATGTATGTATTATATTTTGTGGCACAAAATCTTTGTGAAATAAACTGAGTTATCCACTTAAGCATGTTACTTTTCACACCTATTGATTGCAACTTATCAACTAATTTATTTCTCCAGACTGAGTCATATGCTGATTTAAAATCAATGAATACTGCCAAGGTATCCTCCTTTCTATTGAAAGCTTCCTTGATGTCTTGGCTTAGTAGGAGTACATTTTCACTTGTACTATGATTCTGTCTGAAGCCGGTCTGTGAACTATTAATTAAGTTGTAATATTCTAGGAACCAGTTAAGTCTAGATGCCACCATTCTTTCCATCACTTTTGCAATAACACTGGTCAAAGATATTGGTCTGAAACTATTAATATTGTTTGAGGGTTTGTTTTTCTTTAAAATCGGGATGATAATGGCTTTTTTCCAGTCGGAAGGTACAGTCATTCTCCAACACGTGTTATACAGTTTAAGTAGGATTTCTTTTCCTTTCCTGCCAAGGTGTTTAATAAACTCTGGATGGATCTTGTCAGGTCCAGGAGATTTTTTGTTCTGTAATTGTTCTATTGCTAAATCCAGTTCTGTTTCATCAAAATCCTGAATAAAAATATCATTTCGTATACCTTTTGGCTTACTAGTTTCTCTGATAGTTTTTTGGATAGCCTTATCTTGTTTTTTATACGCTTGGGGTACTCTTTGTGACTGAGCATAAAACTTGTTAAGGGATTCTGCTATTTCCCTATCTGTAGTTAAGCTTTTGTTATTATATTTTAATGGTTCAGTTGTATTTTTTGATAATTTTGTTTTATTAAGGAATTTGTATATTTTATTTCCATCTTTCCTATAGTCCATATGTTCTACAAAATTTGTGAAACTGGCCCTTTTTGCTGTAATTAATTCTTTCTTAAAAATGGCTGCTTTTCTTCTCCAGTTTTGTACATCTTCTGGACACTTGGTTCTTTCGGCTTTGACTCTTGCTATATTTCTTTCGTGTTTTAACTTAGATAAAGATGGAGACTAAAAGTAGCTATATTTCTTTAACTTTCCTTTGGGGATATGTGTTTTGGCTGCTGTCAATAATATTTCACAAATTTGTTTATTCATTTCATCTGTTGACTTGAACTCTGATTCTAACAGTATATTACACTTCCCTTCTATCTCATTTTGGAAACTGGACCAATCTGCTTTTTTAAAATTCCAAGAAGTTTTAACTTTTGGTTTGTTACTTTTATTTATTAGACCTCTTATGGAGTTTATGGTGATTCTGTGGCCTGAACCTGGGTCTTCTATTATTTCTCTTTTTGTATTGTCAATTATGTCAGATGACACCATCAGAAGGTCAGGATTTGTACCTGAACCATTATAATGAAGGTAAGTGGGTGGATCATTTGGATTAAATATTAATTCCATTGTTGACGAGTTTAATAGGTCTTCTATGACTCTTCCTGCTGAATTTATATCTCTGTAGCCCCACCTAGGGGAGTGTGCATTAAAATCACCTATTAAAATACTTTTGGGTTCTATGGGAACAGAATTTAGATCTAGTGTATTGTCTGGAGGATTGTAGATACTGTAAATTCTATAGTGGTAGTTACTTTTCCATACTTCAATTTTAACTATTTCTGATTTATCTTGTTCTTCCATTGTTTTTTGGATTTGGATAGTAGCTTTCATATTTCTTTTAATCCCTGTAAGAATACCACTTGCTATTTGACGAGCCTTTGGAAGTATATGTGTAGTGTACTGATCCATTTCAAAGTATATTTCCTGTTCTTGTGATATATTGGCTTCTTGTACTGTGAAGACATCTATATCTTGGTCTTTTAATATTTTCATTAGCTCTTGTTTTTTAGGCTGGGACATGCCTCCTGCATTCCATTGTAGAATTCTTAAAGTATTGGAACAATGATGAAATTTGCATAATGATTTCTTACAAATCATGTAAGAATCGACTAAGAGTGGCCCTTGAGAAATTTGGTAGGGTCTCATCACTGTTGACCCGTGATAAAATTATATTCAGCGAGGGTTGAATATTTGCAAACAGTAAAGAATGAACAATTCGCCGCACTCCACATTGCACTATTCACTATATACTTCTTTTTTTCCCGCCCTTTTTACTTTCTTTTTCGATGGCGTTCTTAGAGGTCCTTTCATTACTTCCTTTTTAATCATACACACTACTGCTTCTGAACACCCGATAGCCTTAGCTGTTTCTTTTACTGCCTTACTTACACGCATTATACTTCAAAAATAATCTAATACCTTCATAATTATTTGACGCTCCTTACTTCTTAATTTACCAACATATCGTCTCTTCCTAGCTTCCCCCTCCATAACTACAAATATTTAGGAAACTATTAAACAAATAACGCAATAACAGCTCACAGTTACACACACGGTTTCTTTCGAACTAATGTTAGTGCTGCTCCTTATACTATCTTCTGTGTCAGACCTGGCGCGAGAATACGCTGAATTGATGAACACCTTTTGTTTGCCTTACTGGATAAAAGAAAGAAGTTACAGCCTTTTGGTTTATTTTAAAAACTTTCTCCAACCTTCCTCAACATTTGTTCTCGCTGGTTCCCTGATTAAACTCAATAACAAAAAAGTTTCACCCTGCGTAACTTTTGCAGTGCACAGATATAAAATTTTCCGAAAACATTTAATTAAAAAAATTATAACACTTAACTGAGTAAACATAGAGAATTCAAAGTAGGCAGGTAGTAGCACTATGGTTTACTCTACCTAAGAACAGAATATAGATGCATTCTAGCAGTTAGTTTGTTTGTTAGTGCGTGATGAGTATAGAAACAGCACATATCGGACTTCTATTGAAAAAAATGTTTTTGAAGAAATATGGGCCTATAGAAATGTATAATGACTCTGAAAGGGATATAAACTAATAGAGAAAAAAATTCTGCGTAGGATAATGTGTTCAAACCTGAAATTTATAACAACTGAATATTTATCCATGTTATTAGGAACCTGGCAACAGCGCGAAGGTAGAAAAGGACGAGGCTAATGGCAACTTGTATGCGCTAGATAGAGACAGATATATCCATTTAATTCCATACTGTCATCTAAGAGTGGGACAAGGTATAGTACAAGATTAGAGAAAGTGATGTGAGCGCAAAACATCAGATCTTCATCAAGGTTTGTACTATGGTTGTGTCTAGACTTGAGCCAGCCGCAACACAAACAGTTTACAAGTGACAACTACAAAACAAGAGACGGGGTTCAGTGGCCTGAGTGCGCAGTGGGTTGGTTCACCGTGAACAAGGAAGTTAAAGACTGCTTGACCTCAACAAGGCCCAGCTCATGACACACTGACAGACTGAAATCGATGCTGCGCTCAACGTTGTTCGCTTTTTTTTATAACCCTCGGAGATTGTCTTCCTTCTTGTGGTGGGAGGATTGATTTTGTTGGAGTGGCCCGTAAAGTGGTCTGCAGTAAACTTCACCTGCAGGCACGACCTTCATATTGCTCTCATCTGCCAATCAGCGGCAATGGTCCGCTCATCCTGACTGACCGACCGCTGCCACGCGCTCTCAGGTGCGCAACTTGCTCGGACTGCGCACACGCAAGAACTCTCCCTACCTACCTGCTCTGTGCCGTGCTTTCCTCCGGGAAACTTATTTCGGAGTCTATTACTTGTATTTAACAGATAAATAACATTGTCCCACCAATGTGAAAGGTAACAAATTTATGACACATTTTCTCAGAAACTACAGGATGTTAAAGGTATGAGTGCTCAGATTTCGCCTAATGATTTATTCAAATATAACGCATGAAAAATGTCTAACAATAATCTGATCTGCCGTGAAAGATAAGGGATAAAGTAGTATCCCGATAACTCGACGACTTTTTTTATTTGTATAATTTTTTCCCTTTTTATTGTTAAACTTGACTAACAATTACTAGTAATTGCGCAACCAAGCTTCGCTCGATTTTTTGCAAAATCGTGTTTTTTTCGGAAAAGATATTTATATAAACGTCTTACGTAGAAGAAAAACGAGTAGAGAAAACCATATGAAAGTAACATACTATATAGTAAACTGAGTAGCATAAAAACATCTCCATAAAAACTATATATATACGTGCCGAATTTCACAGAGATCGCTCAAGTGGTTTTCGAGATTAATGGTTACATGTATACAAACATCCATTTTGTGTATAATATATAGATAATATGAATTGTTTGTAGAAGAGTAAGTAGAGAAACAGATGTGAATGTCTTACGTAGAAGTGAGTAGACAAAGCAGTGTGAATGTGAATTTCTATTTCATACATACACAAAATTGCGTGACTTTGAAGAAGAGGGAATAAAAACTTTTTTGTGCAAAATCGCGTCTTTTACAAACAAATATTTGTAGAAGAGTGAGTAGAGAAAGAGCTGTGAATGCATTACTTCACCCAGCACAAAGGTATTTTTAGACGTGACAAATTGTGATGATCAAGTTCACTTTTGTATTTATAGCACCATAGGAGTGTGAGGTTATGTTTCCGACTTTCGTGTAGTACTAAACATTGCGAACCATCTTGCATTATCAGCAGTGTCTTGTTTATTTCAAGGAAGGAAACAGGGACGTTAACGCCATCAACAATTTGCATGATGTCACTCGCACACATCCTTGCAAGGTCATTCAAGACATCTAAAAATACACCTATATGTGGTAAGCTAAAGGTTCAGTTACATATTTCTGGTTACAGTGTAGTTCCCAAAATTTCAGGCTTACTGTTTGGGTCGTGTTGTTTTTGACAGTGAAAATGTCCAACACGAAGAAAAGATAAGCTGTCATGACAATGAAAATTAAGTTGAATATGTTCAAAAGAGCAAACAAAGGGAACATATTAATACATAATAAATTTTAGAATATATTATATTGACTTTTGTTTGCTATATTATGCTACAATGTGTATTTATGTAATTTTTAATATTATGTTTACGAGTTGTGAATAACAGACTCCTTATTCTAGATCTTTCTGTAACTCTAAGTCCACATTAGGTCGAGTTGACGGGATCCCACTCTATAACTGAACATTATTGCACGCCCGAAAGACTCAAGGCCAAGTCACCTCACACCACTTGACGGCCACATGTATCAAAAGGAGAGCCAAAGTCAAGCTAGCTCACACCACTGTTGGCGAATAAACACCAAACAATGAGCGCGGCAGAACAAAGAGTTTCCAAAACGTTCCCAAAGATTCAACTGCCGGCTTGTTTGTGAAAGCGTCAAGAAAGCATGATTTCCAGAAAAATCACGTTCAACAACTTTTAGGGCCTCTACATTTTCAGGATTTACCTTGATTATGGTGGTTGTATTCCGTGACAGAAGTAATCTAAATTTAGTGCTAGTGACAATGATGACAGAGGGCGGTAAGCTTTGAGGAGGATGTCAACAATACCGTACTTCATCAACCCACGCTCAGGAAAGGTCGAGATGGATGTAAGGAAACAAGTGTCGTTAGAGAACTACGTGAGCGTGCATATATTGACATAGAAAAGGTTAAGGACTGCGATGCCCAAGTGGACCTTAAACCACTGCCCTCCCTTGACGTCATCGTTCTTCACCACTCTCGTGTATTATGAAATTTTTGTAAGATCTGATTTTTTTTTTTTTTTTTTTTTTTTACTTTCTCTGCCGATATATTATATATACTTTTATGTAGGTTGATCATTTTAATTTATCTGAAAAAATAATTTGTTAGTGATTATTGTAAAATGAATGCAGATAAAGGGAGATGTGTGGATGGTATTGTTTTACATTTTTCATAGGCATGATGGTTAAAGGGCTGCGATGTTCAGTTGTTGCCTTGCTTAGTGCTGACACCATGATGACCTTTACAAAACCACAACGTTCTACATAAGGGAGGCAGTGGGAATAAAACAATGAAAATAATGTAACAGTCCAGGAACCTGTTTTATGCAATGTCGTATTAGTTTCGTGATTTTTTGGGGTAATAACACTTATTTCAGTCTCTCCGCTGCTTGTAAAACTTCAATAGGTTCAGCGCAGTCCATATTCACATTCAAATTATTCCCATTTTATACAAAAATTGTATAACTGAGATTCGTGGCCTACTTGAATAAGGCTATGGTCAAATTCTGTAAGAAACCAAAGTTGGCATTACTGTAGTGCTAAAACTTTTGAGCACTGACGTCCGTCCATCCGTCCGTCTGTATGCGTGTCTATCTATGTGTCTGTGTGTCTGTCAGTCTGTGGACAGCGTACCTCAAAAACGAAAAGTCGGTTAAAAACAAAAATTGGTACATAAGTTTAATGTCTTTCAAAGATTGAACACGAAGATTTTGAACAAAATTCCACCACCCTAAATTACCCCTTACATGGAAAATTTTTCGAAAATTTTGATTTTCTTGAAAATGGCTCTAACGATTTTGATTAAAATACCATATGTTTAAGATATTTGTATGACAAATGAAATGTATATTTTGAATTTTCTGGCTATAGCCTATATAGCCCTGTTTACTCTGGATGACTTTTGAATAACTCGTAAACCGTAAGAGATAGACAAAATCTTACTGTACAAAAAATGTAGATCTTGCTAAAACACGCAATTTATGTCCAAATAAATTGTTTTGTAGAGTGAACCATTTCGAAGATATTCCTGTGTTTTGTTGGTTGGATGGAGAAGTTTTAAAACACAGCCGGAGTGGTTGGTGGTCGGTAATGATGCAAGGACTGCAGTGAGTTAAGCCCTTCTTGCACGTAAGGAGCGACATTAGCGTAATGAAGTGAGGGATGCAGTAGCGTCAGGACGCACGCCTTCGTCGTCTAATTGGGGCAGACGAGATTCCACATTTGCATTAAAAACTCTGGCTCAATTTAAATGTAAGGCGCATCTCCTTCATTTGGTCATGGTGTTTTGTTTTTTCACAGCCAATGTCAAAGATTTGCCCCTGTCTACTCCATTGTGCTCAGCTAACCAACAACAAATGAATTGCGAATTACGAGACTTGGCAGAAGAAAAATGAAATGCTACACAGCACCACAATCCGATATAGAAGTAGGGAGTTAGTCGTGGGTTTAGTTTCAATCGGAAACCAAAATCTTTCTGAGCTTTGGTCATAAATAGAGGGATTCTCGTACTTAGAGTCAGTTCTAAAATTGCGAAAAGGGTGCAGTCTGTCAGCTTTAATATACTATACCACTTTATTATTGCATTAGCGCCATCCAAATATTTATTTGTAGTTTCTCCAGCGACTTTCATATGTAGAGGGCGATTCATATAACATTAATACCCTTTTTTTTTTTCTAGAAAGGTAGAATAAAACCTATACCATAACCGGGGTTTCAACCACTCTAATTAAACTCGTTAGTTAATTTACTGTCATACCGGCACGCTGTCATGATAGCCGAGGCAGTATTTTTCTGAAAGACTTCTGAAGTAATTCAAATTGTAAATATAGAAGCAACAGAAAGCCCAGCCTCCTGAAATAACTATGTTAAAATATAGGCAGCGTAGTCTGACTTCATCTGTTCATGTGTGATACAACGAAGGACAAAGAAGGGATTTTGATCGACATTATAACGGTAAGAAACAATAATCATACATCAAAAAGTGAGTAATTAGTTGTGATATTTTGTGATATTCATAAAAAGGAACTATATGGTCAATAATTTATTGAGATCAACCGAGTGCGAACATTGACTTTTCACAATCATTGTCTCTGCCTAGCCATTTTGTTTGTTAGCGAAGAAGTCCGCCATATTTAGCGAGAAAATTGTAAAAGTGTTTCATGAGAAAGATAATGGTTTTCAAGTGTTAATAAATTGTTAAAAACATTCATTAAAGCAATATTGATCCACATTACTCGCTGTGACAACAGTAATAGTATCTGATAGCTCTCAAACTGATACTAGTGATCAAACTTCTTAGACTTTCATTCCAGCGAAGATTAATAAAACCTAAATAGCACCTTTACTTCGTCTCACATTAACATCAACGATATGTTAAAAATGGTTACTTAGCTCAGTGGTCAGAGGAACCGGACATACACTGAAAGATGGTTCAAATCCCGGCTATGGCATTGAATTTTTCTACTCTTACAACCTTTGTCCCACACATGGTTAGCGAGAAACAACAATAAAACTAGTTCCCTTTATTTGTTGTTTTCTTTCATGCCCGATCACACTGCCGAATGTTACATGATTTATATATAAATTCTTTATTACAGTTAACATAATAAATAACATAATATTTATAGACATAAGGGTTATCCTGTAGGACCCCGTCCTCACGTGGTCGATAGGCAGTTGTTTGTCATTTCCTTTAACTCGTTGGTGACGTATGTATTGCCAACGCTGGAAAATTGAAATCAGCGGAAGTATGTGAATGTTGCCAACCAACTTGTTAACGTTATTTGTTGTTATTTAGAGTTATTTTGTAATTAAGTGACGTGACTTAAGTTCTTGTGCGGTGCGGTTGTGGTTTTAATTTGTATTCTACATACGTTTGAAAATGAAAAATTGGACTGAAGAAGAGATATTGTGGCTCATCGAAGCATATAAAAATGAAAATTACCACAACAGGCACAAGAGAAGGCGGTAAACAGAGAAGGGATGCTCTCAGGGCAACCGCCTAGTAAGCGGAGGGTCTGTCGTTCAAATCCCAGCTGTGGTATTGAATGGTTAAGTTCTAGTACTACCTCTCAAACATTGCCCACACATGGTTTGTGTTTAAAAATACCAATAGTAAGTTTGTTGGCATAAATAGATAATAAACTTGAACTTGTTGCGCATTTTCACTTATCAAAGGTACAACAATCCTTATTTGAGATTGTATAATACGGTAATTTTATTACAGATTACACAGTATTAACAACAACAATAACAATATTAATAAATAATAGTACATTGTTTTGGCATTTTGTGATGCGTGGTTGGTAGTTTAGCGAGTTGTACAATGTTAGGTTGGCAACAGATATTTCTGCCTTGCAGCGCCATCTTCTTCCGTTGTAGGTCAGTGATATAATAGAACTGTCAGTGAACCACGTGACGACGGTCTCCTACAGTTTTACCGACATAAGTATATAATACTTTAACATAAATATTATAATTACTAATATAAAAAGAGAGACCCAGATTTGATTCCCAGTGCGACGTTGGGATTTTCTCACGCTGGGAGACCTAGTCCGGGCTCTACTCAGCCTTATTGGGTTCTTGAGGGGCCAACTTACTCAGCTGTTTACGTCTCACTCAAGGTTATAGTAACGGCGAACATCATACTAAATTAACTAATTCAGGAAATGGGTTAAGAGAATTTTAGTTTGTGAGTAAAAGCTCACATTAATCTGGGTCATCAGATAGGGGCGCGACCCCTAATCTAAGGTTCAGAAATCCTCAGTTGTATCAATTAGAGTCCTCCAGATTTACAGTTTAAAAAGAAACTATGTAACTTAAAGCGAATGGCATCCATTTGCCCTAAAACACTAACTGGTGTTTTTCCGTTTCTTTTTCGGGTTTTTACAGTTCCGTTCGTTTCATCTCTGGAGAGAGTGTTTACAAATACACGAGTTGCCTCTGGCGTCAGTTTGATTACATTTTTCACAGCCAGCGTGTCATAACATTGAAAGAAAAAGTTAAACACATTTAATAGCATTGTCTTTTCACCACTTTTTTAAAAGGCTTGCCGCTTTTATTACTCTAAACACACTTCGGATCGAAAAGTTTGACCAGATTTATGGAGGGAATAACTAAAAATGCTAGAAAATTTAATAGAAACCAGTTTTAATAATAAATGTTTGTGATAGAATTTTACTTTTGGGCAAAAAGCAACTATTGAAATGAGACATAAATACGTGTTTTGTTTTGTGTGATTCAGAAGTCACTGGAAAAGCGTTTATTCTTCTACAAATGTTTATTACAAATATGGCGGTCGGATCGTGTATAGGTTAATTAAAATGTTTATCACATTTAACGCCTATTACTGAACTTAACGCTATATAAATGAAGGCTATTTAATTATTGGCCATAAAGCGTGGAGTCTTAGCAGCGACTAGTCGAGGCGGAAGAGGAAGAAAGCGGATATGGAAAATAAAACAGCCGCACAACGTTTATCAAGTTCTTGTCTAAAGACGACGCCATACGAGCGAGCGATATCGTTAATTCTGCAGGGCGCTTAGCGCTTTAAATGCCAACTTTCTGGGCTGAAACAAAAGAACCTGCATCGATACTCCGATGAATCAACTGATCCCAGGGGGCGTGTTTCTCTTTCATGTGCAAGCGAAAATCCCTGCTAGATGATAAAAACTCCCTTATCTGCTTTCGTTAATAGCGATTCTACTTTGTTTGTCCTTTCCACAGTGTTGGCATATTATCATTTATATCATGCTTTTGTGTGTAGGACAATTTCAAAAACATTTCAACCAATTTTGTTTTACCATTAAATGCCCTATTGTTGTGGATGGGCCTTTAATTTCAAATCTATATGATTTTTACTTCCTCTTTGGTGGCGCCGTGGCCGAGCGGTTAGCGCGCTCACCTACCACCTAGGCGGCCCGGGTTCGATCCCAGGGACCCGCATGTGGTATTCGTAGTGGACGAAGCGGCGTCAGGGCGGGTTTTCTCCAGGTGCTCCGGTTTCCCCCGCCATCTCATTTTACCGGTGCTCCATCTTCATTCCAGGTATCGTGAGTGTCACCGCCTGCGGTGCCGTATGTAGTAAAAGCGGGCGTTAAACAGAACAACAACAATACTTCCTCTACTACGTAAGTAATTAGGGAAGTACTCTAGTCGATCCAAAAATTCTATGTCAACATTTTACCGGAAATATATGTTTTGAGGCCCCAGAATCTAAGAAAAGCACTTTTAGTCTGTGAACAGCATAACTCAAAAACGAAAATTCGGTTAAAAACCAAAGTTGGTGTTTATGTTTAATGTCTTTCAAGGATGCGACACGAAGGAAGATTTTGAAGAAAATATCCCCACCCTAAACTACCCTTTACATGGAATTTTTTTCGAAAATTTTTATTTTCTTGAAAATGGCTCTAGCAATTTTGATTAAAATGTCATTTGTTAACACATTGCTATGAAAAATAAAATGTATATTTTGAAGTTTCTGGCTATAGCCTATGTAATCCTATTTACTCTGAATAACATTTAAATAACTCGTAAATATACCAAATCTTGTGGCATTCGCTGTTTTATGCGTGGGATTTATGGATGAAATTGCGACAGATGAATAAAGCAGTGACGTAATCAGGTTTTTCCCATGAAGGCCACGCTTTGCCGTTATTATGCACTACTATGACTCACGTATTATCACTATTGCCGTTGACTAAGAGCGTGCTTTAAGCGTATTCAAAACCAAACACAAGCAAAAATATACATCAAGGGTTTCCCCATTAGTTCTCATGAAAATAAATTTTAAAAAATCTGATATATTGCCCTCAATGATTTCCTTTACTTTTGCGCATTTTTTTTCTTTTTTTTTAAGTTTTCCTAGACCGAACAGTAGTGCAGTGGTAGCGCGCCTGACTCTGGGGTGTTTCACGTCGGGTTCGATGCCCGGTACCGACGTGGGGATTTTTCTTTACCTGATCCAGGGTGCGTTCACCCTCGTGATGCCAACTGATTAGCTATCCTGATACACAGATGGCGTCCCTGACGGTTGGGGGAATCGCTCACCCATGCACTCCTTCATGGCCTTGGCTGCGGCTGGAGTACCTGCTTGTATAGGGCAGACGCTCTAGGAGTTATTATCGACTTCATGATAATTTAAATAAGCATTTTAAAGATCGTCAATTCGTTTAAGACCTCTTCTATTATAGATGATAGTATTACAATAAATATTTTATGTAACCAATAAAATAAGATTCAAGAGGCTTTTCTTCGCGTCCAGAGCATATACAAAAATACATAAAACTTCTCCGTTACAGAGAAGTATGTATTTATATAAGAACTTCATTATTTCGTTATAGATATTTTCAACATGTCTGAAACTCCATTCAAAAATGCCATAACCACTAACTTCTTATTCGTAGATCAGTAAATTACCAAAAATTGGTAGAATATTACTACAATTAGAAATAGTAATACAATTACTCACGAAGCCACCTTCACTTTTCTTTTATCCCTTAACTTTTTTGATAAGGGTCTCCGTGTATGTGTCTGTCAGTCTTTGGAGAGCATAACTCAAAAACGAAAAGTAGGTTAAAAACCAAAGTTGGTATTTCAGTTTAATGTTTTTCAAAGATACAACACGAAGATTTTTAAGAAAATAGCCCACCCTAAACTAGCCTTTACATGGAAGATACTTGTATGACAAATTAAATGTATATCTTGAATTTTCTGGCTATAGCCTCTGTAGTCGTATTTACTCTGGACGACTTTTGAATAACTTGTAAAACCTAAGAGATACACCAAATCTTACTATACAAAAAATTTAGATCTTGCTAAAACACAATTTATGTCTTGATAAACTTTTTCGCAGAGTGAACCATTTCGGATATATTCCTTGTTATGTGTGTGAGTTTCGGAAAACTTAAAACTTTCGTGAAATGGAACATCGTTGTTAATTTTTTATATGTTAACCGTGCAAAGAGAACGGAATTGGAAATTTTTTAAATATTTGACTATCCCACAAAGGAAATAAGCAATAAGATAATTTGTACAAATGTTTATCTCAACTAACATGAAGAAGATATAGGAATAAGAGTTTGTAGGAATGGTTAGTACAAGAGTAGAGAAAGTTATGTGAGTGCAACTGTTTTCTGTTAAGCTAAAACATGATCAGCTGGGAAAAGTATAGTGACTATTGCTATGGTGGTATATTCTGTTTTGAGAAACAAAGCTTATAAGATATGTTTTAAGTATTAAGTGGAGAAAAGTGATTTTGCATATAGATTTGCTTGTATACCAACTTATTACTCCTGGAAAGTTGTTCGTCACGTGCATATACACAAGTGGAAATAAAACTACGAAAAAGGCTGGCCACCTGAAAACTGCCGCAGAAAAGTCAATAGCCATGGTATCGACGGACTGTGCTGCTAGTCACGAATCCTAATGCCTTCAGTCCAAGGCCAATTTACGGTACCTACCTACCTATGTACAGATACACCCATTTTTATTCTCTCTCGTAGGGTTAGGTTGCGTAATTTCGTGATATTTTTAATAAGTGCTTGTAATAGGCATACTAATTGGACAAAAGTAATTTAAATAACAATTCAAGAACATAATTAGAATGTGAGAGTCTGATGTATTGCACTCACATGACTTTCTCTACTCTTCTACTAACTATTCTTGCAAACTCTTATTCCTATATCTTCTTTGTGTTAGTTGAGATAAACATTTGTATAAATTATCTTATTGCTTATTTCCTTGTAGGTGCAAGGGGAATATTAGAATACAGTAGGCTTTGTGCGATAGTCAAATGTTTTAACGCTTTGAGATTCCGTTCTCTTTGCACGCTTAACATATAAAAAATGAACAACGATGTTCCATTTCACGAAAGTTTTGTTTTCCGAAACTGACACAAATAACAAGGAATATCTCCGAAATGGTTCGCTCTACAAAAAAATTTATAAGGACATAAATTGTGTGTTTTAGCGAGACCTACGTTTATTGTGCAGTAAGATTTTGTCTTTCTCTTACGATTTACGAGTTATTCAAAAGTCATCCAGAGTAAACCGGACTACATGGGCTATAGCCAGAAAATTCAAAATATAGGTTTTATTTGCCATACAAATATCTTAAACATATGGCATTTTAATCAAAGTCGTTAGACATTTTCAAGAAAATCAAAATTTTCGAAAAATTTTCCATGTAAAGGGCTATTTTCTCCAAAATCTTCCTGTCGCATCCCTGAAAGACATTTAACTTAAATACCAACTTTTTTAACCGACTTTTCGTTTTTTAGTTATGCTGTCCACAGACACACACACGGAGCTTTTTCTAAAAATCTGATGTGTTGCACTCACATGACTTTCTCTACTCTTGTACTAACCATTCTTACAAACTCTTATTCCTATTGTGTTAAAGTAAACAATTAGAATACAGAGCGATAGTCAAATCTTTTAAAGCTTTGAGATTCCGTTCTCTTTGTACACTTAACATGCCAAAAAAAAAAAAAAAAAAAAAAAAAAAAAAACAATGTTACATTTCACGAAAGTTTTCTGAAACTCACACACATACAATATTTGTTTGCGCATAAATGGTGTATTTTAGGAAGATCTACATTGTCTTTGTAGTAAGATTTGGTCTATCTCTGACGGTTTATCAGTTATGCAAAGGCATGCAGAGTAAACAGAACCATCTTGGAGAAACAGGCTGAAATAGACCAGCCGGTGTTGACGATGATTATGTTGATGATGAAGAAAAGAATCTCAGGCCTGATAAAGAGGCATATGAGCAAAATCAAGTGTTCTTTCACGCGGAGTGTAGAATGGGACGCTAAGAACCAGAAATAAGAGACGCAGCTGATATTGTTGGAGTACAGATCCGGTTCCCACACACAAGTGGGCTGGTTAGCGCATCTTTGACTCAGGAGTGGGGGACCGTTATGCTGTTTCTCCCAAGGACAAGCGGCCATATCCCTTTACACCATAAAGTCTCCTTAAATTAGCACTTGCTCCAGGATAGCAGTAAACAGCGTGATAAGGAAAGAAGGGTTTAAGTGAAACAAGAAGATCCTTGTGTTGGCTACGTGAGTGGGCTGCAAAGGACCTTCCCTCCTTCCGCAGTAATGGAAAACCGAGCGAGCGGACGGGCGGTGCACCCAAATCCCAGGACATAAATTCTCCAGCCGCTGCTGCCTCCTATTGGTAAACGTTGACACTCCACTTGGTGCCAAGCTATGGGCGTTACCACGAGTCACAGTGAATAAAATGTAGCAGGCGTTACTGCTCCAATTCCACAAAATTAGTTATCTCTGGGCACTGCAGACATGGTTTCCATCACTCCTGGGTGGATACAGGATTGCCAACAGTCACTGATCTTATTCCAAATACTCACTTTTTTGGCACAGTAAAACAAACTGTAAGATTAGTAATCCTTAAGACCACAAACCACTGCCTCGCGGCGCAATACCCTTTCTGCAACAGGACCTACCCCCCCCCCACCCCAACTCTGTCCATCATGGGCGTCATGAGTGGATTGCAGTAGTGAACGGTGGGACGTTCTCACCGCCCCAGAGAAACTACTTGTCAATCGAGGAACTCCTCAATAGGTCCCTCAGGGATCTAACAAGGCTGAGTGCACCCCGGAACAGTTTCCCAGTAGAAGAAAATCTCCACGCCAGTAACTTGAAACGAACCCGGGTGCCCCGCTCGATAAGGAACCACATGTTAAAGGCTGCAAAAGTATTTAATATTCACTTTATTACTTTGTCTACAACGCATGAGGAATTCGATGTCGAGATTTCACCGGAAATATATGCTTTGAAGCCCCCTGAATCCAAAACCATTTTTTTTTAACAAAAAGGTCCGCATGTGTTTGTCCACACGGGCTACAGAGACGCGCGGAAGTCTCCAAGACTTCTTGATCAAGATAATAAAGTGTTGAACTCAATATTATGTTCAAACTTTAAAACCCAAAATACATACTAAGAAAGTAAACCCCTAAAAAGTGGAATTACATCACCCCTTTTTTGCTTTCTCTACTGGTAAGTAGAAGTATTGTATTCCACCTAAAAATTCGATGTATAGATTTCACCGGAAATATATGTTTTGAGGCCCCCTGAATCCAAAAAAAGCATTTTTAGAAAAAGGTCCGTGTGTGTGTCTGAGTGTGTCAGTCTGTCAGTCTGTGGACAGCATAACTCAAAAACGAAAACTCGATTAAAAACCAAAGTTGGTATTTAAGTTTAATGTCTTTCAAGGATGTGACACGAAGATTTTGAAGAAAATAGCCTCACCCTAAACTACCCTTTACGTGGAAAATCTTTCGAAAATTTTGATTTTCTTGAAAATGGCTCTAGCGATTTTGATTAAAATGTCATATGTTTGAAATATTTTGATGACAAATGAAATGTATATCTTGAATTTTCTGGCTATAGCCTCTGTAGTCGTATTTACTCTGGACGACTTTTGCATAACTGATAAACCGTTAGAGATAGACCAAGTCATACTATACAAAAATGTAGATCTTGCTAAAATACACAATTTATGTCTCAATAACTTTTCTTGTAGGATGAACCATTTCGGAGATATTCCTTGTTATGTGTGTGAGTTTCAGAAAACTTAAAAGCTTATGTGAAATGGGTCATCGTTGTTCATTTTTTCATATGTTACGTGTGCAAAGAGAACTGTATCTCAAAGCTTTAAAAGATTTGACTATCGCTCAAAGCCTACTGTATTCTAATATTCCCCTTGCACCTACAAGGAAATAAGTAATAAGATAATTTGAAATTTCAAATGAATATCTCTAAGATCACCTACGTTTTATTTATTTACAAATTAAAATCGGTATATTAAACAGCAAACTTTCTTGCCCTGTAACTTACTGTCAATTTTCAAGAAACAGACAACCCAACAAAGCCATACTCAGCCCTCAATGGGGCGTATCGGAAGCTGAGCAGTAGTGAAGGGGAGGGATGGCAGGTGGAGAGAGGCAGGGTTACCGCGGAACCAACTCACTTGTTACAGGCGTCACTAACTTCACCTGTTTTCCATCTCAGAGCGCTGTTCCTTTGTTACCAACATCTGTACTGCCTCCCTTCTGAGCTATCCTTTACCCATCTTATTTTCAATTTAGCGACCGCCTGCGTTCTCTGCCCCTCGCCCTTCCTAATTCCTGTTCGCGTCCACGCCACCTCCACCTCCCCCACCTCCTCCTCCTCTTGAGTATTCCTGCTTTTTACAGACACTGCTCCCAAACACCGCAAGAGTTCCAACTTGGCAGCACGATAAAGATCCTGAACTTATACCTCGCAAGTTGCAAACTTTCGCCATAATTTATAAGAGCTCTGCTTAAGTTAGTGCAGCGGCCAATTGTTTTAAGATTAAGGGCAACTCGGCATTGTCGAGAGTCCAAATACTGATTGGCGGTAGATAAGTTCACTCCCACTGCTGATACAAGCTCTCCTATTTGTTTTGGAAGTATTCCAAATGAAACTATAAATTAAGAAAGAATGCCAGCAAGGCATTGAAGCTTAAAACTTTCCTGAAAACTGACATAAATCTGTCGCCTTTATGGACGAGTGTCGATGTTACACCGTTTCTTGTAAAATGTGTTTCAGGGCCTAACTAAGTCACTTAAGCTATGCTAAAAAATGTAACAGCTGCTTCTTGAACCGATGATCTTTAAATTATTAACCTGGAAGATTAACAGCTTCATAAAGACAGATCTTGCAACTAAGTACCTTTTACGTGGAAAATGTTTCAAAAATTTTTATTTTCTTGAAAACGGCTCTAACAATTTTGAATAAAAATGCCATGTGTTTGAGATATTTTTATAACAAATGAAATGTATATCTTGAATTTTCTGGTTATAGCCCATGTAGTCGTATTTACTCTAGACGACTGTTAAACAGTTACAGATACACCAAATCATACTATACAAAAAACGTAGATCTTGCTAAAATACACAGTTTATGTCCCAATAAATTATCTTGTTGGATGAACCATTTCCGAAATATTCCTTGTTATGTGTGTGAGTTTCGGAAAATTTAAAACTTTTCGTGAAATGGAACATCGTTGTTCATTTTTTAAATGTTAAGTGTGCAAAGAGAACGGGATCTGGAAGCTTTAAAATATTTGACTGTCGCTCAAAGCCTACTGTATTGTAATACTCCCCTTGTACCTACAAGAAAATAAGCAATAATATGTGTACAAATGTTTCTCTTAACTAACACGAAGAAGGTATAGGAATAAGACTTTGTAAGAATGGTTAGTACAAGAGTAGAGAAAGTCATGTGAGTGCAACACTTCAGATTATTTTTTATACAGATTTAAAAATAATAACTCCAAAACTATTCAAAACAAAACAGAATATATGTAAGATATCGTGGGAAACATTCTCAGAAAGTGAATACGGTGCAAAAAAATTAAAAAACCTTAAATTTCAAAATGAAGATCAGTTTACTATGTTATTTTTAACATACTTTTCAATTTATGGTCTGTAGGTAAGTCGTGGAGTATAAATGTAAATTTTTGTGAGATTTTTAGTAAATATCAGTTTTGTGTATTCCCTTAAGATTGCATAAAAGTCCGTATATAGGGTTCTAAACCGCTGCAGTTGACAAAGAAAACCTTTCACACAAGGCGAACGAAATTTCAATCTATTTCACACAAATAATTATTTAAGGGAACGATCCAATGGAATTTCAAACGAAAGAAACACTGCCTTGATTCATTTTTGTCCAAAACAAATGACAGCTTACGTAGCAAGCGTGAAAAATAAACATGGTGGACGTAAATATTAATTTATTGCTAGCTATATTAAGTATAGATTTGGGATATATTTCCACGACTTTCAGTAGCAAGAAAAAGATGTATTAGAAGTAAAAGACGTTAGTGGTCAAGGTTACAAAGAAGAGAACAGGGCACGGGCCGAGGTATATTGGGTCTACTACAACACGAATTGAGGTTAGGGGACCTAGAAAACTATCGCAATGTTCTACAAACTGAAGATTTATTTCTGAATCTTTTACATCGTGTTGAAGGCAAGATTACACAGGGACACAAATGAGACAAACGCGAAAGAGATAAGGAGCAATTTTAATTGGTTTTAATCATAGTAAGGATGGACAGGAGATTTGAATTAATTTCATAAAACAAAATTTAAACACACTGTTAACTTGATTTATTATTATTTATGCAACACAGCTGTGTAGTAACCACCACAGTAATAGATGTTAATGTTTACCAAAATCGTCAATGAATCTTCTAGAAAAATTCAAACGTTTTATTAAAATACCAATCACATTAAAAGAACCACGAGCCGTACATAAACAACAGCTGACTACGCATTGCATTCCCTGTCCGCCATATTGTTTTTGCCGTGGAAAATCGCTATCACTTTTTCATGACCTCACAAAGTAACAAAGGAACAACGAGTTCATATAGCATTCCTTGCTCTCCACTCCGACATCGATCATGGAGTATTAAACACACTCAACCTTGGCTCTTTTGTTTTGATTTTCGTCTTGTTTTCTTGATAATTTTGTTTATGTTGATTACTGAGAATAAAGAAGGTTATATTGACAATGTATTATGCGGAAATTGTCATTAAATCTGTGTCATTTGTCGTTGTTTAACAGTGCTTTTGCATAGTATTTTCTTGGTGTTTATATATAATACTGCTTACCTTGTATCAGTGTGATTCTGCGCCTGATTAATAGCTGATGCACTCTTCTAGTGAATTTTCCTTTTAGTATTCTGATTTTCTCCATTTGTCTCTCTCTCTCTCTCTCTCTCTCTCTCTCTCTCTCTCTCTCTTCCCATACGTATTCCGAAAAACCATTCTTACTTACCATTCTCTGGCCAAATAAGAACCCGACTAGATGTAAACAAACTGCGTTTGTATTCCTCCGCCGGACTAGTTGTCATAGAATAGGTTCAAACTCATCTCCCTTCTTCACGATTTATCGCGTGGTGATTATCTCACGCCGCTAAAATGTGTAAATGAGCAAACAAATGCATTTATGCGATACCCTGACCCATGTAATCATGAAATATGTGCACCAGGGCGGGTATTAAGAGCTAGGTTAGTAAAAAAAAATAGAAACTCCACTGGTTTATAGACAACATAAATGAAACAGCACTAACTCATATTAATCCTAGCTCTCATTCCCATACTGTTTCATATTCCGTGACGTAATATCATCTCTGTCCATTATCGCATTAACACTGGTTTACTTTCTCTGCTACGTATAGTAGAAATATACCGGAAATATATGTTTTGAGGCCCCCTGAATCCAAAAACCATTTTTAGAAAAAGGTATCTGTGTGTGTGTGTGTGTGTGTGTGTGTGTGTGTGTGTGTGTGTGTGTGTGTGTGTGTGTGTGTGTGAATAGCATAACTCAAAAACGAAAACTCGCAAATAAATAGCAGACCTTTTTAAAACTCGGAAAGAGTTCCTGTGCGTATATCATCCCTGTTGTAGCAGAGTGGACGGGGTTAAAACTACGAAGTAGGGGAAATGACACATTGGGTCACTTTTCCCCATCCATGCTCAAGGGATAGAGGAAATTTCGCAGAGACAGGAGCTATATTTGTCAGTACCGACATAAACACCTGGGCCCTTTTTGTGCACATTCAGGTGTGAGGAAATATCCAGTTTGGAAACAACTGACACAAGATTGTATAATCATGATATCACCAAGCACAGCCAAGCGTTTATACCATCAACTGCTGCCATTTGTTGCGAATGATTGGTTCCGTATGTTACGCAAAATGATATATGACGCAAAAATTAATTGAATTTGCGAATTAAAACTTGTGCCAAATATAATGATAGCTCCATTAATGTGAATGTGGCCTCACATGGGTGTTTGATTACAGCTGTCACACGTGATGGATACTATCGCTATCTGGTCTTCTGGCCAATGTCGCGGGATCAAGTTCTGACGTAATCATTGCCATTGGAGGGAATTAAAACCATCCCTCACCTCTCACTGCTCTACTTGGAATAATAAAATTGAGCACATTTTTACTTCACTGCGTATAGTAAGTGGGGGAAGTGTTGTACTCGACCCAGAAATTCAATGTCGGTATTTCACCGGAAATATATGTTTTGAAGTCCCCTGAATCTGTAAGAAGCATTTCTAGTAAAAGGTCCGTGTGTGCGTGTCTGTCTGTGTGTGTGTGTGTGTGTGTGTGTGTGTGTGTGTGTGTGTGTGTGTTTATAAATGGGCTTCCGCTATCCCATGCAAGCGTTCACAATTACGAGTGAAAGTGAGGTTAGGGCTTCAAAACTGGTTTCGCCACGTGTCTGTGTGTCTGTTGTCATCTACTACAAGTGATGAGGGGAGGGGTAGTTTTCCTTTCGAGCAGTATTGACGAGATCTGAGCAGGTATTGTTGGAGTCCAATTATTTAATATCATTCTCTGACTATATTACTCATTTTACCAACAAATGGAAAATGCACAAATAACACATCTTTTTAAAGGTCTACTTGCTAATTGCAGAAATAAATGATAAAGAAGTGGTGATATATTGATGACACATTCTCCCAATTTTATTTTTATGGATTTCCATGTTTAGTACACCACAATTTTCGACCAAAAGAAAACGCTGGAACCTCACCAATGATGTCTATCTGTCGGTGCCAATTTATCATTGTGTATTATTATTTCCTATTTTTGTGTGTACAAAAGCACGAAACAATCATAGCTTCTAATAACGTGAAAATCCCGGTAATACCACCGAATATAAAACTGGATCAATAAAGCAATCACAGCCTTCTCCAAAAGTACCTCTTGTTTTATAAACCGTTCCAGAGAATGGTACTGCAGCCCGGCACCTCATGTAGGTGGGCCCCTTGTGCTTCAAATGTGACTCTTGGGGCAACAAGATGATCGGGATGCCCCTGACAATGTCCCCAGCAAGACGGGGTCCCTAAGTGTTGCAATTTGACAAATATCCTGGCACCGTCTGGTCCTGCTTCAGACACCCGCCCCTGGTAGCCCCGAGAATTAACGAAACAGCTCCCAGAAAGTAAGGAATCCCCGACAATCCGGAGGGAAAAATATATTCATATTGGGAATTCCACCGTCCTGCCACAACACACCAACCTCTGGTCATACAAACCTGAACTAGTGAAAGAGATTTCCAGTGAAATTCCCATATAAAGCTTTTGAAGTGAAACATTGGGAACTAATCTACTGACTTCCTTAATAAAAGGGTTCTAAGTTATCCAAAACTCAGAGGAAAACTTTGTTCGGAGTTTCCCACCAGTTATTGTCTGTTCATGACGTCAGTACCCTGAAGCGAGTATAAATGCGTTATATTACATATTCCCTTACAGTTGCAATGAGAATATAGTGATAGTTAAATAAACGAATAACGACTTCCCATTTCAAAATTCAAACCAGTAACAAACCTCGAAAATAGTTGTCTTCAAAAAATATTTAAGGTAAATTGTGTGTTTTAACCAGATTTAATTGTGCCGTACGGTTTTGTCTATTTCTTACAATTTACTAGTTATATACAAGTCATTCAAAATTAAGAGAACCTCAGAGCCAATTCTCAGAAAGTCCAATATATGCATTTCATTTGTCAGGAAAGTATTTTAGTGGTATTTTAATCAAAATCGTTTAGTGAATTGTGAGCGTATTAAAATTTTCCAAAAGTTGTCCATGTATACATTTGGGTTGGGAGAGTTTTTATCTTTGTTTCATGTCCTTAGAAGATGCTCAGCTTAAGTACCAAGTTTGGCTTTTAAAGGACACACACAAACACATACACGCAGATCTTTTCCTAATTTTTTACTTTCTCTACTACGTATAGTAATTCCACCCAAAAATTCGATGTTGACATTTCACCGGAAGTATATGTTTTGAAGCCCCCTGAATCCAAAAAAGCATTTTTAGAAAAATGTTCGCGCGCCCACCCGTGTTTGTATCTGTCAATCTGTGGAGAGCGTAAATCAAAAAGTAAAAGTCGGTTTTCAAGTTTCACATCTTTTAAGGATGCAACACGAAGATTTTGCAGAGAATTCCGCTGCCCTAAACTAACCTTTACATGGACAATTTTTCAAAAATCTTGATCTTCCCGAAAATAGCTGTAACAATTTTGATTAAAATGCCACAAGTTTGAGATATTTTTATGTTAAACGAAATGTATGTTTTGAATTTTCTGGCTATAGCCCATGTAGTCTGTTTACTGTGGATGACTAGTAAACCGGTAAAACGTAAGAGATAGAACAAGTCTTACTGCTAAAACACACAATTTATGTCTAAAAAGAACAGAATCTCAAAGTTTTAAAAGACTTGGCTATCGCACAAAGCCTACTGTATTCTAATATTCCCCTTGTACCTACATGGAAATAAGCAATAAGATAATTTGTACAAATGTTTATCTCAACTAACACGAAGAAGATATAGGAAGAAGAGTTTGTGATAATGGTTAGTACATGAGTAGAGAAAGTCATGTGAGTGCAACACATCAGATTTAAATTTAGGGTTCTCAAATCATGCATTCCTGGTGAAGTCTTGGTATCAAGTTTTTGGGTGGAGTGCAACACTTCCCTTAGTAAATGCTCGGCTCCGTTTGGCCAGCGCTGACAGATAGATTTGTTGATGGTGTGGAAGAAGAAACTGAGAGAGGCACCACGTGGCAACAAGATGCCTATATTTTGTCACTGTAAGAAATAAGGCTGGTGTACTGGATATGCGGCGGGCGGTCGGGCGGGCGGGCACTGTGGCATGCGTGATATTGGGAAGGAGCTCTTTGCAGAGTTGCATGTGGCACGATAACAGACCCGGCAGTGGATCAATCCCGCCACAGCACCTTGCCGCATTACAGATCCTGCCTGCCTGCTGCAGTGGCGGACCCAACTCCACGTGTGAAAATACGTCAACACAATACACACATGACTGACTCTCTCTCTGCTCTTGTACTAACCATTCTTACAAACTCTTATTCCTATATCTTCTTCGTGTTAGTTGAGATAAACATTTGTAGAAATTATCTTATTGCTTATTTCCTTGTAGGTGCAAGCGGACTATGGGAATACAGTAGACTTTGAGCGATAGTCAAATCTTTTAAAGCTTTCAAATTCCGTTCTCTGCACAGCTAACATAAAAAATGAGTAACGATCTTCTATTTGACAGATGTTCTCCAAAACTCACACAAATAGCAAGGGATATCTCCGAAATAGTTCACTCTACAAAAAAACGTATTTATATATAAATTGTGTGTTCTAGCAAGATCTACATTTTTTGTAGGTTAAGATTTGGTCTATCTCTTACGGTTTACCAGTTATATAAAAGTCATCCAGAGTAAATAGGGCTACATGGGTTATAAACAGAAAATTCAAAATATGCATTTCATTTGTCATGAGAGTATCTCAAACATATGGCGTCGGTCTGGGTGGCTCAGTTGGTTAGACGCTGGCCTACTGTTCCCAAGGTCGCGGGTTCAAACCCGGCCCAGGCCGATGGTTTTTAAGTGTGCTTAAAAACGACAGCTCCATGTCAGTAGATTTACTGGCATGTAAAAGAACTCCTGCGGGACGAAATTCCGGCACACCGGCGACGCTGATGTGATCCTGGCAATTGACAGCGTCGTTAAACAACAAAATAATTTTTTTTTCAAACATATGGCATTTTAATCAAACTCGTTAGTGATTTTGAAGTAAATGAGTAGAGAAGGTCATGTGAGTGCAACACATCAGATGTTTCCTCATTTGCTCCTGTAAAACCATCATTTTCCTCTAATAGTTTTATTCTGAATCTGTATTGTGAACCTTACAACATTATTAAATTACAAAACTCCCATTATTAATAAAAACACCTTAAATCCTTTACTCTAAGTTCGCTCACTAATTCATAAATCTTGGGTTATTGTCTCCTCGAAAACACGCTGCGATTTTTTAAGTGTGATTTTAAGCATCTGTATTGTACAGGACTTTCGATATGTCTTCCTCTTATGCTCGAAAGTTCCTTTAAAGCATACTAGTCTACTGTTATACAATAAAGAAATAAACAGGAATCCCTTCTTTGCAAAATGAGAATAACATTTATTAACACTATTTAAGGTTAGGTTAGAAACAGAGACTGAAAAGATAAAAACGAATATTTTAAGTTTACTTAATTGATCTGTAGACAATTTATATGAACTACTCTTGAGAAAGTAAAGCTATAAGAATAAGGGGCCAAACGTAAGCATACGAACTTTTGCCTCACTTCAATATGCGAACACTTATCTCATTGGTGCGTGTTCTGTCGTTCATTGAACGGTGCTGCCGTCTAGACAATCATGGCAGGAACTACTCTTAGTGTTCTGAAAAGCTCAAACAATGCTCTCTTTACGGTTATATGTGTTAAAGGAATGCAGATATTTGCTTCAATAGCAATACTAATTCTAAAATTACAACATATTAAATCAAAATTGAACTTACCTAATAGCAAGAAGATGAAACGGCAGAACCTAACCAAACTTTACCTATGCATTACCTTCTTCACCAGGACTATAATGATACACATAATTGCCAACGGAATCTTTGGCAACTGCAATATTCCGGCAATACAAATTTTACCTCCGCGCACAATACTACATATATGACGTTACTGTTGAGGGATACTGGTAAATACAGGAAGTATTGTATGCCACCCAAAAATTCGCTGTCGGGATTTTACCGGAAATATATGTTTTGAGAACCCCTGAATCCAAAATAAAAAAGCATTTTTAGAAAAAGGTCTCTGTGTGGGAGTCTGTCAGTCTGTGGACAGCATAACTCAAAAACGAAAAGTCGGTTAAAAACCAAAGTTGGTATTTAAGTTTAATGTTTTTCAAGGATACCATACGAAGATTTTGAAGAGAATAGCCCCACCCAAAACTACCCTTTACATGGAATTTTTTTCGAAAATTTTGATTTTCTTGAAAATGGCTCTAACGCTTTTGATTAAAATGCTATATGTCTGAGATATTCTTATGACAAATGAAATATATATTTGGAGTTTCTGGCTATAGCCTATTTAATCCTGTTTACTCTGGATAACTTTTGAATAACTCGTAAACCGTAAGACAGCGAAAATCTTACTCTACAAAAAATGTAGATCTCCCTAAAACACACACTTTAATACATTTTTTGTAGAGTGAACCATTTCGGAGATATTCCTTGTTATGTCTCTCAGTTTCGTAAAACTTAAAACTTTCGTGAACTGGGATATCGTTGTTCATTTTTTTATGTTAAGTGTGCAAAGAGAACGGAATCTCAAAGCTTTAAAATATTTGAGTATCGCACAAAGCCTACTGTATTCTAATATTCCCCTTGTACCTACAAGGAAATAAGCAATAAGTTGATTTGTACAAATGTTCATCTCAACTAACACGAAGAAGATATAGCAATAAGAGTTCGTAAGAATGGTTAGTACAAGAGTAGAGGTTATATAAGTGCAAGACATCAGATATTTCTCCTTTTACTATCGATACTCTGGCAGAAAAACAAGACAGTTTTATATAATTCATACAGCACAATTGTAGATGGTGTTTTTATTTCTTATAGATGAGGTAAGATCAAAGTTTTGATCGTCGTGCACGAGGACTTGTGTCGCGAAATAGTGGCCCAGACGGTGACGGAAATAGAAAAAACATTGAAAATTCAAGAGGTGCGACGTCAAGGGAAAGGCTGGGAAGTAATCGATTATCCGATGAACAGTGCCGACCACTTTATTACATCATAAATATTTGGACTCTGAGAACGTTGTGAGCATTAAAACTGCATTCTCGAGACTTGCCTTCAGTATCAAGTGCCCTCTAGCCCAGCCATCGATTGTTCTGTACCGTGTTTGATTCCTGGACACGACATTATTCTTTTATGCTCTGCTGTATTCAAGTTTGTTCCAGCTAGTTCCATCCTCAGGGATATACAAAATATTAGTGTACTCATTTTTACTCTCTATTTCGTATAGTGTGTAAGGAAAGTATTGTATTGCACCTGAAAATTAAATATCGAAATTTCAATAGAAACAAGGTTTTTCCAACCTGAACCTAAAAGAAGCATTTTTAGAAAATCCTTACCTTTGTATGGAAGATATTTAAGTAATTTGGATTTAAAAAAAAAACAAAAAAACATACGATTTTGATTACAGATCTTTTTCTAACAAGTGAACTTCTGATTTAAATTTTCTGGAAATGCCCTCAGAACCCCTCTGCTACCTAAGAGACTTTTGGATATCTGGTAAAGCATTGGATATACACAAAACTTTAGAACATAAAAAATATAGATGCACAACATTTATGTCAAACACATTTCTTGTGGAGTGAACAACTTCAGAGATATTCTTTATTATTCGTATATTACATTTTTCTTAAATTGGAGGTTATTGTTAATTTGCTTTTATACATGGCCGTGCAAAGAGAATGGAATTGCAAAGCCACCAGATAGCTTTAAAGCATTTGACTATCGCTCAAAACCTACTGTATTCTCATGCTTCCCGTGCACCTACAAGGAAATTAACAAGAACATAATTTTTGTAAATGTTTATCTTAATTAACATGAAGTATATGGAGGAGCGCAGTTTGTTGCCTGGCAGGAATGCAGCCAGCCAGTACGTCAGTAAACAATTCTAGGTAAACAGCGATATCTGAAGTTGCAGTCGTGTTTCTAATCGCTCTTGCGATAATTAATACTGTGAAGGTTATTTCAATGGCAGAAGTTAGCTTCGACAAGTGCCCACAGAGCCCTTGGTGCTAGACAACTGTACCTCTATTTTTGACAGGCAGATCGTGGCTTCGATATTGTCCACAAAGAGTATAATGCTGGCAATTGTATCTGCTTCTACACATACCGGCAGATAGCATTTGGGTGTCGTCCAGTCCAGCTACTTTTATTATCTGTGTATAGATGGCAGACCCACAGGATTTGAACTCTCCACATCTGTGACGTCAGATGGCAAGTTGGGCACGTGTCCATAGAGGTCTTAGAGGCGCACCTGTACCTCTGCTTCTGTGACGTGTGTTCAACCTCTTACTGTTAACGACATAATTTTTGAGCAGTCTATTACGCATCTCATTGCGATCAGACAGATAGCCTAGATATATACCCCACAAAGAGCGGAAAAAAGAGGAAAGAAAAGTCTGAACTATTTTCAAAAAAATATCAGATGAAATCTCCATTTTAATCTGATATTGCTGAATTCGAGGTTCTGGAAAGTATTCATCGTATGGTATGAAAGTGCATTAAGGAGTTTGGCTGTGCTCCAAATGCTTGTTTTGTGCAACCAAATTTCAACTTAGAAGGGGTGTGTATCTAATGAAATGTTCTACTCCCCTTTCAGCCAGTGAATACTAGTGCTCATGACGCAGCAAGAAGATTTAAAGGTTTTGGAACCTGCTTTCTTTCCTCTGTAATGTCATTCCTCCCAATACAACAGCAGAAACTTCAATTCGTATCTTGTGTGTATTTTTAAAAGCCTTGGTAATGTCTCTGAAGAACGCATTGGGAAACGATAAAAGGCAGAGGTCTAATTTATCGTCAGGGGTTTTTAAAACTGCGAGTTCTCAAAGCCTAGGGCGTGACCCGGGCTGTCCTAAGGGACAGGGTTTTGAAATGGAGGATATTTCAGTATTGCTGTATCTAATCGCACTACGAAGAGAAGGGATAAGAGAGTGCAAAGGTCGACCAGGTCTGTGGGTGGAAAGCGCAAAAAGCGCGGTACCTAACATTTCCAGATTCAACAATCTCCAGAGTTTTAATGTGTGCAATTAACTTGATTCAATATTTTTCAGTGCAAATCAAAAGTGGCAGTTAGAGCATTCAGATACAATTACACAAGCCTACCAACCTCCTATTTATTATTGTTGTTGTCGGTGGTGGTGGTGGTGGCGGCGGCGGTGGTGGTGGCGGTGGCGGCGGTGGCCTCGGTGGCCTCGGTGTTGGTGGTAAACAGGACTGCATAGACTGTAGCAGAAAATGCAAAATATACATTTAGTTTGTCATAAATATTTTTAAAATGTCATTTTAATCAAAATCTTCGTGTTTCATCCTTAAAAGACGTTAAACTTAAATACGAACTTTGGCTTTTAACCGACTTTTAGTTATGCTGTCCACAGACTGACAGACACGCAACGGACCTTTTCCAAAAAATTATTTTTTTGTGTGTTTCAGGGGGTTTCAAGACATACATTTCCAGTGAAATCCCGATATCGAATTTTTGGGTGGAATACAATACTTCCTCTACTGACCATACGTGGTAGAGAAAGTAAAAAAGCCGTCGATATGACTTCCGATGTTAAATGAGGCATATAAATGAAAGGAGTTAAAAAAATTATTGATGATATGAGGACCGTTAAGGGATATTATTTGGAGAAATAAATATAAGAAAAAACAGAACAAAACCATAATACGATTTTGATGACCCATGCAACGGAAACAACTGCCGATACAGGAAAACAGTATAAGATATTGCAATAAATGGCATTAATATACAGCGAGAAATTACAGGGTATGCGTTCTTGTAGGTACAAGGGAAATATTGTCAAATCTTTAAGAGCTGGTACTATGCGTTATCTTTCATATCCGTTCCTTTTGTATGGCTAAGAGGTTAGAAATGAACAACGACCTTCCATTTAGTAAAAGAATAATTATTACAAAATTCAGGCAAGCAGCAGGAAATATCTCCCAAATGGTTTACCACAAATGCATGTGTCATAAATTTTGTCTTTTAAAAAGAACTACATGTCTTGGTTATGGTTTACGATTTGCACAAAAGTCACTCAGATTTTAGTTCTTGACGAATGGACATAAATGATTTATTATTTCACGAACTGTCGCGCAAAAGTTGCGTGAAGAACGCTGTAATGCATTTTTGTCTTAATTCGAAAGAATTTAGCCACAATTTAATATTAAAGTGTCTTACAAAATTTAATTTCTACGCAAAATATGGTAACGTCGTGGACCACTCGAAACGTACATGTCACGTGTTTTCACAACAAATTCGGCTGCCTGTGGTGTTACGGGAAGTATCACTTGACGTTGATGTGAAGGTCGGCGGAAGGGTTAATGTACTATTGTTGGCAATACGAAAGAATTTACCTTGCGATCTGAAACCCGTTCGCATCAAGGGAGTACTCAGGCATGGCGCTACTAATTTCAAAGGGAAGTTCCCCTTAAGAATAAAAGATAAATAAATGGACACAAAAATAAAAAAGACGAAGTAAAATAAAAACGAAACAATGAGATCACATATATTAAGGCAGATGTTCCCACTCCCCCTCATCCCTTACCTAGCGAAATAAGCTACTCTTTATCTCCAACTCTTCTTATGTTTTCCCCTTTCGAAAAAGGATATAGAGAAACAAGATTGAATTTATGTATTAAAAGCAATTACTATTATTTGAATTCCACTGTTTCTATGCTCCAATCAAGTCGCACGCAGAGTTTGATGATTGCAGGAAATTGTATATATAAAAACGAAAGTAAATTGCAAGAAAGGGGGAAAATAATAATGTAAAATATAAAGTAAAATGATGACCTGTATCATATTTCTTTTCCCATTAAAGCAGAATGTAATATTTCACACCACAACACACACTACTAGTGGTTCGTTCCTAATTTAACGTTAAACGGGGCGCATCCCGTATATGTCAAAAGCAGCCGATTTCAGACGCTCTGGGCTCATTGTGGTTTTGCCCCACTGATGACAATTTCAGGACAACTAGATGGAATGACGTCATCAGTCTCTAAGGGGATGTTAATGTGTCATTGTGGGTAGGAAGTCCGGGTATTAGCTTGCATTTCCTGTTCAGGTCGAGCTAAATGTGCTGTAGATTTCAAATAGCTCTGTCTATTCAAAGTATTCCACACGAATCAGAGAAACGCTGAAAAGCGTTCTTCAAATAATGAGTGATTCATTGACATTTCGTCTAGACATCTATAGTAATACTATAAAGAAATAGAAATTGTATATGTGCTTATATATGTATGGTATTCCGTTATCATAGATAATGCCACGAGTGATTATCGGCGTCCATTGGCACGCCCTAAATTTATACTCCAACCTTTTAAGATGTTGGCAATGTCAGAAGTAGGAGTGTGTGTTGTTCATTTATAATTTAGTTCAATATTAAATTTTTCAAAGTGATTCCAAGGATATTTCTGTGTTCTGAGGTTTTCCTCTTCGAATGACTTCATTTATTTCCGCATTAGATGCTTCATCGAAGCGAGAGTCAGCCACTTTTGACATTTGAACCTAGGAGGTTTGTTGTGTCAAATTACCTAAGCTGTTATAAGAAAGGGAGCTAACTCATCATAACATAAGAAAAACTGAGGTGGTGATAATTCAAACTCAGAGCGAGTGAAGGCTGTCATTGTTCAAACTTGAAATTGTTATTTACGTGATAGTTTCATTTCAACCAAGACACATATGAGTAGAATAGTCTCCCGTGAGAGGTTAGTACTTCTTTATCTGATTACCCTCCCCTTATGTAAGACTTCCACCCCCTAGGACTTACAAGCCAGTGCCTAGGGTTAGACGCCTGTCGGGGAGCACAGGAACCTATGTACCAGACAGAGTGAAGACCTGGAAGCGAGTGGTCAGCCCAGTGTCACATATGAGAGTGAGGAAGAGGATGATATGAAATGCAGGCGAAATGAGTGAATTGAAAGGTAATGATGGCACAGTTGGAATGAGTTGCGGAAAAACCCACTCAGACACCGTTTCGTCATTCACGAATACTGCATGCGGATCCCTTGGAATGAACCCGGGCCGCCTAGATGGTATGCAAACAGTCTAACCACGCCCAGAATCTTACTACGCGAAATTGCGAAAAAAATTGAGACATAAATGAATCAACATTTGCGTCATCTAATATATACGTCCGATGATGTTTGCAAAGCTAAACTCCCATGTGATATATAAGCAAGTTCAGTTGAGTTGTCGACTATACAAATAATGTTAAAAGAAGCGAGCGGGATAGCTGAGACGACTGGGATTTCTCGTGGTTTCCCTCAGTCCCTAAGGTAAATACCCGATTGGATACTTAATGTCTCGACCCAAGTTCCATCTTAAGCCTAAAATAACAGAAAAATGGAAAATAAATGGTAACAGAGAATACTGTGCCATCTATCCACAGATAATGAAAGTGGATAGACTGGGTGGCACCCTAATGCCATCTACCGCCACAGAGGTGGAAGTAGGCCTTGTGCTTTTCCCTCTGTGGACGCGTGACTACGCAAGAGTTGAGACCTTGAAGGCTAATTCTCCGACTGAGTTTCAATTTTCCCAGTAAACCACAAGCAGATCTCAAATTGATATGAAATAACGCACCCTATTGGCATGGTACCTCAATGACCACCAAACGGACGGAGTCCGGAAATTAAATTATATTGTTTAACGGCACTGTAAATTGCCAGGATCACATAAGCGTCATCGCTGATCACGTCCCACCCAGCAGTACTACACCCCATTCATGACGTCTATGATGGGTAGAGGTGGCCGGTAGGTCTTGGCCCGAAAAGGGCTGCTAAGTTTTTTTCTTCCGAGTAAGCAACACTGATATTTTCAACAAAACTACCTTCGGTCCAAACTGCAGTAGCAGACATACCTTTTTCGGAGTCTTATATTTTCTCAAAATTGTCTAAGAGTTTATTAAAAATACTGTGTGGCTAAGTGGTAAACGTACTACCCAAAAATGTGTTTAAAGCATAGAATTTGTTTCAAATAACTATTTGTGGTATAAGCCGTTTCCCAGATGTCCATACTTTTTGGCTTGAATTCTTGGACAAATTGTTAGTCGTTCGAACTGTTGTGAGTATTCAGTTTTTTCTCGCAATTATATGGAAAGAGTATCGAATATTAAGACCACTATGCAGCATCCAGTTCTTAAACATTTAGCTGTCGTTTTTCCATTGTATCTACAAATAAGAATATCTGTAGTATAGCAATTTCAACAAAGATCTGTCTCGATTAAAATTAAGTAAATAGAAATAGACTTTTATAACAATAATTTGTATACCCACTTATAAAGGACAGAGTAGAGAAATTCATGTGAATTTAACACATCACATTCTAGAAATGGGAGCAACAGCGGTATTGTATTTAGGTTTGTTTTGAGGTTTCAAAATAAGTGTCGTGTATTTATGAAGTATTATGAATTTCAGGGCATTCATTTATGACGACTGAATAGATTCTTAGATTCTTGATCACACACTGAAATATACACCCTCTCTGTAGTACATGTGTTCAAGAACTCCCTCCAGGCTGTCAATTGCAATTATGTGCGTGTTTGTTGTCATAGACTCATCCAGCGAATGATTCCTCTGTGGTTCAGCTGTCAATTTAATTAAAATGACCAGAGAGGCAGAGCTCCCAGGTTCTGCTGCCGGTGTGAACTCTAAAATGTCGTGTAGTGAAAACAAAGAGAAAGTGAGTCATTGTAATAACAGTAACAATAATGATGGCGGCGGTTTTGGTGGTGGTGATGGCGGTGGCGGTGACGGTGTTGGTGATGGCGGTGGCCTTGGCGGTGGCGGTGGCGGTGGCGGTGGCGGTGGCGTTGGCGGTGGCGGTGGCCTTGGCGGTGGCGGCGGTGGTGGTTAGGCTGCTTGCCTCATCCAGGGTACCACATGTGGGATTTTTCATGGACCAGACGGCGTTTGAGTGGGGTTTTCTCCCGGTTCTCCGGTTTTCCACAATTATCCCACCAACTACCCCATAATCACCTTTTCTTTCATCCTCATTTGATATCATCTCTTTCTTTACTTTCGGTTTATCAACCATTTCGGTTGCTCTCTCTAATCCAGAGCTCGTTTGCTCCTTGACAGGCATCTGACCCCAGGCACTCACTTCTACATCCTGGGGGTGTAACCAAGAGGGTATGTGGTCATGGTAAATTGGGAACTGTCGGTCCACAGTTAACTAACTTTGGCACCTAGATTGATGACAACACGTGAGAATTTTGCTCTTTCTACTGCGTGTGCAGTAAGGGAAAGTATTGTATTGTGTCCAAAAATTATGTATCAAGATTTCATAGGAAATATACAGGTGTTTAAAACTGTCCGATATTACAAAAGGACTTGTGGTTGGTCAAAACTAGAATAAATATTCCTATAAACTATGTCTTGAAACAAATACTTATTGAGAAATGAGTCATTTTAGGAAAACGAGCAATGTATCCACAATTTCGATAGATTTACATATAGTAATGTCCTTAAATGTCCCCATAGTCAGAAATCTAATAGATTGAGGTCCGGCTAATGGGTAGGCCATGGTGCTGGACCTCCTCAACCAATCCATCGTTCATTAGTAAGAATAGTTGTATGTCAGTAGAGAAGGTCCTGAGTAGTGATACATACGGATATCTTGAATTCAGTTCCGCCAACTGGCAACACTAGCGCCTCTTGTTCCCTTTGTGGCAGAAACTGACATTAGTCTAATTGCTTATACCGTATATATCACAACATTAGCGCCTCTTGTCCCCTTGGTGGCAGAAACTGGCATTAGTCTAATTGCTTATACCGTATATATCACTACTGTCATGTGAGTGCAACCTATCAGATTTTGTGCACACAGAATATTTAATTTTAATTTTCTCTGGCCTTTTTAGAGAAAACGGTGCACTCTTGTATTGTGTTACAAGAAAGATCTGCTGATTTAAATAATTTTTACCGGCAATACCAACTTTTTGAAGCTGATATCGGAAATGTATCGCCTCTTTTTATTCATTTTTGCCTATCCCTTCCACTAAAGCTGCAGGGAGAGCGATATCAGCATTCCTCTGACGAATCCCTTAATTGCAGGCGACTAACAAAGTTTGCTCGCTGTCGACTCTGGGATTTCCGCATCGTTAGTTCCCCGACGCTGTGCAAGAGAAAAATAAAGAATAATTTCTTTAAGGCCTTTTTCCATAATTCTCTTTTTCTCTTTTAGCACAAAGTTTTTATAAATGCAAAATAAACTTAGGTGTAAAAAGTATAGCATTAGCATTCTGAAGTCGAAGTATTTAAAGCAGACCACAAATACCATGTGTAAATTAACAGACAGCGTTCATTGATATGGTTTCAGTTCTTTTGTTAATGGATGCAAGTAGTGCTAAAGATATGTATGACTGACATTTTATGAAAACAACAGCTTTTTAATTGAATTGTATAAATCAATTTTGTAACGTACGTAAATTTCAAAAATACATAATTTGCCTCCGGGCGCCATTTTAAATGCTCTAAACTGAAGCGGAACAGAGGAACCCCGGGCAATTTTAAAAATCTGATGTGTTCCACTCACATGACTTTCTCCACTCATGTAGTAACCATTCTTACAAACTCTTAGTCCTTTATCTTCTTCGTGTTAGTTAAAAAACATTTTCAGAAATTATCTTAGTGTTTATTTTCTTGTAGGTACAGGGGGAATATGGGAATGCAGTAGGCTTTGAACGATAGTCAAGTCTTTTAAACCTTTGAGATTTCGTTCTCTTTGCACGGCTAAGTTATAAAAAAACGAATGACGATCTTCCATTTGACGAAGGTAAATTTATTCGAACATAAATTGTGTTTTAGCAAGATCTACATGTTTTGTAGAGTACGATTTGGTCTATCCCTTACGGTTTACCAGTTATGCAAGTCATCCAGAGTAAATAGGACCACGTGGGCTATAGCCAGAAAATTAAAAATATGCATTTTATTTGTAACAAAAATATCTTAAGCATATGGCATTTTAATAAAAATAGTTAGCCATTTTTGAGAAAATCAAAACTTTCGAAGAATAATTCCATGTAAGGGTAGTTTAGGACGGAGGAATTTTCAAGAAAAGTTCGTATCACATCCTTTAAAGATATTAAACTTAAATACCAACTTTGGTTTTTAAGTGACTTTTCCTTTTTGAGCTACACACACGCGCGCGCGCGGGCCTTTCTTTAAAAATGCTTTTCTTTTTTATTCAGGGTGCATCAAAACATATATTTCTGGAGAAATCTCGACATAGAATTGACGAGGTTAGTTGTCGCGAATTTATGTGACCCAAAAGGGAGAAGAACGAGACACGGTTGCACTAAATGTAGTAGATTGCGTTATACGTAAGACATTTAAATTCACTGTTATACGTATTAAATTAAAATTCAGTGAAATACAACTGAGTATTACGTAATTATAATTAGCATACGGTATCTTAAAGGAAAGTCGAGGTGTAGTTTACTTATCTTTGTTAACTAAGACGCAAGCTGAGCGGGCGGCTTTCGGCCGCGGAAACAAAAGACAAAAAATGTTTGCAGGTGGAGCCGGCAGGTTTGAAGTGACAATGTCGTAGTAACAAACGAGAAGTAAAGATAAAAATGTGGTGTTTGCCGTTGAACGGTGATTTTGTGTTTCAGTTCCCACATGATTTTAATCAGTCATGGGAAACAGGAAACTGTATTAAGTTAGAAAAAGATAAATAAATTATTTATTCCTTGATGGTGTCAAGTTAGAAGTGTAAATGGATCAACATTTCGTGCACCAGGCAGTTCTCCCCTACATTATAAGAGTGGATCAAGTGTCAAGTCTGCAGATACGTGAGACCACCATCTTGGAGGAAGCCCTGTTTTCATTAATAGACTAATGGGTTGTATGCATCCTTTCATGAAACAAGATTCTTGCGTTCATTATAGAGCTTCTTAGTGTTGTGAGTTTACAGCAGCGCCAGACATTTCCACAAGAAAACCAACATAACCTTACTCCAAGATACACGCACATCAACACACCCTACAAGTGTGCTCTTCCTGTACGTTTCACCATCTAAGATTTTGGATATGTGCGTGATAGAGGCAGTACTGAATTCCACCTAAAAATTCCAAATCGATATTTCTCCGGAAATACATATTATGAACCTTGCTGAATGAAAAATAAATATTTTTTGTAAAGAGGTCTTTGTGTGCGAGTGTGTGTATGTGTGCACTTCCCCCATGTGTAGAAGGTTAAATACCTTCATCTGATCACCCTGAACACTCATCTGAGACATTTTCATGACAAATGAAATGTATATTTTGAATTTTCTGGCTATAGGGCATGAAGTCCTGTTTACTTGGAATGACTTTTGAATAACTAATAAACCGTAAGAGATAGACAAATTCTTAATGTACAAAACATGTAGATCTTACTAAAACATACACTTTATATCTGAATAATTTTTTTTTTTTTTTTTTTTTTTTTTTTTTTTTTTTTTGTAGAGTATACCATTTCGGAGATATTCCTTGTTATTTGCTTCAGATTCGGAAAACTTGGAACTTTCGTGAAATGGAACATCATTGTTCAGTTTCTTTATATGTTAAGCGTGCAAAGAGAACGGGATCTCAAAGTTTTAAAAGATTTGACTATTGCACAAAGCCTACTGTATTCTAATATTCCTCTTGTACCTGCAAGGAAATAAACAATAAGATAACTTCGACAAATATTTATCTCAACTAACAGGAATAAGAGTTTGTAAGAATAATTAGTACAAGAGCAGAGAAAGCCATGTGAGTGCACCACATCAGATTTTGTAATAGTATTTAACATTTCCTGGTCAAATTTTCAAATATTATTGATGCACTTATAGATATTCTTTTTCTTTAGGTGTATTTTGAAAATGTATGCGAGTGTTCCTTTGTTATAGCTTGCAGCTGGTATGCGTGTTTACTAACATTGTTAGAATGGCTGATATTGATTCCGTTCTGGGAAGTGGTTGCCATGGGTACTATGCTGGCACAGCTGTCAGTTAATTATATGGACATAAAATGTAAATAAAGAAATATCACCACCCTCTAGCGCATCGTAATGCCCATTCATGTATAATGTATTTCCGTGACGACATGTGCTAACGGCTAAGAGAGCTCCGTGAATGGAATTTCATTACCAGTATTAATGTTTATCCTCTGGTTCTCTTAATTTCTTTGCTATGTATGACAAGTGGGGGAAATATTGTCTTCCACCCAAAAATTTGGTAGGTAGCAAGATTTCACCGAAAATACACTTTTAGCACAAGTTTAGTATGTATGTCTGTGTATGTGTGTAACGGAGGGTGGACGCCTCGACCAACCCATTGGGGGAGGGATGAGGCGAAGTGACACCGGAGGCTTGTCAGAGAGCGGAGCCAACGAAACCTAGAGACGCATAGAAGCCCCTAACAGTTGCATACATTGACACCTGGCGCACAACCTAAGTGTTTCCTATGCCCAGGGAAAGGGCGACAAGGCGACCCTTGCGGCCCGGGCAGCAACTTCCAGGGAAGTGTTCCAATGTGCAGTCAACTATGCCATCTGTCCGCAATATCCGGAACGTACCCCGCTACCAACCAAGCCCAAAAAAAGACAGGGGAGGGAAATAACAAATGAAAGGAATTCGTGGAGAAGAGATTAATGCACCCCAGAATGACATGGAGAAACTATGAAAACTTTTGTTTCCAAACCTGTTATGCTAGCGACAACGTATTATACTTGAAATCCAGAGGAACTTTGGGAGATAATTTACCTCTATAGCAAATGTTGAAAATGCCCCCCATCTTGCATAAGACACAACTCAACACGTCGTTTCATGTTACTGGCCACTCGCTGGAGGACTCTGTTGTCCACAGCTTGAATCTCCTGTGTAACGTCGTGCTTCAGACCGTCCAATGTCTGGAGACGTATGACATATACCCTGTCTTTCACGTAAACCCTTAAAAAGAGTCCGGCGATGTCAAATCCAGAGATCTCTGAGGCCACAGGTTCCTGGAAATTATCCGGTCGTCAAAGAAACTTGCAATTAGTGCCATGGATTCATTTGATGTGTGAAAATATCCTTGACTCAACTTTACATCATCTAGTTGCTCAGAAAACTCTATTAAAATCCGTTGGTTTAAAAGAATGGTGCCACTATTCTCTCTGCGGACATTGCGCATCCAATTCCGATTTTAACCACGGCATAGGTGCTTCATGAATAACATGTGGATTTTCGCTGGCCCAATTGAGTGAATTATTTAAGTACACGTAGTTGGATAATGTGAACCATGTGATGAACAACATGGTAATTCGTTTATCCTTATTTGGTTCCTGTAACTGATGGACAGCCGTAATGCTATACAGCTTTAGGCCTGAACTCTTTGCAGCTCTCTGACACACTGAGTAACTGTATCAACAGCGACAAACGTCTTAATGATTTTTTGGGTGACTGCTCCAGTCGTGCTCTTACATCAACAACAACCGTGAGGAGCCTAGATGAACTATGTTTACCTTTTTCAGTCCCCAGAGATCCAATTTGTTTACCACTCCCAGTACTGTTTTCTTTGGTGAGTATTCGGAACACCAAATTCTCTGTGGTGTGCTCTTAGAGTAGCTGTAATTGAATTCCTAATTCAGTATTGCTTTACAAGGAAGAATCCTTCATTACTCCATTTTCACGTTGACTAGAAGAAAATCTCAAAATCAGTTGCAGACTATAAAACTAACAATTACGAATAAAACCTGAACGTCTGTGTATCTAGTGACAGGCAATCAAAGCTCCAGAGCATTCTACTTATTTTGGTGCTAAAATTGGGGCGTTGAGTGAATTTGGAACAGAATAATTAAAGAAAGAAATGTGTTAGTTCTTATAAATCACTCTTTAGTTTTCTAAAGCAGGAGTATTTTACTTGATTTCTTAGCTCTTGTCTCCAAGCAAAGAGATGGAATTTCAAAGTCAATATATAGCGGTCAGCTCTTAACATTTTCACTATCACTTGAAATTTACAGCACTCTCATATTTTCCTTTTATCTACAAGAAAAAATGTACTAAGACTATTACATACATAACGGTATTAAGTTATCATATGTGTATTATTACCTGGTCATTCTTTTGTTTAATCAGTGTCGCCAACTATACCCCATAAATTGCTGGAAAGCAATCAAAATTGCACCCCACCTTACAACTGTGTCTTTAGCAATTGCTCCTTTAATTATTAATGTATTCCTCAAGAAGAAAACAGTAGTTAATGTTAAAAAAGTGTGTTTCGTTTTCCTCAGTTGTCAGTACTGTATAAGTCGAACTACACTAACAAATATGAATACATTTTACGTTTTTCCCTTCTCTACTACGAATAGCAAGTAGAGGAAGTATTCTACTCCAACCAAAAATTTGATGTCGAGATTTCATCGGAAATACATGTTTTGAGGTACCCTGAATCCCCCCCCCCCAAATTTTTTTTAGAAAAAGGTCCGTGTGTCTCTCTGTGTGTGTGTTGTGTGTGTGTGTGTGTGTGTGTGTGTCTGTGTATTTGTCAGTCTCTGAACCGTAAAACCCAAAATCGAAAAATCTACCAAAAATCAAAGTTGGTATCTAAGTTTAATACATTTTAAGGATGTGACACGAAGATTTTGATTAAATGTCATACGTTTAAGATATTTTGATGGCAAATTAAATGTATATGTTGAATTTTCTGGCTATAGCCTATGTAATCGTGTATACACTACATGAATTTTATATAACCCAAATAAATTGTTTGTACAGTGAACCATTTCGGAGATATTCCTTGTTACTTGTGAGAGTTATGGAAAACAAAATTTCGTGAAATGGAACATCGTTACTCAGTTTTTTATGTTAAGCGTGCAAAGAGAACGGAATCTCAAAGCTTTAAAAGACTTGACTATCGCTCAAAGCCTACTGTATTTCCATATTCCCTTTGTACCTACAAGGAAATAAGCAATATGATAATTTCTTTTAAGACTCAGTTTTGTTCGTGAGATGTGGATGACAACGACTGAGTAAGAAAGCTTTGATTGTCACAATTCTAGACGCTACACAGGCTATAGAGGCTTTCCATGCCAAAGAGACATACATCGATCTGAGGCAGCCGCATTTGAATTTTAAATGTTCGAATCTGATGCTAATTGAGAGCATCGGCACCTAGAGTTTTAAAGGCTCAGAGGTTCACTAATCCAGCCAACCTAACTTCATTTGGTACGGGCGACATATCGATCCAATGAATATCTAAAAGCTTCCTGTAACTCGGGGGAGAGTTGCCGCAAATTTCACCAGAGAACACGACAGGGCGTCCAACTACGATCAACACTTCAACACTTCTTTACTAAGGTTTCATTATTTCAGAGACATAGGAGTTGAATTATTGTAATAAAACAGCCATTCGACGAATCCCACTTCTGACACCATTGTGATAAATTACAAAAATCTGATGTTTTGCACTCACATGACTTTCTCTACTCTTGCACTAAGCATTCTCACAAACTCTTATTCCTATATCTTCTTCGTGTTAGTTGAGATAAACATTTGCAGAAATTATCTTATTGCTCACTTCCTTCTAGGTGTAAGGGGAATATGGGAATACAGTAGGAGGCTTTGAGCAAAAGTCAAATTTTTTGAAGCTTAGAGTAAACAGAACTACATGGCTATAGTCAGAAAATTCAAAATATGCATTTCATTTGGCATAAAAATAACTCAAACATATGGCGTTTTAACCGAAATCCTTAGAGCCATTTTCAGGAAGACGAAAATATTCTAAACATTTTCCATGTAAAGGGTAGTTTAGGATGGAGAAATTTTATTCAACATCTTAGTGTCGCATCCTTGAAAGACATTAAACTTAAATACCAACTTTGGTTTTTAACTCACTTTTCGTTTTTGAGTTATGCTGTCCACAGGCTCACAGAAAAACACACGGACCTTTTTCTAAAAACTGATGTGTTGCACTCACATGACTTTCTCTACTCTTGTACTAGCCATTCTTATAAACTCTTATTCCTATATCTTCTTCGTGTTAGTTGAGGTAAACATTTGTACAAATTATCTTATTGTTTATTTCCTTGTAGGTGCAAGAGGAATATTAGAATACAGTAGGCTTTGAGCCATAGCCAAATATTTTAACGCTTTGAGATCCCGCTCTCTTTGCACGCTTAACATGTAAAAAATGAACAACGATGTTCCATTTCACGAAAGTTTTAAGTTTTCCGAAACCGACACAAACAACAAGGAATATCTCCGAAATGGTTCACTCTACAAAAAAATTTATTCTGACATAAATTGTTTGTTTTAGTGAGACCTACAATTTTTGTACAGTAAGATTTTGTCTATCTATTACGGTTTACGAGTTATGCAAAAGTTATCCAGAGTAAACAGGACTACATAGGCTATAGACAGAAAATTCAAAATATACATTTCATTTGTTATACAAATATCTTAAATATATGGCATTTTAATCAAAATCGTTAGTCGTTTTCAAGAAAATAAAAATGTTTGAAAAATTTTCCATGTAAAGGGTAGTTTAGGGTGGGGCTATTTTCTTCAAAATCTTCGTGTCTTATCCTTGAAAGACAGTAAACTTAAATACCAACTTTGGTTTTTAACCGTGTTTTTGTTTTTGACTTATGCTGTCCACACACAGACACACACATGGACCTTTTTCTAAAAATGTTTTTTTGGCTTCAGTGTAGATGTTTCCAGTGAAACTGGAACATGAGATTTTGGATGGAAGACGGCGCCTTGTTTTTGTACGAAGTGGAGGTAAGATGGAGAGAGAGTGTAAACAGCCAGGAGAATTGCAGTCAGCGGGCGAAGGACGGACGGACGTGCGGGTGAGTGAGTGACAAGGAAAGAGCGACATCAACTTTCTGGAATGCATCCCTTTGAAAAGGCGCTGTTTTGGGTGTAGCGAGTATGTACATGAAAGGGGTAGGTTACAGCATTTAAATGGAAAGATGTAAACCCACGGAGAGGTGAATGATGAATTACTTAGTTGTACCTCATACAACGCTCCCACGAGAGCGACTGGGGTCAACAGCTTATGCAACTAAAGGTCAAAGGGAAAACTGAACGCTGCCGAAGAATACAGCTCTTGCTCACCGCATATTATTTCTGCCATAGCAGGCGTCTGTTTCTCACCTGGAGGTCACTAATTCGCTCTCAGAGGGGTTCGCTGTGAACCTAACCTGCAAAACTTCAGTTAACCCTGTGCTAATATCCCTTTTATGCATTTTTACTTTCTCTACTGGTAAGTAGGGGAAGTATTGTATTCTACCCAAAAATTTGATGTCGAGATTTCACCGGAAATATATGTTTTGAGACCCCCTGAATCCAAAATAAGCATTTTTAGAAGAAGGTCCATGTGTGTGTCTGTGTGTGGACAGCATAAGTCAAAAACAAAAAGTCGGTTAAAAACCAAAGTTGGTATTTAACTTTAACGTCTTTGAAGGGTACGACACGAACATTTTGAAGAAAATAGCCCCACCCTAAACTACCCTTTATATGGAACATTTTTCGAAAATTTTGATTTTCTTGAAAATGCCTCTAACGATTTTGATTAAAATGTCATATGTTTGAGATATTTTGATGGCAAATGAAATTTATATCTTGAATTTTCTGGCTATAGCCCCTGTATTCGTATTTACTCTGGACAACTTTTGCATAACTGGTAAACCGTAAGAGATAGACAAAATCTTACTGTACAAAAATTGTAGGTCTCGCTAAAACACACACTTTATGTTTCAATACATTTTTTTGTAGAGTGAACCATTTCGGAGATATTCTTTGTTATTGCTCTCAGTTTCGGAAAACTTAAAACTTTCGTGAAATGGATCATCGTTGTTCATTTTTTTTATATGTTAAGTGTGCAAAGACAACAGAATCTCAAACATTTGACTATCGCACAAAGCCTACTGTATTCTAATATTCCCCTTGCACCTACAAGGAAATAAGCAATAAGATAATATGTACGAATGTTTATCTGAACTAGCACGAAGAAGATATAGGAATAAGAGTTTGTAAGAATGGTTAGTAGAAGAGTAGAGAAAGTCATGTGAGTGCAACAAATCAGATTTTTGTAGAAGTGTCGTACAGTTACTTAATCGTAAACACATGAAAATTATTGAAAATAAAGCTGTATATAGGTTTTAGGATGATTCCCCTTAAAAGTCACCATTCTAGTCGTCTAAATTCATATTTTAAAAGCATATGCCTTGCGCATACTCTAAAACAGCATTTTGTAAATGGTGTAAACAAAACGTATAAGATAAGAGCTTATGCGCAGTGATTACTGCGCAGGACGCAGTGTCATTAAGCTCTGGGGGGTCAGTGAGCACTAGTGGATAGAATGGCAAATAGAAGAAGGAAAATGATTCGTTTTTCGTGCGTGAAAATGTGCTTAACTGCCGCCGGGGACAGTAGGCAAGAACTTTGAATGGTCTTTGTGAAATAAAAAAAGGAGCTAATTAAGGAGTTTAACTGAAGCGTTAAGCAGAGCCAAAGAAACAATAAAACCGCAGTTGGTGACACATTCACTGGCAGACAAAGTGCCATGGAGATAATCAAGTCAAGGAAAATACTTACCTCTTCCCGTTACTCCAAGCGTTAACATTCTACCCTCCGCATACACCAGAAACCTCTTTCTCTCTTTCTCCTTTTTAAACTTTATTTATTACTCATTTAAACTGTTTACAATGAGACATTTATCCTTATTAGTGAATTAAACGTTGTCATATAAAACAAAATTGCTTTACATTCAGACAATTTTCTTAAACCACAACTGTTTATTTTCCTGTATTGTAGTCCTGTATTTGAGTGGAATACAATACTTCCTTCTAGTTACTATATGTAGTAGAGAAAGTAAAAATGCTCTTTTTCTCCGAGTTTCGCTCAAAAGTTTGATATGATTGGTTACAGGTACTTCTTAAAGAATCTTTTAATGCACAGAAATGTACTCGATCAACTAAAGACATTGGAACCGGTATTCACTTCTAGCAGGAAAGAGGGATAGCACAAAAGATGTTTAGGTCCAGGTACAAGGGCCACTGAACACTCTCCAATTCCCACATATACCACTAAGGCATTGGAAGTAACTACAGCTCATTAGGCCGAGAGCTCTTGGGGCTTAAATGGTCACGTGTTTGAGCTTTAAGGGGCGCTGACATCAAAAGTCATATTATGTAATTGCAGTTGAATGTTCAATGTAGTTTTTGGATTTAAAAACTTATTTTTGTATGTTTTGAAAATGTTGACCAAATTTCAGCTGTGCTTACCTTTAAAGGAAGTGAATTTTAACACTTCGGACTTTTGCACTTGTTTCTTTGCAGACATTTAAAAAAATTACTTTAACACACTGAGGATATTATAAGAAATAAAAAGTAAACTAAATAAATAAAAACACCAGGAAACACTATGCAGAAGCACTGTTGAATAACCACAAATACTATAGGAAGAAAACCGAGTAGAGAAAACCATGTGAATATAATCCGTTACATTTCTATTTCTATAATATAAAAAGTGTATGAATTGTTTGTAAAAGAGTGAGATGAGGAACACATGTGAGTATGTTACATAAAAGAAAAATGAGTAGAGAAAACCGTGTGGGTGTAATAGGTTGTTTTTCTATTTCATCATAGAAAAATGTATGTATTTTATGTTGAAGAGAGAGCAGAGAAGAAGATGTGATGTTTTAAATAAAAGAAGAGCTGAGAAAATCGTGTGAATGTGATAAGATGCATTTCTATTTCAAACATAAAGAAAATTACATGTATTGTTTGTGGAAGTGGCAGTAGAGAAGTAAATGTGGTTGTGTTTCGTATAAGTAAAGTGAGTAGAGAAACCCACGTGAAGGTAATGCGCTGCATAACAAAATGATAGTAAAGGATACTTCTCCATGAAAAAAACATCTAGATTTGATGTTTTGAGGCCCCCTGAATAAAAAAGGAATTTTTAGAAAAAATACCGTGTATGTGTATATGTGTATGTGTCAGCTTATGGACAGCATAACTAAAAAACGAAAAGTCTGTTAAAAGCCAAAATTAGTATTTAACTTTAATGTATTTCAAGGATACGACACGAAGATTTTGAAAAAAATTCCTCCACCCTAAACTACCCTTTACATGGAAAGTGCTTCGAAAACTTATTTTCTCAAAAATGGCTTTACTCCGGATGACTTTTGTATAACTGGTAAACCGTAAGAGATAGACCAAATTTCACTGTACAAAAAATGTAGATGTTCCTAAAGCACACAATTTATGTTTAAATCAATTTTTTAGTAGAACGAACCATTTCGAAGATATTCTTTGTTATTTCTGTGAGTTTTGGAATACTTAAACTTTCGTCAAATAGAAGCACGTGATTCATTTTTTTTATGTCTTAGCCGAGCAAAGAGAACGGAATCTCTAAGCTTTAAAATATTTGACTATCGCTCAATGCCTACTGTATTCCCATATTCCCCTTGTACCTACAAGGAAATAAGCAATAAGATAATTTGTACAAATGTTCATCTTAACTAACACGAAGAAGATATAGGAATAAGAGTTTGTAAGAATGGTTAGTACAAGAGTAGAGAAAGTCGTGTGAGTGCAACACATCAGATTGTGCTAAAGAGTCGGAAATAAGACATCTCTAATCACAGCAGACGTCATCAACTCGCTCGAAGTACACCGCGTCTTATCGCACACGGTAACTAATTCATTCGCTCCGCGTGATTCACTTCGCCGGATTCACTGACTTGCTTTGTTGCATTTTCTCACTAGCACCGTAAGACTCACTCGCTTATGTAGCCCTAGCAACCTTCCAGATAGCGTTTATGATGTTTACGCTTGCGAGTGCGCGGCTTATCTCGTTTATGATTCCGACTGCCCGGAGCCTACCTCCCGGTAACCGTAGTATCATAGTGTTTTACCCTAATTTCCAGTACGTTCCTCATATGCTGATATATCCTCTTCACCTCATTAACTTTCGTAAGTAACACACAGAGAGAAGCCTGAAAACTGAAATATCCAAAGCAAAATTAGAAGGATCGGAGATACTTGTGCGATGAAACACATGACAGTGCCGAAATGATAATATAACGAGGTGGAATTTCTCGTCTAATTGGTTGCAAGTACTCTCTCGATTGCGTCTGTAGACGCGAATCGATATGAAGCACCGCCACTGTCGAGATTTATCGACCGACCGCAGCAACCCTTGTCCCACACACATACACAATGTTGTGATTTCTCTTTTTCCCTTGCAAGGGAACCAACCTAGGCGCTGGAGGGGGTGCTCTTCATTGTAAAATAACAAAAAAGTCCTCCTCGTTAACGCAGAAATAATTGAAAACATTGTGCGCCGACTATCTCAAGGGGAGTGTCTATTATAGAAAGAGCTGCGCTGGGGGCTATTGCAGGTCATCAGGAGCCAATGAGACCTCCACGTGTACTACAAGTCTTCGCTTTAATTAAAAATCTGATGTGTGGCACTCACATGACCTTCTCTACTCTTGTACAAACGTATACCTACAAGTTTTCCTCTCTCTTCTTCGTATTAACAGACAAATATTTGCAAAAATGGTGTTATTTCTAATTTACTTATAGCTGCAAATGGATTATCGATATATATTAAACTTTAGGCGATTTCAAACATTTTAAAAGCTGGTCGCTAACTGATGGCTTTAAAATACCTTTCCCTTTCCACGGCCAAGAGTTAAAAAAATGAATAATAATAAATTCCCATGTGAGAAAGGTATAACTATTGCAAAAGAGGGAGAAACAATAAGGAATATCTCGGAAATGGTTCAGTCCACAAAAAAATTATATTATACATAATTGTATTTATTAACAAGACATACATTTTTGCTTTCTCTACTGTAAGTAGAGGAAATATTGTATTCCACCCAAAAATTCGATGTCGAGATTTCACCCCCTGAATCAAAAAAAAAAAAAAATCATTTTTAGAACAAGGTGTCTGTGTGTGTGTGCGTGTGTGTCACTGTGTGTGTTAGTGTGTGGACAGCATAACTCAAAAACGAAAAGCCGGTTTAAAAACAAAGTTGGTATTTAAGTTTAATGTCTTTCAAGCATGTGACACGAAGATTTTAAAGAAAATAGCCCCACCCTAAACTACCCTTTACATGAAACATTTTTCGAAAATTTTGATTTCCTTGAAAATGGCTTTAATGATTTTGATTAAAATGCCATATATTTTAAGATATTTGTGTGAAAAATGAAATGTATATTTTGAATTCTCTGGCTATAGTCTATGTAGTCCTGTTTACTCTGGATGACTTTTGCATAACTAGTAAACCGTTAGAGATAGACCAAATCATACTATACAAAAAATGTAGATCTTGCTAAAATACACAATTTATGTCCAACTCAAATTTTTTGTAGAGTGGATCATTTTGGAGATATTCCTTGTTATGTATGTGAGTTTCGGTAAACTTAAAACTTTCGTGAAATGGAACATCGTTGTTCATTTGTATATGTTAAGTGTGCAAAGAGAACGGGATCTCAAAGCTTTAAAAGATTTGACTATCGCACAAAGCCTACTGTATTCTAATATTCCCCTTGTACCTACAAGGAAATAAACAATAAGATAATTTGTACAAATGTTTATCTCAACTAAAACGAAGAAGATATAGGAATAAGAGTTTGTAAGAATGGTTAGTACAAGAGTAGAGAGAAATTGTTTTAAGAAAAACCATTCACTATATTAAAATTTTCTTCCTTTAATGTGCTACAAAGATAATAAGAAATTCAATTTTAAAAAATCATTTCTGATGAAGGGGAGATATTTTTCTTACACCCAATAAAATCGATGTAAATTAATTAATATATCAGGAATGTGATTAGATACTGGGATGAAATTTTCTATACACATTTATATAATATCTGTGCAAAAAAATTAAGCCCCTAGCTTCAATACTTTAGAAAGTCACCTTTTTCACTTCGGTGTACCCTTAATAAGTAAAATTATAATTTCAAAAATGAAGCAAATATTGATGTGATATTGTTCATTACTCTGTCCTCAATTAACAATAAAATTGTATGCACTTATACTTCTAACCGACACACAACTATAACTGTATTCCTTATTTACTAACACTCAGTTTTAATTAATAAACAATCATCTAAGTGGAACTTTTTCTAATCTTGTTACAGTTACATTTAACCAAGCACTGTTTATTATTACTTTGTTTTGATGAATAAATATTAATTCTCCTTGTTTTGTTTCCATTACAGGTGAGTATCATCAAGAGCCGATAATGCAGTCGACTGCTGTTGATTGTAAGTAGGGATGAAGACTAAGTCGTCTCTATTGTTGTACAACACTTTTCACTTTCTTTTTACCTCACAATACAGACATTGGAGTTCCGTACGCCTATCAAAAGTATGTTAGAAAATTATAAAAACCTAATTTTGTTTTCAAAGAAGCAGTCATTGCATAAAGAGCATATTCAAATCCTATATTAGATAATTTATATTAACATCGCTAAGTTTACCAATCAGTTATTGCAATGTTTCAAGCTTTCCGAGCAGGATTCACAAGATCTGATGTCCATAAATGTATTACAATTGACACAGTGGAATCCAATTACATTTAATATAATTCTGTGGTTCATTTTAGTAAGAGATGGAAAATACACAACTCATATTAGAGCCGAAACTCGTCAGGGAAATGGTACCGGCAGAGGCGCGCTAAACTCCTTACATCTCAAACAGGCAGTGTATCTGTTACTGTTGCATTCAAAAATCGGTCCCACTTACCCATATTCTAATTTTCAGGTCATAGTTAGGTGTTTTATGCAGTAACAGAGATTTTTCTGAAGCCATTAGTGAGTTCGCTCATGTTAATCTGGTTCAGCTGGTTTGTTTGCAGTGTTCGAGGAAATCACTCTAAATTGTCACATATTTTATATAGTTTATTTTCTGTTAAAACTGATGTAACATCGAACCCTAAGTTTTATTAATGATCGGATTAAACGCCCCGCTATGATTTGAAAATTGAAGACTGATATATGACAAGATCAATGTTATCTAATGAAATAATCAGAGATATACTCTCTGTCTTTGAAGTAAGGATTAGAGTGCGACTCTGACTGCACCATTTTCCCGGCAATCCTAGGGTCTAGAGCCCGCGAATGGGTTACCATATATATTTTAATGACCGTTCAAAATAGTTCCATCTGGGCCTAATACCGCTCCCTGTGCATTGTATACTAGTTGCAATGTTTTCGGTTTTCTTCTGTCCTTCGTCGCTTTTCCTTCCGTTGTTTCTAGAGGTTCGAAAATGAAACAGCTCAAAGTTCAAATGCGGTGAGTACGGTAGATGTTCTAACACACATTTGCCCCTGTGCGTTGTCTTCATACAGAACCCGGAGTGATTCAGCCACATTTGAGGCCTTTTCTGCCTGAAAGAGGGTTTCAAAAACTGCCATCTAGTAGGCCAATAGCTGAAAGGCCCAAGCGGCGATCTTTCCTTACAATTTCACGAAATTTTGTGGCCGGGTCGTGAATCAATTTCAATTACTTCTCTTCCTTCTTTAAAACTCAATCCAAAAACTGGAGTGCGAGATAAACGCTGATTAGTATAAACTTGACGTAACAAATCGATGATTTCTGTAATAGATTTTCTAAGGTACATAGGTTTTTAGAACGTTTGTGATAACAAAACTGCTGATTCCACAACAGAGTGATTTGGAGAATGAGGGAAGCGGAAAACTGCTAAGACTACAGGAAGCTGAAAAAATTAGTCCAGTCGCTTTTTAGCCACATCCAGCACATATTTGTAGATACAAAGTCGTTAGTTACCTCTGCTTAAGCCCCACGGCTTCCAGGGACCTAGTGGGAATGCAGACCACTCCCAGGAAGGCACCCAAATAGTCTGCTCAACGCCAGGAAAGAGTTCTTCCAGGACGCGAATCCCTCGTTCTGCCACAACGAACATACCGCCGTCGTCTGGTCCTACAATCCGAAAGAGAGAATGATGGACAGGAAATTCGTGATAGAAGGGGAACCACCCCAGTGTTCTGGTTTTGAAATCAGAACTTTTTGATGAGATCTCGGACTCTATCGCCTCAGCCCTCTGGAACGTTAATTCAGTGGCGGCTGTTCACGAAAATAAAATCAATGATATACACCGTACAACTCACAAATTTAGTTTAATTTACAAATGAATGACGCTACGTAAATCAGCAATTTAATAATTTTTCAATTGCTCAGGCTGGAAGAATCATGGCTCGTAACTTTCGCCCGTGGTCAAAGAAGAACCTTTCCCTTCTATCACAAATATTCCATAAAAGCGTGGATCGCTAAGACAAATATTTACCTAAAGGATTAATTCAGATAACAAAGAAAGGCGCTGAAACGATGTTATGAAGCTTAAAAGCTAATTTCTCTCTCGTTCTACTCTCCACACTTCACGCTGCGCATGAAAACACTATCAGCTCATCTGTTTAATACTTCAATACGCCTTTAACATGTAGATTCACACTAGGCCCCAAGTTTTAGGGACAGAAAGATGTACAGGTAGATTTTCATCCTTATATACAGGATGGAAGGGAAGTTAGGGGTGGTGTAATTTTTTGGGAGATAACGATTCTGATTGGCCTGCACTCACACAGTAAACATGGAAGGACACGGCAGGATATTTGTTTACGTTCACGAGACACGCTGCTGCGGTGTTGCCAGGTTGTTTCCGACAAAACTAAAATATCTCCCTAGGAAATGGTCAGAGACAAAAACGCAAGATACGAAATGTGTTTCAAATACCGATATATTACTGGTTTAAATTAATGTAATGATTTTCCTTCCACCCGGTATATATACACTCTCTCTCTCTCTCTCTCCTTCTCTCTCTTTCTCCGGGGTAACAAAGTGTTGTATTCCCCGAAAATTTGACGTAGTACATGTTTTGAAGTTTAAAGCTAAAAAGCATTCGAAGTCATTACATAGTGACCAGGTCATTCAAAATTTTGAAAATAGCTAAGAGCCTATTGTATTCCCATATTCCATTGTATCTACATAGAAATTCGTAATAAATTTTTTCAAAAGTTTAGAATAATCCTTTTTTAAGTATATCTTATAGAATTGGTAGAAAAAAAATGTCAATGTAACACAACAGATTTGCTTTTTTTTCTCTCTCTCTCTCTCTCTCTCTCTCTCTTTCTTTCTTCCCTTTGAATTATTGTCTAAGCCAATCACATACAGAACTACTAGCGGATAAGTGGAGTCAAATTTTGATTTCCAGAAGATGGAAACCTTACGGAGGGAAAAATGACAATACGATTTAGGGAATGGGCCACTTTTCTAAGTTGGTGGTTTTAGCTTTATTACAGCTGGAACAACTATCCTCCAGAATATAAAAGCCGACTATGAGAATCAGTATTTTCTTTTTATATGTTTCATACAAAGCTGGCATTATGCACTCACATTGTATGAAAGTGAGAGAGGAAAAGCGCTGAAGATCTTCTTCAGACTCAATAGTTGAAAGCCCGACGCGAAAAAGACGCTTTCGACATTCCCTTCTTCTTTGAAGGTGCGGTGTTACCAAAGGTGAATAAAGATCTTGCCAACAAGATAAATAAAACAATTCACTGTTCATAGCCATACTCTTGGAAGAAAATGAGTAAGTCACTCACAATTTCAAATGACGATTTATTGAAACGTATACAGGTGCTATCAAAACCACACCAATAGCAGCTATGGAAATACTAACCAACCAATATCCCATTGAATATGAAATAGAAAAAGCGGCTCTTATTCAACATGAAAAGTTGATCAGACTCCCATTCAATACATGGCACAAGAGAAATTTTACACATACACTAAAGACTCAGGAGAGCTTTCTTTCCAAAATTCAAGACATCAAGAAGGATGTACACCTTCCAAATTCAAAGGAAAACTTCGTATCTAAAGTCAATCCAACACATACATTAGACATCACATATTATTTACACCTGACAGAAGAAGTTAAAAAAAGTGATACTCCAACTAGTGTTCTAAAATTATTGGCATTAGAAACAATCCATACTAGGTTTCCAGAACATGAGTGGCTCCATATTTATACTGATGGATGATTTATATCAAACCAAGATGGAGCAGGTGCTGGAGTCACATGTCACCTCTTTTCCTATTACAAATCTTTAAGTTATGGAACTACTAACTTTGATGGAGAAATTGAAGCAATTCGAATGGCCCTACAAAATCTTTTGTATAGAATTTCACATTTTCAGCAAGCAGTTATTCTCTCAGATTCCAGGGCAGCAATTATAGCAATTACTTCCAAGTTGTCACCAAAAAACCAAACTATTATAGAATGTTGGAAGATGCTTAGCCATCTAACAGCACTTCAAAAACACCTAGTCTTCCAATGGATACCGGCTCACTGTGGACTGAGTGGTAATGAGAAAGCTGATTTTCTTGCAAAAAAGGGTACCAGCGATGTACAAAAATCTATAGTTAATTTACCATTTTATGCAGCTAAAAGATTAGTCAACTCTGAATTCAAAAAAATTATTGCAAAATATTACTATGAAAAATCAAAGAATAAAAGATGGGAACTACCAAACATTCAAACAGTGATTCCTGAGTATCCTCGAAAAACAGCAGTTGCAATCTTCAGGTTGATTACAGGACATGATTGTCTGGCAAAACATTTAAACAGAATTGGGATATATTCTTCACCACTCTGTCCTCTATGTGATCTGCAAGAGGAAATGGATCGAGACCACCTTCAAATATGCCCGGCTACTTCTAGTGCCTCATCCATCAGTGAAAAATATTGGAGAGCAAGAGGATTAATGACTTCATTGTCAGAAATCCAGCATTAGCTAACAACAACAACATTGCGATTGTTTCAAAATGGTAACATTTACGTTGACAACGCATTTTCTAACCTTATTTTTATGAAACAGCAGACGTGATATTCATTGAAAGACAACAATTCCGATTTGAAAAAGTCTAGACCTAATAAAGGTGATTAAATAGGGGAAAAAAAACTCCTGGAGTGATTACAAAATTTACTGTAAATTTTTACCGACGTTTTGATTTGCAAATTATAAACCTAAGAGGATTATCATAAATGTTAACACAGTTACAATTCTAATTTCCCATTTTCTTTATGTCAGGTAAACCTCTTTTACCAAGCCTGACAGGCTCAGACGGTAAGTCGGTAGGCGGAATTCGGGAGGTCCCATGTTCAAATCCCGTAAGTCGACAAGTCTAACGGGTGTTTGATGTTCCCGCATGGATTGGGTATGCGTCCCAATTTTCCATCTTAAGCTTAAAACAATAGTAAAAATGAAAATAGATGTAAATAGCGAATGCTGCGCCATCTATTGAACGCATATATGCTGGTTGCACACTTGTGCCATCTGTCCAACATAGGCAGAAGTACAATTGCCCCGTTCGCTCCCTCTGTGAACTCGTGATGAACCAAGACTATAGTACAGTATGAGTGCTTGAAAAATAAACCAACAAAAATATTCTAAAGTTTCTATTTACACAATTTATATAATGGTTTATTAACGATCTTATTAACTTATATTGCTTTAAAATGTATTTATCAGTATTTTAAAATTCTATAACTAATTTTAGGTATATTCCCACAAAATAATTAATAATTAATTAATTCACTATCGTTTATTAATCAACATTAATATACTCTAATTAAATATATTACTTTACAGATTAAAATTATTTTATTTAAGGAACCTTGGGACTGAAGTAGCCAAATATTTATTTCATACCTGTAAAATACATTTAAATTTCATTCACAGGGTCCCTTAAGCATATTTAAATTATTTGTCTATATTTCTTAAACGGTTTATCTTTCTATTAACATAAACTGCTATTACGCAGCACTTGTTTGCAGCTCAGTGAAATATGACGCACACGTTTAGCATGCAGAGCCATTAGACCACGACCTCAATTCACGCCTCCTCTTGTTCAAATAAATATATAATGCAACGTACGTAACAAATTGATCGAAAGTTGGAGCCGAGTACGCGCGAGGCGTTCGTTGTCTCTGCGGTATAACAACCACTGGCGACAGTGATTGCGACACGCCATGTGCCTGAGGACTACCACGATTTTATGTTGAGCCTACTCACAGACGAGCAATTAGTATAAACAAATCACAAACCGAGCAATAACAATAATCCCAGACCTTTTACCGAACGTAAAGTTAGCTCAGGTTCCTGACATACATTTGAGCTAGGAAAGTGAGGTTAGGATACAGAATGTTAGAGTTATAGATAGAGTGAGTCGGGTTTAAGGGCCCGTCGACAGCTAGGTTGTTAGGGCTCGAAATCAAAAGACAAAAACAGACAGGCTCACAAGCTATGAATCTTCAACGCTAAAAAGCTAAAAAAGTGAAAGTTACAACAGCTAAAAATCTGGTGTATTGCACTCACATGACTTTCTCTACTCTTGTACTAACCATTCTTACAAACTCTTATTCCTACATCTTCTTCGTGTTAGTTGAGATAAACATTTGCAGAAATTATCTTATTGCTTATTTCCTTGTAGGTACATACATGTTATTCAAAAGTCACCCAGAGTAAATATTACTACATAGGCTATAACCAGAAAATTCAAGACATTTATTTGCCATAAAAATTTCTCAACACTATCGTATTTTAATCAAAATCCTTAGAGCAATTTTCAAGAAAATCAAAATTTTCCATGTAAAGGACAGTTTAAGGTGTAGGAAAATCTTCGTGTGTCTTGAAAATCTTCGTGTGGCACCCTTGAAAGACATTAAACTTAAATACCAACTTGGGTTTCTAACTTCACCGTAAATATATGTTTTGAGACCCCTTGAATCCAAAAAAAAAAAAAAAAAAAAAAAAAAAAAAAAAGAGAGAGAGAGAGAGAAAAAGAGAAAAAACATGTTTAGAAAAAGGTCCGCCTGCGCGCGCACGTGTGTGTGTGTTTGTGTATTTGTGTGTCTGTGTGTCTGTGTGTGGACAACATAACTCAAAAACGAAAATTAGTTTAAAAACCAAAGTTGGTATTTAAGTTCAATGTCTTTCAAGGATGTCACACGAAATTTTTGAAGAAAATAACCTCACCCTAAACTATCCTTTTCATGGAAAATGTTTCGAAAATTTTTCTTGAAAATGGCTCTAACAATTATGATAAAAATGTCATATGTTTGAGATAGTTTTATGACAAATGAAATGTATATTTTGAATTTTCTGGCTATAGCTCATGTAGTCCTGTTTACTCTGGGCGAGTTTACATAACTGGTAAACTGTAAGAGATAGACCAAATCTTACTCTAGAAAAAATGTAGATCTTGATAAAACACACAATCTATGTTTTTTTTTTTGTTGTAGTGTTTAACGCCCGCTTTTACTACTACGGCACCGCAGGCGGTGACACTGATGATACATGGGATGAAGATGGAGCACTGGTGGAATGAGATGGCGGGGGAAACCGGAGCACCCGGAGAAAACCCGCCCTGACGCCGCTTCGTCCACCACGAATACCACATGCGGGTCCCTGGGAACACAATCTATGTCCCAGTAAATTTTTCTGTAGAGCAAATCATTTCGGAGATATTCCTGATTATTTGTGTGTTTTGGAATACTTAAACTTTCGTCAAATGAAAGATCGTGATTCACTTTTTTATATCTTAGCCGTGCAAAGAGAACGGATTCTCAAAGCTTTAAAAGATTTGACTATCGCTCAAAATCTACTATATTCCCAAATTCCCCTTGTACCTACAAGAAAATGAGCAATAAGATAGTTACTACAAATGTTTATCTCAACTAACACGAAGAAGATATAGGAATAAGAGTTTGTGAGAATGGTTAGTACAAGAGTAGACAAAGTCATGTGAGTGCAGTTATTAAATCTTCAGAGGTTATTTGCCAACACCTGCCATTTTCTGCATGTGCCCCAACGCCGCAATTATATGCTGTTAGTTATTATACATCGATAACTGGCATTGAAGGTTATTACGTACAGTTATTTCCGCTACTTCTCTCGATATGGGGACCACGGACTTCCGGCATTTTCTGTTATCTCATCGGTGCAACTTGCTTCTGAAAGTTGTTGCGCGTTCCTTGGACGCCCATACTACATCTGTTCATTATTTAGGCAATGTTTCTTATTTCTGTATTTCTTATGCTCCTTTATTCAATTTAAACCTAAAACACTGGAATTTGGCACAATAATTTAAAACATATGGAGTATTGTGTGCTTTTTCAACACTTTTTATTACACGGTTTCATGTCTCTAATTTCCATAATTTAAAAAACAATTGTACATACCTTTCTCTAAAGTTCGATAAAATCATTAGGTTTGAAATTTAGTGTGTGTATTTTGCATAGACGGTGTCTTAATGCCAGATATAGAGTAAAATCTCTTTTATCTGGACTAACTGGGACCAAAGGCAATCAGAAAAATCTGACGTGTTGCACTCACATGACCTTCTCTACTCTTGTACTAACCATTCTAACAAACTCTTATTCCTATATCTTCATGTTAGTTAAGATAAACTTTCGTACAAATTATCTTACTACTTATGTCCTTGTAGATACAAGGGGAGTATTAGAATACAGAAGGCTTTGTGCGACAGTCAAATCTTTTTGACCTTTGAGATTCCGTTCTCTTTGCACCATTAACATATAAAAAAATGAACAACGTTGTTGCATTTCGCTAAAGTTCTAAGTTTTCCGAAACTCACACACACAACAAGGAATATCTCCGAAATGGTTCACTCTACAAGAAAATTTATTGAGACATAAATTGTGTATTTTAGCAAGATGTACATTTTTTGTAAAGTATAATTTGGTCTATCTTTAACGGTTTACCAGTTATGCAAAAGTCGTCCAGAGTAAATACGACTACAGGGGCTATAGCCAGAAAATTCAAGATATACATTTCATTTGTCATCAAAATATCTCAAACATATGACATTTTAATCAAAATCGTTAGAGACATTTTCAAGAAAATCAAAATTTTCGAAAAACCTTCCATGTAAGGGGTAGTGTAGGGTGGGACTATTTTTTTTCAAAATCTTCGTGTCGCATCCTTGAAAGACATTAAGCTTAAATACCAAGTTTGGCTTTTAACCGACTTTTCGTTTTTGAGTTATGCTGTCCACAGACTGACAGACACAGACAGACACACACACGCACCTTTTTCTAAAACTGCTTTTTGGATTCAGGGGGCCTCAAAACATATATTTCCGGTGAAATCTCGACATCGAATTTTTGGGTGGAATACAATACTTCCCCTACTTACCAGTAGAGAAAGTAAAAATCGAAATTCCGTATAATACGGTTTATATGGTTAATAAGTAAAACAAAATTCGTAAATGGTTAAGCAGAATTGCCGTTTATGACGATAAAAAACAAAATTATGTACGTAGATATCATATATTGTTTACTAGACTTTAAAAACACAAAAGTCTTAATCACATAAGATTACATCATTTCTTAAGAAAGAATTGATGCACAGTCTTCTGTTTTACACACGTGTGACGGTTGAACAAAGTACGATCATACAAATACTTCAATCAGTAACAGTTCAGCTGGAGAGATGTCGGGCTGACGCCTTTATCAAATCGATTAATACCATACTACTTTTTACTCTTATCTACAAATCTGATCTGGATAATCGGAATTATCAAGATTTAATGCCGTAAAATGTTTCAAATCTCGATTTGGCAATGCAACTACTACTCTTTTAGGTTAATTTGTAACGCCAAAAGCTGTTATCCCGAAGGTCCTGGGTTCGATTCCTGTAATGCAGCCACTGGTTTCTTTTTTCTTTTGATTTTTTAATTATAATTTTAATTTTAATTATTTATATAGTATCCTAAGAGTTTTAATTATTTATTCAAGTGTATTAAGTGACACTTTTATATATCTCCAAAGAAACGCAAGACTATTAGACAAGTGTAAACAGAGTCTTAAAGTTGTAGAGATATATCTCAAACAACGGGTAGTTCGGCTCGTAAATAAATAAAACTCTTCATTTCCAGGAGCATCGAGAACAATTAAACTTGATAGAGAAAATGCCAGTTAATCTCTCGGCACAATGACCCGATATAAACTGTGTTAGTAAATTGATTCCAATGGCTTTAAACCCACACAAAGGAACATAAACATTATTCGCTACTCGAAAGTTGAGGTGTCCTGTGGCCCTAAAACCATTAATTAACGTCACAAATATACTCCGCTGTAAAAACAACAGCTCCATCCAGCTCCGGAAATAATTGGAAGCCACGCAGAAAAACACACCGCTTGTCTTGATGGAGGGGCGTAAAGTTTTACTCTGTGTCCTACTAGGGAAGTAAATGTGCTTGCCTAAACATTCCATATTGATATTTCACTCTAAATACGCGTCCTCAATCCGAAAATAAAAGAATGTTTGGGAAACTTGCCAACTTTGTATATCTGTGTGCGTGCGCAATTTTCAAGGAAATACCTCCAATTTGGAAATGTTTTTCTTCCCAAAAAATACCCTAACGATTTTTATTAAATACCTTAGGTTTAAGCCACTTTTTTATGACAAATGAGATCTTAAATTTTCTGGGAATGTTCTCAAATGTGCTCTTCGTTCTGCACGACTTTTGCATAACTCATAAACCGTAACAGATAGACAAAATCTTACTGAACAAAATATCTAAATCTTGTTCAAAACTCAGTTTATGTCAAATATATATATATTTAACGGGAGCCATTTGGAGGTATTCGTGGTTATTTGCCTGTATTCAACAATACTTTAATTTTCCCAAGTGAGAGGTTGTTAATATTTTTTTCTCTTGCACATGCAGACAACTCAATTTCAAAATGATCACATCGACCAGTTTTAAGGGATCATACTGTCGCTGAAATCTATTGTATTCCCATATTCCCCTTGCATCTGCAGGAGAATTATCAATAAGATAACTTCTGAAAATGTTTATCTCGATTAACATGATGTAGATAGAGAGACATGGGGACGAGGGGTAACAAGAATGCAATCGAGTATTTATCATCTCTACTTACTGACACATATTGAAGCACTGACCGGTTCTCTGAGGTAGACAGACAATAGTGGAGGGCGTGACTGATAGCTCATTGGCGTGAGGAAGACTGGAGGGGGTTAAAACTGCGATTTAGGAGAAGTGGCACATTGAGTCAATTCTCCCCATCTATGAGATACAGCAATAATAGTTCTTTTAAGAATAGTTAGTTCAAGGATAAACAAACTCTTCTAGGTGCACAAATTATATTTTTAAATGGTATAAGGTATTAACATTAAGATAAAAATTTTGCCATCCCTTGCAATGCCGTATGTATAATAGAAAGCATATAACCATAAATTTTCAGAACACCAGCAAGTGATGCTTACAAAATGATAGATGATTAGAGATAAACAGTTCTGTTATTCCAAGAAAGTAAGACTTTTGACTTTTTAAGGTTGGTATGAAGCAAAAGTCATCCACATTTTTAAAAATCCTTTAATACCTTATTTACCTTATATCTTTGTAGATGTTTAATATTACTAGCAGATATCAAAAACAGCTCCAATATTCGATCTATCAACTGCAGACAATGTAACTTAAAACATGGAAATTTCAGTATCTAAAACCGAAACAATGGTTTTTATTGTAAACAAACTAAAACAAACATAGTTTTAACCTTTTAAATATTCAGGCTGCTTTTTAAGGACATGTATGACAGAATTATACAAAAATCAAGGGGAAAGACTTTTTATTTTAATTCCATTAAATAATTGACACATTCGTGAACGCAGAAAATGTATAATTTGCCCCCGGACGCCATTTTAAATGGCCTACTGCATGTTTAAATATGTGGATGTTAATGTAAGCTATGCATTAAAATCTTTTATCGCTGTTTTCTTGCTATTGGCATTTTAAGTTTTTTTCTTCTTCCTGTAGAATGTTCCTTGCGGAGTAGTTTTTTTACTGTCCTAATGGAATTCGCTGCACATGTTCACAGAGACATAACAAAAATTGTCTTACTTTTCATTTTGAGATGTGTGTAAGCATATATTTTTAATTTTCAAACATACGAACTACAATTTAGGCAAAAAAATCATATTTGGAAGCTTAATAAAACAAAATTTAAAACTTTTGTCGCGAGGGACTTTTAGTGACGTAACAAAACGTAATTTCTAAAGCATTAGAGCAAAATGGATGAGATTTAGGGTAACATGTTTGCAATAAATTACATCTGTTGAGTACATTTAAAAAAAGTTACTATTATCCGTTCATAATTTGATTTTTTTTCTGCGAGTCGGATAGCCCAGTTGGTTAGACCCTGCCCTACTGATCCCAAAATGGCTTCAAAACGGCAGCTCCATGTCAATAGATTTACTGACATGTAAAAGAACTCCTGAGGGAGAAACTTCCGGCACACCGACGACGCTGATGTGATCCTAGCAATTGACAGCGTCGTTAAACAACAAATACGATTAAACGTAATTTAATTTTTTGAAATTTTCGGTAGTATAGCCTGGAGTTACGAAACAGAAAAACATATAAAACAGTGGATGTAATCATAGAATTGGTGAAATAAATATGTTAAACCCATCTCTTGCGGTATCACTTTCCAGAAGCAAGGTTAATGATACAAGTCTTGGACCGTAGGATATAAGTAATACAAGGATAAAGGCCTTTAAGACGTTGGCGGGACCATTCTCCTGTATAGAAGTGGCACCTGGACCACAGGATATAGCGCAGAATAATGCATTGTAGTAGTCAATTAAATAAAATGTTTATAAAGCTGCAGAATATACCAAGTTATATTAGAAAACACATTTAGACGTACATAGAAGCAGTTCATGCTTACCGTTGGAACTGAGGTGCCATCTTTTGAGCATGCGTGCAACAGGAATTCCAGGCAAATAATAAAAGTGACGTCCGAATAACAGATGGGTGACAAGATTGTTAAGGGTGACAAAAAAAGAGGACTTTAACTGTAAAAAACTAGGACATTGCACAAAAAAGAGGGCACTTGTATCTCGTCAATTAGATTAAAATAGAAGTGCATTACAAATGTTTATTTAATTTTATGGAAAAACGCGCTTCTTCCTTTACAAATATTTTCAAAAATAGTACTGCAACGTAAGGAAAACCTTCACAGATTCTATTTTATATATGTTTCCTTCATCTGTCCACTGTGATGATATGTGGCATACAGAAGAAATATTTTGTTATTTTGAGAAGCTCTGAATGGCTGTCTACAGGTTTATTTTCTCTGAAATATAACACTTCTCGTTGGAAGTTATGTTATCAAGTCCACAACTGCTATTTAGAACCTTTTTAAAATTATATTCTGTATTTGAAAATTAAAATCATCCTTCGGAACCCGTGGGAAAAGAAAATACAAAATAACCTAAGAAGGACGACTTTTACGGATTTTCTAAAAGTCGCGGGGACACCGGACAAGTACCAGGTGGAAGGGAAGTAATTACATTAATTTTAACCAGTGATAGAACTCGGTATTTGGAACACATTTTGTATTTTACGTTTTTGTCTCTGACCATTTCCTACGGAGATATTTTAGTTTTGTCGAAAACAAGCTGGCAACACTGCAGATTGTGTGGGTGTCACTTTCCCTAGTTCAGTACATAAATAAACACTGTAAGAAAAGCAGCGCTGCGATCGCGTTTTAGAATTTCCGGTAGTTGGTGCTGAGATCGGATTCCACGAATTTTTTTTCTCACCTTAGCGTTAATATTACATTAAAATTTCGAATTGAGAAAAAGTAATTAAAAGTGTATACATTCCGGAACTGTAAATTTTCCGTTAAAAGGCGCATTATGATATGCGTTATCCGCGTAAGGTAATTTCCGAGTAATAAAGAGAATTTAGCCTGTTTTTAAGCCCCAAATTCATGGGACCATAAAATATTTCCGTTTAACTCAGATTTCCGCTTAATAGGAGTCCGTTGGTTTTACTGTATTATGCTTAAAATATATTTAAATATTTATTTTTTATATATTAAAAATATACTTCTCATGAAAATGATTTTAGTTTTTCTTTATTGCTGTTGTTTAAGACAGCTTTAAGCTTTTTAGTATACCATGGTGGCGTCGGGTACCTTAAAAATAATTTTTTCATATTTTTTCAGCAAAACAGTCCAAACAATTTATAGTTTATTTAAAAAGTTTTATAATTTTTGGATTTACAACGTTTAAATTGGGCAATGTCTGTGTAGTTTGCTAGTATATATCTAAATAGCTTTCGAACAGGCACCAAATGTAATTAACAATGATTTGTCTTTAAAACAGTAGATATTACTTATATAGCTACATAAACGTTATCAGGATAGCCTGTCATTCACATAATCTTGTACACAATGCAATTATTTTAGCATCAAATTTAGAAACATTGAAATTGTCAACTTTCCCCTTAACATCATTAGGAAAAGCATTAAGGGAATGCTTCACTGAAATTCAGAAAAGCTCGCAAAAATTAATATTTGTATCCTATGACCTTAAAAAAAAGCTGGGGCAATACATTCAACAATTTTGTTGATGTTTCATGTTATAAATCCTATATAATGTAACTTAAAAATCTATTATAAAAGAAATTTCATTTTGAAATTTGAGGCTTTTAAAAACTATTTTTTTCAGCACATTCATCCTGTAAAACTGCTGCATGCAATACAGTTTTCATCCAATTCTTACGAAATTTGTTCTGTAAATTTCTAAAACGAAAGCAATTAAACGTGTGATATAATTATTGTGTCTTTCGAACGATTTTGACTTATTGTCTTTTAAAGCTGTATAAAACATAAACTGGAAATTTCAAATGACAGAATGTAAAAGTTATTTTCTTTTGAACTAAAGTTAGAAAATCTAAATTATATGACAGATCAGGTAAATGACAAAGAACCTTATAAAGCGGTTATTTTTAAAATGACATTTTGTGGACAATTTGCCGTTAGGTGATAAAACACAGATTTGAAATTCAATAACTCGAAACTAAAAGAGATATTACACTGAAATCTAAAACCCCTTAATGATAAAAGGCAGCTATAAGAAGAAATTTTTGTGTAAATTAGCTGAAAGTCTAGAACTTAAATATTTTTATGGTTTCATAATTATGTGTACAGCTTTCTGGAAGCTGTCTTCCGTCGATGGTTGGTGGTCGAAGTTGCTTTTTTTTTTTTGTTTTTTTTTCTTTCTTTTTTGTTTTTTTTTTTTTTTTCTAGGGTTTCAACTCTAGTTGAAATTTCTGCTATTAAGACCTTTTTGCAGCGTGTATAACAACTTTATTTCTATTTTCTTCTTCTTGTTCTTCTTCCACTGGCATGCAGCTCTTAAAGTTCATCTAGTGGCTCCATAACAATGACAGCACATTCCTCCCTATTTTCTACCTTGTTCCTCCATCTTCTAATTCCCATCCTTCGTGGGCCCTCCTCCAGACAGTCCAACCATCTCAACCTCGGCCTTCCTCTATGTCTTCTCCCTCCGTGTATTATATGTTTGTATTATAGAAGTATAACTTTGTTTCGACAGTAGTGTGTTTTCATTACTTTGGCCAAAGCAAAGACCTGTTGCAATTCTCTCACTGACTATAAATGATTATTTGTATTTTGCTAATGTTAAATGATTAAATCGGTAGGAAAGTAATCAATTGCGCATGAGAGAGTGGTGCAACACGTCACACCTTCTTATTGTAAGGGAGGGGCAAACTTGAATGCAACACCCAGGATATGATGCATGCGAGGAATGTATCACGTGCTCGTGTGCCAGTGACAGGAATGGTGTTACGTCATAGTACTGTCACACATCTCACTGAGGAGCACATATATTGAGTTATATTCATTTACTAAACTATCAACATTTATGAGCAATTAAATTTTATCTCTTTTTAACTTGCCGAATATTTTTAAGTCGTGTATGAAACAGGAACAAAAGGTTAACCACTTCCTCTGCAATCTGGAAAGATTTTAGCACTTCCTCTTGGCTACGAGTGGAATTGCGTACTATCAACCTGAAGTCCTATACAACCCGGTGCTCAGAGTTCTTGCGATACTTGCCTGGAGTTGTTCTCTGTCATGTCGGTGTTCACGACGTCGGTCGCCGTGGCTGGTCCATCTGCACGCCAGTCGCTGGAATACACCCAATCAGACGTTGGCAATCCTAACCTAGACAGTCAACGGCAGAGTTTGCTATCTCCCCGAAGGTAAGCCCCTCATAAGCCAAACACTTGCTTCGCCGCTCCTAGGTGGCACCTCCGCTAAGTTACACGTAAACGACCGGCAACTCGGGGTTATAGAAAACTAACTACTGTACTAATATGAAGCTTACCAGCATCACAACAGATGTTGAAATTGATTACCTTCAACGTGAACATATTCTATCTCCGAAAACAATTATGGTTTGCCGAAAATCCCCATATCATTCATGAAGTTGAACACATTACGACACAGCACTTGAGTCACACGTTTATGTAAATTTTATTTTAAATATTTTTTCCGCAACTAACATAGACTGTGTGGCTGGTTTCAACTATACCTGCTGCAAATTCTATGCATGAATTGGTAAGTGTGTATGGTGACAGAATAATTAGTCCCCCTTGCACCTCTGACCTATCTCCATGCGATTTTTATTTATGAGAACGTTAAAAAATGAAAAATCAGCATACGTTACAAATATTGAAAGACATCACAAAAGAAATACAGGTAATCAATCAATGTGAACTTTTACGAGTAAACTAGAATTGCTTTTGGAGATAGGCAATGTGTTCGCGTTGAAGATCATCAATTTCCACATCTGTTGTGCTACAGGTTAGCCTAATGTAAGTTAGATTGCATACCCATGTCTTGCTGGTCGTTTACGCCTTATTCTGGCGGAGGGCGTGCCGGTCCCTGCCCGGCCCGGTGCCACCGCGGGAGGGTCCGGACTATCTACAAACTATCATGATCGTCCAAGACAAGCTTTGAGTTCTACTTTTCACTCTGCTTCCCCCAGTGGCAAACCTTATGGTTGTGAAGCACTACAGAAGTGGATTCTGAATTCCATTTAGCCAACTTAATAGCAAAATTAAACATATTCTATTTTTATTAAGGTAAAAAGAAATAATTAGATTTGAATACTATAAAAGTTGTATAGTTTACAAACGCGGAAAGTCTATTGAGATATAAGATAATGCTTTGGGGACGCAACAATGAAAGTCGTTAACTTTAAGAACCCAGAAAAAAAAAGAATTAGAACCATTACAAATATAGGTAAAATTGACACACGTAAGCCATAGTTTACAGAATTAAATGTATTAACTTTCTATTTATACGTCAGATTATGTTATGTGAAGTAAAATAAAAATAACTTTGTAACAAATGAAGGTATTCCTTTCCACAATATTGCAAAAAACAAATTTAGGATTTATTGAACATAAAACATCCCTGTTTGCAAAATGAGTAAAGTATTGTGGGACTATGCTATTACCAGTAAATTTAAAAGAACAGTCCATGTGTTGTTTGTGTGAGTTTCGGAAGATCGTTATTTATTCTTTTATATCTTAGCCATGCAAAGAAAACAAAGTCTCAAAGCTCTAAAAGATTTGACTATCGCACAAAGCCTACTGTATCTTAATATTCCTGTTACACCTACAAGAAAATAAGCAATAAGATAATTTCTACAAATGTTTATCTCGACTAACACGAAGAAGATATAGGAATAAGAGTTTGTAAGAATGGTTAGTACAAGAGTATAGAAAGTCATGTGAGTGCAACACATATTTTTTTAAGAACATTTCAATTTAGCTGTAGCTGGAAATATGGAAGAACTTAGAAAAGTAATTCTCTAAATGATATTTTTTCTTTCTATTATGCTGAAGAGTGTGATTTTGTTGGCAGTGCACACGGCCGCAGTTAAACACTATATACGACTAACATTATAGTAAAACTAAATGTAAATCAAAGTGAACTGCTGCGGTAAGCTACTCCGAGATAGAGAATAGCAGGAAGATCTCATTACAACGTTTTATCCAGCAGTAAAAAGCACCTTACCATCTTTCATAATATCCCATTAAACTATTGGGTCACACCAGGCGCATTTCTTCGTCAGGAATTTTATAACCGCTGCTATTGAAGGGGGCGGAGCGATCTATAAACTGCCATGGCATCGAGTTCCGTTTTCTGCCGCAGTGGCGCGCCACCGACGCGAATCTCCCCAACGTCGGGACGCTGCTAGTTTCCAAGCTAGTCCGTCAGATGGCTCGCCTGCAGGGCGCACGGGAAGGAAATGAGTGTGTTAACGGGCGCAGACCAGACGCTATCGCAGATCTGAGGCAAGAACACGCTGCACGCTTCTCCTGTAAGAGGAATGTGGCCTGTGTCAAGCACTTGTAACTTCAACAGATCTCACTTAGTTCTGTTCCAGGGAAGTCTGTTTAGGATGCGCAATGTTTACATTAGAAACTCTTGTAACATAACCGTTCTCGCTCTGATATATCATCATATGAAATGGAAACATCATTATACTCATTACATCCTACCAAACTGAGTTGAAATCAGATCTTTAATTCATTTTACAGGTAAAGTCATCCTAAAAACGCTACATCCTGAAAGACAGACTTTAAATCAACGAATGGAATCTAAATATTTTGAAACACTATACTAGCGATGTCCAACGTTTGCGAAAGAGGGGAGGTTGGATTTACCTCGTTTTATCATTATTTGGCGACAAAGTTGAACTACATAGACCTAGAAGATGCACCAAGTGATCGTCGCGTAGCCTATTGCGATACAAACTCTGGAGGAACTCTGTTGACAAATATATTTAGAGCTATACTCTCTCTTATACGCACTATTCTTGCAAATACTTATTTCTCTATCTGCTTCATTTTAATCGCCATAAACATTTTATGAAATTATTGCTAATTTTCTTGTAGATGCAAGGGCAATATAGGAATACAGCTGGCTTTGAGCGATAGTGAAATGTTTTAAGAGCTAGTTGCTATGCGATGTCTTTGAAATTTCTTCTCTTTGCAAGGCCAAGAGATTAAAAAAGGAATAATATATTCCTATTTGAGAAAAGTATAAATTTTGCCAAATTCAAACAAATAATACTACCTCCGAAATGGTTCACTCAAAAGAAAAATGAAATATTTTGACATAATTGTGTGTTTTAACGGGATCCACATTTTTTATTTAGTAAACTTTTGTCTCTCTCTTACTATATGCAAAAATCATCCAGAATGAAGAGGTCTTGAGGACATTTCCAGTTATGACTGAGAAACTGTCATGGAATCGCCTGTTTGTGTCCGTCACTCAATACTGACCATCGGGTAGTAGCTCTACACGCCACAGGCACTAGCTGATTCACCCTCCGACTGAAGGACGTGGGTGGAGAATACTCGCTAATTACGTAAGCGCCTCCCAAGGGACAAGGTTGGACATCGTAGCGCTACACTGATGTTACCAACTCTATTAATAATCTCTATTATTATATTTTTATGCTTTCAGTTTCATCCTAATTAAAATAATCTCATATCATACTGATTGAATTCCGATTAGAATTCAATGCCCACGCTATGGCGGATATTTCCCACTCCTGACACCAATGTGACAAATGACAGTTTCAGTTACTTATTCTTATCTTTTATTCCTCTTCTAAAACTGAATTACAAAATTCTTCTTTTAGTCCTTAAAACATTCCACAGTTCTTCGTGACCTTGTAAAGCACATCTGTTCTGTTTTATCGTAGCCTTGACACACACTTCACTGTCTTTCAGTTCTACTCTCTCTCTCTTTCTGTCTCACAAACAGCTGGGTTCCGCGATCAATAAAACTGCTTCACACATCTCCGATGCGACGATTCAATGTCTACAATCATCTCTGAAGTACACCCATTATCTCAATACTGACTGCTAATAGCTGGTTCGTTCAACACTTAATGACTCCGAAAAACTCCCTTCTCTCGCTGATCCTTTCGTTTATACATACGAGAATTACGTAGCACGGATTTTTTTATAAGTCCACCTTTTCTCGAGTAAACAAGCCTGCTGTCGAAAATCTCTTTAAAAATCTGGAAATGCTTTGTTCTGACCCCTCCACTGTCGTTATTTACTCGCCGCGTAGTGGTGTGAGGTAGCTTGGCAATGAGGCGTGCGGCTACACGGTCTCACAATTATTTCAATTTCAACTCCACAAAATTCGTTTAAGTGCCTAATCTTTATTATTAAAAATAGTGGCACGTATGTTGAACCAGGTTTATCACCATTATCTTATTGACTGTAAAGATGTTTCAATTCTGTTGTTTTTATTTTAAAGCTTAAGCTTTGTTTTTGGGAAATGACCAAAACTAGGGTTCTATCTGTATAAGGAATATTTTCAAATTAGCAAAGTAATTTTTCTTGATCTAATCATACGTCTTTACCAGATAAACCATCAAACAGAGGAACTAAATTCTGATGGACCCCTAGATTGTGTCCAGAAAAAGTTTTAGTTAAATCCCTTCAGCAGTTTTTTGAATTGTCAGCGTTAAGTTTAGAAAAAATATAATTTGAGGGAAATGAGCTTTGAACTTTCGATATCAAATCTTAGGTAACGTTTCAACCATGTACAGCATGGTGCAGCACCCTGCTTTTTAAATCATTACTCTGAAACTATTGAAAATATTTAAATAATTACTTTTGCAAAATACATATAAATGTTTGCTGCATCCAGTAACATATGGTTTAAAAACTGAGGTTCTGAAGTATTTAAACAGTACCTCCCCCCCCCCCATTAAGTATAGAGCACACAGCATTTAAATAGCCATTAAATTGTATTTTCCTAGTTTCTCGAAACTACAGTTTTCTTCAAATAAAAAGTCCTTTGTGATGTTTTCGTCAGATTGCTATGAAATTTGGAATATAAATACATTTGTATCTTTATTTTATAATGTGAACAGTGTTTTGTTCAGATATGCTTTGTTGGGCATGTATTGGTAAATAGTAGTATTATATTGATGTTTTTAAAAAGATAAAAATTGCAAATAAATTATTCCTATACACTTTAGTTTCATCCCACAGAACAACCAAACTAAACTGTATTTGTGTGTGTGTGTGTCTGTGTGTGTGTGTTTAAGAACATGTTTACCAGATATTATACCTGAAATATAAAAATTGCACCACAAGAACCTTTTTATCCTATTATAATTTATTAATTAAATAATTAATAAAGTGGAAACTGATTGAAAGAGAACAATCAAATCGTGCAGAGAGACTACCAACACACATTGAAATCGCTAGCTTTAAAGATGTGAAATTTAGCATTTTCACTTCACTGTCCCCTTAAATTCCATCGAAAAATTCGATATTGTGATTTTTTCAGAAATGTCCACGCTTCGAAACTTTCTGAATCCATAAAAAAAGTATTTTAAAAACTGTGTGTCTGTGTGTGCGTGTGTGTGTCTTTCTCTTTGAACTGTATAACTCAAAAACGAAAACTCGGTAAAGCACTAAATTAGTATTTAAATTCAAGGATACTGGCACCTCTTCCAAATCCAGAGGTCATGCTTTTGATTCTCGTCTGTGGGGGAATTTCCTTTAACCATAATTACTTCCCTCGTCCTTCTGGGGAGTATAAATATCGTATATGTGTAAATTTGACAGTCCTTTCCCATATATCTCGCCATCATTGAATTGTACTTTTTTGGGAGATCCCAGGTTCAAATTCCGTGGGCCGACCAATGTGGCTGGGTTTTTTTCGTGGTTTCTTTCCATCACCAAGGCAAATTCGATATTGTGTATTTAATTCCACGATCCAAAGTTCTATCTTAAGTCTAAAACAATACTAAAATGAAAAAATGTATAGTAACAGTGAATGCTGCGCTATCTATCCACAGATAATGCAGTCAGATACACTGGATGGCATCCTAAGAAGCTGAACAGATGCCCTGCACTGATCCCTCCGATCTACGAGTATCTCTTAAAAGATCCGTCGTGATATGACCATAGAGTTAAAGCTGCGTAAAATAGAGGGGGAAAGTGTATTGATAAAATTAAATATCATTAAGTAACATGTGAATCAGTGAAAATTTTCTTAAAATCAAGGTTTCGGTTGTTGTTTAATTCTGAAGTACGTATTATTTCTCGACAAATGAGTTTTAATTGTGAGGTGACCTAAAAGAAAAATTTTACGAGACAAATCCTCATACATTGGAAGAACTAAAACAAAATATTAGAAATTTAATTGAAAACAATGGCCTAACTTAATCAGAATGTGTTATTCCGATATAATGCTTGTTAGGCGAGGGTGGACGACTTTTTCTACTTTACACGCATTACGTGCAGAGTTTATATAGGAGCAAAGGCGGCTGTGGCACACCCAATCACGCACAGGCGAAATACCGTGCGCCCGTTAGGTTTTAAATGAAGAACCTGTATCTGTTAGTTAAATTACCGTTCTTGCCATCCCCCGAAGAACTGGAGCCTACATACAGCCGAGATGCACGAAGTAACCGGAATGCAAAAAGGCAAATTGCACTTAATTCCACATTTCATACAGTTCCATTAACGAAAAGAAGAAATGCGATTAGAGGAAACAGCTACCGTCCTGTCCCAATATCTGACGATGACTTTCTGTGATGGAACCTTGATATATCGATATTCTCGATAATCGATCTCATCGAAGAAAGTCTAATACGTCGAGATAAACCCTCAGTAATTATTCAACACTTTTAAATTCTTAGGTTTTGCATTATTCAAAGTTGTTGCTTTTAATTTCATGCTTGACTAGTGGTTTGACTATCCCAAATACCACAGGCAGAAAAGCAAGTAGAGAAAACCGTGTGAATGCAATGTGTTACACTTCTGTTTCAATCATAGAAAGTTGTATGAATTGTATGTTGACGGGCGAAAAGAAAAAAGAATGTGTTTCATAAAGAAAGGTGAGTAGAGAAAACCATGTGAATATATGTGATGTTTCAGAATAGAAAGTTGTATGAATTGTATGTTGAAAGGCGGGTAGGGAAGGATATGTAAATTTATTACGTAAAACAAAAGCGAGTATGTGAATGTTATGTTGAGCAGTAAAATGGATGCAAAAAGGTGCCAAATTTGTGGTGATAGGTCACGAGATTTAGGAGCGTATAGAGGATATATATGGAAGTATTCCTGCTTAGTAAGGGAACTATTGCACCCATCTGAAAATGTTTCAATAAAACAGTAGCATTTTTCTTTTTCTTTTATTGTGTTCTGTTTTAAAGAATAAGCAAGCCCCATTCAATTGCAGTGAAATCGATAGCATACAAACCTTCTCTATGAAAAAATACATATACATGCAGAATTTCAAAGAGATAGGTCAAGCGGATTAGGAGCACATTGAGGACAAACATACAAACATAAAAGGAATAAAAGGGGTCAAGGGTGCACGTTATTGCCTTGCACGTGTCCCCTAAGCGTTACTGGACTATAGTTATTGATAGACCTCGACTACGCTTCCTATGAGGGAATGATTGCAACATTCCATAGACCCTTTATCTAAGTAAAAATCGTAAGATGCAGCGTTAACTTAGTGTGAATTAATATCATTCAGTGAACAAGATATCGCATTTGAAGCTTTTTATAAAGTGAGTTTCGAGAATCGACTATCGAGAATCAAGTCTGCAGAATCGAGTACAGAGTATCGAGAATCAAGTCTGCAGAATCGAGTACAGAGTATCGAGAATCAACTATCGAGAATCAAGTCTGCAGAATCGAGTACAGAGTATCGAGAATCAACTATCGAGAATCAAGTCTGCAGAATCGAGTACAGAGTATCGAGAATCAACTATCGAGAATCAAGTCTGCAGAATCGAGTACAGAGTATCGAGAATCAAGTCTGCGGAATCGAGTACAGAGTATCGAGAATCGACTATCGAGAATCAAGTCTGCAGAATCGAGTACAGAGTATCGAGAATCAAGTCTGCAGAATCGAGTACAGAGTATCGAGAATCGACTATCGAGAATCAAGTCTGCAGAATCGAGTACAGAGTATCGAGAATCAAGTCTGCAGAATCGAGTACAGAGTATCGAGAATCAAGTCTGCAGAATCGAGTACAGAGTATCGAGAATCGACTATCGAGAATCAAGTCTGGAGAATCGAATATGGAGTATTGACAATCGACTATCGAGGATCGAGTATTTTTACTTAAAAAGCCGTATCGGTATATCGAATCGAGTATCGAGAAATAATGGTATCATCCAATCACTAGTTAGGAGTATTATTTATGTGAAAGGGCGACTGTAGGAAGTCAAGGTGCTGTATAATATAAAGGATTTGCTTGTCTTGGTGCAATTTTAAGTTTTGTAAGATGAAAACTTTAGATAGGTGGAACATCTGAGCCAAGTCCAGACTTTTAATGAGGACCGTAACCTACTTGAACATGAAAAGGGATCACTGCACACAAACACTGGAGGTTCTTCAGCTCACACCCAACACCTGTCGGTGAAATACTATCGCTTTTAGTTGGCAACACTGAAATGAGATGCTGCAAGTTATGTGACAGATGTCGTGGACCGTTATGGACCTCGTGCTTGTTTTGTTTTGGTCCCTGCAGTAAAACTGTCACTTCTAACTAATGCACGACTCTTCATCTCTACTCTGTTCTAATGAAACGAAGAGATAACCTCTCTTTAACCCAAACTACAGCATTACATTTACACTCTTAATCAAGAAATGGAAGTAAATTTAAAAAAAAATCTTGTGTTACAGTCACATGACTTTCTCTGCTATTGTACAGTCACTTATTCCTCTATCTACTTCATGTTAACTGAAATCAGCATTTCCAGTAACTGCCTTATTGCTAATTTTCTGATAGGTACAAGGGTATTAAGGGAATACAGTAGCCCTTAAGTAATAGTAAAATATTGTAAGAACTGCTGAGTATGTGATGACTTTGAAATTCCATTCTCTTTTCACAGCCAATTAATACAAAAATGAATAACAACCTTCTATTTAAGAAAAGTTTAAGTACCGCAAAACTCACACAAATAACAAGGAATATCTCTGAAATGGTTCACTACAAAACTAATGACATAAATTGTGTGTTTTAATAAAATCTGCGTCCTTTCGTGTATTAAGATAACTCGACTCTCACCATCGTGACCCAGATTCGATCTCAGGGATCCCTATATGGAATGGTGGACGAACCGCGTTTGGGCGCGTTTTCTGTGAGTTCTCTCGTTTCCCCCGTCATTTATTCCCATCATTGTCACCTTTCCTTTCATCTGTTCACCTTCATTTCATATCATCTCCTCCTCACTTTGGCATTTTAATAAAAGTCGTTTGCTCCATTTTTTAGAAAATCAAAATTTTCGACAAAGTTTCTAATAACGTGTAGTCCCGGGATGGGGAAATTTTTGTAAAAATCTTCGTGTCTTAGTATCGTTGCTTTTTTATAAATGTTTTTTATTTATTATACAAATTAAATATCAAGATACAACAATCTGAAAAATCCAGAAACAGTAGAACATGATTTGGAAAAATTAAACGGCTGTTAGTGATTAATTCGGTGAATATGGACATCAGCATGCACATTAATAAAGGAAGGTTGGAAAATATCAAGACAAATGCTAGAAGACATGGATGTGCAAACGTCATACTCCCAAATAAGGATAAAGTCACTTAGTTTCTTCCATGAATGGAAATCTGAATTAGTAAGAGAGTTATATCATATAACACATTGCTAAACCTTCAAAAACTGTACTATTGTAAAAACCAAGGTTTAAGTTACAATCGGTTTTGTCACTTTTGCTATTCGAGATTGAAGAGTACGACGAACATTGAAACAGCATTCGCAAAAATGCGACAACAATCTGCCACCGAAACAATGTGTCGCTTTCCCACCCAGGTGGTGGAGCTCATTTCTGATCTGGTCTGCGTGGTTCATTCATTCATATGTATACTGTGCATATGACTCTTAAGAAGTGATGTATAAATTTGTTTCAAGGAAGAAAAGGGAAGTTATAGTATTAGTGAAATTATAAATGGGCTTTCAAAATAAATAAAACCTATTATAAAATAAACAATTCGTGGAAAAGCGGAAAGTGCAGCATTTTGGAGAAAGTTCATTATTTATATGTACCTAGTTTGTGCGAGAAGACGATAAAAAAGATTTGTATGGCTGCATCATGTAAGCTGTTTGTTGCCATTCGCAACAAACACATGAACTTAACAGTTTGAAAAGTGCTTTAATACAGAGAGCAACGAAAATTGTGATTGTAAAATAATTTTTAAAAAGTTAATTTAAAAATATTTTTTCATTTAGTAGATTACTGTTGGCTCCTATTCAATATGCACATATTTTAGTTTTAAAATCACCAATAATGGTATGATTTATAAAATTTCCTACTTGCAGAATTTTGCACAAATTTATTATATTTTGCACAAATATAAATTTTGATTTGTGCATTTTTACGACGCTCTTTGATTTTCTGGTATGAACTATTCCACAAACCAGAGAAAATCAGTTTTATTGCAAGTTTTCAGAACGCACGTGACATACGTTGAGCCGGAGAGAAAGGGAAAATCACAGAAAGTAAGGGGCAGCAAGAGAGGGGGCAGGGTTGAATTTTCGGGGTTAATTCGCGCATAGCTGCGAATTTGCTCGTATTTTTAAGCAATTCTACCACTAAGAGTATACACAGAAGCAAAAACTGGATTGGTTCCATCATGAATTAACTTGTATTTCACGGACCACGTGGTATCCCACCGAACCGGAAAGGCTCTGCTGCTGCCACCTAGAGAGAAAGATGTGAACAAATTGTGCCTTACAGCGCCCCCTAATAACGTGCAGCAGAGTAACCCTGGAGACGTCGCGATGCAAGCGCCTCCATTGATTTTACCGTCAGCATAACTAATGGAAGAGTTTGTACCCTGCAAGCCACGTGCTAAAATATATTGTATAGTTCACTCTTTGACTTTCATACGAACGTCACATGCGTCTAAACACACCTGCTTAGCAAGATTGTTGTAAATAAAGCAATTGCTTCAAAATAGGCAAAATATTTGTGTATAACAACAACGGACTCCTAAGAACATACATTTTACCGAACTGATTAACAGGTGCCTTGTGTAATCGATTCCTGCACGATGAGTTACCCGTGCTTGTGGAAAGACAACGCGTGTGGTTTATGCATGATGGGGCATCGCCCCATTCATACTTAAACCAAACATTTAATGGACAATGGATAGGTCGAGGAGGCCAGTAAGATGGCTAAGTATGCCAAACTTAGCGAAAATGTGCAAACATTGCACATTTCTTTAAAAAATGGCTCAAATCTCAACAACTATTTTCAATTCGGACATATGTTTACAGGGACATTTATTCTAGTTTTGACCAATCGCAACTCCTGTTGCGATATCGAACACTTTTTGATAACGATTGGTGTACCGGAACCGAGTTCCGTTTCCTGCAAGACCAATGTCCTCACAATATCTAGCTCAGTAGGATACGCATTGAGGTGTGAAGCAAAACGAATAGTCTATACGGCAGGAGTTGTTCATTTTGTGGTCCAGTTACGACCATGCAAAAACATCAGGTAATAACTTTGTGATTGGTTTGCGGGAAAACCTTTAGTAAGTACTATTTGTCAAAATATCTGCACTTATACCCATAACAGCCTATATTATATATAGATATATATAAAATCAAAGAAAGAATTCTCATTAATCGGATTGGACAACACAAAAAATATTTTATACAACTTTACCTCCTACAACCAATTAAGAAATTTAATGACGTATTCAAACTTAATGATCATGAACAAAAACTGTGATCATGACTTTAGTCATTGTGGTCAAAATAAATTCTAGTTATCGATTCAGAATAACATTACTCGTGATCATTATCAGTGTTTTCGATCTGAACTTTAATATACTCAGTCTTCCAAATGTTTTTCAAGTCACTCATGTTCTAGGTTAAGTGGCCCTTTACACCCTCTCTCAGTTTCGAGAAGGCTCATAGCTGAACACTTACTGTTTGTAAAGGAATCTCGTAATACATGATCAAATATCGTAAACAGCGCGATCGAAATGAGGTAACACCCGATGGCTATGCAACACATCTAATGTACAGGTAATGCGGGTAGGTTCTTAACTGACCAATTCTACTAAGAAAACTGCCATAATCTACACTTACTTAGTCTACGGTAGTTTCACAGTTCCAAGCAGATGAGAGGATGTTAGTTTTAAAACTGCCTTTCAGCACCTGCACCATTCATATCAGTGTGTATGGTTCCCTCTTATAGCTCGCGCATTCGTTCTTGAACAATGACCTTGATCTAAAGCGCGTTCCACCCTTAGAAGACAGTACACGTTAAATGGAGCGCAGTGTTGCAACATGTACTAGTTGCGAATCTTTCTCCGCGAGCGACTCGAGGTGGCCGGAGTCCTGTACTTAGTCCTCCAATTGCTGCTTGATGGACACTTTTAACTTTGGTATCCCTCCATGCCTTTGTTACTGTATGACCTAATTTTACAAATGACTCGTCTGTATAAACAACTGATTTCCCCTGGTCCCTAAACCTTTTTACGTCTTTTAGATATTTATGTCGCCATCTGATCGATATCGTCTCTTTCTATTAATATGCACTTGTTACTCCTTCTTTCATATTCCAACCCCAAATCATGTAAGAACCGACTAAGAGTGGCCCTTGAGAAATTTGGTAAGGTCTCATCACTGTTGAATCGTGACAAAATTATATTCAGCATGGGTGGAATATTTGCAAACTGTAAAGAATGAACAATTCGCCGCACTCCACCTTGCACTATTCAATCATATTGCGTTAATCTATCGTTTTGTGTAGTCCCGCCCTTTTTGCTTTCTTTTTCGATGGCGTTCTTAGAGGTCCTTTCATTAGTTCCTTTTTAATCATACACACTACACATTCATAATTATTTAGCGTTCCTTACTTCTTAATTTACCAACATATCGTCTCTTCCTAGCTTCCCCTCCATAACTACAAATATTTACAAAAATATTAAACAAATAACGCAATAACAGCTCACAGTTACACACACGGCTTCTTTCGAACTAATGTTAGTGCTGCTCCTTATACTATCTTCTGTGTCAGGCCTGACGCTGAATAGATGAATACCTTTTGTTTGCCTTACTGGATAAAGGAAAGAGGTTACAGCCTTTTGGTTTATTTTAAAAACTTTCTCCAACCTTCCTCAACATTTGTTCTCGCTGGTTCCCTGGTGTAAACTCAATAACAAAAAAGTTTCACACTGCGTAACTTTTGCAGTGCACAGATATAAAATTTTCCGAAAATATTTCATTTTAAAAATTATAACAATTAACTGGGTAAACATAGAGAATTCAAAGTGGGCAGGTAGTAGCACCATGGTATACTCTACCTAAGAAAAAAATATAGATGCATTCTAGCAGTTAGTTTGTTAGTTAGTGCGTGATGAGTAACAGGAAATATCGGACTTCTATTGAAAAAAACGTTTTCTGAAGAAATTTGGGCCTATAGAAATGTATAATGACTCTAAAAAGGATATAACCTGATAGAGAAAAAAATTCTGCATAGGATAATGTGTTCAAATCTGAAATTTATAACAAATGAATATTTATACCATGCTATTAGGAATCTGGCAACACCGCGAGGGTAGAAAAGGACGCGGCTAATGGCAACTTGTATGCGCTAGATAGAGACAGAGATGTCCCATTTAACTCCACACTGTCTTCTAAGAGTGGAACGCTATATAGAAGACAGCGAGCCTGGATACACTCTTCACTATCCTGCATTCAGCGAACTTATGGCTCGTGTTGGTTTTTGTAATATGCTGCGTGAATCGTCTGCCGCTGAGAACAATTTACTGTAAAGTATTGTACGGATATCTTCTGTTGAGTTAACTTTGTGATAATCCCTCTTTTAGTTTTAAAGTTAATAGAAATACCACATCATAGTAACAGTCGTCAGGTGATTCCCTAACGTTTGTGAATACATGAGCAAAGAGGCCGAGCATAAAGATTGGTATAGAGGTATTTTAGATATGGCGAATGGCGGAAAGTTGCGCAGTGGTTTATGCTCGAGTTCATTTTTGTATTTATAAGACCATAGGGTTGCAAGTTTAGTATCTCTCCGACATCGTGGGAGTGTGTGTTTAAGTACAGTGCTCGCTTGTATTATTAGCAGTCTCTTGTTTATGAAACCCAGAAGTTACACCCACCATCAATTTTGCAACAAGATTAAACACATGAAGAGGAAAGAGCATTATTTGGCGCTCCTAGAAAAAAAAGACTCTAGGCAAGAGTAGCAAACTGAAAAAAAGGGGTAAAAGAATCATAATTGACAACAATGGAACACAGTGGCGAGGATAATGATATGATGGTGAATACATATTAGGCACAAAATAATTAAAATGTGACAAAATACGTTACTGTTTTATTGAATGTGAACTGAAATCGTTATTGAGATTATGGCATTTAATTTTTTGTTGGCTGAATTCTCTGGGTAAATATACGTGAAACAAACATTCGAGTGATACTTGAGCGGTTGACTTTGTCACAATGAGATATCATTGTTACTGAAAACAAGTGATTCGCATCCAACCTTTGATTAATCTCAAATGCGCTGCTCTGGTGATCTGCAAAACTTATATTAGAGTATTTGGAGTCTTATCTGTTATGTTCATATTACACTCGCCTTTAATAGTAAAATATATGTGGAGCTCTATTATAAATATATTTACTTACTTCAGTACTATTGTGGTACTCTATTTTTTAACCAGCAAACTTCATGCAAATGCAATCAAATGTAACCTCGTCATCAACCACGCGTGGCATTGCACCAGTTATTTTACGTGGGCTCTCCCCATCCACATTTAAGCGATAAATGTTTTGAGTGTTCAAAAACGATTGTGCGAGTTATACCGGCTGACTCAGGGGTTGTCACTATCATCGCCATTTAATGCTATACATGACCAATCAGGGGAAAGGGAAGGAGCGCGGAAGAATACATGTCAAGGGCAAGATAGAGGGTTTAGGTGTGTCTCTGTATGACTGAATAATCTTGTAAACGAAATAAATAAATAAGCAAGTAGATGAAATCACAGAGCAGTATAGCTGAAATAAATGCCTTCTGTTTCTATGTCATATTGCACAGAAAGACGTGTAAACTAAATAGCTGTACGTAAGAAAGCCGACTTGAGTTGACATGAAATTTAATCCATAAAAACAGAAGAATGGTGACGGACGCGTGTATCCTATTACGACGTCTCTCTCGTACATCTGCACAGACACTTAAAAACGAATGTTGAGGAACACTTGTAAACAAAGCGTGCTGGTGACGTCACACACATCAAAAGGAAAAAAGACGAGCGAGGCGGAGTGGTGACAATCGATGTGTTAGTTACAGGACTCGCCGGGGACCGCAGCACTGTCGCTATTAATTAGACCGTGGGGCCCAGCTGCATTTTCCTAGTGCGGCGGCCCTGTCCTTAGGTGCGAGGTTCTAGGGACACCTCCGGATTCTCAACTAGCAAAAATGTGAGGCGCACAAATACTAACACCCTGGCATCCTTCAGTCGGATTTCAACGTCGTATCATAACGTCCGGGATCCTTGCTGCGATTATCCTAAGGGAAACCAACTTAAATATCAAGGTTTAACCCGACAGCGGTCCTGTTATGATTATTTTACTCACACATGTTCTAACACAGCTGAAAATAGTTCAAAAGCTTTTAACGTAATAAATCCACTTTGTTCCCAGCAGAGTTCATAACCTTCAGTTACGTTTATTTGGTTTTGGAATTTTTACATCACATACTTTGGTCATAAAGAGAGCATAGTAAAGGTTGGTGCAACATTGTATTTTACCAACATAGTGACCAACCGGGAGGGGGGAGCAGACACAAAGGCAGTCTTTCTGGCAGGTTGTCACAGTAGCTTAATGGTTAGAGCACCCACCTGGTAAGCGGGCCCACACACGGCTTGTGTGTTTAAAAACACCAACTGTAAGTTTGTTGACATAAATAAATAATAATTACCATCTGTAATGGTTTTGCTAGAATAAAATTTTCAGTATAAAGATAAATGATAATGTAAAATTAGCACAATTTTGTTCAACGAATTATGGGTACCATATCCAAATGGTGATCAATATCATCATAATCCTAAGTCAATATGAGTAATTGTGTATCAAAAAGAAGTTCGCAAAATTTCAAGCCTCTAGCTGTTATTGTTGCTGAGATAAATATATGAAATATACTGTTAATAAATAAAGTTAAAAGCCAGCGTATGACACAAATATTGCTGTAATATTGTTTATTACATACACTCTCCTCAGTTATCAGTATAAATATGTGTGCTCATATCCCTAACACTGGTATGAATACTTAGAGAACAACCAGCACTTCCAAAGATCACAATGCGTCAATAGCAAAAAAATAGCAGCTATAAGAAGGCGACTACACAACTAAGACCGCAAGCTTAACATGGCTGCCTCTAGTAAAGCGACGAAGTGACAGTAACCGTTACTATGCCATCGAGAACAATTTCACATGTAGATATAGGTTATACAATGGAGAGGGGACACCTCGTCCACTGCGACTATCATACACGTATTATGGAGGAAGAGGTGAAGTGAAGGAACCATAGGAGACTGCAGATCACAGGGAGGCGGGCCACAGAGACGCGCGGAGGTCCCTAATAACTCCAGGCTCGAAGACCTATCTCACTGATGAACCCTTCGACCAAACAGCCATCTAATGTCTACGAAGAGTACTCTTTCTTTTGATCAAGCATCCGCGCCATCTGTCCGGCGCCGCCGTATGCCACGAAATCTAGAAACAGACTGAAAGTTGAAAAGGAAAGGAAATGATAGAAAAAAACTCGTGGTAGATGATAAAGTACCCCAGTATTCACTTACCTTCCAAGTAAAACCACAAAAAATCAATGAAGACGGCAATTGAAATGATTGTGAAGAATGGATAGAAAAAACCATTCGATTTTTTTGGTACAATGTCGAATGGTTATTTCTCGTATTTTCACCACGTTTCTATGCCGTCCATAGTGCCTCACAATTACGTGTGTTATGTTTGTGGGTAGACATTGCGTCATTACTTAAAACTCCATGGCACACAATGCGCAGACGGAGTTCAATGTAACTTGCTGCACTAAAAATAGAACCACACCTGAATGTGTCTTCTTTTTCGAGGCAGACATTTTCTACCTCACTGAGATTAAATGGCAAGCTGAGTCAATAGCCTGAATGCTACTGCACTTGGTCTTACTACCCAGCTTTCTCTGAAAACTGAAAAGCATACGTGGTTACTTTAACTTCTGTCGTTTGCCCTATCTATCTCTTAAACCTTTCCTAGTCCAATTTATTTGTGAGTAAAGCTGCATTCTGAAACTAATGGCCTTAAAGATTTGTCTCGCCGGAATGGTAGCTTAGTTTGCTAAAGCACTGAACATTCTGATCAAGATTTCAATGTCAGTGGTTTGAAACCTACTTGAAGTATGAGGTGAATGTAGTGGAAAGGAACACCTCGCTCACTACGACCCAGTACGGGTCAATTGTGGCCTATCACCCCTGTATGGGACACAAAGTATTTATATTTCACTCGACTTTGAAGCATCTATCTTTTTGCCTTGTTATACGACATGATCTACCACTGACACCATTTGAGGAACTGCCGATTTTCTGAGGTAGACGTGGGGTGATAGGGGAGTGTAGGGGAGTGGACGGGGTTAAAACTACAATGTAGGGGAAATGACACAATGTGTCGCTTCTCCCCATTTATGTTATACACTTTCATTGTCTTGTGATATGTACCAGTAGGTATAAAATGTCGAAGTGAAAAAAAGTACCTGAAAGGTTACAATTTGATCTGCTCAGAAGTTTATGCAATTTTATAAATTATTAAATCTGTAAGATCTCAATTTGGTTCTTTTGATCCACTTCAGCTGGGTTATTCATTTGTGATTGTTGACACTCATAAACCTACAAGTGACAATGCATCAAGTCATTGCTCCAACAGATTTTAGAAAATGTTTAGAATGTGAATCGCACTGTGAAGCTGGTAACGTTTTCTTAGATTTGAGGAAGCTGACAAAGCAGTTTGTACCAACTAAACTTTAGAAACAATATAGAAAGTGCAAAATGAACCCACCAGGGTTAGACAAAACGCTGTGGATAAACGAATAGAGTATTCAAATTATATAACAGTACAGGTGTGAGGCCTGTGTACAAGCAAATGGTGGACATATTGAACACTTCCTCTAAACCTTTATTTCAAATTTACATCCTGGAGGCAACTTCAGATATTTTAAATTCATCCCAATGTTTCAGCATACTTATTAATCCTAATTAATGCTTGTGATTAAAATTATGGTAGTTTTTTGTTTCTAAAGCTACCAATTAAATAATGGTTAGTCCTTGACTGTGGAATTCATTAGGTATGAACAGTAGTGTCAATTTTGTTTATGTTTCTTGAAATATTTTGATATGTGTCACACGTACCTAAATGCACAAATCTTATCAGAAACGTTAATGCTGTAAATTTCACTAGTTTTTTGGTGCTCATAAGCTTATTGTTAAATCATGTTGGACTAGCCCTCAGCGAAAGTGCTTCCAGAAACTTCTGCATCATGTTAACCAGATTGTTTTTAGACCAGTAATTAGGTGTAAGTGCTGGCATGAAGCACATTAATATCACTTTAAAATGGGTATATTAAAAGTTAAATAAAATTGTACACTTGCTGTTTGGCCAGACCTACAAAGAATTGCACATAAATTTTGTTTTAACTGTATTGCTAGTGGAGAGTAGATCCACATTTTATTATGCAATAGATTTGGAACCTACTTTGCCTTTGAAAGCAGATGTGTATAACAGAAGAAAAATTGTCAGCAATCCAGCATTAGCAAACAACAATTTTTTAAATGTTCTCTTTTAATTTTTTGATTAAAGGTTAGCAGTCAATTAGTACCCAACTTCAATAAAAAAACATTGTACTCAGGGGTCTCCGTCTAGGGGATATGTGAATAGCGACCACAAGGTACCCAAGCTGAGCAGAACATTACTTCCACTTACTGGTGTTTTGCTCCTCACTGTAACTTTTCTATCTGACCTTACCTTGGTCATCTCTTGTTCTCTTTCGACCCCGATGCTATTAGGGTTCCCGAGGGCTAGGGAGTCTTTATTTTTCTAACCTCTCCATTTCTCTATAAAACCTTAACCCCTAACATGCTGATCTGTCATGGCACGTAATACGTCCTCTGATTGGTAATCAGAGGATATGGTCGGTGAATTTATTTTGATAATTCTCCCGGTCAGGTCGGTGAGACCCGTAAACCAATGACAGGTGTGGTCCTCCAGACATTCTGGGGGTTGTGAGAGAGCGATGTAACCGCCAAAACATAAAAATATAGTGCTCTCTAAAAAACGGTTACTATTACTGCTATTGCTCTCTTTATATTGGAGAGCAAGAGGATTAATGACTTCATTGTCAGAAATCCAGCATTAGCTAACAACAACAACAACAATTATATAACAGGGATTCCCAACCTTCTCTCTTTAGAGAATCTTATGTGATGAGGGACAGACAGTCAGTATCCAGTGGCGGACACAAACAGGCGATTCCATGGCAGTTTCTAAGTCATACCTTGAACTTTCTGGGAATGTCCTCAGAAAACCTCTTCATCCTAGGTGATTTTTGCATATAGTTAGAGACGGGCAAAAGTTTACTAAATAAAAATGTGGATCTGTTTAAAGCCCTCACTTTAGGTATCGTTTTTCTTTTGAGTGGACTATCTTCGAGATATTATTTCTTATTTGTTTGAATTTACAATACTTACACTTTTTTCAAATAGGAATGTTATTCTTCTTTTTATCTCTTTGCCTTGCAAAAGAACGGAATTTCAGAGGTATCGAATAGCAGCCAGCTCTTAAAACATTTCACTATCACTCAATGTCTACTCTATCCCCATATTCCCGTTACAGCTACAAGAAAATGAGCAGTAAGACACCTTCTGGAAATGCTTATGTCGATTAAAAAAAAGTAGATACCGAAATAAACATTTGCAAGAATAGTGTGCATAGCAGTGAATATCCAAATTGAACTATATTAAAAGTCTGTATCGAAATACGTTATGCGATGATCATTTTCGAATGCTATACATAAAGATAAGTAATAGAGAAAATAAAAATCTGATGTGTTGCACTCACATGACTTTCTCTACTCTTGTACTAACAATTCTTACAAACTCTTATTCCTATATCTTCTTCGTGTTAGTTGAGATAAACATTTGCAGAAATTATCTCATTGCTCACTGCCATGTAGGTACAAGGGGCATATTAGAATACAGTACGCTTTGAGCGATAGTCAAATCTTTTAAAGCTTGGAGATGCCGTTCTCTTTGCACGCTTAACATATAAAAATGAATAACAATGTTGCATTTCAATAAAAGTGAAGTTTTCCCAAACCGAACAAACAACAAGGAATATCTTCGAAATGGTTAACCCTACAACAAAATTTCTTCGGATATAAATTGTGTATTTTCGCAAGATCGACATTTTTTCTATAGTAAGATTTGTTCTATCTCTTACGGTTTACCATTTACGCAAAAGTCTTCCAGTGTAAATAGGACTACAGGGGCTATAACCAGAAAATTCAAGATATACATTTCATTTGTCATAAAAATATCTCAAACATATGGCAACATAATCAAAATCGTTAAAGCCATAGGCCTGAACCATGTTAAGGAAGAAGAAGAAGAAGAAAATTTGGGGTAAGTCATTGAGTTTTTTCGACTCATTAACAACCCTTTATCATCAACCTTCGTCTTCCCTATAAAGCTGAAGAGTTAAGTTGAAAAGAATAGCGAATTTGTGCTAGTAATGTTTGTGGGCACTCTCACAATGGGAAACAATCGCAGATAAAGCGATCAATCAGAGAAGATTGGAAGCCAGGTAGAGGGGATCCCGACGAGATCGAGCGGAAGGGGAACCCGGCCTGACTTGAAGAGGCACAGTTGTCAAAACCCGCGCGCGAGTTCTGCCTGCGACCCAATTAACTACAGGCCTTGAGATAAGGCGAAAAGCAAGCGTCTATTTTGGGCGCACACTTGAGGAAGAGTTTAATTCTGTTACAAACCTGACGTCATGACGGTGAGAGATGCCAGCGATAGGACACACTGTGACGTCACGTAATTAGCGCCCCCTCCTTCACAAGCAAGTGTACATCAGAACAGTCAAAAACTACCAGAGCAGGGCATCAAACCAGCGGTCTTCCGGGAACAGTTCCAACTCCTTAGACTGCTTGCCTTTAGTCGAGGAATAAGGTTGAACTCAGGACAATACCTAGACAGGGAAATTGCATAAGATCTTAAATATAAAAAGGTAATAATAATAATAATAATAATAATAATAATAATAATAATAATAATAATAATAATAATAATAATAATAATAATAATAATAATAATAATATTAATAATAATAATAATAATTAATAATAATTAGAATCTATAACACATTTCCTCATTCTAATTATACTTGTCTACCTGATATTATCCATCTGTCGACGTGTGTATCTATCTATCCACCAATCTATATATTCAATTCCCTATACGTTTACCTTTGTATCTATCTACCTGTTTATCCATCTATCTGCCCATCTATCATCTGTATGTCTGTTTAATCTATCCAACCTACCTAAACTATCTATTCTATCAAATGTATATAATCTATCTGTCCATTCTGTCTATGTCTGATGTTCTAATCTAACCTAACTTGTCTAACCTATCTAATTTGTGAATTATTTATCTATATATCTACCTGTCTGTCAATCTATCTATTTATCGACCTACCTTTATGTCAATCTATCCTTCTATCTGTCTTATCTTCTGTCTAGCTACTATGTACGTGGCAGAGAAAGAATGAATTATAAAATGTTTGTGTAAAGAAGCAAAAAATCACGTTATTCCACATTACTGTATAAACAAAGATAAGTAGACATACGTCTCCATCCTATAACTTGCACCGATTTAGATCAAACTTAGCAACATAAGCTTTGATACAAGGCAAATAATACACTCTAGGTTGGAATTCAGCGGTCCATTTCACACAAAATAATTATATTTTAATGTTATGCAATGCCTGCAAAGGCTCCCAAGACCATCTATATCTTCCTCAATGATTATCGTGGTAGCTCGAGTATTGCCAATATAAGAATAATTACTCACGTTGTCACGGCGTCACAAAATAACAAAGAAGCAGCGAGTTCATGCAATGGCGACGAACTAGGCGGAATGCGACAATCTGGAAGTCACTCAAGTGTATTAAAGAGAAATCATCATTACGAACTGTGGTATTTGTGCTTTTTAAGTGTTTTGCATAGTATTTTATCGGAATTTTTATTATATACACGTTTTGTTTTTATAGTGTGTTGAGAGTTTTAAATATCTCTTTGAGTGTCTTTTGTAATGTTTTCAAATGCCTTCAAAGGAACGCAGGGCTGTTGGGCAAATGCAATCTAAGCCTAAATGTTGTAGGGATAAACCACGGACAACGTCGAGTGATTAATAACTTAGTCTTATTTGTATAAATTCCTTTAATATACGAGATAGAACATATTATAATGGTTTTAAGAGCTATCTCATTCGATGTTATTAGGAACCTAAGCTTACTAACACCACTCTAAATTCCGTTTAGACAATAGCTATTGAATCAATTGTACCTAACCAAATTCGAGCACTTCATGCAAATAATGATAAGTGATATATCTTCCGTGCTGTCTTTTAATCTAAAATGCTGTAATTCATAATTCAGCTGCACTTTCCTTCTGTGATATTTGTAGTTGTTATTAACTCTAAGTATACTAAGTAATTTTTAAATGTCTTCAAAGGAACATAAGGCTATTGGGCAAGTGCAACCCAAGCCTGAATTTTATGTATAAAAGCGTTAAATTGTCATATGTTATTACCTTGGCATTCCTTTGTTCAGTCAGTGTCCCCAACTCTATTCCATAAATCGCTGAAAAAAAGGTAATTACAATCGATTAACAATTCTTCTTTTAATAATTAATGTATTTTTCCAGAAGAAAAGTAATTTGTTAATGTTAAAAATAAAGGGAGATTTATTTTAGATCATAAACTTGTTTTCTATTATAACAAGAGACGATCAAATACATGTAATTCTTGGGTTTCGTTTTCCTCAGTTGGCAGTGCTGAATAAGTTGAATTACACTAATGGAAATGAGTATGTTTTAGGTTATTTTTATAGAATTTAACGTTTTCTGGTCAACTGTTTGCTGTATAATATTTAAATTTGTATTTTATTTATGAAATTACAGAGATAAATGTCATTCGACGGTCTGACCTTCAGACGTTAGACGTGCTATAGTATAACTTGTGAGAAAGTACAAACCATAGATAACGCCGGCTATTCCAGCTTGTTTTAAATACTTTCTGAGATGATTGTCATGAAATAAGTAAATTGAACATTGGTGAAGTACAGTTTTAATCTGCTCGAGGAAAGAGTTATAGTAAACAGAAATATGCTAGTGTGGCGTTACACGTGAGGAGGCGGCAAGGAAGGCACCCACCTTACCGACCGAGCCCCAGAGCCGGCTGCTGTTTCTGCACCATATTGATTGCCCGCGCATCTCCGGCTGATCAATGATAGCGGCCCAGAGCTACCATAGCCTCGGCGAGAAATGTTCCTAGCACATCCGCTCACGCCGGGAATTTGCGTGGCCACAGAACAGAGCGCGTTCGAAAAACAGAAAAACAACGATCGACGAGTTGTTTAGCTTTGTCTGCTCTCAAATAGACACAGTATACAACTCTTTCAACGCTGCAATCATTCTTTCTGGAATATTGATGATTTCCAAGCTCTTACATCAAGAAAGTATTAACACCCAAACCTTACCGTTTTACTTCCTTTTACCTCTAGTAAATAGAGTAAATAGTGGTTTTTAAATAATAACGAGGTTTCTAAGGAAAGACTTCTTCTGAGCTCCCCGAATTAAACAAAGAAATAATAAAACATTTTCATAAACAAAAAAGTCCAAACGCGTACATAAAGATAATGCTTAATTACAAATTATATTATTTCTTGCTTCTTTAACGTGTTTAATTAAATGTATGTGTGTGTGTGTGTCTGTGTCTGTGTCTGTGTCTGTGTCTGTGTCTGTGTCTGTGTGTCTGTGTGTCTGTGTGTCTGTGTGTCTGTGTGTCTGTGTGTCTGTGTGTGTGCGTGTGTGCGTGCGTGCGTGCGTGCGTGCGTGCGTGCGTGTGTGTGTGAGAGAGACACAACTGGAAAACGAAATATGATATGTGATACATAATTTCAGTCCTCCAACGTTGAATATTCTCAGTAAGATTAAACTTTATATGGAAATATCGTAGCCGAGTGGTAAGACCATTCACTTTACAGCAAAGCGGCCCGGGTTCGATCCCAGGCAATCGCATGTGGGATTCGTGGTGGACCAAGCACCGCTGGGGCGGGTTTCCTCCAGGTTCTCCGGTTTCCCCCGCCATCTAATTCCACCGGTGCGCCATCTTCATTCCATGTATCACCAGTGACACCGCCTGCGGTGCCGTAGTATTAAAAGTGGGCGTTAAACACTACTAAAAATATGGAAATGTTTTCGTTATTTTTTATTTTGAGTAAGGAGACAAGATAATCTGAACATATGGAGATTACACCTTAAGGAGTTAATTTGAATTACGACTGCTCCTGAAGGTCTTGCTGTTTTCTCCTGAAATTTGTATGAATTATTCTATAAATCATGAAAAAAAAAATTTGAAGTGGTTTTTGCATCGATAGCCTCTGTGGTTCAGTCTATAAAAAGTATTTTATCCAGCAGAAAAATAATAAAATTTACATGTGAATTCAAGTACCTTTTACTCTGAAACTACTTACAGTACAGAATCCCAATTTTGCATGCTTTTTCTTAATATAATCAGCTATCTTCTGAACTTGAATTATTTAGCTATGTATATAAGCTTGCTAGAAATTTTAAAAAATATTTACAAAGTCAAAAAAGTAAAAATGTGTAAAATTTGCAATGTTGTTGCTTTCTTAATATCACTGATATATATTATAAAATTATTATTGTGGTTCAGAGATTTAAGCTCACGTAGTGAAAATGTCAGCCCTCTACCTCTTACCCTTTTTGAGAAAAAAAAATACATGAATTCACATATTTTAAGAGTAAATTTTATTTTTATGTTGGACAAAACACTTTTTATACACTCAAACACATAAGTTATCAATACAAATAAGCACCTAAAATGCTTTTCGTGATTTATAGAATTATTCCTAAAAATGTTGGCATAAACCATTGAGAGCTCTTAATTTAATTCTCCAAGTTTGCATATAGTAAGAGACAGACTACCTTGTCCGCTTCAAGTATGTTACGTTTAAGTTATAGAAGTTATAGACATAGAAATGTAGCTATATCTCGTTAAAGGACATCATTTATCTCAATTGGTTTGTGACGTTAATCGTTCCCGACATAATCTTTGTTATTAGTTGACATTTTCGAACATTTTATGTTTTTGTATAATTAGTAAAACCTAAGAAACAGAAAAAATGACAGTACATAAAATAGTATAGATTTCATTAGGACACATAGTTTGTCAAATAAAATATTTCGAGGCTTTAACAATTTCTAAGATATTCTTTGTTGGTATTTGGAATATTGAAATAGTTTATGCTTCTCTCATATGTAAATGGCCATTATTTTCTTTGTTTGTTTCTTTCATTCTCTATCGCTTTATCATACTGTATTCTTTATTTGTATTTTTTAAAGTTTTAAGTCACTTAGCCTGGTAGGTCATTCTAGATGGTGAATAAATTGTATGGATGAACTGATGCTCAAATGACCCCGAGGCCCATAGAGCTTAAAGTTACCCTAAATTCGTCATCTCTGGATAAGGTAAACCCCCGGAAAACCCCTTACCCGGGTAACTCAAGTATATAGAATAAGTTTTTGTAATAATACTTTGTAGAAGAACGAGTAGAAAAATCATGTGAAAGCAAAACACAAAATTTTGTGAAAGTATGTTTTACTTAGAGGGCCTCGAAACGTGTATTTTCAGGTGAAATGCAGATATATAATTTTGGATGGAATACCTGCAATAGAGGCAGGGAGGGATGTCGGAAGTTACGAGTTATAAACATGTTCGCTTAACCGGGCAAGCAAGCTCTTGTCAATAAATTTACCCAGCTGGAGCCGAGAATAGATGTGCTTAAGTGTATTTCTCTTTGGCATATGGCATAACCAAAGCTTTCAGACGTTGCATATCGCAGCAGTCGCCTGAGTTATCTCAGCGACACAGACTCGGCTGCCGCAAACAAGAATTCTCCAAGTTTGAGTTCATGTATCTGACCAGAAATTCACAACACAGCACTTGATTTTAACTCCAGGTGTCCAGAACATAGTATCCAGAATGACACAACTAAAATACAGAAGAATTCACTGCTTATTCAAAGAAAAGAAGATTCACTTATCATGCAAATATCTGAGGGTGACACTTATAAAAGCTATGCTATCGATGTTAAATTTTCAAAGTCTGTCACCTATTTATCTAAGACTAACAAGCTATGTAATAAGAGTATTTGTCCCTGGGTATGCAAAGAAATGAAAAACGATTTCCCGTTTGAGAAAATTGTACAAAAGGCGCCAGAGAAAATCTTCGGTGGATTTTGTATCATTTTCTGGAAGTTTTGAGCCCCTTCAAAGGTGTCTCTTGTATTAGTATGTCTAAGTCACAAGAAGAGGTTTGTATGACAAACAGAATTCACTCTATCTATATTCTTCCCGTAATAAGAAGCACATTTGAAGTAAACAAGGAGTAGAAAATAGATCGCATATTTTCTTTATGATATCACTTTTAAAATGCTGTAATAAATGCGTTTATATTTTCACTGTTATTTGGAAGGTCCAGACCTAAACATATATTTCATTCCTACACCATTTTATAAACTTTGTTGTGGTTGTTGGTGAAACTACAATTTTCCCCTGTTTACTATATGTAGCAGAGAAAGTAAAATAATATGATTAAATAACCTAGAAAAAAAATATAAAATTGTTTATGTAGATATAACTTAGCTCTGGTCGGTTTTCTAAAACAGAACTTAGAATTTAAAAAGAGATTTGAAATACCAATAGTATGTTGGGGAAAACCTCGGTTTTATCATAGTATGGTTTCTCCATTTCGTGCAATTAAATTGTTTATCTAAACTAATTTTGTGAAATTTAAATTGGGTTCACTTTGAAAAGGTACTATAGGTATTCTTAAACGTGGCGAATAAGTTTGCTAGGATCTGCACCAGTAACGTCATGTAAATTGATGGTGGGTGCAGCATGTCTGTTTTCTTCCTTGAAATAAACGAGACACTGCTGATACTACAGCTTGCAGTGTTCTTAATCACGCACTGCCTCCGATGTTTACTGCACAGAGGTAGGAGACATACCAAGCTGACATCCTTATGGTCTTACAAATACAAAAGTGAATTAGATCATAAATCAGTGCGCAACTATCGGCCATTCGCCACGTCTAAAAGTACATCTGTACGTTTACAGACTTCAGTAGCAAGTTTGATTGATCCGCATAGAGGAATAAATGAATATCACTAGTTTTAATACTCCTTAAGCTGTAGCAACCCCCTTAAAGAACCATGCATTTTCGTGAAGGGTTAGTCGCCTGCTGTTTGCAGTGTTTCTTGCCCGAGCTTGCTGCACTAGTGTTTCTCGTGTAGGTAATATATTTATGTACCGCAGTAAGAGGTCGGTTTATCTCCTCCACGGACAGTTTTGGTGTCCATCCTGTTGCTGAAGATAACACCTTTTGTGGCTCATATCCTGCAGGACATAAAAGTGTGCATGCCAGATCCGCTGCCTGCCGTACATTAAATGTTTCAAGAGCGGCCTTTATTACGTCGCCTTTAATGTCCTTACAGTTCACGTAGGGTACCAGGGTTCAGAGCTCCGTAATTAGTTCAATTTACGTTCTACAGGGACCTTTCGAGAAGAAAAAAACCTTCTATACATGTCTCACATCTTTAAAAACTGCATGGGAAAAGAATCTTGTCGCAAGCAAACACCATATTGGTAATGAAACCTATGCATAAAGTCTGCTGTGTTACATTTACGTAATTGTCTCCACCCAGTAACGCTTATGTGCATAAAATAGTCTTTCGAAAACTTACTTTCCTATAGTTTCAATTTAACAGCTGTGTTTTTAACAATTGTTGTTTTAATAGTTCATGTATTTTTCCAGAAGAAAGGTTATTTGTTAAAGTTAGAAATAAAGTGGTTTTCTATTGGTATAGGAACAAGAAAATATTAAAATACTATCTGGTGATAGCGTTGCTTATCTCTTTTCAGTTCCGACTGCCCGACGCTGACCTCTTTATTACTCTATGCCTCGCAGAATACACGCTTAATGTGTAGAAGCCATTAGTGCTGAAAATACAATATATCGTTATGCTTTTCTGTCATAATATTATAATATATCTAATAACCCTATACTTCGTTTTATTTTTCCCACCACTCTATTGTGAATATACCTAAATGTTTTAATTATATTTGATATTAAAAAGGATATGCACCTATTAACACTGTCTCCAGCTTCGGATACCCTAACGCAAGATTATATGAAACTATTTTAAATCGATGAGAAACACAGTCTTGTGAACTTAAAGGGAACATCGAAAACGCTAGAAATAAGGGCCAAATCAGAAAGAGTAGTGCCAAGAGTTCCTGTACTCTTGCAGCTCCCATAAAAAGGGGATGTGACCCCTTCATCTGGAACCTCAGCGCCTGTGGTACTTTTGACGTATGCAGAAGTACGTCGGGCCGAACATCTGTAAGGAAGTTACTCGGATTGGGTTGGACTCGGAGGGAGATAATTTCTGAAACCCATGGGACAATGAGCACAGCTGGGCAATGGTACCCAGACGCGTTTGCGAGACACGTTAATGTCCTCCGGTGCCAGCCTGAGACCTGGCAGACAGCGTGACAGGTCACGGTGCGCCTGAACCCGCTCTAGGCAGTTTATGTATACTGTTAGTAACGTCCAAATTGAGGTTACATATATTCCAAATTAAAAATCTGACTTGTAATCACCTGTTTTTCTCTACTCATTTTTCTGCTAACTATTCTTATAAAAGCTTAATCTTCCCGACCGTAAGACTACTACTTGACTTTAGAGATACTATCGTCGTATCAGAATAGCTACTAAATTGTTATTACTAGGCTGAGTGCACCCTGGAAGCAAACCTTCGAGATGGGAAAACTCCCACGGCAGTACCGAGCATCGAACCTGGGTCTCCTGCTAACACTGCGCTACGGGGGCGGTCGAGTTTATAATATTTTAATCAAAATCGTTAGAGCCCCTCTAACCACTTTCCATGCAAGGAGTACTTTCTGATGTGAGACAGGTGGAAACTTTTTGGAAATCTTCATGAATTCTTCGTGGAATAATTGGAAAATTCTAAACTTTGCAGTTAACCGCCGTTTCATTTTTACTTAACTTTACTACGTACAGTAAGCAGAGGAAATATTGTATTCCACTCATAATGTCGATGTCCTGATTTCATTGCAAATATGTTTTGAGGCCCACTAAATGAAAAAAAGAGACATTTTTAGAAAAAGGCCCTTGTGCGCACGCGTGTGTGTGTCTGTGGACAGCATAACTTAAAAAGGAAAAGTCCGTTACAAACCAAAGTTGGTATTTAAGTCTAATGTCTTTCAAGCATGTGACACGTAGATTTTGAAGAAAATAGCCCCACCCTAAACTACCCTTTACATGGAAAAATTTTTGAACATTTTTATTTTCTTGAAAATAACTCTAAGGATTTTGATTAAAATGTCATATGTTTGAGATATTTTTATGACAAATGAAATGTATATCTTGAATTTTCTGGCTATAGCCCCTGTAGTCGTATTTACTCTGAACGACTTTTCAATAACTGGTAAACCGTTAGAGATAGACCAAATTATACTATACAAAAAATGTAGATCTTGCTAAAATACACAATTTATGTCTGAATAAATTTTCTTGTAGGTTGAAGCATTTCGGGGATATTCCTTGTTATGTGTGTGAGTTTCGGAAAACTTAGAACTTTAAGGAAATGCAACATCGTTGTTCATTTTTTATATGTTAGCCGTGCAAAGAGAACGGAATCTCAAAGGTTTAAAGGATTTGACTATCGCTCAAAGTCTACTGTATTCTAATATTCCCCTTGTACCTATAAGGAAATAAGCAATAAGATAATTTATAGAAATGTTTATCTTAACTAACATGGAGATATAGGAATAGGAGTTTGTAAGAATGGTTAGTACAAGAGTAGAGAAAGTCATGTGAGTGCAACACATCAGATTTTTTGGTTATGACCTTGAAAGTTATACACTTCTCTCTCTCTCTCTCTCTCTCTCTCTCTCTCTCTCTCTCAAGTAACTTTTTCTAAAACTACTTTCTTTGGAACCTAAAATGTACTTCTGGTGGTATATCTAATTCGAATTTTTGGAATAGAATGTATTTCTTTAGTTAATACACCACGTAATAGAGAGAGCAAAAAGCAATTAATAACTGCTAATAGTGGTTCTTTTGCTTTACAGAATTCTGGTGTACAATTTTCAGGGGCATGGGGTGTCGTATATATGATATTTCCACTAAGACCATCCCCTCAGAGGTTCAAAGCACTTCACCGACTCCAGTGAAAAATCATTAACAAAATGGTGATATAATAACATTTGTACTTTGTGAATGTAAAATGACTTTGTTACACGCAGATGTGAATGGAGGTATTTTAGCATTGCCAAGAGAAAGTATTCACTCAAACGCATTTATTGGCACAGATATCAAATGCGGGGGCTGTTTCCTGGTAGTTGATTGTAAATTCGTGCCAATTCGGGCTGCACGATGAAAGATCTCTTTCAAAATTACCAGTAATTGCTACGTTTGTGAAAAACCACGTCGCTCAACTTCGATATTTTTACAGAGTTTCTACTTTCTGGTGAGTTGGATAACGTTTGGAATTAATAAAGAGTTTCAAAGTAGAGCTTCGTCTAAAAAGTACAGTTTAATGCCTTATTGTATATACAGAGTCGATAAATGTTGCATCTCTTTCAAAAATGGCGACGTGAAATCTGTCATAGGTTTAAAAACTCTGTGTTGCGCTCACATGACTTTCTCTACTCTTGTACTAACCATTCTTACAAACTCTTATTGCTATATCTTCTTCGTGTTAGTTGAGATAAACATTTGTACAAATTATCTTATTGCTTATTTCCTTGTAGGTACAAGGGGAATATTAGAATACAATAGGCTTTGAGCGAGTCAAATCTTTTAAAGCTTTGAAATTCCATTCTCTTTGCACGACCAATATATAAAAAATGAACAAAGATCTTGCATTTGTGGAAAGTATAACTGTCGTAAAACTAACACCAATAACAAGGAATATCTCCGAAATGGTTCAACCTACAAGAAAATTTATTCAGACATAAATTGTGTATTTTAGCAAGGTCTACATTTTCTGTATAGTATGATTTGGTCTATCTCTAACGGTTTACGAGTTATGCAAAAGTCGTCCAGAGTGAATACGACTACAGGGGCTATTGCCAGAAAATTCATCATGGTAATAAAAATCGTAGACTTTTGGAGAAAATCTAAATTTTCCAAACATTTGCCATATAAAGGATAGTTTAGAGTAAATGAATTTTCTTCAAAACGTTCGTATCGCATCCTTGAAGCATATTATATTTCAATACCAACTTTGGTTTTTAACCGACTTTGTTTTTCAGTAAAGCTGTTCACAGACACACACATATGCACAGGGACCTTTTTCTAAAAATACTTTTTTCTGATTCAGGGGGCCTCAAAACAGATGTTTGCGATGAAATCACGACGTCGATTTTTTGGGTGGAATACAATACTTCCCCTACTTATTAAACGTAGTAGCGCAAGTTAAAATTCACACGTTTCAAAAATTCTCGAGGCTTTTGCATTTTCATTACTGTCTTTTTGTCCAAGTATACCATTAACTCTTTGGATACCAAACCCCTCTTGGGAGAACGAACCTAAAGGGGTGAGGGGGACCGGCTGAACGTTTCGTTCCATTCGCCTGACCCATCCTCCTGGGTTCCCCTTCCGTCGAGGTGTTAAGTCTCCTTCCACAAGTTGTCACATAATCATGTGTTTTAATTCATTGTCTTCAGCTAACGCTTGGTTCATTATACATTGATTTTAACATACGGAAGTTATTTGTTGCAATTATTAATGTCAGCGTTTTCATGAAAACAGGTCTCGAAGGAATCTCATCAAAAAACGATCATAATCCCCGATTTTGTGGAACACTGAAATTGAGTATATGTTGTCACGCCTTAACTACTCAAGCTCAAGCTAACTCACACCACTTGGCGGCCACATATAACCACCCACCAATGAATCGTGGCAGAAGAAAGAGTTTCTGCCGTTCGCCACCGGTTTATTTGGAAAAGGTTCGAGAAAAATGTGATTTTTTAGAAAGATCCGTGCTACGTCTTGCGAGACGGCGAGAGCAGTAGTTATATGTGATGGAATAGTGAGTGTTGAATGAGACATCCGTGAGCCGTGTGTGTATGTGCGTGTGTGTGTGTGTGTGTGTGTGTGTGTGTGTGTGTGTGTGTGTACAAATCGTGAGAAAACTGTGTCGACAGAGATAGTTGGGACATTGTGGGAGTTAGTCCTGAAATGAAGCAGTTTTAGTGAGTGTTGAGTGATTGTATCGTCAAGGCCAGCTGTTTGTGGGACAGAGAAAGTAAAAGAAAGACAGAAAACTATATGTAAAGATTGCGAGAATACAGAGCAGCGTAAGTTGTAAGATCACGAAGAACTATAGATTGTGTTAACGATGGTAAAAGGGAACTGTGTTATGTGCTTCAGTTTAGAAGAAAAATAAAGTGACAGAAAAAGCAATTGACTTCTTTGTCGTTTTTGTAACAATATTTTCCTCCATAATACATACTTTATTCTGAAGACTCACTGTGTTATGCTCATTGGCTACTCCAGTTCGTGAAGTATGAAATTAACTCCAAAGTAAAACTTTGCGAAACCACTAAACGTAATGGTCAGCTTTTATACATAAACAATATATTTTCCTTTTGGATTTAATTTCTCCGCATTCTACGGCATCGGTGTATAAACTATTTGCGGGATACTAGCTTAATTTGTCTAGAATGTCAGATACTATTTTCAGTTTACCTTTGTCTTTATTAGTTTAATACAAAACTTGTGGTTAGCTCCAACTTGATGCAGCTTTACTGATTCAGAGTACAAATTCATGACGTAATTATTGTCTTTGCGCAACCTCAAAAAGGTGGTAAAATAAGGCATCTAAATTTCAATAGTTCTATAGAAGGGATAAAAATGGTATTGTCTTACATTACAGCATAAACGGTAATTTTCAGAGGAGTTCCTTCAAATATTCTATAAGAGTTTTCACAAAATTAGTGTAATATATTCATTTTTATACATTCGTTTTTAAATACAAAATCATTAAATACTAATCTAAGTTAACATGAATAACCCCGTGAAGAAAAACATTGTAAGTTGATACTACAATGTCTTCAAGAGCATGAAGGCCTTCAAAAGAATGTCAGTTTATGTATACAGAATGCTTAGATTCACAAAGGGAAAACCTTGGAAAGAGCCTTATCCGGATAACTCGCTCTAAGCGAGATTCGAACCCGCTTAACTCCAGTTCGTATGTGATAAGAATTAAAAGTTATGGTTATTAATGTTCAATTTTATAACATGTAGCGCAATAGTTATCTTATTTTAATGATAGGTTTTCTTTTTCTTTTCTGTAAGGCTGGTATGCAAAAATAGACACGCTGTTGGCGTGTCTCTTGTTTTAGTTATAATGATGCTCAGTTATTTTCTTCGAAGTCTTCAGCATCAAACTTCTGTAAATACTAAAAGAAGAAGCCACTTATTTATCCTTTTACTTTACCGTTGTCTAACCTGAAAAATACAAGGACTCACGACTTTCTATTATATATTTTAAAGTACGGCTGCATAATAGACATGAAACGCCCTTTAGCAGTCTTCGACAAGAAGACCATGTCAGAAAGCAAGGTTATGTGTGAGTTTACACGCTGTTATTTGAAGAAACAATTGACTTCACCTTTTGTTTTTCCTAAGGTGAGTCAAAATATAAGGATATTTGAAAAATGATCCACATAAAATTAATAATAAAAATAATGATTAGTTAAACTTATTTTTTCCTACATGCAGATTTCAAATTTAAACGTACGACCGTTGTTTGAGCTTAATGGGGAGGTCAAAACAATCCCAAATTCCACAGTTTTGAGGTTAGGGCTTCAATGTTCAGTGTTTATTGCTTATATTAATAGCAGACTCTGAGAAATTCAGGCTTAACCTTCAATTATATTCCTATCTATAAATTGTTTATTTAAGAAAAGTATACTACGATATAAAACGCTATTTGCGAAACAACTTTGAACTTTCACGTATAATATTTGGTAACCATGTTTTAATACATATATAAAAATAAAATACAAGGAATTATTTCTATTTGCAATTATTAATCGTTTTAAAAAGTAATATAATTATAGTGTTTACTTCCGCTTACATGCTCAAAAACCGGAACTCAACAAAACAGAAGCCAAATTATAAAATGCAGATATTAAGGAAACTTCATAAATATTTAGCAAAACTTGCATCGCAAGGGAGTTTTTATGTGAAGAAAACTAGTTTTGAGAAACGAAAAAGATAAAATTTAATGGGTGCTTAAATGTCGGACGCTCATATTTAAATGACTCCTGAAACATTTAAAAATGCCGCAGAGTAAGAAATTATGCCATTTTTAAATTGATAAGGAACCGAAGAATGTGTTATTAGTGAAAACAGAAAATCACATATATGTTCAAAAACCCTGATTTTCAGTTGACTGTTGTCTTAAATTTGAATATCTAATGTGTTTGTACTCTGGCGGGAGACACAGTGCAGATGACTTTCACCAATTTTTGTTTTTGAATCGGGATCTAAGGTATTCTTTTAAAACACTTTCACTACACTAACACTTTTGTACACAGAAAGTAACATATGTTTACATTTAGATGAAAAAAAAATAGTTTTATTCTTCTGTTATTGAATTGTTTTAGAGCTTCTGAAGAATATATGTTTAAAATTGTTTGAAAAACTTAGAAGCCTGAATTTAAAAGTAAGTTTCTTATATTTTAGCATTATTATTTAACTTGGTTTACTTTATGAAGTGTTTTGGACATGCATGCTAACCCTGGAAATATTCTTATACTGTCAAAATTAATACAATACTTGTAAAGTAAATGCAGATATACTTCACTGCATTATTTAAAAGGGCTTTGGCCCAACTTTAAGGACTGTTTATATTTGCTGTGTGCATTTTTATTCTTGTAACAAGTAGTTTGCTTCTACCCAGAATTTTATTTTGAAAATAACAGTTTATTTGGCTTCTTTTATTGTTTATTATTATTATGTAATGTTATTTTGTTTCTGTTGCAATTATTAGAAGACTCACAGCCACTATTGTTGTTCCAGATGCTGCATACAGAATGTAATTCTATTTTAAGAAACAATTCTGCACATTAGTAGGCTTCCGGAATATACATACTAAAGGTAGCTCTTATGTGTTGGCAACGCCATCTCTATGTGTAGGATCTAACTGTTATGTCTGTCCTAGTTCTTCGCTTCTAATGCTGAGTGATGTCAAATTCAGGAAATGGCTTTCTGCATAGTCTTTGTATTAGTGCATATGTCTAGTGTTTTATACTACAGTACCTATTTACTTTATTACCCGTGTAACAGATAAACAAATGGATGCATACTGTGAAATAAAATGCAATGGGACAATAGTGGTTAGTACCAACATAGGAAATAATAAATGTTAATGGATATAATTGCGTATTAGTTAAACTACACGAATTCTAGGAATGCTAATGTAATTTAAATGTATATACTTATGAAGAAACTAAATTGAAATTATGGCTTAAAATTCTTAAACAAAGGTCCCAAAATTTCAAATGCTATTCGTTTAAAGATATACTCTGTGTATTAAGACAGATTAAGTTATATCAGTGTGAAAAATTCCATCCAAAAGTATTGCATTTTTGCTAAAAAGGTTATATTTTTTAAAATATAATTAATGTAATAAAAACTCCATTGAATTAATAAGTACGCCCATTTAATTCATTTTAAAAACGTAATTAGCTAGCCACTAGACATTTAACTAGATACGCAATAAAATTCACAATTATTACAACTCTATATATGTATGTACCTTTTATATACCTTTGTAAGGCGTTGGAAAAGAATCTAGACCAGGAAAAGCCTGGTAGAAATGTAGTAATTTTTGTCCCCGTAACTGATAATTGACTTTAGTGGGCCTAAAACTAAAATAAAACTTAAATCTCTGCAAATCACGAATATGTATTCCATATTGATATAACACGCAGGCATTTCTGAACGTGTGGTAAAGCAGAAATATTCCTCTCTGAAGATATATTACAAAATATCTGTCTGGAAAATCCATCTAGAACACTTTCTAAGGCACTTAAACCAACACAGCTACACATTTAAGGCTTCCAGGGCAAAACAGAATCATAATTTTTATTTATCAAAAGAATTTGAGGTTATGTACTTGGTATTACACTGGATGCAAATAATAAATCAAAGAAAATGTACACGTGTGGTTAATAAATACAACCTTATATAAAGGTGAACGTTACATCTTGACATGTGAAATATTTTATTTAAACTGTTGGCTTAATAATACACACTTTTGCGTACAATCAGTGATAAACTGATTCTTCTAACACAGACAACCCGTGTGTAGTAAACATTTGAAAGATGGAATCAGAACTGGAAAATTCATAGTCATGGCCGAGGTTTAAACCGCACTCTATGTGCAGCTGTCTTAACCACAGAACTACCATGGCAATATGCCGACATAACCTTAAATGCTTCAACTGATTCGCATTTTACCTGTAGACCACAAGGGCATCTCATATCTGAGACAGTTACCTCAATGGCGACTTACAATCTAAGTGCTTAAGTCACGGGCTTTAAGGATTTTATGTAATATTTCCATATATTTATTTTGTTACAACAACCAATTGTAACTGATTGGTGTGATATATCAAAACTATTATATAAAAATATTAAAGCCCGGGACGTAAGTATTTATGATTGTGCGTTGGCACCGTTTGGTGAACCTTATGCTCATGAAATGATATTTCCTTGTCTTCCACGGCGAAAATACGAATCAGATAAAGAATTTACGACTGCGGCCGCATTTTGCCATAATAACTCAGTTGGTTAGAAAGACTATCTCAACGTTTTCAATGTCTTAAAACAAAATAATTAATTTCAACTCAACCCTTTAATATACTTAACTGCAGCACAATAGTCTTTAAACCCGTAATTCTTTAATTAAATACCGAAGTCTAACCCAAGGAGTAATTTGAGCAATAAAAAATACAGAAAAAATTATAAAAGAAACTGTAGTAAGATGCTTTACTTAAATGGTAGAAAATAAATAGCAATAGCTTTAAACGTTTTGGTCTTAAAAGTTTCAGTTTATAAATATAATACAAGTGCAAAAAGCTTAAAACAAAATTTTCCATATATTGTACACAATTTTACTGATTTTTGCCCATTAGTGATAGTAATAAAAGTGCATAATATCACAGTATAGCATTAAAGAAACATCTGTTTTGTTATCTTCGACTCTTAGTGTATGAAAAACACAAAACCGCCAAGTATTTGTTTTAAAAAAAACATTTTCTGTAATAATCAAATGAGTCTCTGTATTAATTCGGAAACTAACCACGGAAACTATTGGGAACAGTGTCGCCATGTTTACATCGCCGTGCAGCGAGATTTAGCGTGTTTCCAGCTATTCTAGCGAAAATGTCAAACCGCTAGGCATTCACTCGCCGTAACCTTGTGAGTGCTGCGCTAGGAAATCTGCCAAATGTGAGGTGAAGATTTCTTTAAAATGCTCAAGCAACCCATTCAGAGCAACCGTAGCTCTATGTCGATAGATAGTGTTGTCTTTTGTAAAACAAACGCTGAGGGTTGTGAGACAACCCTCGACTTCTCTGTGCTCGAAAACTGAGGCACCCTTCAATAAATTTAAATGGACAGTTTGATCACTCCCCCTTACAGCTTCGCGCCAAGTGAGCTTCATCTCTTTAAGCCGTGAAGTGTTTTAAACCTCTTTTTCAAAATTTTTGCAGATATTTAAAAGAAAGGTCTATTCCCACTTCTTCCCGCGCTAAGTGACAACAGGTTAGTTCCCGAATTATTCCCGTATCTACAAACTGTCCTTAAAATCTTATTATTTACTTCAAGTTAATTGAGTCAGACATTTGCATAAACAGTTTCACTGAAAATGGCGTTAAAATAACAGAATAAAGAGCACTTTATAGGGAATAACTGAGATAAGCGTTTTATTTGCCATTTAAACAGCTGCTATTTTAATTTCCAAAATTGTTACATGAAAAGAGTAGTTAGCGTTTAGGTAATCTTCTTGAAAATCCTCCTGTCGTATCTTTGGAAGAACCTGAACTAAAATACCAAATTTTATATTTTTCCTACACCTCAGTTTTGAATTCTGTTGTTCTGATAAACACGTGCAGACACTAAGAAACTTTATTCAGCGTACATCACAATATATATTTTATGAAAACTCTATCCGTTTTTTCTAGAATTAAATATCTTCTCTGCCTACTTGATACGTGCAGGGAAAGTAATAAATAGGCATAAGAATACACAGCCTTTGTTTGGACGCATGGCCGTCTAATGGAAATTTGTTTAGCACCAGGAAGTAAGCTGTTTGCCGGTGGAGTCGAATCCTTAGAGCCCCTTAAATTCGAGGTATAGACTTCTTATGCAAATGATACAATAACCAGATACGCTCATCATAGAAGAAGTTGGAAATTATAACCCTCATTTCACATACTTTTTATGAACATTTGCAGCAACATTAATTAGTTCTTCTGAAATTATGACTTATTGCCTTTGTAGAAAAAAGGAATAGCATTCCAATTAATACACGTTGTAAAAATGTGTATAATGGAATGAAAATAATAAATTACTGACAATCAGCAGTGATCACCCAAAGTCGAACACACATTATAATATTTGTATAGATAAATTGATAAGATAATACAAAGAACAAAAAAGGAGAAATATGTTTTTCAGCATTGACAGTACGAACACTGGTCTGGTCTTCGCAGATGAAGTCTTAGTAGTAAAAGTGAGAATGAAAAATGATGTTTAAATTAAACGTATGGAGATTTCAAATGCAAGAACGAAAATAGTCAAAAATAATAATCTAGTTCGGTGTAAAATAATCCCAGAAAACAAAACAAGAGAACATCAACATCGAATCACATAACCTCAAAATAACTACATTTACATAACCGAAACAATCTGAGCTAGAAAATAATCAGTAAGAAACTATATTAAATATTGGCGTTACCTCTGGCTGAGAAATATGTACATGAACATCAACCACAAAATTAAAATACAATCAGCAGAAATTAAATTCCTCATATCAAGAGAGAATGAACAAGAAATAAAATAATGAAACAACATGGCGACTAAATAAGGAAGAGTTCAACATTATAATACCAAAATGCGAAGGAAATTGGAAACATATAAAAAAATTGCCAAAAACATAATATCTAAGGCTGCGTTAAATTACCGACCCCAAGGAAGACGAAACTCAGGTAATTATTGGGTAATGTTAAACGTCCGCTTTTAGTACATGCGGCACCACAGGCGGAGACACTGATAATACATGGAATGAAGATGAAGCACCAGTGGAATGAAATGAAGGGTAAAACCGGGGAACTGGGAGGAAACCCGTCCCTGCGCCGCCTTGTCCACCACAAATCCTACATCCGGTCACCTGAGATCAAAACCGGGGCGCTTTGGTGAGAGGCGAATGGCCTAACCACTCAGCCACGGCGGGGCAAAGGATTAAAGCGTGAATTTTAGAACGAGAATTTGCAGCCGGAACAGGTTAAGGTAAGCTATACCGTGGAGTGATAGCAGAAGAAGAATTGTACATTTTCTACGAGTATTTTAACGTCCCTCAGAAACAGAAATCGCATAGGTTAGGAAATGTGTGTACTTAAATTTAAGGGGCTATGAGTATCCAACTCCGTCGGCGAACACCTTGCTTCCCAGTGCCAAGCAAGCTACCGGGAAGCCGGCCACACTTCCAAACGAAGGCTCTGCACATTGGACACAGTTTGAAAATATAACTCAACAAAATTATCCAATGTGGCTGCACGGTTGTCACCATTTTGTATACTAATGTCACATGATAGCCTTTAATTGTATCGAAACCCACAAGTGCTTTTACAGAAGACCAAAGAATTATTATTAAATTGAAAGAAAATAAATCTAAATGACTGTAAAAACGTGGCGTAGTTTTGAAATCAATCTTTAGCGGGCAGTGGAACGCTGACTACTGAAAGACACAACATAAAACTATTGTAATATAGACGAAGGTCGCTTCATTGCTCGATACTGGACAATAATTGCCTGAATTTCCATAAATCCCCATGTCCGTTTGTGTTATCCATGTAACAGCTGTGTGGGACTTGCAGTGCATGGAGTGCATTTTTAACTGACTGCACCATAGCTGTTTAGTCACACAGATCTAACTGCCTTGGTTTATTGCAACAATACTAACAGCAAGTGTTTAGTTTTAAAAAGCTATCTGCAAGAACAGCTGAAGAACAAACGTCCATTTGTTGCCAGTCATTTTGGAGGAAAACCAGATGATTTTTGTGTATCTACAGTTCTCAACTATGGACCTGATTTTGATGACAATATAAAAAATGAACTTAACATTTATTAAATGGCCTAAAAGAACAAAGAATATCTTTAAAATTACCTTCATTTGTTAATCAACTTGCACATTTCTTACACTTTATCACTGAATACGTCACAAACAACTTTTGTAAGTTTTCAGAACTGAACTGTCTACTGTCAACTAATGCGGACTTGCATAGAGAAGAGAAGCTCATTTCAACATCAACACATTTTAATGGAGCAAGCTTAAAGCAACAAATATTGTGTATTTGCAGACCTTCTTCATCGATAGAATGCTTCTTATCAGACAGTACGCCAACAATCTAACAATGTTCTTTTTGAACGCATTTTCCAGTTTAACAAAGACAAGTTTGTCCGCTTCACTACTTACTACTTACAACTTTGACACTACTTACAACTGGAATCATCAATTCTATTTAATTTTCAACTTGGCGGTAAAATAGGTATGATGAAATACAAGTGCGACCCTCAAAATTAGCAGGTAGATTCACTCCACTTTCCTTTAGAGGACAAGCCTTCCTTACAAAACAGCTGAATTATATAGTTGTACGAGCCCAAATGTTTAATAAAATATGAATAGGGCAGCCACGTTCCAAAAGACTCCAAAAAATCTGATGTGTTGCACTCACATGACTTTCTCTACTCTTGTACTAACCATTCTTACAAACTCTTATTCCTATATCTTCTTCGTGTTAGTTGAGATAAACATTTCTAAAATTATCTTATTATTTCCTTATAGGTGCAAGGGGAATATTAGAATACAGTAGACTTTGAGCGATAGTAAAATCTTTTAAAGCATTTGCGCCTTAACACACAAAAAAGTGAAGAACGATGTTCAATTTCACGAAAGTTTTAAGTTTTCCGAAACTCACACAAATAAAAATGAATATCTCCGAAATGGTTCACTCTGCAAAAACAAAAATTATTTCGACACAAATTGTGTTTTAGCAAGATCTATATTTTTGCACAGTAAGATTTGGTCTATCTCTTGTGGTTTACGAGTTATGCAAAAGTCATCCAGAGTAAACAGGACTACATGGGATACAGACAGAAACTTAAAAATATACATTTTACTTGTCATAAAAATATTTGAAACATATGGCATTTTAATCATAATCGTTATAGCCATTTTCGAGAAAATCAAAACTTTGAAAAAAATGTCCATGTAAAGGGAAGTTTAGCTTTGAGGAATTTTGTTCCAAATTCTTCTGTTACATCCTCAAATACCAAATTTGGTTTTTAACTGACTTTTCGTTTTTGAGTTATAATGTCCATGCACTGACAGACTGACACACACACACACACACACACACACACACACACACACACACACACACACACACACACACACACACACACACACAGACTTTTTCCTAAAAATGCTTTTTTTTTTATTCAGGGGGTATCAAAACATATATTTCTGGTGAAATCTCGACATCGAATTTTTGGGTGGAATATAATGCTTCCTCTACTTACTATACGTAGCAAAGAAAGTAAATACTTTAGATTCTGAGGTTCCGAAATTTGATTCTATTAATATAAGAGTAAACCCACGAAACTTTCTAAAAGTGATTGGATTTGTTCTTAAGATGACTTACAGTCTGTAAAAAATGTCCCATTAGATAAAATGCCTAAAAGTTCAGATTTCATTTTAAGTATCATGAGCCATGTATATTTTGACATAGAATTATCAGAAAAAGTATGCTGTCATCGAAATGGGGGCTCATGTTTTCACTCTCAGAGATTCTCGACATACAGGTAGCACAGAAAGGAATAGTGCCGACTAAATCAGGAAGGAATGAACGGGCTTCATAGCTTTCGTACTTATTAAAACGTTCAAATTAATCTACGCGTCACAGTGTTGTATAAGACATAGAGATGAGTTAGTTAAAAGTTTGTATTATGCCATTAGCTTTCTGCATTAATTTGTTTTTAAACTTGTTGCAGTAATTTCAAAATGGAACATAATTTTATAAAACATTAACATTGTGGTGGCCACATATCAAAGGAGACTCAAAGTCGGTTAGCTCATACCACTACGTTGCTTGTCATCACATTGTAATGACGGCTAAGAACAAACAACATTTTCACACAGTTCAAGAAATCTGGATTGCAGGGTTTGTTTTGAGAAGTTTCGAAAACGTCGAGTTGCGGAAAAGTCACCGATAACTAATTGTCGACTACATAAGCGATTAGTTAAGTTACTCTGATTATTCCACATTGGATATTGCCAAAAAATTAGCAATACCTCGGATGTATTGCTCAGTCTATACATCTGTACTTACAAGGATACGATTTTATAGAATAAAGTGTCAACTGGTTTTTGGATCGTAATAGTATCAGTGTGCACTTCATTCCAATCCACTTCAATTACCGAAATCAGCAGATTCGCTCAACTTTCAATTTTAAAAACTTTTTTTTAATCAATACACATTCAAACTGTGTCAACGTCCAAGTAATGAATCATGTTCCATAAACCTTTGTCTTTATGTTGTTCTGGTTTTACCTCACCTTAATTTTGAGGTTAGGTAATTCCTCATTCCAACGGTTCAATAGCATTGATTAGTATTCTGTAACATATTCAATTGTTTATTCATTTAGTATGCCAGAATCCGAGAACTGAAACAATAATGATTAGATTTTAAGTAATACAAGAAAGGAATTATTCTTTATATCACATCTTACATTTTATTCGTGAAAGAGTCTTAATAACACAATAAATCCCATTTGAAGTTATAAGTTTCAACAGATAGGCGTTTATTATATATACAGGATGGAAGTGAAATGATCCTCCAGACTTTAACAGCGAATTTCTCATGTTGTGAATAACAAGAAAGTCCAATACCAAAATAGTGAAAAGTTTATAGTTTTCTAGAAAAAAGAGTTTATAAAAAAATTTATCGTCACCTGGCTGAATTATTATTGATAGAAGGTTCTTGATTTATGGCTATATTTATAGAAAATTTAATAAACGACAACTTTTTCCTTTGGCGTATTTCAATAGATTCAACGGTTTTTGTGTAAATTAAATTTAAAAAAACACAATTTATTGCAACAAAAAGGCCGACATGAGGTTGTAGTTTTTAAGCACAGTTAACAATAATTACTGTGGACCGGGTTTGAACCCGTGACCTTGGGATAAGTAGGCCAGTACGTATCCAAATAAGCCATCCAGACCGGCACCATATAACCAACCTTACGGGCAAATGTAAGCTATTCTGGAAAAGGCTGAATCAATATGTGTTGAATAATGTATAGCTAAAAATAATCCTTTATGATTTGAATACCTAAAAGATGAAGCATTGATTTAAACGTCCTTGAGTATTTTATGGGCAATGTTAAGAAATTGTGCTGCAGACAGCTGCGTGCGTATTGTAATTGGATGGACTGACATTCAGACTGGTGTTTATGCAGCTATAGCAGCAGGTAAACAAGCTGAGGAACAAATTTGAGGACCTTTTGAATACTACAAGATGCAATACGTGGGTCCCGTAGGTACCAGATCAAAAACGCCAAGGTCACGCGATTCTATTGAAGTACCCAGATAGAGTGATTGTGTCCTCATCTCTATTTGACAGATTCTGACTCTGGTAACGTAGAGGCTCGCATTCGGGAGGTCGTGGGTTCGATTACGTGGTCGATCTTCCTGACACATGCGTTTTTACAGGGGTCGCTAGGCAAATGTTGGACAATGTTCATGTAATTAGATGCTTTCCCTATCACCCTCGGGGTCTGAAGTATAATTTAAATTACTTTCTTTTCCCTTGTTTGCATATTGTATTTTATTAATTTGTATTTATATCTGAATAATTTTAGAGTTTTTAGATGAAAATAAAAATTACTTGATTTGTCATTGATATTAAACATAACAAATGTTTAATAATTTTAAGATTTTAGGATTTAATTCTTATCTTGCGCGTGGAAGAGAGCTGAGGATGTTTAATCTCGAAAAGGATAGAAGATAACTTACACTGAAAAAGTTCTTTTTACGTGAAGGCTCCACATATGAACATAGAAACTGAAGGAGATTATACAAATGAAATAAAGAAAACAAAACACATGCTGCTTTGAAACTTCTGTGCAAATAGCAATTTCTTGTAGTATTATGTAGATTATGACTAATTAATACCATGTATTCAAGTTAAATAGAAAAATGGTGCAATTTTATAAATTCACACCCTTTCAAGGAGAAAGGTATAAAAAGAATAGCCCATTCTAACCCCAGATATGCACCACAGAACACTCTATTAGGAAGAACGGGAACTACGTGTTAAAAATGTGTCAACAAAAAAGCGCTCCAAGTGGGGCAGGTTTGAACTAAAGTATGAGAAATCGCGTTCCCGAATGCTCACGTTGCGCGTAGCTCGTACAGTATTTTTCATACCTGCCTACCTGTTAGTCTCAGTGCCATATTGATAGCGCTAACGCGTGAAGTTTAACACATGAGCCTCCATAATTGTGATTGCAGTTTTTAAGGGTGCTGCATACTAAAGCTCACGCAAATTAACTTTTGTGTGCTTTAATATATGCGGCACTCTTAAAAACTGCAATCACAGAATGGAAGCTCACGTATTAAACTTGATGCATCAGCGGTAGAAATATGGCAGCAGGACATACAATCAGCTGAAACTGACAGGTAAGCAAGTATAAAAAGTCTTTTTTTAATTTTTATTTTTTTATAATTATTATAAATATTATAATTATTTATAAGTTATTGTACTATTCCTTTTTATTGAAATTGTCCAAATCTATACCTCATTAGCTTTTATGACATTATGGAGTTCTGAAATGGTTCCAGGTTCATGTGAGTAGTTGTCTTAATAGAAAGGACAAAGATTTTTATGCCATTATACATAATTTTATCTCCAAATCTGAGGCTTGCAGGAATTATTCATTTTCTACTTTAATGAACTCCTCAAAGTTCTGTGAACCTGCAACCAAGCAATACTAGGATATGGCATTGGACAGAAAAATTGGAATCACAATACTATTTTACAGTTACTAGTTGCTTTTATTATCTTTTAATAGAATAAGATAAGAAATTCAAGGTATAACAAAGAAAGCACAACATTATGTACAAAACAGTAGCTATTGCTGAAGCATGTTAAATGATTTACATAGCATGAATAACAGCTTTAAGGGGACAGGGTAGTGATTTGGGCTCAAAAAGTCAATCTTTTGTTTTTCGCCTTTAAAAAATGTAGAAACCTTCCTCTTCAAAATGATATATATATTGTAAGGGTACCGGCATATTTAAGGCTTTAAATTACCCCATCTAAACATGGCCATGCTGGGTTTTGAGGGCTTCAGAGATGGCACACTTTTCTTTAAATGTACTTTTCTGTAACTTGACATTTTTCAAACTCAGGTACATGTTTTTTCAAAAACACTGAACCTATTTGAATGAAAATTTTACAGTAGTTCCAGAAGCATGTACTCTACAAACGTAACCCATTGTTATTGGAAAAATCTAAAACAGAAAATTTTTAAAAAAATATTTGTGCAAAAAAAATGTACTTTTTTTTTTTTTTTTACAAAAGTTAAATATTTTTTCTTTTGAATATAGCCAGATATATTTAAGTAAATTTAGGTTAACAGTTATAAATACACATTGGCTAGTGCACTACAAAAGTTTCAACACATATACTTGAATGTTGTAGAAGGAATTTGTACCGTTAGTACCATATATATTATATTTTTTTCAAAAACATGTTATTAGTTTTTGCCTTATTACATGCCCATTTTAAATAATTGTTTTGATGTTCTCTATATTGATGCAATCATAATGAATTAGGAAATATTCATTCCAAATTAAATTTTGATCTGAGCAGCAGGAGCTTAGATATCCTCAACTAAAGTTATGTTTTCAAATACTGAAATAGTGCACGAATCACTACCTTGTCCCCTTAAATTGATTACAAAGAAAGTTAAGACAATCTGACCGTTATAGTGATGCAAATAAGAGTAACCAGTTTCTGTAAATTACACAGAAACTTTAGCATTCTGTTTAATATCATAACTGTAGCTCAAGTATCAAACATGTTTAAACATAAATGAGGTTAGTTGTGTAAGGAAAACAAGTATTACCCGGCATTTGCCTTCTTAAGATTGAGGGAAAACCCTTTGGGGAATGAAATATTAAACCAAAATGACAGATGGAAATACAACACTTTGTGCTTATATGGAACCTACACACTTCCCAATAAGGGATATCTGGACAATAAATGCTAGTGAACTAGTCTCCAAGTGCACAAAGATATGGAATAGCATGTTTGGTAGTATGCAACAGGCAGTGCTGTAGTTTAAAACAGTTTGTCTGTGCCTTGGAGCAGTTATGTCCAAGAAATCAAAGGAAAAAACTCAAGAAGGAGAACAGTAGTACATTTATTTAAAAATGGAACATTATTCAAAGCGATGTGTGAAACCATTTCAAGACCTATTATTACTATTAAAAGCATTGTGTATAAGTTTAAGAAAACAAAAATAATGAAAAATGTAGCAAGAAGACGCCACCCTTCAAAACTATCTAGGGGAGAGAAAAGAGTAATAGAAAAGTAACCAGAATTCCAAAACTTAGTGCTCCGAAGATAGCAGCAGAAGTTGAAAAAGAAATGTGAATAAAAGTATCATTACAAACTATCAGAAATATCCTTTACGACAGTGGAGAAGTGCTCGTAGAAAACCTTACATCTATAGGGTGAAGAGAAGGAAGAGGCTTGCCTATGAATGTTTTGCAATAATAGCATCACACTCTCACTGGCATACGTTAGCCGAGGAGCTTCTGGGTCTCCCTCCTTAAACATAGTATATAAATGACTTTGCAAGATGTGTGAAGAAAATAAGCTGATTTTACACTGCTCACAATCGATGGTTCCATCCACACCAACCCTTTTTAGGACGTATTCTGCCACATACGCCAATGCCTGTTTATCACTTGAGAGATTGCATTCTGGAATACTGTGAATGTGTGTACCAACAGTTCAGCACTCTCACTATTACCATCCCCGGTCTGACCATGTGACAAAAGCTGCCTCAGGTTATTCAAAGGACTGCACCCATCATCTTCACAATTACTTTTCTTGCTATCTCCTAAGACCAGTTATTCAGTATGACAGTTTTCAAAGCAGCCTTGAACTGAAAACACGTGTTTCCCATACCGTGCTGTCGAATGCAACAGAATAAGTTCTCCAAGGGATCTTGATTGAATGCCCTGGTACTAAGATGAAGGAAATGTTTACTTTGTACCTTCTTCCACACAAACATAATTGATTTCATTGTGGTCTGCCATCCTTTTAGGAAGCTAAACCTGTTTGTCCTATCCCTTCCTGTTGCCAGTTCTATAGCAATTTTTTCCCCGTTTACAACGAAATAGAAGTCTGACCCATCCCTATTTTCCTTACACAATGCATTTAATGCCCCTTGATTTGCAGAACCCTGATCACATACAGTACATACAATGTTTAACCCAATTTTCTGAACTTCGCGTATTACATGGCAAAGCAGCACTTTCAAACGACTAGTGAAGTAATATGCAATAACCTGTTTCCAGCCCTTACTCAACCCTCTTAACATGTATACTAGAGCATGGTTTGCCTTCTTTGAGGATCGACCCAAATGTCCTAAATCTTCATATCCACAAATTATCTGCTTGTTCGGCTCATAATGCAACCCCTTGTCCAAAGATATTTCATCCAGCATTAAACAACAGTACTTATCAGGTTCACGCATTCTCATAACATGTGACTGTAAGACGTTAAGCACAGCTGGATTAAGGCCTCGTTCAAAAGGTAACTTCGACAGCATATCTTCAAGAATTTTTACTGATGGCAAGGAAAAGTGGACACCCAATATCTGTATAGTCGTGGACTTCGCTTGTAAAGTGACAGAGCAAATATTTTGTCATCAGTTATCCATCTTCGGCCTTGAACTGTTCTCTTGCAATTCCGCAACTGACTGCTTATGAAGGACACTGTTACGCTATTCAGTCTGTCTTCAATTTGAGCAAATAGTTCCGCATCATAACATTTTTTCAATAAACGCACTTTCTCCCTTTCGTCTTGCAATGATTTTTTCAACCTGGCCACTCTTGTCATTGTATTTCGGTGAATGCAATACATTCGCTGCTTTCGTAGAGACAAGCATGATTTCGAAACCCCAATACCCAGAATGCCTCTTCTAATGATTGAATTAGAAGGCACTAGGGACATACTAGTACATGAAGTCAGGCCTTCATCACCGTTTTTTTTTTTTTTTTTTTTTTTTTTATTAGAAACTTGCTCAACTGAGCTAAGCGGAGGGACGACAAGCTCTAAATGTTTAGGTACAACGCCAGTATTTAGCCTACACCTAGTAATGTTTGTGAAGTCTTAGCGATAGTTGACCAGTAGCTTCCCGTTGTATGCATCCTGTTGGAACAAACATCCATGCCAAGCTACATCAAAGCAATAAAACCAGTAAATCATTTAAAATCATGTCTCAAGGTGCATCTAATTAACCACTGCTTTTATCCCATCGAGGATTATCTTGATTGTAAGTATTAGCCAAAAAGATTTGACTGGAAATGTATGTTCGTATTCATGTATGTAATCTCATAGTTTGTCACGCCAATCTTGACATGTCGCCAACTTACGAGCACTAGCTGAACAATATAAATGTTGTGTGAGGAATAAATAAACACTGATTAAAATGTCCCTAAGAGTAGTTTGTTATGCCTTAAATTTAATTTTAGCCATTTTTCCACAAAGCTGTGAACCCTTCAAGAGCTAAATTGCCTTGAAAGTTTACAATACTATTATGCAGTACCTTTTTAGCAAGATGGATAACGTGCCTTCAGATTCTAAGGCTCTACTTCCTGAGTTCACCAACAGGAATACAGTCTCTGCGCTGTCACACTGGATCTGTAAATAAATTCTGAAATTGTAACATCTTGAACTGTCGTAAGCTTGCATTCCTATTATGCTTTAATTTTGTAACAAGTTCAATTAAATTTAGTGGAATATCAAAACAACGAATGTGCATAGGTTCTTGTACTGAGAAAAGAGAAAACTACATCCAAGAAAATGTATGTCCTTCTGGCGTGTTTATGCACGTTCAACGTGACGAACTAATATGAGTTATGGAGCAAGGACACAGATTAACAATACGTACATTTTTGTGCGGATGTGGGAAATAGCATGTAAAAGGAAGAAAGGAATCTCATACCTATTTTCAGGGCCTCAGAAGTTTGCCAGAATACTTCGTCGAGCGCACTTCGTCACCACTTCTCTTGAAAGCTTCTATCTATAGTAAATTTCCTGAAAGAGAAGAAAAGAAAACAACGAAAGCAAAAATGGCACGAGAGAAAAGCTTAAGGCACTAATATTGAATGAATAATATATGGATGTAAGTATAACGGCTATATATAATAATATATAAAATCTATACTAATAGATTAATTAACAAATGACAATACTAATAACAATTAATTATACAACTATCAGCTAATAATTATGAATAATAATAATTAATATCGTTCGTTTCTTCCTCGTGGAAATAAACGCAAAGGACAACTGGAGGGTTTACACAGGTGCAGAACAGCACATAGAAATACCTCGAGAAATGTTGCAAACAGAAAATTAAAAATAGTGTTGGCAAAGGAAGTTTACATGGCCTTGCATAATACTATATACGGTCCAGGATTTCCTTTTCTTTGTTTTTGTGGATTATGAAATAACTATAAAAGTTAACAGTGAGTTTACAAACCAAGCACTAATGATTTTGATATTATGTTGATGGTATTCGGCTGACGACGTATATATGCTCACGTGCTTGCCGTTATGTCCATCAACTGGACAACTCTAGCCTAGCCACAACAAGACACGTGTGACTTCTTCAAAGAGTATGAACTGCTAAAATGTTTTGTACGAAAGCTGATTATTCCATTTGACCCCATTGTCATTGTAAGTTAGTAGGTATACATTTCTTTAATAGCAGTGGCTGATTTGAAATAAACGTTGAAACTATAACACATAGCTATGGCGTACATATTTGAGGTTACAGGTGGCGTATTCTTTTATTTCATAGCAGTAGTTAATTAAAAACAAACATTGAAAATATAAAAATAAAAAACCTTTAAGTTAGAGTAGGTTTTTTCTATTTAATAGAAGTAATTGACTCTTAAATATTAAACATATAAAACATGAATGAGTAGGTAACTATACTTTTTATGCAACATTGAAAATATAAAGCATCAACGATGTTTGAAGTTAGGACTGGTATGCTTTAATATAAGTAATTAATGTTATAGAATATTGAGCATACAACACGTGAATGATGTTTGAGGTTAGTGAAGGCGTACTTCTATTTAATATCAGTAATTGATATGACAAAGCATTAAAAATATAAAATGTGAACAATATTTGAGGTTATAGTAGGTGTTGTACTATTAATGACAGCAATTAATTTGAGGAAAATTATAAACATAAAACGAACAATACTTGAGTTAGGGTAGGTAGGAATGAATGCATGAGTGAATGCAATAATCCAGTAGGGCAAGGACGTCCTACTGTGAAGTGGTGCATCACTAGGATCTCCCACTAGGGGAGCTCTGTTATTCTCTTTTGCAGAGCCACACCATGTATTTATTTAGTACTGACCTGCCATCCTTGTAATATTACTTACACCTTTCACCTGTTTTACATTATTCCACTTTTTTAAATGTCTTCATCGTGATGTTCTTGTCCAGGCATTTCCACACGCGTGCTTGTAAAGGTCACTACACCACTTTCTGGGCTTCCTCTGCTTCTCTTTCCTACTCAGGATCCCATGTTGCTCTGTTTTCTTGCAGTCTCAATGCATGGTCTTTCCACCTCCATTTCAGCTGCTGTGCTGTGGCTCTATTACCTGCTCTTGCAGTGTTTCTTCGTTATTTACTCTCGCTTTCAGTTCAAAATTGTATATATCTATGTAATAACGCTAATTGATATGATAAAACATTAAAAACATAAACATATTTGAGGTTAGAATAGGTTAGGTTAGTTTTAAAGGCGCTCAACTGCACTAGAAAAGGTATACTTTTATACAACAGCTGTAATTAATTTGAACAAGTGTTAAAAATATTAAATCTGAACTATATTTAACCTTAGAATATATGTTAATAGCTGTAATTAATTTGAAAAAAACATACGTGTGATTACTTACAAAGAGGAGTAAAACAATGGAGTGCGTTCACCTTACGTAACATGCTGTTATAGGTTGAAATATTTGCGCGCGGTGATTAAAAATACACTCAGTTTAGGAAGCTTTCCAGTCCAGTGTGTTTGTAGGAGATATGGATTCACCCTTATGATCATATGACAAGAGCTGATAAATTATTGTATTGCGGCAGGGACAAAATATTCTAAATTGAAACGTCTGCTCTGGTGAGGATTTATCATAATACAGTTTTCTTCCAAGAAATTTAGCCACAGTTATTCTAGGTGAATGTAACTGCAGTCTTAGATTAAAATAAGATTTTGTGCCAAAATGTGTATATGCCGAGGTGATTTATATTGTGCATCTGTAGTCAAATATACTCGATCTTAATAATTTTCATCATGAGCTGTAAAGTCATCAGAATTATATTTAAAGTAATTAAGAAATCGAGCTACGTGAAAATAATAGAGCTAAATACGAGGTGTATGATCTTTCCACTGTAAAACTGGCACGGTTTATTTAAAGAGCAACCGTTTGATTGCATATATTTTGCAGAGTGAAATGGGACGTACTGGATCTAAAAGCTGTATGAGAAGACAGTTGAGATGATGTTTTATGTTGGGTAGAGATTGCATATTTAAAAAGAATGCTCTCCGCAGGCAGGCAGCGCCAAATAAACAAACAGAGTTTGAAGAGTTGGCAAGCATGGAAGCTGTGAGTGCAGAGCAGGACCGCGAGACAGCGCTGGAGTCGTGCTATACCTGTACCGCTCCGCAGTATCACGGCATATCTCATGGAGACAAGTAGAGTTGTGAAGTGCTAGCAGCGTGCGCGCCCGCCATCTTGCCATGGGGCCCGGGAGCGGGAGCCGCGGAGGCCCCCTCTCGTAATTGTGGACACGCGGCAAGATTTCCCGCATCGAGTTTATCGAGAAATGGGGGCTAACCCCTGTCCTCAAACCGAGGCAGGACCAACGCCCCCGGAGGGGTGGGGCAGAGGATGCAAGTGCAGATGGCAGGTACATCGATCCAACCTATACAATTGTTGTGTGTTATGTTTTACAGTGCTCAAGTTCCTGACCTCCCTTAACAGGTACACCCCCGGCTGGGCACCCGGCCAAAGGGGGTGAAGTCGTAAAAACGCGCTACACGAAGCCCTTCACCGAAAAATCGAACTCCTCCACGGCCCTCTCCTGCATTTCCAGCACCACACAGCCTTTTGCACCTCACCACCAGCAGAAACAGTGCAAGTTCCCACTTTCTCTCCGGCAAAGTGCGATTACACTTGGAGCAAGTGTGTTGCCCGCCAAAAGTCTACTTGCCCAGCAAATTGTCGGGCGTCCAAATGTTTCCGTGATGTGAAAAGTGTGTAGACCAGGTGTTTGCAAGCCTGTTTGTGTGTCTGTGTGTCTGTGAGTGTACGTATGTGCTGCAGAGACTCCCTGCCAAAGGTGAACGAGTCCATTCCAACAGTGTCTTTTCCCTCATCATCGCCATTCCCTCACATATTTGCATATGTTCAGCCTCTCACAATTCCGACACCGTGGTAAGATCATTTGCAATTAGAACGTGTGCCAACCATCAGGATTTACCTTTCTTGAGGGTCGTGTCTCGTAGTGTTACTTTATTCACCGTCGAATGTTTGCCAACTGTAAGTCTCTGGTTGTTTGTTTTTCTTTTTACTTGTAATAAACGTAAATTTAGTTCATTCTAGGAGCAAGTGCTTGTGAAATCGTCTCCAATAACGTTATCGATTTTCAAGAGGTAGTCCATCCAATCGAGAGCGAAACTGTATATGCTAAAACTTCCCTTCTTGTAGTTATCTTTTCTGTGTGCATGTTTTAAAGTCAAGGAAAACAAAACCAACAACTTTTACGGTGACAAGATATCGCAATCTTCTAGCATTTCCAAAACAGAAGCTGTTCTTGCATTGAATTCTATTTAAAGTGATTTAAAGGTCACTTCATCATCAAAAGATTATAAATCTTCACAAAAGACCTTAAAAGTTTCAACATCACTTGCAAAAAGCGTTGTTACTATAGCCTAAGGCAATAGAACTCGTTTTTTAATGTAAGAATGCCTTATGAATGGAAGACTAGAGATTGTGAAGGTCACTTAGATTGAGTATGTCCGCTAGTAACGTGATTGTCAATGATTTTGCAAGCTGAGGTTTAAAAATGAAATAAAAACATTCGTTTTTGGGCATTAGATACAAATGTATCTGACGTTAATATGGCTCCTTTTGCTTGATGGTTCATTGAACCAGATCTGTCCCCAATATTCACCACAACATGTTGGATATTTAAGTCATTTTGATTAAAATACAAAACACTTTGTTAAAAGCTGAATAATATTCAACAGAACTTAAATTTTGAAGTAACCTTTCAGAGAAATACATTCATAAAATATATTTTATGAAATAAGGTGAATATAAACGGGAATAAACAACAAAGAACTAAATTGTGTCACGTTAAAGGTAATAAATTAAACTGTTTATGTTTCTTCTACAATTATGCGATTTTAGTGGAACTTCCTAAACTTATCTGAAGACTCTTTGAATCAAATACATCTGTACTATTACTCAACGTTAGTTAAAAACATTGTACATTAACAGAGATAAATTAACCAAGTGATTTATCAAAATCTTATTTGCATATTGCTATAAAACATTAAAGTTGTGTGTTACTTTCTATCAAAGCAAATTCCAGACACCATGATTTAATATTTGGTTCATTTGGCCTGTAAATCTTGATTAATTCTCGGTTAGCTGAGTTACTCAGTTATCTGAGTGCTAAACTAATTGTTATATGAATACTCAAACCACAAGAAATAACATTCAATAGAGGATATAACAATAAACCAAATTTGATGGAAAGTATCGTCTCTTTTAATGTTGTGGTGTAAACCATTTGAAAACTAATACCTAAAATAAACCCTTAAAGCTTCTGGCACCAATCAAAAGAGACGTTCACTGATGTCACTTATACACATCCTGAAAATATCTCATCCCTCTCCTAATACTTTTAATCCAATTAAAGTTGGATTCCTTTTCTTTTCTTCTAAATGCAAGGTAGCTATCTATAAAATTTACTTTAATTATAAAAAATTGCAATGTTTATTACTAATAAATTATAATACTTAATGTTTCCAGAATTAAGAGAAATTTTTCACACGTACTTTAAGAAAAAAAGGTTTCTTTAATAACACCGCAAACATTTTTCTATTTCATTGGTCACCATAGTTATTTTTCAGTTTTAAGCAAAAGGTAGGAAAATGGCTTTTTATAATATAACCTCTTAATGTAATTTACGTTAAAGTAACTGAGCATAAAATATTTTCTAACTACTTTAAAATGATGTTCAAACTGACAAAACCATTAGCACTACTATATTATATTTAAAATAATCGTGCAGTGTGTAAAAATAAATTTCCTTATTTTACTTGTAGAAATATTCGTGTGTTTTTGTTTCTATTTAATTCTAAATGCTGTTAAATTGGATATTGCAAAATTAATTAACATTAATATTTAACACTGATGTCATTTATTTTAAGAAAGTATTTATGCAAGAGAAACATTTGATATAATATCATATTTTTATACACTCTGATGGTAAACTTTGATCTTTAACCTCAAACGTATGTAAAATTTTGAGTTGTCGATATAACCTCACTTAGTGAGCTTTAATTAGTTGATGCAGATCCTATTTTGAACTTCATTGATACTTAGGAATTTAAAGGAATAACTTTAGTTTTAAAGATAATAGAATATTAATTCAATGAACATGTTATTTACTGGAAAGCTCTTTTAAGGTGTTCAAATTATTAGTCATTAACTGAATTGCTCCAAAATGGCTATGTATGCAGTGGTGTTCATTTGTTATTTTTGTCCTTTAAATGGACAAAACTGTGACACATTATAGTGGCAGCCAAGACAACAGTGCAGCTTTGAGGTTAAACATCCCTAAAGGTAATTTTTTTAAAAATTGCTACTTTAGGTGTAACATTCTGCCAAATACTTTTAAAAGTGCACTTAAGGATGATGATAAACAAAACTTATCGTTTTAAAATTTCAGGAAAGCAAAAATCACCCAATACAAGCCTCTATAAGTAACTTTAATCAATTAAAGGACGAATAACACAAGAAAATTACACTTTTGAGCGCACTTTATAAAGAAAGTAGTGTTTTATTTGCATATTATAAACGTTTGCAACACATAAATTTTGGAAATAAAACAAAATTTGTAGAACTAGCACAAAATCTGGTAAATATTAAACTACTAATTGCAGAATAAATCCATAAATTGTATCAATTTTGTTACTGCAAGTTTCTGAAGGTTAGGTGTCTACTAGATCATTCCATTCAACTATCCATCGCTTTAAAGCATTTTTCTGTGAAGAATAGATATCTATTAGGATAAAGTAACTTTAATAATTACAAATTCTAAATACTTTCACATTTCTGCAGCTAAAAGGTTAATGGGATGTGTATTAAATCGCTATAGTTCATGATTTATGTTTATTTTCTCTCCAAATGTGTTTTCAATTGTTAGGTCAGTGTCGCCAACTGTATGGGCATTTCTCTAAACAGGGATCTAGAGACCAGTGCCATTAGCGTTTCGACTTTTTAAGATTTAACAGATGCCACATTGGAATTTAGGATAAATGCAGCGAAAAGTTCAATTGTATTCCATTCCACCCCTCCAAAACTATACAAATAATTTAAAAATGTGTTTTAAATTGATATATATGTCATATAAATTAGGCTATAAATTTCGAATGGTTTTATTGCGATTTTAGGAAATTATTAGTTTCAGCACGGGTACCTTTTTCAATATTATCGATATCACGTACAATTTTTCTGTAATGTTGCATGTAGATTGCTAAACACAAACCGTTAAAAATATAACTTAAAATTTTAAGTGTAATAAATATTTATAGACCAAAAGCTTCACTTACCTTAGTATTTGCTGTAAGTTCTTGAAATAATTGCCAAACGCTACAAACACTCAATTACTTAATACTCCTATGTATTACCAAACTCTGTAAACAAAACAAACATGTTGATACAATCGATCGGCGGTATTTCAAAATTCATAACGCAGTCCCTATATTTCAAAATAAATATATTTTCCCATACCACTAAATTTATAGGTCCATTTAATCTTTTGATAAGTTAACATCTAGATTTATTTCATGATTAAATGACCCAAAATAATCCGCCACAGCTGATTTATAAATCTGTTTATATTTAATATTTCTAAAAGGTTCATTTATTCTGGTTTCTAAATGGCGTTTAGTTTTACCAATAAAAATCATGTCACTATCCATACAGCTAAATTGATAATTGTCATATATTTAGAAAAAATTAGCAAATTTTGTATATATTAATTTTGAGTAACCGAAGTTATGTTCCTTAAACATTTTTGTAAATTTTTTATTAGCTCAAAGATGGTAAGTAAACTTTTTAAAAATATAATCATTTTTTTTCTAAGAGTATACACTTCTTTAATAGCATTTTGATATTTAAATTTCTATATCTTTTTATGTATAAATTCTGTATTAAAACCGCTAATTACCGTAGTGTGAATATTGTTCTACTATTATTCCTTATTAAGGAATATATTTATTAACCTGTTAAAATTTTTGTATAAATTATCAGTGTGAGTAGATGTTTTATAAATGCCATAAGGTTTCTAAAGTGAATTTTATGGTTTTATCTTGAAAAATTCAAAGTTTTAAAGCACATTTAGTTGTTTCTCAGGGCAACTGCAAAAATTTCATTCACATATATGTACTATGTTTTAAAAATTAAAGGGAATATCGTAGTAATTTGTATTTCAAAGAAACTCTTAAAATACTCATTAAATGCTTGTCTAGTGAACAGTGTTATAATTATTCCTTTTAAAGCAATGCAGAAGCTCACAGTAGCTCTGTGTAGGACAAATATTGGAAAGATAGAATCAGACTGAAAAAAATATAATGTCATAGCCGGAATTTGAACCACGGATCTTCCGGTGTCATCCATGGTAACAGGACATTGAATTCTCCAGATGACTAGAATTTTTATATGCCGACTATGGCATTAATTTTTAGTCTGATTCTAGATTTCCAAAACTAGAATTTTTTTTTTATTTACTCATGTGCAGCATTTGACATAGGGTGAGCGATGAAAAATAATTCGGAAACTAAAACAGATATCAAACTGAAATTTAAAGCTAAACTTAAATGTCAGCTAAATTGGCTGAACTTTCAATTTTTTAGCGCAGAATCTCCTATAATAAGAAACTGTAAATAATGATCACTAAAAGTAATTGTAATTCTTTAATAAATTACATTAAATTGCTCCACTATCACTATACGTTATTTGAATTGCTTCAAACAAATACATATTTTAACCCTATCAAATGCATTTTGTACACTGCGAAATAGGCATTTGGAAATGTTTGCGTAACCTGTTTTAATAACATATATTTTTACTTTCTACTACTGACTAGAGGAAGTATTGTATTCCACCCAAAAATTCGACGTCGATATTTCACCGGAAATATATGTTTTGAGACCCCCTGAATCCAAAAAACAAAAAAGAATTTTTAGAAAAAGGTCCGTGTATGTCTATCTGTCTGTCAGTCTGTGGACAGCATAACCCAAAAACGAAAAGTCAGTTAAAAACCAAAGTTGGTATTTAAGTTTAATGTCTTTCAAGGATGTGACACGAGGATTTTGAAGAAAATTCCTCCACCCTAAACTACCCTTTACATGGAAAAGTTTTCGAAAATTTTGATTTTCTTGAAAATGGCTCTAATGATTTTTATTAAAATGTGATATGTTTGAGATATTTTGATGTCAAATGAAATGTATATCTTGAATTTTCTGGCTATAGCCGCTGTAGTCGTATTTACTCTGGACGACTTTTGCATAACTGGTAATCCGTTAGGGATAGACCAAATCATACTATACAAAAAATATAGATCTTGGTAAAATACACAATTTATGTCTCAATAAATTTTCTTGTAGGGTAAACTATTTCGGAGATATTCCTTGTTATGTGTGTCAGTTTCGCAAAACTTAAAACTTTCATGAAATGGAATATCGTTGTTCATTTCTTTATATGTTAAGCGTGCAAAGAGAACGGAATCTCAAAGCTTCAAAAGATTTGACTATTGCCAAAAGCCTACTGTATTTCCATATTCCCTTTGTACCTACAGGGAAATAATAAGATAATTTCTATAAAATGGTAATCTCAACTAACACGAAGAAGATATAGGAATAAGAGTTTGTAAGAATGGTTAGTACAAGAGTAGAGAAAGTCATGTGAGTCACATCAGATTTTTCAGTTTTCCGATATAGATTTCTTCGAAGCTATGAACTCAAAATTCACATTTTATTTTATATGTTGCTTTTTCTTCCTTATATGAAAGTTCTAAACCTTTTATTAAAATGTAATACTAATTTCTTTACAGATATACTGTATTAATATTTTATTAATTGTTGGATAGCAAAGTTTTAAAGTAACTTCTAGTTTAATAAAACAACTTCATATCATGACCAGTCTGAAGATAGTGTCGAAGTTTAGAATATTGAAACTGTAAAAACCGCGTTTTAAAGATGCATAGATTTACAAAAAATACCAATTGAGAGTGTAATAATAACTATGATTATAGCTAAAGCAATTTAAATTTTTTAGCTAAAATATATATTTTTGTTATGTTCCTGAGATTTTAAATATTATTAATAATCTTGGTAATTAATTCAGCAAACTAAACTGAAGGATAAAATGATTTAAATTAAACTCCTATCATATGTAGCTATGTATGTCTAAACTTCGATATTTTTTCACGCAAACAAAGATGGAATAATTATTGTCATATAATCAATATTTTAAAGCTCAGCAAAACATTGTCCAAATCTTGCGTATTTCGGCATCATCATTTCTTCCAATAATTTGCAAACAATGTCATTGTTTAATCGCTAAGGCTATTATTATTATTATTATTATTATTATTATTATTATTATTATTATTATTATTATTATTATTATTATTATTATTATTATTATTATTATTATTATTATTATTATTATTATTATTATTATTATTATTATTATTATTATTATTATTATTATTATTATTATTATTATTATTATTATTATTATTATTATTATTATTATTATTATTATTATTATTATTATTATTATTATTATTATTACTATCACTGTTTAAACTCTTGGCGATATATATAAACTTTTATTTCTTGATATAAAAGATGCATTTGCGAATATTTTCTACTGAAAGTAAGTACAGCACAAATTTCAGCCACTTTGGAGAGTAATTACGATTATATAATTGAGCTCTTTGTTGCTGCAAAGAGTGAGAACATTAATGCATTTTCTCTTGAATTCTCTTTGTAGAGCAAAAAGGATTGTTTTTTTTAAATTACTGCATTCTGCCCATCTACGTTACTTGGCATTCTTACTGAAAAGAATTGGTCTGGGTGGCTCAGTTGGTTAGGCGCTGGTCTGTTGACCGGAAAAGTCAAAATATACATTCCAATCGCCATAAAAATATCTTAAACATAAGGCATTTTAATGAAAATTGTTAGAGCTATTTTCAAGAAAATCAAAATTTTCGAGAAATTTTCATATAAAGTTTAGTTTAGGGTGGAGGAATTTTCTTCAAAATATTCGTGTCGCGTCATTAAAAGCTAAACAACTTAAATAGACGTTTGTTTTTTTTAGCGACTTTTCGTTTTTTAGTCTGTTCTCGGAGACACACACACACAGACACACACACACAGACACAGACACACACACTCACACACACAGACACACACAGACACAGACACACAGACACACACACTCACACACACAGACACACACAGACACAGACACACACAGACACAGACACAGACAGACACACACACACAGAGACACACACAGACACACACAGACACAGACAGACACACACAAACACAGACAGACACACACAGACACACACACATACAGACACACAGACACACACACACAGACACAGACAGACACACACAAACACAGACAGACACACACAGACACACACACATACAGACACACAGACAGACACAGACACACACACACTCTCACACACACACACAGACACACACAGACACAGACAGACACACACACAGACACACACACACACTCTCTCACACACACACACAGACACACACACACACACAGCTATCATCATTAGTTCAGAAATTCAAAGTTTTAGTCCAAAAAGCATATCTTTAAGAGAAGTAGGAAAATGCCCTCTGCTACCCAGGAAGATAAACGTTATTGTATGTTGTGTAAAGCTTGGGAAGAGAAGGAAGGTTCTGGTTTTATCTGAAATGAAAGCACTCCCTGGTGATATTCCGCTAAGCCTGCACAAGGTAATTTCGCAGTTTGGGAACTGGCCAAATAGCAGCCCGTTCATCTTCACCTGCAGGGGTCTAAACGGAAACAAAAGCTCTTATCTTGATCGCTCTCAGACGACACTCAATTGTTCCTTCTGCTGCAAACAAGATATTTACGATTTTGTATCAATGAAGCTGATTGTGCTATTCAAATATCTTGATATTACTGGAGCTTCAGCAACTAAAATTGTATAAAGGTCGTACTTTTTCCTTATAAAGCAAGTCGCTATATAAAACCTAGTGTGTTACACTCACATGAGTTTCCCTACTCTTCCACAGACTATGCTTACACACTCCTATTCCTATATCTTCTTCGTGTTAGTCGAGATAAACATTTGTACAAATTATCTTATTGCTTATTTCCTTGTAGGTGCAAGGAGAATATTAGAATAGACTGGGCTTTGTGGGATAGTAAACTGTTTTAGATTCTGTTGTCTTTGCACACTTAAAATATAAAAAAAAATGAACAACGATGATCCATTTCACAAGTTTTCCGAAACTCACACACATAACAAGGAATATCTCCGAAATGGTTCACCCTACAAGAAAATTTATTGAGATCTAAATTGTGTATTTTAGCAAGATCTACATTTTTTGTACAGTATGATTTGGTCTATCTCTAACGGTTTACCAGTTATGCAAAAGTCGTCCAGAGTAAATACGACTACAGGGGCTATAGCCAGAAAATTCAAGATATACATTTCATTTGTCATTAAAATATCTCAAACATATGACATTTTAATCAAAATCGTTAGAGCCATTTTCAAGAAAATCAAAATTTTCGAAAAATTTTCCATGTAAAGGGTAGTTTAGGGTGAGGCTATTTTCTTCAAAATCTTCGTATCGCATCCTTGAAAGACATTAAACTTAAATACCAACTTTGGTTTATAACCGACTTTTCGTTTTTGAGTTATGCTGTCCACAGACTGACAGACTGACACACAGACACACACACGGACCTTTTTCTAAAAATGCTTTTTTTGGATTCATTGGGCGTCAAAACATATTTCCGGTAAAATCTCGACATCGAACTTTTGGGTAGGTTGTGTAATAGAGAAAGTAAAAAATTAATAATTATTTGTTTTTAAAAGTTGACCTAATTTCAGCTGTGTGTGTCCTCGAAATAAATCTGTTGTTTTGCATTCTCTGTCATCAAGTATAGGGGAGCATTATTTTATACTCTACTATTGTACATATAACAGAGGAGTTCCAAATTATAGTTGGAGGTTTCATTTTGTCATTTTCTACATCAAGTGGCATTATGGACCCCTCGTACAAGCAGTAAATAGCAGTCTTTTGTCACGTAATGGAAAATTCACCGTCGAGTGATCTGTTAGAAAAAGAAACCCCGGTGATGGGGGATGCGAATGAGATGGGGCAGGGGGAGTTTGCCCCGTTAAGGATATCCTGTACGACACAGTCTCCGATCTGGGGAGAACGTAACGTTAATGTACTTTCTTCTTACTTCGCACAACGCTGTCTGCGCTCTTTCCCAGCAACTTTCCAGAGTGACATCGAAATGCATACAATCTCATCTGTTCTCAAATAAATAGAAATAATTCTTGTTTGGTTACAAAAATGATAGCTTTAACCTCACCAGGGAATTCACAGATGCATAAATTACTCTTTCTCAGCGTGTATTCCTCCAAAATACTATAATTCATTGCACTCACATGACTTTCTCTACAAACTATTCTTTAAAACAAGTTTATTCATTTTTTATATGTTAGTCGTGCAAAGAGAACAGAATCTCAAAGCTTTAAAATATTTGACTATCGCACAAATCCTACTGTATTCTAATATTCCCCTTGTAGCTACAAGGAAATAAGTAATAAGATAATTTGTACAAATGTTTATTTGAACTAACACGAAGAAGATATAGGAATAAGAGTTTGTAAGAATGGTTAGCATAAGAGTAGAGAAAGTCATGTGAGTGCAACATATCAGATTTTTACTTTTAAATCTTGCAACTCTGTTGCGCATCTGTAGTACAGTGCAGCTATATATAGCGAGATTGACCTTTCTCGACTTCCATAAACACGCCGGCCGCCGAGTGCCCTCGAAGCTTCCAGCAATCCTTTATCAATCGCCGCTGTTGTTGTTAGTCACGTGTACACAGTCGTGCGAGGCAGCCTGACCTTGAGCGTCTTTGTTTGCTTGCCGACCTAGTATGTAGTGTGAAGTAGCTTAACCCCAACCGTCTTTTGTTGTGCGCCGCACAAGGAACGAAAGAAAAGTTTTATAACCACTTTACTTTCACATTACTTTCTCCATCCATTCTTCAGCAAGCTATTCTAAAACAGATTATTCCACTTAGTTCATGTTAGTGGAGATAAACATTTGTAGAAATATTTTGAGTAGTATTTTCTTGTAGTTACAATCAAATCAAAATTTGTGAAACATTTTGCATGTAAAAAGACGTCTGAGATGAAGGATTTTTTTGAAAATCTTCGTATTTCGTCCTTTAAATTTAAATGTCATAAATATAAAATAATAAGATGAGTGTTTATTTAAATGTCTTTTTTTTAGTTATACAGTTCACACATACACACATTTTTTTCAAAAGAAATTAGTTTTTGGATTCAGGGAGTACCAAAACTTATGGTAAAATTTTGATATTGATTTTTTTAGTGCAATACAATACATACTTCCCTCATTTACTACACACAGTAGAGAAAGTAAAAATATACGAATAACGATTTCCCATTCAAGAAAAGTATACGCATTGGACAAGCCAAAACAAAACAAGGGATATCTCGGAAACAGCTAATTCTAAAGAAATGCATTTTGTATAAATTGTGAGCTTTAAGGAGATGTACTTTTATGTGTACTAAGGTTTGATCTCTCTCGTAGATTTACCATTTATGCAAAAGGCCTTCAGAATGAAGAGTGGCTATAAAATTGAAGATGTATATCTTATTTCTCAAGAAAATATCTTAAATATATGGTACTGTAATCAAAATCATTAGAGCCATTTTTGAGAAAATCACTGAAGTCCTCATATTGCATTGTTGAAGGATTGTAAGCTTAAATATCAATTTGATAACCAATTTTTCTTTTTTGAGTTATGCTGTTAACACACACATTCATGGACCTCCAAACATGTATTTCCGGTAAAATATTGGTATCTACGTTCGTAGAATACAATACTATACTTGCTTATTACGTTGTAGAGTACGTAAAAATACACTCTTTTGGATTTATGCACTTCCGCGTGTGCATTTTCAGTTCTTTTCACTTAATAGGCACTTAAAATTGCATTCGTTCGTAGAATTTATAAATTGAGTAAAGTAGACCTTAAGCTGTCATTACTTTAAATGAAAATGCGCCAAGAATGATGTAACCGTTTGTTTATGTAACTGATCCAGCACATCCTGTGTACAGGATATTACCAATTAAAACGCACTGTCTACTCAAGCTGTCTTATTTTCACTCTGTCTTAATTTAACTTCCACGTATAACTTCATTTTCGCCCACGTACTTCCGTACCTTCATACCACATCCTTATTACGGTGTGCACATCGGAATGGATCTAAGTGCTATACAGGGTGGAAGGTAGAATAGCCTAGCTAATAGATGTAGGCGTGAGAAATATAAATATTGTGGGTAAATCTTTTTGTAAAGATGTTCATTTATTCAGCGATGTAAATGGCAAAGCTAAGCTGATGGGATCTGCACTGTGTTGTGAGTTTTACTTCAAAGTGCGTTTACCGTACCGCTGAGGTGGTGACTATCATGGGTAAATCAACACAAATCGAAATGTTGTGCCTGTGAATGTTACTGAAATTATGTATTTGATCAAGTAATACTTCTTAGTTAAGGAAGTAGAAAAACGAAATTATCAAAACCAGATATTTTGGGGTTAAAACAACGCTCGCATAAAGGTGTAAACGTATTTCCCAAGTAATACACATTATTATTAAACATTGCGAACATTAAACAATAAACATTGCTTTTAATGCACAAATAAAGATTTCCTCTTCATTTTCTAAAACAGTTGCGTTCTTTTGGGTATAATATCTGATATATACAAGGCACAAGAGCAGATATTTGTACTGATAATTAAAGACAGTATAATGAACAATATCCCAGTAGTAACCATGCCAAAAACATCAGGTAGGAAAGTTTGTGATTGATTCTTCATCTGTTAGTCTCATGACTTTCTCTACTCTTATGCTAACCATTCTTACAAACTCTTATTCCTATCTCTTCTTCGTGTTAGTTGAGATAAACATTTGTACAAATTATCTTATTGCTTATTTCCTTGTAGGTACAAGGGGAATATTAGAATACAGTAGGCTTTGAGCGATAGTCAAATCGTTTTAGCTTTGAGATTCCGTTCTCTTTGCACACTTAACATATACAAAAATGAACAAGGATGTTCCATTGCACGGAAGTTTTAAGCTTTCAGAAACTCACACACATAACAAGGAATATCTCTGAAATGGTTTACCCTACAAGAAAATTTATTTGGACCTAAATTGTGTGCTTTAGTGAGATCTATACTTTTTGTATATTAAGATTTTGTCTATCACTTACGGTTTATGAGTTATTCAAAAGTCATCCATAGTAAACAGGACTACATAGGCTATAGCCAGAAAATTCAAAATATACAGTTCATTTGTCAAACAAGTATCTTAAACATATGGCATTTTAATCAAAATCGTTAGTACCATTTTCGAGAAAATCAAAATTTTCCATGTAAAGGGTAGTTTAGAGTGGAGAAATTTTCTTCAAAATCTCATGTCACATCCTTGAAAGATATATATGATATATATTTCCGGTGAAATCTCGATATCGAATTTTTTGATTGGAATACAATACTACTTCTACTTAGTATAAAATAAAAACAATTAACACACCGCAGTGGATACATATTTAGGTACCAATTAATAACGTATACCCTTAACGACCTGTATATAATATAGTTTTTATTTACGAGTTATGTTCTTCACAGACGAACAAAAGAACTCAATATGCCTGCTTCCGATGCAATCTGTATTTGTATTTTGTATGGAATACAATACGTTTTCTGTGCCTCAGGAAAGCAATTCTCTAAGGTGACCCAAGCAGTACTATGAAAATGCTCGGGGGCCGTTGCAGTAATTATTAAAAAGGCTTGCTTGTGTCATTAGCCGAGGTGCTGATTCTGGAAGGACGCCAGGCGCTCCCGAACCTGTTGAAGACGTCGCTGAGGCTTATTACTACGTCTGTCTCCTGGCCCTCCCATATTTCTTCTGCCAACTGCTTTGTGATTACACGCTTGGAGTGTTATCATTCCCTGGCATTTAAAAGGTGTAACTTCTTTAATATGAGCCGTGACGAAATGTAGTGAATATGCGAGTTTATGTCGCAGATGAGCAATATGACATGTTTATGTAATGTAGGTGGGCTCAACACGAGCTAAAAACGGGTAGTCGGCAGGGTCAGCTTGTTCTGTGCTAGCAAGCGGGCACCGTGTTACAGCTGCTTCTTTGAATGCTGCAATGGTGGACGCGTGTAACTAGTGTCGGATTATGAATTATAGGAATGACAACTTCAAATTATATCATTCGCATCTACTTTTCTCTCTGTTTGGGAAGAACAGTATATGTTTATCGACATAGGTTAAAGTTGTTCAAACAATTAAAAGATTTAACCTACAACGAGCGTAGCGCACTTGGTAGAGCACCTTCCTGCTGTGCAAGGGGTCCCGGGTTCGATTCCCGGCAGGGGGGTAGAAATTTTTATCCAGTCAGAATTATTCCTCATCCTTCTCTGAGTCTGGAATTATAATAATCATAATAATCGTCAGCAAAAAGAAGAGTAGAGAAAGCTGTCAATGATATACAAAATTCTATTAATTCTTTGCAGAGTAGGGGATAGAGAAAGAAGTGGGATTGTGTTTCATAAAACAAAAGACAGTAGAGAATGAAACAATTATAAATAATTGAAGGTCAAGTAGGGAAAGATATGTGAATTCAATACGTAAAAGAAAAGCGAGTAGTAAAAACCATGTGAATGTTATGTTGTATACTAAAATGGATAGCATATAAACCTTTTCCACAGAGCCGAGTTTTTCGGTATCCGGACAGGGTGAAGACCTGGAAGCGCATGTTCAGCCAAACACCAGGTATGAGAGTGAGGAAGAGGATGATATGAAATTCAGGCAAAAATGGGTAAGATTGAGGGCGATTAGTTTCGCCCAAGGGCATACTTTGCGTGGCTTCCTATAGGCGGGAAATAAAGCCCGCACACACGTGCCATAAATAAAAGCGCAATTTAATTATCTTTGTCTGTGTCCGTGGATTTGTGAACATTATCCATAACTCGAAAACGAAAAGTCTGTTGGTATTTAAGATCAACATTCTCCACAGATGCAACAAGGAGATTTCCAAGAAAATCCTCCAACTACAATCTCAAACCACCCTTTACATGGACAATTGGTCGAAAATGTTGGTTAAATCGTCATTTGTTTAAGACGTTCTTGACACAAACGAAATGTTTATCTTGAATTTTCTGGGAAGAACCTCTGAAAGAATTTTGCATATCTAGTAAACCGTAAGAGATACATTAAAGCATAGATCTCACTAAGGTGCACAGTTTATGTTAAATATATTTTATAGTGTCAACCATTTCCGAAATATTCTTTGTTGTTGATTTGAGTTTCCAAATATGTATACGTTTCTCAAGTGAGGAACAAAGCCGTCTGTATTCACCTATGCCCATTCTACTTATATAGAAATGTGAAAAAACAGCACTTCTATAACTTTTATTTCGATTAAGTAAACACAAAAAAATCTGATGTGTTACACTCACATGACTTTCTCTACTCTTGTACTAACCATTCTTACAAACTCTTATTCCTATATCTTCTTTCGTGTTAGTTGACATAAACATTTGTACAAATTATCTTATTGCTTATTTCCTTGTAGGTACAAGGGGAATAGTAGAATATAGAGGCTTTGAGCGATGGTCAAATCTTTTAAAGCTTTGAGATTCCGTTCTTTTTGCTCACCTAACACATAAAAATGAATAGCGATGTTTCATTTGACAGAAGTGTAATTTCTCCAAGACTTACACAAATGACTAGGAATATCTCCGAAATGGTGCACTCTACAAAAAATGTATTTGGATATAAATTGTGTATTTTAGCAAGATCTATATTTTTGTGCAGTAAGATTTTTTTTATCCCTTACGGTTTACAAGTTATTCAAAAGTAATCTAGAGTAAACAGGACTACATAGGCTATAGTCAGAAAATTCAAAATATACATTTTATTTGTCATATAACTATCTTAAACATAAGACATTTTAAACAAAATCGTTGCAGCCATTTTCAAGAAAATCAAAATTTTCGAAAAATGTTCCATGTAAAGGGTAGTTTAGCGTGGGGCTATTTTCTTCAAAACCTTCGTGTCGCATCCTTGAAAGACATTAAACTCAAATACCAAGTTTGGTTTTTAACAGACTTGGCGTTTTTGAGTTCTGTCCACACACACACACACACACACACACACACACACACACACACACACACACACACACACACACACACATAGACACACACACAACCATTAGGCATTCCTCGATGCCACCAACTATGGAGAATATAGAATTATCCAGGCCCTAACCCTACAAAGAAGAAAATGACTGTGGTCGACCAGTACTGGAGGGTTGTCCGACATAAGACTTCGTCAGATGTCAGCAAATAGAAATAGCTGAAGTATTTCTTTTTTGGCAGGGTTTCTAAATGCCACATGTTCTGTTGCAGTGCAAGTTTTCACACTAGGTAAACACTTTTCTTAGTCACTCCATTCCAACAACGATTCTAGCGTAAAGTGTAGCATTTGATGATAAACTGTTGAAAATGCCGCAGGCCACGAATTCTCTCAATAATCCTGGTAACTCTTTGGGTCGCGTAAATACTCCAGCATATGGCTGGTCCAGTGTCCTTGAAGGCCAGTGTTTAGTTTTAAAATGTTTGTTTTAAACGCTGATGGAATTTTAGTTCTACTCCACTCAGAACTACGTTTTAGATTCAATGTAGTGTCTAGATATTTGTTATATTTAAGAACTACACTTCAGAGTTACTGAGACTGAAGTAGCGGTGAAAATCCGTGGTTCGATTCTCGAGTATTGTGTAGCTATTTTAGCTATTACTAATGTAAAACATCCCCAAGGCCGACCTTGCTGTAGGTCCTCTCGTTCCATCGCTAACCCCATCTGCATCCTACCGTCGAAGATAACGCGGAATTTCAAACTCGTCACATAGCCACCAGCGTTTTAAAACATTTAACTATCACTTAAACCTACTGTAAAAGAAATATGTAATAAACCTTTTCTATAAATTTGTACCTTGATTAATATGAATTAGATAGAAAACTAAAGCTTTATAACAATATTTTTTTGAAAAAGGGGTAGAGAAAGTCTTGAAATATTTTTATTCAGTGAGCTCAAAACGTGCATTTTGGGCAAAGCCGTGTGTCTCAATACAATAATTCCGATATGTTAAAAGTTGTTTCCCACACAGTCGTGTCTTCAGCTGGGAGAAGTTAATGCAATGCGACGTTAATGGCAGAACTCCAAACTCAGCCTGAGGAAATTTCCAATGATCCAACTAAAAGCACTCATTTTCCGGTTTGCATTTAAATTACATTTACTTGGAATATGTATGTAGATACAGGGTGACCCAACTGATAGTGCCTTTCACCGCTTCTTACACTGAAAATGTGACAATTTAGCAGAAAACGTACTTTCAACGTATATTATGTAAACATTAGACCATTTTAGTGTGATATCTCTTTAGTTACATATTAATTTTTGTGTTTCGTCTTTAACAGTTGGATCATTTGGCCATCCGGATTACGAGAGCCGGCAATTCTAGTTATTTTAATATACACCGAAGACTTCACACGATACAAGTTTAAAAACAAAGATTTTTTTTAAATATATGTCATATAATCTCCTTTTAACAGCGTCAGTTCAAAATAAAATACTTCTTAAACTCGGTAATTTGAAATGTATAGTTGTTTAAAGTCTTATGCAGCTTTAAAAACAAATAACTTATAATTGTTCAAAAGAAAGTAGAAAGTATATGTGAGATTTAATTGCTTGTGTTTTGCGAATTTATATGACAAATCTCAGAAGAATGTCATGTAACCCGCATCCCTTCTGCCATGCGGTCGAAGTTGTAGACTAAATGTAGGAGTCTAAATAATTTTTTTAAAGTGAACCATTTCGGAGATATTCCTGTAATTTGCGTCAGTTTCGGAAAACTTAAAGCTTTGGTGAAATGAAACATCGTTGTTCATTTTTACTTTCTCTACTGGTAAGTAGGGGAAGTATTGTATTCCACCCAAAAATTCGATGTCGAGATTTCACCGGAAATATATGTTTTGAGACCCCCTGAATCCAAAAAAAGCATTTTTAGAAAAAGGTCCGTGTCTGTGTCTGTCAGTCTGTCAGTCTGTGGATAGCATAACTCAAAAACGAAAATTCGGTTAAAAACCAAAGTTGGTATTTAAGTTTAATGTCTTTCAAGGATGTGACACGAAGATTTTGAAGAAAATTGCCCCACCCTAAACTACCCTTTACATGGAACATTTTTCGAAAATTTTGATTTTCTTGAAAATGGCTCTAACGATTTTGATTAAAATGTCATGTGTTTGAGATATTTTGATGACAAATGAAATGTATATCTTGAATTTTCTGGCTATAGCCCCTGTAGTCGTATTTACTCTGGACGACTTTTGCATAACTGGTAAACCGTTAGTGATAGACCAAATCATACTGTACAAAAAATGTAGATCTTGCTAAAATACATAATTTATGTCTCAATAAATTTTCTTGTAGGGTGCGCCATTTCGGAGATATCCCTTGTCATGTGTGTGAGTTTCGGAAAACAAAACTTTTGTGAAATGGAGCATTGTTGTTCATTTTTTTTATTTGTTAAGCGTGCAAAGAGAACGGAATCTCAAAGCTTTAAAACATTTTACTATCGCTCAATAAGCAATAAGATTATTTGTACAAATGTTTATGTGGATTAACATGAAGTAGATCGAGGAATAAGAGTTTGTAGGAGAACTTTGTGCAAGAGGGTTATTCTATATTGTTGAATGTGGTGAAGACAGTTGAGGGATGACGTGGGTAATAGTTGTAGAGGGACTCTTTAGATGGATAGTGCTTAGAATGAAGACGGCTGGCTCTCTTGTAGAGTATGGCAAACATGGCATTGTGTAGAGGTAGGTATCTGTAAGACAAGGGCAGTTTGTCCCCAGCAGTTTATCCACTTTAGCACGGGCAGCCTGGACCAACAGGTAGGGAGGGGGGGATGGATGGATGGATGGAGGTCCCCCCCCCCCCTCCCCTGCTGCTGTTCCTGGAGCACCCTGCTCATTCACTCTTCTCTCCTCGGGATATTCAAATAGGCAGTCACTCTGCAGGGTGTCGTCACATATTGTGCGTGCGGCACAGTTCCAAGACTGGTTAATCGCGGCACCCAAGTATCAACAGTAAGTGTTTGGTTTTCCTAACTATAAAAATCTCCTTTATGGCACTGTGAAACAGCACACTGGAAACATTCAACAGAAGAAACCATTAACTTGTGTTTCTGGGCCCACCAATTCCAGAGTACTTAGAGAATTTCTCGTTAGAAAGACATCTACAGAACCACGTGCTGCTTATAGACACGGAAAAAGCATTTGATTGAGTAAACAGAGAAGTCCCATGAAATATTCTTAAAAACGCTATATAATTCTTAGTAATCGACATAAACGTTAGTACAAATGGTTCTATACTGCTTATAAATACAATATCAATAGGAAAATACGATGCGCTTACTCAAATATTTTAAGAGCTGGTTGCTATATGATGACTTCCTATTGGCAAAAGTATATGTATCAAAAAAAATTAAACAAATAGCAAAGAATATTTCATTATGGTACCATCCATAAAAATCTCAAGCGTTACTCTCATATTACCTTCTCTACTCTTATACGAACCATTCTTACAAACTCTTATTCCTATATCTTCTTCGTGTTAGTTAAGATAAACATTTGTACAAATTATCTCATTGCTTATTTCCTTGTAGGTACAAGGGGAATATTAGAATACAGTAGGCTTTATGCGATAGTCAAATCTTTTAAAGCTTTGAGATTCCGTTCTCTTTGCACGCTTAACATATAAAAAAATGAACAACAATGCTCCATTTCACGAAAGTTTTGTTTTCCGAAACTCACAAACGTTATAAGGAATATCTCCGAAATGGTTCACCCTACAAGAAAATTTATTGAGACATAAATTGTGTATTTTAGCAAGATCTACATTTTTTGTGGAGTATAATTTGGTATATCTCTTACGGTTTACGGGTTATTCAAAAGTCATCCTAAGTAAACAGAACTACATAGGCTATAGCCAGAAAATTTAATATATAAATCTCATTTGTCATAAAAATATCTCAAACATATGTAATTTTAATCAAAATTCCATGTAAAGGGTAGTTTAGGGTGGAGCTATTTTCTTCAAAATCTTCGTGTCGCATCCTTGAAAGACATTAAATTTAAATACCAGCTTTGGTTTTTAACCTGCTTTTCGTCTTTGTGTTATGCTGATTACATACACATAAAAACACAAACAAAGAAATGTTTTTTTCTAAAATTGCTTTCTCTTTCAGTCAAGGACTCTCATAACATGTATTTATGGTTAAATCGTGGTATCAAATTTTTGGACAGGACTTATTCTGGCATATTTGAAGTAATTTATTTCGCTTAATTTAGAGTAGTCCGCTAAAGTTAAAGTTTCTTTAAACGACAAAAAGACAAAGACAGAGAAAAACAGGGTGAAAGTGGACTATTAATTCAATTACACCGTCAAATTCCTTAATATCCTAATACATTGGAAGATAATTGTCTAATTGACATTCTGAAAACCATCACGAAGCATTTAGTTTTCTTATAGTTAGCTGGAAATGCCAAACTGCTGTTTTAAAGGCTGAATCACTGGAAATAGAGAGGGTTAGGTCAGTTTGTCACACAAACGTCTTATAATGAGTGCTCGGCCAGCCTTATCGGCTAGTACAGGGCACGCCTTTGAAGGGGTTAAAGTATAAGGGGAAAATCTTGATGAGATCAAGGTTAGTTGTATAAATACCAGCAAGAAACAGGGTATAGGTGTTGCTATGCATGTTGAATGGTTCATTTCGAGTTTTATAATTACATCCAGCTTACATCGTGAGTCACACGACTCTATAAGGAATTGCTTGATTTTAGGATCCTATACACCACTGATGCATATTTCATAATTGGGCCAAAAAGGGTATTGTCCCGACTACAAAACTTTTAAGCGGAATTAGAAGGACTCATATATACCCACTAACATATTCCCTGTCATTGAGAAGCTCCAGAGAAGTCCAAAACAGTAGAAAGAAAAATATATGGAGCTTGTTGGCTCCGCTGGAGCAAATGGCCAGTGTGGCATGGCATTCGGTGAACCTAAACCTGGAATCTAATTGAAACAGATGAGCGAGCTGAATGAAATATCACCACTGATAGATAGTGCAACAATGAGACTGGTTGTATAACTCCGCCCCCGTTGTTCGTGCACAGTAAATCTGTCTGAGTGACGTCTTGTTATGCAACAGGTACCTCCTACGCCCACATTATGTTAGGTACTGCTTCCTCACAAACTGTCATTATGCTAACGGAATCTGGTTACCAAGGCGCCAGCCAATCAATAACTGGGGAGCACTGCCCCCACCGACCGAAATGAAACGGACGGTTCCTGCTTAAACGCGACCGCCTATCGCGCGGTTTTTGTCTTAGCAACGAGACACGTAACAGAGTCCTGGGCATTCAAGATTCAATACAGTTTCCACACCACGATTCAAAATAAACGACTTGACATTGAGTTCTGAACGTTGTGGTACCGCAGGGATGGGAGTGTTTCCCAATTGTAATCGATATGATGAAGATATGTGAAGAAAACGTAGCGAAAGTTTCATTAACGGACAAAAAATAATAATTTCCGAAGTTGCTGAGGAATTCAGCATTTCTCATGCTTGTGTATGAGTTATCTTACGGAAAACGCCAAATTTCCGAGTGTATCAGAAACAAATTCATCAGGCTCAATTTCTTGGCCTCCGCGATCTTCCGATTTAACTCCCTCAGACATTTTCCTGTAAGGATTCATTGTGCAACTAAACTTCCCAATTCTCTTCTAATTTCCTCATTTTTATGTAGTCCAATTTCGTAGATTCTTTGGTCCTTATTAGAAAATTAATTTCTACAGTTTGTATTCTGCTCGAGCTCTTCTTATTTGTTACCCAGGACTCACTACCATACATGAGTGCCGGTGTCTTGTAAAACTTCAATCTTGTACCCTTCCTTGTTTTCTCTCTTAATGTTCTATGAATAGTGTCACATATCATTTGAAAATTTAATAATTTGTCGTCAATATCATTTCCTGTTCTATATCCAGATGACCATTCGCAACCTAGATAATTAAAATTTAACAGTTGTGATAGGGTTTTATTTTCTAATATTATTTTCGACCTTATAGGCGATTTTCCTAGGAATCTCTTTTCTGTAGAAGCTTTAAAACAAGGAAGAAAATTTATTGAGACATAAATTGTATATTTTAGCAAGATCTACATTTTCTGTATAGTATGATTTGGTCTATCTCTAACGGTTTACCAGTTATGCAAAAGTCATCCAGAGCAGATACGACTACAGGGGCTATAGCCAGAAAATTCAAGATATACATTTTGTTTGTCATACAAATATTAAATATATGACATTTTATTCAAAATCATCAGAGGTATTTTCAAGAAAATCAAAGTTTTTGAAAAATTTTCCATGGAAAGGGTAGTTTAGAGTGGGGCTATGTTCTTCAAAATCTTCGTGTCGCATCTTTGAAAGACATTAAAGTTAAATACCAACTTTGGTTTCTAACCGAGTTTTCGTTTTTGAGCTATGCTGTTCACAGACTGACAAACAGACACACACACGGACCTTTTTTTGGATTCAGGGGGTCTCAAAACATATATTTCTGGTGAAATCTTGACATCGAATTTTTGAATGGAATACATTACTTCCTCTGCTTGCAACAATAACAATGTGGTTTTGCAATACAACAGCTAGGTTTTATAATAATTCATTCATTTGCTAATTTACACTCTTTACATACCTATTTTGTCAGTTTAACCAATAAATTTGCCCCTAGTATTCAGAAAAATTGATCGAATTGATGCCTTTCTACGTCTGTACAAGGCTCGCACCTGTTGAACACTCGGCGAATTTCTGCAGCCGAAATATTGGAAAACACACTAGTTGCGTCTTTCAGGGTAAACCTACTATAATCGATTATTAAATCGATTATCAAATCTAATTACACGGTGCACTGTGTTTTTAGTGTGAACATCACGCGATTGTTTTAAATTTAGAAAGCCGAGCCATTTACGTTTGATAGCGTGAATTAGTGAGTGATATATGAATCCTCGAGAAACGTCAAGTATTTTGGAATACGCTGGTGTATATTTACACAGCGAATTGATGGACAAGGTTGAGCCAGGTGCCCTTGATAAATGGCCAAAGACGCTGCTTTGAGTTACAGTTCCGTGTTGAAAATTGCATGTGCTAATAGAAGGGCAGTTTTGTAACATCCGGTATGTTGTCAGAGATGACTGTAGAGTAAGATGGCACAATTCTGATCAATAATAATTGTTCTTTTACACTAATCGTGTGTACCACGGGGTTGGAAAGCGTAAATAAGATTTAAAAAGTTAATGCCATATTAGGGTTCGAACCACAAATCTTCTGGTTCCCATTGACTAAACAAATGAAGAAGTCCGGAACTTAACCGAATACTCAATTGAAAATGTGGTTTTCTAACGTTGTTAGCTTATTATTTTAATTATTGTCTTATATCAACAATAGATGGTTTTAAATTTCAGTGTGATATCTCATTTAGTTATAAATTTCTAAATATGCATTTTATATCCAATACTAGCCTTAGTACAAAATAAAATCATTTTTAAATTCTGTCATTTGAAATGTCTATTTCTCTTTAAGTTTTTCACAGTTTTTTATATGACAAATTTAATTTTTTGTGTTCTGGGAATTACGTGACAAATTACAGAAGGATTGGATGAAAGCTGTATTGTTAGAAACGTTTTCAAAACCTGAATATGATAAGAAAAAATCTGACGTGTTGCACTCACATGACTTTCTCTACTTTTGTACTAACCATTCTTACAAACTCTTATTCCTATATCTTCTTCGTGTTAGTTGAGATAAACATTTCTACAAACTATCTTATTGCTTATTTCCTTGTAGGTACAAGGGGAATATTAGAATACAGAAGGCTTTGTGCGACAGTCAAATCTTTTTTACCTTTGAGATTCCGTTCTCTTTGCACGATTAACATATAAAAAAATGAACAACGATGATCCATTTCTCGAAAGTTCTAAGTTTTCCGAAACTCACACACATAACAAGGAATATCTCCGAAATGGTTCACCCTACAAGAAAATTTATTGAGACATAAATTGTGTATTTTAGCAAGATCTACATTTTTTGTATAGTATGATTTGGTCTATCTCTAACGGTTTACCAGTTATGCAAAAGTTGTCCAGACTAAATACGACTACAGGGGCTATAGCCAGAAAATTCATTTTTCATCAAAATATCTCAAACATATGACATTTTAATCAAAATCGTTAGAGCCATTTTCAAGAAAATCAAAATTTTTGAAAAATTTTCCATGTAAAGTGTAGTTTAGGGTTGGGGCTATTTTCTTCAAAATCTTCGTGTCGCATCGTTGAAAGACATTAAACTTAAATACCAACTTTGGTTTTTAACCGAGTTTTCGTTTTTGAGTTATGCTGTCCACAGACTGACACACAGATACACACACGGACCTTTTTCTAAAAATACTTTTTTTGGATTCAGGGGGCCTCAAAACATATATTGCCGGTGAAATTTCGACATCGAATTTTTGGGCGGATTACAATACTTCCCCTACTTACCAGTAGAGAAAGTAATAATTGTCAAAATCCTCAAATTTCAAAATTAAAAGCGTTCATATTCCATATTTCTAGAGTATTATATTATAATACTGAAAATGAGAAGAAGTATAAACTACTTTTATTTACATAGTCATGAAGGAGCAGTAGCAGTAGGAGTAGGGACTGTGGGTCAGGGGAAGAATCTCTAAAGGGGAGAGGGGAAGCTTAGATCGCGTGACAGATGATCGTGAACCTCGTATGTCTAACGCCATAGAAACCCACGTTTTGCCTTTCACGGTGCACTTTGTGGCGTTTAAAAGTCTGCGTAAGAATTGCCCTCTCATTAGTTACCTTTGCATATGTTTTATTCACCGAAATGCAAATCAAATAAAGCTGATGTTTTGGAATTGATATAGACAGTACTTCAAATTGTCTTCTTTGACTTATGTTGCAAAATTATTATGCAGTAATGTTTCGATTGCCAGCGCGTTACCTTTTAACTTTCTCTACCGCATATAGTAAGTAGAGGAAGTATTGTATTCCTCCCAAAAACTACCTGTGCGTGTGTGTTCGTGTATGTATGTGTTTTAACGAAAAGTCGGTTAAAACCCAAACTTGGTATTTAAGTTTAATGTCTTTCAAGGATGCAACACGAAGATTTTGAAGAAAATAGCCCCACTCTACACTATCCTTTACATGGAAGATTTTTCGAAAATTTTTATTTTCTTGAAAATGGCTCTAACGATTTTGATTAAAATGTCATGTTTGAGATATTTTGATGACAAATGAAATGTATATCTTGAATTTTCTGGCTATGGCCCCTGTAGTCGTATTTACTCTGGACGACTTTTGCATAACTGGTAAACCGTTGGAGATAGACCAAATCATACTCTACAAAAATGTAGATCTTGCTAAAATACACAATTTATATTTCAATAATTTTTTTTTTTTTTTTTTTTTTTTTTTTGTAGGGTGAACCATTTCGGAGATATTCCTTGTTATGTGTGTGAGTTTCGCAAAACTTAGAACTTTAGCGAAATGCAACAACGTTGTTCATTTTTTTTATATGTTAATCGTGCAAAGAGAACGGAATCTCAAAGGTCAAAAAGATTTGACTGTCGCACAAAGCGTACTGCATTCTAATGTGCCCTTGTACCTACAAGGAAATAAGCAGTAAGATAATTTGTACAAATGTTTACTTCAACTAACACGAAGAAGATATAGGAATAAGAGTTTGTTAGAACGGTTAGTACAAGAGTAGAGAAAGTCATGTGAGTGAAACACGTCAGATTTTTCTTGATAGAGCACAAGAATATCTGAAATGATTGCAAAGCTTTAAGTGCTTTAAGGTCCGGTATTCATAGTTAATTGCCATTAGATCAATCAGTAGAAATTAATTGGAAGGGGTGAAGGGGCAATTAACTAGCATACGTTGACTGATAATTGGTCATATAGTGGTCCCTTTTCAAAGATTTGCAGGTAGAAGTTGGGGGATTCCCCGCCTGTGCACCAAACCATCCACTCGGTGGCTGCGAACCACAGAACTTAAAGCACACACCCTAGACTGCATGTAAACAAAATGTCGATAAAAGTGTCCTGAAGCTTAAAATTTTGAAATTTACGACAGACTGCTCCTTTAACAAAGAGCGTGGGAATGGACTCGACTTACACTTTCTATTAACACCGTGCGTAGTGGGGGGGGGGGGGGGGGGAGGGTTATACCCTGTTGACCTCACCTGACCTACATTAACTAATACTGCTGTGTTTTAGCAACTATTACCTAGGTACACTTAGTGTTGTACAAAATAAAAGAAAGAGTATTAGTGAAATATTTTCGAGGGATGAAATTCTTGCAGTAGCTGTATCTTGATGTTGGCGAGCCCCCCTTTAATGTGGGGGAGCGAGAAGAGAGGGGGAGGGGGAGGGGGGAGAGACTGTTTCCTATCGATCCGACAGCCCTCACAGCCCACTTCCGCAGCGGTATGCGTTCTTTGCACGCGGTGTTACGGGTCCTAGTGTGATCCACTTAATACCGTGTCTTCCGTCCCTAAACGGTTGAAGTAGCCAGTCGCCCGCCCCAGGGTTTGTTCCCGATGTTAAAAGGGTTTTAGAATCTACACCATTAGTCAGCACAGCAGTAGGGTGGGAAAGAATACGGTGTTCAGTAAACACCCAGATACCCTCAATGTAATGCACACACTCCCCCATGCTTCAGATTCAACCCTTCCAGCACACACCACTGTTAAACACTCAAGCTACAGACGTAAAGCTTCAGTAATCTCTGGGGTCAATTTATAACACGACCACAGGAACAATATTTTATATTATATATTATTATTCATATTATTTTTCATCGATTCAAGTTTTTTATATTATTTGAATGGTATTTTCAAACGCTTCTCAAATGCCAAAGACGAACAATTTTAAATATCACTGTGGGTTCTGAAATTAATTATCTAGTACTGTCTACTCTTACAAAAATGTTATTCTTCACGTAGGTAGATTTATATTTTGTACCCCTAAATAATTATATTCCGCAAGCAATATCTCTGTGGAGTAAATGAATAGAAATTTCTCTCGATGTCCAACTGCTTGTTGCCAGAAAGTTATCCAACACCAAGAGGCAAGGAAAGTTTTAAATAACTGTAAAGAGGGCGTAAATTCTAAATTTTAAAGCTGCTATAAATACCACATGAACAGAAGCTTCATGTTTTATCTACTTCAGATCATTGCAAGAGGAAATCCGGTCTCTGCACTCCTCCAAAGCTTCTTGAAAGAAATTAGAAATATGGCCACACTCTTTTTATACTAGCAGTATGAGTGAATATTTCTCATCTCTCACTCTTACATAATTATATTACATACAGTTTCAAACCTGCTGCTTTATGACAATGTCTATTCTATTATTTGTTTCCTTGTTTATACTTGGGATGGTGGACTTTTTGAAAATCTTGGCGTAGCATCATTCGAAGAGACTGAGATTAAAATCTAAGTTCGATATTTAACCGAGTTTAGTTTTTAGTCTTGTTATTTACATACATACACACAGAAAAACACACTCACATATAAATAATCTCCAAGAGAGATTTTCCAACGTGAGGTTAACGCTAAATTGTGATGAAATTAATTGGAATTAAGGTAAAAATGCATTACAACATTGTTCACACAGTGTTTGGCGATAGTGAAATAATTTATATCCATTCACAGAAGCTAGATGCCTCCAAATTTTAAATACAATTTTTTTGGAATCCTATTTTATCGAAACATAAAGTGAATTTCAAACATTAAATCAGTTATTTGTTCAGATAATCGCAGAAAAACGTTGTATTAAGCATTTGTCTTATTATAATATGAAGAGTCTTGTATTAAAATGAATGCAGCAGGATTTATCAGTCTTGTAGGGTGATAGAAGAGTTCAAGTATGAACCAGGATCATACAAAGCGTCTCTCTGACGTGGTCTTGGAACGTGCTGCACGTCCAAGTTCGCCGTTTTACCACCAGGGCATGTTTCCCATCAATCAAGTGCACGATTTATAAATATCTTTGCGAACTAGGCAATATTTAACCAAAATATCTCGCGCTGTAGACGCCTACTGTTTTGCGGAGGACGTTAGTCACATGTTTCTAATATAACACGGGTGCTAAAAGCAACCCCATTTTGGCAACATTCATCATCAGTCTTCAAGGTCAAAGGAAGAACCATTCAGTCGTGGGAGTGTTGCCAAACTTTGCAAGAGTTCCACGAACCTGCAGACATTCTCTTTTCTGCTCGTGAAGTTAAATAAAAGTATGTAAGATACTGTCATATGAGTTTCTCTTATTATTTTTTCATTGATATTCCTTATACGGGAGTATTACAGCTTCTATTTCCGGTAAAATCCCGGTATCGAATTTTTGTGTAGAATTTAACACTTTATTCCTCTCAGTGTATATTTATTTCAGAATTGGGCTGTGATCTTGCCCTTAGTGAGTCCATTAAGATTTATATAAGCAAATATACACTCACATTTTCTTATGTGCTACGTATATCAATTACCTAAATGTTATTTGAGATTACTTTCTTGATATATATTAAAATCAAATTATAGAAATGCTTCTTTACAAAATCACAATATAATATATAAGTTAAGGTATCTAAATAAGAGATACTCTCCTTATAAGTGACACGGTGTATCCCGCAACGACGTGCTGCTATCTATTGGAAATAGTTGAAGCATAACGCCTTTTCTTAGATAGCACACCGTTGTTTGTATGGCGCCGGGTGGTACAAGCTGAAGAGAAAACATAGGGCTCTGGCGTATCTCGGTGTCGTGCACTCCGTAGATGAAGGAGATAGCAGCTTCCTGGACACATTCGTTTGGGAGGTTCAACAGAGCCTTGTTCAGCAGTTGCTCAATGGCCAGGGCGAACTCTTGCAGCGTCTCCTCTGGCTGTTGCAGCCGATACTTGACGGTAATTTCCGAACTTGTTCTCTAAGGCTTCCCAAATGTCTCCGGACGTCGCCGACGTCGGGATCGCGTTCAGCACCTCAGCCGCCCGTTCCTGCAAGTCTATCAGTTGAGCGGCTTCTTCTCGTGCTGACCATCCGTTATGGGTGGTGACGTCGGTGAACTGCCGGCGGAAGACTTCACGTCTCGTCGTACTTAGGCGGCTTGACGCGAGCGGATGTTGCATCACGTTCTGGTGTCTTAGATACTTAAACTTTTCGCCAATCACTTATTCCACCCTGATGTTGCCGTCGACTCTGCCTTCCAGGGCGCTAAGCCGTTCGCCGACTTCTTCGAGGATGTTTACGCTTTGGTCAAGGTGTTTTATCCTCACACCGAGTTTATCCACGACTTTCTTCATCCCGGTCAGTTGTTCGTCAATCTTCGCCGATAGCTCCGTTTTTATCTTCTACACCCCGAATTCGATTTTCGCCTCCATCTTTTCCATTCCCGAGTTCATTCCTGCCATACTAGCGAGTAATTCTTTATCATTTCTTCCATTGTGGCTTTTGTTTCACCTCTGACACCACTGTAACTCTATTAACCTTTCAATTATATTATTTACATTAATTTGTACAATTGCTATGACCCCACATACACCAATTTACACAATTTACACTCAAACTTTTCATTCACTTTTACAATTAACCTTTTTCAACCTTGTCTGTTCCTCTTTTTCCCTTAACAACCATCAACAGCCAAAGAGACTCTACTATATGGCAAGTTTTCTCCAGAGAGATCTTAACCAAATTTACAATATGTGTATAGAGGTCATGTGACCTCAACACGTCAGATTTTTCTTATTTTCTTGTAAATACCTCGATCGGTTTCTCCGCACATACTTTCCAAAAGGAGGAAAAGAGACGTACTAGCAAGACACTCTCTCTATCAGGAGAAAATAGTGACGTTAATGTAACTGTGGATGAACCAGTCCACCATGGAACCATGAACCGCCTACTCGAAGGTGAAACTCTCACCCCTCGGGAGAAAAAAATAGACGTGCCTACGGTTCATTATAACAAACGCCCACATACTGCCAACGCAAAGGTGAACGAGCTGCTTTTGGGGAACTCCGAATCACTTGCCTTACAGTCCAGAACTCTTCCCTCCCTTTGATGAAGGGCAACGATTTCACCTCTGATTAGGCAGCTCATGTTGGTGTGAAAGAATACCTCGCCAGAAACCAGCCTTCTTTTCGTTTTCTCTACCACGAACAACAAGGCAGTGTATTCTAGCTAAAAATTCAATATCGACATTTTTCACTTAATACACATTTTGAGACTTTCTGAGGCCAAAAAGGCACTTTTAGGAACGGCAAACTCGAAAAAGAAAAGTAGCTATAATACCAAACTTGGTATTTAAATTCACTATCTTTCAAAGACACGACGGGAAGTTTCTAAGAAAATCTGCACCCCAAACTACTCTTTATATCATAAATTTTTATTTGTTTCAAAACTGGTTCTAACGATTTTGATCAAACTTGCATACGTTTAAGACATTTTCATGACGTAACTAATATCAATGTTCCTCAAATAAAAAGTCGTTTGTTTTTCTTTTTATCTGTTGACCACGCAGGAACAACAAGGAAATGAAATTTCAAAGCTATCACCCTAAGGGACACTGGGAGTGAAATTTTGGTCAAAATTGTCAAAAAGTCGAAAATTGTTTTTTTACCTTAAAATGTTTTACCTAAATGTTCAGCTAATATTTTTCATATCCCCCAATCCATGTGGTCATTACGGCCCAGTGCTCTTCCCTTAACGTACACAGGATGCTCCTCTATAAAAGCCTGTTTTTCTCAAAACTACATTTCTGCACATTCCAAAAGAAGGTCGCGCCTGAGTTTTGCTTCAAATTTAATGAAAATTTAGAAAAGTATTCATAAATAGCAGCTAAACAAAATTATGATTCGATATTGATGTTAACATTAACATGAATTTAAAAACCATTTTTTTTTGTATGAAAAAAAAATCAATAATTTTTAAGATTAAATTTTCTTTGTTATTAAAAAAATATGTACAGCATAATCAGCAAACGTATTTGAAATATCTGTTCATACAATTGTTACCTATGTTTTACAGTATCAGTTCTGCCAAAATAAACCAATTTTGAAAAGTCAATAGACGCGAGCTACGTTTTGAAAATGTGCCTATTAAATTCATAAAATAATTTATATATCATAAACGAATTATCCAATTTTAATGAAATTTGGTATACATCCTACTCTCATATAAATACAAACACAGTAAAACTTTCAGAAAAATCTATCAAGAAATGTGGAACTTTCACATTTCACTCCCAGTGTCCCTTAAAGTCTATGATGTCCAAAGTCTAAAATTAGCACATTTTAACATCTAATAGTTCAAATGCCAACATTTATAATCCATTTTAGAGATATTTTAAGCATATCTAGTTGGTAAGTTTCCAGAATTAGGGAGCAAAGTAGACTTAGGTGATAACCAAATATTTTAAGAGCGGATTACTATGGATGGCTTTAAAATTCCATTCATATATAAAGACATTGAAGGAAACTAAACTTGTCAAAATTGCACTCCGGAGGCTCCAAAAAAAAAAGCTATAAAGCAAGTAGAAGACGAGATAAACGAAGTCCTAAAGGACGATAGAAAGAATTTGTGAGGCCGGAATAGGCGATTGCTTACTCCGTGTAATGAAAAATTCTCATTTATGTATATTTTATAACTGTTTCACTTTTTCACAGCTGGATTAATGCTATCTATCAGTGGCGTGTAAGTTAATAAATTTGAATTTTCTATGTGCTACATATTTATGACACTTTAGGACATCTTACGTTCAATTTAAGCACTAGGAAAGCAAAGTGCATATATATTCATATTATTAGCATTTATCAGCGACAACACCTAACCTTGAAGCTTGGAGAAAGAGATCTGCTTCAAAAGAAAGGTATATTACCCTCTAAAATGCAACATATATCTTTATTGGTGTTAAGTAACCCAGTGGCGTTCTGCTGACATTAAAAAATGCATTTCTTGTGTGTGAAATTATGTATTGCTCAGTTACAAGACAAAATTGAAGCTCACAACTTGTGCAAATGATTGGAAACGTCGCATTTGGTCACACGGTTGCTGTGGGGCCAAATGATAGCGCACTTTTTGACTCGTAATTAATTCAATATAATTTGTAAGACATTTATAGATATGAATCATATCTAAGTATCATATTTATTGAAGTTAAATTCAATTCTGTGTTTAATTTTTAATGCAAATAGAGAACCCGGTGTTGAAAATTAGATTCTTGAATCTCAACATTAATCTCCGCTGGAGAATATTCAGAAGCCAATCTCAAATAATGATAATATAACACAAGAAGGTCAAACTCAAGCTTCCAACAGCTGGGGCGTCCTCCAAAACTTTCCTAGGTGTTAAAACTATATCAGAATTCAAATTGAAATCCAGAAAATCTGATTTTATAGCAAATTCAGAGCGTGTAAATGGTCTAAAAGCTATGAAAACTGCTCGCGGTGAAAAGGAAAAGGCAGCAGTATTGAAAGCCTGGAATGTTAGAAGAAGCTTGCCTGTGAGAAAGATAATATCTGCAAGGAATGTCAACAGTGTTACAAGTAAGTGTGCCATGTTAACTGTGTAGAGACCGGAAATGAAACAAATTTTGTGTGTCATAATTCTATGACTGATGATAGTGACTAAAACGTTTAGTGTGCATTTGCCCTAAACAGACTGTCTCACTTAAAATCGTGCAATATATTCGAAAATACAGTTAAGTTGGCTAGATTGTCATAATGCCAATATTTCTGGTACAATGGTCTTGGCAGAGAACAACAGGGAGAAACTTTTCATGGGGTACACACACAACGAAAATTTTGTGGATCGAAATACAAATAAGAAATGCAATTAAGAGTTGCGTTGTAGAAGAAAGTTGCTGGAAAACTTGGACCGTGTTTCTGTGGGCGGGAAGTGGTACCAACTTTCTCGAAGCAATTTTGCGTGTAATTCAGTTTGAACGTTACACCCACGCCAATTATTGCTGGCAGCGCTTTTGTTAATGACTCAGACAATCCGAGTTCGAACCCTGATTGCGAAAACTTTCCAGCTTTTGTCCTAGACGTGTCTGCAGTTTATTGACTTGCGGTTAAGAGTCTATATATTAAATAGTTAATGAAGTTCGTATAAGCTCCCAGCAAAGATGATAGTCTTTATCGCATTTTACCCCTGTTAGAATAACAAGTGCTCAGAAGTTGCAAGTTGGTTAGTTCGTGAAGATGCAACAGCATAAAACTTCACATTTTTATGTAATTTGTATTTTATTTACTGCACCACATGTATAAGTAGAGAAAGTATTGGCCAATACCCAAATACACACACACACACACACACACACACACACACACACACACACACACACACACACACACACACACACACACACACAGAGCCTACTATTCTAAGCAAATATTGGAACGCACGCCCATTGCGATTAACACAAAGAGTGCATCGGCGTGCTCTATTCTGCCGTACTCTCGCAAAGGCACCAGTCATTTCTCTGGTTTAAAAGTTTGTCGCTCTAATTTTGAATAGTAAAGCAGTGATTGACTGCAAACAATGAGATGTTTGTGTTTTGTTTATGAGTTCTGTGAATTTTTCTTGGATTAAAGTTGTGTACCTTACTAAGACAAATGCAATACTAATTTTCATTGTTGATTTTGCCGTAACATTAATTCGTCTAGCACTTAAACGAAGCACCGCAGCAAAAACTTTTCTTAACAAAAAGTGCTTAAAATAATGTTATCTATCAGCTCTCAAAGTTTATCGGTCTAATTTTGGGACACCCTATATATAAATACACATACTGAGATTCCCTTTATCAAAAAAAAAAAACACTTTTAGGAAAAGGATTATATGCGTTTACAAGTGTGCCTGTAAAAATACATTCCAAAAAGAATAGTCGGTTAAATTTTATATTTAAGCTAGGCATCTTCTAACAATAGAGTACAACACAAGAATGTTCAGAAAGTTTATCCACCCCAAACTATTCATTATATGTAAAATTGAATGTATGATTGAATTTTCTCTTCAATTCAAATAACTTTTGCATAACTGATATATCGTAAAAGATACACAAAACCTTACTCTACAAAAAGTGTAGACCTTGCTAAAACACACAATTTATGTCTAAATAAACTGTTTGCAGAGTGAACCATTTCAGAAATATTCCTTGTTATTTGTGTGAGCTAACTTATACTTCCGTCACATGGAACATAGTCACTTTTTATATGTTAACCGTGCAAAGAGAAAGGAATTTGAAGGATTTAAAAGGAAATAAACAGTAAGAAAATTTGTACAAATATTTATGTCAACTAACACGAAGAAGATATAGGAATAAGAGTTTGTAAGAATGGTTAGTACAAGAGTAGAGAAAGTCATGTGAATGCAGCACATCACAGTTATGCTGTTCAGAGACATACGTGCCATTTTCTTTGAAATTCCTATAATTTCTTTATAAAATTGTGATTTTTTCCGGTTGGTAATTTCGATATCGGGGTGAAGGATTCTAACCTGGGTGTGTATGACATTATCTGCTGCTGCAGTGGCAGATGAACTTTGCCAGGCGTAAATACCAGCACCAATACAACTGCAGTGCTCCTGCAGTATGTGGAGAACTCACAGCATGTCAAATCTCAAACTCCAGCTTGATAAATACTCAGAGATAGAAAAGAATTAACTTTGTATTGTGCTTTTGAATTTGGAGATCTTGCGCAGCTATAATTAGGTCCGTCTCATCAATAAAATAAAGTTATGTCTTACATTCACATTACTTTTTCCACTCTATTTTTAACATGTTCATCATTGATATAGTTCCTTGTTTACTTCGAATCTGAGATGAAAGTCATTCATGGCTTCTAAAATATGATCTCTCTACCACATATATGTAGAAATGGCGCAGAATCGTTATAGCGTCAAGCAAGAAGTCGAACATCCTCTAAAACCCTACTTTCCATGTTAATTTCAAATACAAAATATCTTCACGTTTAACATATTTCAGCACGGGTTCGATTATTAGGAACGTTCTGAAAGTATCACACGTTTGGTCTTCATTATCTGTAATTTGAATTCTCCTCGCTAATAACAGAAGACAGAAACTTCCTCAGAAAATCTCATCTAATTTTCGTAATTACAACATTCAAATCAAAAGTTTTAGAACAGTTACTAATTTGCTGTAATATGTACCTATGATTACATCAAGGTTTCAAGATTGCTTTGAACACTGAGGAAACATCAACTTAAGTAAGGATGTAAGCTTTCTGAACGTTTTCGAACTGTTTCTCGTAATCGGAAAACTCTCGTAAGCTTTGTCGGTGTTTCCTTTGGGGGGACACTCTGTATGTAACCGAACGTGCCCACAGTGAGATTAGAGAGGTCTTGTCTTCGACGCCCCAATTAGTAAAACGCGTGTCCAATGCTCCGCTACGAGGAAAAATGAAGTCGCAGTAACATTCTGATGTGTTGCACTCACATGATTTCTCTGCTCTTATAAAAAGTGCTCTTACGAATATTTATTCGTCTATCTACTTCATCTTAATCAAGATAAACATTTACAGAAATTCTTACTACATATTTACGTGTAGATGTAATGAAAATAAGGGGGCTTCAAGCCATAGTTGCGTTTTAAGAGGTGATTAGTATATGATGGTTTTGAACCTCCATTCTCTTTGCATAGCTAAGAGATAAAAATGAATAAGGAGTTGAATATTTAAGACAACAAATTAAAAACAATGACAAAGAATATTTCGGAAAAATTCCTAAAAAGAAATGTGGCATAAATTATGTGAACAGGATTTACATTTTCATACAGTTAAAATTGTGTCTATCGCTTAGAATGTCAACAATAATTCCAGGATATCCCCCATAAAATTCAAGATGCACATTTAATTTGCATGGAGAGGCCTTAAATATAGTATTTTAATCTAAAGTGTAGAGGAGTTTCTTGAAAAAGAACCTTCGCATCTTTGGAAGGTGTTAGAAACGGTAGAAGTCCAGTCCAGTTATCTTTTTGTTCACTTAATCTCCTTAAAAAATTATGCAGAAATACACAATTATCTTTAACTGACGTTAACACAGTTTACAGACTTCCGTAATATTGCAACACACAAATGTTTTCTTCCAGTATCCTTGACTCACTCTTTTCTGTCCTTTTTAACTTTTTCTGTGTCTCAAACGCTGACTTTAACGATATAAACACTCAACACTCATTAACTGCTCTGCTCTCTTCCTTTCGAACATGCAGCTGATATAAACAGACTAAAACTTAAACCCGAGTAAATTCTGTTTGTAACTCACTCACTTCTCTTGTCGGCTCTCTTCCTTGTATAGCGAGGATGATGTAATGCGTAGCGTTCCTGAACTTCGCCTTTCTGAAATTTCTGCAAATACGCTAGCTGTTGGGCACTTCTCGAATGATCTGGAAAAGCCTTTTTTGTTCTGGTGCTGTGATTATTGTCACATGTGTTCACAACGGTCACGTGAGCTTGAGCGCCCTTGACACACGCACCGCCAGTGGGGTGGGGCAGCCCGGCTCCATCCGTCCTTTCTTGTGTGCTGCGGCTGGCGTCACAATGTTTAACGGATATTATTTTTGATTTATGATCTTCACAAAGACGCACTCGTACGCGCGCGCACACACACACACACACACACACTCACACTCACACACACTCACACATACACACATACTCACTAACACACACACACACTCACACACACTCACCTACACACACTCACACACACACACACACACACACTCACACACACACTCACACACACACACTCTCATACACTCCCTCACTCACTCACACACACATACACACACACACACACACACACACACACACACACACACACACACACACACACACACACACACACACACACAGGGGAACTTTTCATTTGTGGGAACAAAGCTTTTCAAGGACTTACATAACAGTTACATCTCGATCCGGAAATACAAGAACAGTATTTTTAGCAGCTACCACAATGGGGGTTATGTCTCACCCTGAAACTTTCTATTAAACATCGTGTCGATATTTTTAGTAAGCTAATCGCAAAAACAATGGGAAGAGATCCAAAAGGTCCATTGCACGCCTCACTTTTTTGCGATGACAGCTTTATCGTGGCATCATTCCACGCAATCGATCGCGCATTTAGCCGTGATATCCCGGCAACTTCTCTGACACATGTGTACAGCGGGTCACTCTAATAAAAGGGCGCTTTAAGACACCTTATTACTGGCCGCAAAACAATTGCTGTGTTTGCGTCCTTAATAGAAAAAATAGGGAAGACAATTCATGCAAATTTGCCCAAAACCGATAAAAATTCTGTATTAAAACTAATGTAGAATTTGTATTTGAATAATATAGAGTATATTTTGGTCTAGTGGCACTAGAAAAAACACCACGTGACTATGTAAATACACTAAACATATTTTATGACTATGAAGAAGTCGACATTTATAGAGAAATGCCTTTGAATGTGGGTTATTTAGAGGAAAATATTAGATATTAATTTGTAGAAGAATGGTTGACAATTGAAGTAGGCGTATTCCCTCTGTTGTCTACAGCGATTTTAATCAATATCTTCGCAACCACAGTGGCCCCGTGAACGTGGATCGAATCCCGCCCACCGCATTATTTTTACCCTTTCTTTTCTACCTCAAAGAGAAGATAATTACTTATATAACACCATTATACAGTATTATTATATTCCTGTAACACGATTGAAATTTTAGAACTGAAAGGTTTAAAACATGTTGATTACAATTGCGAAAGCATTATACCTTGTTTATGTTACAATATATCAACATGCACGAAAGCTAAAAGGCTTCAGGCACAAGAAAATAAATATTGTTTTAGAAAATTTAATCACTGAGCACGATTACACTCATTGTTACTTAATTATGCACTAATACCGCACAAATACTCTGCTATGTGTGAATAAGGCTCAAAGTGTATGGACGTGAATTTGAAGAGCTGTATTTTCAAATGTCTATCAACGACAACGTATATTATTGTATAACTTTAATCGTTTCATTTTTGTTTGTCGTTAATAAAAACAATGTTCTTCTTTTCCTAAATAAATGTAAACCAACACCCAGAAACAAAAGCAAAGTATTTAAACCTTTGTTAATAGCGCTACGAACTTTCCACCTTAATGAGAGAATGTAGCTTAATATAACAGGAATAGAGTAGAAGCTAGCCGATCCAGAAGTGGCCAAAGTCGTTGCGTGGTTGTGCGCAAGGATTGAAATTACTAAGTGTCCTTGACTCAAACCTCACCTCCTGCACACTTATTTTCTGAAATGGAAAATTAGCTACCAACTTTAGTTCTCCAGAGCTTTTTATCAGGAATTCAGGATCAGAATAAAGGCACACGTCTAGAAATTGAGTGAATGGGCACATGGTAACATTGTATAGTCCTTGGAAATATGCGAAATGACAACGCTGTCAGGTCCAAAGGTTGAATCAGGCTGAGGTAATTTACAACTGAATTGCATTCTGTCTAATACATCATTAACTATTTAATCACTGGCATCAAGTTCTTTTAACTATTTTTGTGATCAGTGATACCCCATTTTCTTTCGTATGGTATGTGACACACTAAATTCATTTTCCTTTGATGTTTTGAGCGTTATTCTCACATAGTGTGATACTTGTGTGGTATTACTGAATAAAAAGATAAAATTAATGTAATCATGCCGGAGGATTTAATTTTCTAAAATAATTATTTTATTTTATTGTGGCTCAAACATTTTATTTTTCTTGTATTTTAACAAGAACATTCCATTGTAAGTTAACGAAGCATTGACAGTACACGAGGGAAGTAAATTATTTAATATGTAAGCAACAGTCAACATTTATATAAAAATGCCTTTGAATGTGGGTTATTTAAAGGAAAATATATACATTAATTTGTCGAAGAATGATTGACAGTTGAAGTAGGCGTTGTCAACAGCGATTTTAATCCACATCTTCTAAAGCCTTCAGTTGTATAAATTTAAGTCGTATTTCAGTAATATGATAATATTATATAATAATATATTTGGCTCACGTTATATAAATAACGATGTCCCCGTTAAAAGGGGACAAAAATTTTGCGGTGGATGGAATTCGATCCACGTTCACGGGGCTACCCTGGGTGTACGTTAAAGTGTTTTAACGCTCTCTTCTAACACTGAACCCAGGAAGTGTGTGTGGATTATTAAGTTTACTTTAGTATGTAAATAGCTCAACACTGACATCGTTTTTAACTTCAGGTCCACTATTTAATCAGAACTCAATAGTAACATATTTTCTGCAGACGTAGTAACGCTGAATTTGCAATATTTACGTTTTAATTTAGAGTGATTGTTGAAATACCGCTTTCCAAAGTTGAGAGGTGAGGCAATGGCTGCCATCCCCACTGAACAGTAAGGGAAGCATACATTTCATTCTCATAACAGCTGTTTAGGTACGCCTGACCCTTCACGCAGGTCTCACTGAAGGTGGGTATTTACTTTTGTGAAAGATAGTACCTCTACTTGTGGTGTACAGATGGCATTAGTTTACCGTACAGTTTATCTGGTTACGTTCTCCGTGAATAGATGGCACAGCAATCGCTATTACCACCTATTTTAATTTTTACTATTGTTTTACACTTAAGAAATACCCAGTAGTGGTTTTATTTATGAATGTGTTCGAAGGTTTTTCATACAAGAGTGCTTCTGTTGTGTGAAAAAAGGTTCTATGTACACAAAATTGTAACCTCTATATTTTATAGATGGTCATATTTGTGAAATCAAGTGTGATCTGCATATAATAGGTTACATTTCTTATACGAAAGGTTTCAACACATAGCCGATATAGGAAAATTAATCTCCATCGATCTCAACAATTCTGTAAAAAAGAACAGATCAGAGGGTTGGACCCATAGCAGAGTAGACAGAAGGGCACTTTCCTGTTGTGCTACAGGTCCCGTGTTCGATTCCTGGCAAAGGGAGGTAGAAATGTTTCTCCAGTCAATAACCATTGCTGCGTAAAACCTGAAGTGCTACGCCATGTCACGGATCAGGCCATCCACTCAAGTGTGCGTTGCGAACTTCAGTCCGCTGCCGCCGAGGCCTGATCATAACGGAGGAAGGAAGAAAGATACATTTTAAAGCAATCAAGCGTATGGTAGTTTTGTTGTGGCAGCCAGTCTCACCCATTCATCTGGCAGAATGGACACCACCACCTCCTGTCTTGGCAGGGCAACCCGACGACAGTCTGGCACCATTTCCCACATTCACCCGGCTGGCTGTCATTTGATGGTCACGCTCGTTAAAGCGTTTTTCCTTCGACCGACCGACCGACCGCAAAAATAGACAACCCTTCCCAAACCACTTTTCAGGCATTTACACTTCTCCGTGTCGTCAATTAGGGAAATTAATTGGATATTACGAAGAGTACACCCAGGACACCTTAAAATGGACAGAGCTTGAGCAATTTAGAAACCAAATTCATCCAAAAGACGTTAACTGGAGGGGAGATTGATACTGTCTGGTCTCGCACAACAAAAAGAGCATCCAATTGCTATTATACACACCTGGTCTGGCATGTTATGACACTCCGTGTTTGTCTTGGCTACTGAGGGCGCGAATGAAGAATAACAAGGCAACTATGTACCTCTGGCTCCCATTAGAACAGATGAAAACCTGTGTGGTTATGAAGAAATTCAGCTGACAATTTGTATATTAGATCAACCGCAAATTATTACCTATAACGCTTACCTATAGTAAATATAAGAGCTATTCCACTCAAAAGTTTGATACTGAGAGTTCAATGCAAGTTATGAGCGGAATTAAACGTTTCAGTACTTTCCCGGTCCCACAAGAGCACTGCAGGTTGCAATGACTTATTAATATAATGACAAAATGACAAAAGTCCTATCTAGTTAGTTATTTTCACTTTCTCCACTGCACATAGTGAAGTAAAAAAATTCGATGTCGAGATTTCACCCGAAATATATGTTTTGAGCCCTCCTGAATCCAAAAACAAGAATTGTGTGTGTGTGTGTGTGTATGTGTGTGTGTGTGTGTGTGTGTGCATGCGCGCGCCTGTCTGCCTTTGGATAGCATAACTCAAAAACGAAAAGTCGGTTAAAAAACCAAACCAAAGTTGGTATTTATGTTTAATATCTTTCAAGAGTGCAACACGAAGATCTTGAAGAAAACTCCACTCTAAACTACCATTTACTTGGAACATTTTTCGAAAATCGTTGATTTTCTTGAAAATTACTCTATCGTCTTTGATTAAAATGCCATATGTTTGAGATATTTTAATGGCAAATGAGATGTATATCTTGAATTTTCTGGCTATAGCCCCTGTAGTCATATTTACCATGAATTACTTTTGTATACTGGTGAACCGTAAGAGATAGACCAAATCTTAATATACGAAAAATGTAGATCACTATTTATGCTCAAATACATTTATTGTAGACTGAACCATTACGGAGATATTCTTTGTGGTTTGTGAGAGTTATGGAGAAATTAAGTTTGGCAAAAGGAACATCGTTATTAATTTTTTATATTTTAACCGTACAAACAAAAGGGAATTTGAGAGCTTTAAAAGTCAAAGTCTATTGTATTCCCATATTCTCCTTGTACCTACAAGAAGATAAACAATCGGATAATTTGTGCAATTTTTTATCTCAACTAACATGAAGAAGATATAGGAATAAGAGTTTGTAAGAATGGTTAGTACAAGAGTACAGAAAGTCATGTGATTTTTTACCGTTGTATCCTACATTTCCATAAAATCATCTGGTAACCCTACCTCAGTGAGACGTGTAAGCCTTAAGGAGGGAACTGTACGGGCTGCCTCCAGGGAATCAAATCTGAAAATTGTGGAGGCCCTGCTCTGTACCCTTTCTCACCTCCTCCTTCTCAGGGGCGCATATGAGGTACAGAAGCTGTTGAATATATTATCTAGGTGAACCCCCCCCCCCCTTCAAACTTCGACATACGGCGCTCTTTAGGCAATGACTGAATTTTTTTTCTGTGTGAATAATCATTATCATACATATGAAGTGCATAGCAGCTAAACAAGCTGGTCGCTGCAAAGAAATAGAGATAAGAGGGGCAGATGTCGTGACGCTACATATAAAAGTTGATGATATGCGTCATCACGGATTTGGCCAAGTTCCTAGTAGCAGTGCTCTCATGATTGACAAATTGTTGTGACGTGGCACCCCCCCACTTCCCCTCTCACTGGGCCTGTTTATCGACCTCTGCCCTCCTCCTTGTCGCATAAACATTTTTTGCTTTTTCATTCGGAACACGTTAATGAATGAAATTTCAATGGATACATTAGTTAATTAAATTTGAGGAGCCAACGAAGCAATTTTAACAGTCCCTTCCAACGAAAAGCATTCGTTTCGACTTTTCCTTGCAGTTCAAATAGAATGCTGCAAGTTTGTCTATTATCAAAAGTTTTCTTTCAAAATAATGCAACCTGTGACACAGGACCTATAGTATAAAATGCTAATTTGATTTAGGATAATACGCTGTGGAAGTAATTGTTCCATACAACCTGTTTTGTTATACATTGTTGTAAGTATATGATAGGACACATAAATAATTTGAAATTCTGAACTAATTATGGTAGCTGTTTAAAATGTATACCATAGGTATAATGTAATGAAAACGTGTTAGAGTTAATTTCTTCTCCAATAATTTAAATATTTTTTGTAACTAATAATGGTCCGTAGTGATAAACATTTTTTGCAATATTTTCTATGTAAGTTAATCATTGTTAACACATATTTAGCAGTGTAAGGTAAATTTACAATTAATTTATCAATTTTCATTGCAACAAGGCTAAAACTGGTCATTAACACTTACGGTACCAGTAGGAAATGACGTAACAGCTAACAAACAGTAGAAAGTTTAACAATGTCGTCTGGAGGCAAATTATGAATTGTTGGCATAAAGAGATGTCTCAATTATGTTATAGAACTAAAATAAAATATTTTTTCTTGATTTTCATGAAACTTCAGTCACATAAATCTTTAAGAATCCACCAAACAGTGATTTTCACATTTTGTTGCGGTTATTCAGATCCATAATCATAATACAGCTCTTCTGCTCTTGCATCCTAAGAAACCAATTGGTGACATAACTCAAGAGCTCAATTATACCATAATTTCCGAAAGCCTCCTTTCTAAATATTTTTCTTCTATGACTATGTTTGTAGCACCTGGCTGTTTCTAATGGCGCCTGTTAGTGCTCCGGCTAGACTATTCTATAATTTCTTTGGATGTTCTGTGGAAAATTCCATTTGGTATATATGGAATATTCTTGCGAGTGGGAATTAGCCTGTAAATATTGGTGAGCGCGTTTCTGAAGCTAGACCAAATGCATTTCCAAACCTCAATTCATGAAAATGTGACTTACAGTGAATGCTGCTTCCGTAAGAGATTAAAGACGTCTTGTGTTCAATTCCCCAGCAAGTGAATACTCCATAGAATAGGCTGCTTTGCACGTAAAAGGTAAAGTGACAGAAAATTGAACAAGACGACATTAGTGGAGTGAAGTATGAACTAAGTGAAGTTACAGTGAAGGTTGAACTAGATCAATTTGTGAAGTGACAGTGTGAACTAAGTGAACTCGCAGTGAAAGTTGAACTGGTGAACTGAAGAATGAACTAAGTGAAGTCATAGTGAAAGTTCAACTAGATCACATTAGTGAACTGAAGAATGAACTAAATGAAGTCACAGTGAACGTTGAACTGCATCACATTAATAACAGTGTGAACTCACTGAAGTGAAAGTGAAAACTGAAGTCACTATATATATTTCAGAGCTCAATGTCATCAACTGTTGGATGGAAAACACAGTTGTAAGTCCTAATTGGACCACATCCCTCCAAAACAAGTGACAGTAGACGTGAATGGAATATTGGCGAACGCTGACACAACAACTCACAGATGGCCCTGAATAATGCACATAAATAACTCGAAAGACAAACATAAACCCTGTGCATTATATCTCTGTCCTCTCCAAACAGGAGACGACGACATCCTGGCTGGTTCCCTGAGTTATGTAACTTGGAAGCTAGCTACAGGGAAAACTGGAATGCAAGCGATGTTGCTCACTGTGCTTAACTGGCATCATGTTTGTTGAAGGAACATATTTGTGCCAAAGATGACGTCTGGAATAACTCCTGCGTGGTGATTTATATCCCTGGTGTGAAGGATGCGATAGAGATGTTGCATCATCACTCCTCAGGACAGTTACATCCTCTGCGTATCTGTTTAAACTGAAACAACCGAATGAAAGGCAAAATATTTACAAGTAGCGAAAGTGTGTGCGCATTCTCTGGAACAAGAGGCGATGGCAAACTGCCAAGTCTATTATCCCAAGGCATATGTGGAAGTTTGTCATCTTGGGCAGCAGGGTGCTGTGCCAACCTCGTGTTTTCTGGGAAAGGGAGGACGGCAAAACTTCTTCAAAAGTCATATATTTGCAAATGACGCCCGCTTACATTACACAGTCATTTTTCTGCCGAGCGGTAAGTGATAGCAACCCTTCTGATTATTTTCTATCTTTCACCTTCGTTGAAGTTTTCAGTTTCTTGTCAAAGACAGAATTCATCATACTGTAACAAAATCTGATGTATTGCACTCACATGACTTTCTCTGCTCCTGTACTAACCATTCTTACAAACTCTTATTCCTATATCTCTTCGTGTCAGTTAAGATAAACATTTGTACAAATTATCTTATTTCTTATTTCCTTGTAGATGCAAGATGAATATTAGAGCTTTGAGCGATAGTGAAATATTTGAATGGGTTGAGATCCCGTTCTCTTTGCACGCTTAAAGTGTAACAAAATGAACAACGATGTTCCATTTCACGAAAGTTGTTTCGAAACTCACACAAATAACAAGGAACATCGACGAAATGATTCACTCTAAAAAAAGGTCTTTAGTTATAAATTGTCTGTTTCAGCGAGACCTTCATTTTTTGTATAGTAAGATTTGGTCTATCTCTTACGGTTTACGAGTTATTTAAAAGTCATCCAGAGTAAACAGGACTACATAGACTATAGCTAGAAAATTCAAAATATACATTTCATTTGCCATAAAAGTATCTTAAACATATTACATTTTAATCAAAATCGTTAGAGCCATTCAAAAAATGTTCCATGTAAAGGGTAGTTTAGGGTGGGGCTATTTTCTTCAAAATTTTCGGTCGCATCCTTGAAAGACATTAAACTTAAATATCAACTTTGGTTTTTAAGCGACTTTTCGTTTTTGAGTTATGCTGTCCACAGACTGACACAGACACGCGCGCGCGTGCGGATCTTTTTCTAACAATGCTTTTTTTGGACTCAGGGGGTCTCAAAACATATTTCCGATGAAATCTCGACATCGAATTGTTGGGTGGAATACACCATTTCGGAGATATTCCTTATTGTTTTTGTGAATTTTGCAGTACTTCCACCTTTTGCAAATTGAAGGGCGTTATTCGTGTGTTCTTGGCCGTGCAAAGGGATTGGAATTTTGTAACCTTCATTTGGCGAATAGCTTTAAAAGATTTGACTAGAGCCTCCTGTATTCCCCTTGCATCTGGAAGAAATTAGCACTAACGTAATTTCTGCAAATGTTCATCTCGATTGTCATGAAGCCATAGGAATACGAGTTTGTAAGAATGGTTATTACAAGAGTAAGTGCAAAGCATTTTTTTTCTGCACAGATGATAGCGGATATAATTTTCGCACCATGATACAAGAAAATAAAAGGCTCGGTGTCATCCCTCAAACAGTATGATGCGAGTCATTTACCTCCGCAACATGAGTCGGAATGAGTAAAAAGAATGGAAACGCTTGGTGCTTTTAGCGCGTCTGCTGTGATGCGTTTTAAACCGCTGATGCGCGTAGCTACTTCACTCCCCTGCAAACAGCCAAACAGTAACTTCATCTTTCTGTCGTTTATACACTCTCGTGCCTTAGCTTCAGCATCGCTTTTATCTTCCTTTGAGCGTTCTCCTTCGACTCTCTGTCCTTAAAGGCACTTGACGAAAATTGCACAGGTGTTCGGTACCAACATTTGAAAAGTTACTTTTTTAAGTGCAGCTTACACCCAAAACGCACGGAATCTGACAGAACTAATTTCACAAAAAACAAAAAGCTCTGACGTTACATTCACATGACATTCTCTGCCCATTCTTCAACAAACTACTCAAAACAGCTTATTTTTCTATCCAAATCACATCAATCGACATAAACATTTGTATAAATGGAATATGCGATAGTCAAACATTTGAAAGCTTTGAGATCCCGTTCTCTTTGCACGACTTAAGTACAAAAAATGAATAACGATGTTCCATTTGACGAAAGTTTGTTTTCCAAAACTTACACAGATAATACGGAATATCTCAGAAATGGTTCACTCTACAAAAAAAAAAAAAAAAAAAAAAAAAAAAAAAAAAAAAAAAACATTATTTAGACATAAATTGTGTGTTTTAGCAAGATTTACATTTTAGTGTAGTAAGATTTGGTGTATATCGTATAGTTTACTAGTTATGCAAAAGTCATCCAGAGCAAACACGACTACATGTGCCATAACCAGAAAATTCGAAATATACATTTCGTTTGGCATAAAAATATTTTGAACATGTGACATTTTAGTCAAAATCTTTAGTCATTTTCAGGAAAATAAAAATTTTCGAAAAATGTTCCATGTAAAGGGTAGTTTAGGATGGAGCAATTTTCTTCAAAATCTTAGTGTAGCATCCTTGAAGGACATTAAACTTAAATGTCAACTTTGGTTTTTAACCGACTTTTCGTTTTTGAGTTATGCTGTCCATAGACACCCATACTGACAGACACACACACACACACACACACACACACACACACACACACACACACACACACACACACACACACACACACCTTTATCTAAAAATGCTTTTCTTGGATTCAGGGGACCTCAAAACATGTATTTCCGGTGAAACTTCGACATTAAAGTTTTGGACGGACTACAATACTTCCTCTACTTACTATATATGGTAGAGAAAGTAAAAATCTATGTCCGTCTGTATGAAGTTGACAAACCAACCATGAAATAGCCCATCTTTTTTTAATAAAGAAGGTTTTTATGCTATCAGTTTTACTATGCAACGCATTATCTACATTTTCTACTTCTCTTCTCTTCTTTTATATAACACGTGTCTTCCTCTATTCGCTCTCCAACATACGATGTATACAATTTTTATATGATTGAAACACAAATGTAACGTATCACATTCACATAGTTTTCTGTACTCACTTTTCTTTCACGTAACACATTTACATATCCTTCTACATCCTGTTTTCAGCATACAATTCATACAATTTTCTATATGATGTAAATATAAATGCACCGTTTTACATTTACAGGCTTTCTCTACTCGCTTTTCTTCCGTTTGTGGCTACTCAACAGTGATATTTCACTGTGTTCTCTGTGTTTTTATTTATTTGTTTTGTTTTGTTTATTTTTCTTTATTGTAACTTAAGACTTATTATAAAGTCCTTTTTTAAGTTTGTTGAGTTATATATTTTAAATGTCTGCATAGAAACACAGTGCCATTGGACAAGTGCAGCCTAAGTCTAAAAGTTGAAGGGACTATTTCATGCATAAATGCATTCCATTATCACTAGGTCATTTTTTTGTTCAGGCAGTGTCGCCAAGCGTAACCCAGAAATCGCTGAAAAACAATTTATTACAACCACAATCAATCAAAAAATCAAAATAACACTCCGTTTAAGTTTAACAATAGTGTTTGTAACAATTATTTTAATTATTATTATACTTTTTCAAAAAAGGAAGTTATTTGTTAATGTTAAAAACAAAGTGAGATTTATTGGAGTTTATAAATAGTTTTCTATTGTAACAAGAGAAGATCGAAATGCATGTAATTCTTGGATTTTGTTTTCCTCAGTTGGCACTAGTGTACTAATCGAGATGAATATATTTTAGATTATTTTTATAGAACTTAATATATTCTGTTCAAATCTTTGTGATATAGTATTTAAATTCGTATTTTATTTATGAAATAATACCGATAAATATCATTCGACGGTCTGACCCTCACTAAGGTCGAGAACTTATCAGTAAAGTCAGAGTCTTAATTGAGGCGTTGAGCGCAACAGTGGCCCAACCACTAAATGTACATAATGGAGATAATGGAGTGTAAAAAATATCTCTGATTTGAAAGTTTTATATTGACTTTAATAACTAAGCAAGAGTCATGATATTTGGACATTTTAATCAATATAGCACCGACATAGTTACATACATGCAGGAAGGTTGGACCACTGTTTCTATCCAGGAAGCCAGATTCAATTCCATGCAATAACACACTTCTCATGCCATCTGTCGGTGGTTGTAGAAATGTGGTATAGGCCACTACTGCTCTCCTAGGTTTTGATATGGAGAACAGGTCTGTGCTAGTAAATCAGTTTCTGAATTTTTGTGGGTTGGGCCACTGTTGCGCTCAACGCCTCAATTTGAAGTTGTATTTTCCAGTCCCACTCTAGCCTTTGTCCTACACACGGCTGTTACTTTCTCCACGGAAGGGTGTCATCTGCCTAACAGACCATGTCTCCAAGTTCATGTTTGTTTACTGAAAGTAAATAAAATGCAGAGGGCTCGTAAGGAGAAACTCATTGGTTAAGGTTCACAAAGTGTTTCATTGCAAGCAGTAGCCTTGGCCACTCGTGCCAAAACGCCTACGAACGCTCCATATGAGATATGCAATGTTCAGAGTTTTGACTCAACACATGTTTGCAAATCGTCTTGCAGTGTAACACCTAAGTGTGAGTGAGTGAGTGGGATTAAAGAAACTGGGCTATAGCACTATTGTTAGTACGACCCGCACCTTGCCAGAAATAGCTGAATGGTCTCCTTCCATTGTGTGACACTCAGGTACCTCCCGCCCAACAATAAATGGAACACATCCTGGGCTTGCCCAGCTACTACATACCTCTTCTATCTATTGTTTCCAACCTCAACCCGAGTTTAGCCTAATACACGATTTTTAAGTTGGCGTTATGATTACTGAAATGTTTCTATTCATGTTGTTCATTCGCATATTGTACTCGTGCCTATGTCGATGTATAAAGCCATGACTATTGCATTAGTCGCTGCAAGGGTGCACCACTCCAACACCAGTAACATCTACGCTCTCGATCGCTTTACCCAAAAGAGAAAGAGGTAGTGAATGCATTCAGTTGTCATCTTTGAAGTTCGTAGACATTTTATTTAAAACGTATTACCAATTAAGGGACACTGGGAGCGAAATTTTGGTCAAAATTGTCAAAAAGTTGAAATTTTACCTTAAAATGTTCCTGGAGCACCTGTGCATTTGGATCAGCTAACATTTTTCATATCCCCCACTCCATGTGGTCATTGCGATCCTTTCAAATAGTGCTATTCCCTTAACGTACACAGGATGCTCCTATATAAAAGCCAGTTTTTCTCAAAACTACATTTCTGCACATTCCAAAAGAAGGTCACGCCTGAGTTTTGCTTCAAATTGAATGAAAACTTTCAAACGTATTCATAAGTAGCAGCTAAACAAAACTTTGATTCAATATTGATGTTATCATTAACATGAATTCCAAAAAGTTTTTTTTGTATGAAAAAAAAATCAATAATTTTTAAGATTAAATTTTCGTTGTTATTAAAATAATACGTACAGCATAATCAGCAAACGTATTTGAAATATCTCTCCATACAATTGTTACCCATGTTTTAGAGTACCAATTCTGCCAATATAAATGAATTTTGAAAAGTCAATAGACGCGAGCTCTATTTTGAAAATGTGCCGATTAAATTCATAAAATAATTTATATATCCTGAACGAATTATCCAATTTTAATGAAATTTAGTGTACCGCCTATTCTCATATAAATACAAACACAGTAAAGATTTCAGAAAAATCGATCAAGAAATGTGGAACTTTCAAATTTCACTCCCAGTGTCCCTTAAAGTAGTTAATGACTAACTAAGCATCTTATTAGCAACAAAACAGATCCGCTATCACACATTAAGCTGACTAAACTGTTCCTTTTATTATCCCAAGGTTGTATATGACTATCTTCATTTGTTCCTGATCAAAGGGGTCACTTACAGCAGAAAATGTCATTAGAAAGTGTTCAGCGGGCAAGTCACGTGGCCTAGAAACACACACACACTCGAATTTTTGGGTTCAATACAATACTTCCCCTATTTACTATACGTAGTAGAGAAAGTAATAAAGTAGACGTGTAAATTGGTAGAATGGGTGGTCCAAAATATAGGATGTTATGAAGCGCGGTTGCCAAAAAGTGCGCAAGCCGGAGTAAGAGGTAGGAAGGAAGGACAAGAGTGTGAAGGTGTTTTCTGCTCAGCTGATACGGCGAGGCGGCCCGGTGAAGGTCGCGCAGACAAGCTCGTCTCCATGGAAACTGCTGCCTCACGATCAATGCGGCAGTGCGGGAGTGCTGCGGAGGCAGGCTAACCCGGACACATGGCCCCTACCTTTGTTGCCCCGACATGCCTTAGGGACCAAGGAATCCATTCCTGCTCTTACAAGTGAAAACATCAACACCAACACTTAGGTCCAAGCTTTCTACTTGTTAAATCACTTGTAGATAAGTTAACCCTTACATCACCAAGGGGGTGGGGGTACCTTATGACCACTTCTGTCTTTTAATTTCTTGATTAAAGGCATGCAGTTAATTGTTATTGTCAATCGCTGTTTCTGCTACTGAATTGCATAATCGTTTCAGTTTTCATTGTTGCTTTTTTTACTTTCTCTACTGGTAAGTAGGAGAAGTACTGTATTCCACCCAAAAATTTGATGTCAAGAGTTCACCAGAAATATATATTTTGAGGCCCCCTGAATCCAAAAAAAAAGCATTTTTAGAAATAGGTCCGTGTGTGTGTGTGTCTGTGTGTCTGTCAGTCTGTGGACAGCATAACTCAAAAACGAAAAGTCTGTTAAAAACCAAAGTTGGTATTTAAGTTTAATGTCATTCAAAGATGCGACACGAATATTTTGAAGAAAATAGCCCCACCCTAAACTACCCTTTACATGGAAAATTTTTCGAAAATTTTGATTTTCTTGAAAATGGCTCTAACGATTTTTATTAAAATGTCATATGTTTGAGATGTTTTGATGGAAAATGAAATGTATATCTTGAATTTTCTGGCTATAGCCCCTGTAGTCGTATTTACTGCGGACGACTTTTGCATAACTGGTAAAATATTAGAGATAGACCAAATCATACTATACAAAAAATGTAGATCTTGCTAAAATACACAATTTATGTCTCAATACATTTTCTTGTAGGGTGAACCATTTCGAAGATACTCCTTGTTATGTGTGTGAGTTTCGGAAAACTTAGAACTTTGGTGAAATGTTCGTTTTTTTATATGTCAAGTGTGCAAAGACAACAGAATCTCAAACATTTGACTATCGCACAAAGCCCAGTGTATACCAATATTCCCCTTGCACCTACACGGAAATAGCAATAAGATAATTTCTGCAAATGTTTATCTCAACTATCAAGAAAGAAGATATAGGAATAAGAGTTTGTAAGAATGGTTAGTACAAGAGTAGAGAAAGTCATGTGAATGCAACACATCATATTTTTTTGAGAAATAATGAAATGCGAAGGTGGTCACAAAATACTTCCTCGTTGACATGTCATACATGAGAGGAGGGTAATCAGGGAAAGAAAAAAGAAAAAGTGTCAGTTGTTTGACATCAATAATAACTAAACAGTTATATTTCACAAGTATATCACATAAAATTGTGGCATCGAGGAAATAAAGTTGCACTAATCATTTAAGACTTGAATTTGCACATTCTGTTTGCTCGTTTGTTCATATGTCGAAGACAGTAATTCTTCCACATCTGTGTGGGAGGTATTCTGAGCTCCAGATGCATAAAGCAGCCCAATAAATGCTGTAAGAAATGGTATCACCACGATACGATTGGCAAACAACTAATAGTCGCTTTCTGTTTATTTCGTTATTAGTTCTAAGGAGAATTTCATTCCTGGCTGCACCTTTAGGACCCGGCACACTTCTGAACTCCATACATAACCTACCTTTGGGGTTATGTGCATTCTTCTTCGCCACCCAGTTCACCCGAAAGAACTTCGACAAAATCAGGAGCATTATCCGAGTCATCTCTTCCAAGTTCAGTCACTCAGTTCACCGTCATCTTCTTCAAGAATCTGTCTAATTGCTTTCTCTATTTCTTCCATAGTTCTTAAACGGCGCTTCATGTCCTCCATTTGTCTGAAAGTAACCATATGTAGAATTTAGTTCACTTTCTGCTCGGCTATAACGGCTGGCCAATTATATGAAAGAAAAGGTGCATACAACAGTCACTTAGGGGTATCTTGTACCCCAGAATACGCAGCACTTTATTTGTAACTTCCCTGGAGGATATTCCTGACGATGTTGAGCTGTAAAACGTTTGCGATAGTGGCACAGAGATACCAACTGAATTTGTGTGAGGCAAAAATGTGTTGGAGTCATTGTTAAAGGAGCAGCAATAAAAAGAAAATGAAATGGGGTACCCTAGACACCAATGTGATCATAGAGGGCTAAATATTATCTTTATAAACATAACAGTTTTAAAATAAACTTGTTTTAAAAATTTCTCAGAAATTTTGGTCACAAAGTTGGTAGTATGAGTTCTGAAATAAGGTTGGTAATGCTAGGGCTGATACATTATGAGACAGGACCCTACTAAGTATGGTATCGAAAACTGAAAACAATACACAAAGTATTGCGAAGGCTTAGCCCTCATGTAGTCTTATGTAGTGATTCCGGACAAGTTTTCGAAATTTTTTATATTCTTGAAAATGGTTGCAACTAGAATGCCATATATTTAAAATATTTTTATGCCAAATTAAATGTATATTTTGAATTTCCTGGCTATAGCCCACGTATCCTGTTTATTCTTGATGATTTTTGCATAAGTAGTAAAGCGTAAGAGATAGACCAAATCTTACTATACAAAAAATGTACATACTATTTATGTGCAAATGCATTTTACTTTCTCTACTGGTAAGTAGGGGAAGTATTGTATTCCACCCAAAAATTCTATGTCGAGATTTCACCGGAAATACATGTTTTGAGACCCCCTGAATCCAAAAAAAGCATTTTTAGAAAAAGGTCCGTGTGTGTGTCTGTGTGTGTGTCAGTCTGTCAGTCTGTGGACAGCATAACTCAAAAACGAAAAGTCGGTTATAAACCAAAGTTGGTATTTAAGTTTAATGTCTTTCAAGGATGTGACACGAAGATTTTGAAGAAAGTAGCCCCACCCTAAACTACCCTTTACATGGAAAATTTTTCGAAAATTTTGATTTTCTTGAAAATGGCTCTAACGATTTTTATTAAAATGTCATATGTTTGAGATGTTTTGATGGAAAATGAAATGCATATCTTGAATTTTCTGGCTATAGCCCCTGTAGTCGTATTTACTGCGGACGACTTTTGCATAACTGGTAAAATATTAGAGATAGACCAAATCATACTATACAAAAAATGTAGATCTTGCTAAAATACACAATTTATGTCTCAATAAATTTTCTTGTAGGGTGAACCATTTCGGAGATATTCCTTGTTATGTGAGTTTCGGAAAACTTAGAACTTTAGCGAAATGCAACAACGGTGTTCATTTTTTTATATGTTAATCGTGTAAAGAGAACGGAATCTCAAAGGTCAAAAAGATTTGACTATCGCACAAAGCCTTCTGTATTCTAATATTCCCCTTGTATCTACAAGGACATAAGCAGTAAGATAATTTGTACGAATGTTTATTTTAACTGACACGAAGAAGTAAGAATGGTTAGCACAAGAGTAGAGAAAATGTTTTCCTGCAGTTCTTAGCTGCATCCCCGGACACTGTGTTGTGTATAATACCACCCGCTTCACTCAAGCGTTGCATGAATGTTAAAGGTCAGGGATACATTATTTTGACTGTTATACTCGTCTCGTTCCACCCTTCTCTGGGATCCTGTCTGTCTAGTGGGTTCAAAGTTTTGACCTTATTTCCCGACTCCCATCAGCAGTCATTCACCTCACTTGACTTTTTCTACTCACTCCCCTACAGAGTAGGTATTCCTTCAAAATCTTATTCTTCTATCTACGTCTTGCTGAGGGGATGATATTTCCTAAAGTTCTCAGTCTTGTCTGTACCAGATCTTCAGAGTTATTTAGCCTTTACCGCTAAAAAGCTAAACCCCAGCGCAACAGCCCCTGTCGGACCAAGGGTCCCCTATCTCTTCCCAGTACAGGCGTCATGAATGGGGTGCAGTACTCGAGGATGGAACGTGGTCAGCGAAAACAGGGTGGCGGTGCGTAGAACTGTTTTTCATTGGGGTATTTGTGCGTACTTTGCATATAGGATGGAAGTGACCATCGATCACAGAACTTATGATATGCCTTGAGGGCATCGAAATAAAAAAGCATTTTTAGAAAAAGAGCCCTGTGTGTGTGGTGTCTGTGTGTGTGTGTGTGTGTGTGTGTGTGTGTGTGTGTGTGTGTGTGTGTGTGTGTGTATCAGTCTAGGACAGCATAATTAAACAACAACAATTCGGTTAAAAATCAAAGATAGTATTTAAGTTTAACATCCTCCAAGGATGCGACACGAAGATTTTGAAGAAAATAGCCCCACCCTGAACTACCATTTACATGGAAAATTTTTCGAAAATTTTGATTTTCTTGAAAATGGCTCTAACGATTTTGATTAAAATGTCATATGTTTGAGATATTTTGATGGCAAATGAAATGTATATCTTGAATTTTCTGGCGATAACCCTGTAGTCGTATTTACTCTGGACGACTTTTGCATAACTGGTAAACCGTTAGAGATAGACCAAATCATACTTCACAAAAAATGTAGATCTCGCTAAAACACACAATTTATGTCTGAATAAATGTTTCTGTAAAGTGAACCATTTCGTAGATATTCCTTGTCATGTGTGCCAGTTTCGGAAAACTTAAAATGAAATGGAACAACGTTGTTCATTCCTTTATATGTTAAGCGTGCAAAGAGAACGGAATCTTAAACCTTTAAAATATTTGACAATCACACAAAGTCTACTGTATTCTAACATTCCCCTTGTACCTACAAGGAAATAAGCATTAAGATAATTTGTACAAATGTTTAACTCAAATAACACGAAGAAGATATAGGGATAAGAGTTTGTAAGAAGTTAGTAAAACAGTAGAGAAAGTCATGTGAGTGCAACATGCCAGATTTTTTTCTGCTGTTGTATGTTATATCAGAAAATTTAATTTTAAATGTGCCTAACTGAATATGTAGTGTTTTTGTTAAAACACTTTGTGTTTCTGCAATAATTATGGCCTTCATTTTCAAAAATCTCCTTTGGTCCGCACGTTCACTACGTTTGCTTTCGTTTTAGAAGCCGAACCGTTATTTTGGTGCAATGTTCAGAGACGGAGCGTGGAATATTCAGACGTCCGTCCATTTTTCGAGCTATCCGCTGGTCGTAATTTGTTTTTGCCGTATGCTTACATGAGACACTGGTCTCATAACAGCCAACTTGCCAATTTCCGACAGATGTTTGCGAATTTCCGTCGCGGCGTAGCCTTTTCCTCCGCATCAAACGTGTGTATCGTCGCTTCAAACATGTCGCCATTCCTAGGTCCCCACCCCACCTCCCCCGCCAGATGCCTTTGAGACCTCCGTGAAATATAGTAAAACCGAGAAAGTTCGATCTTTCTGTTGTTTGAAGATATCTTCAGACGCTGTATGGTTGCGCGGATATCTTAATAAGTTAACGTAAATGTCGGAGGGGTTGCACTCACACGACTTTCTCTACTCTTGTACTAACCATTCCTACAAACTCTTATTCCTATATCTTCTTCGTGTTAGTTCAGATAAACATTTGTACAAATTATCTTATTACTTTTTTCCTTGTAGGTACAAGGGGAATATTAGAATACAGTAGGCTTTGTGCTATAGTCAAATCTTTTAAAGCTTTGAGATTCCGTTCTCTTTGCACACTTAACACATAAAATAAATGTACAACAATGTTCCATTTCACGAAAGTTTTAAGTTTTCCGAAACTCACACACATAACAAGGAATATCTCAGAAATGGTTCACCCTACAAGAAAATTTATTGAGACATAAATTGTGTATTTTAGCAAGATCTACATCTTTTATATAGTATAATTTGGTCTATCTCTAACGGTTTACCAGTTATGCAAATGTCGTCCAGAGTAAATACGACTACAGGGGCTATAGCCAGAAAATTCAAGATATACATTTCATTTGTCATAAAAATATCTCAAACATTTCACATTTTAATCAAAATCGTTAGAGCCATTTTCAAGAAAATCAAAATTTTCGAAAAATTTTCCATGTAAAGGGTAGTTTAGGGTGGGGCTATTTTCTTCAAAATCTTCGTGTCGCATCCTTGAAAGACATTAAACTTAAATACCAACTTTGGTTTATAACCGACTTTTCCTTTTTGAGTTATGCTGTCCACAGACTGACAGACACACACACACGGACCTTTTTCTAAAAATGCTTTTTTTTTTATTCAGAGGGTCTCAAAACATGTATTTCCGGTGAAATCTCGACATCGAATTTTTGGGTTGAATACAATACTTCCCTACTTACCAGTAGAGAAAGTAAAAACGGAAGTATAAGTTCTCCAAAACTCATACAAATAAGATCGAATACCTCCGAAATGGTTAACTCCACAAAAAAACGTATTTAGACATAAATTGTGTGTTTTAGCGAGATCTAAATTTTTTGTCTGTTAAGATTTAGTCTACCTCTTACGGTTTACTAGTTATGCATTAGGACTATATGAGCTATAGCTAGAAAATTCAAGATAAACATTTCATTTGCCATAAGTTTCTTCAAAATCTTCGTGTCACATCCCTGAAAGACTTAAATACCAGGTTTCGTATTTAACCGACTTTTCGTATTTGTTTACAGACGCACGTGCGCGCGCACACAGAGAGACAATAATATTGGTTCAATGATTCCTAATGTTATCAATTTTCTCTCGTTATAAAAACATTTAGCCCTTTTTACCAAGTTGATTATTGCACCGCAAGTGCAAATGAAATAAAGGAGAGGTTACTTAGATGTGGGTTATTAAAATACTTTGGCACTAGTGACCATCTACACTTATATTCCTTGGAATGAAATATCCGTTGCATTTGTCTCTTTTTATATGCATGTCCTGTAGAAACACAGTTATTTTCTACTCAGTGGCATTGTCGGCTAAAAGTCAAGGCTCTCTATGCAAGTAGGTGTGTTCTTTTACATCTTCAATTGCGAAAGAGGGGAGGGTGAATCTACCTCCTTCCACTATGCATGGACTTTTCCTATCTTTGACCCACAGTCGTGCATTGTGTTGGGACCATTGAATAGCCTATTTGTGTCCGTCACTGTATACTGACTGTCCGTCCCTCAGACTTAGGAAACGGAGTGGAGATACCCAATCATTACGTAAGTTTCTCCAAAGAGAGAAGGTTGGACATCCGTGCTACAAGGCGTTCGTCTCCAAGGCATGGCAAATCCTTTTAGATCTTGATGAAAGAAAATTAAGTGTTTCATATCGCCATACCAGCTAGATCGATGTGCGAGCTTCAAGAGTTGCACTCTACCAAAACTATGGTTTTGGTACAATACATAAATGACGTAGTAAATGGTAGGGAAAGAAACCTAATACAAAATACAATGAATTAAGAAATTTAACGGTCAGAGTTGCAGAAGTCCTCACGGACGACAACCAACAGATCGAAACAGTATTTGTGTTTTTATCAAATATTTCACTCTATTTGACCCCTTTTACTGTATCTACTTGTAAGTGGATAAAGTATTGTATTCTACTCAAAAATTCGATGTCGAGATTTCACCGGAAATATATGTGTTGAGGCCCCCTGAGTCCAAAAAAGGCCTTTGGCTCTGTTAGTTTGTGGACAACATAACTCAAAAAAGAAAATTCTGTTTACAACCAAAGTTGGTATTTAAGTTTAATGTCTTTCAAGGATGCAACACGAAGATTTTGAACAAGATTCCTCCATCCTAAACTACCCTTTACATGGAAAATTCTTCGGAAATTTCAATTTTCTCGAAAATAGCTCGCCATATATTTAATATATTTTTATAACTAATGAAATAAATATTTTGATCCTGCTAAAAGCTATAATTTATGTCCAAATAATTTTTTGTAGAGTGAACCATTTCGGAAATGTTCCTTGTTATTTGTGTGAGTTTTGGAAAACTTAAAGCTTTCGTCAAATGGAACACAGTTATTAATTTTTTATATGTTAATCCTGCAAAGAGAAGGGAATTTGAAAGGTTTAAAACATTTAACTATCGCTCAAAGTCTACTGTATTCTAATATTCCTCTTGTACCTACAAGGAAATAAGCAATAAGATAATTTGTACAAATGTTTCTCAACTAACACGAAGAAGATATAGGAATAAGAGTTTGTAAGAATGGTTAGTACAAGAGTAGAGAAAGTCATGTGAGTGCAACACATAAGACTTTTTAAAGTCGTTTTTATTTCTGGCTCTTGTCATGATTAGTTCTCTAATTTGTGACTTTTAGCAGGATTTTAATTTTGTGTTTATCTTTACCTCTGGTTTTCGTCATGATTCGCTTTATTATGACGGTGATGAGTGGGGCCCGGATTTTTAGGTTCTTAAAATTGACTTTTTAGATATTTTTGTACCTTAACAAAGTTTTTTTTAGTTCTTTAACCTTTTTATATTATTGTTTATTAATTTTATTATTAATTGTCCTGTTTTTATAGAAATATTGCTGATGTGTCCTGTAGATCCTTTGTGCAGCTCAAAATGCAATTTTTGGCCAGAGGGCGCCTGGAAAATATGTAAATAAAATTATAGTTTATACGCTATATGAATTATAACAGGGGTTTAATCCTTACCTGCATTCCAGCATTCGAGAACAGGTTATCCCATACGGTATGTTTATCTGCACAGCACCTAGCCGCTTAATACGACTTTATCTGTGCAGTATAGAAGGTGTTCATATTTGTTCAAACTTTTGTGTCTGCGGGCAATGGTTTCTTTCGCATTTGGCAGAATTTACAAAATATTACTTTGCCATCTGTGGTGAAGTTCGGATCGTTACCTATCCACTGACGAACCTTCGAGATGAGCTGACTTTAGGCATGACACTGGCTCCTTAAATTACCTGCCTAATCTAAGGAAAATTGGCTTCTAACGATGTAGTAATTGTATGCATTAACAATACACGATACTCGAACTGAACACAACAGATACTGTTTTTAAACGGATTGGTTTGAGTTTATTGAAGGTTCTCCTAATGACCCCTCTCCCCTCGTCAACAATCCCTGCATTCCTTGCTTGCAACAATACAAAGGTTGGTCCCACACAGTTAAATACAAGTCAGTTGCCTCTTGCATTGTTGTCATTACTCCTATAAGCATACATAAGCGAAAAGACGTAGCAAAGATGTAACAGTCAAAGTTCATTCATAATTTCATAAACATTTCATTTTCCCATTTTAAAATAAAGTTTGTTTTCATTTTAAAATAAATAGGCCATTTAGTCTCTTTTAGGTTTTATAAGATTCAAGCATTTGGCTTCGATGATCATGAAACAGATAATTAAATTAAACCACTGTAGTTAACTATCAAGGAATAAAATAATTAAAAAACTAACAATACGGGTCCTAGCGATGAGAGTCCTTAAATACCCATCATCATCATCATCAGCATCAGCATCAGCATCAGTAGTAGTATCGTCAGCATTTGTCACTCCGCCGGTGTGAGAAGTTCCTCCGCAAGTGGCCCGTTCTGCACTAGACAGGACACGTAACACTTCGGCTTGCACAACTGTTGACCGAAGTGCGGCTGATCTGCTGCCCTCGAGGTTCTCGCTCGTACACTCATTTCCAGAGAGCAGCTTATGCTTTATAAATAAAATAAAGAATGGAAATAGTCGGCGTCTGCCAGGCAAGCAGGGCCTATATTTAGACGGCCTTGCTTGGTATCCACCTCATAGCTGCATGGCCCCACATCTAGGCCGTTCATTGCCTTCCTTCCCTCACTTCCACATTTTTAAAACTTTTTGTTGCGTATCCAAAACACATCACGCGACGCCTTCCTCCCTCCAATCAGCGCACCTTTGTTCGTCCAGTTGCTGGGATGGGATGAGATAGGCTTAAGAGTTTCAAGGGACTACTCAAAATCCCATCTCTTTCCATAAGACGGCCTCTTAATTACAACTGCTGATCTTTGCAGCTCTCCCTTGGTCAATCAGGTTATGAAATGTCATATCTGAATTGTATTATCCTATGTCAAATGTTCCATTTAAAAATACCGCTTTTTAAAATTATATTATATTCATCTGATTTTAACCCTTTTATGCCTGGTGTGTCTTATAAGATACATAGGCTTTTTTTCCTATTTGTACTAGTTTTAACTTTTTTTCCTGCTATATGCAACCGCAGTCAAATGATACCCCGTCATCATCCACGCGTGTCATCACACCGATTATTTTACGTGGGCCCTCCCCGTCCTTTACCACAGGCACATTTGACTGCGGTTGCCGAGACTCGAACTCACGACCTCAGGCTTTGAGTGCATGGCCATGAGTGCACTACATGTTGCCTTAACGATCATGGCTGTCAGAGCCAGCAGGCTGAAGGTGTCCCAGACCGCCTAATCTAAACCAGTTTCGAGTTAGAGGAAGAACGGTATATGCAGCAAAATAATTCAGGGTTAACGTACAAACCTGTCATATAATTTTGTTTTACTATACCTATCTCCGTCATAAATGAAGACAGTTGCGCACAACGCGAATATTGAATGACGTCACAGTCACGTGTTTTCTAGCCAATCAGGCGTAGTCTGAGCGTATTTGCCTCCGTTGTGTGATAGTGACTTCATTAAGAGTTGGAACGATGCTAGATGCAAATAAATATAAAATAAAGAATAAAAATAACGTTTCGCTCGTCACAGTCAAGCCAGAGAAATGTATACAAATACTTCCTGAGAAAGATGGGAAACAGTTGCAACACAGCACTTCCCCTCTTCCCTCTACCTGCGCGTTATACATCACTTACAGCCATCGTTCCTGACGGCTGCTCTAGCAACTTCAAAAGAAAGTAATAGCCATTTTAATTTTTTTTTTTTTTAGTTTTATAATGCTTTAGAAATTAATAACTCAAAAATCGTTGAAAAAATACGTAATAGACATTCTTGTTTTTGTTTTGGGAGTCTACATGACAAATCTTAGAAGAATTTGATGAAAGCTGTAATCGTATGGAGTGAATGTGCGGAAAAAATAATTCTCATAAGCCTTAAGCTTGAAAATGAAAAATAAGGTACTCTGTATTTTAATGTATGTTATATAAATATAGATATGTAATATGAAAGGCCAAAATCCATTTTGAATTTATGCTCCCCTAGGTATTTTTAAAGTCATGGAATATGAAGGTGAATTTTTGTGAGATTTCTAGTAAATTTGAGTGGTGCATTCCCTTAACTTGTTAATTCTCAGGCCCGCCCCGGATACCTTGAGACAAACAACTCATCACTGGAGCAGCTCGTAGCAGATTCAACGAGGAGAGAGATATTGTCCACACCATGCTGATTAATAAAATCCAACATTGAATTTTCCTTTTTTATTTTTGTCGAATTTCTGTTTCTAATTTGGAACGTGTTAGAAGACTAACAATCCAACTTTGATCGTAAGGTTTTATTTAATTTCCACGTTTCAACTCTGTATATCATAGTACTCTGAATTATAGTGTTATAAATTTGAATTTTTGTTCCGCTCAATGAGTTTTAACATTTTCATAGCGTTCTTCCTTTATTTACCCTATTTTAATGTCTTCTTGTTTTGCTTCCTTATTAATTTGTACTCCTAGATTGCGTCCTCTAGTATTAAATCTCTAGTTTTTTCTTCACATAACATATAAAATGTTTTTTTAATATTTATTTTTAATCCCCGTTTGTCAAATTGTTCTCTCAATTTCCTAAACATGTATTGCCCATCGTGTCATGCTTGTGCTATGATCACGTGATAGTCAGGAAACAATGGTGAATAGTATTTCCTCTTCAATAGGTACTCCCATTCCTGAACATTTTTGTGTCCCTGATCCCTGGTTATGAAGACCACATATACCGGCCGGGAGGGATCGGGGCGCTGACCACGTCCCACTTCCAGTACTGCACCCCCCTCGTAGCGCCTGTGATGGACAGAAGAAGGGGGTGTTGTACTGTGGGGTTAGTTTTAGTATCGAAGTGTTTTCATTTATCTCCCCCGTTCTTTGTGAAAGTATTTCACGATAATCTCGAGCAGGCAACGACAGTTTGCCTGATTGAACCTTGCTCTGGCTCGCTGCTAGCTTAGAGCCTCAGCGCGGCTCCCAGTGGTGTGCTGTACTCGTGTCACAACTAACCATATAGCAGGTCCGATTAACCTGTAAGTCTATTAATAGTGAACCACATTCAAAGTGTATGTAATTATTTATTAGTATTTATTCCAACCGAACCGAACCAACCGAACGCTTGACTTCCTTAACCTCTCCCTAACACTCTACCAAGTTCTGAAAATACTACAAGTACTCTTTAGCAGTGTAGAATCCTAGTCACAATGGCCGACTAATTCGTAGACCATTAAAGCAGATTAAGTGTTAAAACTTTGTTCCATATTTTTGGTTCCTTATTGCTTAATAACATGAAAACTACAGTTGTCACCTAACGCACAAATGTTTAACATGTCGATGAAATAAAAGTCTGCATTCCAAGGTCACCAACTTAATATCTTTGAAAAAGATTACCACCATTGAAAAAAATAATGTTCTGAGTTGATATAAAATATGGTTCACTGATTTCTTATGTTAACGTCTTCATTTGATATACGGTTATTATTTAGATTGCTCTGCTAATGAGTTTGATTAGCACATATATACAAAGTAAATAAAGCGATACTTTCATACATGAAGTTATTAGAAGGTTTAGATAACTAGAAACATCTATACAATTACAATTCAGAGGTTTGGAGTGCGTTTCATTGCCTACACGTTTGCAGTATTTGATAAATGGCAAATCAAGAAACAAAATATAACACAGGGTCGATTGTCGCTTTATGAACTCGGTATTTTGTTTGCTGACGTCTTAGATCATGGCCAACTGTGTACATTTCCTGCAACAAAACGTAATTTAGGCTTGTTTATAAGACAATTCTAAAACAGGGCAGCTATCCAAACATTGGATTTTCTATTTCTCAACTATTAAATGCGTCCTTTGACTTAATTTCTCTAAGTACATACATTTAGTTAAAAAGATATAAAATATAGAACTCAAACTGAACCCTTATCATCCATGCTTACAGCAGACCTTCATGCAAAACAAAGAATATGCTCAGTCCGCCGAAAAAGACGCCATCTTAATTTTCTACACTGCAAAAGCTGTTTACAATGTATTTCTGAACTAAATCCAGAGCAATTATCCTGTGGTTTTGTCATATGAAATATAATACATCAATCAAGAGGGAAGAAAACACATACAACGTTAAACCCCACTCAGGTGCCAATGGAAAAATAATTATAGATAATTTAGCAAAATATGCAACTATATATGGTCAATTGTAACCACACGCGTTTCTAATAAATCTGATTCACTTGGTTAAAAATAAAGTGAAAATAGATCCTGGAACAAGTGGTGGATACAGTCAGCCGCAATTAAAGGCAAATACTGGTATTACTTTTCATTACATCCTGATTCACTGAAAAACAATGGAATGAGTATATAAAAACCTCAAAGAAAAATATAACTATGGCTTGGATAGAACTGAATAAGAGCTGCTTCGTTAAACATCTATGCATTTTGCTAAGATGGAGAAAACATTACATCTAAGGTGAGTTAAACAAGTTTCCGTTTTTACACACTGAAAATGAGTCTGATCACACAGTACAACAGGGCAACCCGCCCTTCTAGGAACAATGCACACATTTGTCTATTGGATTGAAGTAAAATGCAACGTATTACATCCGCACGCCTTTCTGTACTCGGTTTTCTTCCTGTGGCATTTGTGGTTGTTCAACAGTGCTTTTGGATACTGCCATCTCGATTTATTTATTTTGTTTTTGTTTCTTATATCATAAGAGGTTTAATTAACTATTTAAGTATATTAACTTATAATCTGTAGATGTCTCCGAAACAGAAGGCTATTAGGCAAGTGCAACCTAAGTCTAAAACTTGTAGGGATAAACCGTCAAACTACGGACAACGTCGGGTATTTCAGTTAGTAACAAAGAAACACAAGACTATTGGGCAAGTACAACCTAACTCTAAATGTTGTAGTGATAAATCATCAAACCACGGACAACGTCGGGTATTTCAGTTAGTAACAAAGAAACACAAGACTATTGGGCAAGTACAACCTAAGTCTAAATGTTGTAGGGATAAATCATCAAACCACGGACAACGCCGGGTATTTCAGTTAGTAACAAAGAAACACAAGAATATTGGACAAGTACAACCTAAGTCTAAATGTTGTAGTGATAAATCATCAAACCACGGACAACGTCGGGTATTTCAGTTAGTAACAGAAATACAAGACTATTGGACAAGTACAACCTAAGTCTAAATGTTGTAGTGATAAATCATCAAACCACGGACAACGTCGGGTATTTCAGTTAGTAACAGAAATACAAGACTATTGGACAAGTACAACCTAAGTCTAAATGTTGTAGTGATAAATCATCAAACCACGGACAACGTCGGGTATTTCAGTTAGTAACAGAAATACAAGACTATTGGACAAGTACAACCTAAGTCTAAATGTTGTAGTGATAAATCATCAAACCACGGACAACGTCGGGTATTTCAGTTAGTAACAGAAATACAAGACTATTGGGCAAGTACAACCTAAGTCTAAATGTTGTAGTGATAAATCATCAAACCACGGGCAACGCCGGGTATTTCAGTTAGTAACAAAGAAACACAAGACTATTGGACAAGTACAACCTAAGTGTAAATGTTGTAGTGATAAATCATCAAACCACGGACAACGTCGGGTATTTCAGTTAGTAACAGAAATACAAGACTATTGGACAAGTACAACCTAAGTCTAAATGTGATAAATTGTCAAACCACACCGAGTATATTATTATATGTATATTATTTCAATATACCTAAAATATTGCTGGTACGTAGTACGTTTATTACGAATTTTCTTTCAACCTCCAGCAGATCTTGAGCCAGTTTCAACACCGTCGGTTAAACACAGCAGCTTCCTCTAGAGGGCAAGAGCCTTGGAAAAGAAATAAATTGCTAATTTGGTGTTTCAAAAATCGATTGCATTTGCTCTTATGACCCGCCGCCGGGCACGTTACCCTGACCTGACCTCAAGGGAGGCTCCAGCATTTGGAAGCAGAGGGAGAAGTTAGGTCCGGGCTCCAAACTACCTACATCAGAGTTGCGTGCGGAATGAAGAAAAATGTTCCAATTGCGTGGTGTAAAATACGGTTAGTTGCAAAACAAGCGCAACGCTTCCATCTAATGCAGTACACGGTTTTACTAAAGCAAAACACTAACTGTAAGTCAGCGACTGCCTTTGGTTAACATGCGTATCTTCACATCCTGAGTTCGATTCCTGGCTGGAGTGTGTGAGTGTTTATTTAGCCAGGAATAACCCCCTTCTCCTTAGAGTGTGACTGTGAATGTGTGTATGAACTCAAAGTAATGATTTTGATGACCTAAAGAATATAAAATGATAAATTTATAACCTCAAAATTTATAAAGTTACCTAAAATAACAAAGAACGGCTTAAAATTTCCCTTCAGTTGTTTATTTCTTTCATATTTCAGTTATATTTTATCACCGAATACTAAATTACAATTCGTTACAAATATTTCCTGTCAGTTTTTAAATCTGAAGAAGCGTCTATGGCCAATTACTGCATTAAGAAGCTTCTTTCAACATCAATAGGATATATTGTGGCATGCTTAAGCAACAAATATTGCGGGTTTCTAGTTCTTCATCGAGGGAATACCTCTTAGTTGACAGTACATCTAAAATCTTGCACTGTTCTTCTTCAACACATTTTCCATTTTAAGCTTGCCCACTTTACCTTCCACGAGTTAGATTGCTTTCAACTGATTTTACCAATTTTATTTGATTTTCAATTTCGTGAAAACAGTTGTGCTTACTTTTGCCAAGGCGAAATACAAATATCACCTCAACCATGCCTTCTGCTCTGTGAAGACAGTAGAAACGGTGCGACCCTCAAAAGTAGCACGTAGATTCACTCCTCATTCCTTTAGAGCACAAGGCAGTCTTACAATAGACGTGAATCGTTTGGTTGGACGAGTTCAACTGTTTAACAAATAGAGCCTCATTCCAATAAATTTTCTAGAATATTTAGATTCTGAAACTCAAACTCACATATTAGAAGGAATGAAATGACTTCCCTTCCACGCTGTATATATTCAGCAATACGTCAACGATTAATGTAATAAATATAATTTTTATGGATATCGCAATGAAAAGATTATACACGTGTTACATACAACGTTTCATGCAAATTGAGCATTAAAATAGGTTAAAATAATGAATATATGTTCTAAATGTAAAATTATGTGTCAGAGATAAATGTATGATGTAATATGCTTGTTACACAGAGTTTCATTTGTGGAAGGTAATCATAAAACTATTGAAAATTCGGATTGTATTCTGCATAATATTTTGAGGACCCAAAAATGAAGAGTTCGAAAGATAATGAATATGAATGTTAGTTAGTTAGTTAGTTATTTATTTTAAAAGTATTGGCCTGGTGCCGGTACATTGGGCCCGGCTTACAGGCTATATTTACATTGATTTACAGTTGACTTTGTTCATATTTACAGTTTTCGCTATATACAAAAACCCATACGGTGACCATCTGTAGGTCACCGAGAATAGTTTTCTTTTGTCTTTTGTCTGTTTCGTCTTTGGGTTATATATACATATGTACATATTTACAAATTATATACAGACACATACACGCACGCATTCACCCACACACACACTCGTACACACATCTTCACTGGGCACACCAGAAATATGCGTCCCAGCGCACTACACTATTTACACTATGTACACTGTCCCGCGGTGGCAGCTCCTGAATATTTTCCGAGGCGAGGGCCTCTGCCGGAACATGTATGTGGCTTAGGGACGAGGTTGCGTGGACGCGCATTAGTCGGCGAGCCGAGCCGCTTCTAGAACATTTTTATCCTAGTATGTTTGCGGTGCTTCGGCTCGCCTTTGCCGATGTTAGCGATCACGTCATTTTCGTGGTTCCTAATGCGCGTCCATGCCGCCATTGCTCTTTTGTCTATTGCCTCCGGGATGAACGGGATATGAGTTTCGAGGTGAAGAGTTTGGGTGGTGGTGAGGAGTGGAGCAGAGAGGATTTTTCTGAGGGAGAGGTTTTGGAGGGTTTGGAGTTGTTTGAGGGCAGTTTTGGAGGCATTAGCCCAGGCCACACATGCATACAGGACCACCGAGAGAATAAATGACCTATATAGTATAAGTTTTGACTTTAGTCGCAACTGTTTACTACGGAAGATGGGGGCGCACAACTTTAGCCGCTGTCTGCCTTTATTGGCGCTATTTTTTATGTGGGTGTACCAACACATTGTTCGGTCCAAGGTGACACCTAAGTATTTAACTTGCTGACGGCAGTGCAATACTTGACCACCGACCGTTAGGTCCGTTGCCAAAGTGTGACGCCGCTTAGAAAAATGAATCAGCTGGCATTTGTCGGGATTAATTTTGATTTTCCAGTCATGTTGCCATGAGAGGAAGTTGTTCACATAACGTTGCATTTCTGCAAGGCCGAAACGTGGATTTCTATGGTGGTTGTATATTGCAGTGTCGTCAGCATACATGGCGACCTTGCATCTGGCGTCCACTGGGAAATCATTGGTGAACAATATATACAGAAAAGGGGACATTATTGCCCCTTGTGGGACGCCAGCCCGCATCACTCGCTCCCGTGAGGAGGAGCGGCCCACTTGGACGTAAAACTGCCGATTTTCTAGAAAATTGTGCAGCAAGTATAGATAATTTTGAAGAGCCGGGAAATTGTGGTGCAGTTTATAAATAAGGCCATTGTGCCAGCACCGGTCAAATGCAGCTTCTACGTCCAGAAATAGCGCCAACGTTGAAGCCCCATTGTTAAATTGCTCTGTTACGTCATCAGTTAGTCTGAGGAGCTGTAGTTCAGTGGAATGTCCTTTTCTAAAGCCAAACTGTGAATTTGAGAGTTCATGTGTTGCCGAGACTTGTTTTTGAAGCCGAGAAAGGATACATTTTTCCAGCAGTTTACCAATAGTAGACAAAAGACTAATGGGACGGTAGTTTTGCGGTTGTCTGGTGCTTTTCCCTTGCTTTGGGAGCATGATAACCTTAGCTCGTTTCCAAGTAGAGGGGAAATAGCCTTGCTGCAAACAGGCGTTAAATATCTTTGTTAGTTGCACCAGAGCTTTTCTCGGGAGATGCTTAAGTTCCTCATTAGTCACTTTGTCTGGACCGGCAGCTTTCCCATTAGGCAATTTCCTAATGAGCTTGTAAATTTCCTGCGGTGTTATGGTGGGTAGTTGTTGCTCTTGCTTCTGCGCCACCCAGGTTTGTACCCATGTCTGGACCTCCCGTTCTATTTCACAGTTGGTCACTGGGTTTTCGGTGAATCTGTCTTGGAGACAGTCAGCGAAGACCTCGGCTTTCTCCTCTGCGGAGAAGTGCAAGCCGCTTTGAGTGTGCAGCGCCTCAGTTGCGGAGTTGACGCTCGTGGAAACTTTGAAAGCCTTGAGTAATTTCCACAAAGAAGAGTCCGAATGTGTGGTACTCAGCATTTTGTTTTCCCATTGTTCAGTTTTATTGATTTTAATTTGTTGCCGAATGATGTTGCGTAGCCATTTTGCTAGCGCTTTATATTCAGGCTGACGGGTGTATCGCCACAGTTTTGTCAAGCGTCGTCTCCGCGCAATGAGTTGCTCTACCTCGGGGTACGTGCAAAAACCGGGTGGTCTTGTGGTGTATGTGGTAGCATTTCTCTTGGCTGTGTGTAGCGAGGCAGTGAAGTTTTCAATGGCGACATCTATGTCTGCCTCGCTATAGTATGACAGTCTGGGTTGCGCCATCCCGTGCATTTCAATGGTGAACTTATTCCAGTCGGTCTCAGCTCTACTTTGAGGGCCAGAGGCACTGACTGAAATGCCACCCTGTATGTCGAAATGCACAGGAAGATGGTCGGAGTCCAGGCTGTGATAAACAGTAAAGTTATTTAACAGTGTCGCATTTTTTGTTAGTACGATGTCCAAAATCTCAGCGTCAAAGTGCCCTGATCGATGCCAAAAAGTGGGCTCTGGGGGAAGATGTACCTCAATGTCATCATTATCAGTTATAAATTCAACCAGGAGATTTCCCGCCGCGTTTGCCAGGCGTGAAAACCACCAGGGGTGCCGGGCATTGAAATCTCCTGCAATTATAACGTGCTCCTCTAAAGCGAGGATCTGCTCGAGGTCTTGTGTAAAGTCTGGGGAGTTAGGGGGCCGATAAAGTGCTACCAGCATAACCGTTTTACTATTTACACGTGTTTTAAGTGCTGTGCACTCTAACGCTGCCATTACAGGCAACGTAACAGAAGCATGAGCAATAGTATTTCTAAGCAAAATAGCAGTCCCTCCCCCTTGTCTGCCAATTCTGTCGTTCCGAAAGATTTGATACCCCTGGAGCTTAAAAGTGTGCTCGTGCTTTAATTTTGTTTCGCAGATGAATGCGACGTCAATTTTGTTACGCCGTAGGTAGTTTTCAAGTTCGTGTTGCTTCCTGTGGATGCCATCTGCATTCCACAGTAGTGCGCGAGTTAAAGTTGTGCCTCCCCTTACGTGGGCCATTTATTCTAAAAGGGCTGAGAGGAGACATATGATGGTCTCTATTTTCTCCCAAGTGTTGCTGCAGCTTTTGAATTTGGCCAGGAAAGGCTGCGCCTTCATCAATAGTGATGGTAAATTTAGGTCTCTGAACATGTTTAATATATCTTTTATCCCACTCAGGTCACCCGTGGGCGCCTGTTGGGGTAGTGGAGGGGGACCATTCTGTGGTGGCACTGGTGCGTTTTGCCCTCCGGTAGTTCCCGCATAGGAGATACCTGTTTGAACCAGGGCCGGGTGTATGATGGGTTTTGGCCCTGGCTGAGCACTGGGAGAGCTCCTGGCTATGGATGCCAGTTGACGGCGGTGACGTTCGTTGCGAAACGTCTCGCACCCCCTGTAGCTGGCAGGATGCGTTTCCCCACAATTAGCACAGTGGGGTACAACGCCCTGCTTGGCCTTTTTCGGGCAATCAGCCAGGCGGTGGAGGTCACCGCAAAGGACACACCGGGAGGTCATATTGCAGTTCCTAAAAGTGTGCCCCAACTGCTGGCAGTTGTAACATTGCGTTATGTTTTGGTTTGTTTTCAGGACCTCCACGGTGACCATCATATGGCACACCTCTCGTTCCTGTAGAAGTTTTTGGTTTTCGGTGGTCCTGTCAAGACTAACCTGAAAATTTGGCAGAGGCCTCCCACGTGAAATCATCTGTCGTACTTGGACGCCGGTGTAGCCCTTTAGGACCAGGTCCTCTTTCACGTAATCTTCCTCTAAGTCAGCTGGAAGACGTTTGATTACGTAGCGAAGAGGTTGGTCCCCACGTAGAGTAAAACTGTAGTTTTCTACTCCGGCGTCCTTCAGGAGCTGCATTGTCGGGTTCGCGTCCTGCTTCCGTTGGAGGAAGAGCTTAAGGCAGTCCCTCGTCGTCTGCAATTTATATGTGCCGGCAGGAAGGGAGCCACGCAGGATGCGGAGGACCTTTACCGTGTGTTGGACGTCAGGGATTATTATTCTTGGTGGTTTCTGGTTGTCTGATGTTTTTGCTGCGTTGTTGGATGTGCTTGGGGCGGGAGTGGGGGTGGGAATGGTGGGCTGGGTGGTGTGTTTCTTCTGTGTCTGTGTTTGAATGGGTGCTTTGGTGGGGGGTAGCTTGGGGAAGGGGTCTCTAGAGGTGGAGGCTATTGCGGGTTGTGGTGGTGGATCCTCTGACGTCTCGTCGTCGGATTCTGCATCAAATTGTGCCCTCAGCGGCGCGTAGGTGTTTCTCGTGGTGAGGGGATATGGCGGCGTTTTTTGTTTTGAGACGCGCTTGGGGCGCTGCTGGTCGGGACGTTCACTGTCTGAATCGCTTTCCCGGCCGCTTCTTCTATTCCTCTTATTTCTTGCAGGCACTTGTTGCCACCCCTCGCTGAGGATGACTAATCGCCGCTTCTTGAGGGCATGCTCTTTGTAGCAGAACCCGAGGTCCTGTGCGAATTTTGAAAATTGTTGGGATTCCCCATCCATATTTGCCAGCACATTCTGGTAGTAGATGATCTCTCCCTTTAGTTCATCTACTTCTTTCTGAAGTTTCTCTATTTCCATTGCCTTACGCTCTTCCTCTGTCATCTGGGTCTTCTTGGTTGGTTGGTCCGTGGTTCGTTGGCCGTTGGGAGCTGTAGTCAATGGGGCCGTAGTGGGCGGGGCGAGTGCGGTGGCAGTCACGGCTGCTGCGCTGGATGCCATCACTTCCCTGACTCCGCTCTCGGCGGCCGGCGGATCAGGGGCATTCTCCATCCCCTTCTTGTTCCCGCTCCCAGTCGCAAGTGCTTCTGGGAGCCTCCACTTAGCGTGGGTACACTATATTTCGCGCGCTTTTTATACTGTCACTTACACACTATATTTACACTATAATTATACGTAGAATTATTTACACAGGGGACGGAGTACTATTGATACTCATTCACATATTAGTTATTGCACTTCACTCAAAATATACGTCCAGGTGTACACGGACACACTAAACAAAACACTATATAACAACGCTTATATAACTACACTCTGTACTCAATATCCCTAATCAAATGTGTGTGGAGAGCGCCACAGCCACTTGATACGTCTTTCCCGCCAAAATTATGGCAGTTGACAATGATCCCGCCAAACCGTTTCACGTGACCGTTTCTCGCGCGCACCAACAAACTCCTCTTCTCACAACGGTCACAACACCTCTAAAAAGGGTATCTCTTCTCCCGTGTTTTTAGTTATTTCCTTTATTTTTTATAGTATCCTAGGGGTTTTGATTAAGTGTGTTAAGTAATATCCTTAAAATGTGTCCAAAGAAAGAGAAGGCTACTGGACAATTGCAAGCTACGTCCGAAAGCTTTAGGAATACATCGTGTAATTACGGACATCGTCGGGTATCTTCGCTACTTTCATTATAAATACCTGAATATGAATGAATATTGATATGGAAGAGAAAAAAAAAAAAAAAAAAAAAAAAAAAAAAAAAAAAAAAAAAAACTTAAAACCAGGCCGGGTGATTCCGGTGGTAACGTCTACGGCCAGCATTTACAAGGTGTCCGGTTCAAATCTCGTGAACCGACGAATATGACTGGATTTTTTCAGGATTTTCCTAAGTCTACAAAGCAAATACCGTGACCCAGCGATCCACCTTAAATCTAAAACAATAATAAAAATGAAAATAGATGGTAATAGGAAATGCGCTGCCACCTATCCGCAGATAATGAAAGCTGATCGGTACGGGGATGAGAGCTATGAGCCTAACTCTCCGAGCCATTCTCATAAGAGATCCGTCGTATGTAGTTAACGCAACGCAAAATAAACAAGAATGATAAACTGTAAACATAACATATTTCACTGCAAAGTTATAGCCATTTAGAAATTACCAAAAGTCTTCCACGTGAAGAGCACTTTGGAGATCGGAGTTTTCTTGCAATTTTATTTTTCTTCTTTCTGTTTAATATTCTATTTATTGCCCATCATACCGGCGGCTTTAGCCTCTTGGAACAATTGCTCAAGAGCAATGGTGTTCACTCACTCAACGTTGTTTTAAACTTTGGGTTTCTATTACTTTGATTTTCTCTAATGTATTGCATCCATCCTCCATGAACCAGCAGTTTTCGAGAATTCGACAGCCAGTACAAAGCCCTCTTGCAGCATCTGTCTGTATTTGACTGCTGTGACGGTTCTGTCCATGAAAATGGGCCCAATAATGCCCTGTGCACTGATTGCGTACCAAACAGTGGCTTTTTGTGGGTGTTGTGAGACAAGAACCTGAATGTTCACGCATTCTTACACCTATTTTGCTCAAAATTCGACACGTATGGAGAAGGTTTGCATGCTATCCATTTTACTATACAGCGTAACATTCACATGGTTTTCTCCACTCACTTTTCTTTTACGAAAAACGTATCGCATTTCTATCTCTATTTGCTCTTCAATATACAATTCATACAATTTTCTGTTATTGAAATAGAAATGTAATACATTACATTCTCAGAGTTATCTTTACTAGCGTTTCTTTTATGAAACACAATCGCATTTCTTTCTCTACTTCCTCTTCAACAGAAGATTCATACAATTTTCAGTACGATTGATATAGAAGTTCAAAGCTTTCTCTTCTTGCTGTGGTATCTGGGGTAGTTCAACAGTGCATGGTTACTTTTTTTTAACAAATAGCATGTATTATTATTGTTTATCGCTATTAATACAACTCAATATATGTTTTCAATTGACAGGCTCTGTCATGAACTGAATGCGTATGAAGGATTGTTTGCTAATTTTGATTTTCTTACTAAGCTCTGTGAATTAGGACACAAAACAAATTTTCGAACAGGCTCAAACTTTAAGAGTGACTTACTCAAACGACATAGAGGATGAATTTGACAACGAATACATTCATCTTCGATGCTATATGATGGACAATTTAAAAAGAAGTGTCATTGTTGTGTCTATACAAAACAGTCCATAAGAAAGGCCTCTGAGATGTTTATCCTAATATTGATGCAGTGCTACTATATTTCTGTGTAAACCTATACATAGGTTTGACATATAGATCATTTTCAGTGCTTAAGAGAGCTAAAAATTCTCTTCGTTCAACAACATGCCAGAAGAAACTGCCAATTCTTTGCATCGAGTCTGATGTGTTTCTCAGATCCACTTCGATGACGTCATCAGTGCTTTCTCTATGAGCAAAGAACGTGGGGAATCATCATAATTTATAAGTAGGATGTACAGTTTTATTCCAAATATTTTTTTTTCTGAATTGTAAATTTCATTTATGTCATCTCATTTAGGAAATTTTAGCAGTTCCTAGGGGCGGCAAAATACCTAAATCCAAAAAAAAGTCAGTTAGTTTTATACTATGTATTTAGTAAGTATTACGGGAGCAATTCGTAAACTAAGGTCCGATGTTTTATACACACCAAACCGTAATAGATAGTTGTAAAACTGTCGTATGTCAAGGTTATATAAGTCTGACACCTGTGAGGCTATCTAGTGGAAATTGTCAATCGCCGATCTTATTTTCATCCACGATATTGAGTAAATCTTCTGTGGTCAATGATGATCGCGGTTCATTATGGGCATAATCCACCCCGGTCTTGAAAGCCCTCAACCACCTACACAGTTTACTATCACTCATCGCATTGGAATCATACACTTCACTGATTTGTCGATGAATATTTGCTGTTGAAGCGTTCCTTCCTGTCAAAAACCGAATCACAGATCATATTTCACAGTATGTGGGCCTATGGATTGTTTTTAACATTTTGGACCGATACTATGAACAGCACACTGCAACATTATCAGTGCAAATGGACTCGTGTTACGCGCAAGCCATGCTGAGGGTCAGTGCGCATGCGCGTTTCAGTGTTCGGACCTTACTTTACGAATTATCCTCGTACATTAAAATACACCCCAGGTGATAACTCTTTCACGCTATGTTTATCCATGATGCCAAGTCTTATGTCATCTGCAAGACATGTATTTTGGAATACTTTGCTGACATATGTATATTTGTGATGTTGCAGGTCGCTGCCCAAACTCAGCAGTCAAGACGAAGATGGACCGACCCCTCACAGCCAGTTCACTGGTGTGCAACACTTTGAGCCGATCCCGCACGACCACGATTTTTGTGAGAGGGTCGTTATTAACGTGAGTCTATCTTTGTTTAATAACATTTCCTTTTGTTATTCTTTCTCTTTCCCTTGTGCCTTACAGCGTCGAGACTGTCTGGATCTATTTCCTCCAATATTCTGTATCCTTAGGCATCCTTGTCAATTCTCCTATACCCTTTCCTCTCTTCCTTGCTATATTGCAAGGGATCTCTCACGGAGACAGGGGGAGTAAGCTCAGACGGGAGAGGTTTAGGGCGGTTTGGGTGGCCATTTGGGGTTAAGAAATCATACTTACCTTGAGGCGGTGAACTACCCATTTTACTAGAGCCAGCGGGTTCGGGTGGCCGAAGCCCCGGGCCAGAGTCTTAAAATCACAGAGACACGCCTTAGTGAACGGCAGATGTTGTGGCGGTGATTCAGACCAACAGACAGATGATACATGTGACGCGACGAACAAGACAGAATCAACTGATCAGTTGTCAGAGACAGGAGGTGTAAATTACCCGCGTTAATAAAGCCCCTGCCTGCTTTGTCAGTATTCTGATGTTATGGATACTTCACCTAGATTAGCTTTCGCTGGTGTAACCCTACCGTGGTGTTTACAACTGGTATGGTCGTTACAATATTATCCATAAATCCTTTCCTCGGTCTTCCCCTCTCGCTTATTCCTTTCGTTCTTACTTCCAGGATTTCTTTTGGCTTTCTCCCTTCCTTCATCGTCAACACGTGCCCCAACCATTGCAGCTGTCTATTCTACAAAGTTTCTTCTATTGCAGTTTGTTTCAATTCTTTCCATATTCTTTCGTTCAGATTCTGTTTCTCCTTGTCTTCCCCACTATCCTTCTATAACATTTCATTCCAACAGCTGTTAGGTTAGTTATTTCCAGATTCCTTATTCGCCAACTTGTCCCTCAGGGACAACAGGGTTGGCTCAATTATTGAGTTAGAGATTTGTACTTTGACCTTTTGTTAGATCTCTTTTTCCCAAAAATCACTCCACTAAGTTGATGACGTCAGTGTTTTACGTATACTCAGCTGATTTTTTTAAGAGAGGTTGGGTTGTGAAGGCGACAGCTTACCACTCGATGAGGAAACAGAGAAAAATGAATTTTGGAGTTTAACAGCACCTATGTCTTTTTTCTTTACCAACATAAAATTCCCCAGCATCATACGTGGGACCCTCTGTTTATTTCTCTTGGCCTCAGTAGCATTTTTTGAGAATTTTAAGTTTCTTAATATAAAAACTTCCCTTTCGCTTTCGCATTGTTCACAAAATTTAGAAATTTGTTCAGTCTACACTATACACTAGCAAATTTATACATAAAATATCTGCTTTTAGGGTTCTGCTATAGATTGGAACAGTGAAATGGTCTGGCAAGATTACAGAATTACAGAACACTGACTGCATTTCTCTGTTTGGAAGCACAACGTGCGTCAGATTCACGGCATTTTAGTTCAATATATCGAATTCATTTCAGCACAGCCAACTCACAGCCTTTCTGAAGCAAAATTCCCTGCAAGAGACCAAAATAAAATCCAGTGAAAGCGAAAAATGCATTTCAAAGACGTAGCGATGAGGTTTAGCGAGGAATGCTCACCCGCACTGGGATATCTAAATGCCCTCGTGAAACTTTAAAAATGGCTGATATTGAGAAAACTAAAGTGCGCTCTTAAAGTACAAACTATAAGCATAATAAAAAATTCAAACAGTAAAACTCACAATTTTCGGCAATTTTCACCAAATTTCACAGATACTTGTCCTTAAGAATTGTGTTTTTTTATTACCCATATAACGAGGTTTTCTGTACTTGTATTTAGAAGTAGCACCAATATGCATAGCAACGCTGCTTCTCTCCCTTAAAGTATGAAATAAATTGTATTTTCTTCTACAAACCCTTCCAGAGGTTTTTACACTGTATTGTATTCCACCCAAAAATTCGATGTCTAGATTACACCGGAAATATATGTTTCGAGACCCCCTGAATAAAAAAGGCATTTTAGAAAAAGGTCCGTGTGTGTGTGTGCCTGTGTGTGTATGTGTGTATGTGTGTGTGTGTATGTGTGTATGTATGTGTCTGTAGACAGCATAACAAACACGAAAAGTCGGTTAAAAACCACATTTGGTATTTAAGTTTAATGTCTTTTAAGGATGCGACACGAAGGTTTTGAAGAAAATAATCCCACCCTAGATTACCCTTTACATGAAAATTTTTTTGAAAATTTTGATTTTCTTGAAAATGGCTCTAACGATTTTGATTAAAATGTATATTTTGAATTTCTGTCTATAGCCCCTGTAGTCGTATGTACTCTAGACGACTTTTGCATAACTGGTAAACCGTTAGAGATAGACAAAATCTTACTGTACAAAAGATGTAGATCTTGCTAAAATACACAATTTATGTCTGAATAAATTTTCTTGTAGGGTGAACCATTTCGGAGATATTCCTTGTTATGTGTGTGAGTTTCAGAAAACAAAACTTTCGTGAAGTGAAACATCGTTGTTCATTTTGTTGTATGTTAAGTGTGCAAAGAGAACGGGATCTCAAAGCTTTAAAAGATTTGACTATCGCTCAAAGCCTACTGTATTCCCATCTTCCCCTTGTACCTACAAGGAAATAAACAATAAGATAATTTGTACAAATGTTTATCTCAACTAACACAAAGAAGATATAGGAATAAAAGTTTGTAAGAATGGTTAGTACAAGAGTAGAGAATGTCATGTGAGTGCAACACATCAGATTTTTAAAAATATACGTATTGTTGCTACAATGAGACAAACATTTAAATGTCTTTTTAGGGGCATTGTTCATGCACTGTCCCCTTGTCGTGGTCAGACAGAAATAAACAACAAATAACACTTCATAAACTAAAATAAGCAGTTCAAACGTATAGGATTAGTATACAGGATCAAAATATAACCAAAAACAAAAATAGAAGTCGCCGAAGTTTAGCTAAAGAAAGGCTTTAACTCTATTCTTTATCTTTATTCATCTTGGACGCGGTGCAGATCGATGTTTAATTTTCGGTGGAATACATTGTAAATGATAACCGAAATTTGAGCAACGAGAAAGCCTATAAATTATAATCAATACTTTAAATCAGTTACCAGCACTTAAAGCAGTTTTATTGAAGGATTATATTTTAATCTTGACCATTTTTACTTCACAGTAACCTCAGTTGTCTTTGTTTTACTGATTATAATGATTATATAGGGCATACGCAAGAAGATGCCTCATCTTTTAGGAAAACTAGAATTTCGTTACGTTTGCTAGAATTCCCACTGTGCTTTGTTAGAGTATTCCCCACCGAATTGCCTAAAATACCACAGTAAGCAGCACTCATTACTTCGTCAGTTAGCCTTGCTGTTTCATTGACGCTTCTGCGGGAGAGCCGTTTGTGCCGCACAGCAGCGCCCTCTAGTAATATGATTGGTTCTGTAGACACATCTACGTGGACGAACCCAGCCAATATAAACACTGCGCATGCGTTCCGTATCCATGGTGATGCGTAGCTGTCATGCATTGGTGCGACCCATTCTGAGAAATGCTGAGATGGCCTGAATTGCCTGAAAGCTTCTTTGTCTGCAAAATGTTGAATGCTGAAGGAAAATCTATCAGATTGCATTAGTCGTTTACAAGGGGAAGATTGAGCTGCCATTTTTAAAGTAAAAATATATCGAAAACAAAGCCTCAGTCTTCCCTGACAGTCTCCATTCACTGGGGAAAAATGATGAAATTTTAAGTTTTAAAATCTGAATTACTGCCATCTGCTCAACGATCAACTCCTGGGACCACATAATAAAATATGCCTCGCAACGAGGCTACAAGTATTTGCACGCAACCAGACTAAAGATAACTTACAACCAAGACTGCGTGTAGTGAAGAGAAAATAGGCCGCAGTACATTTCATCTTTTCCCATTAATGGCTGCCTGCAAGGAAAACAACTCAAAAGGTCAAATTGCTTATTTTTGTAAGCTGTCTTTAATAATTTTTAAATGTCTATTCAAGGAATTAGATATCTTAGTGAACCATTATACAACTTTTTCCTTGTCAAACCCGGGCCTATGAGAGAAAGACCCATACATAGGTGCTTTTATTTTCGATCTAGTTTCACTAAAAGAAAATCCCAGCTCGACTTGTAACATTAATGCAACAATGGCCGATTATTAGATCAAACATTTCCACTCAACTTTAACTATAGGCGCATGAACCATGTCATAATTTTGCAAATTACTTCGAGAGGTATATGGTGCCCCTATAATACACTGCAACGCCATCTCTCAAAATGATTTCATGAATCATAATAGAAACAAACTTCCTGGAAGACCAAAATTAACTATAGATCCCACATTCTCAGTGCTTTGGGTAAGAACTCGCATATTCACATTACTTTCTCTACCCATTCTTGAACAAATTATTATTTTTTATTATTATTATTATTATTATTATTATTATTATTATTATTATTATTATTATTATTATTATTATTATTATTATTATTATTATTATTATTATTATTATTATTATTATTATTATTATTATTATTATTATTATTATTATTATTATTATTATTATTATTATTATTATTATTATTATTATTATTATTATTATCAGGTAATTTTTCTATTCTACTTAATGCTAACTCAGAGAATGAACTTCAAAAATTTACTATGATTTTTTCTACTCTTTAATTTCGCAATATATGACACAAATTATTCGACTATTGTGGATACATTTTAGTGTGTGTGTGTGTGTGTGTGTGTGTGTGTGTGTGTGTGTGTGTGTGTGTGTGTGTGTGTGTGCGCGCGCGCGCGCGTGTGCATGGTTAACATCAATGTTGGTATTTAAGTTCAATGGCTTTCGAAAATTTTCATTTTCTTGGAAATGGCTCTAACGATTTTCATTAAAATGCCATACTTTTGAGATATTTTATGACAAATAAACTGTATATTTCAAATTTTTTTGCCTATAACTTATGATGTAGTTCTGTTTACTCTGGATGACTTTTGCATAACTAGTAAAACGTAAGAGAAACACCAAATCTTACTGTATAAAGATGTAGATCTTGTTAAAACACACAATTTATGTCCCAATTTTTTTAGAGTGAACCATTTCAGAGATATTCATTGTTATTTGTAAGAGTTTTGGAAAACAATGGAATATCGTCATTCATTTTTCCATGTTAGCCGTACAAAGAGAATTTCAAAGCTTTAAAAGATTTGACTGTCGCACAAAGCCTACTGTATTCTAATATTCCTCTTGTACCTACAAGGAAATAAGCAGTAAGATAATTTGTACGAATGTTTATCTCAACTAACATGAAGAAGATATAGGAATAAGAGTTTGTAAGAATGGTTAGTACAAGAGTAGAGAAAGTCATGTGAGTGCAACACATCAGATTTTTTATAATTAATTATTTCCACAGAAACTTAAAAACACTTGCTGGATAAACCCAAATGGACATTTTAATTTGAAATTATTGAAATTAGATAACTAAATCATACTCACGTTATAAGAATGAACTACCTCCAGTAATGGAATATTATGACTGGATATTAGAGCAAAATGGCTACACTCCAACACTATATATCACAAACATTGCTTAATATGAGTTTAAATCGTGGTAATAGCGTTGTGCCCTGCACAGATAAGTTCCCTTTTTTGCCTATTTTCAAGATTAATGTCAGTTTCTTATTTTCAAAATTCTCATTGCATTTCATTTAAAGTATGGAATCTGTTGCACTCACATGACTTTCTCCACTCTTTTACAATCTATTCTTACTATTCTATTGTTCGTCTATTTACTTCACGTTAATTGAGATAAATATTTACTTTATTCCTAATTTTCTTGTAGGTGCAAGGGTAATATGGGAATACAGTAGGATTTGAGCGACAGTCAAATGTTTTAATAACACAGAATGGTCGCTATGTGATGGCTTTGAAATGTTGTTCTCTTTGCACTGCCAAGGGATAAAAAAAAAAACAAATAATGACAACCGTTTGAGAAAAGTATAAGTATTGGAAAATTCAAACATATAATAGGGACTATGTGTAAAATTTTCACCCCCTCACTCCACAAAAATGGATTTATTGCGTACTTCAACGAGATGTACCCTTCTGTACAATAAGATTTTGTATTTTACGGTTTGCCAGTTATGTTGAATTAAACATGCTTATGTTAACAAATAGCATGCAACCTATACATTTTTGAGAACTATGAAGTCAGTATTACTATACTACATAAAAATCAAAAAGTTCATAAGTTTGGAAAAAATCGTCATTTGCAACTGTATGGAACCTAAGACTAGTGGCTCTATCTATAACTCTAACTATAATGTTAATGTTAAAAAGGTATATATTTATGTGGCATGATGTTGAAAAAAAATCTGATGTGTTGCACTCACATGACGTTCTCTACTCTTGAACTAACCATTCTTACAAACTCTTATTCCGCTATCTTCTTCGTGTTAGTTAAAATAAACATTTGTACAAATTATCTTATTGTTTATTTCCTTGTACGTGTAAGGGGAATGTTAGAATACAGTAGGCTTTGTGCGATAGTCAAATGTTTGAGATTCCGTTGTCTTTGCACACTTAACATATAAAAAATGAACAACGATGATCCATTTCACGAAATTTCTAAGTTTTCCAAAACTCACACAGTTAACAAGGAATATCTCCAAAATGGTTCACCCTACAAGAAAATTTACTCAGACATAAATTGTGTATTTTCGCAAGATCTACATGTTTTATATAGTACAGTTTGGTCTATCTCTAACGGTTTACCAGTTATGCAAAAGTCATCCAGAGTAAATACGACTACAGGGGCTATAGCCAGAAAATTCAAGATATACATTTCATTTGTCATAAAAATATCTCAAACATATGACATTTTAATCAAAATCGTTAGAGCCATTTTCAAGAAAATCAAAATTTTCGAAAAATTTTCTATGTAAAGGGTAGTTTAAGTTGGGGCTATTTTCTTGAAAATCTTCGTGTCGTATCCTTGAAAGACATTAAACTTAAATACCAATTTTGGTTTCTAACCGACTTTTCGTTTTTGAGCTATGCTGTCCACAGACTGACAGACTGACACACAGACTGACACACACACACACACGGACCTTCTCTAAAAGTGCTTTTTTTTGGATTCAGGGGGTCTCAAAACATATATTTCCGGTGAAATCTCTACATTGAATTTTTGGGTGGAATACAATACTTCCCCTACTTACCAGTAGAGAAAATAAAAAGAAGTATGTAATCCAATTTCTACATGTTATCTCGAATAACATGGAGTACACAAAATAATAAGTATTGTGACCCCGGCCAATAGCACATCAAAGTGAGCCAAAGTAAGGGCACCTCACACCACCGGGCGGCGAGTAAATACCTAACAATGGAGCGGCGACAGAAAAAGTAACAGGATTGTATCACTTTGTCACAGTATATTTAATAACAGTTTGTACAACAATGAGTAGAAATTCACATATCAGATTTGTGTCTTGTAAAACCGAAGTCTTTGTCGTCGAACGCGCCGATGTTTGCACTTAGACTACTGGAGTTAAAAAAAGGAAGAAGACTGGTAACACTTTAAGCCGTAAACATCAATGGCTTTAACTTTTGATCATTAGCTTCAAGGCACGGTGTTACATACGGCACAAGTTTCACAATAGCGTGTGTTAATTATTTATAGCGGGTTAAGTGTGCTTTTCCATTAGTTGGCTTCCTATGCACAGTTTCAGCCCTTATTCTAAATCCAGTCACCACTCAGTGCTGCTTCTCCCATTAGCAAATAAAATGCAAGTGCCTTGGGGCCACTGTGCAATTCCAGATATTCGCCACATCCATAATGACTCCATACCCTTCACAGAAAAGGTTTCAAACTTTTAGGTAATGGAAAACCACAGTCACAGGCCATTCTATAGCTCAAACCCCGGGTTTTCACATGTTCCGATGTTTAAATGTTTTCAATCAAACTATTTCTAGATAACATATAAATATAGACCAGATGTTAGGTACTAAAATAAGCATTGAATTCAGTGTAGCGTATTTTAACGGTTTACCTACATTTTACAGTAGAGTAGGCACGGCGACTCAAGTGCGCATGCGCCAGTGCGTTGCGTGGTGTGAGGTACAAAATGCGAACCTTGGTGCACACAACAACTCGCTCTCTCCTTACGCTTCTCTCTTTCGTTGGCGTCTCCCTTTTCCTCACTTTCAGCGCTATTTCTTCTTCACTACCCAATGTTTATATACAATACACTGGCTAATTTGGTTTTCTCTGATCAAATGTTCTTTTGTTTTAATGATATAAAAAGCACTTCTACTAACCTCATTTTTACCTTCTCTACTACGAATAGTAAGTAGAGGAAGTATTGTATTCCATCCAAAAAAATAAATGTCAAGATTTCACCGAAAATATGTTTTGAGGCCCCTGAATCCAAAAAAAATCCGTTTTAGAAAGAGGTACTTGTGTGTCTGTCAGTCTGTGGACAGCACAACTCAAAGCCGAAAAGTCAGTTAAAACCCAAATTTGGTATTTAAGTTTAATGTCTTTGAAGGATGTGACACGAAGATCTTGCAGAAAATAGCCCCATCCTAAACTACCCTTTACATGGAAAATTTTTCGAAAATTTTGGTTTTCTTGAGAACGGTTCTAACGATTTTGATTAAAATGCCATATGTTTGAGATATTTTGATGACAAATGAAATGTGTATTTCGAATTTTCTGGCTATAGACTATGTAGTTCTGTTTACTCTGGATGACTTAGGAATAACTCCTAAACCGTAAGGGATACAAACTCTTACTCTACAAAAAAAAAAAAAAATAAATAAATAAATAAATAAATAAATAAATAAATAAATAAATAAATAAATAAATAAATGTAGATCTCGATAAAACACAATTTAAGTCTGAATAATTTTTTTATAGAGTGAACCATTTCGGAGATATTTCTTGTTATTTGTGTCGGTTTCGGGAAAAAACCGTTGGTGAAATCGAACATCGTTATTCATTTTTACTTTCTCTACTGGTAAGTAGGGGAAGTATTGTATTCCACCCAAAAATTCGATGTCGAGATTTCACCGGAAGTATATGTTTTCAGACCCTCCGAGTCCAAAAAATGCATTTTTAGAAAAATATCCGTGTGTGTGTGTCAGTCTGTCAGTCTGTGGACAGCATAGCTCAAAAACGAAAAGTCAGTTAAAAACCTAAGTTGGTATTTAAGTCTGTTGTCATTCAAGGATGCGACACAAAAATTTTGAAGAAAATAGTCCCACCCTAAACTACCCTTTACATGGAACATTTTTCGAAAATTTTTATTTTCTTGAAAATGGCTCTAACGATTTTGATTAAAATCTCATATGTTTGAGATATTTTTATGGTAAATGAAATGTATATCTTGAATTTTCTGGCTATAGCCCCTGTAGTCGTATTTACTCTGGACGACTTTTGCATAACTGGTAAACCGTTAGAGATAGACCAAGTTATAGTATATAAAAAATGTAGATCTTGCTAAAATACACAATTTATGTCTCAATAAATTTTCTTGTAGGCTGAACCATTCCGGAGATATTCCTTATGTGTGTGAGTTTCGGAAAACTTAAAGCTTTCGTGAAATGGAACATCGTTGTTCTTTTTTTCTTCTTCTTTTTTTTTTTTTTTTTTTTTTTTTTTTGTATGTTACGTGTGCAAAGAGAACGGAATCTCAAAGCTTTAAAAGAAAGATTTGACTATCGCTCAAAGCCTACTGTATTCTAATATTCCCTTTGCACCTACAAGGAAATAAGCAATAAGATTATTTGAACAAATGTTTATTTTAACACGAAGAAGATATAGGAATAAGAGTTTGTTAGAATGGTTAGTACAAGAGTAGGGAAAGTAATGTGAGTGCAACAAATCAGATTTTTAGAAATAGTCTGCATGACGTTCAATACACTTACCCCAGGATTCATGTGAACGGATTTCTCTTGGAAAAAATATCTTGTGGTCATGTGACACCTTGGTGCATCTGTTTATCTCTTTCCATGACCCAGACACGTGGTAATCTCTCAGAGCGTGGTCTGGTGAGCATGGCGGATGTGGGCTGCCTTGACACTCGTTTTGGAGAATCTTTCAGCAACTTGAGCTCGTCATGAGGAATGTCATGTGCTGAGCTGTAACTAATGTTCACATTTGTGGCTATTTCCTCTACTGTCACATGGCAATTTCCCATAGACTGTGGTGTCGCACCTCGGTGTGCTTGACCAGTGCTGGGAGCGTCTGTCATAGAACTTACGCTATTTCTGAACTTTGTTGTCCATTCGAACACTTGCTGCAGTGACAAACGCGCATCAGCACACTGGACCGTTATTCGCTGACGGATTCCCATAGATTTTCTACAGCCATGGAAAACTGACTGAGCGGTTAAACATTTCAAAGTGTCGCATCGCCCTCACGGAAGTGCACGAAGTTAACAAATGTTTTGTTCACACCTGCACGAACAGTATACTGCAAACTTCTACACAAGTAGATATTCTTCTCCGTCCTCTTGACGTATTGGCTGTCGAA